>CM054128.1:102614417-105014417 GCA_028751855.1 Ambrosia trifida | reverse complement strand
CACACTGGAGATAATGTAAAACACAATGAGTACCAATTAAATACGCAATAAACAATAGGGTATAAAACACAATGAACAGTCTAATAAAACACAATGGACGACATTCTAAAGACACAATGAACAGAAGACTAAAACACAATGAATAATAGACTTAAACACAATGAACAACATAATAAAACACAATGTACACCTAAATACAAAACTCATTTGCGTAAAACACAATTAAAATCATACTAAAAACACAATGGACAAAGTTAAATCATGTGTAGACTAAAAAAAACATAAATAACATATTTATAAAGCACACATGCATACTATAACACAATGAACGTGCAGAAGACACAACGGAGAAAAAAACCCATTTAGCACGAATTTTTTTTTTCAATTTTAATGTAGCAATGTGGTACTCATATTAAAGATAAAAAAACGCTCGTTAATATGGTGAATTTTTTTTGAAAAAAAATGTCGTATGAAAAAGTTATAGACGTTTTAAAATGATGGGGGAATTGACATGTGCATTGCATGTGGAGAGAGAAAGTCAACAAATGTTATTTTCCTTTTATGCCCTTTCTCTAATTTATTATTTATTTTTTTCAAACAAACTAATCTCAACCCTTCAAATATATGATCAATGGATCACAATCTTTCTCACCCTTCCTAGAAAAAGTATCTTGTGTATTTGATCCTAACATATATATTATTATGGTGATAATAATATATATGTTACTTATTACAATTTCATATACTCTAGATTTCTTAAAACATAAGACTATAAAAGAAAATAAAAAATATATATACATGCAAATACCAACGGGTATACCCGATACCTGCGGGTATGCTCTATACCTGACGGGTAATACCCGACAAAAACCCGACGGGTAATGGGATGGGTATGGTATGAGATTTTATACTCGACTCGTTGCCATCCCTATTTCAACATACAATTAACATTTGATTTAACGAGGTTATGTCTATATAATCTTCCATGATTGATCTTCAAAACTCAATTTACTAATGGTTCTATCAAACTTAATACTTGGTTGTGTTCATTGTTTACTTATTTGAGTTTCTAAATTTTAATTAGCGTTTATTACATAATCAACATCAACAAATCCAATTTCTAGATTTACATTATGTTGTGCAATCAATTGAAGACTTACACAAACCACTAGTTCTTTGTGATTCGACACCCTATTTGCCACTACTAGTCTAGGGTATTCAGGAACATAAAATCTTTTATTTTTGATCGGTACTTCGACTTCGGTCATATACAAAAATTCAGGTGTCTTGCTTACCATTCACTAAGAGCAAGATCTAACTATTAGTTCTCACTCAATCCAAGAGCTAAAATGAAGCATTCATTTCATCTTCTTCTTGGCAGCACATCCGACTTTTCATCATTTCGCTTTACATGGGTAAACAACAAAGAAAGTACCTGGTTCTTCTTGACCCATCAATAAAATGGAATTGAAGACCTGGACTTGACACTGAGTTACTCCTCCCCCCGCTTATTAAGTTAAGATCCTCAAAAAAACACTCTACGGGCACCTACTTGGCTACTTCACTAAAGGTTTTGCCCAAATTGTAATAACTAAGTTTGCTCCTCTTGCTAAAGAATGTTTCAAAACTACTTAAAAATAATTAGCTTCGATTTTATGAGAGAAAAACCTATTTATACGCCATTTAATCATATTGCATTTAAAATATAATTTTATAATTCCTATATCCTTTATATACAAACTGTCACACCCTCAAATTTCACTTCGGAGTTTACACCGCGAGGCGCGTGACATACCAGGATCTCCATAACCATTAGTTATAAGAACGACTCTAAATGCACAAACCATTTAGTTTGTTTTCAAAAATCAAGTTTAATGTTTAACAAAAAAGTTTAGATAAGTTGCGGAAGCGTAAACCAAACATAATCATTTTAAAATCATGCGCAAAACAATGCGCCCAAGATAAAACCAAATGATTGAAAAAAATATGCATAAAGTTAATAGTGTTCAATTAACCCATGACTCAATGATGCATACCCTAACGTGCTCCATACCTAGCGTGTCACACCCCGATTTTCCCGTCGGTTGTGAACGTTTGGCACCTTTACTACGCAGTGGAATATTTTAACTAAGACTTCTACATGTTCCAAACGCCTTTTACTAAGCCTTCTAGGGTCTCCAATCCCAAGACATCGCTTATTTCCAACCGTGTCGTTGCCATTATCTAGACCTGAAAGACATTGCTTAAAAAGTCAGCATAAAGCCGGTGAGTTCATGGTTTTATGTTTATCGTTCATAACCCATTTTTCTTTCAAATCACTTGAGAAAGTATTTGCAAACATTAGTGAGAAAGTTTATTTTCTTTACGCAAAAACATTATTTGGGAAAATACATATAAAAATCCAATTTCAAACCTTACCGGTTATTCCTTTCTTAACCTTCGACTCAACTCACTTTGCCATATATTTACCTTCCCATAAAGATAAATATACCCAAGTTTCGTCGATCGAACATACATATAAAAAGTCTCTTTTAAATTCTTGCAGGCTATTCCTTTCTTAACCTCCGACTCGACTCACTTTGCCATATATTTACCTCCCCATAAAGATAAATATATCCAAGTTTTTCCGATCGAACATTTAACCCAAAAGGAGACTTCCACAATAAATTTTGAAAAACTTTCTCATATTACTATGAAAACCATTTTCCCCCAGAGCTACCCACCGGGCAATCACGTACGCCGAAAGCGGAAATGATCAAATAAAATAACCGTTATTTGAAAAGTTAGTGTGCGTAACTAACATAAGAAATGTGCTACATAAAACTTAGGGTTGCAAATCCTAAAGTTGATGGCGTCCCCATGAGCCCGTAACCAAAACCAGACTACTTACTTTTGCCCCGCATGTTGTTATAGTGGTAACAACAAATTTAGAATATCGTAACACCCCTTGGTTCATCCGAGTTGACGCTAATCAACCGGGGGTGCGTCCCCGTCAAGGACCGATAGTACTATCCCCATATTCTACGGCTACATCACTTTGTATTAATGGTTACAGTTAACTGCGGAGACTGCACGTCCCACTGGACTTTTCCGTTACCCATGTGCCCATCTTATGCACCATTTCAAGATTCCACAGTTACCGCACATTTTAATACTTTCTTACTTACATGGCATTCATTTCCCTTTTTACCCACGTATGATTTTATAAAATCATTTGTACTTCACAAGTTTTTCATAAACTTTGTTATGCTTTAAAATAAACAGGTTTTCATTAAACAAGCATGTCTTCCCCCGAAAACATTTACAAAAATAGTAAAATGTGGGGTCATGAACTCACCTTAATTTCCTTGCTTAGCTAGCAAACAAAGCCCGAAGCTTTGACCGACTTCTCGTGCTCTATTACCAACAAAGGACACCTTAAAAGTCTATCACATATAAACCTAGCCTATTATCCGGCTAAAAGATAGTTTATCCAACTATCTAAACTCGTGTACACTAACTCGAATCTTAATATGCTTAACTCGACGAACCTATCGTGACTTATCTTACTTACACGTTAACACACGACATAGCACCCAAGTTGTGCACTTGTTCTATTCGCGTGTATAACCCACGTTGGACTAATACCTCGAAACGTATAACTTATACTGAGTCGTAGCTCGTCTCGTTAGTCGGATAAATGTATTTGTTTGTACGTTTATTTTTGGGAAAATAAACTTTGTAGAAATACAATTCTTGTTATTAATTCCGATTAATAACATTTGTTACTTCCTTCCCAAAATCTGAACCTTTAAAGTATCCAAAACTTCGCTTTTTATAAAAATAGTTCCCAAGTAAAAATCAGACGGTTATATATTGTTGTGTAACATCGCGTAATTTTTTTGTTACTTTTACATATATTTTAAATTCTATATTTATCAAATTTCAAGTTCGTCTTTATTCGCTTCTAGTATATTACTCCTACCAATTCACGACGAGTCGTCATTATAATTTACCCTATTCAATTTAGGTACCATTACAAAAAAAACTCATTTAGTTAAGATCTTAATATATATTTATTTATTATAAATAAAACATATATTCTTTTTATATATATATACGTTTAGTAAAAAAAATGAAAAGTAAAGAGAAAGGAAACACTTGATAACAATGATGAGTTGACTTTTATCAAGCAACAACAACACACGACATGTTGTTCGTTGTTTCTTTGTTTCTTTTTTTTAAACTCGACGTCAACACAGACAACAACTAGAACCATATTTTTTTTTTAATTAAACTCAACCCCCACCTAATCTCTTCCTAACCACCCTAATAACTCCATTTAATATCCAACCACTTTACCCTAAGTATAAATACCCCCTTCCCTACACTCTCTAATCCTTTATTCACTCCAAATCACTCTCTAATACTCTCTAATCTTCAAGTTTTCAAGCCAAACTTTCTGCATTGCATCATTAAGTTTTTGGGCTTAAAACTTCACCTTTATTTCTAATCTTTCACCTCTTTTCTATCCAAAACTCCTTGGAGAAGCCTCTAGGATCTTCCCCATATTTATTCACATGAATGTGATAAGGGTAGAGCACCTAAAAGAGGTCCCAAAGGTGTTTATTTTCTGATTTTTTTTATGTTCTTAGTTATACTATGTATTATTATAAACTACTTTCAATCTTCTATCTTATTGTCCTATTAGTAATCTTTTGAAAGGTTTGTGGTTACACCCTACCTTACCAACTCTCTTGACCCTTCTTGTGCTATGGATTTATCCACACTAGAAAGGGGAAATCCCGTGTCCAAAACCCACGTTTACTTCATAAGCGAAGCGGTTATGACATGAACTTATCAATTGGATTCACATTCCTAACCTTATACCATCCGAATCATCTATGATGATTTTGTGCTTGGTCTAACTTATTCTCATGACCATCCGGATTGCCTTAAAGGCAATTTGTGCTTGGTTTGCCTAAAAGGCTTGCATGACTCTCGTGAATCTATAACCTAAACTCGAACCTAAGACCCTTTATTCTTTACTTCTAGATAACCAAGGCTAAAGCTAAACCTTCCAAGACTTACCTTTTTGGAACTCTATCAAACGCACCCAAAGGTGAGTTCATACTTGTCCCCCTTTTATCCTTTATTCTTTGGGGCTCAACATGTATCACTATCAAAACTCAAACGATTTTAAACTCTACAATCTATTATGCTTAGTCTAAAGTCTATCATATTCTAAATTCTATCATGCGCAATCTAAAGTCTATTATATGCTTGTACGCTATGCTATGTAGAATTATTTACTCTAACATACAAATGTTCATATAGTTGACAACCCACCTTGCATGTATAGCGCTATAGGATTGGCTATCCGCCCCCTACATGGGTCATGTTAAGCAAAATTCTTCGTGGCTAGTCGCCATTTGTATGGTTCTCTTGCATATGCCTATAAGCAAAACTTTATTATACTATGTATGTATGTCAAAACTAGTATGCTCACCAATGCTTTATGTGTTGACGGATATTTTATACATGTTGCAGGAAATAGTTGTTGCAGGACATTTCAAGAAAACTACTTAGGATTGGACATAGAAACTCACTCTAGTTCAAGTTGTCATATTCTTGTTGTTGTGTTTTTTTCGTTATTTAAACTACTTGTATTTCTATTTTTAGACAATAAATGAAATTCTATCTTTAAACTATATTGTCACAAAATCTAGTGTCATGAAGTCTTTGAACAATCTACCACTAAGTTTCACCTCGATGATTCCGCCATCGGTTGGGGTGTGACAGATTGGTATCAGAGCCATGACTATAGGGAATTAGGAAAAATTGTCATGTTTGACCTAGACTATAGTTAAGTACCTTTTTGACCATTCCTTTTATCATGCTTAATATACTTATTCTCCATATCTTGCTTCTACTTTATTCTTTTGGTCCTTAAAATTTACCTTCTTTGTGGATTACTCTACACTCGAAGACGTTCGTATAACACAAACGAAAGGAAATCACCGAAATAGGCGTGAAACCCTCACTTCGGTGATAACTTTCAATCCGCATAAAATCTTTGTGTTTTTGAAACTACACCAAGATAGGAGTGATATCCTCACCTTGGTGGAAATTTCACAATTCTCGTTCTAGTGGACACTTACCAATTGAAGGTTAGAATTAATTTTCTTACTACGTTGGAAAAAGTGTACAAACCACACTCAAAGAAACGACCTCGCTAAGATAGGAGTGAAATCCGCAACTTAGCGACTAGTTTCAATCCTTGATATTTTTTTTAATCTCGCCAAAGTCTCAAATTTGCTAATGACAAGGAACATGTAGTAACCGGAAGGGTGAATACCGTTAACCGAAAGCTTCGGCGAGAGTATTTCCACCTATTAGGCCAAAGCATGTTTCCAAACTCAAAGGTAAATTCAAATCACTTTGGTTAGTCTTAGTTCCGTTCCGGAACACTCCAATTGTTTTATTTAAAACAAGCCTCTTTTTTATGCTAATACTACTTTCAATGTTGTTTTCATGCTATGCTTTCGTTATATATTCGATTTACTTGAAATTGTACCTTATCCTCTCGCACTCGATCTCAAGACTCGCGCTTCAAGCTACTCTTGCAATCTCCAAACAATAATAATATTCGCAAACCAACATAAATCAAAACTCCTTTATGTTAACTAAGTGCATTATACTTGCTTATACATACGTGTTATGTTATTTGAACAATGTGAAACTTGCGTCCTATACGTGTAACTAGAACTTGCATATTAAATCTATGAGAACAACTTGAGCTTACGTATTTTGTTTATCTAAATTTGCATCAATTTCACCGATCTAATCTTACCCGCAAGCTTTTCATTGTTAACCACAATTCTAGTAACTTACTTCCTAAATTCAAAAGTCACTTTGTTTAAAAACGCTTATGCAAATCTTCTTATGCATGATTCTCGTAGATGTCTTCCCGTCTCAACAGTATCGATCTCAACCAACTGGCGAGTCTTATTACCCAAAAATTGATCAAGATTCTCCCTAACCTAAAGACACCAACAAACCCAATTCCAAACTCCGGCGATACCATCCAAGACAACACAAACCATGTAGATACTAAATCTCCTACCCATACCCTTACCAAACAAACGAAAAAGGGTGGCCGAAAACGCAAAAACCTCAAACGAAACCACACTTCGACAACTCCTACAACACCAAAACATAACAAAAAGCGATATCATGGAACCTTTCCGAAATGCAACAGTTGCAAATTTCATCATTCCACATCCTCACCATGCCACATATGCATCAACTGTGGTACATATGGTCATTTAGCCAAAACATGTCGCCACACCACTAAACCACGATCCGAAAAACCAACTAGCACTACCTTATTCACTAAAGCCAATGGATGGATATGCTCTGAGTGCAACGACCCAACCCATGAACGCAACCAATGCCCAAGACTTGCCATGGTGATCTACGATGCTGGAAGACCCACTCACCACACTAAAGAAAATTGATTTTTCTTTTCTAAAAAAAAATGAGAATTTCCTTATGTAATGTTTTCAAGAAATTATTCAACTGTGAATTTTTTTATGAATTATGAAATACCATCATTATCTTAGGTTACAATCATAATTTATCAGCAAATTTCAAACATCACAAAACCTTTTCACCTCGCGCACAATCTTTTCTTCAAAAATTTTGAACAAAATTCTTCCTACTATTTCTAAAAGGATGCCTATTCTTCTATAACATCCTCACTTTCAAACCACTAACAAATGCGTGCATCGAGTCTGTATGACAAACAAGATTCTAAATGGTAAAAGTGTTAAAAAAAAAATTCTTTCGTAAACAGAACTTGTGAGCAAAGACACGCTAAATTAAATAATCTACTTCTTTATAATCCCAAAATCTTTTCTCTTGAAATCGTATCACGAGTCAAAATATTCATCAACGCCAAACTAAAATTGTCAATAAACTATTTTTCCTCGCTTAATAAAATGGATTTTTCATAAATCAAACGACCATCTTCGATAAGACTTTTACACTAAATTTTCCCCACTTTAACTAAATATGTTTTTCTTTAACATCTAACGCACTAAATTTTCCTACCATCAAACTTGACCCTTAGTCTTGAAAATCTAGATTGCTCGCGTAGCCATAAAGCTCAATTTGTGATAGACCCGGATTCTATGTTGACCTATAGTCAAAATATTTTACGCGTTTTCATTAGGAATCCAATTGTCCATTCTTTTGTTTGATTTTATACATCTGAACGTAACCAAATATGCACAAGTCTACACCATTATGTCATGAAACCATGCATCCACGCCAAAAAAAAAAAACACGTACGGTTAACAACATCAAAAACCTGCTTAATGTCTTATTCACATTATGTGTTTATTTTTCACGTTGCTTGCTATGTTTGCAACATCAGAATTGTTTAATGTCTTAGTTTAATGTCGTTTCCTTTGTATAAATAATTTGCGTCGACCCACACATAACTAAGACAAATTATGTGGACCATACGACAATTGGACTAATTACGGGTGCACACGTAATTACAAAAATTGGGCGCATGGAAAACATAACAAATCCCAGTGTGTGTAACCTTTCATGACTTGAATAACAACACAGATGAGGTATGATAACGGCATGGTGGATACGCCGCCGGTACATCCTATACATAAATGTCTTATCATACTACCAAAAGTAGAGTTATTCGTGCCATGAGAAGTTTTGGGTGTCGAGTTAAATTTTGACCAACACTTACGTTATTTATCTTTTGCGATACCATTTATGTTATAGTTTACTAGTCTAATTACACTTGCATCATTTGTCTTTTATGCATATCATAACCTTGTTTTGAACCACACTTTCCACTATGCAACATCATCCTTGCTATGAATAATCTATACTTACAATCTCCATCGAACTTCGTTCCTTCCTCATGCTTTCCTTGCTTAATCAGCAATCCTTCCATTATCAAGAATCTATTTCTAAATCCCGTAAGCTCTGGCCTTAATTTCTAAAAGCATTTATACATGTAAACGAGATTCGTCTCTCACTTTTATATATTTCCTTGACTAATTATGTACTGGATTTCAAAACTAAATAACTGCTATTTATTTCGCAAAAAAAAAAACTGTTTTCAAATAGTCCAATTTCTCGTTTATTTAATCGCCTTTTAAAAAGTGATTTTTTTTATAAAATTTTTGGCCTTGTGCAAATCAAATATCTTTTACTAAAAACTACTCATTCCCACATCTAGTCACTTATTATGCTCACATATTTACTATTCCACCCAAATTACCCAATGACACCTCTTTTACAAGCCAACAAATTCTACTATTTCATATATGATATACCGTATAACTACTTATTTTCCCAAAATTTCTATATGTTATACAAATATACTTACCTACCTTCAATTTTCACTATTTCATACCGTATAAATACTTACTTTCCTAAAAAAAATTACTATTTCTTATACACAGTATACTTACCTACCTTCACAAGATTTTTTTTTTTTTACTATTTCATGTATGTTATACTGTATACTTTTCCAAAACTGGCTGCATCAACTCCATATACAAACCTATTTATACGTACCCCTTATTTCACTATTTACAAAATGCTTATGTCGGCTAAGTTCTCAAATTTCTACGTACAACCTTGGGTAAAATTTTAAAAGTACTTCTCTTACAAGCACAAATGAAGCACAAGTGAGTAGATACCGTGTTCGCCTTAAACGTAATAAACTAACAAGCTTTGTTCTCATATCAAACCACTTACATATTTTTTTCAAAAGGTTGACTCTTAATTAAATTTCGAGACGAAATTTCCTAAAGTAGGGGAGACTGTAACATCGCGTAATTTTTTTGTTACTTTTACATATATTTTAAATTCTATATTTATCAAATTTCAAGTTCGTCTTTATTCGCTTCTAGTATATTACTCCTACCAATTCACGACGAGTCGTCATTATAATTTACCCTATTCAATTTAGGTACCATTACAAAAAAACTCATTTAGTTAAGATCTTAATATATATTTATTTATTATAAATAAAACATATATTCTTTTTATATATATATACGTTTAGTAAAAAAAATGAAAAGTAAAGAGAAAGGAAACACTTGATAACAATGATGAGTTGACTTTTATCAAGCAACAACAACACACGACATGTTGTTCGTTGTTTCTTTGTTTCTTTTTTTTAAACTCGACGTCAACACAGACAACAACTAGAACCATATTTTTTTTTAATTAAACTCAACCCCCACCTAATCTCTTCCTAACCACCCTAATAACTCCATTTAATATCCAACCACTTTACCCTAAGTATAAATACCCCCTTCCCTACACTCTCTAATCCTTTATTCACTCCAAATCACTCTCTAATACTCTCTAATCTTCAAGTTTTCAAGCCAAACTTTCTGCATTGCATCATTAAGTTTTTGGGCTTAAAACTTCACCTTTATTTCTAATCTTTCACCTCTTTTCTATCCAAAACTCCTTGGAGAAGCCTCTAGGATCTTCCCCATATTTATTCACATGAATGTGATAAGGGTAGAGCACCTAAAAGAGGTCCCAAAGGTGTTTATTTTCTGATTTTTTTTATGTTCTTAGTTATACTATGTATTATTATAAACTACTTTCAATCTTCTATCTTATTGTCCTATTAGTAATCTTTTGAAAGGTTTGTGGTTACACCCTACCTTACCAACTCTCTTGACCCTTCTTGTGCTATGGATTTATCCACACTAGAAAGGGGAAATCCCGTGTCCAAAACCCACGTTTACTTCATAAGCGAAGCGGTTATGACATGAACTTATCAATTGGATTCACATTCCTAACCTTATACCATCCGAATCATCTATGATGATTTTGTGCTTGGTCTAACTTATTCTCATGACCATCCGGATTGCCTTAAAGGCAATTTGTGCTTGGTTTGCCTAAAAGGCTTGCATGACTCTCGTGAATCTATAACCTAAACTCGAACCTAAGACCCTTTATTCTTTACTTCTAGATAACCAAGGCTAAAGCTAAACCTTCCAAGACTTACCTTTTTGGAACTCTATCAAACGCACCCAAAGGTGAGTTCATACTTGTCCCCCTTTTATCCTTTATTCTTTGGGGCTCAACATGTATCACTATCAAAACTCAAACGATTTTAAACTCTACAATCTATTATGCTTAGTCTAAAGTCTATCATATTCTAAATTCTATCATGCGCAATCTAAAGTCTATTATATGCTTGTACGCTATGCTATGTAGAATTATTTACTCTAACATACAAATGTTCATATAGTTGACAACCCACCTTGCATGTATAGCGCTATAGGATTGGCTATCCGCCCCCTACATGGGTCATGTTAAGCAAAATTCTTCGTGGCTAGTCGCCATTTGTATGGTTCTCTTGCATATGCCTATAAGCAAAACTTTATTATACTATGTATGTATGTCAAAACTAGTATGCTCACCAATGTTTTATGTGTTGACGGATATTTTATACATGTTGCAGGAAATAGTTGTTGCAGGACATTTCAAGAAAACTACTTAGGATTGGACATAGAAACTCACTCTAGTTCAAGTTGTCATATTCTTGTTGTTGTGTTTTTTTCGTTATTTAAACTACTTGTATTTCTATTTTTAGACAATAAATGAAATTCTATCTTTAAACTATATTGTCACAAAATCTAGTGTCATGAAGTCTTTGAACAATCTACCACTAAGTTTCACCTCGATGATTCCGCCATCGGTTGGGGTGTGACATGTTGATTCTAAACAATAAACATTATTTACTTACCGAACTCCTTTGAAAACTCGTCATACTTGAAGCTCGACAAAAAATATATATTTGTTTTGCGAATATTTTTCGGGTTTTACTTATTTTTGATACAAATAATTCTTGTGAAAACGTCGCGATTTTATATTAATACCTTTATTAAGACACTTGGAAAAATTATTTATAAAAACATACACGCCAATGTTAGTTTTGTTGCGCTTCGGATTTATAAAATTTCAGTAGAGTTTCCTCTGTTTTTGTATGAACCAGACAACTCAAGTTGTCTACAATTTCTCAAAAATCAATTCTAAACACAAGACAATACCTTTCATTCATCCGCAAATTCCAAATCAAACGAGACTTATACGTTTCGACACTTTATATATATACTATACTTATTGTAAAATTAGTCCGATATACGACATTATAAGTCACGCTTTTATTATCCAAATTCCAATTCTTTTGATTCATACTTGCCGCTAAATACTTTATCGGATCGTTCACGAGTTAATACCATTTTATGATCTATATCTATGTTACTTTTCTAAATATAGACGCAACATTAACAATGAATTATACCGAAGTCTTTCGCGCGTGACCCGACACATGGTCTTTGAACGACGCATTGACCGAAACGATTCTGACCCGTCGACTGGGCGCTTGACCAAGTTAACCTTGTTTACCGAGTTTAACTGTTGACCAAGTTTGACCGTACAGTTTACTGAGTTTGACCAAATATGTGACATCCGTCACTTTTCCTTTTATATATTTTTTTTTATATATAATAATAATAATAATAATAATAATAATAATAATAATAATAATAATAATAATAATAGGGAAGTTACAAATTTAACTCAACTAGCCCACCCCTTGTTTTTGTTCGGAATCCACCTGAAACCAGAAACAGGCCCAGCCTGCTTGAACAAGCCCAACAGACCAAGCCCATATACCCGGCCCACTCCACACCTCCCTTAGCTGTTTTAAAAAAAAAGAATTAAGGTTTGTTTCTGCCGGGTTTCTAACTGGAGCCGGCCACACTACACACACACGCTCACACCAACTGATCCATAGATTAATCTTGTTTCAAACCCAACCCATTAAGTATATAACCCCTCTTCAACGAAAATCTGTTTTCCCTTCTTCTTTTTTTACTGCTGTGCGACAGCAATAACCCCAAGATTGGCCGTGATTGTTGCACGATTATCACAAATTATTATCTTATACTAAGCGACCAACCTATACCAGTCAAACCATGCTCAATTATCGCGTAATTCTTTCATAATTAGGCTTTATTAACGCGGTTGACTAGATCTTGGTCAAGATAATTGAAACCTTATAAATACGTGATTATAATTCAATCAAACTTGCACACACACACAAATACATGCGATTAACAAACCCCAATCCTCAATTCTTGTTCAATTCCTCTGCTCTTGGTGTTTAATCGAGTTTTCTTGGCTTCGGGTCTTGACCACTCGTTTTTGATCAAATCTGTTTGGTATGTTGGATTTTTTTTTTATGGATTTTGTTCATCTACTATCAACAAGCAATAACCCCATGATGAATCAGGTTATTGCTTGTTAAATCATTCGATTGTTGATTCTAGGGCTCGATTTCAATTATTTGGGGAAGAACATGTCATGGGTGTTTGGTATTTATTTTATACAAACCACAACCAAACACAACCACTGGTCTAGACCAGGTGGTTGTGTCTGGTGCTTGTCTGCTGGTCCACGCGGGTTCGAGTCCCGGGTTGGACAAACCTTTTTCTTGTTTTCGTTTTTAAGCAAATCATATATATATAATACTTATAATCTTATAAATTCATTTAAAAATACTAAAACATTTTTAAAAATTCTACAAAAATTATCTTATATTAATCTGATGAGAAAGTTCATTACCCAATTTTTAGTTTTTCAAAAATAATTTATTTAATATATATTATTAATAATACAAGTTTATTCATTTATATTTATTAAATTCTATAAAAATATCTAAACGATTTTATTAAATCTCACAAAAATTATCCTAAACTTGTATATTCATAAACAATTCAGAAATAATTTTCAATTCTGAAAAACCGGTCTTTATATATTTTTAATTAATTTTTGTTAGTTTTAATCATAAATAAATCATAATAAATTCATTTTTCAATATTTTTGCACCAAAATTTTATATAAATTACTTCTAACTATCTAGAACTGAAATAAAATTTTTAATTCAGAAATTCTTTAATTTTAATATTTTTAGATATTAAAGTCATATTTTGACAATTTGAAATAATTAAAGTAAATATTCTATTTTCAAGAAAATAATTTTATAAAAATTATTTTCATAACCAAAATCTTATGTTGTGACAATGTTTAACTTAAAATTTTACAAAAAGACTTTTATTTATTTATTTATTAAATTTCTTATATTTTAATAAACGTTTTGCTTATTAATCAAATAAACGTTTATCCCCAATTCGAAACCCTAGAATTCCATGTATCCTAGAGTTATTCCTTACACATTATTAAATTCTTTAGGTTGATTCTTTGGAATATTTCCAACGCATATTTCGTTGTCCAGTTCAATTTCAAGTTTACATAGACTGTGAGTATTCCTACCCCTTTTTGCTTTTATACATTTTTTGGGGTGTTACATGTACACTATTACAATTTCAAATACAAGTTTACATTTTTACAATACAATTCTAGTACTATGTGCATTGTTTACAACGTGCTTTATGCTTAGACAATACATGTGGATTACATTTGTACTTAGTGAAATCATTAACATGGTACAAGCCGACCTTAACATTGGATAGCGCTATTTGGATTGACAACCCGCCTAGATTGATTCTCCCCCTTTTTCATCGGAGAATCCGTGGCCAGTGTTAAGTTTTTTTATCCATTTATTGGATAAGTACACTACGGTTCATACAGTACATTATACAGTCACAGGGTTGATTTCGCTCATTTGTATGATACATAGTTTACATAATTGCACTGTAGCTTGCACTTGAATTGTATAACTTTTAACCTACTATATATATATCAAAACTAGGAATGCTCACCAACATTTCATATGTTGACCAAATCTATTTTGTACATGTTTCAGGTGCAGTTTGATCTAGTGCTTTAACAAGAGACATTTAGTGCTTTATTTTAATTCAGTTATTTCAATATTTACATTTCATTTAGACAATGTAATTTCCATTATCATGTAAGACAATTCTGGTTTATTCAATAATATTTACATTTTAGTACCATGTGCTTTTGAACAATCGTCACTACGTGGCACCTCGATGATTCCGCCATCGGTTGGGGTGTTACAAAATATGACCAGTGACCAATCCCGGATCCCGAGACGAACCAGATCTGACCCGAACTGGACATGAAGCGGCCGGATCTAACTCGAGCACATCTGACCCGAGATCTAAATTTGATCGAGACCGAACCATGACTCAAGCACCAACACGGATCTGAAGCCAACTTGGGTCAATCCACCTTCTTGTCTTGCTAACAACCACAACTGGACCGGAACTTAACCGACTCGTCAACACCCAACCATCACAGCAGCCCCCACGAGCACGCCACCCGCTGTCGAGACCCATCACCACTGAGAACCGCACGACCACCACCAACCACCAAAACCCGAACCCATAACCACCATCGAACCAGCAATAATCGGACCACCATAGCCACCCCCACGCTTCCAAGCCAGACGAGAACCCACCGGACCTGCATCAATAACTCCACTACCGTCGGCCTTCACCAAACCCGTCACAACCACCACTATCTCAGCCAACATCACCTAAACAACTTCTCCAGCTCTGATTCATCACCACCGGCACCATTACAACCCGTTTTTGGGCCTGAAAACCCTCATGCCGCCACCACCAAGCATGGTGGTGGCCGGATACTGCTAGAGAGGGGAGGAGGGAGAGCCAAGATGGAGAGATCGGGTGTGTGAGTGAGGAAAACGAAGAGAGAGAGAGAGAGAGAGAGAGAGAGAGAGAGTAGAGAGAGAGAGAGAGATTTGAGTCTTCTAGAGAGAGAGTGGGGTGATGGCGGCTGACCAAAATGAAGGAGACAAGGAGATTATGTTCTATTTATAGTTAGGGTTTTAGTTAGGGGGAGTATACCGCATATCAAACTCGTTTAAGCGTAAAACGTCCCAGTTTCATTTACAATTCATAAATTAGCCATTAAAATTAGTCGGTTTTGCTCGAAATTAAAAATATAACTAGGCCGAGCAAATATAATATTATTTTCAACATCTGACACGTTCTTTCAGAACACGCGTTAAAATCGCCTTAGTTACCTCGATCGCGGTTTCCTTCGTTTAAATAATCCGTTTACTTTCAAAACTTAATAAATGACACTATTTATAATAAATAATTATTCCGAAAGCTCACTTACGGTTACAACTACATCGGACGTTTGATCGGAATTTGCCGATTGTCACATAGCGACCTGTAAAAGCATGCTAGCGTGTGTCAACATAAAGTTGGTGAGTTCACAAAGTCAGGTAAGTAAGAGTTTAGGTTTCCAAAACTAGTAACCAAAATCAAGAACCACTAGTTCAGTGTATACCAAGGGTAGCTAACCCATTCATGATAACCAAACAATGAAATACCGAACTGCTATTTAAACAATGCACTCACCCCGTGAGTTGGGTTTTGCCTCCCATCATTGCCTATCAACAATGATAAAAATCTAAGGTTGTAGTTCACGCCCGAACTCCCAGTACGGTGTGAGGTTTATCAAACCTAATAGCGCTATCAACTAGTAACCCGCTTGCCAACCCGACAACTCATTCGGTATAATGTAGGACTTCAATGATAGTGTGTGATTTAGTTCATCAAGGACAAAAGATGTGAAACTAGTAAAATCTGATTCACCCCGTGAATCCATGTATCCCAAAACCCGGGATATAATGTAGTCCCAAACTAGACTAGAAAAGTAAGTAATTCTCAACCAGGAGTTAATGTGTTGTCTCTAAACCCGAGACACATGCTTTTGAGAAAAAGTAGTGAAACCCACCTTAGGTTGCAAAAGCTAAATCCAAAATCCGCAAGTAATAAGGACGTTCTACCGACTCCCTATTATACGTGCCACTACGTGAGTATATGTGAATACACAATACACCACAAAACTCGTTTGCCCAAGACGTTTAAATAATGTGAAAACGTTTAAGTGACACTAAGTGTAACTACATGCACAAGTAACCCTATGAACCTGTTGGTGAACATAATGTTTAATATCAGTTATACACATCGTATACATCTCATACAAGTGTGCATACAAGTTCAAGTCATGATCGAGTCATACAAGCCGTCAAACAAGCACTTATACACGTATGTCATAATCTGTGTTTTTAGGACAAATTAAGCGCTATAAAAACGATTTTATGAAAAATACTTACACAACTTATTAGACTCCCAAAATTTTACTGAATATTCCTAGGAGTCCATTCGTCATACCCATATTTTTGTTTCTTGACATGAACATGTTGTATGTGGTCTTAGCTTTCTGTAGAGGGTAAGATTACGCGATTTGGTTATCGTTTGATGTGTTTTTTAAATTTTATACAAACATGGGTCAAAACTGATTTTTGGATTACTGTTTATATCCTTTATATACAAACCATATAATAAAGAGTTAAATGCCATTTTCATCCCTGAGGTTTGGCCATTTTTGCTAGTTTCATCCAAAAGTTTATTTTTTTCTCATCTGAATCCAAAAGTTTTTAAATTCTTGCCGTTTCCATCCGACTCATTAACTCCATCCATTTTTTATGTTAACTTTTAGTTAAAAGACCAAAATACCCTTTTATATATTGTTAAAAAATACAGTAAATCTTTATATATATTGCACCTCCACCACCATTATCAACCAAACATCATCTTCCCCACACCTGCAACTCAATCCCAATCATAAAAAAACCCATAAAATAACAGGTCTGAACAACCATCAATAACCCAAACGCTGCAACTCAATCCCAATCTAAAACCAGATCTGAACAACCATTAATAACCCAACCATTGATCGATTTCCCTAAAACCTTCTTTAACCATCAAACTCCCACCTTTATAAAAACCCAACCCATCCATCCCTGCCCTTAATTATACACACACACACCATACTTTGAGAGAGAGAGAGAGAGAGAGAGAGAGAAAGAGAGAGAGAGAGAGAGAGAGATAGATAAAGCCGGAGAAAAAAAATCAGGAGGAGAGAAAGAGCCTTGGGTTTCGATTTGAGTTAACAGCGGCAAAGATCGAGAGGGGGAAATAGATGGTCGGAGATGGTGGTAGTGGCGACGGTTTGTGTCCTTGACGGAGATGGCGGTAGTGGCGATAGTTTGTAGGTGGTTGCAGGTGGTCATGGTGATGGTGGTGGGCTAGGGGTGATGGTCGATTGTGGTTGGTGAATCGGGTTTTGATTATAGTGTTTGAGGAGTGAGAGGTGAAGGATTGGTGAATGGAGGTGGTTGGTGATGGTAGGCGACGGTGGCGGTGGTGACGGTTAAAGAGGGGAACGATGGAGAATTGGGTGAGAATGAAGTTATAGACGAGATTCGAATTGACAACTTTGCCCCTCATTTGACTGAGATTGACTAATGGAGTTAGGTACTTGGATGGAACCAACAAGAATTTGAAAACTTTTGGATTCAGATGAGAAAAAATAAACTTTTGGATGAAACTAGCAAAAATGGCCAAACCTTAAAGACGAAAATGACATTTAACTCTATAATAAAACAACAAAATAAATCAACCCAAAATTCAAATTCAAATATTTTTCCAATACTTTTTTTTTGAACTGCCAACAAACGATATCCTGACTACCCGGGTGAAGAAACACGAGTGTAAAGATAGTTGAAAAGAGGACTATCTGTACGGTGATTCTACTGTATTTTCTAAAGAGAGTGTGATTATAAAATACGTGTGGGTCTGTAGACAAGACCAGGGATTTACGAGACTACCAATTAGAAGAGCCGAGCCTCTAATCGTTAGTATAACAAACAGGGGGGGGGGTGAAGAAGGTACGAGAGTTCGTATTCTTCTTGAGTGAAAGTGTATTGGGTATTCGATGCCAATAAAAGGAGAAGAGAGTCCTCCTTTTATAGTACCGAGCTGCCCTACTTTCTCAGCCCATCCTCTACCTTTAATGGGGCCCGGCCCAGGTAGAGGAGTCTCCATAATCCGGCCCAAGCCTTTAGGCCCATTTGGTGCAAGTGGGTTTTAGTAAAGTGGGAAGCTAGGGGAGATGTTACCGTCCTGACGCATGTACACGTGGCGCCCAGTAAGTGGACGCTGATGGGCGGTTGACACGTGGTGCTCGCCCATTGGTGCATCCAGGCGGTAGACACTTTATACTTTTCCAGGATTTCAAGACGGACAGAGAAAGTCTGCTTTGTCAGGAAGATATCTTGGTTGAGAGGCTGCCACGTCATCGCCTTTTCTGCTCGTCAGACTGGGGAAAGTCTCTGGTTGGAGAGAAACTCTGACGGGCTGCCTGCCGTGTCAGAGATATTTGCTTGGGGCAGGGGTGAGTCCCAAGGCTGCCCCAAAAGGTATCTTCCACTTGTAGTGACGCTTGTCAAGGAAGCCTTGAGGTATATTTGGCCCGCCCCTGTGAAAGGGGCGGGAGTTCATGCGCCTGGCGTCGGGTACACCGCTGACGTAAAACGGGCGGGTGGACGCCAGGTGTTCCGCCGACGTGGATCGTGAATATAAATGCACGCGTCGGGCGGCAGGAGCATCGCTGACGTAGAACGGGTTTGTGGTCGCCAGACGTTCCGCTGACGTAGAACGGGCGGGTAAGCGTCTGGCGAAGCCTGTTCTAAGTGGGCGATGGTATGGTATTTGTAATGTTTTAATACCATATCCCTTCAAGTCCCCCCAGTCCAGTGCTGACCTGTATCTTTGGGGAGTGCTGGACTTGATTTCACATGTGTACTTTCAGTGACATCCAGTCGTCACTGGGTTTTCATGTACCGAAGTGGACGTGTGTTTCTGTTTATTCTTCGTCAACTGGTGCGCGCACAGAGATCAAGCTGTGGGCGTATGACGGGATGCGCAAAGATTGTGTTTGGTGCGCAGACGTTGAGCCAAGATGGGCGTTGGGCCTGTTTGCGCGGCCAAAAAGTTTGTGAAATTTGATTTTTTCACAATTTTCGCTAAGGCGCGCAGGCGTTGAGCCAAGATAGGCGTTGTCCCTGTTTGCGCGGCCAGAGGTTGTGAAATTTGATTTTTTCAAAATTTTCGCTCTGGCGCGCAGGCCTTGAGCCAAGATAGGCGTTGTCCCTGTTTGCGCGGCCAGAGGTTGTGAAATTTGATTTTTTCAAAATTTTCGCTCTGGCGCGCAGGCCTTAAGCGATGAAAGGTGTTGGCCCTGTTTGCGCGGCCAGAGGTTGTGAAAAGTCATTTTTTGTCGCTGTCCGCGCCTGCATTTACTCCGCATTGAATTTGTCTCTTTGGGATTTGTGTAAATTAAAGGCGGGAATGTTTTGAATTTGAAAAGACGTGCCTGACGGTTGGTAGACCTGCTTTGGAGATCGTGTCTGACAGTCAGTACGACTGTTGAGTTGCTAGGTGGACACGTGTCGTACATGTGATGGGTGGGGACAGCTGTTGTTGGTGGTTTTTTGAACGTGGGCGTACACGTGTCAGTCATCGTCATCCTTTTTTGGACGTGGGTGTACACGTGTCGGTCATCGGCAGCTGGGGTAGGACGACCGTCTCGCGAGTGAGACACGCGCGGCGCGTGGGCCGTTTTGGCACATGGGCAGAGCGACGTGTTTGCCTGTGATTGGACCTTCATGTTGAAAAGCCTGCCCATCATAATTACCTGCATTAAATGCGATGGGTATAAATAGTCGTCCACCTCCTTTGGATTTCTTTCATCTTCTTCTTCTTTCGAAATTTTCTTCTAAATTCCCTTCATTCTCTCTGTTTCTCCGATCAAAAAGTTAGCTTTTTCTGATTCGTTGTTTGAAGATGTCTTCTGAAGATAAGAAGGCGGAGCTGTCTATGAAAGACGTCCAAATCTCCTGGTCCAAAGACAAATTCAGGTCTTTGGTCAAGAGATTTGGTATTCTTCGTGAATGGGACCCGGAGTTGCCGGAGAAAGGGCAAACTCCGGTAGATTGCCCGGAAGGGAAAATATGCCTATATGAGGCATATTTTCAGAAGGGGTTATTCCGGTTGCCGGTGTCTCGTTTCTTCATCTCTGTTCTTCAGAGATACGGAGTGCACGTCTCTCAGATGAGCCCCTTTGGGGTGATGAGGGTGATGCACTTCGAGGCCACTTGTCGGGCCCTGAGGAGGCAGCCGGTGTTTGAACACTTCAATGTGTTCTACAAGCTGGAGGTTAAGGAGTCGGGCTGGGTCTCTTTTGTGGAGAGATCCAAGAGCGTGAGCCTGATCGTACCGAAGAGTTCTCCAAAAACTCTTCGGGATTGGAAGAGGTGCTTCTTCTTTGTGAAGAAGGAGGTCATCCCAGTGGAGATGACGAAGCTGGAACTGCGCCCTGGGCAGAAGGTGCCGTCCTTCGAGGTTATGAAGGACTTCCAAGAGGAGGCGTGGTTCCAGGAGCTTTCTGCGCATCCAAGTCGTCTAGATGACTTGGACAAACTGGATGAGGGTATTATGCGTTTGCTGGGGCTAAGCCGTCTAGGCGTTAGGGAGGGGTACAATGTAGCGCCTGCCGGTGATGGTGGTGCGCTTTCTGTGGAGGGTAAGTTTTTTTTACTGGTCTTTCCCTTTTTCTCTAGTGCGTTTTGTGTCTAATATCTGTGTTTCGTCGCAGGTGATTTGTTGTTTGACTATTTTGCCGCCCGGGCCGTGAAGACCGTGTATGTGGCGGTGCCAGAGGGCGGAGTATGGGAGATGGAGGCGTTGGCGGAGAACTTCCTGTTCCCTGCCCCTATTCAAGGTGCGCCCTCTAACCTTGAAGTAGGTTTTTTGATCAACCCTGACCCGCTGTCTGTCAAGACGGCGGAGGGGGTTGATTATGTGTTCTTGTCCGATGATGAGCTGAGTGACCCATCATCTGATTTGGTCCATCGTTCGCGTCGGTCTACAGGTAGCGCCGGAGGCGGCTCTTCTTCTGCCACGGTGCAAGGCGGCGATGCGACTGCTGAAGGTCGCACAGCAGAGGACGCGCCTGTCGACAGTGAGTGTTTTTTACCTGCTTTTCTTTTCTTCTCTGTGTTTTTTGTTTTCTGACGTCTGATGTTGTTTGCAGCACGGAAGCGCAAGGAGCCGGAGAAGGTTGATGAGGCCGTGGCCGGTGGATCATCGCCTAAGCGGACGGCTCTTGGTGGGGATGGGCATGGTGATATAGAGCTTGAGCCGCCGCCGGTGCGTCAGCCTTTTTACATGAAGGCTTTGAAGAAGCTTAGTAGTGAGTGTTCCTTGTGCTTTTTCTGTTCTTTCTCTTCTTCTTCTTTTTTTTTTTTTTTTTTTTTTTTTTTTTTTAACTTTGGTCTTCGTTTTTCCTTGTAGGTTCCATCCCTCCTTCAGTTCGACAGTATCAGGAGGAGCGGAAGAAGAAGCTTGAGGAAGAGCGCCTCCTAGCTGAGGGGGCGCAACTGTCTGAGGCTGCGCGTAAGGAGGAGGAGGACAGGCGCGTGGCCGAAGCTGAGCTGAAGAGGAAGCAGGAGGAGGAGTCTGCCGCTCGCCAGTTGGAACTGGAGCGTAAACGGGCGGAAGATGCCCGTTTAGCTGAGGCTGAACGGAAGCGGGCTGAAGAGGCTCGCTTGGCCGAGCTGGCGGCGGAGAAGGAGGCGGAGGAGCGCCGCCTCGTGTTGTTGAAGCAGCACGAGGATTTGGTGCACATGAAGAAGGAGCAGGCCGAGGGTGCGGGTGCTCAGGGTGGAGAGGGCCAGCGGGGCGGGCCCGTGTTTGTGGACCTGAGCGAGCAGGATGTCGCTGAGGTTCCACTTCCTGGTGGTGGGATGGAGGCCCCAAAATCACAAAGGGCCGAAGGCATGGTTGCGTCGTCCAGCGGACCTGCCTTCCGTCTTGATTCTCCGGTTTATACGCCTGGGTGGCGTATAACCGAAAGCTGCAGATTCCTCAATCCCTTCGTGGCTGAGGAGTTTGTGAGCTATGCGCTGCCTCCGGCGGAGCGTGCCCATCATCGGGCTCAGGACCGTGGCACCCTTTTCTCTGAGATGTGCATGAACCTTACGCAGACCTTGGGCAATCTTTATGCCTTGCACAGAGGAGAGGGTGAATTTTTGGATGAGCGGGCGTCGGTTGCTGGTGAGGCCGAGCGTCTTGCTAGGGAGAAGGAGGTGTACGAGACGGCTCGTATACGTCTTCTGGAGCAGGTTCGGAAGTTAGAGTCCGACGTGCGCCAGAAGGATGCTGATGCTGCTGAAAAGCAGAAGGCATGGGCCAAGTCGTCGGCGGTTGTCAACACGGAGTTGGAGCGCCGTCGTCAACTGATACAAAAGGCCGAGGTTGCCCTGGCTGAGGAGAAGAAGGTCTCGGCGGCTAAGGGCAAGGAGTTGGAGGAGCTGTCCTCGAAGTATGCCACCGCCGTTGGTGATCTGAAGGCGAAGGACGCCGATGTGGTGAGGATGACCACTCGGGTGTCCGAGCTGGAGGAGCAGGTTGCGGCGATGGCGAGGGAGCGGGAAGCGTGGGGGTTGGAGAAGACGCTTCTGCTTGATGCCCAAAGGGGGTATGTTGAGAAGTCGCTGTGGGTGATGTCCGACGGGATCTCCGCCGTAAGTTTTTAGATTTTTCTCCAAGTTTGTTCTGCGCCTTTTGTTTCCTGTTTGTTGTAACATTTGTTTAATTGTGCAGGTATATGAGCGCTGCTGGAATGCGCCGAAGATGGGCGAGCAAATCGCCGAAGTGGTTGACGCTGCTCGTACCACGGGTGTTCATACCGGGTGGTTGGAAGGATACTTGGCCGCAAAGGATGGCGCGCCTGTGGAAGAGCAGCCGTTTGGCGATGTCAACACGGATCAGATGCTGATGGAGCAGCTGCAGAAGTTAGAGCAGATTGAGTTTCCCGTGTTGCAGGTTGTGCGGCAATGCCTGTCCGACCCTGATCCTATCGGCAAATTTAAGCGGTGGGTGGAGGAGTCTGATCGTGTGGGCCGCGAGCGTGCAGAGAAGGCGATGTCCAAGGCTGGTAGCTCGGGGACGGCTCATGAGCCTCCTCAGTAGTTTGTATTTTTCTTTTGTTTGTAAGTATCGTTTGTTGGAATGAAAGAGGATTTTATTTCTGTTCTGCGTCTTGCTTGTTCTGTCTGGTATGTGTATCCGTCATTTGTTGAGTGGATTTAGCAAGTGAGGAGTGCGCCTCATGAGTGAGCGATAGGTGCGCCGAGTTACTTGTGAAGAGTGGATTAACTTCACAAGTGAGTGGTGCGCCATTTTACTTGTGAAGGGTGGATTAACTTCACAAGTGGCTGGTGCGCCGTGCTACTTGTGAAGAGTGGATTAACTTCACAAGTGAGTGGTGCGCCATTTTACTTGTGAAGGGTGGATTAACTTCACAAGTGGCTGGTGCGCCGTGCTACTTGTGAAGAGTGGATTAACTTCACAAGTGACTGGTGCGCCGTGCTACTTGTGAAGAGTGGATTAACTTCACAAGTGACTGGTGCGTCATGCTACTTGTGAAGAGTAGATTAACTTCACAAGTGTTTAGATGGAAGAAAGAAAGAGAAAAGGACCGGAACTTTTTTTTTATAAGTAGCATTTGCGCAACTGCGCTACATTCCATGATCTAGGTATGGGTGTTCCATCTAGTTTTTCTAGCGCATAAGCGCCTTTTCCTAGCACTTGTTGGACTTTGTAAGGCCCTTCCCAGTTGGGTGCTAGCTTTCCCGGGCGTTCCGCGTGGGAGGCGTAGTTGTCCCTGAGAACATAGTCGCCGATGTCAAATTCGCAAACTTTGACCTTTGAATTGTAGTAGCGTTCTAATTGTTTTTTGTAGTTTGCTTCGCGTATGGCGGCGATATCGCGCCTGTCATCTAGGAGGTCTAGATTGAGGCGTAGCTCTTTGTCATTGTCCGTGTTGTCTGTATTGAGGACCCGTGGTGACGGGAATGTTATCTCCGCGGGTATTACGGCCTCGGATCCGTAGGTTAGGCTAAACGGAGTTTCGCCGGTGCTGGTCTTTGTGAGGGTGCGATGTGCCCATAGCACGTGTGGTAGCTCTTCCACCCAGCCCGTTCGTTTTGATCCTAGGCGTGTCTTGATGCCTTCGACTAGGGATCTGTTGATGCGCTCCACCTGGCCATTGCCTTGCGGATGAGCAACGGATGAGAAGATCTGGCTGACGCCTAGTTGCGTTAGCCAAGCTTGTAGTTTTTTGTCGGTGAATTGTGTGCCGTTGTCGGTGACGATTTCCATGGGTAAGCCAAAGCGGCAGATAATGAATTCCCAGATGAATTTTTTTATCTGTTCCGCGCTTATCGACGCGAGTGGCTTGGCCTCTACCCATTTTGTGAAGTAGTCAACGGCAACGACTAGGTACTGTATCTTTCCGGGGGCCATTGGAAACGGGCCGACCAGGTCCATGGCCCACTTTTGAAATGGCCAGGCGGCCGTAACTGGTACCAGATCGTTTTTGGGGCGCAGGGTATTTGGCGCGTGTTGTTGGCAGTTGAAGCAGGTGCGTAGAATTTTGACGGCGTCTTGATGCATACCCGGCCAATAATATCCAGCGTTCATGACTTTGGCGACGACCATTCTCGGTCCTGCATGGATCCCGCATATGCCTTCGTGTATTTCTCTGATAAGTGAGGTGGCTGTCGCGACGTCTATGCATTTTAATAATGGCCCCAAGTACGAGCGTCGGTATAGGATCCCGTTCATTAATTGGTAATGTTGGGATTTGTATTGGATTTTTCGAGCTTCCGCTTTTTGAGGTGGCAACGTGCCTGTTGCTAGGTAGGCTTGAATAGGGGTCATCCATGACCCGACGCCTGTCTGCGTTATGTTGACCTGTCTGAGTGGTACCGAAGGTTGAGGTAGGGTTTCGATACGTACCTCTTTGGCCATATGTGGCCAGCGGTGGAGGCCATTTTGCTGAGTGCATCAGCTTCCTTGTTGCCGCTTCGGTTTATATGGAGGATGGTGCAAGTAGCGAAATTCTTGGTGAGGAGCTTGGCTTGGTCGACGTACTGGGCCATGACGGGGTCCTTGGCGTCGTAAACGCGGTTCATGTGGCCTGCTATCAGCATGGAGTCAACATGAGCGTTGAGGTGCCTGGCGCCCATTTTGTGCGCCAGCCGTAGGCCTGCCAAGAATGCTTCATATTCGGCCTCGTTGTTTGTGCTTGGGAACTCTAGGCGCACGGCGTACGTGAATTCTGTCTTGTCGGGGCTGACGAGGCGAAGTCCGGCGCCCGAGCCTTGATCATTGGAAGCTCCGTCGGTGTATAATGACCAGGTGATTCGGTCGTCTGGGACGGGCTTGGGGTCTTGCTCGTCTTTGCAGTCTTGGATTTTATCGGTGGGGATTTCTGCGATGAAGTCTGCCAGGACCTGCCCTTTTATCGCGGGTCTTGGTTTGTAGACGATGGTGTGTGCGCCTAATTCGATTGCCCATTTGGCCAGGCGGCCGGAGAGTTCTGGTTTGGATAGTACTGTATTTATTCGGTAGTCTGTGAGGACGTTGATTGGGTGTCCTTGAAAGTATCGTCGCAGGCGTCTTGACGCGTGGACTAATGCTAGGACAAGTTTTTCCATTGTCGAATATCTGGTTTCTGCGTCTGCTAGAGTTCGGCTGATATAGTAGATCGGTGTTTGTACTTTGTTGCGTTCTACTAATAGGACGGCGCCGATTGCCGTTTCTGATGCAGATAGATATAGTGTAAGGGGCTCCATTGGAAGGGGCGCTGTTAAAGTTGGCAAGTAGGTTAAACATTGTTTCATTTCACGAAACGCCACTTCTGCTTCCGGTGTCCAGCGGAACTGTGTTTTTTTTAGTACATTTCGTAGAGTGTGAACAAAAGGAAAAGACTTGGAGGCGTAGTTTGATAGGAAGCGGTTGAGAGCAACCAAACGTCCCATCAGAGTCTGCACGTCTTTTATCGAGTTTGGTGACGGCATCCGCTGGATTGCTTGGATTTTTTCAGGGTTAGGTTTGAAGCCGCCGTTGGTGACGATGACGCCTAGGAATTTCCCTTCTTCTGCTCCGAAGGAGCATTTGCCTGGATTTAGTTTCATTTGGATGCTGCGCAACTGTTCGAAAGTGCGCTTGATGTCCATGAGCATTGTGTCTTCCTGGGTGCTTTTGATGACTAGATCGTCGACGTAGACTTCGAGGTTGACGCCTATCTGGTTGATGAACGCCTGGTCCATGAGGCGTTGGTAGGTCGCGCCGGCGTTCTTGAGTCCGAAGGGCATTTTGGTGTAGCAGTACACCCCTCGATCTGTTCTGAACGCCGTTCGATCCTCGTCTTCGTAAGCCATTTGGATTTGATGGTATCCTCGATATGCGTCGAGGAAACATTTGTATTTGAATGGCGCGAGTGAGTCGACCTTCAAATCGATCTCTGGGAGAGGGTAGTGGTCTTTGGGGCATGCTTTGTTTAGGTCCTTGTAGTCGACGCACATGCGCCAGGACCCATTCTTTTTTAGTACCATTACCGGGTTGGCCACCCAGGTTTGGTGATTGCATTTTCTGATGATGCCCGCCTCTAGTAGGTCGTCAACTTGTTCATTCATGGCTTTGACTCTGTCGGGGCCGAGTGGCCGTTTCTTTTGGGCCACTGGGCGTGAGTCTTTGTATGTATTGAGGCGGTGCTCGGCGATGTGTCTTGGGACGCCGACCATGTCTGACGATTGCCATGCGAAGACGTCTTTGTTTGCCACCAGTAGCTGTTTTAGGTGCGTTTTTACCTGGGGGGATAAGGTTCGGCCCAAGGTGATGGTCTGTTCAGGGAAGGCTGGGTTGAGGACCCAGCTTTCGTCAGTTGGTGGGCTTGATGGAAGCGCCGCCGTGTCGTCTGGCGGGTGGCTTGTCATGAGGCATTCTTGATTGCCTCGGATGTATGCGATCCCGGTGGGCGTTGGGAAGCCCATGGTTTGGTGAGGGGTTGAGGCGGTGGAGTTGAAGTTCGCCAAACCCTGTCTTCCTAACAATATATCATATGAGGAGGTGGCTGGGATGACGTGGAAGGTGCATACCTCGGAGCGGCTGTGAATGCCGTCGTCAAGTGTGACCGTAAAGTCGAACTTGCCAATGGGATGGATTATCTCGTTGAAGAAGCCAGCAATAGGCGCGTCTGGCTGTAGGCGTGCCTTGTCTTCTTCGTCTAGCTGGTCAAAACATTGTTGGTACATGACGTCGAAGCTACTGCCGCCGTCGCACATCATTTTGTAAGTTCGGTAGTGTCCGAACAATGCTGTGATGGTGAGGGGGGTCGTTGATTGAGCGCCCCCTGGGATTATCGGGAGGAGGACTTGGGCCTCTCGCCAATTTGAGGTTTCAGATGTAGTTGCTGTATTAGGGAAGCTGGTTTTTCGTTTGGTGCTTCTCGTCATGTTGATCTGTCTGCTGTGGGTACCGCGGATGTAGTGTGTCCTGATGTCTTTGATGGCTTTTTCAGGTTCGTCTTGTCGGCGGGCCCCTGCGCGGACGTTTTTTACCAGGTTGGCGAGCTTCCCGGAGCGTAGGGCCGCTTCGATTTCCATTTTGAGGCTATAACAGTTGTCGGTATCGTGGCCCACGTCTTTGTGGAACTCGCAGAACCTGGTGGTGTCAACATTTTTTCGTTTTGCCCCCATGGGCTTGGGGATTTTAAAAGTTACCTCTCCGGTGGAGAGGACTTGTGATAAGACTTGAGATGGCGTTTTGGTGAGGGGTGTCCAATCTTGGTTTTGGCGGCCGCTGTTCCGCTGTTCCGCTGTTCGCGGTTTTGTTTGTTGCCGATGATGTTTCTAGCGTCGCCAGAAGTTGAGTATCGTCCTTCATCGGTGGAGCCGGAGATGCGGTTCCAGACGGATGATCGGTTATTGCCGCGGCTGCGGTTGTTGCTGGAACTCCCTCTCTGGTTCTGGCGCATGGTTTTCTGGTTGCCCGCGTAGAGTTTTGAGATGCGGACAACCTCTTCCCAAGCGTCTGGGACGCCATCTTTCCCTTGCAGCGTGTGTTGTAGGCCATCATCGTTGACGTTAGATAAAAAGGAGGTTCGTGTTGCTTCGTCGCCGGTTCCTAACTGGAGGGCCTCCTTGTTGAACCGTACGATGAAGTCCTCGAGAGGTTCAGTGTCTCTGCGTTTGCAAAGGGAGATTTGGCTTTTGTCGCGCTTGTGGCGGCGCTGTTGGCTGAAGTGGAGAGAAAATTTTTCGATCAGCTGGTCGTAGCTGTCGATGCTTCCGGTGGGGAGGTTATCGAACCAGACCCTGGCGGCTCCGGTGAGTGTCTGGGCGAACATGTGGCACCAAACAGGTAGGGTCCAACCGATGACGGCCCCGGCTTGATTGAATATGCCCAGGTGGTCATCTGGGTCGGATAGTCCGTCGTAGATTTTGACGTTGGCCGGTAGGCGTTGTCTTGGTGGGATTGGTGCCTCAGAAATGCGCCTGGTAAATTTAGACCTATCCGCGAATGCGGCTGGTCTGTATGGGAGTGATAGGTCGGTGGTGGCGTCGTTGTTGTAGCGGTTTAATCGCTCGCGCCTGTAATATGGGCTATGACGATAGTCGCGGGAGGCGTCATCCTCCCACGAGCTTTCGTCATAGTCTTCGGCGTCGAACCGATTGTGCTCTGCACGGGCCTGGTCCTCAGGGGTTTGCCCTGGACCTTCCCCGTGACGGGCGGGTGCTGCTGTTTTTGCAGGTTGCCTAGAGGAGGAGCCCATGATTGTTTTACCGGTGCGCCGGCGGCGTTCTAATTGTGCGTCGAGGATTTGTCGCTGGCGGTCATACCAGTCATTGTTTAGTGCCTCGATTTCCTCCTCCGTTGGAGGGGTTATATCTACGAGCTGGGGCTCGAGGTTTCTGGGGGTTATAAGTGGTTGTAGTTGGTTGTTATGGTCCCCTGATGTTGGGTGGGATGGGGTGGCGTCGGTGATATCTTCGACGGCCCCGGATGGAGTGAACGCTCGTGGGGGTGAGGTCATTTTTACGATTCTGGCCCTAAAAGTTTATTGGGTTGGAGCGGTTGTGGTAAGGCCACGGATGGCGCCAATGAAGAAACACGAGTGTAAAGATAGTTGAAAAGAGGACTATCTGTACGGTGATTCTACTGTATTTTCTAAAGAGAGTGTGATTATAAAATACGTGTGGGTCTGTAGACAAGACCAGGGATTTACGAGACTACCAATTAGAAGAGCCGAGCCTCTAATCGTTAGTATAACAAACAGGGGGGGGGGGGTGAAGAAGGTACGAGAGTTCGTATTCTTCTTGAGTGAAAGTGTATTGGGTATTCGATGCCAATAAAAGGAGAAGAGAGTCCTCCTTTTATAGTACCGAGCTGCCCTACTTTCTCAGCCCATCCTCTACCTTTAATGGGGCCCGGCCCAGGTAGAGGAGTCTCCATAATCCGGCCCAAGCCTTTAGGCCCATTTGGTGCAAGTGGGTTTTAGTAAAGTGGGAAGCTAGGGGAGATGTTACCGTCCTGACGCATGTACACGTGGCGCCCAGTAAGTGGACGCTGATGGGCGGTTGACACGTGGTGCTCGCCCATTGGTGCATCCAGGCGGTAGACACTTTATACTTTTCCAGGATTTCAAGACGGACAGAGAAAGTCTGCTTTGTCAGGAAGATATCTTGGTTGAGAGGCTGCCACGTCATCGCCTTTTCTGCTCGTCAGACTGGGGAAAGTCTCTGGTTGGAGAGAAACTCTGACGGGCTGCCTGCCGTGTCAGAGATATTTGCTTGGGGCAGGGGTGAGTCCCAAGGCTGCCCCAAAAGGTATCTTCCACTTGTAGTGACGCTTGTCAAGGAAGCCTTGAGGTATATTTGGCCCGCCCCTGTGAAAGAGGCGGGAGTTCATGCGCCTGGCGTCGGGTACACCGCTGACGTAAAACGGGCGGGTGGACGCCAGGTGTTCCGCCGACGTGGATCGTGAATATAAATGCACGCGTCGGGCGGCAGGAGCATCGCTGACGTAGAACGGGTTTGTGGTCGCCAGACGTTCCGCTGACGTAGAACGGGCGGGTAAGCGTCTGGCGAAGCCTGTTCTAAGTGGGCGATGGTATGGTATTTGTAATGTTTTAATACCATATCCCTTCACCGGGGTACCCACCAATTGGTTACAAATGCACCACATACGCCCCTGAGTGAAGACACGTCTTAGGTGTCCGCCCAGCGTTGGGTAGCCAGAACCCACCAGTTTCAGAGAAAACCTGACTCCCCACCCACCCGAATGCATGACAGTGAAAAATCAGTAAAACCTAATGGGATCAAGGATTGAACCTAACACCTCAAGAAACCCAAGTTCCACCCATCATTTCCCACGCTACTCCACGTATGCACCAGAAAGGTGTGGCTTTTCCAATACTATATTACGAAACAATACATACATAGAAAAGTCGATTACTTTAGTATCTCTACTTTGAAAGTAGCATTCCAAATTCCTAAAAAAACCTCCAAGTCAAACTTACCCTCCACTTACTCCACCCCCCCACCAAAACAAAACAAAGTCAATGTTCAATTGTTCATCCTCCCTTATCCCTCCACACACCCCATCACGCAAATCAATCAATGGCTTCTTGCATACCCATCTTCCACTACCTAACACTCATCACGCTAACCATCCTCTTCCTTACACCACCGTCCCCAGTCCTCTCCGATGATGTCACCTGCTTACGTGGCGTCCACAACTCCCTCCACGACCCAAACCTTAACCTACACTCATGGAACTTCAACAACAACACAGCAGGCTTCGTATGCTCCTTCGATTTCGTACGATGTTGGAACGACCAAGAGAATCGTGTCCTTGAACTCACCCCACGTGACCTAACCCTTGTGGGCCCCTTTCCATCAGACATAAGGTTCTGTCAGAATCTACAAACCCTTGATCTGTCAGGTAATAATATTACTGGTAACATACCTAACCAGCTTTGTACTTGGTTGCCTTATTTAGTTCATTTAGATCTGTCTAATAATCAGTTGACCGGTCAAATCCCTCAAGGTTTAGGTAATTGCACCTTTTTAAATACGTTGTTGTTATCTGATAATCAGTTGTCCGGTAATATACCGGCTCAGTTTGTTAATTTGAACCGGTTAAGTAAGATTTCGGTTGCGAATAATGGTTTAACCGGTCCGATCCCTTCGAGTTTGTCGAAATTTGATTCGGGTGGGTTTGAAGGGAATAAAGGGCTTTGTGGGAAGCCGGTTGGCGGGTGTGGCGGGTTGAGTTCGAGGAATTTGGCTATTATTATTGCTGCAGGTGTGTTTGGGGCTGCGGCGTCGTTGTTGGTTGGGTTTGGGGTGTGGTGGTGGTGTTTAACGCGGTCGAAAAGGAGAGGGAGTGGGATTGTGGGTGAGGATGAGAGTAGGGGGTGGGGTGATAAGTTGAGGGGGTATAAGCTTGTGCAGGTGACTTTGTTTCAGAAGCCGCTTGTGAAGGTTAGGTTGGTGGATTTGATGATTGCGACGAATAATTTTAGTAAGGAGAGTGTTGTGGTGGCGACGAGGAGTGGGACGACGTATAAGGCTGTGCTTAGAGATGGGTCTGCTATTGCGGTTAAGAGGCTTAGGGCGTGTAAGGTTAATGAGAGGATGTTTCAAGCTGAGATGAACGCGTTGGGGAGTTTAAGGCATCCGAATTTGACGCCTTTGTTGGGGTACTGTGTAGTCGAGGATGAAAAGCTTTTGGTTTATAAGCATATGTCGAATGGGACGTTGGCTTCTTTGTTGGCTAAGCAGTCGAGTTTGTTGGATTGGCCGACAAGGTTTAAGATTGGTCTAGGTGCTGCAAGAGGACTTGCTTGGCTTCACCATGGTTGTCGCCCTGCAATTTTGCATCAAAACGTTAGCTCAAATGCTATATTCGTTGATGAAGATTATGATGCTCGGATAGTTGATGTTGGGTTGGCTAGGCTGATAAATTCTTCCGATAACTATGCGAACGAGAGTAGCTTTGTTAGTGGAGAATTGGGTGAGTTTGGTTATGTGGCTCCAGAGTACTCAACCACCATGGTTGCTTCTTTGAAAGGCGATACTTATGGTTTTGGGGTCGTGCTCCTAGAACTAGCCACCGGTCAGAGACCTACCAATGTAAACATTGCCGAAGAAGGGTATAAGGGTAACTTAGTGGATTGGGTGAATCAACTATCAAGTTCAGGACAAATCAAAACCGCCATAGATAAGAACATTCGAGGCGCAGGTGATGATGAGAAAATTGTTGAATTTATGCGTATCGCGGGTAATTGTGTTACAAAGGCTAAAGCAAGATGGTCAATGTATGAGGTTTATGAAGCATTGAACAGTATGGCACAAGAGTTGGGTTTATCTGAACATCATGATGAGTTTCCACTTCTTTTTGACATACAGAATGGTGTGTTTTGAGCCAATATCATGTTTACAACATGGTCATGACTCATGACAAATATCTCCATTGATTATTTACTTATGTATGCTTGTTGTAGATCCTGTGTTATCTATTTTACCTCTATTCATTTGATGCTTTTCAAATTTACACATTATTCTAGCTTACCTTCAAGTGCTTCTGAAGTTTTTTAGTATTATTATTGTATTATAATTTTATAATTATGTTTGATAATTTTAAGTTTGATCAATTTTAATTGGTAGGTGATGCATTGCATAGCTTTTGGTCTCCACTTGTTTACGCGTTTGTACCAAGATGAGAGGATTATTTTATCCTTTTCATTAAAATAAATAACTCAAATAAAAATAAAAGACACCTGACAATTATGTTTTTAAACTAAGTGTGTTCATGTTACAAAATGGATAGAAAGTTTTGTCAATGTTTCTTATTTAATAAATAAACGAACATAAACAAACTTTCCGCTCAACGTTTTATGGATAGTTCATTGAACATACAGTAAGGCAAACTAAAATTGGATTAAGATACATATATACCACTTAATCCGTAATTAGACTCTAAAAACACTCAAACTGTCCGGTTTGAATTAGCATGGAAAAACAACTTAACTCAAAATCCATTGAGATAAATCAACCAAAGAAAGTTTCATCACAAACACCCTGCCTTTTCATTAGGCTGCCCGGAGTGGGGCGGGAATGGGGTGGCGTGGGGCTTTCAAGGGCGGGAACACCGCCGCCAAGGCTGGCGTGGAAGGGGCGGGAAGGAGAGGGCGGGGGCAGCTTCACTGGCGTGGGGCATTTTGGTGGGTGACGTGGCATGATCTGATTGGTCATGTTTTTTTTTTAACACAATATAATATTATTTCTTCCCCCCCCCCCCCTCTTCCCCCCTTCCACTCCCCACAATTTTTCCCCTCCACATGAGTCCCACAAATGCCACATGACGCTTCATCCCTCTCTTTCCCCCCTCCCACTTCAAGTAGTCTTAGTATATGAGGTTTGATACATAAAGGAAACCTACTGTTACTCATGTCCTAATTTTAGGATAATGGAATTAAAGTACTAAACACAATGCAAACAATACAACTAGGTAGAGCATATCATATCATGACAACTACATTAGGAACACGTAAGAAAATATAAATAAACTAATGGACGTGGGGTTAAACAACTAACCTATCCACCATGGGGCTCCATTTGACCCGTCTTTGACCCACGTGAATGTGAGTATGTGACCCATATTTTGCTATCAGGTACGGTTTTAGATTAGGGTTGTAAAGGGGTTGAACCAGGGTGGGCTTGGGCTCGGCTCATTTAAAACTAAGTCGAGTTGGCTTGCGAGCCAGCCAATTTATTCTTTTATTAATTTTATATTTTACAAATATTCATATTATATAAGAAATTCATATTTTATTTTTGTATTTGTTTATGTTAAATCACTAGACCAATAATAAGAAATAAATAGTTCATGAACTATAATTATTGTTGTATATTTTTGTACTTATTTCTCCTTTGAAAATAAAAAAAATTGGACATATAAAAATGAGTTATTTGAATATTTGACTCATAATAATATTTTTTGTTAGGTGTCATGTTATATATACTTTTTTTTGTTACAATTTACATAAATTATAATTTAGGCTTTAATTTAAATGTGCCAAACGAGCAAGCCAACAAGTCAGCTAATGAGCAAGCCACGAGTCGAACTTGCCTTAGCTCGGGCTCGGCTCATTTACAAACCAAGCCAAGCCAAGCTCGTTTATAGACAAACTTTTTTCGAGTTTTTTTCGAGCGAACTTCATGCGAGCCACAATCGGCGAGCTTTTTAACTGCGCATGCATATAACGCTTGTAAAATATTAAATGTCCAAATTCTAACATTCTACATTGTTTAGGGCCAAATGAAAGAAAAATTGAATTAGAATCTATAGTGATTTTGGTATTTGACTATTTGAGACAAAAGGCCTTGTTTTGGGCAACTAAGTGGCCGATCCAGTTTCAATTGCTTTAGGATGAAGCCCAACGACAGTTGATCATTGATGCATTGCTGCCTTGTGGGCCTTATTTTATGGACCAATACAGTTGGACTTAGAAGGACTTAAACCGAATTATTTATGGACCACTAAGAGATAGCATTTGAATCACACCAGGCAAAATGGGCGGGTCAGGTAGGGTTAGGAGGCGGGTCAAAACGGGTTCGGGTCAAAACAGGTGCAGGTTAAAACGGGTCATTTCAAAAAACGGGTTGTATTTGTTCGGGTCGGACCGGGTCTGGGTCAAAATGGGTCCGGGTCAAACTGGTTTTGGGTCAAAACGGGTCCGGGTTAAAACGGGTTTCGGGTCAGATCGGGTTAATTAGCAGGGTGATAATGAAGCTATATTTATTTAACTACTAGTAAAATCCAACAACCAAAAATCAAGATTCTTATTCACTAGCAAAAATCTTAACTAATAAAAACCCAATTCAGCAAATGCAAAACACATCATAAAAAATTATAAAACACAAAATATACAAACAAAAACCCTAAAAAAACAAAGTACCTTATCAAATGAGGAGATGATTTACGCTATTAAAATCTCAAATCAAAGATCTTGTAACCAAATCCTTCACCTCCTCTCTTCTGTAACAATACAAATTCCCCAGCATGTCTAGTCAGATGCCACGTCAGCACAAACTAACCCGGTTAGTTCTTAGTTAAAAAAGGTTTACCACATGCCAAATGTTCGAAAGTTGGGATTATTATTGAAATTTTTGAAGTATGGATTATTATCGGCTAATGGTGAAAACTTTGGATTATTTAATTCCAAAACCCTTTAAACTTTGATTCGTTGTTTCAGTGTTATTTTTTTGGGAAACAAAAAATTCCCATTTTAAATTTGCCTTAATTTTGCATATCAAAGATCTTACTATGATACTAAACACTATGACTTTGATACTAAAGCTAGTGGTGGAACTTGGACCCATAGAAGTCCGAACTTTCTTCGTCGACTTTGATTATCTCATGATGTTTTCTTCTGAACGATGACCACGTTCTTTTTATCATTCATCCTTTTAAGTTACTTTATAGTCTTGTGCTGGAAAATGAGTCCAGAGTTTTGTGAAGCCAAGTAAATTAATGAAATGAGTCCACTTTGCAACCCTAGAAAGGCATCCAATTCGCCTTCTTACAGGGTCAGATGTGTGTTGAAAAATAATGCATGTTAAGCTTTTAGGCTACTTTTACCTCAGCTGTCTGTTTGCATATATTGCAGAAAAGGAAAAATAAGAGGGGTGGTTGTGTGTGTTAATTAAAATTAGAGGGCCAAAACATCTTTGGCATAGTTTCAATTGCAAGTTTGTTTATTAAGAGGATTAAACGTCATACTTATTGAATCGTCAGTTACAATAGGCATTCTTGTGTGAGAGCTCTAGCTCGACTCATTGGTAGTTTCGCTCTTTGGTGATTTTTTGCTGCAATCTACAAATGGATCACGTCCACCCAAAGCCAACAAAAAAATAGCGTAGACATTCCCTTCATGTTCGCCAGGTCAATGTTGTTGTGCTGGATCTCATACAATCAGTGCATGAAGGTGTTTATGATGTATTTCTCTAACCAGTGGCGGATCCAAGATATTTTTCCATTGGGTTCCTTTGTTTTGGTGATAAATTTCACAACCATACATTAGAATTTTCGGGTCAGACCGGGTCGAGAACGTAATCATGATCTAAATTTCATATCAAAGAACCATTAGCGTTAGCCCTAAAATTCAAGTTTCAAACAAGCTAAAATTGCTAAAGACCTTAAGCTCATATCAAATCTCAAGTTCATATCAAACAAGTGAATATCAAATAAGTGAATAGCTATCCTAAAAAACCACAAATCACAAGTAATGAATTCGCATCATATCTCATCGCATATTATGTATTTGTGTTGGAAACAAAAAAAAGAAAGAAAGTTTACCTCAAATATCACATTCTTTCCTACTCAAAATCATCGAGTAAATGCGGTGAAAAGTCGATTAAGTTATGGAGCCATGAAGAGGGTGATTCAATGGATGGGCAGAGGAAAAAAGAATGTAAATCGAACCTGGGGAGAAATCATGTCCGGATGCGACCCACTATAACTGATGTTATCCAGAATGAATCCACAATTTATGTATAAATATCACAAGACAAGCTAGAGTAGCTGCATTATACTGCACATCAAACCAATAAAACATCTTCCAAACTACTCATTAACAGCAATTAGCAATGTTTTGAAGTTCTAACTGACCTGTTTAAAAGATAATCAGAAACCAACTACTAACTACAGTAACAATGCAAGTAACAAGTTTACAATGGTTCAATGGGATGTCTAAGTAACAATGCAATTCAAGGTTTGATGGTGGTTGTCTTTGGTAAAAATCCCACTAGTAAAAAAACACTAGTAAAAATGCTTGATAAGCTATGATTCTTGTATAGTTTAACTCAATACATAAGATAATAAAAACAATAGTAAAAAAGCTTGATAAGCTTGAATGTAATGATTCCACGTGAAGAGGCAAAGATTAACAAATGGGTATGATGTTTTGCGTCAAATTAAAAACTTTTAATCATTCTTGAAGATTAATAGATGGCTATTAATAAATACAAACAACTAAACTAACACAATGATGAAGAGTGCAAGAAACAAAGACATAAAACAGTTGTTGATGATTAACAAACAAAGAATTCTTCACCTTTGAAGATACAAGTGAAGAAGCTGGTGATTGCTGAAAGAGGAGAGAAACCAAAACAAGAATGTGTGTTTATAATAAAAAGAGATGACTAATCTGCTTTTGTGGCAGGCGGAGGTTGATGTGGCTTGTTAGTGAAAGAAACAAAAGAGAAGGAGAATTCACACACAACAAGCTAGGGATTAACTACCCCTGCTTAACTATTTTATAACCAACCCATTAACAGCTGTCAACAGCTTTTCCTGCCTACAAACAACCGTTCAAAAATTATTACAGAATTACACATTCAGTCCCTGAACTATACTAACTATTACAAATTGTCACAAATGGCCCCTGATCAATCTTTTAACATATCAATACTTCCTCGATGGTAAACATTTTTTTCCTCAAAGATCATTCAGCTGAAAATCAGGAATCTGAGTTGAAATTCATCCCTGAATTCCCAAGTAGCTTCAGTAACATCCTTTCCTTTCCACTGGATCAAAATCTGCCCAGCTGCTCTATTGCCTCTTCTCACTACCCTTTATTCCAAGACTCTAGCAAGCTGCAAATAAAATCTTGGAGCTGATGGAATATGAATAACTGTTGTTGGAGGACCAGAGGCTGCTTTTAACAAGGAAACATGGGAGGTGGGATGGATGTTTGCATCAGGTGGAAGGTCCAGCCTATATGCAACCTTTCCAATCCTCTTTAGTACCAAATAAGGTCCATAATACTTGGGGCTCAACTTGTTGTAGTGAGACTTCCTTGTTGAACTCTGAACATAATTGTGGAGTTTAAGATACACCCAACTGCCTACTTCAAACTCCCTCTCAGTTCTGTGCTTGTTAGCCATCTGAACCATCCTGTTTTGAGCTTTTAACAAGGATTCTCTTAACATCTTGACAGTTTCTTCTCTGTTCAACATATAATCATCCACAGCCTCCAGCAGAGATTCTCTATGCACATAGGGCACATGCAAAGGAAGAGCATATCCATACAGAGCTTGAAATGGATTGGTACCAATGGAGGTGTGATAATTTGTGTTGTACCAGACTTCAGCAAGTGATAACCATTTCATCCATGAAGTTGGCCTATCCATTGTCATGCATTTTAAGTAGGACTCAAGACATCTATTAACCACTTCAGTCTGACCATCAGTTTGAGGATGGTAGGCAGTGGATAAAGATAGATTTATCCCCTGGATCCTTGTAAATTCTTTCCAAAAATTACTCAAAAACACTGAATCCATATCAGACATAATTGTAGAGGGCCACCCATGTAACTTATACACATTGTCAAGGAAAGCTTGTGCCACATGCACAACAGAAAAAGGGTGACTTAAGGCTTTGAAATGAGCATATTTTGTTAGCCTATCTACTACCACAAAAATAACATCTTTTCCTTGGGATTTTAGCAGCCCAGTGATAAAGTCCATACTGATGTCAGACCACACTTCAGTAGGAATAGGTAATGATTGTGTAAGGCCTGGATAAGCAACTGTCTCATTTTTAGCCTTTAAATAGACATCACAAGATCTGATGAATTGTTTGATGTGTTTAACATGCCCTTTCCAGTAAAACGTGGACTTGAGTCTTTGATGGGTAGCATGCATACCAGAATGCCCCCCATAGGTGAATCATGACACAACTTGATCAAATCATCCCTCAGCTTATTGTCCAGACCCACAACTAACTTTTGTTTTCTTTTTAATAACCCTCCCACATATTCAAACTTATGCACTGATTGACCCATTTTCAGCTTTTCAACAACCTTTTTAAGAATAATATTATGTTCTCAACTTTCTTTAATTCTTTCCAGCAACAAGGTGTCAAAAGAAGACATGACCATCTGAAAAAGGGTATAACTTTCCATGCTAGACAATGCATCAGCAGTGACATTATCCACCCCTTTTTTATAATGAATTTCATAGTCATACCCCATAAGACATGACCACTATCTTTTCAAAAGTCGCTAGGCGCTCCCTAGTCGGAGTCGGGAGTACTCGGGGAGTTCTCAGCCTAGTCGGAGAGTACTCGGGAAGTACTCGGCCTAGGCGTAGAGTACTCGGTCCTCGACAACCTACCTTGTAGCGATTACTCGGGGAGTACTCGGCCTTCGAGACCTTGTTTTACAACAGAGGTCTCCACCACAAATTTCTTGCTCAAATCAGGAAAAGCTAAGACTGGTGCCACTGTTAAGGCCATTTTCAGTTGTTCAAAAGCCTGTTGTGCTGCATTGTTCCACTTAAAACCTTCTTTCTTCAATAGCTCTGTTAAAGGTTTTGCAATCACCCCAAAGGACCTTATGAATTTCCTATAATACCCTGCCATGCCTAAAAATCCTCTGAGCTGTTTAACAGTTGTAAGAGGAGGCTAATTAATCACAGCATCAATTTTTTGAGGATCAGTCCCCACCCCATCCTTATTAATCACATGCCCCAAATATTCAATTTGTAGGCCAGCAAAAGAACATTTAGATCTTTTTGCATACATTATCTGTTGTTTCAGAACAGATAAAATTGTTCCTAGGTGATCTAAATGCTGGTCCACATCTTTGCTGTATACCAAAATATCATCAAAGAACACTAGAACAAACCTTCTTAAGAATTCTTTGAAGGTTTGATTCATTAGAGCCTGGAAAGTGGCTGGAGCATTGGTTAAGCCAAAAGGCATTACCAAAAACTCAAATAGGCCTTGATGAGTTCTAAAAGCTGTTTTGTGGATATCAGAATCAAACATTCTCACCTGATGATATCCTGATCTGAGATCTAGTTTTGAAAAGATAGTGGCACCTTGTAATTCTTCCAAGAGTTCATCTATCAGTGGAATTGGGAAACTATTCTTTACTGTTGCATCATTTAATTGCCTATAATCCACACACATTCTCCATGTGCCATCCTTCTTTTTAACAAGCACCACAGGTGCAACAAATGAACTGGTGCTGTTCCTAATGACCCCAGAAGCCAATAATTCATTTGTCATTTTCTCAATCACATCTATCTGAATGGATTTATATCTATAAGGTTTCAAGTTAATGACCTTGTCTTCATTTGTTAAGATAATTTTGTTGTCAAAACTTCTGGAAGGGGGTAATCCCTTAGGTTCCTCAAACACTTCCTTATATTGTACTAATAAGCTCAAAATCCTAGGATCCATTAATTCTTTGGTCACACTTGTACTTTGACTGTTTTGCCCTTTAGCAGTCAGTAGTTGTAAACTGAACATTTGGATTTGTACTAACTGGTTTGGATAGTTTAGTATTTGACCCATCTTTTCTATTGAGCATAGATTGACTGCATTATTATTGATCCCCTTAATGACTTGTTTAACCCCATTGACCATGAACTCCATTGTCAATTTGTTAAAATTCCAAGCAATATCTCCAAGTGGTGCTAACCACTGGATTCCCAGAACCATGTCATAATTTTCTAAAGGAATAACTAACACATCAGCTTCAAACCACATTCCCTGCATCATCCACTTAAACCCTTTACACATTCTTACACATTTAATCCGATTCCCATTGGCCACAGACACATTAACAGAAGGAACTTCGAGTGTAACACATTGAAGTTTTTTTGCTAATCTTTCACTAATGAAATTGTGGGTTGACCCAGAATCAGTCAATATAAAGATTCTCCTTGTTCCAATTGTTCCCACAATTTTCATAGTTGAATAGGATGGAATCCCATTCATGGCATGGATTTAAATTTGGGGTTGTCCCAATATTTCAGCCAATTCAACAGTTTCATTTCTTGATTATTATCATTATCCTCCTCATCATCTATTATTTCAATGATAAACAACTGTTTGTTCTTACACTTATGTGTAGAACTGTGCTTTTCAGGACAAAAGAAACACCTCCCTTTAGCCCTTTTTTCATCAGCCTCTTTATTTGACAGTCTTTTCACTATTTTCCCCCCCAAAACTATTATTATTATTCTTAGGGGTTGGTAACAAAGGGGGGTTGGCTGCACTTACATTCAATGGTTTTAGTGAAGGATAATAGTTTTTGTTGTAGGTAGTGGTTGTCAGTCCAACATTCTTTCTTGCATCTTTGCCACCAAATAAGGTCATGTGAACCTTATCTTGTTGTTTGGCCATAGCAATAGCTTCTCTCAAGGTTCTTGGTTTGAAAACCTTGACTAAACATCTTATCTCAGGCTTTAAGCCTCCAACAAACAGACTTGTAGCATATTCTTTAGACAGGGTTACTTTGGTCATTAGTGAATCAAAAGCATTTCAATATTCTTCCAAAGTACCAGTTTGTTGTAAGTTCTTGAGTTCCTCCATTGCATCTGCCCATAAACTTTCAGAGAATCTTGTGGTAATAGATCTAACATATTCATCCCATAAAATCTGTTCAATGGGCCTGTTAGAACTGGAAAGATACCCTTGGTGCCATTTTAATGCTACCCCATCTAAATTCACCACAACATAGTGAACTTTTAGATGATCAGGGGTTCTATCAATCAAGAAGAAGTGGTTACACTTGTACACCCACGCATCAACATCTTCTTCGTTAAATTTAGGAAAATCAAGTTTTCCTAATCTGGACACCCTTTGGTCATGGTGGTTATGATTTTGCAGGTGATTATTATTATCATTATGAGGGTGTTGATTGAGGTTATTGTGTAGGTGAGTATTATTATTATCATTATGTTGGTTTTGATTGGTCTGAATTTCGTTGAGTTGCTGTTTAAGGGTATCAAACATGGTTTGTAAATGGAGGTTCAATTGAGTGATTGCATTTCGATTATCTTCTTGTAGGGTTTGTGAGTTCTTGATTGACTGTGCATGTTCTTTCAATGTTTTATCTAATTTTTCCATTTCTTGTTGTCGAGTATTAGCCATTAATGGTGGACAGAACAATTGAAACAAATGAATATGAACTGATTATAACGAACATGAAGAATTTGATCACAGATTGATCAAATTCAAGAATAGACTGATCACCAATGATCAATCCAGGGACAGAAATGAAAAGATGGAAGAAAGAAAAAAATTGATCGGAAGGGACAGTGGTTCACGGTGGTGTTACGACGGATTGTGGTGGTTAGGTCACCGGAGCTTAGACCGACAGAGCTCTGATACCAATGATGTGGCTTGTTAGTGAAAGAAACAAAAGAGAAGGAGAATTCACACAGAACAAGCTAGGGATTAACTACCCCTGCTTAACTATTTTATAACCAACCCATTAACAGGTGTCAACAGCTTTTCCCGCCTACAAACAACCGTTCAAACATTATTACAGAATTACACATTCAGTCCCTGAACTATATTAACCATTACAAATTGTCACAAATGGTTCATGGTCAATCTTTTAACTAGGGCTGGCAATAGGTAACCTGTATAAGACACGATTAGACCTGTTAACTGAAAAATACACTATGCCATTTTTTACTTTTTTTTAAATAATTAGAATTAAAAGGCAAAAATGCCTCATTTCTCTTTTTTGGTACATAAAACGTATAACTGCGTTATAAACATGAGATATAAAGTAGTTAAACGAGTCGTGTTCATGTTTAGAACTTGTGTTGTTCGCGTCGTCAGAAACCTGTTAAACCTGCTAAGATACGATTTGCCAGCCTTACTTTTAACATATCAGAGATAAAGGCAGAGAGGTAGAGAGAACTGAGGGGAGGACTAGTGGAGGCAGGAAGTTTGTTTTGAATTTAGTTGTTGTACTTTTAACCCTAATTTGGGTTTAATTTTAAAAGGAAAAAAACGGAAAATAGTGGCAAAACATGGAATCGAAATCGCGACCTTATGGACTAAACAAGGCGGATCTTACCAGTACAACACTCTATGCATTTGGTTATGGGTTCCCCTATAACTTAGAGGGTGTTTGGCTCTTCGTTTTCCCCTCCTTTTAACTTATGACTTATTCAATAAGTCAAAAGTTAAAAACAAAGTGTTTTGGTAATTGTTTGAAAAGTAACTTTTGAAAGAATTTATGCTTTGAAAAGGAGAAAATGGGGGAAAAGTCATAAGTCACAATTTGTGACTTATGAGATTAAGGAGTTTTGAAAAGTCATAAGGAGAAAAGGAGAAGGAGAGCCAAACATGCTCTTAGTAATGGGGTCCTAGTATATTTTTTTATATATTTTTCACTAAAAATTTCAAACCGAACGGGTTTCTGGAAACCCGTTCGGTAAGCATAGATCCGCCCCTGTCTCTAACATAAGTAACTATTTTCTGTTATACATTTTTCTAATTAAAGGTACATTTTTTAGAATATAAACTAAACTTTATATTATGTGTTTATTATGTTTTTATATTTATTAATTAATAGGATTACATATAGTTATGGCGATTGGAAGTTTGATAACCGCCACTAATTGCCATAACCAACACTATATACTTAGGATTCATTGTAAACGTTTGTGTGTGGGATTTGTATGCATTTGTATACATTCTCTCCAACACCATATCAATAAAAACTTATATGTTCTTCATGATGTTCCTGCATATTATATGAAAGATGATAATGATGATCCGATGATATATAATATAATCCGTTGCAAGATTAAGATGATCACAGGACAACAAATTTGCAGAGTTCTAGCCCTCCATTTACATCAATTAAGTTGAATCATAGTGACTCAGAGGGGATGGCAGGATGCACCGTCACTACTCTTATGGTAACTGATGAACCTAAGAGTTGGCATAGTCCAATTAAAGTGACTACATAATAGGTATTGAATCATGACCATGTGACAGTCCGGGCTTTTGTAATAAACAATGAATAATATTGTACCCATATAGGGGTGTTTGGGGTTGCGTTTTGAAATGAATTTTTAGATTATTGCTTTTAGAAAACGCAAATAATCAGTTTTTAGTGTTTGGGTTGAATTTTGAAATGAATTTTTAGGCTAGCAAAATGCAATAATTTAAAAGCAGCTACACCCCTGTTTTTCCATAATATAGAAGCTGAAAAATCAATCCCAAAGTCCAAACACTCTCATAGTCAATATGATGACTATGATTAATATTGTTTGACAAGTCACTTGGTTTGTCGTTTGCGTTTGCCGTTATGGACACGGAAAATAGTGAGCTTCCTAAGTAACATACCATATCATGCAATTTTCAAATTCTGATTAGAAAAGAAAAAAAAAAAAATTCCCGAGATCAATCATCAATGGCTTGTTGCAAAGGTGTTGTTGACTACGTGATACTTATTACGCTTACCGTTTTCTTCTGTACTCCGCCGTCCTTTGTCGTCACCACTGATGATGCAACATGTTTGCAAGGAGTGCAAAGCTCGCTTAGCGATCCAAGCTCAAACCTCATCACATGGAACTTCAGCAACCGCACTGCAGGTTTCATCTGCTTTTTCGATTTCGTACGCTGCTGGAACGATCAAGAGGATCGTGTCCTTGAACTCACCCCACGTGACCTTGGGCTTGTGGGATCGTTTCCATCAGACATAAGGTTTTGTCAGAATCTACAAACCCTTGATCTGTCTGGTAATAATATTACCGGCTCTATACCTAACAAAATATGTACGTGGTTGCCTTATTTAGTTCATTTAGATCTCTCCCGCAACCAATTGAGCGGAGAAATTCCGGCAGGTCTTAGTGATTGTTCATTTTTGAATAGCCTTGATTTGTCGGACAATCAGTTAACTGGTAATATACCGCCTCAGTTCTATAAGTTGGTTAGGCTTAAAAGGTTTTCTGTTGCAAACAATGATCTTTATGGTCCTATACCGTCAAGCTTGTCTATATTTGATAAGTCCAGTTTTGTCGGAAATAGAGGAAGTAAGTTGTCTGTTGCAAACAACGCTCTTTCTGGACCGAAATCTGACTCGTCGAGTTTTGATGGGAACAGAGGACTCTACAGACAGCCTATTGACACCTATGGCGGTTTGAGCACAATGAATTTGGCCATAGTTATTGCCGTTGGCGTGTTTGGGGCTGCGGAGTGGTTATCAATAGGTTATGGGCTATGGTGGTGGTGTTTTACTAAGTCGAAAAGGAGGATAAGGAACAGAATTGCGGGTGAGGATGACAGCAGATGCTGGTCTGATAAGTTGAGACCACACAAGCTTGTTCAGGTAACTTTGTTTCAGAAACCACTCGTCAAGGTTAGGTTGGTGGATTTGATGATAGCATCAAACAGTTTCAGTAATGAAAATATCATAAGTTCGACGAGAACTGGGACGACGTATAAGGCTGTGCTTAGAGATGGGTCTGCTATTGCGGTTAAGAGGCTTAGTGCGTGTAAGCTTAATGAGAGGATGTTTCAAGCTGAGATGGATTCGTTGGGCCAATTACGACATAGGAATCTGACTCCATTGTTAGGTTACTGTGTAGTCGAGGATGAAAAGCTTTTGGTTTATAAGCATATGTCGAATGGGACGTTGGCTTCTTTGTTGGCTAAGCAGTCGAGTTTGTTGGATTGGCCGACAAGGTTTAAGATTGGTCTAGGTGCTGCAAGAGGACTTGCTTGGCTTCACCATGGTTGTCGCCCTGCAATTTTGCATCAAAACGTTAGCTCAAATGCTATATTCGTTGATGAAGATTATGAAGCTCGGATAGTTGATGTTGGGTTGGCTAGGCTGATAAATTCTTCCGATAACTATGCGAACGAGAGTAGCTTTGTTAGCGGAGAATTGGGTGAGTTTGGTTATGTGGCTCCAGAGTACTCAACCACCATGGTTGCTTCCTTGAAAGGCGATACTTATGGTTTTGGGGTTGTGCTCCTAGAACTAGCCACCGGTCAGAGACCTACCAATGTAAACATTGCCGAAGAAGGGTATAAGGGTAGCCTAGTGGATTGGGTGAATCAGTTATCAAGTTCAGGACAAATCAAAACCGCCATAGATAAGAACATTCGAGGCACAGGTGATGATGAGAAAATTGTTGAATTTATGCGTATCGCGGGTAATTGTGTTACCAAGGCTAAAGCAAGATGGTCAATGTATGAGGTGTATGAAGCATTGAACAGTATGGCACAAGAGTTGGGTTTATCTGAACATCATGATGAGTTTCCACTTCTTTTTGACACACAGAATGGTGTGTTTTGAGCCAATATCATGTTTACAACATGGTCATGACTCATGACAAATATCTCCATTGATTATTTACTTATGTATGCTTGTTGTAGATCCTGTGTTATCTATTTTTCCTCTATTCATTTGATGCTTGTCAAATATATTACACATTATTCTAGCTTACCTTCAAGTGCTTCTGAAGTTTTTTAGTATTATTATTGTATTATAATTTTATAATCATGTTTGATAATTTTAAGTTTGATCAATTTTAATTGGTAGGTGATGCATTGCATAGCTTTTGGTCTCCACTTGTTAACGCGTTTGTATCAAGATGAGAAGAATATTTTATCCTTCTCACTAAAATAAATAACTCAAATAAAAATAAATAACTCAAATAAAAATAAAAGACACCTGACAATTATGTTTTTAAACGAAGTGTGTTCATGTTTGTTTCTTTTGTTAAATGGATAGAAAGTTTTGTCAATGTTTCTTATTTAATAAATAAACGAACATAAACAAATTTTCCGCTCAACGTTTTATGGATAGTTCATTGAACATACAGTAAGGCAAACTAAAATTGGATTAAGATACATATATACCACTTAATCCGTAATTAGACTCTAAAAACACTCAAACTGTCCGGTTTGAATTAGCATGGAAAATCAACTTAACTCAAAATCCATTGAGATAAATCAACCAAAGAAAGTTTCATCACAAACACCCTGCCTTTTCATTAGTATATGAGGTTTGATACATAAAGGAAACCTACTGTTACTCATGTCCTAATTTTAGGATAATGGAATTAAAGTACTAAACACAATGCAAACAATACAACTAGGTAGAGCATATCATATCATGACAACTACATTAGGAACACGTAAGAAAATATAAATAAACTAATGGACGTGGGGTTAAACAACTAACCTATACACCATGGGGCTCCATTTGACCCGTCTTTGACCCACGTGAATGTGAGTATGTGACCCATATTTTGCTATCAGGTACGGTTTTAGATTAGGGTTGTAAAGGAGTTGAACCAGGGTGGGCTCGGGCTCGACTCATTTACAAATCGAACTGAGTCCAGCCGATCCCATTTATTTTACCAAGTCTAAATGTTGGGCTCGGGCTTGGCTCGTATAAAACTAAGTCAAGTCGAGCTGACTCGTGAGCCAGCCAATTTATTCTTTTATTAATTTTATATTTTACAAATATTCATATTATATAAGAAATTAATATTTTATTTTTGTATTTGTTTATGTTAAATCACTAGACCAATAATAAGAAATAAATAGTTCATGAACTATAATCATTGTTGTATATTTTTGTACTTATTTCTCCTTTGAAAATAAAAAAAAATGGACATATAAAAATGAATTATTTGAATATTTGACTCATAATAATATTTTTTGTTAGATGTCATGTTATATATACTTTTTTTGTTACAATTTACATAAATTATAATTTAGGCTTTAATTTAAATGTGCCAAACGAGCGAGCCAACGAGTCAGCTAATGAGCAAGCCACGAGTCGAACTTGCCTTAGCTCGGGCTCGGCTCATTTACAAACCAAACCAAGCCAAGCTCGTTTATTGACAAACTTTTTTCGAGTTTTTTTCGAGCGAACTTCATGCGAGCCACAATCGGCGAGCTTTTTAACTGCCCATGCATATAACGCTTTTAAAATATTAAATGTCCAAATTCTAACATTCTACATTGTTTAGGGCCAAATGAAAGAAAAATTGAATTAGAATCTACAGTGATTTTGGTATTTGACTATTTGAGACAAAAGGCCTTGTTTTGGGCAACTAAGTGGCCGATCCAGTTGCAATTGCTTTAGGATGAAGCCCAACGACAGTTGATCATTGATGCATTGCTGCCTTGTGGGCCTTATTTTATGGACCAATACAGTTGGACTTAGAAGGACTTAAACCGAGTTATTTATGGACCACTAAGAGATAGCATTTGAATCACACCTGGCAAAATGGGCGGGTCAGGTCGGGTTAGGAGACGGGTCAAAACGGGTTCGGGTCAAAACAGGTGCGGGTTAAAACGGGTCATTTCAAAAAACGGGTTGTATTTGTTCGGGTCGGACCGGGTCTGGGTCAAAATGGGTCCGGGTCAAACGAGTTTTGGGTCAAAACGGGTCCGGGTTAAAACGGGTTTTGGGTCGGATCGGGTTAATTAGCAGGGTGATAATGAAGCTATATTTATTTAACTACTAGTAAAATCAAACAACCAAAAATCAAGATTCTTATTCACTAGCAAAAATCTCAACTAATAAAAACCCAATTCAGCAAATGCAAAACACATCATAAAAAATTATAAAACACAAATTATACAAACAAAAACCCTAAAAAAAAAAAAACAAAGTACCTTATCAAATGAGGAGATGATTTACGCTATTAAAATCTCAAATCAAAGATCTTGTAACCAAATCCTTCACCTCCTCTCTTCTGTAACAATACGAATTCCCCAGCATGTCTAGTCAGATGCCACGTCAGCACAAACTAATCCGGTTAGTTCTTAGTTAAAAAAGGTTTACCACATGCCAAATGTTCAAAAGTTGGGATTATTATTGGGAATTTTTGAAGTATGGATTATTATCGGCCAATGGTGGAAACTTTAGATTATTTAATTCCAATACCCCTTTAAACTTTGATTCGTTGTTTCAGTGTTATTTTTTTGGGAAACAAAAAATTCCCATTTTAAATTTGCCTTAATTTTGCATATCAAAGATCTTACTATGATACTAAACACTATGACTTTGATACTAAAGCTAGTGGTGGAACTTGGACCCATGGAAGTCCGAACTTTCTTCGTCGACTTTGATTATCTCATGATGTTTTCTTCTGAACGATGACCACGTTCTTTTTATCATTCATCCTTTTAAGTTACTTTATAGTCTTGTGCTGGAAAATGAGTCCAGAGTTTTGTGAAGCCAAGTAAATTAATGAAATGAGTCCACTTTGCAACCCTAGAAAGACATCCAATTCGCCTTCTTAGAGGGTCAGATATGTGTTGAAAAATAATGCATGTTAAGCTTTTAGGCTACTTTTACCTCAGCTGCCTGTTTGCATATATTGCAGAAAAGGAAAAATAAGAGGGGTGGTTGTGTGTGTTAATTAAAATTAGAGGGCCAAAACATCTTTGGCATAATTTCAATTGCAAGTTTGTTTATTAAGAGGATTAAACGTCATACTTATTGAATCGTCAGTTACAATAGGCATTCTTGTGTGAGAGCTCTAGCTCGACTCATTGGTAGTTTCGCTCTTTGGTGATTTTTTGCTGCAATCTACAAATGGATCACGTCTACCCAAAGCCAACAAAAAAATAGCATAGACATTCCCTTCATGTTCGCCAGGTCAATGTTGTTGTGCTGGATATCATACAATCAGTGCATGAAGGTGTTTATGATGTATTTCTCTAACCAGTGGCGGATCCAAGATATTTTTCCAATGGGGTTCCTTTGTTTGGGTGATAAATTTCACAACCATACATTAGAATTTTCGGGTCAGACCGGATCGAGAACGTAATCATGATCTAAATTTCATATAAAAGAACCATTAGCGTTAGCCCTAAAATTCAAGTTTCAAACAAGCTAAAATTGCTAAAGACCTTAAGCTCATATCAAATCTCAAGTTCATATCAAACAAGTGAATATCAAATAAGTGAATAGCTATCCTAAAAAACCACAAATCACAAGTAATGAATTCGCATCATATCTCATCGCATATTATGTATTTGTGTTGGAAACAAAAAAAGAAAGAATGTTTACCTCAAATATCACATTCTTTCCTGTTCAAAATCATCGAGTAAATGCGGTGAAAAGTCGATTAAGTTATGTAGCCATGAAGAGGGTGATTCGATGGATGGGCAGAGGAAAAAAGAATGTAAATCGAACCTGGGGAGAAATCATGTCCGGATGCGACCCACTATAACTGATGTTATCCAGAATGAATCCACAATTTATGTATAAATATCACAAGACAAGCTAGAGTAGCTGCATTATACTGCACATCAAACCAATAAAACATCTTCCAAACTACTCATTAACAGCAATTAGCAATGTTTTGAAGTTCTAACTGACCTGTTTAAAAGATAATCAGAAACCAACTACTAACTACAGTAACAATGCAAGTAACAAGTTTACAATGGTTCAATGGGATGTCTAAGTAACAATGCAATTCAAGGTTTGATGGTGGTTGTCTTTGATAAAAATCCCACTAGTAAAAAAACACTAGTAAAAATGCTTGATAAGCTATGATTCTTGTATAGTTTAACTCAATACATAAGATAATAAAAACAATAGTAAAAAATCTTGATAAGCTTAAATGTAACGATTCCACGTGAAGAGGCAAAGATTAACAAATGGGTATGATGTTTTGCGTCAAATTAAAAACTTTTAATCATTCTTGAAAATTAATAGATGGCTATTAATATATACAAACAACTAAACTAACACAATGATGAAGAGTGCAAGAAACAAAGACATAAAACAGTTGTTGATGATCAACAAACAAAGAATTCTTCACCTTTGAAGATACAAGTGAAGAAGCTGGTGATTGCTGAAAGAGGAGAGAAACCAAAACAAGAATGTGTGTTTATAATAAAAAGATACGACTAATCTGCTTTTGTGGCAGGCGGAGGTTGATGTGGCTTGTTAGTGAAAGAAACAAAAGAGAAGGAGAATTCATACACAACAAGCTAGGGATTAACTACCCCTGCTTAACTATTTTATGACCAACCCATTAACAGCTGTCAACAGCTTTTCCCGCCTACAAATAACCGTTCAAAAATTATTACAGAATTACACATTCAGTCCCTGAACTATACTAACTATTACAAATTGTCACAAATGGCCCCTGATCAATCTTTTAACATATCAATACTTCCCCGATGGTAAACATTTTTTTCCTCAAAGATCATTCAGCTGAAAATCAGGAAATCAGAGTTGAAATTCATCCCTGAATTCCCAAGTAGCTTCAGTAACATCCTTTCCTTTCCACTGGATCAAAATCTGCCCAGCTGCTCTATTGCCTCTTCTCACTACCCTTGATTCCAAGACTCTAGCAAGCTGCAAAGAAAATCTTGGAGATGATGGAATATGAATAACTGTTGTTGGAGGACCAGAGGCTGCTTTTAACAAGGAAACATGGGAGGTGGGATGGATGTTTGCATCATGTGGAAGGTCCAGCCTATATGCAACCTTTCCAATCCTCTCTAGTACCAAATAAGGTCCATAATAGTTGGGGCTCAACTTGTTGTAGTGAGACTTCCTTATTGAACTCTGAACATAATTGTGGAGTTTAAGATATACCCAACTACCTACTTCAAACTCCCTCTCAGTTCTGTGCCTGTTAGCCATCTGAACCATCCTGTTTTGAGCTTTTAACAAGGATTCTCTTAACATCTTGACAGTTTCTTCTCTGTTCAACATAATCATCCACAGCCTCCAGCAGAGATTCTCTATGCACATAGGGCACATGCAAAGGAAGAGCATATCCATACAGAGCTTGAAATGGATTGGTACCAATGGAGGTGTGATAATTTGTGTTGTACCAGAACTCAGCAAGTGATAACCATTTCATCCATGAAGTTGACCTATCCATTGTCATGCATCTTAAGTAGGACTCAAGACATCTATTAACCACTTTAGTCTGACCATCAGTTTGAGGATGGTAGGCAGTGGATAAAGACAGATTTACCCCCTGGATCCTTGTAAATTTTTTCCAAAAATTACTCAAAAACACTGAATCCCTATCAGACACAATTGTAGAGGGCCACCCATGTAACTTATACACATTGTCAAGGAAAGCTTGTGCCACATGCACAACAGAAAAAGGGTGACTTAAGGCTATGAAATGAGCATATTTTGTTAGCCTATCTACTACCACAAAAATAACATCGTTTCCCTGGGATTTTGGCAGCCCAGTGATAAAGTCCATACTGATGTCAGACCACACTTCAGTAGGAATAGGTAATGGTTGTGTAAGGTCTGGATAAGCAACTATCTCATGTTTAGCCTTTAAACAGACATCACAAGATCTGATGAATCGTTTGATGTGTTTAACCTGCCCTTTCCAGTAAAACATGGACTTGAGTCTTTGATGGGTATCATGCATACCAGAATGCCCCCCCATAGGTGAATCATGACACAACTTGATCAAATCATCCCTCAACTTATTGTCCAGACCCACAACTAACTTTTGTTTTCTTTTTAATAACCCTCCCACATATTCAAACTTATGCCCTCATTGACCCATTTTTAGCTTTTCAACAACCTTTTTAAGAATAATATCTTGTTCTCAACTTTCTTTAATCTTTCCAGCAACAAGGGGTCAAAAGAAGACATGACCATCTGAAAAAGGGTAGAACTTTTCATGCTAGACAATGCATCATCAGTGACATTATCCACCCCTTTTTATAATGAATTTCATAGTCATACCTCATAAGTTTTGATAGCCAAGAGTGTTGTAAGGGTGTAGTTATTTTTTGAGTTAGAAGGTGTTTTAAGCTCTTTTGATCAGTTCTTATTATAAAGGGTTTGGCTACTAAGTAGTAGTGCCATTGTTTAATAGCCATTAAAATGGCTAACAACTCTTTCTCATAAACGGAAAGGGTTACCTGCCTTAGAGACAATGCCTTGCTGTAAAAAGCTAAAGGATGACCTTCCTGTAATAAGACTGCACCAATTCCTTTAGAGGAAGCATCTGTCTCCACCACAAATTTCTTGCTCAAATCAGGCAAAGCTAAGACTGGTGCCACTGTTAAGGCCATTTTCAGTTGTTCAAAAGCCTGTTGTGCTGCATTGTTCCACTTAAAACCTTCTTTCTTCAATAGCTCTGTTAAAGGTTTTGCAATCACCCCAAAAGACCTTATGAATTTCCTAAAATACCCTGCCAGGCCTAAAAATCCTCTGAGCTGTTTAACAGTTGTAAGAGGAGGCTAATTAATCACAACATCAATTTTTTAAGGATCAGTCCCCACCCCATCCTTATTAATCACATGCCCTAAATATTCAATTTGTAGGCCAACAAAAGAACATTTAGATCTTTTTGCATACATTTTCTGTTGTTTCAGAACAGATAAAATTGTTCTTAGGTGATCTAAATGCTAGTCCACATCTTTGCTGTATACCAAAATATCATCAAAGAACACTAGAACAAACCTTCTTAAGAATTCTTTGAAGGTTTGATTCATTAGAGCCTGGAAAGTGGCTGGAGCATTAGTTAAGCCAAAAGGCATTACCAAAAACTCAAATAGGCCTTGATGAGTTCTAAAAGCTGTTTTGTGGATATCAGAATCAAACATTCTCACCTGATGATATCCTGATCTGAGATCTAGTTTTGAAAAGATAGTGGCACCTTGTAATTCTTCCAAGAGTTCATCTATCAGTGGAATTGGGAAACTATTCTTTACTGTTGCATCATTTAATTGCCTATAATCCACACACATTCTCCATGTGCCATCCTTCTTTTTAACAAGCACCACAGGTGCAGCAAATGAACTGGTGCTGTTCCTAATGACCCCAGAAGCCAATAATTCATTTGTCATCTTCTCAATCACATCTATCTGAATGGATTTATATCTATAAGGCTTCAAGTTAATGACTTTGTCTTCATTTTTTAAGATAATTTTGTGGTCAAAACTTCTGGAAGGGGTAATCCCTTAGGTTCCTCAAACACTTCCTTATATTGTTCTAATAAGCTCAAAATCCTAGGATCCATTAATTCTTTGGTCACACTTGTACTTTGACTGTTTTGCCCTTCAGCAGTCAGTAGTTGTAAACTGAACATTTGGGTTTGTACTAACTGGTTTGGACAGTTTAGTATTTGACCCATCTTTTCTATTGAGCATAGATTGACTTCATTATTATTGATCCCCTTAATGACTTGTTTAACCCCATTGACCATGAACTCCATAGTCAATTTGTTAAAATTCCAAACAATATCTCCAAGTGGTGCTAACCACTGGCACTACTAGAAAAATACCCCTTTCTTGACGCGCATTGCGCGCCATAAAAGGGTGTTTATGACACACAGAAAAGTGTCAAGGAAGAACATGTCAAGAAAGGTTTATGACATGCAGGCGCGTGTCATCTTTTAATGACACGCGTTTATGACACTCCTTTACGACACGCTTTTTTGACACGCATTTATGACACACTCTTTAATGACACTCTTTCATGACATGCATTTACGACACACCTTTATGACACTAATTTTGCGTGTCATGTTTTTTTTTACCTAAAAAAAATTCTGCAAAATAACTAATAAATCTGGTTTTATATTTATATTTATAATAACAAAATCAATAAATTTCAAAATAAAATTGCATATATTATATATACCACAAAAAAATTACAATTAGCATTTGTCGAATCCTACCACTAGTTACAAAAATATTGTGTCAATACATTACATTAGTCTAGACTAAACGTACGGATAACTTGAAAATGAAGGTTGCGGCATAACTAGACCACTCTTCACGAATGGCATTAATATCCGCATCCGTGTTAGCATCTACTCCTCCCCCTACCTGAGACAACAATTAAATTAATAAGATGAAGGTTAATGTTCGTGATGGTTTTAATTTCAAGACGAGAATTATTACTAACATAAACATCAAAATCACTTAATTTGTATAAACATAAATATAGTTGTGTTCTAAACCTGTTTCTGCCTCTTTCCACCATGACCCTCTTCTTCAATGGCCTAGGCTCGTTTGACTCTGCATGTTTGGTTTAATGGACTCGCAAAGGCAGGCTAATTTTGCAACTTTGCACTCTGCTTGTCATTGTACCTACATTTGCAAGAAATATGTAAAAGCCTGCACATTATATCAACAAACAATAACAAATAACTAGGTTTATACCCGCGCGCGTTGTGGCGCGCTCGACCAAATCATTCTAGTATTGAAGATCGTTGTATGCCTCTCAAGCTCTTCCCACTGATTTGCAATAAAAAAACATTTTTAGTTGTTCTTGCTCAATGGATATAATTAACTAAACTAAATATAAGTATCTTACCTTGTTGGGTATACGGTTGACATGTTGTAAGAAGAACCCACACAATTGCTCGGTATCGATCAAGATCCATGGCTTTAAAGGTCTGTACATTACTCTATTCATATCTGAAATGAAACAAAAGCATATGAACCATATTAATATCATTATTCACACATATAGCAACTTTTAACATCTAACTTCCAATTCGTAGCACTTGTTAGGTGGCAAATAAAATAAGATTAGATGGCGAGGACTCTGAATCACATTCACAGTTTGAAGTACCACATGAAAGCTAAAAATTCAGAATCTATAGGCTGCCAAAAAAAAAAGTGTTACGATGCTTCTAGCTCAATCTAATGTTATAATGTGCGCCTTTTAACACCATATATAGATATTATAGGTTGGGATATAAATATAGTACTGGTAACTTTTCTATCTGTTTACTCCATTTCATTTAGTGTCAGATCTTCATATCTTCTTGATGACTTCGAAAAAAATAGCATTTTAGTTAATGGCAACATGGTTCAGAATTTTTTAACTTAAAATGTGAACTTGAACACAATCACACATAAGCGGATAAAAACTTAAACCAAATTTTCTATCACCCAAATTGAGTCTAACAATATAAACTGAAAAATGTGGGCAGAATTAAAAAACCGTGTGACTAAATGGATGTGCGCCTTCTCTTTTTAGCTTGTACCATATCAATTTCATGAACCAATATTTATTAACTCATCACCATTTCGCTCAAGTCTTTCTAAAAGAAAACCAAATTTCTTAAAGATGAATTTAAGAATTTTATTGTTTAAAGCTTTGGGCATGAGGTCAATCAAATTTTTGAAGACGCACAACATTCCATTTAATCAAAAGCATAAAAGTTATACACATCAAAATCAAGCTAAATGAAGCACAACTAAAGTTGAGTGCAAAACGTACCAATGTGTGACCAGGCTCTCAACACGTGTTGCTAGTTTCACGATGTTTGTGGCAAGTGGACTCACCATTTGTTTTGCTGCAGGATGAAGTAACCCGATCGACATATTAACCACAATCCCTGCAGTCCCTCTTGTTGATGTTCGTTCCCTAGCATTTTATAGACATGACTGTCATCTATTGTCATGACATGAATGTCATCTATTGTAAAGACAAATTTAAATTTATACCAATGCTGGAAGCTAACATGTCATAGGTTCGATTGTTATCCTTCCAATGCATTCTCCATGACCCTATATGGAGTAAACAATTTAATCAATCAAATTCAAATGCAAAATCTATTCGATTATAACGAATAATGGGTACCAGGGGTTTTGACGACCCTGTGTTGGTAGGAGTTGGTGGCATAGCTATGGCGTTTCCGGTAGGTGAGACGCTGCACCATCATCTATTTTTAAATTCAGATCAAAGAACACAATATAGAAATTTTTGCAAACTGTCGTTGACCATCCTGGACCCATTTTAGAAGAAATTCATCCCTAAAGTCTTAACTCAGATATCCCCAGAGTATTACATATAACATGCCTCTTAGATATTTGATATTCGTTTTGTGTAAGTTTATGTATGTCTATATTGTATCTATCTTAAATGATAATGACAATAATTCGTGGTCCTAATACTTTATATTACTCGTGTCGCGCAAAAACGGTTAAGTAGATACGTGTCAATTGAGCATTAGATACATAAACAATACTTACACATGAAAAATAAGAAGGCATACCTGCAACTGAGTGGAAGTTGCTTTTGTCGAAGCTTATACTCCAACTCCAACCCTGGTAGAAAACCAAAGAAATCTGACATGGAGAAGACAAAAAAAAAAACAAATAAAATAATGAAATAAATCACATATTACAACAACATAAATTAAAGTAAAAAAAGATGAATCAAATCCCTCTTGAAGCAACATTAATAGCCACCAGGGAAACACTCTAGTGAAGCAGAGAACTTACTCAACACATGCAATAACTATCTAATTACATAAACCATAAATCAAAGCTTCTACCTTCGCTTGAATGTGACGCCGAATCCGATCCAATAAAACAAACTATAGATGAAAACGAAATCGCTTACAGTATAGAAGATATAATTACACCTTACGGATTGTTTGTTGTTGAAGATCGTTCGGATCGTTGTTTCGTAGGTTGCTCGGAATTCAAACACGCCCCATTGCTGAAACATTCAATTTAACTCTTGGACCATTCAATTATCAAAATCAAAATAAAGCCAAAAAAATGGGTCATCGGAGCAGGGCAGATTGGGGAGGAGATGGTTATTGTGAAAAGTGAGATATAAAGAAAAGAAAATAAGATGTTGTGTCGGTTAAAAAAAACATATTAGGCACGGTTTGGGTTTGAATAGGGCAACCAGATGTCAGGTCAGGTTACCGCCGGCTTTGAATGTCTCTTTCTCTCAGCACCACCACCCCCACGCGTTTATCACCACCATCACCAACCACCACAGCCCACCGCGTCGGCCGTAACCCAAACCTTATCCATTCTCAGGCAAAGGCTGGCGGCGGAAATAGGCGGTCATGGTGGTATTCTGCGGATTTATAGATAGAAAAAAGGTCATGTGGTAAATTAGTGGTCCACTATGCTGCAGATTACTACACGTACATAGATACAGAGTAGGGGAGTGGAGTACCTACCTTCGATTGAAACCCTAGCAAATCTATGAAGCAGATGAAGTTGGCTGTGAGTCTGTCAATGTGATTTGGATTAGGTTAAGTGAGATAGGGACAATATCGGTCTTGGAATGAAGAAGCTAGAAGAAGTGCATCAATGGGTTGTACCTAAAAGTATAACAAAAGATGCATAAAATGCTTGGTAATTGTATATATATATAATATATAATTTGACACCAAACATGACACTCAATTCTTATAGTGTCATGTTTCTTAAAATCTTGACATTAGATTGTTGACACGCAAAAAAGAGTGTCATTGTTTGACCATTTTTTTTAAAAGACGACGATTTTTTAATGACACGCGCTTTTGCGTGTCATGAATTCTCGCGTGTCATTAAATGTGTGTCAAGATAGGGGTATTTTTCTAGTAGTGTGGATTCCTAGAACCATGTCATAATTTTCTAAAGGAATAACTAACACATCATCTTCAAACCACATTCCCTGCATCATCCACTTAAACCCTTTACACATTCTTACACATTTAATCTGATTCCCATTGGCCACAGACACATTAACAGAAGGAACTTCAAGTGTAACACATTGAAGTTTTTCTACTAATCTTTCACTAATGAAATTGTGGGTTGACCCAGAATCAGTCAATATAATGATTTTCCTTGTTCCAATTGTTCCCACAATTTTCATAGTTGAATAGGATGGAATCCCATTCATGGCATGGATTTAAATTTGGGGCTGTCCCAATATTTCAGCCAATTCAACAGTTTCATTTTCTTGATTATTATCATTATCCTCCTCATCATCTATTATTTCAATGATAAACCACTGTTTGTTCTTACACTTATGTGTAGAACTGTACTTTCAGGACAAAAGAAACACCTCCCTTTAGCCCTTTTTTCATCAGCCTCTTTATTTGACAGTCTTTTCACTATTTTTCCCCCAAAACTATTATTATTATTATTATTCTTAGGGGTTGGTAACAAAGGGGGGGTTGGCTGCACTTACATTCAATGGTTTTGGTGAAGGATAATAGTTTTTTTTGTAGGTAGTGGTTGTTTGTCCAACATTCTTTCTTGCATCTTTGCCACCAAATAAGGTCATGCGAACCTTATCTTGTTGTTTGGCCATAGCAATAGCTTCTCTCAAGGTTCTTGGTTTGAAAACCTTGACTAAACATCTTATCTCAGGCTTTAAGCCCCCAACAAACAGACTTGCAGCATATTCTTTAGACAGGGTTACTTTGGTCATTAGTGAATCAAAAGCATTACAATATTCTTCCAAAGTACCAGTTTGTTGTAAGTTCTTGGGTTCCTCCATTGCATCTTCCCATAAACTTTCAGAGAATCTTGTGGTAATAGATCTAACATATTCGTCCCATAAAATCTGTTCAATGGGTCTGTTAGAACTGGAAAGATACCCTTGGTGCCATTTTAATGCTACCCCATCTAAATTCACCACAACATAGTGAACTTTCAGATGATCAGGGGTTCTATCAATCAAGAAGAAGTGGTTACACTTGTACACCCACGCATCAACATCTTCTCCGTTAAATTTAGGAAAATCAAGTTTTCCTAATCTGGCCACCCTTTGGTCATGGTGGTTATGATTTTGCAGGTGATTATTATTATCATTATGAGGGTGTTGATTGAGGTTATTGTGTAGGTGAGTATTATTATTATCATTATGTTGGTTTTGATTGGTCTGAATTTCGTTGAGTTGCTGTTTAAGGGTATCAAACATGGTTTGTAAATGGAGGTTCAATTGAGTGATTGCATTTTGATTATCTTCTTGTAGGGTTTGTGAGTTCTTGATTGACTGTGCATGTTCTTTCAATGTTTTATCTAATTTTTCCATTTCTTGTTGTCGAGTATTAGCCATTAATGGTGGACATAACAATTGAAACAAATGAATATGAACTGATTATAACGAACAGGAAGAATTTGATCACAAATTGATCAAATTCAAGAATAGACTGATCACCAATGATCAATCCAGGGACAGAAATGAAAAGATGGAAGAAAGAAAAAAATTGACCGGAAGGGACAGTGGTTCACAGTGGTGTTACGACGGATTGTGGTGGTTAGGTCACCGGAGCTCAGACTGACAGAGCTCTGATACCAATGATGTGGCTTGTTAGTGAAAGAAACAAAAGAGAAGGAGAATTTACACAAAACAAGCTAGGGGTTAACTACCCCTGCTTAACTATTTTATAACCAACCCATTAACAGTTGTCAACAGCTTTTCCCGCCTACAAACAACCGTTCAAACATTATTACAGAATTACACATTCAGTCCTTGAACTATATTAACTATTACAAATTGTCACAAATGGTTCCTGGTCAATCTTTTAACATATCAAAGGTAAAGGCAGAGAGGTAGAGAGAACTGAGGGGAGGACTAGTGGAGGCAGGATGTTTGTTTTGAATTTAGTTGTTGTACTTTTAACCCTAATTTGGGTTTAATTTTAAAAGGAAAAAAAACGGAAAATAGTGGCAAAACATGGAATCGAAATTGCGACCTTATGGACTAAACAAGGCGGATCTTACCAGTACAACACTCTATGCATTTGGTTATGGGTTCCCCTATAACTTAGAGGGTGTTTGGCTCTTCATTTTTCCCCTCCTTTTAACTTATGACTTATTCAATAAGTCAAAAGTTAAAAACAAAGTGTTTTGGTAATTGTTTGAAAAGTAACTTTTGAAAGAATTTATGATTTGAAAAGGAGAAAATGGGGGAAAAGTCATAAGTCACAATTTGTGACTTATGAGATTAAGGAGTTTTGAAAAGTCATAAGGAGAAAAGGAGAAGGAGAGCCAAACATGATCTTAGAAATGGGGTCCTAGTATATTTTAATTTATATATTTTTTCACTAAAAATTTCAAACCGAACGGGTTTCTGGGAACCCGTTCGGTAAGCATAGATCTGCCCATGTCTCTAACATAAGTAACTATTTTCTGTTATACATTTTTCTAATTAAAGGTACATTTTTTAGAATATAAACTAAACTTTATATTATGTGTTTATTATGTTTTTATATTTATTAATTAATAGGATTACATATAGTTATGGCAATTGGAAGTTTGATAACCGCCACTAACTGCCATAACCAACACTATATACTTAGGATTCATTGCAAACATTTGTGTGTGGGATTTGTATCCATTTGTATACATTCTCTCCAACACCATATCAATAAAAACTTATATGTTCTTCATGATGTTCCTGCATATTATATGAAAGATGATGATGATGACCCGATGATATATAATATAATCCGTTGCAAGATTAAGATGATCACAGGACAACAAATTTGCAGAGTTCTAGCCCTCCATTTACATCAATTAAGTTGAATCACAGTGACTCAGAAAGAGGGGATGGCGGGATGCACCGTCACTACTCTTATGGTAACTAGTGAACCTAAGAGTTGGCAAAGTCCAATTAAAGTGACTACATAATAGGTATTGAATCATGACCATGTGACAGTCCGGGCTTTTGTTTCATATGATCTGGTTCTAGTTTCATGATATAAAATCTGATTCAGGTTCACAGGCTTAAGGAATTTGGTGATGCAAAAAATCTAACAACAATATCACCTGGTAAGACCTATGACGAATTTAATTAATTTCATTTTCACTCTACACTTTACTTATATCTCCATCTAGAAATAAAACAAACAATTCATTTGCTCAAACGCCTAGATCATCATTATTTAACTATTCAAATTTGGAAGTGGTTTATTCCTGTAAATATTTTTCTTACATATAGTTGAGTTGGTGCTTTTGATCATCGTTAAACCGTCTTAACATCCTAGGTGCCTGTAATAAGAGGGAAGATAGTTTTGAGCTGAATATCCTTCTCCTCTATTTTTCTCTTAACAATTGGTATCAAAGCAGCCGATTCTTGGCTACTCTCACCATTCTTCTAACCATTTTTCATCGGAATCCCAACCAACTTGCCGGAATCCAAAATACCCACCTTCTTCTCCAATAATCCATCACAATTAATCCACCTTAACTCCATTATAAAAGTGCTTATGATATTATTATTGTAAATGAATGAATACAATGGGGATTGTCCCTTTATATAGACAAGGAGGGACAATAACCCTAGAACATAAATAAGAAAAATATATACATCAAATAATAAACTATATCTTCTAAATAATACAAAATATTATTATCGCTAAGATTCCCCCCGCAGTTTGATCGGTCGTAGGACAGGCGGTCAAACTAGATCTTAATGATTGGAAGAGCTGACGAGAGAGGCCCTTGGTGAAGATGTCAGCATACTGAAAAGAGAAGGGCACATGTAAAACACGAATATCTCTAACTCGAACCTTTTCTCTTACAAAATGGATATCTATCTCAATATGCTTGGTACGTTGACTGGGTTGTCTGCCAAATAAACTGCTGAAACATTGTTATAGTAGACAACCGTAGCACGCTGCAAAGGATCCCGAAGCTCAAGAAGCAGGTTTCTGATCCAAGTTGCCTCTGCGACCGCATTAGCAACACCTTTATATTCTGCTTCAACACTCGATCTGGACACAGTCGGTTGACGCTTAGAAGACCACAATATTAAGTTAGCCCCAAGGAAAACACAATAACCACTAGTTGAACGCCTCGAATCAGAACAACCACCCCAATCGGCATCAGAGTACGTAGTTAAAGAATGCATATCGGAACGAACCATTCGAATACCATAGTCGATTGTGGCCTGTATATACCAAAGTATACGCTTCATAAAAGCAAAGTGAGAGTCCCGGGGTTCATGCATGAATAGGCAAACCTGTTGAACAACATAAGAGGTGTCTGGTCGAGTAAATGTAAGATACTGGAGTGCTCCTGCAAGGCTCCGATATAGAGTCGGGTCATGGAATAAAGAACCATCCGTGGCACTGAGTTTGGAGGATAAATCGACAGGTATAGCACACGGCTTACATGATGACATGGAAGCACGGGCCAAAATTTCTATGGCGTATTGGGCCTGATCCAAGAAAAGTCCATTCGGTTTATGAGTTACTTTGATCCCCAGAAAATGATGAAGTTGCCTAAGATCCGTCATGGCAAACTCTCGTGAGAGTTTTTGAATAATATCATGAAGCAAGGAGGTCGATGATGCAGTAAGGACTATGTCATCAACATATAAGAGTAAGTAAGCACTATCTTTGCCGCTTGTGTAGATAAAAAGCGAATTATCACAAACGCTACTATGAATTATCAACATATAACAGTAAGTAAGCACTTATCTTCAGCCTAAAACTTGAAGCTATTTAAACTCATTTAAAACATAAAAAACTTATTTAGCCCATTTATCTATACTACTATATAATGAGTTCTGAACGGGAAAAACAGTCATTTCATATTTATCAATATTGGCAAAATTGTAATTTTATTAAATTGCAAGATAAATTTAATACAACAATTATATAATGAGTTCTGAACGGGCTAAAGAGTCATTTCATATTTATCAATATGGGCAAAATTGTAATTTTATTAAATTGCAAGATAAATTTAATACAACAATTAAATAACTATTCTATTGATTAAATGCACAAAAAGACAAAAAAAAAAAAAAGAATTTATATGATATTTTACATACCAAATGAATAAAAAAATAAACTAATAATAATAGAAATAGAAATATAAAATGTGAATAATACAAGAAAAAGAAACATGTCATTAATCTTCTCCCCATATATCTACACATCGTCATAGAAAATGGAGCCAACATGGAAAAGAGAAATGGTCGGCCAACCGTTGACTTATAATTAACCATTCAATTCAACTCACTCAATGCGATTCAATAATCATCAAAGCAATTAAAATGAAACCGATCGAAACACATCTATTTAAAGACCAAAAAACCCACGAATCAAACTTGTTTCCCTCGATCCTCTCTGTTTCTGACCACGTTCATGCAAACTGAAGTCCTACAACAAAACCACAACCACCTCTACTCCGGCCCGTAGTACAACTACCGCCTTCCGACAACCCTACGGCCACCTCCGACCACAACGCAACACCCAACTGAAAATATTGTATGTTGTAAGTTTGATAATGACAGAAAGATATTTGTGGTTAAAAGAAAGGAAGAAAGTATTCAATATTTCAAAATAAAATTGATCTACAAACTCTTCCTAGATGGAATATTCATGATTTTAGCAAGTTGAAATTGATCAATTCATCAACTGGAGCATGGTTTGTTAAAACTTTGATTAGAAATAATGTTTTTTTTTTTAAGTTTAAGGTGTTTAAACCATAGGTCGCTCGAAGATTGATGTAAAAAAATATTGACCCCTTAGTGAGAAGAAAAAATATATGGGGTTACACGTTAATCCGACAAAAGTTGTGAGAATAATTAAGATTCCTAAATATCCCTTTCCATGCTTGCAAAATTTCAGAAGTTGGTATTACGATGTTTCTATTTGAGAGGCTAGAATAGAAAGGGATTATCTTCCAGAAAGCCGAGTGTTAGATCCAATCTTTTTATGTTTAATATTCGTGACTTGAGGTTTTCACAAGATAACAACATCAGATGCGTAGTAGAAAATGACTTCCATGATGAATCTTTGCTATTCATGAGAGTTGTTAAAAGAGCATTAAAATTAAAGGATGATGCAACAAAGGCTTATAAGAGAATTGATGATGTATATGATAAAAAGGCTTTAATAACAAACAAGTAAATTATTGTCCATAGCTTAACTTTTGTTGGAATGATTTTGGCTGTTTAACTTTTGTCGGCTGTATTCAAAATTAGTTAATGATTTTGATTGTTAAACAAGAAGGCAATGCCTTTATGTCTACCTAATCGATGTTTTTTGTTCTTACAGCTTTCGTAATACACAAATATAATAGGTATTTAGGCATGTCAGGTTATATTACGCTCACAAAAAGAGCATCGGTGACTCCCACCGCTGTAAAGTGTTGATTCCGCTGCAATGCATGGGTTCACAATACAATATCTCGCACGTATAAATGAATTTTGTACGAGACACACACGTAGGGGCCCGCACGTTACATATTATCGCTTAGGTATTCCAACCAACTGACTAGATTGTCACTTTACTTTTCTCACCATTTTTACAGCGCTTCAAATCAAGCAGAAAACAACAACGCAACGATTAACCAAATGCAACAGCACAACAACGTGCAGCTCCGCTGCAACGCGCGATTTCCTACTAGTAAATCAAATATTTATTTACAACTCAAAACTTTAAGTCTAAAAGACATATTTTTTTTACAGCTTGAATATGACGCCTAAATCTTTAAAAATGTAACTAAATTTTATAGTTAAAAAATGAAGTACAAGTAATTTTTATCAAAACAATATTAAAACTTGATAGATTGTTGTGGTTGAAGTCAAGGGCGAAGCAACCGGATCTTGATTGGGGTAAATGGTGTAGCTTCGATTTATGTAATATGAGGTGAATGTAATATGTCTATGTATGGTGATGTGCTAGTAACCTGTTAGCATTTGGTAATGAATAAATAAAAAAATCTTTTGTTCGCCGTTCAAAAAAAAAAAAGTTATACACAAATTACGAAAAATAACAAAAGGAATTGAGAGTGGCACTGACCCGGTGATGCTGCATGCAAATTGCAAACCCAAAAAAACAAAAGGTGCTTTTGAAATCTGAATCTGGGCCCAATATTCTCGAAACTTTCAAAATCAAAAACCATGAAAGTGGAAACACGAGATGAAAGAAAAGCTAAAGATGGAAAAAAAAGAAGACATTAAAGAGAGATTGTCATGACCAACTTTATTCAATGCACAAGCAACATATATATTATTGTTCCATAACTTTCGTATAAACTTGCCAATCAATCATGACAAATTGTATTTATATCATCATGACAATATTTTAGGTGTTGTAAGTTTTGAATACAGATATATAATAGCCGAGATAGTATCTTGTATTTTAATCCAGATGTGAAAGACCGTTTATCTCATGTCAGATTTATTTGACAGTAGCATGTTATAAATTATCTTCGTATGAAAAGTTTCAAGTTTCCATACACTTCTTGAATTGCCAAACATTAATGTTTATTGAATTGTAAGTTTTAAAATTGGTAATTAGGATTCATACACCCTCTATTTAGGATTCATACACACTGGCCCACATCACATACCAATAAGAGGCTGCCACATACTTTAAAATGTGATGTCACACCCTCAGAATGTGACGTCACAGGGTGTATGAATACCCCAAAATGTGATGTCACACCCTCAGAATCCTAGAACCCTTTAAAAATTTGTAACATTTTAAATTTACTCGGTTTTTATATAGCTTTTAGTGTCCAGCCAGCCTGTAAATTATTTTATTCAAAAAATTAGATTGTTATTGTAATCATCTAATTGATTACATCAATTATTAAATACCCAGTTTTTTATTCTCTTTAATTTGAGTGTGATATTGTTACTATTTTGCAGTTTTAAAAAATTGATGTGTAATATGATAACAATATTAAGGGGTGATGATTAGAATAACCAAAAACCAAATGAACTTAAAATAGAGATTAGGTTTTTTATCCTTAGTTAACCGAAATTAACTAAACGAGCCATTCATATATACTTAGCTTTTATAACTCCATTTTTTTTATTTATACATACATTTCATGTACTTCTAAACAAATTTTTTTGTCAAAGTTGGTCTTGTTTATTAACAAACTTAACTTAATCAAACTGAAAACCAACAATTAGACAAAACAAACCGAACCAGTTAAGATTGGTTAATAAGATCGTTAACCGATGAATTTGGTTTCGGTTGAGGCTAATAACTGAAATGAACTGAACCGAAACATGCACACCCCTAGAAGTATTTGTGTTTTCAGCGCATCACATGGCCACACATCTTAGGGTTACTGTAGAAGCAAAAGTGAAATGCAAGTATATATAAATAGGAACAATTAAAACTTATTGCTTGTGACATATGAACATGACATAAATTCATTACGATCTATATTGGCATCTCTAATTATACAAATTAATGTTCGTGTTCGTTTGTTTGTAGCCTCTCTGATTTAGCATGCAAACTAATTAAAAGGTTGACGGGTCAACCCAACCTAAACCCGACATAATCTTTCCAACTTGAGCATGCAAAAAAAGAAAGAAGAGAAACCGAAGACATGCAAAGTGCTTTATTTAATTAGGGAACATATTCCCACTTAAAGCTCAAAGCTAAAGCAAAGGCAATAACCCTTTTACAAATCTCTCACACACAAACTGTATTAGATTTCATTCCTTTTCATCTAAAACTAAACATCACAAATCATGAATCTTACATGCAATTCAAACTTTGAACAACGTACTACTACATACATACAAAGACACCCATCATTACCCTTTAAAAAAGCTTCATCCAGACCACAAAAAGATGATCAAATATCATGATGATCACTATATATCTCAAGTATGTAAGACTTTGACTGATTTCAAGATCCACAGAAACTTCTTGCAATTCTACTTTGGTTTCCGGACCTATTAATTTCCTTACTCGAGTCTTCCTTGTCCATCTTAGACTCGTTCGGGTGGTTGTCTTGTGTTGGATATTTTCCTGAACAAAGCTTAATGTTAAATATTCAAAAAATAAAAAATTTGTGCAATATCATCATTTAAAAAAAAAATTCAATATCATCACTTAAACTTTAGGCCATTCTTAGACTCGTTCGGTTTGGAGTCATACGTTGTTCAATATAGGTACGAGTTTCATACCAGTGTTGAATTGGAATAGGAATGGATTTCTAAGCTAGGTATTTATCATCATGACAACAATTGCATTAAAACTCCATTTTGTAAGGTATTTGACCCAAAAAAAAAAAAAAAAAAAAAAAACAAGTTGCATTAAAACTCGTTTTTGCAAAGTATTCGACAATTGAGTCTGGGTAGAGGTAAGGCTGTGTACATTATACTCTTCTCAGATCTTACCTTAACTTTGCTATTGGTGGGATTTACTAAGTATGATGATGATGATGATGATGATGATGATGTAAGGTATTTGACAGAAAAACATCGTTTACAAGATAAAATGACACGTAAATGATTTCAAAATCATATAGACAAATCATGAAAGTAGAGAAGTAAGTAACTAAGCAGTAAGCACTGTTTTAATGAGCGGACGCTATAACATCAATATATCTAATAGGACATAAAACACAATGAAGATGAAAATGAATATGCATGTGTTTGCATACCTGTTGTGAATAGGATCAGGTCCATTTGGTACTCGTCTTTTGCTGACGTAATTAAGAACCAACCCCTTGTGCATTCTTGTTGCCTCTCCTTTTGACATGGCAAAGCTAACACTTGCCACGGGCGGAATTGCACCTTGTGCGATTATGGAAACACCGAATAACAAAAAAAAGCAAAACAATACAAGCGCCGCGAAAACCACACTCTTGTTCCTCCCCATGACTCTTTCTACCTCTTCTACCCAACGTATATTTATATATCCCTCTAGATGTCTTGTCCAATATAGAATATTGGGCAGTCAAAATAAATGGATGATGATGATGATGATAAACTTACAACAATCATAGTGTTTTTTTAACATCAAGATAATGCATCTCTCTCCCTTTGTTATAGAAGTTGGCAAGAAAGAGAGATATAGAGAGAGAGTAAAGCAAGGGAAGGTAAGATGTGTGTGTGTGTGTGTGTAAATTTTTTAACTTAGAGGGTAAGAGAGACCACTTTTCTTTAAAGATGGAATACTACTAGCAATTCTGTTGCACTTTTTCTTTCTCAGAGAGATGTTATTAGATAAAAGGTAAAAAAAATAGATCAACTTTTGACAAGCATTCTTGCTTTAGGTTGTGATTGGGTCCACACTACAAAACTTACCAATGCTGTGTCATGCATTTGTAACAAAGATATCCCCTACTCCTAACATATACATATGCTTAAGATCAATACATGGAATTGTGTGCAAATCCAGTTAAAAGTACAGTTTAGGAATTCTATACCTGTGTTGACAACAGTCCCATTTCATATTTTTCACCACAGGTTAATAATAATTGGAAGATCTTAAGTCTTAAATGAAAAAAATATTCGAGATCTTTAGTCCCGGTTACATATAAAAGATGAAAGGAATGTATGAAACAAAAGTGTCATGCATATATGTTGAAGTGTGACTAACACTTTATGGTATCTAGAGTTGTAGACATATAGCTTTCTTTTTTGTCTCATGGGAAGAAAAACAAAAGAGGTTGCCCTCCTAAAACTCAAAGTATATGTAGTGGTCCATTATTTTATTTCCCGTTCAAACAAACTTGTTACCTACTTTACTAGGAATATACATCATGTCCCCAACCCGAACCTTCATTTATGTTCTAAAGATTCAACTTCACTTGTCTTTTTCTTTTTTTTTTTCAAATTCTTTTTGCTTTCGGCGATAACATGATACTTTAATATTGTATTATTATTGATGGTAATAAACGAGGATACTGACTGAATAGAGTTTTTTTGAACTCGACTTAGTCTTAAATCTTGCAAGATAGTTATGCTGCATCCCCATCGTTACGACCTTTCCTTCTTCTAGGCCCACTTGGGACCATATATTGCTAGATGTGTCCTTCCGAACTGTCGACTACCTACCTAACTAGAGTTTGGGTTCCAAAATGAAATAAATTTTCGCTATACTATGCCTATGATAAATTTGATACGCGTGTATAATAAGTTATAGATTAAAAAGCTAGTAAGTACCTTCATCAGGCAGCCACTTGTTTCCAACATATATGTTCGGATTTCGGAGTAGATACTCCCAACCTATAGGGTGATGAGATATTTGTAGGTAGAATGAATAGAAAAGATAGCTTACTATAAATGAAACATCTTCAGCACAGATGATTCGGAAAGTTGTTTCATTAAGATCTCATAGTCCACTTACACATGTGGAGGTGTGACATTTATGTATTTAAACGGACCGCCTTTTGTATGCTCCAAATTGTTGGGAATCATGGTATCAAATACACAGCGGAAGCAGTTTTGTTTATTAATAAAATCGATTATATACAATATACAATATATAATATGAGCCAATTTATATATATATATAATATATGTTTAATTTTATTAATCCAATTAACAAAATATTCTCAATCAGGATCTCGGTTAAACGCGTATAAACAAATAAATAATGAACAACCATGGGGGTTTAGTAATCAACCTTTGACGACTACACCGGAATTGTAACACGCGGGTTACAACGAATCCTCGCTAGTAGGAAGTTCACACCCGAGCACTGGCCAACCGAAAGCAACACTTTGCAAGGTGGAGGCGGCAATGGTGGTGGTTTGCGGCGGACAAAGGGGCGACGGCTCCTAAGGGTGGCCGCAAATCTTGAGAGGAGACAAGTGTTATGTTGTTTTATCTTTTTCAAAACATGTGTGTTTAGAGTTTGATCTATCACACCTATTTATAAAGATAAAAGGCACTTGACCACTTAATTAGTCAAAGTCATTCACTTGACCATTTGACTAGTCAAAGACTTGACCAATTAATTAGTCAAAGTCATACACTTGACCATTTGACTAGTCAAAAACTTAACCACTTAATTAGTCAAAGTCATACACTTGACCATTTGACTAGTCAAAGTGTAAACTTTACTATTTAGTCCCTCGAGTTCAAAACTATTATTATTTCAGAAATAATAATCCACCAACTTATCTGATTCGTGTACCAACGTGTAACTCTTCGGATCGTACCGGGTCGGGTTACGTTGACCTCGACTTTTAATTACATCGGACATACTATATATCCAACACAAATAAGCTTCTACACCCATGGGCGAAGTATTATAAAGGCCGGAGGGTCCCCTCAGACGCTACCCTTTTTGGCTCAATAGTGTAAATTTACCCGTTTTCGTCCGAAAAATTTGTATATATTGAGTCACGCCCCCACCGATTTGAAAAAAAAAAATTGTGTCTCGTGACTTTCGACCCCTACCATATAAAAGTTCAAGCTCCGCCACTATCAAGAAACCAGTCCATTCTAATTAGGTTGTAGAACATCATAAACAACCCATGGATCCATCTCCACAAAACGCACCGGCCAATTTGCAATAAAGTGGCAAAATCAACCGAATGAAAATTAGTATGAAAAGAAAGTATAGATTTATAAAACATAAAATAAAAAAGATAATATACCACTGGCATCTTCAACTGGTAGCCTTTATTCCAACAAGTCATGTACCACTGTATAAATCTAACCATCGAACAGGTCTCATAGATGTAGGACAGCCGCCGGCAGCCTAAACAAAATCATGAAAGAAACCCCATTTTATTTGTATAAGATGAACGCTATGTTGTGTAAATTTAAATACAAACTGCGAAACTACCTTCAATATACCAAATGCTGCACCTTTGACTGCTTCCATCATTGGGTAGAGTCTAAAGGTCAATATTTGTTATTCTCTATCTAGTATGTAAAAAATACAGCAAAGGAAAGCTACATTGCAAACATGTTCTCAAGTATTTGAAACACCTGTTTATTAAATGGTCTAATAAAGTTCCATCAGTTCTACTACAAGCAATCAAAGGCATGAGCAAACATATATTATATTAAGCTTCCAACAATTGTTTTTAATGCCAATTTGCCTAGTATGCTATGCGATTTAGTTTTTTTTTTTTTTTTTTTTTTTGCCAAAATAGTGGAAGTTTTCAAGTTTTTTATGCATTTGGTGGATGTGAGAGAAACGATTTTGAAAATGGTAGAACCACAATCTGAGATTGCGGTTCTTACCACCGTGGCTGCTGAGTCACCTTCATCTACAACTTGGCTACTGAATCACGTTCCAAATATGCTTAGATTGCGGCTGTGTATAAAAAAGGACTAAATTTTGAATGCTCCGTTTATGAAGAAGAAATAATTTTGTGCAATCTCTAATTGCAATACTAAAAAAAAGATGCAACCTCAACATGCGGGTATGTATTAAAAAATGTGCATATAAGAATAAGAATTCTCGTACCCTTCAGACACCACCTCTATAGATTGTTTTCCATTAAAGTCATGCTAATTTCGTCACTGAAACCCGGTTCACATCACACAAATACGAATTCCATCACCGAAACCCTCATACGTCCCGTTTTTCACACGTTATTTTTCATATACACTGCAAAAATATCGTGGTACACAAGGTTTTATTGTACGCGGTATATGAAAAATCATCGGGTGTATATTATACATTGTTTGAGGCTATGGTTTTTTACTTTTGTTGGGTCGATGTTACATCTGCATGGGTGGGTTCATCGGGAAGTTACTTTGTGACGGTATCATAAAACTTGGACTATTGAATGGGTTGAATGGACTATGTACTATGTACTATGGACTCCATGGTGTTTTGTTGTTGGGTGTTCTGTTGAGAAGACCCCAGGGGGAGATCTGATGTAGGAGGCGTTCCAATTGAAGCAAAAAAGGAATCCATCTCCATTCCATCATCAAAGAATTCATTTACCGTCACATCTTGATCATTCACCGGCACTTCTTCAACATGAACCTCCATATGTCTTCGATTATGCCTTCGTGCACGCGCTCTTTGAGGTCGTCTTCTATCTACAACCAAACCAGCAAGGCGATCCTGAAGACGTGAAGGGTAGTTCAAACGATCACCTGCACCAAGTTGTAACATCACTATTTGGGCAGTGTTTTGAATCATCCCAAGATTAGCGCTAAAGGGTGCCGGGGCAGTTGACATAATTTCGGACACTTGCCGGTTAATCTGGCTATATCTTTCCATCCAAGGTTGTAAAAATCGCGATTAATCATTGATTAATCGCTAGTCCTCACTTTATTGATTAATTTTGGGCTAATAACTCAACTAATCGGTGTCGCGATTAATCACCGATTAGTCGGACCAAATTAGTCCTATTCGGACCTAAAAACTCAAAATTAGGTAAAAAAAAATGAATTCGAACGGGTCAAAACAGGAGCAAATTGATAAAATAAAACAAGTTCCTACCTCAAAATTGGAAGACAATCCATGATTTAGAAGCAAAATCGAAGAAACTCCATGAACCTTAGTTGCGTCTAATGGTTCAGTACGATGAAAGGAGGAATGGGGAGGAAAAAAGGGATATGGTGAATGATGGAGGTGAATTAGGGTTATTTAAGTTTAGGTATTTTAATATTTAACCCCCCTCCATATTCACTAGTTTATATTTGGCCCCTAAACTTCTAAATTTATACATATAAGGTATAAATTAGCATTATATATGTATAAATTTGAAAAAATATATATAAAAATATAATCCGATTAATCCCTAGTCGGTACTCCACCGGACGACTAGCACCTAGCGAGCTCTACAACGTTGCTTCCTAGCGAGTTCTACATGCCAACACTTGGGCAATCCCACCATCATCTCTAAAACCCGATTGTGCTACCGAGATGGCTGTCGGGTTGGTCATGTATCCCACTGTTCTTTCTAAATACCATTCCATGTAACTAGGATACACACAAGGAAATAGCATTTCTTCCCCGTCCACTCTATGGTTTTTGCGATCATTCCAGGAATCCACATACTCGCTATGATCTGAAAACCAAGAACGTTATGGTCTCCCAGAACGCTTTTTCTTATGCAGCTCATTGTGGACTTCGGGGGTAAGGGGTGGTGAACTGGTATCCCTTGACATATCCCAAATTGTCTTAGGACCCTATAAGGTGAGTGGTATTCCACCACCAGAAACCACACAATAAAACACTCCGAACGCCAGGAATTGAAACCCTCTGTGCAACTTTCCGACAACATCCCTATTTGCTGTACATAGGGTCTCCATATGAACTGTAGTAAAAAAAAAAAAAAAAACGCCATTAGTAAATCATAACATATTTTACTTCTAAGACACCATAAACAGTCTCATTTCGAGTCCACGTGTAAATTTTGTAGTTGTGATCGCAGCTGTCTCAACGAGTGCGATGGGACCTCCTTCAACTTGTGCTTACCTCTCCAGCTTTAAATAATAATTTAAAACACAAGTTAGCTTATTTAAAAAAAAAATAATTTATATAATATAAAGGTCATGGAGAAAATACATACATAGCACCATAGGGTTTTCCAAGGGTCAACTAGTTTGTACACCGAGGGGCTATTACACTGATTCGTGTCCAGGCCCACAACTCTAGTAGAATCATAGACCCTCCACATGTTTTGTCGGTGGAGATTGCGGCTTTACACAAGTTTCTATACATACAAGCCAATATAACACTCACACAACTATATTCGCCACATCTTTGTAACGACTCAACATGGCTTAAAAATGACAATGATGTCACACCATTGCAGGAGTTGGCTAACAGTGTATTACCTAATATAATCAATATCACACAACGTGTTTGTTGTGTAATCTGATTTGTATTTGCCCTTCGGGCAGTTGCACTTTTATTTGATTTACAAGTTGTTTAGTGGAAATACCATTTCCTGAAAACATGCTCTCCTCCACCTCTATACCCAACAAAGATTTTACTTTTTCTAACCGTTTTTGGGACGTCCATTTATCCTCCAGTCCTGTTATTGGTGGACCGTTGACGCACAATCCCATGAGCACGTTAACATCCTCTAAGGTCATTGTCGTTTCACCAAATGGTAGGTGAAACGTGTGAGTCTCTGTGTAACACCCCAACCGATGGCGGAAACATATTGATGATTGTTTCAGTAGCACATGGTATATATTGAAATTTTAAATACTTTATTGATAACATAAATATCCAAATGAAATGATGTCTAAAAATCCCAAAATACATAACATCAAATAAAACAAATAACTTCAAATAACTTCATAGAATCCATCATGCATACTCTAAGCCTCAGCTTCATTGTTACCTGAAACATGTTAATTTTGAAAATATTTTTGGGTCAACAAAAGTTGGTGAGAATTACATAGGTTTTGATAATCGAATAAAACTTGTACAATTCAAGTGTCATGGCAAATCTAGTCCATATGTGAAAACATACTATCAGGTAAATCGAGTGCATAATTAAACCTTGTGACTAGAATATTGTGGTTCATCCCATACGCTCATGGTTCACGCGATTATGTTATGAATTCGATAACAATCACCCACGCTACCTATATAGGAGGTACACGTATCCGAGTGGGATTGTCAGTCCAATAGATCTATCATTGTATACCGTCGGCTGATCAATGTTAATGATTATGCTAGAATGTTGTGCTTACCCTAGTCATGTTTAAGACATAATGCAACATAGAATAACACATAGACACTTATGATTGAATTGTAAATAGAATGTTGTAACATGTTTCACCCCAAAATAGTGAAATAGAAAATGGGCTATGTAAAACTCACCTTAGTGTTAAAATGGAGACCCTTGTTATATAAGTAAATGTGGCTCGTGTGTATCCAAATATCACCCTATTTCAAGGTAATAAATAAGTGTTGGGGAAAACTTAATAAGTCTAAGTTTTCTAGTCTAAAATGTGCTAGGGTTCCTAATTTTGGGATTAATAATTGATTTATGATTAAATATGAATACTTTAAATAAATAAAGAAATAATTAATAAAAATGTTTTCTGACCAGTATTAACTAAAAGTAGTTGAATTATAATGTAATAAATGTAAAAATAATTTTTATAAAATTATTTTCTTAATTAATGAATATTTGTATATTAATAATTATTTGACAAAATATAGACTTAATATTTAAAATTATTAAAAATTAAAAATTCCGAATCAAAAATTTATATTTCTGATCTAAATGATTAATAATAATTTATGTGAAATTTTGATGCAAAAATAATTAAAAACGAATTTATTATGATTTAATTATGATTAAAATAGCAAAAATTGATTAAAAATATTAAATAAATGATTTTTCACAAATAAAAATCATTTCTGGAATATTTATTGTTTTTTAAGTTTAGGATAATTTTTGTGGAATTTTATAAAATCGTTTTGATATTTTTATAGAATTTTATAATTATAATTGAATAAACTTGTAATATTTATTATATATAATAAATAAAAGATTTTTGAAAAACTAAAAATAGTATGATAAGCTTTTCTATTAGAATGTCATTAAATATTTTTTTGTAGGATTTAATAAACATTTTTAGTATTTTAAAACCATTTTTAAAAATAATAGTGAATATATATAAGTATAAAGGGTTTAAAAAAAATGGTTTGCATATGCTAGGGATCGAACTCGGGCCACTGGACGGTTCGATGTTTATATCACAAGCCTAGACCATCTGGTCTAGACCCTGAGAACGATAAATCTTGGTTTGAATTAATTATATAGGTTTTCTGTTTAAACAAATATATTGTTTTTAATCAAAAGAAAGAAAAAGGGGTAGGACGGGGGTCGAACCCAGGCCTGCGGCCGGTTCCCCACGTCTTAGACACAAGGTGGGTACCAACTGATCCACAGATCAGTTGGTGTTAGATTTCTAAACGTTTAACATATATAACTATGTCTGCACATTTGTTTATCCCCAAGTATAATCGCATGAACCCTAGGATTTCTAATAATCAAAATTAACGAGCAATAACCCGATTATTCATGGGGTTATTGCTGTTATGGGGCCGATAAACAAAACCCTCAAATAAAAATGGACTTACAATGTGAATCTCGTGTGATTTTGAGCAGTCAACGAAAAAGTCAAACTGGAAGATTGCTTGATAATTACGAAGCTTTAGAAGAAATTGAGAGTGGGGTTATGATTTTCGGCGATTTGTGACTGAGAATGAGGGCTCAATTTATAGTGTAACATACCTATGACTCGAATTGGAAGGTTTGACTCGTGTTTTAATGATAATACGCGTATAGGTCTATTTCTAGTATGATTTAATGACGATTAAGCGTGTAGAATACGCGTATTAGTCTGTCACTCAGCTATGTTTACCATAATGGGATTAAAAACGCGGATTGGAAGGTTAATTATGGATGATAGTCATCGCAGTTGACTTTCCAAGTCAACTGTTATGATTCAAATAATCTATATAAATAAATTGCGTGGAATAAGAACAGATAAGAGGTGTAGCCCAGTTGGTTGGGCTGTGTGGTTTGTGTGAGCCGGCCATGGGCACGGGTTCGATCCCCGGCCCAGGCTTTTATTTTTTTTACAATTATTACACCAATATATAGATAATATATGATTATAGTATGGTTCTAGGAGTCCAAACGTGTCACGAAATATTTTTTAAAAGATACGAAAATGATAAAAATGTGACGTTTTATTAATAAATGTCACGAATGTACATAGAAATAAATACAAAATGTTACACTCTGTACGCCATCTTTCTACCAGTGTGGTTATCAAACCATAGTCAAGGAGTCAGAATCCGCAATCGATAACCCCACCAAAACCAGCTATCCAGACCATATCTTCAACATTGGGGTTTAACAAATGTTTTTTAATGGCCAACCATAATGCCTGGTCCCCCTGCCTTATATCAATCTTTGTGGCTTGGCCAACATTATCTTCGAACAAAAATGCCGAACGATGTTGTGGCTGGAGCCATAGAAGTTGATTGTTTCTTGGACATGGGTTTAAATGTGCCATTGTTTTTTTTTACAACATTGTTTGCAAGATACAATGTATGTTTGCAAGATACAAGTTTTTTCTGCTTTGAAGCTTTGAATGTGAGAGGTTTGAATGTATTAATTTTAGTTTCATATTCATGCATGCTTGGTCTTTCAGTTATAATGTATGTTTTACGAATGCATTAAAACTTTCAAAGCATTTCTGCAAATGATTTGATGATTGTCTGTAATTTACCATTTTATGGAACTATTTTCCAGGGGAATCTTGATAATATCATCCATCTACACACTCACAAGAACACAATACACATCAAATGTATTATAGACATGAAATTTAAAACGCGTGGTGTTTTAGATTGCATGTCGAGAAATACATTATTTAGTGTTTTAAATTGTTACGTTTTGTATTTTTCTATATATAATACTATGCCAAAAGAATATAAAACATCATTGCTAACATTCAAAACATAATGCGTATATAGACTTCTCACACGTTATGCGAAAAATACACTTTTTATGGGAACCCCACTCTATAATAGTATATTGATTATTATTTATTTTTTTGAAAAATGAACTTCATTAACACACGCAAGAGGTCCTCAAAAAAAGGACCGCTGCAAACCGAACTACAACATATACAAAGGGAACAACGCCCAATCCTTCCAATTTAAAGATTTGAACCTAGATCTCGACCTAAGCCAAAGAAAAGCCAAAGACTTAATCTTGGCAACAACCTCACCAATTTTCGCCTCTTTACCATTAAAGATCTTCTCATTTCTCGTGATCCAATTGGCCCAAATAGAAACCATGACAATACCTCGAACAATCTTCTTAGCTTCTTTGTTACTTAACACATTCGCTAACTCCATCAAATTTCTAAAGTCAAAAGCATAAATAGGGCCAATTTTACACCACGCGTCAATAGCCGACTACACCCCAAAAGAAAAGCCGCACCCGGTAAAAAGATGTAAGGAAGTTTCATCGTCCGCCTCACATAAAACACACGAAACAGCAGCAACAGAAACATGTCTTCTGATTAAGGCCAAACGGGTCAGCAAGCAATCCATTTCAGCACGCCAAATGAAAATTTTCACCTTCAATGGAACCCAAGTAACCCATTTGATAGTAAAATGTCTTCGCTGGTCCCTCCCTTGCGTAAGAAACTTCTTGAAGGTTGCAACTAAGAAATCCTCTTGCTTAATACCATCTCATTTCCATTGATCTAAAGCGACAGGAAGCTGCAGCCCGTTTAAGTGAGCAAACAGACACTGCAGCTCATGAACTTTGTCTGCAGACTCGAGCCTCTTTTTCCACCTACATATAATCATTCCCCCACTGACAAAAGGCTCCCACACATCTGCCACCACTACACATTTATCCTCGGAAACTCTAAACAAATTAGGGAAAGCGTCTCTAATCGTCGAGTTCCCACACCATTTGTCTAGCCAAAATCTTATAGATCTACCATTCCCAACCATACCCTTGAAACACACCTGAAGTTTGCGCGACTGAATCACCAGTATATTCAAATAAACAACCAAAGTCTTCTAGCAGCTCGAGGAAGAACGATTCACCAGTATATTTGATGCAGTTTCGAAAGCAATCAAATGTCTCAAAAGCTTAATGATTATGCAAACTCTCAAAAGGAACCAAAAATGTTCAAGAACAATATTCTTTCAATCAAAATATATTCAAAACTAACTAAAAACATAAACCCTAGGTCCCATTTTATAGGTAGAGAATCATAGTTCAAATAGGAAACTAAATAAAAGATAAAGAAATTAAAATAATAGATAAAAATAGTCTTCAATTCAAACTAGGAGATAATCTTGTATCATTCTCCTCATCTTTGAAAAAAATTCCTCCTCGAGTTTTGTCTTCAGACCAAATTCCACCTGGATCAAAAGGAACACCATACCGGTACTTCTGCATTATTATCACGACCAGCCTAAACTATTCAACTTCACATGTCATCTCGTCATACTCTGAATCCGGACCACCTGGGTCGAATGGAAGATTGAACCATTTTCTTAATTTAATTATCTGATAATCTTCCAAAGTTGTAGTCCCGCTAGACATGTACTTGATATTATCTTTATCTTGTATCTCACATGAAACCTCCATGCCATCCCAGTTATCCATCTCGTGAATTTTATCACCCAACATCGTTTCTTCAAATTTAAAATTGAAATTTTTAGTAGTTATCACATCAACCGTTGAATTTTTTGATTGAATTCCTACATTAGTCAACACAAATAGACCATCATTTAATGCTTTAGACTTGGCTAGCACACATGCTGTAGGCTTATGCATAGACGCCATGCATACATCTTTTATATGCAAAGGTTCCTTATCCCTAATTAGTGAAATATCTCCAACCATTATAATGCTTATTCCCTTTTGCGTACACATAATAATATCAGTTATACCATTTGAATATTTTATCAAATCACTTTCTTTTGACATGGATCATCAGGCATGAAAGGACTTACCACAGGTTGCGACCGAATACCACCACAAGCCATCGAACCACCTATCATTTTTGTTGGGTCTGCTGACCTGGAGAAGAACAGATGATCTGAAAAGCCAAAACATACTATATATATGATTCACAATAAATCAGTGTTTTCAAGTTACTTTCCCCAAAAGACTGTTGGCTTCTAACAACTGTTGTTCCCCTAACAACTGCTAGAGTACAAGTGCTGATCACAAAGAGTTGATTGAAGAAACAACTGCTGAGATAAAAGACTGTTGAAGACAAGGACTGTTGGAGCCAACAGCACTTAGGCTCCAACAGTGGATAAAAGCATCAGAGTTTTACCCATCAGCTGTTTAGTCATCAAAGCTTAGCAATGTAACAGTGTCTGTATTCATCAGTTGTTTTATGTTGTTATATACCTGTTAGATGTCACTGTCTTAGGTGACGTCAGTCGTAGGTCATCAGTGGTTTAGTTTGTCTATAAATAGAACAGTGCATGTACTGTTCTATTCATCACTCCAAACATTCTCTCAGACAAACAATCTGTTAAAATATAACATGTCTTTGTAATTCGTTGCTGGCCCAATAAACTATCTTGTGGGCTTATTATGTATATGGGCCTGATATGTGGGCTCAACGATATATGGGCTAATGAGTAGCCTGGCCTTGTTGGTTGAACTGGTTCACTTGGTGGTTCACTGAATGGTTCATTGTATACGTATTGTTGTTGAGATATTTTGCAGAGGAATTGATCTCAACCGTATGATTGGCATCTTAGGTCGAAGCTTCTGGAGTGAAATATAAAAGCTCTCTTTCTGTTTGTTTTATTCATATGTGTGTGTGTGTTCGTCTAAGTCTTTCTTATTTGTCTGTATTTTTTGTTATGATCTGCTGATAATCATCAGCAGATCCTGTTGATACTTTGTATCTTTTATATAAGTCTCAGTGATTGCTGAGACTTAGGGTTTGGGGGGTATTTTCTGGTTTGGGTTAATAAGAGCTTTCAGTCACCGTTTTGTCGCTATACCTCTTGTTCTTGGGTTGTTGTTTGTGTTATTGAGTATATTGCGTGTTGTTAGTTAGAATCATAAATTTCTACACAATCAGTGAGTGATCAGGCTGAGGGGGAGTAATTGTGTAATCATTGTAATCATTTGACTAATGAGAAGCTTTCGATTCGAAAACAATTATTCTCTTTGTTTTGATTTATAGTTTACTATTCCGCTGCACTTTCCATATTTATTTAACTTCATTCATATTTCATTTATAAACAATCAAAACAAATCAAACTCAGATCCTAACATTTTTTCATACGAACACTCATCAGATACATAAATCGAACCATCAGCCTTACGACTTTTGACACCTAATTCATCACCCGGTAAGTTCCGGTCACCACTGGAAACCCAAGAATACCATTCCTCGTCCTCGTATTCATCAAAACAAGGAGGTGACGGATAAATAATGCTACAATTCCTTGGATACTCCTCTTTCCCATAGTTCTCATCCCTGATGAAAGCCTCTGACTCGGTTTCCAGAAACTTGTAACCATCGTAGAATTCAGGATGCTCCTCTTTCCCAACGATCTCATCCCAGATGACATCTTTTGAGTCAGTTTCCTGGATCTTACGATCTTGCGAATCGAACATGATTTTATCGTTGCCTCGGTCGGCGATTCGACGAGAAAAAACATAGTTCGCTTCACACAGAGACATTTGAAAACCAAAGCTCTGATTAGGGCTGCAAACGAACTGAACTTTCAGTGAACAGTTCATGAATCGTTTGGCGGGAAGTTCGTCCGTGTTCGTTCATTTAATAAAGGAACGAACACGAACAAAAAATTCCATTCGTTTAGTTAAATGAACGAACATGAACAGATGCCGCGTTCGTTCGTTTATGTTCGTGAACGTTCGGGAACGTGTTCGTTTATGTTCGTTTGTGTTCTATAGTTTAGTAAGGTTTTTAATTTTTATACTTTATATATTCTTTTATTTTTATTTGTCTTAATGTATGTGAATTCGATGTTATTCAAAAGTTAATATATGTCCGTTTGTATTTGGTTTTGTTCATGAACACTTGTTTGTGTTCATTAATGTATGTTTATGTCCGTGTGCGTTCATGAACAAAATTAAAAAAAGAACACAAATGAACACGAACATGAGTGTTTTCTTAACAAACGAACACGAACAGAAAATCTCGTTCGGTAAGTGTTCATGAACAGTTCGTGAACACGTAATTTTCTTAACAAACGAACACGAACAAGGCCTTGTTCGTGTTCGTTTGCAGCCCTAGCTCTGATACCAACTGATGCAGTTTCAGAAGCGATAAAATGGCTCAAAAGCTTAATGATTATGCAAACCGTCAAAAGGAACCAAAAGGTTCAAGAACAATATTCTTTCAATCAAAATATATTCAAAAACAAACTAAAAAGATAAACCCTAGGTCCCGTTTTATATGAGGAGAATCATATTTCAAATAGGAAACTAAATAAAAAAAATAAAGAAATTAAAATAATAGATAAAAATAGTCTTCAATATAAACTAGGAGATAATCTTGTATCAATATTGGTTTGTTCTTTCATAACATTTGGTGATGTTTGCACTTTGCAGTATCCACACCATAACTTTCATGACAATCTTCAGCTTCATGGTTATCTCATCTATCTATATATATAAAAGAAAACGTATATGCTGACATGGCGTGCAATGGAGGCCTCAACCTTCCCTTGAGAGTGCCACGTGGTATCATAATGGAGAGTTTTTGGTGTTTTTGAATTGTTTCCTTTTTTAATTAAATTGAGTTATTTTATGAAAAAAAAATTTAAAAATAAATTTAAAATTTTCTCTCTCATATTTACTCCCATAATTTTTAAACGTTTATATCTTTTATATACGGGATTTTTTAAAGAAAAAAATTACACCAAATTAACGAGCGTTTTATTATCTTTCCAACGAGTACCATAGTGCTATATAAAAAACGGAGAAAAATCGACTATTTTTTGTGGGGTTTAGGGGTGTCAATCGTGTCGGGTTGATGGGTTGGCGGGTTTATGGGTTGCGGGTTGGCGGGTTGATGGGTTGAAATGTGCAACCCGAACCCGACCCATATTATTATTCGTGTCAAATATTTCAACCCTAACCCAATTCACATAAAATCCGGGTCAACCCGAAGACGACCCGTTTAACCCATATTTTTAAATGAGTAATACATGTTCATGAGTTATAAGCGGGTTGTTGGGTTGTAAGCGGGTTATCAATAAAATGTTTAGTGGTGAGTATATAAGTGTGACAAATAAATAATACAGTGTGCCAAAAATAACACAATTATAACTAACCATGTACATAGAAATGGAAAAAGAAAAACAAAAATATAATATATTTTTTTTCTAAATACTTAAACGGGTTAACGGGTCAACCCATTTTATATATGTGTCAACCCGAACCCGACCCATTTTTTAAACGGGTCGTGTTAGTTGACCCGAACCCAACCCGTTTTTTTAAACGGGTCGTGTTAGTTGACCCAAATCTATTTTTTTTCGTGTCGAGTTCGGGTCGGTTTTCGGGTCGTGTCAATAATTGCCGCCCCTAGTGGGGTTTCGTTCATACAGGAAAAAACACACAAAGTGTTCATGTTATCACGTAAAATTAGATTTTTTGGGGAATATGAGTTATTACTGATTAGAATACTATGAACATGCAATGATTGAGAGATTTTGTGGTTAGTTAACTTGAGCCATTTGCAATAGGTTATCACGTAAAATTAGATTTTTCAACCTCGGAACCCTCCCGGGGTAATCAGCTAGTTACTTAAATAAAAACATTTTAAAACTTAATAACTACGGAGGAGACCATTATTCGATATCCTATCAATGTATTAACCTATAATAATAACTTATAGGGTATGTTTGGCAAAACTAGCTGGAGGCTGGTAGCTGGAAGCTGCAAGCTGGTAGCTGGAAGCTGTTAGCTGGAAGTTTTTTAAATATATTTTGGTGTTTGGCAGAGTAGCTGGAGCTTTTAATTAAAAGAAGGTTTTTATTTTATTTTTAAAATAAAATGGGTATTTGTGTCATTTATTAACTAAAAGCTTGTAGCTAGTAGAGCTTTTTCTTAAAAGCTACTACTAGTAGCTTTTTACTATAGAGCTTTTTCTCTAACCTAAAAGCTTCCAGCTCCTTCAAACAAACAAGGCTTTTTATTAAGTATGAGTTTTTTCTTAAAAGCTTAAAGTTTGAAGCTCCTAAAAGCTCTTAAAAGCTTCTTGCCAAACATACTCATAATAAAAGAATTGAGTTTGTATGAGGTGACATTCAATGGAGGCATCAACCCCCCCCCCCCCCATTGAATGTGTCATGTGGCATCATGTGAAGCTTTCTTTTAAATTTATTTATTTTGTATTTTTAAATAAAATCTATATCCTTATTTTCCTCTCACATTTTTTAAATGTTAGTAAACTATTAATTATTTTAAAATTTCAAATATGTTAATTAATATTTTTATCTTTATTTTTTTCTTATTTTCCGCTCACAATTTTTAAACGTTAGTAACTTTTATGTATGGCATTTTTTTGAAAAAAAAAATTACACCAAATTAACGATCGCTTTATTATCTTTCCAACGAGTACCATATATAGTGCTATACAAAAACGAAAAAAATGTTTTTTTAGTGAGTTTTTGTTCATGCAGAAAAAAACACAATGTATTTAGGTAATTTTTTAATCATATATAGGCAAGTCACTAATCATGTTATGATAGTATATATATTTTTGAACATACTATTACATATATGAATTGCCCATGTTCATGTGCTATAACGATATGCTTAGCATTAAAAGAGGTTGAGATTTTTTAATCTGCTGGAAACGAAGCATGAGAACCCCTTTTGATAGTATAAACATTAGAACAACTTTCTTTAACATTAAAAGAGGTTGAGACTGTTTAATTCTTTTATCCTTTTTTTATTAAGTAATATTAGATTTTTCAACCACAGGACACTTCCAGGGTAATCAGCTAGTAAAATATATACCAATAATAAAACCCAACGAAAGCGTCCAAATGCATTATCAAAGCACTATTGTTCTTTCATTAAAAAATAAAAACATAGAAGTAGAAAAATAAATATCTTTCAGATTTTAGTTTCGTGATATTAAAAAAAGAATCCACAAAAAATAATTATTATTATTATTATTATTATTATTATTATTATTATTATTATTATTATTATTATTGGTTTAAAATTTTAAGATTTGAATAGGTTACATAAGGTTAAATGAAAATGAATCTAAATAAGTCGCAAATTTATGGAAGTGGGGTTAGCTTGGATGCCGTGAAGGAGCAGGCACAATCTATGAATTGCAGGTATGGTTTAATGTCTTTTTCTTATTTAGGAGTGAAAGTAGGGTCAACATAAATCGCATAATCAATTGGGAACCGGTGAAAGATGTTTTTAGAACTCGGTTATCTAAATGGAAGTCGCAGGTCTTGTCTATTGGCGGAAGAGTCACCTTGATTAAATCAGTTTTGGAGAGTTTACCTACTTATTACTTTTCTTTATACAAGGCGCCTTTGAAGGTTATTAATGACTTAGAAGCGTTGATTAAAAGGTTCATATGGGGAGGTAATTCAGAAGTTCGTAAGCTTCATTGGGTTGCTTGGGATAGGATTACGTGTGATAAGAAGAAGGGTGGTTTGGGTTTGAAGCGGTTAGACATTAGCAATAGTGCTCTTCTTCTTAAGTGGGTTTGGCGTTATAGAACGGAACCTAGCGCGTTATGTGTCACACCACGCCAATGGCGGAAACACGTGACGCAACGCTCGAAAGCATATCAAAGTCAAGATTAACACAAACCATATTTAATTAGAAAAGATTATTTTATTAAGATGTCGAAAATGAGTACCTTGTTACAACATTTCACAAATAAATAAACATCAGGCTTATACAGGGGTTTTTTCCATCCAAGTCCTAACCCAATGGAAAAATATTGATGAAACCCCGACAAGTATCCGACATCTCATATTCCTTCGCACTAGCCTCATATCTATTCAGCACTTAGTTACCTGAAAGATGTGTTTAAAAAAGACGTCAATATATAAAATATTGGTGAGTTCACAGGTTTTAGTTCCATAACAAAAACATTTTAACAACAACATGTGCGGAACAAACACAATTAGTGGCCTTTGTAAGGAGTAGCTAGCTCCTACAAAACTACGATGACAAGCATTCCATTGAGCCCATAACCAAACCAAGACTAATAATAATGCCTCGCGAGCAGAAGTTGTTTCTCGAAAAATAACAACTTAGTTCAAAATACGTGCACCCCTGGCATACACAGTTGCATAATTGACGCTATCGATTAGGGGTGAGCCTTGTCATGCACCAATAGTACTATCCAAATATTCCTTTGGTTCTCGATTTCAACACACACACAACATACGAGTAAATGGTTCCAGTAGCGAGGACTCACCCCGAGTGGTGTACAAACAACAAAACCTAAGTACTCATCATGCCACTTATCACATTTTAACATTTAAAAACATTTTGACAACATTTTGACATGTAACAACATTTGACAAACATATCTTTCCCCCAAAACAAAATAGTAAAAAGGGGTCGTGAAACTCACCTGAAGTACATCGTGCAATCACCTAGCAGAGAATAGCATGCCCGAGCTCAAGCACCTACGAACGTCCTAGTGCGTATAAGTCACTAATTCTATAACGAGTGTTATTCGGCAAGTTGTACGCCTAACCCCCAACACCACTATTAGACACAATTCCCCGTTTAATTAAACATATGTTCTAGGATTGTTGGTGATGGATTACCCTTGTGATAAGTTACACTTATATTTCCGTATTAATTAACTCACAATATCCTCGACTCGACTCACTTTACCGTATAATTATTTTTCCATTAAATAATTATACTAGGATCTTGCCGATTGATATTCCATCTACTACACTCGACTAGACTCACTTTACCATATATTTATTTTCCCATTAAATATATATACTAGGATATTGCCGATTCGACAACATACTTTACTTTATTAAGTTTGCATACTTAACTTAGTTTTAAACGTGTAATCGTTATAGATTATTTAACGTTAATTCTCCCACACTTAGGAAAGTGTTACACATTTTTCACCCACAAGTAATCTTATATATTTTAGTCCCAGAATATGCGTATTTTCATGTCCACATTTAACGCGACAACATATATACGTATCTTGTAGGAAGTTATACAATATATATTTATCCGTCCATTTCACATTTTGTCCGTTAACATGTCGTAATATAAGTACGTCAACATTCAATTTTAGTATTTATATATTCTTGCGTCCCGAATAATACAAGTTTTTCATATATATTTTTTTGTAGGAATAAGTACTTGTCGTCGTAACATTATTCTCCTACATCCAAAATATATATTTGGTTATTTTTCTTAAATTCCCAACAACATGTTTTACTTGGAATTTATAAAATAACTTTTGTATGTTCCTACACCAAGACTAGGTTATTTTCATCACCAAAAATGCTTCAACACTTTTATATTCCCATAGATATAAAAGCGTTCATTTTTATACAATTTTTACCAAGTCTTTTAAATTACCAACTTATTATAAAAACCTTTGTTTTAGCTTTCCAACATGTTTGGTAATTTATATTTTTATAAAATCCTATTTTATAAAAATACACTTATACAAAAATACATTTTTGTAAGTTTGAAAATACTTTCATTAACATCCTTGGAAAGTTACAACTTTCCATTTTCAACACTCAACTTTACTAAAAGTCGCATTTTAGCCACAAGTTTCTAAAATGACATTTTGCACCCTCTAACTTTTAAGGTTACCAAACAACATCCTCAACTTTTAAAAGTTACATTTTCTTCCTAGTCTTTTAAAAGAGACAATTTTTACACTAAACTAGTAAGCTTAGTTTTGTCGACTTCGTCAATACGAATTATTATTACGATCCAACAATTTTCACCAGCCCATAACAATATTATTAAGGATAATAATAAAGTATTTGGTATTTTTAGTCCAAAATGTCCATATTCGGTGTTTCAAGTTAGTAACTTTGAATATGGAACTTTTATATCTTGATGCATTTTATAGATCGATCATATTATTATGTTTTAGATGGTCATTTTAAGATGATTAAAACCATTTTTAAGTGTGTTCAATAGCAATCATTCAAAACATCTTCAAGCATAAATTTATGTGAGCTTTTTAAAAACAACAAAATCACTAACAAATTTATACAAACTCATGGCCGTTATCATCTATTTATTTACCTATGTTAATTTTGTAAAAACATAAGACACTTCATGTTCAAAACACATGTTACTAGTATGTTTAGATCTTTAACACATGTAAGATTATGTTTATCTTTTCAACTTACAAAAACAACAACATCATAACATACCCTATGGCCCTATCATCATTTTTAAACACCCATTTTAGTCTTGCATTAACATGTGTTTTCTTATGTTAAGATTTATAACCCAACCCCATGTACAACTTGATTTTTACACATGAAAACATAAACTTTCAAGATTAAAAAGACAAGATCAAGAAGCTTACTACTAGCACAAGGCTAGGGAATACAAAAACTCTTGATTTGGATGGGGTTATGTGTGTTCTTCCAAGGTTTAAGCTCCAAGCTTCCAAACACACTTGATTTAGGGATGGAATGGAGGTGATTCTAAGGTTGATTATTTTGAAAACTCATGGGGATGGTGTTCTTGGCCTCATGGCCATAACATATTAGAGAGGGAGGGGGTGTTTTTTTGTTTTGTTAAAGTGTGTTTATAATGGCTTATAAAGAGTTAATTCAACATGTGACATTACTTGTATAATATAATAATCACCAAGCATGCCAAGACACCATCATTAGGGGCCTCTTTAGGTGGCACAAGGGTGGCTATAGCTTCTTGCTTTTGGCCAACCTAGAGGCTATGGTTCATCATAAAGCTTATCACTTGTACTAGGGACAACATTATGGTTTAAGCATGCTTCAAGAACCATCATTTTAGGTAGCCAAACAAGAAACAATAGGGTGGCTTGGGCACACCCTAGAACCGGCCACCAAAGGGTTTTGTGGGGCCCACTTGCTTTTGATAAATATCTTATAATATCATGGTTAAGTTCTAAGTGCTTCGGTTAGGGTTTTCGGGATTTTAACACCTGTTTATTGCAAGTTATTTTGGACATATACTTAAATCCTAATTACATTTGAACATTAATTACTTTAGGCATTGGTAAGTTATTTAAGCTTTAATTGGGTGAATTTTATAAGTTACGCGCGTATCGGGTGCGATACACGAACTTTATTTATTACCGGGAGATTTTATTTGGAGTTTCCATGTATGGTTTTGGGGTTTCAAAACACATAATATTTCATGAAAATACCCTTTATCTTATATCCTGGGTGTTCGAGATCGTTTTCGGTTAATTAATCGTTACCGGGTAATCACCAACGTCCGTTCTGGACAAGTGTATTCGCACGCGATTTCGTCGTGCTTTTAATTAAACAAATGCATTCCTATGCGTCCTATGGGGGATTTGGTCTTCTCTAAAGGATAAATTAATAAGATTAATTTGGAATTGCACTTAATTACTGTTAATTACGTATACTAATTATGTACGGAAACGCATCGATTTTTGCCGGATGTCACATTATGGAAAAGAATTATTGATTCGATTCATGTTACTAAAAGGAAATGGGGAGTTATTTTAATAGCCCAAGGTAACCCGTACCACAATATTGTTCGCTTTGCCGCAGCTCACGGTTTTGCATTGGTCTCAGCCCCGAAGGACTGGCCAAAACGCGTTGTGATAGTGAGGGTGGCCACTCCCTTATAAAGAGTTCTGTTCTCCTTTACACAGCCGATGTGGGATCTTACATTCCACCCCCCTTAGGGAGCCCAACGTCCTCGCGGGCACGACTGGCACACCAATCCAGGCCCCGGCTCTGATACCATCTGTAACAGCCCAAGCCCCAAGGTAACCCGTACCACATTATTGTCCGCTTTGCCGCAACTCACGATTTTACATTTGTCTCACCCCCGAAGGACTGGCCAAAACGCGTTGTGATAGTGAGGGTGGCCACTCCCTTATAAGGAGTTCTATTCTCCCTTACACAACCGATGTGAGATCTTACAGTTATGCCGATTAACAATCGGTTAACAGACCCATGGAAAAACATTGTGAAGCACGATTATAAGACCAAAGTCGAAGGATAAAGTATGAACGACATGTTGATTGGCAATTTCAGGGATGGGAAAATTATTAGATTTTGGATCGATAGGTGGCGTGGGGAAGTAGCGTTCAAAGATAAATTCCCGAATCTATTTAAACTTGAGAAGAATAAATTAGTTACGGTGGCGGATCGACTTGGCTCTTTAATGGATGTATCCTGTGCTTGGTTTAATGGGGTCGATAGTTTGGCAACAACTTACAGGAATGAAAAGCCGAGTTCTATACAGATTATTTCATAATGTTTTATGCACTCAGAGAATGGATACTTGGTCTTGGAGGGTTGATGATACGGGCGTGTTCTCGGTAAGTTAGACTAAAAAATGGTTGCAAAAAGAGATTCAATTCACAGCTGTGTTTGTGTTGGATTGGTGCAAGTGGCTTCCGTCCAAGATTAATATTTTTGTTTGGCGTGCGAAGATGAATAGAATTGCGTCAAATGCGGCTTTGGAGAGAAGGAATATTCATGTTGCGAATAAATGTTGTGTTTTTTTGTGATCATCCGTTGGAAACGTATAGAAAGGTATGAATGTCAACTTCTTTCTCATTCTCATTTCAGTCTCTTATATAGTTACAATACAAGGCCTATACAATGATTACAATGAATATGTTTGACTGCTGACTTTGACTATACAATGAATATGTTTGACTGCTGACTTTGACTATACAACTTAAAGTTCAGAGAATGGAGCCGATAATTATGTAGTATCTATTACACCCCCGCAGTCGAATCGGGAGGAGAACGCATGCTTAGAGTGGAACGAAAGTCTTCAAAGAGAATCCGTGGCAGTCCTTTGGTAAAAATGTTGGCTATCTGGTAACGAGAGGTCACATGTAAAACCCGAACCAGTGCTTTCTGAACATGCTCGCGGACAAAATGAATGTCTACTTCAATGTGCTTTGTGCGCTGATGCTGAACGGGATTACCTGACAAGTAGATTGCGCTCACGTTATCACAATATACCAGTGTAGCATGAGATAAAGGACGGTGTAGCTAAAGGAGGAGATTTTGTAACCAACAAATTTCTGCCACAACGTTGGCAACGCCGCGATATTCTGCCTCGGCACTGGATCGAGAAATTGTTGATTGGCGTTTTGAGGACCACGAGATGAGGTTGTTGCCGAGATATACACAATACCCTGATGTGGAGCGATGAGTGTCAGGGCAACCGGCCCAGTCAACATTTGTGTAGGCGTGTAAGGAGAGACTGGGTACGGGTCCTAGATGAAGACCATAGTCTGCTGTACCCTAAAGATACCGAATGTTGCGCTTCAAAGCGTTCCAATGATCAAGCCGGGGAGCATGCATATATATACAGATCTGCTGAACCGCGTAGGATATGTCTGGGCGAGTGAATGTAAGATATTGGAGGGCGCCCGCCAAACTGCGGTATGTGGAGGGGTCGTCGTGTAGAGGACCCGAATCAGCAGAAAGCTTGGACTGGGTGTCGACCGGAGTAGCTACCGGTTTGCACGAGTCCATCGATGCCCGGTGAAGAATATCCTTAACATACGCCTGTTGAGAGAGAAACATTGTGTTGTCGTCCCTAATGACCTGGATACCCGGAAAATAAGAAAGTGGACCTAAATCTTTCATGGCGAACTCACCAGACAGTGTTTGTAAGAGACGGTTACGAAGAGCCACCGTGGATGTGGTGAGAATGATGTCATCCACGTAGATGAGAAGATAGGCAATATCCATACCATGATGGTAAATAAACAGAGAGTTGTCATACTTGCTTTGTTGAAACCCCTGCAATGTAACAAAGTCTGTGAACCGCTGGTACCAGACTACCAGGCACGAGGGGCCTGCTTGAGGCCATATAAGGACTTCCTGAGTTGACAAACATGATCCGGGAAGTCTCTGTGGAGAAACCCCATGGGTTGATGCATATACACAGTTTCCTCCAAATTACCGTGTAGAAAAGCATTAGTGACGTCCAACTGGTGAATAGGCCAAGTCTTAGACAAGGCAAGAGAAAGAAAGTACCAGGCGGATAGTAGCCGGCTTAAAACTGGGCTAAAAGTTTCGCCACAGTTAATGCCTGGTTATTGCTTACGACCATCACAAACCAAACGTGCTTTATAACGCTCCAAACTGCCATCAGGCCCGAACTTATGTGTGAATAACCACATGCTACGCATAATGTTCATATCAGGTGTCCTAGGTACAAGCTCCCAGGTCTTATTTTTAATAAGTGCACTAAATTCATTGGACATGGCATTATACCAATCTGGTGAGGACAAGGCAACCTGTGGGGACTTGGGGATATGTACGACAAATGAGGTGTGTAGGTTAATGAGTTGTTTGGTTTTGACAATACCACTCATAGAGCGGGTGTGAATGGTGCGAGTAGTGGGATGAGGGGGTGGGGGAGGCGGCACATGGTGGATGGGCGTCGGAGACGCTATAGCAGCCTGGTCAGAGGCCGGCGAGGTGGACAGAGGTGAGTAGGCCAATTGATGGGCTGAAGTAAGGGAGGTGGTTGTTTGGTTAAGTGGGCCAGGAGTGGTAGGGATTGGGCCAGTATGTGAAACGGACTGTGAGGGTGAGCTGTTAGGAGATTATGGAGTAGGCTTGTTAGGACAAAGAGGATTGGTGAAACCACTTTTGTAAACCTTAGTCTAATTCACTTCTGTCATTTTTGGCTAAGTATAGAAGTACTGAATAGAAGACAAGAAACTGCTGATTAGAAGATATGAAGAAGTGCTGAAGCTGCAGAAGTTCTGAAGTCCAAACCAGACAAGTTCACTTCAGAAGTACTGAAGACAAAACTACTCTTCAGTAGTTGTCCTTCATCAGCACTTAGCAGAAGATATTTCCCACCGCCCTTTTGCATCAGTAGTTTGTTGTTTAATATTACTTTTAGCTTTATTTGTTTCTTTCAATGTTGCAACTTGTGCAACTTGTAACTGGAGTTTCTGTACTTGCTTTTCAGGCAAGATACATGCATGTAATCGTCTATAAATAGAAGGCTTCAACCTTCTATTTTAGACATTGATTTTTAACAGAAAATCCTTCAAACACTCTCATTGTTATATTCCATTTCTGTATTTATTGTGAATCTCTCTAAGTATCTAATTCTCATTTACAACTTAGATTCATAATAAATACTTTGTCATTTATTTAGTTTCAAACATCAAGGGGGAGTTATAACTCTGCCTTTGCATAAAAAGTGTTGCTTTAACTTATAACATTCCGCTGTGCTTATAATCTGATTTACAAGGACTTGCTAAACACTTAAGTGTCAAGATAGCAAGTTCTTACTTAGCAAACAAGAGCAAACTGATCCAACAATTGGTATCAGAGCATTGGTTTATCTGATCACATATCAATCTAACAAATTGAGAATCAGACACAAAGCTCTTATTGATATTCAATAAAAAGATCAAAAGTTCACTTTTTATCAATATCCATCACTTAAAAGAGTCATCAGACAAATCTATACTCTTTAAAAATGGATCCACATAATACTGGTTCTGCCACCAAACCTGCCATGCTTGTGAGAAATGAGTACAATATATGGCAGAAAAGAATGGCACATACCTTGTCACAAACCAACACTGGTTGTTGGAGATCTGTGATATATGGTCCACACAAACCAGTAAACATAAATCTTGAAACTAAAGAAGGGATTCCTAAGGATCCCAAAGACTATACAGATGAGGATTTCCTAAAACTTGAGCTAGATGCTAAGGCATTCTCTATGTTGGCAATGGCTCTCCCAAACGAAATATACTCTGGCCTTTTACATTGTGAAAGTGCCAAAGAACTTTGGGACTGTCTTAAAGAACAGTTTGGAGGAACTGAAGAGGTGATTGCCAACACCAGAGAAATTTTGGCTCAACAATATGAAACATTTGCTTATATTAATGGGGAGACTTTGACACAACAATTTGAAAGATTCTCCTCATTAATCTCTGAGCTAAAGTTAAATGGTCAGACCTATACAACAGTATCTATGTTACATAGATTTTTAAGGTCTCTACCTGACAAATGGGAAACCTACTCCATTGTCTTAAGATCCTCACCAGATTTTAGCTCCCTCACTCTTACAAAACTCCATGGGAGATTACTTACTTTTGAGAGAGAAATCGATCAAAAGAAGAAATTACAAACTTCTGGTAAAACTGCTGATGACTACCTACCAGGTAGTAAAGCACTTTTGGGACAAGATTCACCAACTTGTTCCTATGGATCTTATGACAATATTGACATAACCACTGGGATCTCATCAGAAAGATCTTTCCCAGGTTATGACAATGATGACCAAAGTCAAACTGCTGATAATCTATGTTTTATCATGGATGATTTGAAAAATTTTAGCAGTGATGACTTGGAAGAAATGGACATACTACACCAACTGGCCATGCTAAGCATTAAAACTAACAAGTTTTATAAAAGGTCAGGAAGGAAATTTCCAGGATTGACCAGTAATACAAAAATTGGTTTTGACAAATCTAAACTGAGATGTCACAAGTGTCAGAAGTTGGGACACTTTGCTAGAGAGTGTAGAAGCTCTAGCTTTAACCAATCACAATCTGGAAATAACTATAACCCCAATTATAATAGGAACAATGGAACTCAAGGGAGTGCTCATTTTGTACAGGCACAAGCTCCTCAACAGCAATATATGCCTCAAGTACAATATGTTCAAGTGCCTGCTCAACAGATGCAGAGCCAACAATCAATCCCTCCCTTTCCAGCTGCTCAACTTCCTCCACAGCCTCAACAACCCCCTCAACAAAGTCTCTTTACCTCGGGGTATGTTGACTGGAGCAGTCTCCCATATGACACCACAGAGTGTAATCCTGATGCAGACAACAAAGTGTTTGACATCAACTGGGGAGAACCAGACAATGGCAGAAAGAACTTTGCCTTAATGGCATTTGAAGGCTGTACCTCAAAATCTGCATTGTCTCAGGTATCAAAAGAATCTTTGACAAAACTATGTTCAAACTCTTGCAAAGAAACTTTTGCTCTCATAAGAGAGACAAACGTGCACCTACAAGGCAAAGCCAATGATTTAGAAAGAAAATACACACAGATAAAATGTGATTTGGAAAGAAAACTGTGTGCTAAAACAAAAGAGGTTTCTAAATTAACTGACTCTGCCATTGAAACCCAAGCACAAATCAAAATGATGCTAAATGACCTGGGAGATGTCAGACAAGAGCTTGCTGACACCAGGATCACTTGTGAAAAATGGGTAGAATCTTGTAGGGGGTATCAACTACTGCTAAACAAACAAAGTGCTTCAAATGTGAAGTTTGGCATAGGATACCATCATGTTGAAACACCAACAGATTTTTCTCCCAAAACTACTGAAGATGGGAGAAGAATTGTTTCAAATGAAACTTCTGAAGGGAAAGAATGCACATCTTTCCATGAAAACTTTCTAGACAGAAATCCTGGCATTTTTAAAGAAAGTACTTCAGAAGTATATACAAAAACTGACAACAAGCCATCAGTAGTTTCATCTACTTCAGGAGTTGAGACCCTGAAAACTACTGATGAGCAAAATCTTTTCACAACTGTCAGAAATTTGCCTTCAGAACAAAAACAGAAGGCAAAAGCATGTGAAATTTGTGGCCTGTTCAACCACAAAACTGAATTTTGTAGATACAGAAAAGGAATTCAGTTCAATCAAAAATTTAAACAACAGGTTGTGGGAAATCAAATCAGAAATGATTATGAAAAAGTCTTTAAACCCAAGAAACAACAACCTGAAAACACCTTTTCTCAGAAAAAGATAAAATCTCAACCAAAATCTTTTTCTCAAAATTCCTTGTCAGTAGTTAGACCAGGATCATCAGCAGTTTCACAAACTGCTGAGATTCAAAATCTAAAGAACATGGTAGAACTACTGATGACCAAGGTTGATGGTGGTCCTAAAAAGGATACCACCATAGTTCTTCATGAAAAATCCATTGCCAAAAAGACATGGATTTCTCAACCTGGTCAAGAACAAACTGTAACTGTTCCCAAGAGCAAACCCAAAGCCAAACAGGCTTGGGTTTCCAAATCTAACTAATTTGCTTTTATGTGCAGAGAGTTTCCAGGGGCTTAAACAGCATATGGTATGTTGATAGTGGAGGCTCTATGCACATGACTGGATGCAGATACCTGATAAACAATTTTATCAGCCAAAGAGAAGGATCTGTGTCCTTTGGGAACAATGCTAAGGGATATGTGCTAGGACATGGCAATGTCTCCTCTGGCAAAATACAGTTTGACAAAGTCAATCTGGTGGAGAACCTGGAATACAACTTGCTGAGTGTGTCACAAATGTGTGATAAAGGATATTCTTCCTTTTTCACAAAGACAGCTTGCAAGATCATCTCACCAGAAGGGCAGAAGTTGATTGAGAAGATTATAGAAGATCATACTTTGCTGATTGCCAAAAGATGTGGCAATGTCTATGCAGTGGACATTGAAAAAGACAAAGTATTGAACAACACTGCCTGTTTCTTCTCAAGGGCATCAACTTCAGAAACAGATCTCTGGCACAGGAGACTTGGCCATGTGAACTTTAAAACCATAAATAAAGTCACAAAAATGGGCTTGGTCAGAGGTCTACATTTGAAAGTATACCAGTGTCAAGAACACTGTGTATCCTGTTTAAAGGGAAAACAGCATAAGTCCTCCTATAAGTCTATTGAAGAATCAAAAACAACTGCATGTCTTCAACTACTCCATATGGACTTATTTGGGCCTGTCAAGATTATGAGCCTTGGTAAAAAGAAGTACTGCTTAGTCATCATTGATGACTACTCAAGATTCACATGGGTATTCTTCTTATTTTCCAAGGATGAGGCTGCTGAAATCATCAAGTTCTTCATTCTACAAGTAGAGAAACAATATTCTCTATCTGTCAAAACCATTAGAAGTGACAATGGGACAGAGTTCAGGAACAAAACTCTGGATGAATTCTGTTTGTCTAAAGGGATTATTAGACAATACAGTGTTCCCAGAACTCCTGAACAAAATGGTGTAGTAGAAAGGAAGAACAGAACATTAATAGAAGGAGCAAGAACAATGTTAGCTGATTCTGGACTTCCATTGTACTTTTGGGCAGAAGCAGTTAACACAGCATGTTATGTTCAGAATAGAGTTCTTGTGGTCAAGAGACATTCCAAGACTGCCTATGAAGTTCTTCATGGCATGAAGCCCCTTATCTCCTTTTTCAGGGCTTTTGGGTGTCAATGTTTCATCTTGAACATCAAGGAATCTATCTCAAAGTTTGCTGCCAAAGTTGACTCAGGTTACTTTCTTGGTTACTCTTCAACTAGAAAAGCCTACAAGGTTTTTAATTCTCACACCAAGATAGTAGAAGAAACATTGAATGTCAAGTTCAATGAGTCAAAACACACTCTTATTCCAGCACATCCTGCTGAACTCTTTGACCTTGACAACTTTCACTTTGGACCTGAAAAGGCTGTTACTTCTTCCAAACCTACTTATTATGGTGATCAAAGGTTTGAAGATGAGGATCCTGCACCATGGACTCCTCAAACAGTCATTAAGTCAACTACAACACCATCAGAAGTTTTTCAAACTTCTGATCAAACAAATACTGAAGGCCAAACTCAAACATCTGCTTCAGCACCTGCAACTACTGAAGAAGCTGCAACTGCTGAACCAGATATCATAGACCTCAGTAGTTTGTTTGAAGAACCAGAGCCACCTACACCTGTCAGTGGTTTACAACAACTGATTGAACACAGAGATCATCCACTTGATCAAATCATGGGTGATATAGCTACAGGTGTTCTGACCAGAAACCAGCTCTCCAACTTTTGCCTATTCTCAGCCTTTATTTCACAGTTGGAACCAAAGAAGTACCAGGAAGCCCTCAAAGACAATAATTGGGTGCAGGCTATGCAAGATGAACTACTACAGTTCAACAAGCAACAGGTTTGGGAAATCTGTCCCTTACCTCAAAACAAGCAACCAATTGGTACAAGATGGGTTTTCAGGAACAAACAAGATGAAGCTGGTATGATAATCAAGAACAAGGCAAGACTGGTAGTTCAAGGGTACTCTCAAGAAGAGGGAATTGACTATGATGAAACCTTTGCTCCAGTTGCAAGGCTTGAGGCCATCAGGTTATTTCTGGCCTATGCCATTTCCAACAAAATTAAAGTTTATCAAATGGATGTGAAAAGTGCATTTTTGTATGGAAAAATCAAGGAGGAGGTGTATGTCTGTCAGCCACCTGGGTTTGAGGATCCTTCTCATCCTGAGTGGGTGTACAGACTAGACAAAGCTCTTTATGGGCTCAAACAGGCTCCAAGAGCCTGGTATGATACACTCTCCACCTTTTTACTCAAAAATAACTTTACAAGAGGTGCCATTGATAAAACACTTTTCATTAAACATGTTGGAAATCATGTCTTACTTGTTCAAATTTATGTTGATGATATCATCTTTGGTTCAACAAACACAAAATTGTGTGATGATTTTAAGAAACTCATGCAATCAAAATTTGAGATGAGTACCATGGGAGAACTGCAGTACTTTCTAGGACTGCAGATCAAACAACAAACAAATGGAACTTTTATACATCAATCAAAATATGTTAAAGAATTATTGAACAAATTTTCTTTAAATGACTGTAAATCATGTTCCACTCCCATGACACCTATCACACAAGTTGAACCTGATGATCAAGGAAAACAGGTTGATCAGACCATGTACAGATGCATGATAGGTTCCCTTTTATACTTAACTGCTTCTAGACCAGATATTATGTTTTCAACATGTGTCTGTGCTAGATATCAATCAGCACCAAGGGAATCACACCTTATTGCAGTCAAAAGAATTTTTAGATATCTGAAAGGAACTCCAACACTGGGAATTTGGTATCCTGCTTCAAGCAATACCAAGTTATCAGCATTTTCAGATAGTGACTATGCAGGGTGTAAGATGACAAGAAAGTCAACATCTGGTGGTTGTCAATTCTTGGGTAACTGTCTAGTGTCATGGCAATCAAAGAAGCAAACATCTGTTGCAACTTCAACTGCTGAAGCTGAATACATTGCAGCTGCAAGTTGTACATCACAGATACAATGGCTCCAATATCAACTTCTTGATTATGGAATCAAAGAGACCAAGACACCCTTGTTTGTAGACAGCAAATCTGCCATTAGCATCATTCAAAATCCGGTACAGTTCTCAAAAACTAAACATATTGAGATCAGGTACCATTTCATAAGAGATTGCTATGAAAAAGGCAAGATTGAGGTGAAGCATGTAGCAACAGCTAATCAAATAGCTGACATCTTCACTAAGCCCCTTGACACATCAACATTTCAGAAGTTAGTTTCCATGCTTGGAATGCTAAATTTGTAAGTGTTTATTTTATTTTTTTTTGCATATCAGTTAGAATCCAAGTTAACACTTGATTCTACCCAACTCTACAGCAAACTTCTACATCAATCACTACTGTTATGCATCAAAATTTTTCTTTTTTCTTTTTCCATCCTTGATTCCATCCTGTTTACCATGGTGAAATCAAAATGAAATTTTTTTTTTCTTTTTCCACCCCTGATTCCATCCTGTTTACCTTGGTGGATTTCAGGTTAACCTTTTCCATCTTTTTTCTGGTTTTCACTTACAAATAACAAAAGTCTGCAACAAAACTTCTGAAAAACAAAGTACTGATTAAACAAAAATCAGTATGAGAGAAAGTACTGATGAACAAAAATCATCAGTATGGGATATTTTTTTTTCTGAAAAAGTGTGTAACTTCTGATAAAATAACCTTCAGAAGTTATGAATAATGTATTTATAAAAACATTTCTCATCAGATGTTAAAACTGCTGAAGAGAAAATGGGAACTACTGATGAAGTAATCCTTCATCAGCAGTTTAAGTCAAAAGGGCAAATCTGACTTTTCCCATCATCAGAGGTTTGACCTAATCAGTTTAAAACCTCTGATAAAGAGATATTTAACCAAAGGCGGTTTTAATAAAGAGGATTCAAGCGGTTAAAACTCCAAATAAATACACTTTCTACACACTTATCCTTTTAAACTCACAAATATCCCTCCTTCTCTCTCAAAACTCTCTCAAAACCTACACCTGAAAATTCACTGTTCGATCAAAATACCCAAACCTCAATGGCTCTAGTTCTAAAACAGGGACACAATCAAAGAGCCTTTCTTGAAAAACAAGAAGGCTGGTCCCAATACGATGAGATCATTGATCTTGTCGTCAAATCCCAATACTTTACTGCTCTCACAATTAACCCACCAATTCACACTGAAACTCTGAATGAGTTCTGGGAAAATGCTGAGACGGTTACAATGGGTGGTGAGGTCATTTCCCTCAATTCAAAGATAAAAGGGAAACAACTGACCATCACACCAGCCACACTAGCAACAAGACTGGGTCTGGATGATGTAGCTGCCCCTGACCATGTTGCTAACAAAGATATTCATCTAACCATGACTGAGTGTGGTTATCAAGGTACTCTCTCCCATGCTACAATATTCAAAAAATATTTTGAACCAAAATACAAACTTTTGTTTCATTATATTATTATGTGTTTGAGTCCAAAAACAGGGTCATATGACCAGATGCCCTCCACTTTTCAACCAATATTTCATTCCATTGTGAATGAAACTAAATTCAGGGCATCAAAACTGTTTTTTCATGAGTTGGTGTTACATCACAATAATACCAAGAAAAAGTTTTTGTTGTACCCAAGGTTCATTATGCAATGCATAATAGGGGAACTGGGTAATGAGGTGCTTGTGGGAAAAATTTCAACTTTAAACCCCTTAACATCACAAGCATACTCAAGACTGAACAAACCGGCTGCCTGGCCAGAAGATGATCAGGGAGAACAACAACAAGTCCCCCTGAAACCCACATCTTCCACACCCACACCACCAAAAGCCAAAAAGCCCAAGCCAACAAAAACTGCAACCCACCAACCCAAAAGAAAAGCTGTTCAGGAGGTTGAGATGCCTGAACATGCTCTTGAGCATTCTGCTCTTCAAATTGTTGAGACTGAAACACCCTCTCAGTCTCATCCATCTCAAACCCCACCAAGAGCACCCATATCTGTTCAATTCAAAAGAAAAAGACTTAGAAAAACATATCAAACACACTCTTCTTTTGAAACTACTGAACAACAACCTATTGCCCAAACTACTGAACCATCCCCACAAATTTCTGAACAAGAGGCAATAGAAATTGCCAAACTTCTCTCTGGGCTAAGAGAGAATGTCCCATCTGATCATGTCAGTCGCCATCAACCACAACAAACAGGGGACATAACTACTACTTTAGACATGGATGTGGACATAATTAGCCCTATCCCAAGAGATGAGGGTGGACCAGAGTCTTTAAGCCCAATTTTAGAGACTCTTGGGGCATCTGAGGCTGCTACTACTCAGTTACCACCCAGTGGTGGATCTGAGGACAGAAGTAACATAGCTAAGACCTCAGATGTGGCAACTACTGATGAAGGCTTAATGCCTGAGGTAGGAAATCCTCAGTACCAAGAAACAGAGGTTCATGAGAGAACTGAGTTGGGCTCAGCTCATGATTTAACTGAGACTGTCCTCACTGAGGGCAACATCAGGGATTCAGATGATTCCATTAGTTTGGATGATGTTTCACAATTTAAAACTACTGAATTGACGGCACTTTCTGAAGGTCCTGTTGCAAAGGTATCCAGGCTCAAGAGGCCAGTCACCTCTGCACAGGTTAAAGTCCACTCAATCCCTAAAACCCCTAGAGTGGCATCCTCTGTACAACATGAGGATCTCCCAAAAACACCCCCTTCACAGCAAATGCCTACCCAATTCCCTGGGCAAACAAGCATAGACCTGAACCAGCTATGCAGCCCAGAGGGTCCCCTGTACCACATGATGAATACACTCATCAGAAATCACTTCCAAACATATACAGCTGACTTGGAGCTGTCAATCAAGAACCAATTTGGAGTGATTAAAACCAAGATGAACGATCTGTCTAACAAAATAGACTACAACAGCCAGCAGATTGCTCATCTTCAAGGACACTTCTCCCAACCCTCTGCTTCAAGGGTTAGAATTGATGAATCCAAAAAGGGGGAGAAGATCAGGGAACCTAAGGAGTCATTCCAAGCCAGAGTAAAGGCAAGAGTGGCACTCCTTGAAAGAGATCTGAAAGATCAGGCCAGGAAAGAAAAATTGGCCAAACAATTTGGTGTCTCTGTTGAAGAAATTGAAGCTGCTGAGAAAGAAGATGAGACCCAAAGTTCTGATGATTCCCTAAGGTGTAATGAAGAAACTTCTTATGACCAAACTTCTGATGAAGAATCAGAAAGTACTGAAGACAATCCTTCAGTAGCTGACAAACCATCAGCAGTTGTCAACACATCAGAAGTCAACACTTCCCAACCTCAAACAACTGAACCTTCCAGAACCACTGCTCCCATTCAACCAACATCTGATCCCATCAGGCCTACATCTGTTACAACAATGACTGTATTAAACCCTTCTCCCATCTCTCAATCAGCTGAACTATTAGAGAAGAGTTTAATTGCAGCCAACAAGAAGGCCAGAGAAGATCAGATTTGGAAATCTCTGGAAGAAAGGGATGATTTGGACTTAAGCCATGAAGAAAAACTTCAGGCTTATGCAGCTGAACTACAAAGGCAGGCTAGCCTTGATGAGATTGCTGAACAGGATAAAAGACAACAACTGGTGTCTTATATTACCAAGAACAGCAAGACTAAAGCCTTTACACTCAAAGGACTCTCTATGCAAGAGCTGACAAGAAGAGCACAACTGCTTGCAGACAAAATGGCCACAAGCAAAGATGGAAAGGCCAAGAGAGCCCAGATAATAGAAGAGCTAGTAGCAGAAGGATATGGTTCAAAAGCCTCTGTATCCAGATGGAAAGAAGAAAGACTAATGGATACATATAGAAAATACTTGGCTGCCAAGGCTGCAAATCCTGAGAAGTTTCAAACTGCTGATCCTTCAAGATCAGTAGTTAGAACTTCTGGTGTATCTAGAAGATCTGCTGCTCTGAAGAAGAAGACAGAGGACAATGTCAAAACTGATTTCAAAATGGTACTACTTGAGGGAAGCTCAATAGTCCATTCAGATTTTGACATTGAGGAGAAACCTCTGTTAACACAGTTCAGGGATCCTTCCACTTTTGCTTATCAAATACAAAAGACAATCACAGAAAAGCTGCATACCAAAGTAGTGACTGAACACCATCTCCCAACTGTTCAGATGCCTGGTATGCAACAACATCAACAAGGAAGAGAATCCCACCTGAGGCTATCTGAAACTGAAGACATCCAGCACTCAGGACCATCAACCCAAGGGACAAGTCTGGTTCCCTATTCTTCTGACTTTAACAAGTCAAAGATCCCTATCATCAGATGGTCACTTACTGATAACAACTCAGTACTGTTGACAAGAAGAGACTTCTCAAGCAGGGCTTACAAGAAGATCAGTGATCTAAAGAAACTGTCAACACAAGACCTGCTCACAATTCAACATCTAGAACCACAGAGAGGATCTCTGTCTGATGATCAGTACAACCAGCTCAAGAACACCATGTACAAAGAGATATGGAAGATTGTTCAAGACAGAAGAAACACATAAGGAATTAGTAAGGTTTTGGCTTCATCAATCCAGGGGGAGATTGTTAGGACAAAGAGGATTGGTGAAACCACTTTTGTAAACCTTAGTCTAATTCACTTCTGTCATTTTTGGCTAAGTATAGAAGTACTGAATAGAAGACAAGAAACTGCTGATTAGAAGATATGAAGAAGTGCTGAAGCTGCAGAAGTTCTGAAGTCCAAACCAGACAAGTTCACTTCAGAAGTACTGAAGACAAAACTACTCTTCAGTAGTTGTCCTTCATCAGCACTTAGCAGAAGATATTTCCCACCGCCCTTTTGCATCAGTAGTTTGTTGTTTAATATTACTTTTAGCTTTATTTGTTTCTTTCAATGTTGCAACTTGTGCAACTTGTAACTGGAGTTTCTGTACTTGCTTTTCAGGCAAGATACATGCATGTAATCGTCTATAAATAGAAGGCTTCAACCTTCTATTTTAGACATTGATTTTTAACAGAAAATCCTTCAAACACTCTCATTGTTATATTCCATTTCTGTATTTATTGTGAATCTCTCTAAGTATCTAATTCTCATTTACAACTTAGATTCATAATAAATACTTTGTCATTTATTTAGTTTCAAACATCAAGGGGGAGTTATAACTCTGCCTTTGCATAAAAAGTGTTGCTTTAACTTATAACATTCCGCTGTGCTTATAATCTGATTTACAAGGACTTGCTAAACACTTAAGTGTCAAGATAGCAAGTTCTTACTTAGCAAACAAGAGCAAACTGATCCAACAAGGCTGTTGGGGCGACAGGACGATATGGGTCTGGGAGGGAGATCGTGGTGCGGGTGTAGGAGTAGCGGGAGGAGTGGGTGTGTGAGGGGGTTGGCGGTTTGTTTTGGAGGTTTGTAAGTAGTCCCAGACCAATGGGTTGATGGTGGGATTTAAGAATTCGTAGGAGGGTGGTTGTGTAGGTGATTGTATGGCATAGGGAAAAATGGATTCTTCGAAGTGGACGTGTCTAGATATAATAAGTTGATGTGAAGTTAAATCAAGAAACTTGTATCCATGATGCTTTGGTGGATAACCAAAAAAGACACATGGGTGGGATCGATGGTTTAGTTTGTTGATGGTTGTAGAAGGGGTGAGAGGGTAGCATAGGCACCCGAAAACACGAAGATGTTCATATTCCGGGGTGCAACTGTAGAGAAAAGTGGTAGGGAATTTGAAGTTGTACGTTTTGTTGGGTAGGATGTTAAGAAGGTATGTGGCGGTTTCGAGGGCATGGTGCCACATGTTAGGTGGTAGGGAGGCTTGGGCAAGGAGGGTGCAAACCATGTTATTGATGGTGCGGATTTTGCGTTCCGCTTTGCCGTTTTGGGAGGAGGTGTAGGGACACGAGAATCGAAATTGCATGCCATTTTGATTGCAAAAATTGTAAAAATTTTGATTAGCATATTCTTTGCCATTGTCACATTGGAATTGTTTAATTCTGCGCTCAAATTGGGTGTAGATTAGGTTGTGGAGGGTGGTAAAAATGGCGAAGACTTGTGATTTATTGGAAATGGGAAATGTCCACAAGAAATTGGTAAAGTCATCCAAAAAGAGGATGTAATATTTGTGGCCACCCGTACTGAGTACGGGTGAGGTCCAAAGGTCACTGTGAACAATATCAAAGGGTGCACGAGTACAATTCAGCGAATCATAAAATGGCAATTTAACACTTATACCAAAAATGCAAGATTGACAAAGTGTTTTATTAAATTTTCCATAATAAAAAAAAGAAGACAGTTTCAAAGACTGTAACAAATTATTGCCAGGATGACCCAACGTTGATGCCAACGATCTTGAGGAACAGCAGTAAAGGCAGAGGGTTGGTTTTGTGGAAGTGGGAGTGGTGCAGTCAGAGGATAAAGATCGCCCGTGCTATTGCATCGTAGGATAGGAGCACGGGTTTTGAGATCTTTCACAAGAAAACCAAATGGGTCAAACTCAATAGAGAGTAAGTTATCAGTGGTAAGGCGAGGGACCGAGATTAGGTTTTTAATAATGTTTGGGGCAAATAAGACATTGTTAAGTTTAAGTGGGGGGAAAGGTGGTGGGAGGACTTGGTTGCCTTGTGCCAAAACCGGGATGGTCATGCCATTACCAACTATTATATTTTTATTAGTGCATTTATTAAAATTAGACGGAGAGTAAATACCTTGCGCATTGGCAGAGTGAGAGGAGGCTCCAGTATCCATCAAGCCATGGTCTGGTGGGTTGAGAGCCAATGAGTAGAGTGCCTGCTCAGGATGAAGGAGTTTAGGATCCATTTATCAGAGGGAAGGAGATGCGAACAGAGGGTAAGAAGGAGGTGAAAGCGGTAGAAGGGTGGTGAACGACTGCAGTGGGCGGCCGAGAGTGGAGGATCAACAATGGTTGAAAGTTGGCATGGAAGTTATGACTTAGATTAAGAAAAATAAGACATTGTTTCAAGAAGAGAGGGGGATCGGTACTCGTTGGAGCAAGAATGCTCTGATACCATATAGAAAGGTATGAATGTCAACTTCTTTCTCATTCTCATTTAAGTCTATTATATAGTTACAATACAAGGCCTATACAATGATTACAATGAATATGTTTGACTGCTGACTTTGACTATACAATGAATATGTTTGACTGCTGACTTTAACTAATGAATATGTTTGACTGCTGACTTTGACTATACAATTTAAAGTTCAGAGAATGGAGCCGATAATTATGTAGTATCTATTAAAACGACAGATCATTTGTTTTCGGGTTGCTTATACTCGTCGGGGGTTTGGATGGCGATAGCTTCATGGTGTGGTGTTCCTAATATATTCGCTTTCTCAGTTCGTGACATTGTGAATATGCATACTTCGATCGGTTTTAAAGGAGTCAAGAAAGTGGCGTTTCAAGGGATTATGTATACGGTGTCATGGGGAGCTAGAAATGATCGTATCTTCTCGGACAAGAAATTGAAAGTGTTAGAGGTTATGATGGAGATCAAGACTTTAAGCTTTCTTTGGTTTCGTTGTAGATATAAAAAAGGGTACTATAGATTGGGATTCTTAGTGTAAGTTTGAATTGATGTAATCGTTTGGTGGGTCGTCCTTATGTCTCTTTCTCGGAGGGCGTGTCGGTTTTGTGTTAATAAAAGTTTACCTTTAAAAAAAATAAGTCAATCTTAAGTAGTTAACCTAGGGGTGAGCATATATTGGTCCTACCCGAAAAAACCCGAAAACCGACCCGAGAAAACCCAAAACCGGACTCTACCCTATGTCATTCGGTTATGAATCGGTTATCTATTTACAGGAATTTCGGTTTCGGGTCGGGTTCGGTCCAAACCCGAAACTTTTGCATGAAAACCGAACTGGAAGCACCTATGTAAACAGAAAGAAACCATGATGTTGCTCACCGGTCGTTTCCGTCAAAGATCTTGGTTGTTTAGAATTGGAGAAGAGCTAAAAGGTACAAATAGTGACAGAGGGTTTGCGACAGATTCAACAAGATCTTGATAGGTTTGGTCGTTGACTCGTTGGTAGGATATGATAGAAAATGGAATGGATTGTTAAAACTCTGAAAATAAGATAAATGTAAACCTATTTTACAATGGTGTAAAGACTTTTTCCGAAGGTTAGAGAGATGTGTAATAAAACTATTATATTATTTATTCTTAATATATGATTAAATAAAGTTTTTTTTTTTGATCGGCGAACAACTGTGTGGCAACCACCCTTGCGGGGCGTCGTGCCCAAGAATCGACTACTCGACCTCCAGCAGCCCCCGCCTTCTCCCGATGCGCGGAAACCCGAGCCCCACCCGCCCGAAGGCACGACAGTCTTATAGAACTCGGTAAAACCTCGCCGCCCGTCAGATTCGAACCGACGCCACCCGTATTCGATCTTCACCCGGATACCAAACCATAATGTTGGAAGTGGGAATTGAACCCATGATCACCTAAGTGAACATAAGGCCTCTCCACCACTCCACCACTATGGATGGATATGATTAAATAAAGTTAATATTTGTAATTTCCAAGAGTTTTGGAGCCCAATAACTACTGAAGGTACAGTTACTTTTTATCTTCCCAATATACATTATTAATTATTTTAAAGGCATAAAATTTCCCTTACCTACATAAAGTTCTTTCCAAAATGCAAAGTTCATTTACTCAAATTTCTTTAATTCTGATAAGTTAAAATGGCTATCCAACGAGACTATTGATTTTCCATTGAATTTGATGAGTTTTCTTAAGTTGTTTTAGAGAGCAAGAGAATTATGCGAAGGGAAGCTTGATGAAGAAGTAAAGTTGGTTATACAAAGAGAGTAACTTTCTGAAACAAGATTGAAAAAAAGTTATATGAATTACAGTTAGAAAAAATGGAGATATCTCATGAAACAACCTTTGGCATGAACCATCCAAGAAGAAACAAGGTTGCTTTCATGAAATGGTTGTTGCAGAAGGCCAAAGAAACTTGCCAAATGGGTCTGATCAAACTGGAATATAACCCGAAAGAAAAAAACCGAACCGAGGCCGAACCGACCCACCCTTTACAGATCCTGTCTTCGGTCCTTATTTCACTGCCATCTCGGTTTTCGGTCCGGGTCGGGTTTTAACCGGGTCGGGTCGGGTTCTTTAATTTGCTCACCCCTAAGTTAACCAGTTTAATAGTCATATTAGGTTGTAATTAAATAATATATAGACCCTGAATGTTAATTGTACCCTGCTTTTAATCTTGGAGATATTAACTCAGCTCAACCGCACTTGCAATGAATTATTCAAGATGACTTTTGCAACCAAGTAGCAATGACTTATTCATGGTGGTGGAACCAATGTGATAAAGGTTTGATTCGTAGCAAAAAAGGATAATAAAATTGAAACTGTGCATTTATGTGTGGAGAGGCGATTTTTCAATGTTGTGATTTTACCATGATTTAGGCTAAATATTATATAAGTTTGTACGAAACAATGAGAATGAAAAGGCAAATTATTTAACGATAATAATTAAAAAGTACATAGTTTGATAATATATACATGGTGGGACTGAACCATACACGTAAGATGGGTTTCAACCTCACAATACATTTTACGCTAATAGGAGTTTAACGTAAATCTTTATGAATGAATATCACACGATCATATAAAAGGAAACACCACACGTGTAATAAAACGAATTAAAAGCATAACAAGTTGTGTACCATAGTGGCATAGTATTTGTTGGAAATTTAGTGAAAATGTTATTTTCACAAAATATAGGAAAATGAGTTTTTCCTAACTTTAGATAGAAATATATATTTCAAACAGAGGTTTAATCATATATTTCTTTGTGGGTTTATGTTCTATGTTGTGAGACGTTTGCAACGAACCAAACCACGTCCAAAACGGAGCTAAGATGAATAAGATATCGATACTCAAAGATTGGTGATTGAAACACTTGATGCTGAAATGAAACAAGATGGAACTTGTCCCACATAGGAAGAGTGAAGATACCATGAGTGGTATATAAGGAGGAACACTCCTTCCTTATTGTTTCATAGGAGCTCACATTGTGGAACTCGCGAAGGGTGCTAAGGCTCCGCACCCCAACTCGCACTCGCACACGCGCGCGTGACGTAGGCGCAATGTGGCGCTTTGATGGCGCGCTTTGCACACTATGCGCAGATGCATATCTGTTCCGCTGACGTAGAACGGGATTTACGTCGTGCGCATGCGCGCAGGTAGACGCGCGCGCGGACTCATTCAGCAGTAATAGCTCTGAGGTGTAACAGTCTAGTCAAATAGTTTCGTTTGAAACGTTAAGAACGTAATAAATGCCATTGAAAACGTTCAATGACATTTATTTTCGTTTTTAATGCTTTCCGAAACTGATTCAAATTAGACTCCTATAAATACCAAGGAGGGCCTTGGTTGAAGATACACCTTGACACACATGTTCTGAAATCACCTACACCTCTCTCTCCAGCAATCTTTTCGTTCTAATCTTCTTGTTTCAGGTACACTTCGGGTCAGAGCTAACTCCGGCAGCGCTCTTGCTGTTCCGGTTGTTGTACCCTGAGAAACAAAACGAGTTCTTGTCAATAGACTCGGAATTTGTTTTAAGGGCCCCGTGTTCAACACGATCCTCAGTTTTTAATTTTTCTGCTTCTACTCCATTCTTGTATTTGTTTCTTTAAGTTGTAATTGTATTGTAATTTTCTTCCTTCATTTTTCCTTTGTAATCGTAATTTAAATTTGTTTTATTTATTTTTGCACGAGCGGTTCGTACAGTATTTTCGCATGCCTTTTAAACAATATATAACAACTTAGAGGCTGTTTGGTAGCCTCTTAATCAGCCTCTTAACCATTCAGGTCTGAATCATTTAGCATTCAGACTGTTTGTTTTAGCATCTGAATGGAATGATTAAGTGCTGAACCATTAAGCTAATAAGGATGCTGAATGATTCAGCTCTTAACCATTCAGAGCCTATTAACCATTCAGACTATCTTAATGATTCAACACTTAGACCTGAATGATTAAGAGGCTGATTAAGAGGCTTATTTTTTTTTGTTTAAATTTAAGTAATCATCCTTATCTTGATCTTATTCACTCACACCAAAAGTCCAAAACCCTTTTTTCAACACACCTAAACCATATCACAACTTCACAATCAATAAAATTTTACGTTACACCCCTTTTCATCAACAAAATGTCCACTTTTTTTATAATAAACAAATTATAAAAATAAGCATGTTTTCTTTCTTTCTTTCTTTTTTTTAACCATGTTACATATAAAAATTCCGATCTAATTTATCGTAATCGATTAGTTAATATATTGGTTAACCGTATTCTGAAACACGGAAAAAAAATCATTAGCTTATCAAATTATTTATCGAGCCGTGAAAAAGATTCAACAAAAGTCAGAAACAAATCCACTATCTGTTATCAAGCAATACATGGAGTAACTCTGGGTATTGCATTAAAAGCAAGACGTGTAGGTGGATCGACTCATCAAGTTCCCATTGAAATAGGATTCACACAAGGAAAAACACTTGCCATTCGTTGGTTTTTATCGACATCCCGAAAACGTCCGAGTCAAAAAATGGTTTTCAAATTAAGTTCCGAATTAGTGGATGCTGCCAAAGGGGTGGCGATAGGCTAAGTTTTAGGTTCATGTTCAACAGAGGACAAGTTCAGCGGCGAAGCTTAAGAAGGCCTAGGGGTGCCCCAACCCCCACCGTGTTTTGGCTTAGCAGTGTAAATTTTCTCTTTTTTTGTCCGAAAATTTTGTGTATATTGAGTCCGATTTTGATATTGCGTAAATTTAGGTATCGTAACTTTCAACTTCCATCACCTTAAAATTCAAGCTTTGTCTTTAGACTAGTTTAAAGAAATTCGGTTTTTTTAATATGTAATTGAGGATTACCACCCACCCTTGTGGTGGAGTGGTATTGGGAAGTGAGGGAGAGATACTTGATTCTTGTGGTCATGGGTTCGACTTCTGATCCCTTCAGGTTTTACCGGTTCGCTACCGTCATGCCTTCGAGCGGGTATGCGGGTCGGATTTTCCCTAGAACAGGAGACGGGTGGGCTAGAGGGCTCCGTGCGTGCGGATTAGACCGCTACAAGATACGTCTTGTGGGCTACCTTTGGCCAATGGAGGCCGCATACGAAGTAACCGGCAATACTTTAGTTGGTCGTTAAAAAAAATATATAATTGAGGATTCTTAAAAACAATAAAATATAATTATCCACACGTTTGTTTCTTTTTCTTTATTTTATTTTTTTATTAATCTAAATCTTTTACAGAACACTTCTTGACTCTCCCTGCTGATCTAATCTCTTCACATTTCACACACTATGATTAAACTTTGTTATCTGAATATGATTAAGTGAATCTCCAACCCATAATCAATCAATATTCTGAATCAATTCCACCTGATAGATATTTTCTCCTTTCTTCCCTTTTTAACCAATATTAATATTAATCTTATCTTATTCAATCCACACACACACACACACACACATATAACTATTATTATAACTTAGGGATCCACACGCACAAGATCTGATCATCACATCTCTTTCCACTACGTTTTAAAAAGAGATGGGTGTGTGTGGATCCAAACCAAAAGGATGCGTCTGTGTTGGATTACGTCACAATAAGCAGGAAGACGGTCAATTAACACCACAAATTAATGGAAAAACACATGGAAGAAGACGAAGAAGACGAATGGGTAGGAAGTCCAAAACCGAAGCTGCTGTTAATCGGTTTTCGTCTCGTAGCAGAATTGATCCTTCTGCTGCTGCTGCTGCTGCTGCTGTTTCTTCTGCTTCGAATTCCATGGATCGGTCTTATTGTAATCCTACATTTCAAGGTATTTGTTTAAAGTTGAAACCCTAATTTGTTTTTTTTTTTTATTAGTTTTGGAATGTTATTATACTTTTTTTATTTTATATAAACTGATCAGTCCATTGGTTAGAGGTGTGCTCTGCCATGTTAGTCACTATCTATGTCAGTCTTGGTTTTTAAAAGCGCGATACAAAAGCGGTGGGCTTTTCGTACCTGAGGCGCAAGAGGATTGTGTAATTTTTTTATATATATATATGTCATAGGTTTTTAGTTTCCCCTACCTAAAATGTGAATATTAATAATAAGGTTTTTATATAATTTTACCTATACGTAGAAGCCAAAAAAACCCCAAAATATGCGCCTTTTTGGCGCTTCTTGGGTTTACTCTAGGAGTCGGTATAACACTTGAGGCGCACGTTTTAAAACCAAGATGTCACTCTAACGCCTCATACCGCTTGTATAATATTATTGCCGTATGATGTGTCGGTGTAACCTCTCATACGGACCGTATGCCCCATACTATGATGTGTGGTTATGGTCATGAATGTACTCATGGTTTAAAAAAACGGGTGAGGCGTCCGCCTCGAGGTGCGCCTCGAGGCGAAACTCTAAGAAAACGAGTCTGAGGCGCGCCTCACAAGGTTCAAACATACGCCTCAGGTGCGCCTAAGGTGGTTTAGGGTGTTTTTGATGTGCTTTTTTTTTGGTGTTTTAGACTTTTTGGGTCAATTATTTTATTTTTGATGTGTGTTTTGATGTTTGACTTTTCTAGGTCAAGTATTTTATTTTTTATAGACACATAATTTTTATATTTATTTTTTGACGGCGCCTCGAGCTTACGCCTCATGAGGCGAGGGGAAAACGCCTCGAGGCTCGTTTCCGTTCTTTTAAACTTTGAATGTACTTGTCTAGACTGGTATCCAAAATCAAAATTGCGGTCTATAATGTTGCCGCAGTCTACTGAACCTAGCAAGATGATTTTTGTATGGTTATTTAAACCGTGTGCTCTTTTTAGGGAATTCAAATACGTGGTACGATACTCCAGTTGCGACCGACTCTGATGATGAAGATTTCTACAGCACTCAAGATGGTTAGTTGAAGTTTAATCTTTTCATAGTATATTTTACAAGATTATTTTTGTATCCTTTTACAAACCTGAAGTTTAATCCTTTGATAGTATATTATACTAACTTTGATTGATTACGCAGATATGGTATCTCAAAATGGTTCCATCAGTGCATCAGTGACTCCACGGTTTGCTGATCATGTCAATGGTGCTACCTCTAATCCGTTGATGAAACCAAATGAAGTACCACCATCTTCAATAGATGGAGCGTCTACTACATATGACGAATCTCACAATTTTGGAATTTTACAAAATAATTGTCTCCCATGCCTAAATTGCACCGCATCCACAGATGTAAAAAGTAAATCACCATGCTCGAGTCCCCCAAGTGCAAAGAAAAAAGTTACTTCTATGCTTTCCTTTAAATGGAGGGAAGGCCCATCCAATCTTTCATTACGTAAGACGACGGGTGTTTAGAATTTGATTATAAATTGTTTAATTTGTGTAACTTTAATGACATTGTTTTCTGTTTCAGTCTCCCCAAAACCTGTGCTTCAGAGACCAACAGCCGGCTCTCAACTTCCATGTTGTCCGATTGACAAGAAAATGTCTGATTCCTGGTCTCCACTTGAGCCAAGTACATTTAAAGTCAGGGGACATAATTATTTAAGGTATACAAGATTTGTGTTCTTCGATTGAGGTTGCCATTTCTGTTGAGTTAACTGAGCAAAATCGATTGAAGTTGCCATTTCTGTTGTAAATTACTAATGTATATAAATATGGTTATGAAACAATAATAAAAATAATAATCTGATAGTATGCTGCTCTTTTCTATTTGGTAGAGATAAAAAGAAAGAGAATGCTTCAAATGAAGCTGCTTTCTATCCTATTGGTGCCGATGTATTCTTATCCCCACGTAAAATTGACCATGTTTCACGTCTTGTTCAACTTCCAACTGTTGAATCATCTGGAAAAGTCCCTCCATTACTTGTTGTAAATCTTCAGGTCGCTAACTCACTTCTTTGATCTTTTAAGTTTTGTAAATATTTCTGTGAATTTGATATAATACAAAGCACTACTTAAACCATGATCATTTTTTCCCTGAATTAAGCAATTTAGGAGGTTGTGAACACTTGATATTGCCACGTGTGACTTTAACCGTTTCTTCATAGTTATTTATATTAAACATATACAAATGAAAAGGTTTATAATACCAGTTGTTTTGTGACTTTGATCAGATTCCTCTGTATCCTCCTACAATATTCCAGAATGAATATGACGGTGAAGGAATGAGCTTTGTTTTTTACTTCAAGCTATCAGAAAACTACGAGGAACTCCCACTTCATTTTCAAGAAAATATCAGGGTATAATCGCCTTCATAGTTCATACTTCTATATTTATTTACTGTTTCACAGGACTCTGAACTTGATTTTGTAACAGAAAATAATTGATGATGAGGTGGAAAGGGTTAGAGGTTTTCCAGTAGATTCAATTGCACCATGCAGGGAAAGATTAAAGATCTTGGGGCGAGTGACGAACTTAGACGATCTTCAGTTAAGCGCTGCTGAAAGGAAACTCATGAATGCTTACAACGAAAAGCCTGTTCTCTCGCGTCCCCAACATGAATTTTACGTGGTAAATTTTTTTTTATTTACTTCTAATTTTTGTTGGAAATGTTTTCAGGTGGTGTTAAGTACAATTGATTATAGTTTTTTTTAAATCCAAAAACCGTTAGCCAAATATCATTTAAACATGATCCAAATAAACTTAAGTAATAGTTCTATTTGAAATTAAACCAAAATGTTAAATATTATCCTGAAAGTGTTACCGAAAAAATACCAGGATAATCTTAACATAAAGAAATTAAAAAATCTAATGAAGATTAGTAATATTATCCAAAAAATATTTACAATAACCATGTTATGACTGAAACTTTGGCAGGGAGAAAACTACTTTGAGATCGATTTGGACATGCATAGATTTAGTTACATCTCTAGAAGAGGTTTTGATGCATTTCGAGATCGTTTGAAGCATTGTACCCTTGATTTCGGGCTCACCATTCAGGTTGGTATTTTAAAAGAAATCATCAGTTTTTTTTTTTTTTTTTTTTTTAATTTTTACGTCGTTTTTAGCCTAATTTGAATCATGATACAGGGCAATAAGGCTGAAGAATTGCCAGAATGCATTTTATGTTGCATTCATTTGAAAGAAATTGATTACAGTCATTTCAACCTTCTTGGACATTAAATCTGATTACTTCTTAAGGGCCAAGGATAGTATTATGGTTATATATATGGAAATAAAGTTGATATAGAAAATGATGTACAACTTATAAACTAGATTTTGGAATGCAATTGATTAGAATAATGTTATAAAAGTGTTGTTTTACCCGGTGGCGAAGGATTTAAAGGGCCAGGGGTGGCCTTGGCCCCTCCTGTTTTTTGGCGCAGTAGTGGAAATTTACGATTTTCGTAGGTAAATTGAGTCCGGCCACCGCCGATTTGCCACCGATCGAAAAAAAAAATTGAGAACTAATAGATTTGTTACTGGTAACACCTTTTTGCTGTGTCGGAAACAAATTTCAAGTTGTTCGTTTTGACCTGAACTCATTTTGATATGTGACCGAGCCGCGTGTTTTGTCACATATAAAGACATAAATAGGAGGTTTTCATGTGTTAAAATCCTTCCACATCACCACCAAGGGGTTCACACCAAGGGCTCATCCACTACACGCATCCTTAGGGCTAAGGCGAGATGATTTATATTTACATTGGGAGATACAGTTATGAAGCACTTGCTCTTTTGATAGCAATAAAAATTTAAACATGCGATACGCACTAAATATAACTAACCAGACTATTCTGATCCTACATTCTTGTAAGTTGTAACATAAGCAAAATTGTCCAAAAGATCAACAAGAAAATAAAAATTAGTGTAGATAAGGCGCACACTCGATTGGTAGTTGACTGTGGATCGATTGCCAATACTAATCAACTCAAGTGCAACACAATGCTGAGAATTTAAGCTCAAAGAACATGCATTTGCTGCATAAACTAAGTGTGGATCGACCACGCCAAAAGCTGGTGGCTTTTGAAAAATCGATAACTAAAGAATCATAATCGATGGACGGGTCAACCGTACCAAAATTGGGTAAATCGAACAACATGAAAAAAAAAATAAAAATAAATAAAAAGAGGTCACCGATTCTAACACTACCAAGCATAATAGGATGAGAAAAATGTTATCACTACCTTATTAGTAAGACGTTATAACAATAATTTTTAGTGACTTAGACTGTGTGTTGTGGACAGGCGAGCGACCAGGCGAGAGCAGCCACAACAGCCTCACGCTCACCCCCAGTCACACGCTAACCCGTCGCGAGTGAGCCAACGCGAGCAGGCTCACACAGGCTCATGGGGCGAAGAAAGGGATTCGTGTTGGATTGGTAGGTTGTGGTCGCACCGGTGCTCACCTCAGCCACAACAACCCGGCGTAACCGGGTTACTTAAGAGTCACGTCGGTGGCTCACCGCGAGTCACAACGTACATACAACCTTAGTGAGAATTTTGGAGAGAGACAAAACCTTGGTTGAAAAAACAAAAGTGAACATAAGTATACATATAATTTGAAAAAAAAACGTATATAGGTATTACATTTTTAAGACTTTATGCTAAATCGATATAGAAGTCGTGAGATGCTAAACAATCAAATTTCCATCAATACTTAAAAGTCATACATACATTTAATTTTGAAAATTCAAAACCAAATAGAAGACCAATACTTAATCAATAGAACTCGACTAACCAAAACTATTTTGGTCAAACAATCAACCCCAACTAACCATTGACCTTATCCAAATCCCAAACACCACCGGAAATCAAATTCCGGCACCTATCTTCTCCATTCCAACCACCACTTCACCACCACAAACCGCCTCTCAAACGCTTCCATTTTCAACCGAATTCGCGACCTTAACCGCATCAATCTTCACCGCCATCAACTCTTTCTTCTTTTCCTCCTCTTCCTCAGCCTTTTTCCTAGCAGCCTCCTCTTTAGCCATTTCCAAAGCCTCTATCAAGCTCTTCAAACACCCTTCCTCATCAGGGGGACTAGTTTTGGGCATCAAATTTTCCGCCACATCGGCTGGAGTCATCTCAACTTCCCCTAACAATTCCCTAATCTTGTCAAACAACTCATGTTTTTCAACGCATAAATAGTTGCTAGCCAACACCTTAAACCCCTCAAACCCACAATAACCCAACTCAATATGCTTATCCATCCTCCCTCTCCTTATCAAAGCAGGATCTAGCTTCTCCACATGATTTGTAGTAAAAACTATCAATCTATCCCCACCACAAGCTGACCATAACCCATCAACGAAATTAAGCAATCCAGACAACGTAACCTTACTAGCTTTCGCCTCGTTTTCCTGCGGCTTTATCGCCTTTTTCTCGCCTTCCTCTTCCTCTTCCTTCACCTCCTTCTTCCTTTGTCCCGTTAAATCCATCGAACAATCGATGTCTTCAATCACAATAATCGATTTACTCGATGTCTCTATCAACAACCTCCTTAACTCAGTATTATCCTTCACAGCAGTCAATTCCAGATCATAAATATCATAACATAAAAAATTCGCCATAGCTGCAATCATAGTCGATTTCCCTGTCCCTGGAGGACCGTACAGAAGGTAACCACGTTTCCATGCTCGACCGATTCGGTTATAAAACTCTTCGCCGTTACTAAACGTCGTTAAATCGTCAATAATCTCTTGTTTTTTAACCGGGTCCATTGCTAGGGTTTTGAAAGAAGCTGGATGCTCAAACACTACATGACTCCATTGAGCTCCATTGTTTGTGTAAAGCTTTCTCAATCGGTTTTTGACTTTAATCTCTCTACCTTCTTTCAACACATGTTTCAAGTAGTCTCCGATGATTGTTTCTCTATATCTTTTATGGAACGTGAGCTTATAATATCTTTTTTCATCGGTGCTAGGGTAGAACGAGAACGTCTGTGTTTTAAGTATGTTTTTACCTGAAGACCAGTAAACTTTAACGCCGTTAAAGTCGTCCGCGACTTCTTCATGGTCGTCCATGGATAAGGACAGAGGTTGAGTGTTGTTTTTGATAACGTCAGCTTTGAGACGTTTGGCTTGCATGGAGGTGGTTTTACTTAGGTAGGTTTCGATGGCGGAATACGCTTCGCTACGCTTGAACCGCTCGCCGGTGAATTCGTTGAAAGTAATTTGAATGAAAGGGTAAAAAAGGGTTAGGAAACGTTGGGAGTATTTGTCGAAGAAATTACGCACGTTGTGTGGGAAGTATTGTTGGATGATTGCCCATACAAACATGACACTAGCGAGAATTGAACCTATGTGTCCTAACATGTCTGCCATGTTGAGTTTGTTCATTGTGTTTGGTTGATATGTGATGAGGGTGTGGATCATATGAATATTGGAGGGTTATTATAAATTAAGAAATATAAATAGGTGAGTTATGTGTTGAAAGGGGTGGGTAGGGGTAGTGGAATAATATTATTTTGTGTTTGCTACGTGTTTGTATGTTTGTTTTCTTGTTCGGAAAGTTTTATGAGTAGTTGAAGTCGTCGGTTGTCTTTTTGTGTTCACATGGGCCATGGCTTTACGATTTGGACTTTTCCTTCCTATTTTCAAAGGTGCATATGCATGAATAAACTTGGGGAAAATAAAAAAAATCATAAGTGTATTATTTTAATTTTATGGACAGTGTATTTTTATATATACTTGTGTGAGGAATACGTTATAGCTATAAGTTATGTGGCTAATGATGTCCAGCCCAGCTGATCGGAGGTGAGAGGGTTTACTCTTTAAGGATGTTCCCGTCCAGGCTTCGTCTCAGGTTCGAGTCCCCCCACTCGCACTAAGGGATGAGAAATTCAACACCCGTGTTTGGCCTAGGATTCGAACTGGGGTTGAGGGGTTGTGCGTCGTTTGGATTCTCCGATGAAACACATCTTCCAAAAAAAAAAAGGTATAAGTTATGTGAAACCATGTTCATGTACTTGCTATGAATCTTGTCTCCCATTTTATTTGATCTCGGTTTAAAGTTATCTTTACGTGAATAATCTCTAGTGTATTTACCTTTTGTTCACATATTGTCAAAATAATGTACGCTTTGCTAATCAAGTTTACCTAGTTTTTTTCCCTGCCATGCATTGCAGCGTTGTCATACATGACATGATAAAGTATGGACTACAATCAATCCGACTCATTTCTTAACTAAATTTACATTGAAACGTAGAGTAAATCGAATTGATACCATTGAATTGAAATGTATTATATTTGATGCGACTTGTTTCCTAACAAAATTTACGCTACAAAAAATAAACACGTGTGGTGGCGTTGTCTGTAGTGTCATAAAGTATAAACTACAATCACTGGCGAAGCATAGTAAGGGCGGGGAGGGGCGGCCGACCCCCCGGATTTTCGCGCAGAAGTTCCGATTATATAGTATTCGTTTAGAAAATTTTGAAAATATAGGGTTTCGACCCCCCGAAACGGGTTTTCGACCCCCCGAAACTAGTGACTTCCGACCCCCCTGTGACTTCCGACCCCCCGAACCTTCGGGTCAAGCTTCGCCACTGACTACAATGGACCAGACTCGTTTCCGAACTAAATTTACGTTGAAGGGTATGGTCACTCAAATGAAAACGTATTATATTTGACCCGATTTGTTGCCAAACAAAATTTGCCCCAAACGTACATAAAAAGAAAACATTTTATAATTGACCCGACTCGGTTTTAAACAAAAATTAAGTTAAAGACGAACTTGAATTTATGCTAACATGTCCATAAAAATAAAATGTAAGAAATAGTTTCAGGGTAAGCTCGAAATTTTAGAAACTTGAGGGGTCAAAGCAATATTTAAAAAGTTAAAGGGGTGCTTTTGAAATTATAGCAAGGTTTGGGGGTATAATTGGCCACATGTCAAAAGATAAATTAAAAAGTATGAGGGTATTTATGTCAAGTTAGAAAGTAGATGGTAATTTAGTTACAAAGTTGAGGGGTCAGTTTTGTATTTTTTTTTTTAGACTTGGTAAGGTGGATTTGTTTTTCTTCGACCAAAGATGTATCTTTAAGGCAGAGAGTTTAGACTTTAGAAAACGAATATCTATTCTAAGCGCAACTATCTATTTTAAAGTGATTGTACATTATTAACAATTTTATTTTTCCTTTACATCAATTTAGGAAGCTCGTTCAAGACTTACACAAACTATCTATATCTATACTACTGTATAGTGGGTGTTGGACGGGTAAAGTTGTCATTTTATGCTTATGCATAAGGTTAAAATTGTAATTTCATTAGAATGACAAGACAAATTTAATACAACTATTAATTTCTATTAATTAATGACAAAAAAAACAAGAAATTAATAATTAATAGTTGAAGGTTAAAAAAAAGGCAAAAACAAGAAACAAAAAATTAGTTTGTATAATATTACACCATTCACAATTTTAAATCCCAATATTTTGTATGTCTTATAATTTTTGGAATTAGCCTGTGGAGATTAATAAACAACTAGCAAGAATGCATTTTACCCATCATGCTTTCGGGTAACAGCGTAATGTTCCTTTTTAATCAATAATAGAGGATGTTTAGCGCGACTGTTTTCAGGTTATTCGGGTTATTTAAATTAAATTTTGATTTATGTTTGAATTCGAATCGAGCTAAATAAACAAAACTATATATATATATATATATATATATATGTACTTTTGATAAAAGAAATTCAAGTTATATATAATTCAATTTAAATAATTTTCAGATCGAATCGAATCGAAAATCATAAATTTGACCAAACGCAACATCCAAACATTGTACAGAACCGCCATAACGCGTGGGCTCCTGCTAGTTACTCTACAATAAGCTTTGGTCTTGGTTCATCTGGATAATAATAGACAAGAAGTAAAATTCCGTCGTTTGGGGAGCACTCAAATAAATGCAACGATTTATAGAATGGGTATGCTATAGTTATAGTAGATCAAAATAAATGTTTTGTACAAGAGACCAAAGCTAGCTTGTTAATTGAAAAATACTTGCATTATTTGACAACTTCATAATACTAGCTAAGAGAGTAAAGATGATGGGGATTGTAGCCACAAACTTACATATATTACACTTTGTCACCACATATGAATGTAGATTGACATCATTATAGTTTAGCCACCGTATATTTCTAAGAGCTTGTATGTGTTCAACAATTTGTTTGTTGGACATCATATTCATACCTCTAGTCACTTGATAATGTCTAGAAGTTGTTTTGGTCTTTTTATTCAAATGTACTTATGATAGAAATGCGACACTACGCGATCCAGTTATTATGTAATACACATATGATGTCCCGCAACGATGAACTGTATAGAATCATGCACTAAATGTATGATTGATCTATATGTAAATCCAGTTAAATTGAATCTATATCTCAACTAATATATAATCCATCTCAGTTCTCGAATATATGAAGTAAGAATGATTCGATGTGTTATTGGGAATTTATTTCGTTGATACACTACCGTCGAGTAAGGTATGATATATATAACGTAGTACATACATTTATGAAATTTAAGTATAGTGATAGAGACTAATCATGTATGACATAAATAATATAATAAATATTTACATAAATATGCATTAATAGGGGAACATGGTTTCATTTAACTCCTGACTATGTGTACTTTTTTTTAACAGCGACGGGCAAAATATTACCCACTGAGGGGTTGGTATTGGGCAACTAACACCAGCTTTCAAGACCTCTCCGTATCTTCAAGGAAAACCATACCGCCGACTATCACTTGACAGACGTTGTGCCGCCACAAGATCCGAGACTCCCAGACATAACGCACGGTGGGACGAAAATCCGTGTTGGTTCGGATTCGAACATTGCGACCTCCAAATGAGGCTTATTCTTATCTTCATTGCCTTTGCAACTCCACCAAACAGTACCAAACGGTGGCAACGACTATATCTTATTCTATATCAATGTTTTCATAATTGACTAGACGAGGAACCAGATGTGATACTCATGAATTTTTTGCATTAATGGTAGCTTTTTGGTTTTACAAATTATAATTGGTAGGCTTTATGGAAAAAAACCACAAATGGTGATGCCTTAGATCCATTCTAAGGGATCATAGGTAATCTTCTTTCCAATCATTTACAACCTGTAAATTGTCCCCTTGAAGCCTTAGATCCATTCTAAGGGATCAAAAGGGAGAAGTCGCTGATTGGAAAGAAGGGATCATTCATTGTCGTGCAAAGATAAATACCTAATCAGATTTCACATTCTCTTCATCCCACAATTATTTTTCCCACACAAACAAAATACTAATCAAAATATAATCCGAAGATGAGGTATAATAGTTTTTCCACAATTGTTTTGGATGGTAGGGTTTTTTTTAGTGATATTGGATTGATGTTACATCCACATGGAGATATAATAGTATTGGGCAGGGAGTGTTTGTTTTTAAACTTGTATCATACATGCTTAAAGGCATCGTCTCCCGTTTCATCCCCCGCCTTGCATCGCTTTTCTGGGGTTCAAAAAAGCGGTGTCTTTTGATCGGTGTTACATCCACATGAAACTACTTGGATCGATGTTACATCCACACGTGGTATAACACGTGTAGAATGCAACATTGGTATTGTAGTTTATAATATTGGAGAGTTGGTTTGCGTTGGTGGTAACAATCTCCAGTGTTGCACCCCCAGGCATGCCAACAGATTCTGTAGGAGGTTCAACCTTCCAGGCAAACCCTGTTTTTTTGCCCGGGTAATGTGCCCTACAAGTGGCCCTTCCTTTTTAAAGTTGGAATTGGTGTTCTCGGAAATTGAAGGTGGTGGATTCATCAAAGCTACTAATTTTAGCAGCAAACTTAATCCCACTTAATCCTTCTGCGCTTTCAGCGCAAGGCCCTCCGATGTTGAAGAATCACGGTCGGTCATTAGCGACGTCGGGGATATCGGATGTAGCTGCTCCTACTCGTGCTCCTCTTGGCAGGGTAATCTGGCTGCTCACGGGTACCCTTTAAGATTTGGTACCCATGTTCAACAGATCGATGGACTTAAAGATCCGGCCAAATAGGTTTGAATTTGAATGCGGTCCTGAGTTTACGGATTGGGAGAATGTCGAGGTAGAATATTGTAATTGGTGTTCTCGGAAATAGATTGTTTTGTAACTCGGTAGATTGTATAGTTTGATTAGTTTGAAAAATAGTTGGTAAATAAATTTGTATTATTTGTTTTAAATAAATTTATCATTATTACATGTATTTACTTTTATTTTAGAAAACGTCTAATAATAATAGTAGTAGTATTAAAATTAACAGTACCATAATGAGGCTGCCATTACTATGGCAGGATATCTTATGAATTTGTAAGGTTTGTGATTGTAATGGTGATGGTGATGGTGATGGTGATGGTGGATGGTTAATATTTTTCACCTCCACCTCCATTTTATAACACCTTAAAGATGACTATCTTACACTCTTATACATTCACTTTTTACCCATCCTATCAATCTGCATATCTTACAATTTTTTTAAAAAAACCAAAGCAATAGCATGCAATGCATAGAGTGTTAGTGGTGGGTGTGTTAATGTGCACGACTGATAAAAACAGGGAATCAATTCAGAAGTCTGGTTAATGCCTTGGTTTCATTCGGCGGCATCAATTCAGAAGCCTTGCATTGATTCAGCGGCTTCAGTGATCCCTTAGAATGGATCTAAGGCTTCAACGGGACAACTTTACAGGCTGCAAATGATTGGAAAGAAGATTACCTATGAACCCTTAGAATGGATCTAAGGCATCACCATTTATGGTTTTTTTCCATGAAGCCTATCAATTATAATTTGAAAAACCAAAACTACCATTAATGCAAAAAAATCGATACTGATATATTGATCAAACTGGGATCAATAACTGGATGACATCATAATTAAGTTAAAAGTATTCATGTTTTAGATAAAATTTAGATACTATACCAAATTTGAAGTTTAATACAACTATGTTGTTATGCTACTTATATTAAAAAAAAATAAAAACAAAAGGTATTTGTTTCTTAAGAAAAAAACTTAAAAAATGGAAACATCTTTTATAGGAAAAGAATAAATTATAGTATTTTCTCTAGACTCAAAAAACAACATCACATCCAATTTCGTTTTCCAAAAAACATTATTTAGGAATCATTAATTGATCAAAGCTGCTTTCCTTAATTTACAAACTAGTAGGAGTGTGATGCTTGGAGAGTCTATCTACATAGGATACCGACATTAGCTGCGTTGTCAAGGAGGAACATAAACGTGGGATCTACGCTTTGTCCAATTTGTGGAGATTACCAAGAAACAGTCGATCATCTTTTTATCGAGTGTGGATTTGCTCAATCGGTCTGGCTGCAGGTAACGCTATGGTGTCATTTGAAGCCTTTTTTTGCTTTTAGTATTAGAGATGTGTTGGACATTGAGTTATACGAAGGCGGCTCGGCAAAGAAGAAAAAGACCATACATGCCATCTGTCTTACTGTACTATGGTGCATCTGGAAGGCCAGGAACAGCCTCTTCTTCAGCCAGGATCAGTGCTCGGTTACGTAAACGGTTGGTGTTGTCAAAACGTTGAGCCTGCTATGGATTAGTTCTCGTTCCAAGGTACCGAATTTAGATTGGAGTATATGGAGAGGATTTAAATTGTATAAGCTTGGTTGGTGAGTAGTTTATGTTATGTTCTGATAATTCTGTACAATGGTGAATGGCTAGTCACTCACTAACCGATTATGAAATAAAATTTTGTTGGTTGTTCAAAAAAAAAAAGTAGGAGTGTGATGCGCCCAACCCTTCTGATGTGGTGGTAAAGATGATGAAGTTTTAAAAATGAGGTTGAGAGTTCAAGCCTCATTAGAGGCAAAAAAAAAGTTTATTTAAAAAAAGGTGATGTAAAAAAGGGGGAGAAAATTAGCCGATAAAAAAAAATACGAGTGGCCATGCGTTGCCTCGTGTACTTATGATTTTTACCGCGGGTTTCACGTAATCTATTTTTAATACTAATTTGCTAAGACAGCGAATATTGATAGTCACAAAGGTGGTACTACTAAGATGATCGCGCGATGCAATGAGATACACAAGCAGTCAATAAATCTAAACTGATAATGTATGGGTTTTAACGAAACGTGCGAGATGTAACATGTCATTAGGATCAAGTCATATTAGTCCGCACAATTTATCATTGCACCTTCCTGCACAAACAATTTTAGAGCTACAAGTTTAGAGTTGAAAATAATATATAATGTATATTATATTTGATAGCATAACCTTCTACCGAGTCATTTATCTTTATTTTGTCATTGCAAAAGCCACAATAGTACAAACTTGTATCTTTGAATCAAAAGAATTCAGAAGGTTGCATGCACTTACAAATGACTTTGAGCAACTTCCACCATTAACTTGTTCCTCTGTTAGACTATAGCCAAATATATTTGACATTTTGACCCACTTGAACACTTTGAGCAAAAACATGGCATCAACCCTTTATGTGTAGTAAAACACATCTATTTTCCAATGTAATTTTGTATATATATATATATAGGGTAGGGATCCATAGAAAACCCTCCTTATCTAGAAATCTCTGGAAACTCTGACTTCCCGAGCTTTTTAGGGCATGTAATATACATGATTTTAAGCATTTTGAGCCAAAAAAATCAAAAAAGCGCCAAGCAATTTTTTTTTTTAAAATAAGTTTTCGGGTAACACATGTTAAGCGAAATTAATATGTGTTAACAATGTGTTACCCTAAAACTTATTATTTTTTTTTTTTAAAAAAAAGTGCTCGGCGCTTTTTTTATTTTTTTGGCTCAAAATTCTTAAAATCATGTATATTACATACTCTAAAATTTTCATATAAAAAAAGCTCGGGAAGTTAGAGTTTCCAGAGTTTTCATATAACAAGGGTTTCCAATATATCCTTTACCTATATATGTATATGTATATATATATATATATATATTGATAGATTTTTATTCGTCTTGAGTCGTTTTTTTGTTTTCTTTTATAATTTTATAGGTTTTTATAGATTTTTATTTGTTTTGTGTCATTTAGTATTTATCTGTTTATTTTATATTTTGTAGGTGTTCATTGACGTTGGAGCGTGCTGCTGCAAACGAACCGAACGAACACGAACAAGGCCTTGTTCGTGTTCGTTCGTTAAGAAAAATACGTGTTTATGAACAGTTTATGAACACTTACCGAACAAAATTTTTTGTTCGTGTTCGTTTATTAATTTTGTTCATGAACACAAAGAGATGTTCATGAACAGAAACAAACACAAACGGACATATATTAACTTTCTAATAAAATCGAAATTACCCGCATATATGTTTATTTATTTATTTGGGTTAAATAAATAAAAATAAAATAATATTAAGAAAATTTATAAAAATTAAAAACTTATTAAACTATCAAACATAAACGAACACGTTACCGAACGTTCACGAACATAAACGAACGAACGTGGCCTCTGTTCATGTTCGTTCGTTTAACTAAACGAACGAAATATTTTGTTCGTGTCCGTTCGTTTATTAAATGAATGAACACAAACGAACTTCATGTCGTACAGTTCATGAACTGTTCGCTGAAAGTTCAGTTTGTTTTACAGTCCTAAGCGTACACGAGTAACTTTGGTCAATTCAAGAACACCCGAGTCAAGAACGGATTTATAATAATAATAATAAAGAAAAAAAAAACATGCGTGACCTTGAAGTCATGAGGTGTGATCTTAGTCCTTAGACTATTTGCTATCTCTTAGAACTTGGGACACTCATTGTCATATTTACATTTTTATGTAGGGATGAGTAAATGGTACCGGGTATCGATACCTGTACCGAATTTTCGGTACCGAATTTTCGGTACCGAATTAATTTCGGCATCACTACCGGTACCTATATTTTTGGTTTTTCGGTACGGTACCGGTATTTACCAATTTTTACGACCAAACACCGGTACCGTATGAGTAATTGTAAGTGTGGCTACAACAAATATTGCGGGTATGGTAGTAGGGACATCTCTTGGTGCTTCGAGGCTTAAAGGGTTTCAATTAGCCTAACGCAGGATATGGGGTCTTCGTCGATTGAGAATCATTTTACTTTTTCCCTTTTAGACTAGACTAAAGTTGATTAGACCCAGGAGTAAAGTGAAATGATTGTTAGTGGTGTTTTAGAAAGAGTGTTTTAGTGAAAGATCAGAGCATAAGTCTGATGTTGTTGTACTAGAATCGGTGTCTTAGAAAAGATGTGGGATGCTCCTATTTGTAATGGTTTTGACTCGGCATTGAACTGTAGGGGAGTTGACTCATTAGATCATAAAAGGAAGCATTTGATTGTGATTCTCGAAGCTCAACGGAAGACTTGCCCATTTGGGGAGTGCAAGTGTGTTATCCCGCGGTTAAAAAACTACCTTTGCTTTTCACGTGCACGAGGGTGCCTTGAAAGTTGTATTCGGCAGATGTCATGTGACATCTCAAAAATGTTACTGTAGCGGTCAAATCAATATTGATCCCCCGAAGCATCTAAGCATTTAAGCAAGTAAATGTTGTTAGCTTTGCTATTTCATCAATTACCTACCTACGTCATCAATAATGAAGGGTTTTTGTCATAGCTACACATAAAAGGGGCAAATGAGTTTGAAGGTAGTGGCTAGCATTAAGACGATTATCAAATTCATAGCAAATTGAAACGGGTATTGTGGCACATGTTTTTGAATTTTGAATCTAGTTATTACTTTATGTTTGGGATATTATACTTGGACACTCAAAGGTTATTAAAAAAACGACTGAAATGTTGTTAAAAATATCTCGACCGGTGGTCTTGTATGTAAAAAGATGCAATTTTGATGTTTACTTTATTTTATATATATATGACCTGTTCCTAACTGTCTATTATCTCTCCCCGTCCACTTATTTTCTAATAATTCTTTATCTATTATTGTATTTTGGCATTTACAAACATATACAAAGTTGGACTCATTTTCTCTCTTTACACCTTCTCTAGACTCCAACCAACTCCACTTTCCTAAGAACTACAAAAAGTTATATTTATATAATACACCACATTTTTTTTTCTCTATTAGCATATGTGAAACTCTATAAACACGTACTCAATTGGGTATTTTCTTTCCAAGTTCAACCAACTAAATTTAAGGAGCATTTTCGAACCGTCATCTCAAGTTTGCTAGATTTATATGATGAATAAAACTTTCGTAATCAACTTTCTTAATACCTTTTTTTTTTTTTTGGAAATTGACTTTCATTAAAAAACACGGGGGCGCGCCCTCAAAGCAAGGACCGCCAACCCGACAATTATATCATGTACATCGGATTATTACACCAATCCTCCCAAAGGAGATCTTTAAAATTAGCCCTATGCTTTAACCATAAGAAACATAATGACTTAACACTCCCTAAAACCGTGGAGACCTTGGCTTCGGAACCATTGAACGTCTTTTCATTTCTCGCTTTCCAAATCACCCAAAGAGTTACCACAACTATGCCATGATAGATCCTTTTAGCCCATTTACCATTTCCTATGAGTTTGTAATGTAAAAGCAATTCACGAGTACTGTTGCAGTGAAGAGGAGGACATTTGCACCATTTCCAAACTCCATCCCAGACCACTCTTGCGAAGCCGCACCCAGAAAAAACGTGAGCCGCAGTCTCGAAGTCAACGCTGCACAATTTACACACTTTATCTTCAATATCAATGTTTCTATTAGCCAGAGCATCCACTGTCGGGATTCTTCCCATCTCCGCTCGCCAAGCAAGAATATTACACTTTAGGGGAACCCACGAAATCCACTTGAACTTGAAATTTTGGCCTGCAGCTCGGTCATTCTGCAGCTTTTTCTTGACTGCAGCAATCGTGAGAACTGAAGACCCGTTCCACTGCCATTCGTCCGTCGCGTTAGTAGGCTGAATTTGCCCCAGTAGATCAGCCAAGTCACCCCATTCATTAGCTTCTTCGGCTGTGAAAGGCTTCGTATAATCGACTGGACCCCATCCCACTTCGCTCCAAAATTCGCTAACCCAGCCATGTTTAGAGCTGGACTTAGCAAACAGTAAAGGAAAAACTTGGAAAAGAGGCTTGTCAAGAAGCCAATTGTCCAACCAGAATCGAATAGAAGTGCCGTTACCCAACGAAGCTCGAAATAGATCGAAGAACAACCGATCACCACACTTGAATCTTTCACAATTTTTTACTATAGAAGCCCAACACCCCGAAGCTCCACAAACAAGAGGGATACCGGACCAACGTTTTCTACCTTGGTGACACGCTTGAACCACCTGTTTCCATAAAGCTTTTTCCTCCACTCGGTAGCGCCAAATCCACTTCGCCAAAAGGGAATCATTAACGTCCTTCAGTCTCGATATACCCAAACCACCCTCACTTTTAGGACTAGCGATTCTTTCCCAAGAAACCCAATGCAGCTTCTTAATATCACTCGAGCCCGACCACATAAACCTTTTCATAAGACCCTCCAGTTTATCTATCACACCCATCGGGGCCTTATACAAAGAAAAGTAATAGACCGGTAAACTCTCCAAGACTGATTTCATAAGTGTAACTCTCCCGCCAATAGAAAGAATTTTTGCCTTCCAAGAAGACAATCTAGTCTCAAAAACGTCAATAATTTTTCTCCAATTATTAATTTTTGTTCATATTGGCCCCCACCAAGATGCCTAAATAATCAAAAGGCGTAGACCCTTCACGACAACCAAGCACGGAAGCCATCTCGGCTAGCTCTTCTTTTGAAGTACCAATACCGTATAAGCTAGACTTGTGTATATTTATTTTGAGGCCCGAACATAAGAAAAAACTTCTAAGGATTCTAGCCGTCTTATAAACATTATCGCAAGACCAATCCCCCATAATAAGAGCGTCATCTGCATATAATAAGTGAGAAACCATAGGGCCTTTCTTCGATATTGTAATACCCTTAAACTCTCCTTCTTGAACCGCTTTGGAGAAAAGACACGACAACGCTTCCATCACAATTAAAAATAAAAATGGGGATAATGGGTCACCTTGTCGAAGGCCTTTCTCACATTGGAATTCGAACGTCGGGGAGCCATTAACAAGAATAGCTGATCTGGCAGATTCTAAAATACCCTTAACCCATAATCTCCACCTCTCGGGAAAACCCATTTGGTCTAATAAAGATAGTAAAAAGCCCCAATTGACGTTATCATAAGCTTTCTCAAAATCTATCTTTAGAAAGAACGATTTTTTCCCCCTCCTATTACACCAAGCTAGAATCTCGTTCACCATAAGCGGCCCATCAAGTATATATCTATCACTTAAAAACCCCGATTGGGATTCCGAAATGATAGAACTAATCACCCTTTTTAACCGAGAAGCCAAAACTTTAGATATGACCTTACTAATTAATCCCACCAATGTGATCGGTCTAAAATCCTTTAAACCCAAAGGATTTTTAATTTTAGGAACAAGGGTGATAAAAGAGGAGGCACACCCACGACTAATGGACCCAGACTCGTAAAAAGCCCCAAGAATATTACCGAAATCTTCTTCTAGATGGCTCCAAAACCTCCTCACAAATCTGAAATTAAAACCATCCGGGTCGGGCGCTTTATCCATTCCACAATCAAAAACCGCCGCTTTAATTTCTTCTTTGGTAAACGGTGAGATGAGAGAACCAACCAAATTCGTGGGAACTTTTTTAAGACCGTCACACACAAGAGGTGGCCGATTCTTAACTTTTTCAGAAAAATGATTTCTAAAAAATCTAAGAACCTCCCTCTTAACATCGTTCGGCTTTGAAACCCAAACATCATTAATCATGAGGCCCTGAATAGAATTTGAAGCTTTCCTACCATTAATCACTCCATGAAAAAAAAGCTGTATTATCATCACCATGCATAGCCCACCTAACACGGGATTTTTGACATAAATCCCGCATTCGGTAGAATTCAAGTTGCTTAATCCCCTTGTTGCATTCAGTCCAAATCCAGTCTTCCTCCTCAGATAACTCTCTAGTCTCCATAATCTCTTCGATGTTCTCTTTTTCTTTATTCAACTCCACGAGCTCAGCCCCTTCTTTAGCCTCCATATATTTTTTCCAATCCTTAAACACAACCCGAAGATATCTCAGTTTACCAGCCAACACTAAATCAGGAGGACCATCCAATGTAAAATCTGTGAGAGATCTAGAGACCAAGTCTTCGCAACCTTCACGACATAACCATGAATTATACCATCTAAAAGGTTTGTACCCGAAGTTGGAATGAACTAACGTTAACAATAGAGGACAATGATCCGAGAGATTCCTCGGAAGAGTACGCAAGCAAGCATCAGGCCACCTGTTAAAAAAACCTTGACAAACCAAAACACGGTCAATTTTGCTCAACTTGAAGGTTGAACCTTTTTTAGTCAAGCAAGTAAATTTCATTCCTTTCATCACGTATTCCTGGAGACAAGCAGTATCTATAAAACTGTTAAAATCATCTGCAATAGTACGATCAAAGAAGGAGTTTTTCCGCTCCTCCTTAAACCGGACCGCATTAAAATCCCCCAAAATAATCCAATACCCTTTGAGCTTGTCAAACAAACTCAAAAGAGTCCCCCACAAGCATCGTTTTTCTGCACTCTTTTGAGGAGCATACAGATTCACGATGTTTAGAACTGTGCCATCTTCTTTAACAAAGCCCGAGATAACAATAAAGTTCCGATGAGTAGTGCTAGATAATTTAACGAACACTTTAGAATCCCACAAAGTGGCTAACCCCCCAGATCTACCCACTGCCTCAGACACCTCCACCTCAAAACCATTCTGCCCCCAAAACTTAGAGAAATCAACTCGATTAGAATTACCTTTTTAGTAGATAAATTACTTGCTCGTTTAAATTTCTTTGTTTATGTGGTAATTTTAATCTTGAAAAAACTTCTTTACTCTTAAATAACTGTTTCATAAATCGTTAATATATTCAAAACATTAAGACTTTGATATAAGTGAATATCTATATCTATACTACTTTATAATATAATACTAATTTATAAAGGAGGAGTGATGTACCATTTAGTAATTTGCATTTTCGTACAACTTAAGATATAAAATGCACAACATATTAAAGCATGAAATTCAAGGGTATTATGGGGATAGTTGTGACAATTAAGACACTTAAAGGGGCAATGTAGACATTTTATCCACCCCATGCTTTACAATATCAAAACACTTTTACAATACTACCCTCATTCTTCCATCCCTACCGTCACAAACATCCTTTGCCTTATGGTTTTCCTTCTTCATCATCAATGTTACCAATGAATGTTTCATTCAAGAAGATGTTGGAAATTACAAAAATTTAATAATATGATGAATGGAATTTAATTGATTTTAGTGAAATTATTAAGGAGACTCTTGAGTAGAGTTCTTTATTTCACTTTATTAGAGTTTATGACTCTAATTAAGTTAGTCTCTTCATTCATCCTTAGGTCTTGTATACATAGAAGACTTTGTGCCTCATTTGAAAGACTGGAAAAAAATACAAGAAAAATAAAGAAGAGGATTTATAAAAGAATTCTTGAAGAAGAAGAAAAACTTGACCCATATGTTGGGAACTTATAGAGATAAGTTTTTCTATACTTGATTCCACCACATTTCCATTATTATTTGTTCAACAAGTTTTAACACCACGATTAAAAAACATTTATATGCTTCTTGTAGTTTCTCTACTTAATGTTGGTTATGTTTCAACAAACCTCTATATTTATGTGTGTGTGTGTGTGTGGTTTATACATATAAACCAAAAGTAGCTGCCCTTTAGGAAGTTAAGCTAGAATTTGCATGTAGTGATTAGTTTAATCTTTACTCGTATCTTATGTAGGTAATTTGATTCTTCATATCAACTTTAGTTGATGATCAGATTTACGTATGCCATTTTTTTAATGTCGCATGTACTATAGTCCAAATAGTGCTTCAAGTTCTCCGGTATGCTTTTTTAGTTTGATTTTTTTTTCATGGGCCTTTATGAATGCCCTGAGTCCATAATCAGGCTTATTATCCAATCTGAGAATTAGCTTTATTAGTTGACAGTTTGACCGTATTTTGTCTGTGATACACTCATTGCAACAAAAAGTTAATGTGTGTGCTTTGCAGGTTGTTTGGCAGGATGATATCGATCCAAACAATATGATATACGAGGTTTGCTATTTAGTGTTCATTGGTTAATGCTAATGTTAAGGTTTTTTTTTAATAAATTACAGCAAGAACGGATTTAAAATACCATTGTTTAATTCGTGCAGGAATTACTTGATTTAGGCGAGGCTATTGGGACTGAGAGTCGGGGTCTTTCTGAAGATCTTATTAATTCACTTCTAACTACAAGATACAAGTCGGACGGCTTCTTTTTAAGGAAAAAATCTAGAGAGAGGTAAGTTTGGGTTAAAAAAAAATTATATATGTTTCTCTTTGTTCTTTCTCTATTATATTTATGAATCATTATAGTTTGATTATTAAAATGAATGAATGTGTGACAAAAGGTAGATGCCGATACACTAAACTTACCAAATTTATTGACTACATATAGGGAAAAGATCAAGACACCAACAGTCAACATGTCTCTTTGTGAAAAAGAACTTTTAAAATGATGTTAGGCAAGTTATTAAGATGTGTTACTATTACTCTGTACAAGATTCTTTTCATTTGACTCATTCGACTCCATATGTTGTGCTGCTAATCTGCTATTACTCTTGCAATAATGAGATATTAGTGATGTTTATTTCTTACCAGCATACTCAGTTAATATTCGGGCGAACCTTGGAGCAACGTCCATGACAGATTTAGAAGTTTTTTTTGTCAGTGGGTGCCTAAATGGAACACGTTAGAAAGAACTGAGTAATGCCAAAACGGGCCTTTTAAAAACTAAACTCACAATTAAAATATATAAGTTAAATGGTTCTTTGATCATCAATAAGGTTGTCTTCCTCTCTTAGTTAGTCTTTTTTTTTCCTAATTAAAAATTAAAATTCAAATTAGTTCTTGTTAATAATATTAGTAAGAAACATACAGCCAACAAATGGATTGGATGCATAAGTATAGTAAATGGGAAATAGTGTACCTTGATATTATGTTGTATTATCATCAACCGCTGATAGCATTAAGAAACTAAAACCAATGGTTTAGTTGTTGGAAGTTAATCTAAAATTTTAATATACACATATCATGCCTATATTGGAACGACAACCCAAGACCATGCTTGCTCAGCTTGGCCACCGGCTTTGCCCTTTTTTTTTTTTGTTAAAACTCCTATATAGTAAAAAAAAATATGTTTGTATGCATTTCATTTTTAAAAATAAAGATGAAAAATTAGAACATGTCTATACGGCATGGCAATGTATGTGATCCCAATCATTGTGTCCTATGGACAACATCCACAAGCTGCAACACCCGTTGTAGTGGATTAAAGGAGAAATCCTAAAATGTTCATCTTCTCCAAATTTTGACTTTATGTGTAATGTTATGCAACACCCGTTGAAATGGATTGAAGTTCATACTTGTTAATTTGTATTGATTAACAATGCACTTGTATCAAGTGTTTAAAACGATATATTTACACTATACCCAGAATGTAACACACATTGATTAGGTATGACATACTTTATCCGTGTTACAACGTAACCATCTACCCAGAATGTCTAATGGGTAAAAAAAGAGGCCGACCCAATCCAACTGGCTCACTTACACTATGAAATAAATGTAACAAGTGATACTATGCTTCAACCAAAGCTGCTAAGCACCAGCCAAAATTTGAGTGATACCACTCAATGGTAGTACATCGACAATCACCTTTCCTTGGAACTTTAAGAAGACATGGCCCCACCTGAAATGGACAAAATCATGCCCAATATTTCCTACAGTTACGATTTGCATGAGAACCATTCCTTTACTAAACGTTACTTCTTTTCATTCCTTCATTACGTAGGTATTCCACACAAGGCACATAACCAAACATAAAACGAAACGTTGAAAAACAAACAAAGTGCTGCAAAACGTGAAACCCGTCGCGCAACGTGCGAGAAAAAAAGCATAAATACCCGCCGCAACGCGCGGACCTTCCCACTAGTGTGAAATAAAGTGTTACATATTTAAAATACATCAAATAAATGCATCATCCAAAGCCCAAACATATACGTACCACTATATACATACATATACGTATATATATATATATATATAATGTATAAGGTTATATTGGAAACCCTTGTTATAGTGAAAACTCTGGAAACTCTAACTTCCCGACTTTTTTTTTATGAAAATTTTAGGGTATGTAACATACATGATTTTAAGCATTTTGGGCCCAAAAAAATCGAAAAAGTGTCGAGCCGTTTTTTTTTTAAATAAAAAACCGTCTTCAGGTAACAAATGGTTAACACGTGTTAGTTTCGCTTAACATGTGTTAGTCGAAATTTTATTTTTATTTAAGAAAAAGAGTGCTCGGCGCTTTTTTGATTTTTTTGGCTCAAAATGCTTAAAATCATGTATATTACATGCCCTAATTTTATCAAAAAAAATTGGGAAGTCGGAGTTTCCAGAGTTTTCACTCTAAGAGTGGGTTTTCACATTATCCTTACCCTATCCAAAATATATCAAATAAATGCGTTAAGTTTCTCTTTCGTTCTTCCACCTATTATTCTTCTCAGGGCGGACGGGGCGGTCCGTGATGGCCGCGATGGCGTGAAACACCGCCCCCTTCCGAATCACGATCGCGAACACAAGGAAACCGTGATATGTATCACGGCCATCTCCATCTGCAACAAGAATTAATTTTGTTTTTATTAGATAAAGTTGGTGGGGACCACCACTAAAACACACTCTCTCTTTTAATTTTTATTTATAAAAAAATAGTGGTGGGTGTGATGGAACGAGGTGTCATAAGGTGATTGGGTGTGATGGTTTTAGTGATAACTGTGAACACCGCCACATGGGTTTAGTGATGAAATGTGATGTGATGAAATGAGGTGTCACAAGATGATTGGGTGTGATAGTGTGATGGGTGTGATAAATTTATCACCACCCCATCCACCCTCATCCAATTCATCACACTCCACAAGTTCTTTAAGGCTATAGGGTGTGGAGATACAAAAAATGTTATGTCTCAGTACCACGTAGGATGACACATCAACATGTTGATATCTTAAGCATCTTGAGACATGTTAACTTTTTTATACTAGTTTAAAAAAAAAAAAAAAGTCATTGTTTATGCTCTAAAGTCATAATAAGCTATATAAAATGTCATCATTTTATGCTCTAAATTCATAAAGAACTCACTATATTTTTTCTAACATTTGGATTTTAAATTCCTCGAGATTTTCATGATAGAATATTACAGATCTGAGATCACCATATATTATATAGGATGGATTCAATATTGGGTTAACTACCAAGTGATAGTGACTAGCCGACAAATATCTAACAAATAACAATTTACTAAGTTATCAATTTTTCTCCTCCTCAGTATACATTAGATGCATGCATATAGCATATGAATACATATGATTTCTTATGACACAACATCTCTTAACGTAAAATTTGTCTAAGATGTGATAAGATGGAAATGGTTGGACTATCTAAGCACAATTATTTTATATTTGTGGCTGTGCCTAACTTATCAAAATTCTACAAAAGTTGTCTCCAATTAAACTTGAGAGTTTGAAACCTGCCCCTTTGGAAGTGAATGTCCGGTTCATTTTAAATGCATCCTCATTTTTTTTTTAAATTATTTTACAAGAATCCAATGAAAAATCCAAACGTCACTTCAAACAAAATGCAAAAGGTTAGAAAAGAATCTAAAAATAATTAAAGAATTTCGACGGCCACCTTAAAAAACAAGTGAGGTTGGTAAACTTTTGGTGCGTAAAAAGCTCAATAATAAATCTTACAGTTCTCATTCACAGGTTTTTTATTTTAGAGAACTACACAATTAATACTTGTGGTTTACCATTAGTTTTACCTTTGAGCATTAAAGTACACAAGTTTCATTTTAAGGTGTTAAGTTTAGTTTTTGAAACATAATAGGGTATTAGCAAGGTTGTAGAACTCGCTAGGCGCTAGTCGGCCGGTGGGGTGGAGACTAGCGATTAATCGGGATTAGTAGGGATTAATCGGATCGGGCTTTTTATGTGTAATTTTATAAATTTATGTATATATAATGTTATTTTCAAACTTTTTATGCATAAGTTTTAAGTTTTGGGGGTAAAATGTAAAATAGTGATGATTGAGGGGACTATATAGTGTTACTAATTTAATAATTTTATACCTTTTATATTATGTTTTTAGCTTTGGGGTTAAATGTAAAAGTGTAATGTTAGAGGGGGTTGAATTGTAAAATACCAAACTTAAAAAAAAACCTGATCCACGATCACCCACCTACAGCGCCCCCACCCTCTATCTCTCTCTCTATCTCTTTGTCACTCTCATCTCTATCTTCATTCACATACCCAAACCTGCAAGAACCCTAGCCCTAAATATCTCCTCAATTAATCTTCTAAAGAGGTTTGAACTCATGGAATTTTCACATGCGACTCTAGTTTGGTCTTCGAATTGAGGTAACATGACAGATCTGGCCGGAAATTGGTCCGACTAGGGTCGATTTGGTCCGATTTGGGCCGACTAACACCGCCTTGACCGACTTTGACGCCTAGCGATTTTTTTAGTGATTAACTGAAAAAATTACTCGATAGAGGTCCGATCAACGTTTAATCGCCGACTAGTCGTTGACTAGTCTCACGATTTTTACAACCATGGGTATTAGCACTAACAGGGGTTAATATTTAACTTAGTTTACCCTCACGTGACAAATGATAAACCACAAGGGCCAAAAGTGAAAATTAAGTATGGCCCACCACCAACCTCAAAGGTGAAACTAATTATAAACCACCTATTAATTGTGTAGTTTTTTCTAATATTTAAAAACTTTAGTGGGACCCACCACTCACCTCCTTCTTCACTTTCACCCACCACCATCTTCAACTTTCACTATCACAATCAATCACCATCTCCACCATCTTTGAACCACATAAGAGAATTGTAAAACACATAAAACACACGCGTGATGTGACGTGTTAACTCGCAAAATTTAGATGGATACGTAAAGCAAAAAATGTGAAAGATAAAACAATTGGGAACTAAGTTGAAAGTGAAAAAGTTTTTAAATTCTTAAAGATGTACAAGTTTGAGTTCAAAGTATAAAAATAAAGATTTAAAGGCAAATAGTAATTCACTCAAAAAAAAAAGAAAAGAAAAGATAGGTACAACTCGTATAGCCCTTGGTACAACTCTATATATAAATACATAACTTGTACAACACTACAACCCATACATTTGTGGGTACAACTCTCACATACAACCAAAATATGCACAAACACTTTGTGGGTACAACTCTCAGGGTGTGGCTTAGTGGGGAGCCACGCTTGTGATTGTTATTGAACCTTACACACAGGCGTAAGTTCGAGTCCCACCACATTCATCATGGATCCTTTTTGTCCAACACTTGTAGCCTAGTTGGTTGAGAGCCTAAAGTTTCCTATGGAAGGGTTGGGTTCAATTCCCACTAACTACATTTGTAGGATATTGGAGGGAAAATGAGGGATGACCCAGGCCATTGGCTTGGGTTCGAGTCCTGATCCCGATCGGTTTTACCGATTATTTCACTGCCGTGCCTTCGGGCGGGTGAGTGGTCGGGTTTTCCCGGGAACTGGTGGCAATTGGTGGCCCGGATACTCTCGAGTACCTGATTCGCCAAAAGGGTGCCCGAGAGTGCTCGGAAATTGATTCGTTGGCCGTTTCTCGGTGTTTTAAAATCACTGAACGATCAATAATTTTTTTTAGCAAGCCAAGAAGACGACAATCACGACAGTAGGCAATGCTCCACATCGAAGATCCTATCAATTTTATCATTATTTTGACCAATGGGGTTGGTGACCAATTGAGAAAAGCAAAACTTTTGGTTGACCAGCTCTCCAAAACTTTTAAGGGTTCTAGGATTCATACACCCTGTGACATCACATTTGGGGTGTATGACATCACATTTTTAGTATGTGGCAGCTTCCTGTTGGTCTGTGATATGGGCCATGGTGTATGGTTCCTAAATACCACTTTTAAACCTCAGCCAACACCTTTTTGGATTGTGAGTTGTGACCCATCCATTTCCGCACCACATAACTCTCCACAACGTTTCCCACTTACCAGACCCAATCCACCTACAGTTCCGCCCAACGCCCAATCCACCACCCTCTACACCTAAAGCATCGGTTCCTCCTATCTCGACAGTACATACATACTCAACATACCCCATGGTCACTAGGCCTCGTGACGAGGCGTCTAACCAAAGCCCCATTTATTTGATGTTGAAACCTTTTCACCTTTGCATATGTCCTACATTTATGCCCAATCCAATCCAAATGGGTTCAATGCTATGAAAACCAAGTTCACTGCTTTAATAGAAAATAACACATATGCTCACGTTTTTTGCCACAAATTTTATGCAAATGGAACTATTGAACGCTACAACACTATCAGTCCGGTAGTTAAACCAACTACTATTGCAGTTTTGAGTCTGGCAGTTTCCAGGCGTGGCACCATAGGTTTTGCTGTGTGGTCTTCATAGATCCACTTATGACAGCTCCTTGTTCAACAAAGTGATTATACTACAATATTCTACCGATTATTAATTTTAATCAAAAAAATCTTATAAATTGGGAGTTGGGACCTATCCCTAAATGCCTATGTTCTAGTATATGTTTATGCTAATTTGGACATGTTTACCACTAATGTATTAAGCTCATACTTATAAAATATTTAGATTCGTAAATAGATTACTTTAGGGTTATGGGATTCATACACCCTATGACGTCACATTCTGGGGGTGTGACATCACATTCTAGGGTATGTGACAGTCTCCTATTGGTATGTGATTTGGGCCAGGGTGTATGAATCCTAAATAGAGGGTGTATGAATACTAATTACCTTACTTTATCTTCTAAATGTCTTGATATATACACTTGTACAGATACAGTAAAAAAAAACTTGTAGCACCTACTAATACATATTTTTAACTTAAATGTAAAGCATATCTGATTTAACAGGCATATATGGACCAATTAAAGAGCACATAATCTCAAAGCCAAAATATGAATCATCAAATGATTGACTTGAAATCTATTTTGTTAGCTTAAATCAAATTAATCTTTTTTTTTTCTAAAAGCACATCCACAACACTACCATCACACCTTATCCAAAACAAGTCATAGAGTTGCTTAATGTCTTTATGGCAAAAACTACTCAGAATATGAATTTCATTCTCATAGATTTTGATTACAAAATCTCTGAAGTCTGACATGTGAATTGTTCATATTTCATCATTGTAAACACACAAAAAACAGCCACAAAATAATAAATAAAAAGTAACAAAAAAAAAACTAATAGTTACTGAAAAAGAGCTCTCATTGAAATTTATTATCCGGTCATGTAAACAATCGGAATAGCGTATATTGCCTAAAAGGCATTCGATCATAGAGCCATTAAAAAAACATTTCTAAATTAGACAAATAAAATTTATAAAAAAAAAACGCATAAAATTTGAATACAGATCTAAAAAAGATCAGAGGTTGGTAAGTTTTATCAGTCACGATTTATCTGAAACACGGACCAATTGTTCCTCATCATATCTTCTCTAAATCATCCAAATTTTAAAAATAATATACAACAAATATGGCAACAACAATAAATATTAAATAGAACAAAATTAAAATTGAAAAAATAATATCAAAAAATCGAATTCGTAATCCCTAATACAGACAGTTACAACCAAACCGTAATCCTTAATATGGATTGATAACATAGCAGACAAGCAATAGATAGATAGAAGGAGGTTTAGACAACATCCAAAATATAAAGACGAGCAGAAACCCTAAAATGAAACCGAATGGGCTTTGCTATGCCACGTATGTGGGCCTGATGCATAACCCAATTAACACAACAACCATTAAACTTTTTTTAATTTTTAGACGGTTTCGGTTACAAAATAACTTAGGTGCTGTTTGGTAGCTTCTGAATGGTCCTTAAGAGGCTACATCTGAATGGTTCATAGTTACTTAATGATTAAAATGTAATCTTAAGTATAAATGGTTAAGATGTAACATCTTAATGGTTGTCTCTTAACCATTCAGACTTAAGGTTATCTCTTAACCATTCAGAGGTTATGGACCATTAAGAGGTAACCTCTGAATGGTCATTAAGAGGCTACCAAACAGCCCCTTAAACATGTTAGTAACCGATTAGTGGTTTTTATAAATGTAGGTTTGTAATAAGTTAGGGATATTTTTAGAAGGGACCAATTAATTAACCGGGAAAAATAGTTATCAACCGAACTGGTTAAAGTGAATAGCCGGAAAAAATAATGGAAAAAGCGGTTATTAACCGAACCGGTTAAGGTAATAACTGTTCTTTTTTTGTGAAAATTAACCACTAGTTTGGTTAATTGAACCGGTTTTTCAAACTAACCAATTTGTGCACCTCTTGTTCGGTTAGAAATATGTTTAGGTTGGGTTAACACTAGTCAAAACCGGTTTTTGGTGAAACTGATTAGGATTTAAAACCGTTTTTTACAGAATGGAATAGGGCAAGCCATGAACTGGACAATAAAGAGTAACGAACACAAAAGGAGGCCTCGAAAAGGGATCACGGTCAGAGTTGCAAGGTTACTCTTCATGGATACAAATTACATGTACCGCACGAAATTTGCAATAGACAAGAAAGCATGTCAGGATTTAGAGTCAAGCATAACATTATCGAATTTATCCAACGATTACTTAATGATTTTTAAAAAATTGTTAATTTTTAAGATTTTAAGATTAAATCTTAATTTTAAGTAATTTCTAAGTAACTTCTTTTAATAGTAGGTTACTAAAACAAATAATTTAGTATAAAAAAAAAAGTAAATAATGGTGATAATTTGGAAATGAAAGATCATTGGAGAAAAATTGTAACATCAGAGATTAAACGAGTATTTCTAAAAAAATGACTAATCTAACGATACATGTTTGTAACTTGCAATTGCTTACAGCTTAGCATTATGCTCTTTGTCCAAAAAGAAGGGTTGTCATTAGAATCTTACACAAGATTTAGAGAGTGTTTGGGATTGCGTTTTGAATCTGATTTTTAGATTATTGCGTTTTGAAAACGCAAATAATCAGTTTTTAGTGGTTGAATTGCGTTTTGAAAACGTAGATAATCAGTTTTAGGCTACCAAAACGCAATTATCTATAAGCAGCTCCACCCATGCTTTTCCAAAACGCATAATCTGTTTTGAATAATCAAATCCCAAACACCCCCTTACACTGCCTAATGAGGTCTTCCAAAACTGGTTCTACTGCAAAAAAGATGAATTATGAGATAGTTAAACCATTGGACTCAAAACCAAAAAAATAGGGTACACGAACCATTATATACACAATATTACATACATACACTAAATATTACAACACCGTCTATTTCTTTTTACCATATTTTTCCCTAATCATAGCACACCGTTCTTTATGAAATGCAAGCGTTTCTGGATCTAGTTGACTCGTATCCTTATATAGGACTTCCATTTCACTCATTGCAAGTTTTTTCTCCTTCAACGCAATCACTTGTGCCATCTTGGCATTCAATTGCTCCATCAAATCCACTTTTTTGTGTAACATATCATCAAGTGTAGCGGTAACCTCTTTTACGCATTTTCCTTTCGATGATCCTTTAGCCTTGGCCTTTTTCGTGCCCATAAGATGAGGCAATACATCAACTCCGTTATCCGTCTGTGTGCCCATACGAAGAGGCAATGCATCAACTACGCTATCCTTCTCTGTGCCCATACGAAGAGGCAATGCATCAACTCCGTTACACTTCTCTGTGTCCATAAGATGAGGCAATGCATCAACTCCGTTACACTTCTCTGTGCTCATACGAAGAGGCAGTGCATCAACTCCGTTACACTTCTCTGTGTCCATAAAATAAGGCAATACATCAACTCCGTTATACTTCTCTGTGCTCATACGAAGAGGCGATGCATCAACTACGTTATCCCTCCCCGTGGCCATATGACGAGGCAATACATCAACGTCATAATCTTCTGACGATATAGAAACATCATCTACATCATTTTCGAGCTTAATACATGTGTTAACATCCGGAGAAGTGGTGTACTCACCTAAAGGAGAGGTCTTAGTTCTTTTCGGCTCTTTAATTTCAACGTGCGTCTTCCATTTAGGCTCATCTTTGACTAAATTCCACACGTGTTCACGTATGAAATGTGATTTATGTTCCTCATGATATATCTTATGAGCTTGCGTCTTCAAATCATCATCACACCAATCGCTTCCTTTCTGCGCTCTCAACTGTATCATAATATTGTTAAACAAGGTCACATTATTTTTTATCATATGCCAATGTGATCTCAAATTGTCAGCCGTTCTCTGAGCACCGGAACTTTCTCCCTCCGAGTAGTATTTCAAGACCCTCTTCCAAAAATCTAAACTCTTCGGACCGTTCCCAACAACGCTGCCCTTAGATACATATAGGAACCCCTTAGTAAGAAGTTCATCATCCGCAATAGTCCACGGCTGTCTTTTATAAGTTGACTCCGCATCCCCTTTTCTTTTCTTCTTATTAGAAGTAGTGTTCATCTGCAAAGACAAACATATAACATTTCACAGTTCTTAAAAGCTTCACAGCATCTTATAAAAGTGTCAATAACATTCAAAAGCGATATAACTCTACTGAGTACTGTGTTCAAGCTCAAAATGCGTTAAACGAATCAGAAAATATAAAATTTCATTCTCATGGATTTTGATAACGAAACCTCTTAAGAGGGTGTTTGGGATTGAGTTTCAAAACAACTTATTGACTTATTGGCTTTTTCAAAAAGCCAATAAGTCAATAAGCTGTTTGTGTAACCCAAAAGCACTTTCTGTTTTGACTTTTGGCTTTTAACTTTTAAGGGTGGAAAAGCTGTTTTTGAAAAGTTAGAAATCCTGGCTTTTGGCTTTTGGCTTTTGACTTTTGGATAAAAATTACAAATTTACCACCCATACAACCAATATTCACAATAAGTTAAGCGAAACACTTAAAAAAACAACAATTTATTGACTTTTTGACGTTTCTCATCTGAAAAGCTAATCCAAACACTTTTTTTAAAACTCCTTTTCAAAAAGTCATAAGCCAATAAGCACTTTTGATCAAAAGCACTTTTACATTTCCAAACTCAATCCCAAACACCCTCTAAGCCGGACATGTTATGTTATATATCAAATTTCATCATTACAGAATACAAAATATCCTCAAAACAACAACAATAATAATAATAATAGTCTAATCATACAAAGTAGCAAGAATTATACAGTTAATGTTGTTCAAAGAGCTCTCATTAAAATTTATGATCCGGTCACGTAAACAATCGGAATAGCGTATATTGCCTAAAACGGCATTCGATCATAGAGCTCTAGATAAACAAAAACTATAAACTTCAAATTAACAAAATAAAGCACAATTGGATGAACAATTGCAGAATTATAATTATAATTATAATTATAATTTAATTTATTTAAAAAAAACACTGGAAATACATAAACATTACCAGATCACACAATCATATGACTCAAGTTATTTAATATCTGATGAACTCTCTACATTAACTAAGAGCTGAAGAACAGAAAAACATGAAGTGATTATTAAAAATAAAATAAAATTGACGATGAAAACGATGAACTTACCGGATGACAATTCTGCATCCAGAATAAAAAATCAAGCAGAGAAACAATGTAAAGATCTCAATAGAAGGTCCAGCATATGATTATGTGTAGAAACCCTAACTCAAACATGAAGTAATTATTAAAAATCGAACAAAATTGGCAATGAAAATGGATGAAATTATAAAATGATGAACAAATTGTTACCAGATTATTACATATCTGTGGATAATTCTGCATCTAGATGATAATCAAGCAGAGAAACGATGTACAAACCCTAAAATCAAACGCTGAAAGCGTCTCGGTTATGTTCGTTCGTGACCATGGACGTTGTGATTAAGCCCAATGGGCTCGTTGTGTTATCTTGGTGGGCTTTATACATAGCCCAGTTTAGAAAGTAAACTTTTTTTTTTTCTTTTTTGTTTTGTTTACACACTTACACTAGAAATGATACTAGTAAGCTTAGTAATCTTGTTTTTATATAAGACTAGTAGGGTTAATAACCCACGTGTTTTGGCGGGGACGTGACGAGAACTTGATAGGTATCAGTATCGGTTTGTTACGGTACGGGTATGTCATATAGCAAGCGAAAGAGAAACCCAAAAAATAAATTGTATCGGTTTGGTTCACTAAACTGAACCCTAAAAAGTGGCCGGATTAAATAGTACTGACCTGATAAAAAAATAAGTTTAAAAGAAATTGCAAATCGCAAAGTTATGTACTATAAGTTACCGCTTTTATAACAGCGTGAATCGATAAGTTTAAAAAAGTAAGCCATATATATTTCATTTAAGTCTATGTGTAGAGTAAATGTATTAAAAAGAGTGTATTATTATATTCATGTAATAGATGTTTTTACGCGCTTGTATTCTTTATCAATGGCAAGTGTTGAGGGATTTTCAAGTAATCAAAGAGTGTATGGTACATACTTGTCTTATGTTTAGAGATTTTTGGATCTAAAAACCGAAAGACAAGCTTATTCTAAATTGCCCTCTAGCTATTGAGTACCGGATGACCATCTTATTCTAATTTGACCTCGAGAGGGGGGGGGGCATTTTTTTATCTCGCCCGATGCCCAAAAAAATTTTAGGGTTCTTGGGGACGACTCTGAGTACGTAACACCCATACACATTCACAATTTGCCCCTTTAGGTTCATGTCCTTTAACTCTATGTTCCTCTCGAGCATGGTCTTAACTCTAAATCTAGTATATTCTACATGATAGCTAATGATCATTGTTAAGTCATTCAAAAACCCAAGTAACCTAATAGCAAGGGTAAGTAGGGTATCATATCCACAAGGAGTATGCTGTTAGTGTTGCACATTTCATTTAATTGTGAAACATAATGAAAGACTTGAAATTTGATCTGTTAATGTGATTCATACAATTAAAATTGAATAGAAATTGGAAATGCAAGTAAGTAAACAATGAGCACAACCAAATAACAAGTTTGATAGCACAATTAGTAAATTGAGTTTCTAGACGAACATGAAAGATTATATAGACATAATCACGTCAAATCTTGTATCAATTACGTGTTAAAAGACCTATGATTGTAAACACATAAGTAATTCGGCAATACAAGATAATCACCCTTAAACATAAACATGTTTACATAACCTTAATCATAAATCTTGACATTCAATATTGATTAAACATCTCTTAACAAAATACATTTGTTGGGCCATTAAGAAGACACAAGCTCGCAAGATGGAGGTGGCAGAAATGAGGATGCTAAGATGGATGTCCGGGCACACAAGGTTAGACCGGATAAAAAATGAGGTGATTAGGGAAATGTTAGGGGTAGCTAGTATATCAGACAAGATAAAGGAGGGAAGATTGAGATGGTATGGGCATGTAAAGAGGAGATAAATGACGGCGCCAGTTAGAGCAGTGGAAACCCTCACTGTTGCGAGAAAGAGAGGTAGAGGCAGACCCAAATTGACATGGGAGGAGCGGATTAGACAAAATTTAGTAGAGATGCACCTCTTAGACGACATGGTCAAGTATAGGTGTTCATGGAGACATAAGATTAAGGTAAAGGATTATTAGGGCATGGTTTGGATGTGCCGTAGCGTGGTTTTAGGAGCTTAGACTTTTTCGTACATTGATAGGAGGTCTGTAAGGGTGATTGGTCTTTATGTTTATATGGGTTATGTCATTTTTTGATGGCATGTATGCATTTATTTTACTACGTTTACTACGTGATGCTTTCATTGTTTCTTTAAATTCCAGTAGCTTTCTATTACTTTTTTAGTGTTGTTTGCTCGTCTATGGTGTTTTGTGGAGCCGAGAGTCTCTCAAGAAGCAGTCTCTCTATCCGTAAGGATAGGGGTAAGCATCTCACCCTTCCCAGACCATACTCTTAGCTTTGCTATTCGTGAAATTTTATTGGGTAAGGTTGTTGTTGTTGTTAACTCAAAATACATGAAAGAACACATAGAACCTAAAAATTATCATAGATATCTAACAAATACTAAGATGCTAAGAATTAATGACATAGATAGAAAACTCAAATTGAACTAAATGGCAGTTTTTTATCTCAACCGAGGCCTAAAAAAATTTTAGGGTTCTCATGGATGACTCTAAGTACGTAACACCCATACACATACACATTCACTATTTACCCATTTAGGTTCAGGTCCTTTAACTCTATGTTCCTCTCGAGCATGGTCTTAACTCTAAATCTTGTTTTTTATCTCACCCGAGGCCTAAAAAATTTCAAACTCTTCGTATTGCTTCCAAATTTCGTTCTGTTCATGCTCGACTTGTTCCATGATGCTATATCCATCCATAATGCATTCAAGCTTCACCTGGAACCTGCACAAACAAACATGACATAGTAACTTGATTTCAAATGGTATTCGTGGTAGAAAACACAATTTAACATGCTTAACTAATACACACTAGATGAAATGGATGCACACATTGGTAGCTCAACAACTGGATGATGAAGATAAAGTGTTGAGGATGTCCTCGTTCATCTGTTCATCTTTACTTCCTCTCAACTATGTATGCATGCATCATTTTTATTGCTTTACCAATCATTTTGATTTATAAAAATTTAAACCGGTTAGATTAGCAGTAATGGAGCTAGGATTTTTTTTCACCTACATCATAATTTTTTGATTGGATTTTTACTGGGTTGGGCCACTAATATCTTTTTACTAAATTGAAATGTGTCAGCATAATAAAAACCTTTGGGGTTTATTTTAAAGTCGTGTTCCCTTTGTTTTGTATTAAAAAAAAGAAGTTAACTAATTTAAGAGACTTGCAGGTGGGGATTGGGTTAACTGGCAAAACCATTGAAGTTAATGTGTTGCTCCTCTTGAAGTCAAGGGTTCGAGCCCTGTTGTAGACTGATTTGATGTAATTAATGTCATTCAAAGAGAGAGAGAGAGGGGGGGGGGGGGGGAGGGAGGGGGAGAGTTGCACTTAAAGAGAACTGGCTAATCCAAAGTGTTTTTTAGATTTGTCAGTTTTGATAAGTAGTAACTTTAAGGCCTGTATTTAAATGGAGAGAGAGATAGAGAGAGGGGGAGGGAGGGAGAGAGAAAGAGAGGCCTCAAGTGAAACTTGGACCGTTAACATTGGATCGATGGAACACAAGGTTAACATTAAGCTATATGTCAATAAACGAAATGTAATTAAGCAAACACTAAAATTAATTAAAATAAATAAAAAAAACTTACATTAATTAAAAAAACCTAAAGTACGAAAAAACTACTCCACGTCGGATTTGAACACATAAAACTGAGTCGAATACTCAAATCACATTAACCAATCTTCATTGTGTTCCATCGGGATTTGCCAAGCCAAAACACGTGTAAAGTCGTGACTATACCTATGCTTGTACTCTATATTAGCCACTTCAATGGCCTCATCTTCGTTTGGCTCACCTTCACCATTCATGACCTCATTGTATAACTCGTTGTCAGTGTTGTCTTGGTCTTCAAATCACCTCACTTTGAACTTAACTGGTGTGGGGTGCGATTGGTTTTACCACCCATGTATAGGCGGAAGTAATGAAAAACTCTATTCCAACAAAAATGACATCTCTCCCATGAGTCGTTATTTCCTGGACGTTTACCCAAGAGGTCATCAACTCAATTTCTTCCTCCTAGGATCACCTCATTGTTTTAAAAGTATGTGGAGTAAAAAATATGTAAAAAAGTGAAGAAAGTAGAAGTGAAGAGATTGTGAAGAACCTTGTAGGAATGGTTTGGAGTAAATAATTTATATCTATACTATATTATAAAGCATTTGACAATGACTTCTTAAATTTCAAGAGTTACAAGTTTAATTGCTTATGAGACAACACTTAATGTATATAATAGCTACTTTTTGGGGGCATATTGTCTTTAAAACATCATATTTAATCAAAAATAAAGTCAAGAGTCAAGTAATGTTTATGAAAACTTATGACATTTAATGTTATAATTACTTGGAACACATTAAATAGAAAACATATAAAAGATAATTTATAATTCTATATGTTTTGTTATAATAATTTTTTATACAAATTAGGTAATTTAAAAAATTTAAAGTTTTATAAACTTGATAATACTATATGAAATTGAGAAATCAATAATGAAAACTGTGTTTTTAATCGTGAGGTAATGATTTGCATTTTGAAATTATTACGTTATATTGATACACCTAAACATGCCTAATCTTATCTAAACTATAAATCACTGGATTCTATGACCGGAGAAGAAAATTTTTGTTTATAATTAATTTCAACAAATATTTCACGTAATTATGGTCAATTGATCATGATTAAATTAGATAGAAGTGAATTTTCTTCTACAAAAGGTATTTGACATATAGTAATATGCGAAAACTCGATATCGAATTTTATGATGATTTTAATATATTGTATATTTGGTTGAATGATTATTGATAAAAAAAAAAAAAAAACTTTGGAGTTTGCTAGATAAGTATTATTTGATTATTTGTGTTATAAAAATTATTATAAAGTTGTATATTCCTAATATCCTTAATTTTTTTATATGAAATACGTCAAACTTATTGTTATCATAATATTATCTTTGTGTTTAGAAGAAAGAGAAATTAGAAGTTACTATATTGGTTTTATTTTTATATATATTTGAATTTAAGTTTCGTTTAAAACATAATTGTATGTGATAATATACAATTCATCTAACCATATGTGAACAAGTCATGAAAGTTTTTTTTATAGTTTTGTTACTTCTTTTTTTATGTGGTTATGTTACGGTTTCGACGTGCTTAGTTTTTTTCTAACTTAATTTGAACTTTTTTTTTTTAAATATGGTGAGTTAACTCGCTGCCACACATGTGTTTGACTCAGTGTTTTTTCGCTTATTTTTTGTTCAGTTTAGCGATCCCGCCGCATCTCGCGGGTTTCGCACTAGTATGTTAAGAAGTGTATGTATTTATATTGGAGATTTTTTTTTAAAGTGTCGATGGTCAAAATATGTTTTTGACCCTTTGAATTTGAACCACAAAATCATCAACTCCTTATGTAACCACTAGCCGCTTCACCTAGCCGAATATTTTACCTAAGGGTGATACCCGAGACCACACCCTTCACCCTAATAGCTACATTTGGAATTTGAAATTAACACACTATTCTGATATGATGTGAACAACATTATGAGACATTAGATTTTGGGAAAATGGATTTTAATACTCCCAGCTATCGCCTGTTGGCGGATAATACTCCCAACTATCACTTTGGTCATTAGCACTTCAAACTTTCAACTTGTTTGCTTTTATCACTCCCAAACTAACTAAGATCTAACCTGGTTAGTGTTCGTGGCCAAAATGTAAAAACCTAAACTTAAGGGACCATTTTTGAAACTTATTATTATTATTATTATTATTATTATTATTATTATTATATAAAGCAAAACAGAGAGAGAGAGAGAGAGAGAGAGAGAAGAAACCACCTGCAGCACCACACACACCGCCGCTGCACCACCACACTCACCGTCACCGTCAACAGAACGACGACCACCACCTTCTTCGGCGAAACGACCACCACCTTCTCCGACAAAAACCACCAAGTCAGCCTCTTTCTCTGCTTTCCTTTTAACATACATCCCACCTTTTCAAGATTGCACCACTCCTGTCCATCACTCGTGAGAAGAAAGAAAGATGAGAGAGAGAGAGAGAGAGAGAGACGTGAACAGAGAGAGATAGAAGAGAGAGAGAGTACACGTAGAGAGAGAAAGTTGGAAGAGAGGGAGAGCTCCGGTTGACCTCCGGTCATCTTCTCCGACTATCCATATGTCTTTGGTGAGCCATCAACCACCCAAACATCACCTTAGTCCAACCGTAAACCCTCCTGTGACCACCATAGAACTCCGGTAACCATATCCCAGCAACCCGACATGACTCTCTGGTCACTTATCCGTTTTCGGTGAACGGGTTTTGAGTGGTTCTGATCATCTTCCGGTTATACCTTCAGACCGGTCACCACCTCCGGCCAGTTCTTCTCCGGTCGACCACCCCTTCCTACCTGTAACCTTCTCCTCCGGCCGTCTTTATCTTCGGTAATGGGTTATGGAAGTCGATCGTTCATATCCAAAGGGTGGGTGGTGGTGGTTTCCAGTGAAGGTGGTGGTGGTTTTTCGGTGAAGGGTGATGGTTTAGAGAGAGAGAGAGTAGAGGGAGGGGGGGGGGGGATTTATAAGTTAAAGGTTTATTGTTAAAAATGCCCCTTAAGTTTTGTTTTTTATATTTTGGACACATATAAGTTTAGGTTTTTACATTTTGGCCACGAACACTAACCAGGTTAGATCTCAGTTTGTTTGGTAGTGATAAAAGTAAACAAGTTGAAAGTTTAGAGTGCTAATAGCCAAAGTAATAGTTGGGAGTATTATCCGCCAACAGACAATAGTTGGGAGTATTAAAATCCATTTTTCCTTAGATTTTCTATTTAATATGAAGATTGAACAATTTGTATCCTTTAATTTTATGATATTTCTTTAAACTCAAGAGATTAAAAAGAAAGTTGTTCATCCAAAGATAAAAAAATAGCAGAAATAATCATGATACCGACTCACCACTAGTCACTAGATTTTAATAAAAAGAAAGGACAGTTTATTATCAATGCGATTTGTTTAATGATTGGACTTGCGGCTTGGAATGATTAAACAGGTCAATATATTCGTCCAACCAAATTTTGAACTATGAGTGTGAGACTCCATTTTACATTTTATGAACATTTTATTTTTATATATTCATAACCCCACTTGCTCCACTTATTTTATTTTTATATACTCCTTAATGCTTTATTAGTTAAAAACATGTATTATTAATTAACGATAAACAATCTATATATCTATTAATCTATTATCTATTATCTATTATCTATTATCTATTATCTATCTATTAATATATATAAAAGAAAATGCATATGCTGACGTGGCGTGCAATGGAGGGGCTCAACCTCTCTTTGAAAGTGCCACGTGGCATAATGGGATGCATTTTTTTTAATTTTTTTGATTTTTTTGTTTTTTTAACCAAATTAGATAAAACCCTAACCCTCCCACCCATTCCCTATTCTTATTAAACAAAACACATACACACACGCTTTAGAGAGAGAGAGTGGCGGAGGAGGATCCCAGGCGACCACCCTCTACGGTGGGCTCCGACGGCAACCGATACACAAACCCACCCAACCGGTTCATATTCTAGAGAGAGAGAGATCGGGACAGAGGAGAGAGAGACGCGATGGAAAGAGAAAGAACCGAGAGAGAGAAGCTGAGATGAGAGAGAGTTTCAGATCTGTTAGAAGGGAAAGATAGAGAGAAAGAAACCGAAAGAGAGAGAGAGAGAGAGAGACGGAGAGGAGGAAGACGATGACAGTGACGGCGGCGACTGAGGTCTAGGGTTTCGATGGTGATGGTTGTTCGGTGGTTGATGGGCTACTACTGTCAAGAAGATGATGAATGGTGATGGCGGCGGTGACTATAGGTGGTCTCAGGTGGATTGTTAACGATTGGTATGTTTAGTTTAATTTTCATCATCGAAGTTTAAGGATTATGTTGTTGTTTTTGTGCGTGTGCATGGTTTTCTTTTTTCTTTTTTTGTGTAAATTAATAATAAACAATCACAGGTGAAAAATCAGGGCAATTAAGATTATGGTTGTCGCTTCTTTTGTTGTCCATTGCTTATCGTTTTGTTCTTCCTTGAATTTATTTCAAAGTTTATTAATTATATTATATAGTGGATCACCAAGAAGTCTAACAAGTAGAAGAAGGAGATATGAATTAACATGTATAATTTCTTACAGATGAGTAAGTCGCTGGCTAGGACTGACAAATAAGAAGCTGTTTAATTTCAGTTATGGTGAATAAAGAAAAACCTTTGGAGGTACGCATTTTCTATTATACTCTTTTTCATGAATATTAAGTTCAAATAAAGGTTTTTTTTTTAGTCAATAATCTTGCTTTGTAAGCCTTGGTCAGCGGGTGGTCAACAGCACGGATACATGCGGGTACATTTCAGTTTACACAAAATGCGTAGAGAGGTATAAATTCAAAGTTCAAACCCACAACTTAATAAACTACTTTATTAGTTATTATGATTATGATTATTGTAGATATTAACGTGCACCACATGTGAGTCTAAACGAGCACAAATTAAACCATTTGTAAATACAAGTTACGATATAAAAGTTTAGACTGCCCGTAGTCGAGCGTTATGGTCGGCGCTAAATTGATTTTCACGCCCTCAACACCATAACGGTGGGGCGCTATGGCTTAAAATTGGCCCGAGGCGTTTTCCTTTTAACGCTCGATTGAAACTTTGGCGTGTTATGCTCATGGTAACGTATTGATGGGGACCGAGTTGGGGGGTGAGTTGAGTATGCTGGAACCTGAATGTGAAATGAGTTATGTGGTTCTTTCAAATTTGTATTGTGCAAGTGAAAAATGGAAAGAAGCTGAGTTAGTTAGAAAACAGATGACTGATTTATGGGGTGAATACAAGGAAGACATCTTCTATTCTATACTTACTTGAATACCAATTGAAGAATCCATGATCATGGAATTAGTTAAAAGGTGATACATATACTTCCATTCTCTTTTGTTTGGCGCGCGACATTACGAGACTTTTAGGTCTCAAAAGCCGAGAAACATCTCTCACGTCTATCTACATATCAACTTTTTTATCCGGTAAACTTTTTGCAGTTTCTTCATCCATTTTGGTTGTTTTTACATATGAGCCTCCTACGGTCCCTAATTTTGACCCAAAAGTACATAAGCAGACCAAAGCCCCTGAGTCGTTTTCCAGCTCACCTCGCTTGCCTTTTAAAATCAAGTTGATGATTACATGTTTCCTATGTATTAATCTTGACCCGTTTTCTGGGTTCAGAATTGTAAAATACTAAGCAACAATGAAGCCTATTATCAATTCAATTCTTTCTTATTTGCACAGTTACACAATGAATCAAATCTTTGTTGCAACATTTTATCAGTTATAATGTGACATCCGTCACTTTTTCTTTTATATAATAATAATAATAATAATAATGATAAAAAAAAAATTCAGATTTTAATATAGTCATTACATATGCATTTTATTTTTTTTTAAACCAAACTAAACCCATCCCTTGAAATCCATCCCATGAGCCCAAACCCCTTTCCCCTTGTGGAATTCAGAAGCCCAACAGCAGGCCCATCAGACAAGGCCCGGCCAGCACCACTCTCCTTCCCATTCTATTTAAAAGAAAAAAAAACATAATCTGCTGCTTATGACGGGTATCGAACCCGGACCACCCTCCACACACACACATGAAACCACCAACTGAGCCACACGAATCTTTTGTTCCTTTATGAACTTAATTATTATTTATAATCACCTTGATTCGTGTCTGCTGCTCCTTATCGCGTCTGTGCAGCAGCCAAAGCTTAGTCAAGATCTTCTCTTGACTCGTGATTGAATCAATTAAGGATATAATTGAATAATTTCATTTCGTGACTTGTAATTATCGAATATTACGCGTATTACACCCTAATAAACGCGTTCAAAACATTCAATTTGAAGCTAATCACGCGTTTGTTTTAAAAACCAAGTCAAACTTACCAATTTATCGTTCCAGACGATTGCACTATAAATTGATGCTCTGCGAGCACTACCAACTCGCCATTAATCCTTTCTCTATCTCCAATTCTCTTTATTACACACTGATTGTTCTACGCGAGCCCGAGTTTGACTTTTATACTTGACCGAGCTTTCGTGTTCAAAACAAACTTGTAAGTCCAATTGTTCCTGTGGGTTTTAGTTATCGGCCATCACTCATCAATAGCCCCATGATTAATTGGGCTATTGATGAGTGAATCAAATTATTGCAGAAACTAGGGTTCATGGCATATTGAATTGGGGATAAACTGATTTCGTGTAATATATTTAATTTATATAAAACAGAACATATCACAACCACAGGCCTAGGCCAAGTGGTTGTGACTGTTGCTTGTAACCATGACCACCCGGGTACGAGTCCAGGCTTGGACGCCCATTTTTTTCTTTTGTTTTCATTTTTTTTTACACAAACCATATATATATATATATATTACATTTAAACTTATAAATTCATTTTTAAATAACAAAACCCTTTTATAAATTCTAAAAAAAATTATTTTTAACAAATCTGATGTCAAAGCTTTATCTACAATTTTTATTTTTCTGAAATTCATTTATTTAATATTTATAATAATTAAATCAATTTTATACTATTATATTTATAAAAATCCATTAAAATATCAAAACGATTTTATAAATTTCCACAAAAATTATCCTAAACTTGTATATTCATAAACATTTCAGAAATAATTTTTAATTCTGAAAAACCGGCCTTTTTATATTTTTAATTAATTTTGGTTAGTTTTAATCATAAATAAATCATAATAAATTCATTTTACAATATTTTTGTACCAAAATTTTACATAAATTATTTCTATTCATATAGAATTGAAATACAGTTTTTAATTCAGAAATTCTTTGATTTTAATATTTTTAGATATTAAAGTCGTATTTTGACAATTTGAAATAATTAGATTAAATATTCTATTTTCAAGAAAATAATTTTATAAAAATTATTTTCATACTTAAAACCTTATGTTGTGACTATATTCAACTTAAAATTTTACAAAAAGACTTTTATTTATTTATTTACTAAATTTCTTATATTTAATAAACAATTTGTTTATTAAACAAATAAACGTTATCCCCAATTCGAAGCCCTAGAAATACATATATCCTAGAGTTATTTCCCTTACGCATTATCGAATACTTTAGGTTGATCATTTGGGAGTAATCTCAATTCATATCTCGTTGTCCAGTTAAATCTCAAACTACTACGTGAACTGTGAGTATTCCTACCCCTTTTTACTTTTATACATTTTCGGGGTGTTACATGTACACTATTACAATTTCAAATACAATTTTACATTTTCACAAATACAATTCTAGTACTATGTGCATTGCTTACAACGTGCTTTATGCTTAGACATTACATGTGGATTACATTTGTACTTAGTGAAATCATTAACATGGTACAAGCCGACCTTAACATTGGATAGCGCTATTTGGATTGACAACCCGCCTAGATTGACTCTCCCCCTTTTTCATCGGAGAATCCGTGGCCAGTGTTAAGCTTTTTATCCATTTATTGGATAAGTACACTACAGTTCATACAGTACATTATACAGTCACAGGGTTGATTTCGCTCATTTGTATGATACATAGTTTACATATTTGCACTGTAGCTTGCACTTGAATTGTATAACTTTTTAACCTACTATATATATCAAATCTAGGAATGCTCACCAACATTTCATATGTTGACCAAATCTATTTTGTACATGTTTCAGGTGCAGTTTGATCTAGTGCTTTAGCAAGGAACATTTAGTGCTATATTTTAATTCAGATAATTCAGATAATTCAATATTTACATTTCATTTAGACAATGTATTTTCCATTTCCATGTAAGACAATTTTGATTATTCAATAATATTTACATTTTAGTACCATGAGCTTTTGAACAATCGTCACTACGTGGCACCTCGATGATTCCGCCATCGGTTGGGGTGTTACAGATTGGTATCAGAGCCATGGTTATAGGGAACTAGGTTATTAGATAAACTGGCCTAGACTATAACCGAACTTTAACCTTCATGCATAACATTTCCTAAATTACCCTACCCCTCATTTCCTTCTACTTTCTTCCTCTATCTTTCCCTCCTTCTCTCTCTTCCTTATTCTCATCTTTCATCATGGTGCATAGAGATGGTGTCCTACAAGGAGTGGAAAGCCTACATCACCATGGAACAGGAGCAGTACCTTTCATGAAGACACTCTTAGACATAATGCCTACTCTTATTTTTGCTCCTTCAAAGTTGTTGAACTTTAATGAGTGTGATAAGGACACGTGCAATCTGGAAGGGTGGACGCCTGTACACTGGGTTTTCTGGCATAGGCAAGCATAGCGCATAAATCCAATAACGGACCTGTTATGCTTACCTGGGGATTCCTGGAGTGAGTGTCCACTTATAGGCTAAAGCATGTCTTCCTTGATCACCATTGGGTTCAATTCCTTTGAAAAGTCAACGTTCTTGTTAGGCTTTACAGCCAGACAAGGGCACTCCAAGCATTTTATGCAAGCTTTTTCAATAATACTCTCTCGGTTCATATACAATATTTTGTATTTCACGATTTTCATATATTGCTTACAAGTTCATACTTTCATAACCATCTATGGATTTCACAATCACACTTCACCTTACCCTCTTAGCCACTTTTTAAATATTCAACACCCTACCCAAATCATATTATTTCTTTTCTCCACATGTTATTTATTTTAAAAACTATAACCTCATACTTTAGCACAAACTAAATATTTCTAAAACTAGTTTTATTACCTAGCAACTTTACAAAGTACATATTTTCCTCGAACTTAAATTCAATTGATTATTTATTGACGTAACAAACGATTTTCTATATAATGTTTTAAACTATTACAAAGCCTACTTAGCTCGTACTATTTAACAACTTTTGCCTTATGTACAAAACCAAATTTTGAAAATATTTATTTTTTTTGGAATAATATCTAGTCTCTAGATTCTCCATCAACACTCACCCATTTTCAACTTGTTCAAATTTTTACAATATTTGGCATACACCACAATCATGTTTTCTTATACACTTGATTATAACCTTTGATCCAAACCCCAAAATTTACACTACTATATAATCTCCTTACTATAAAATAAACTCTTTATCAACTATCTTCACATTCACAACCTTGATTCTGCTTCAAAATTTTTCATCATCCTCTCAAGAACTAAATTCATATCCTTCACCTTCTCACACGTGAGCTAGTTACCCATGATAATCAAACTACTAAAAACCTGATACTTGATTCTACATGATTTTTTTTTCCAAAACATCATTGTTTGTGAAACTTGATTTTCCCTTAATTTGACTATTCACTGGACATTTAATTATTCATGATACTCGTGTTTTCATTTTCTTGATCTTATTATCATTTTGTACCCAATTATGTCATACTCATAGGCATATAACATCTAGAAATTTCCTTGCGTATTATTGTGTATTAACACAGATTGGAAATTTATTTTATTGATTACGTTTATTTTTAATCATACAAGACTCTACCTTACATTTATTTGAAACGTTTAGACTTGATACTTGATCTTACAGATGCTTTTCTAAGAAAACATCATTGGTTATTACATGAAACTAGATTTTTCCCTTAATTTGACTACGCATTGAGCATCTAATTATTCATGATACTCGTAAACATTTAATTATTCATGATAAACACTTACACTTAATGGTTGTAGTACTTACAAACTTGCTTGCATAAACATGCTATCAATTTGCAATTTATGTGAATAATAATTGCTGCACTTAATAGAAGTCATCATGCCTTTTTCAACAGTCGGGAGAGGCCCTACAACCTGCTCCACGACTGGTGGAGGCTATCGAACATACTCAACGATTGGTAGAGGTCACTATGCCTTTTCAAACAGTCGGGAGAGGCCCTACAACCTACTCCACGGCTGGTGGAGGCTATCAAACCTGCTCAACAATCGGTGAGGTCATAGAAGGACGCAAAACTTTAATGTAAGGTAAATTGATGATTCCGGTCCGGAACGTAATCATGAATTTACAGGTACATTAGGGTAGTGTGAAATTCTATTAGAGTTTTTGGAAAGGCGTCCAATACGTTTTCAAGGTATCAAAGGTGTGGTGGGTTAGCTGCGGTACACCCTGTATACAAACACTAATGATGCATTGAAAATGAGACTGGAAGTCGGACCAGGAACAAGCTCTGTTTACTTGATAGTTCATTTAGTGTTTCTATAGTCAGTCAACTCGTACATTTATCATAGGATTCCTAAAACTTGAAACTTAGTGAATTACTAGATTCTTATTCTCCTTATTATTCGAGACAAACCTAATGCAAATCCTTAACTCACACCTATCAAGTCTCATATCCAAATCATCCGAATTCTCCAAACCACAGTTATCTTAATTTTTACCCAAGCATCCATAACCCTATGTTTCTAATAACTTTGGGACGAAGTTTCTAAAAGTAGGGGATGCTGTGACATCCGTCACTTTTTCTTTTATATAATAATAATAATAATAATAATAATAATAATGATAAAAAAAAAATCAGATTTTAATATAGTCATTACATATGCATTTTATTTTTTTTTAAACCAAACTAAACCCATCCCTTGAAATCCATCCCATGAGCCCAAACCCCTTTCCCCTTGTGGAATTCAGAAGCCCAACAGCAGGCCCATCAGACAAGGCCCGGGCCAGCACCACTCTCCTTCCCATTCTATTTAAAAGAAAAAAAAAACATAATCTGCTGCTTATGACGGGTATCGAACCCGGACCACCCTCCACACACACACATGAAACCACCAACTGAGCCACACGAATCTTTTGTTCCTTTATGAACTTAATTATTATTTATAATCACCTTGATTCGTGTCTGCTGCTCCTTATCGCGTCTGTGCAGCAGCCAAAGCTTAGTCAAGATCTTCTCTTGACTCGTAATTGAATCAATTAAGGATATAATTGACTAATTTCATTTCGTGACTTGTAATTATCGAATATTACGCGTATTACACCCTAATAAACGCGTTCAAAACATTCAATTTGAAGCTAATCACGCGTTTGTTTTAAAAACCAAGTCAAACTTACCAATTTATCGTTCCAGACGATTGCACTATAAATTGATGCTCTGCGAGCACTACCAACTCGCCATTAATCCTTTCTCTATCTCCAATTCTCTTTATTACACACTGATTGTTCTACGCGAGCCCGAGTTTGACTTTTATACTTGACCGAGCTTTCGTGTTCAAAACAAACTTGTAAGTCCAATTGTTCCTGTGGGTTTTAGTTATCGGCCATCACTCATCAATAGCCCCATGATTAATTGGGCTATTGATGAGTGAATCAAATTATTGCAGAAACTAGGGTTCATGGCATATTGAATTGGGGATAAACTGATTTCGTGTAATATATTTAATTTATATAAAACAGAACATATCACAACCACAGGCCTAGGCCAAGTGGTTGTGACTGTTGCTTGTAACCATGACCACCCGGGTTCGAGTCCCGGCTTGGACGCCCATTTTTTTCTTTTGTTTTCATTTTTTTTTACACAAACCATATATATATATATTACATTTAAACTTATAAATTCATTTTTAAATAACAAAACCCTTTTATAAATTCTAAAAAAAATTATTTTTAACAAATCTGATGTCAAAGCTTTATCTACAATTTTTATTTTTCTGAAATTCATTTATTTAATATTTATAATAATTAAATCAATTTTACACTATTATATTTATAAAAATCCATTAAAATATCAAAACGATCTTATAAATTTCCACAAAAATTATCCTAAACTTGTATATTCATAAGCATTTCAGAAATAATTTTTAATTCTGAAAAACCGGCCTTTTATATTTTTAATTAATTTTGGTTAGTTTTAATCATAAATAAATCATAATAAATTCATTTTACAATATTTTTGTACCAAAATTTTACATAAATTATTTCTATTCATATAGAATTGAAATACAATTTTTAATTCAGAAATTCTTTGATTTTAATATTTTTAGATATTAAAGTCGTATTTTGACAATTTGAAATAATTAGATTAAATATTCTATTTTCAAGAAAATAATTTTATAAAAATTATTTTCATACTTAAAACCTTATGTTGTGACTATATTCAACTTAAAATTTTACAAAAAGACTTTTATTTATTTATTTACTAAATTTTTTATATTTAATAAACAATTTGTTTATTAAACAAATAAACGTTATCCCCAATTCGAAGCCCTAGAAATACATATATCCTAGAGTTATTTCCCTTACGCATTATCGAATACTTTAGGTTGATCATTTGGGAGTAATCTCAATTCATATCTCGTTGTCCAGTTAAATCTCAAACTACTACGTGAACTGTGAGTATTCCTACCCCTTTTTACTTTTATACATTTTCGGGGTGTTACATGTACACTATTACAATTTCAAATACAATTTTACATTTTCACAAATACAATTCTAGTACTATGTGCATTGCTTACAACGTGCTTTATGCTTAGACATTACATGTGGATTACATTTGTACTTAGTGAAATCATTAACATGGTACAAGCCGACCTTAACATTGGATAGCGCTATTTGGATTGACAACCCGCCTAGATTGACTCTCCCCCTTTTTCATCGGAGAATCCGTGGCCAGTGTTAAGCTTTTTATCCATTTATTGGATAAGTACACTACAGTTCATACAGTACATTATACAGTCACAGGGTTGATTTCGCTCATTTGTATGATACATAGTTTACATATTTGCACTGTAGCTTGCACTTGAATTGTATAACTTTTTAACCTACTATATATATCAAATCTAGGAATGCTCACCAACATTTCATATGTTGACCAAATCTATTTTGTACATGTTTCAGGTGCAGTTTGATCTAGTGCTTTAGCAAGGAACATTTAGTGCTATATTTTAATTCAGATAATTCAGATAATTCAATATTTACATTTCATTTAGACAATGTATTTTCCATTTCCATGTAAGACAATTTTGATTATTCAATAATATTTACATTTTAGTACCATGAGCTTTTGAACAATCGTCACTACGTGGCACCTCGATGATTCCGCCATCGGTTGGGGTGTTACATATAATGAATTGATTTTTGACTCATCTAAATTCCATCCAATATTTGTTAAGAGGATAATTAGGATTGAGTATTGATATGCATATGGGCAATTTTTTAGTGTTATTTCTTGTGTGCTTTTGCTTTCCAGAATTGAATTGAGGTGCATATCGATTTCGATCAACATTCCAAAAAAATATAAACTTATGTATTATAATTTGTTTCTCAACATTACCCCACATGAAAATTTTGTGTGACATGAAAATTTTTATATAACAGTTGCAATATTATAGCTATTATTTTATAAATAATAAAAATGTTATTTTGGGTTTATGATCATTTTCTTTGTTGGTTGCATATTACAAGTTTCTTATGTTTAGATTGTTAAGTTTTTATCCATGTTCTGTATGCATATGGTTTGATACTTTGATCTTGAAATTGAAATGATTGTGGCCAAATGAATTTATTTCTTTCGATAATGTATGTTGCTAGCATGAAATTTTACAATCACTTCAAAACTATTCTTTCCGGAATACATTGAAGAAGCCAAAAAAATATGACCACCGAGAGCTGGAAAAGAAGCAGGAACTTTTCTTTTTCAATCCGGTTAGGTATGCTGCAATTAAGAAATTTCTAAAGATGGGTCCAAACGGGTCGAAAGTTGCATGAAGTGTTTCTAATGATTAAAGTCCAAAAGTATTTTATTCAAATAATCACATTTGACACTCATTATGTATATTTCAGTCCGGGAAGTTGTTTCTTTCTTCCCCATGGTACTCGAATAACTAAGAAGCTAATGACATTCATAAGAATAGAATATCGTAAAAGAGGTTATTTAGAGGTGATTATTTTTTCGTGTATACTTCTCTTCATGTTTCATGTTATAAAAGCTCATATATTGTGGCATTGCTTTGGCAGGTTACTACACCAAATATTTACAATATGCTATTGTGGGAAACATCAGGTCATGCTACAAATTACAAGGAGAACATGTTTATTTATATTTGATGTAAGTCTATTAATTTTGATAATGTTAACATTTACATTTTCTTTGTTTAGATAGTTTTATAGCTTTTGCTGATAAGTTTTTTGCCGATGGAGTTTCACGTTTATACATGTCTTTTCTTGCAGATAGAAAAGCAAGAATTCGGGCTGAAGCCGATGAATTACCCAGAACATTGCTTGATATTCCATAACAGAGTTCGTTCTTACAGGGGTTAGTTTTTTTATTAGTACATTTTAAGGATGTGTTTTTTTTATTCAAAAGACTATTATTAGAAATGATGTAAATCATAACCTATTAAAGATTTCCAAATTTCCGTTCTTCAGAGCTTCCACTTCGTATAACTGACTTTGGAGTTCTGCATCGCAATGAAGCCAGTGGTTCATTGACTGCCCTGACTCGGGTCCGAAGGTTTCAGCAGGTAATTCAGTTTTTGTTATATTTATAATAGCTTATTGTCCGATTAAGTTGCATTGGTCTCGACTTTTGTTCAACATGCCTAAATTTGAGTGATGTGTTGAGCTGTGCAATGCTAGATAGAGCAATTCATTTTCCTACCTGTATGAATGTAGTCTTTGTAAGATCACCAAGACTAAGTATCAGAAGTTGTTCAAATAATTATTTGCAGAATTGCCAATAAATATTATATAAGTATGTTTATGGCTCACTGTATCAACAATTGGTTACTATGAATTAATTTATTAGTTGTATGGGTGTGTATCCAAATATGATTGTGTAGAGGTTGACATGAAGTAAATGAACTCTTTTTTTTTCATATCTATAACTTCTTTATTTTGTAAGTTCTGTTGGCAAATGACAAAAAGTGTTGCATTGCATTAATGTCCAGTGGTTGAATGCTGACTGAGTTTACGTCTAGTATGTTTTCTTCTTTTATCTTTTTTTATTAAGTCATGTAAGCTGTAGGGCCACACATCTCCACCATATACACATGCTGCCCATTTTTTAGATTGAATACTGGTTCAGGCCAATTGTGTCGAGAAAAAAAAAACGCGTTCTGCCCAAATGGGTTCAGGTTGAACATGCTTTTAGAAAAGACAAACTATCAAAAGAGTCTACATGCTAAAGTAAGAACAATAATAGATCAGTTAAGCATAAACCAAGAGGGTGTGGCTTTGAAATGTATCAGTTTGTTTTACAACAATGACTCATTTTGACCCATTATATGTTTGCTTGCAAGTATAGATCAAGAGAGTTACCTCAACCGAATGGGCTTTTTTGTTAATTAGTTTAACATATTCATATGGATTCAAATAGGCTATAACTATGAAGATATTTAGATTTACATGTCACTTGTTTAACACTTCTATATCCTTTTACAAATGATAAAGATATATAATTAACATAATATGATTGCATTTTTTACAGTTCAAGTGTAAGCTTCAAGAACTAAACCTTTGAGAATTCACTTCTGAAGTGTGAGCATCAACAATACAACTTTTCGCTATGTGTCGGCATGAGGTAAGTCTCTGTACAAAATAAACTATCATTGTCAAGAATGTGTACAACATGTTGACACGTTACATAACACAAAAGGTATTTTATTAATAAATTGATTGTGGACTTGTGGTATATGCATCACCTGTATTAAGTGCCATACGAAAAGCAAAAAACATCTCTAGAAATGTTGTTACTTTGTCCAAATAAGTCAATTTCAATTTCTAGAGAAGATTAAGTAACCTTCTTTGAAGAGGATGGAAAATATAGTTACCAAGGGCTAAAGCTTTACTCTTTTTTAACTTCTTTATATATCATGTAGCCTACTCATTAGTTATTTTCCCACCTTAGACCATTCTAGCCCTTTTACTTTTACTTTTACTCTTACGTGGAACCCATTTCTCTCAAATATTCAATCTTACACTTAATGTTTCTCATGAAAAAAATGGCATGATTTTTATTAGACCGCTAAGTAAAAGGCTTATAAGGTTTCATCAGACCTGTATAGAAAGAAAGGTGTCAAAAGCTACTGTTGTAAAGCATGTTGTTTATGAACTTACACGTTTGTTGAGATTTATAATTTAAACATCACGCTTTCACATCATGGAATAAATCCCGTGATTGGCAGTTATTTTTGTTTGTTGGACACAGTTCTTATGCATAACTATCCTAATCATGATACCAGGAGACGAGATTCATTAGGATGGTTGGAGAGAAGCACCACGTATCAACCATGGACATGGACCACGAGTAATCATGGAACTTATTATGCACCTGATGTTGTAAGGTTTCTCCTTACTCGGTTTACGCAATTTTCATGTGTTCGTCGAACCAGTTTATATCAAGGTTCATTTGTAATTGGGTTCATGTGACTATCAAAGTCAAACTTTGTGGAATGTTATGGACTGTTGAGTTGTACAGTCTAAGCTTAAATTGCGACATTGTGATTGATTGTATTAGTAATATCACAATAATATTGCATTTTTCTTATAGTTACTATCACATGTCAGTATACATGATGAAACTGAGTTCATTTGACTAAGGTAGTCAAACTTTATGAAATGTTGACTTCTGTAGTCTAACAAAGGCCCAACAATTGAAAATTTTCATATTAGATTTTTCAACCACCGGGAAATGACAATTATATCAAATAATATATAAAATAATAAAAAAAATCTCTCAACCCCGGGACACTCCCGGGTAATCAGCTAGTAATATATATAAAAGAATTGAACATTGCTGACGTGGCGTGCAATGATGTATTCAGCCTCTCCATGAAACTGTCACGTGGCATCATAATTGAAAGATTTTAGTGTTTTTGAATTATTTCCTTTTTTAATTAAAAAAAAAGATAAACATAAAACCCTAAATTTATCTCTCTATCTCTCAATTCTCAATTACTAAAATTAAATTAAGTTATTTTAGGAAAAAAAGAATTTAAAAACAAATTTAAATTTTTCTCTCTTATGTTCCTCCCATAATTTTTAAACGTTAATATATTTTATATTCGAGATTTTTTAAATAAAAAAATTACTCCAAATTAACGAGCGTTTTATTATCTTTCCAACGAGTACCATAGTGCTATATAAAAAACGGAGAAAAAACGACTATTTTTTGTGGGGTTATGTTCATACAGAAAAAAAAACACAAAGTGTGCAGGTTATTCATTAATCATGTTTTTTCTTTTAAACCAAGTTCTTATCTACGATGTTGAAATTCAGCCCAATCTCCATGCTATCATTGGAATTTTACTCTTCTAAAGATGGATAGGTATACTTCATCAAGAGAAGCTAGGAGAAAGAATCGCGCAACACTGCAACCCATGGTATCACCTTATAGCAAGGTTATTTTTTTATTTATTTAATTACAAGAGTAATAATTATTACTATTAGTATTAGTATTATTAGAATGGTTATATTTTTCAACCCCCATCATGAATTCTACATCTATATAAGTCAAAGTCAAATTGTAACATATTTTAAATTACGTGAAGATAATTATATGTTGAAAGTTATCCTTTTAATACTGTATTATGTTTAATATGGTGTATGTTTTTTATTTTTTTAACTTTTTAAATAAATGTTTTTTTAACTAAGATTGATTATGTTTATGTTATTTACTCTTTTCGTGATTTGAGTTTTCTTCTTTTATCATTTTTTTTATTAAATCATATTAAATTTTTCAACCCCGGGACCTTCCCGGGGTAATCAGCTAGTATGTATATATAATTAAAGAAAAGTCTTTTTGCTAGGATGACGTTCATTTAGGTCATCTCTCATTGTAATTGTGCCACATGACATTAGGTAGGATTTAATAAAAAATACCCTTGAAATGACACATGGCACTAGACGAGTTTTCTCCTCTTATTTCCCTCAAAAAGTTTTTTTCTCTCTCTCTCTCATATTTTCCCCCATAGTTTTTAAACATTAATAACTTTTATATATGAAATATTTTTAAAAATATACACCAGATTAACAAGTGTTTTATTAACTTTGCAACGAGTACCTAGTGTATACAAAAAACAAAAAAAAAATACAATGTGTTCAGTTAATTCATTAATCATGTCTAGGCAAGCTACTAATCATACTAAAACCAGTAAATAGAAATTCTATTTTCGTCTAAAGCAGAATAGGTTAAAACCATGACTTTCCAACAAAAGTCAGACCTTCAAGACCAGCGTCTCAATCACTCCCTGCAATGGTTGCTTGTGCCTCTGCTCCTCATCCAAACGTACATTTTTTAATATACATTTTCATTCCTATTCACATGATTAAAATTGTTGTTTTCTCATATTTTAGTATGTTAATGTCTATGTTACATTATCACACATATTTTATCATTTTATATTAGATTTGTCTATCCTAGAAAACTTTCAGGATATAAGCTAGTATATATATATATATATATATATATACATACACACACATATGTGTATATATATATATATAGGAAAAGTATAAAGTGAAAACCTCATTGAATTAAGAAAACTAAGAAAATCCTTGTAAAAACCATCTAAATTTTTTTATTTTTTATTTTTTTGAAAAAAATACACAAGGTAACATACATGTATTAAAGCGTTTTGGGCCTAAAAAACAAAAAAAAAACGCTGATAGGATATTTTTATAAAAATAAACAATGTTTGTGCTGTTAAATATGTAACAGAGCTGTAACAACTCTGTTACATATGTAACAGCGCAAATTTTGTTTATTTTTTTTAAATATCCGATTGGCGTTTTTTTTATTTTTTTCGGCCCAAAACGCTTTAATACATGTATGTTACCTAGTGTATTTTAAAAAAAAAAATAGATGGTTTTTACAAGGGTTTTCTTAACTCAAGGGGGGTTTTCAATTTATCCCCTATACATACATACATACATACATACATACATACATACATACATACATACATACATACATACATACATACATACATACATACATACATGTTTTGATAACGTACACAATAAACATAGTGGTAAGGACCAAAAATCACGAGACCCAATTTTTGCATATCGGCGAGGGCCGAACTCAATTCTTATAAACACTATATACGAAAATCGCAAACTTCTACTACTGAGCCAAAAAACGAAGGGGGTCGGGGCACCCCTGTCCCCCATTATCCTTCGCCATTGAATGTACATATATGTACAAATGTGTATATACGATTGCATGTGCATACATGCATAGAAAAGAAGATTATGGGTAAGAACATGTGTTTTTCTAATGTACACAGGGACCATGTTCCGTTTCTGCCATGGTTGGTTTCTACCACAGATGAGGTTAATTATCTTGAAAAAAAAAAGCAATCTCATATATGGTCAAGGACCAACCATATTACGTTTATGCATAATTTAGAACTAGTGATGTAGTTTTTAATAAATATGTAGTAAAGTCGTAACATAAACGTTATACATAGACTAACCGCGCAATTAATTTCATTCTAAATCAATTTCACTGAAATGATTATTAAAAGTATGTATCAGCCCAAAAACGTAGGGACGTGATACTACATCCGGTCAAGTCAAAAGTGAATTGTAGTCATTATTGTCTTTCATAAGACTGGTGGGTATGGGGGACGGCAAGGGACCGGCAACGCCATGCCGCCCCGGGCTACACCGCCCCCCAGGGCCGGCAACGGCATGCCCGGCAATCCCTTGCCGTTGATGCCGTGCCTTGTGATTGGTGGGTTGAGGATGAAGCCGGAGAGAAGGAGATCAGCCACCACACCCTTGGCCCGACATGAGGAGCTCCGGCAATGTCGCCGGTGACGTGGATGCAGAGGTGGCGGCCTGTCTTCCGGCACCACACCCACTGGTCTAATCTTGCACCATAGTGTGTCATGATGATGTATAATCAATCAAACTATGTTACACATTGTGACACAATATGATGATTGCGATTTACGATGCACAGCTTGTAAATTGGTTGAACATAGTCCTATTGTGTCCTTAGATTGTTTTGGGATCATTTTGCATATCACACATGTATTAACGTGCATCAAAGATTTGTAAACGCTATTAAGTTAGAACAAAATGTACGAAGGCTAGCTAGTATTAAACCGAGAGCATAAAATTCTTATTTTTGATGTAATTTGTTAAATCATAATTTTAATATATTAAAAAATTTAATCAAGTTTTTTTAACAAACAAAATATTAAAAAAAAAACTCAAAATTAGTGAGAAACTTGGATATATATATATAAATGTGGATCAACTTTTTTGACAAAAGTTGCATGAGATAAGTCCCTCCTAATCCACAACGAGACCCGCCTTTCACAATTACGCTTACAAGTTTTTTAAATGTGTTTCAACCAACCGTCTCTCTATGGATGTTTTCGCTATTGATTTACAATACACATATTATAGCCATTTAAGAAAGTAGTATAAGTTATGTAAATAATTAACTAATTTAACTTAAAATTGATAACTAAATTCAGCATAACATTTTTTTAGATACATTCTTAAAAGTTTTATTTTACAAACTAAAATCAAAGTTGATATAAATGCCAAGACTTTGACTGGCTTGGTTCATGTCCTCCTCCGACAGCATGCATTGACCGAAACCATGAAGAGTTAATTAGATTGACTTCTCTTTTCTGCTTTTCTTTATATTCTTATTTTCTTTTCTTTCTCCCTTCAATGCTAGTTCGTTATTATTATTTTTTAACTATATTTTTCTTGTACACCAGCCCTCAAGTCCCAATCTAATCAAAAAAAGAAACACCAAACATTGGAATTTGTTTTCCAATTTTAATAATAATAATAATAATAATAATAATAATAATAATAATAATAATAATAAAAACTTCAACCAATTTCTCGTAACCACAAAACTTGGTTAGTGGCGTAGGGGAGACCCAATTTGATCAACAAGACAAATATAATTATAAATAGGATACTATTTCAGAGTCGTTCTTGAGAACTCTAAAAAATCCGCAGTCATAGGCGAACAGGGCCCATAAGTGCAATGGTTTGTCTTCATTAGTCATTTGTTATCCTGTTTTTAGTAAAATGAGTTGAAAGCACTTTTAAATGTAAAAAAATAATAATATTTTTTCAAATTATCCTATATATTTATGTACCAATACTCATGAACAGTGCCTCTGCCACGTGGCAGAGGCTGGTTGTTTTTTTTGTTTTTTTTTTCATTTAGCTTCATATATTTTAATGGTTTATATAGTGTATTTTATGACAATATGACAAAATTTGATGTTGGTTTAGTTGGTGAGGCTGTTGTATTGTTAGACATGTTGCCCGGGTTCGAGCCTTGCACCCGGTTTTTATTATTTTGGTTATTTACAATTTTGAACGACCAGTACTTGAGTGCCACAACATCATTTGACCACTTTTCTTTTCTTTTTGTGTGACACGTCTCACCCCATTCTTATACACGTGTTTCCCTCCTCTAATAACATTAGAGGCAACATAACAGCACAACCAAAGTCGCTTCTTTCTCTCTCTATACCCCATCACCACCGCACCAACTCTTCTGATAACATCATCACTGCGTGTTTCCCTCTTCTGACATCATCACCACCACCTCTTCGATGAACAGAGACCTTTCAGATCTGTGTCTTGAACAGTAACTGAGGTATTTTCGGTATTCTGCATTTGACTGTTGGTATTTTGTTTCGTATTCTCTGCCGGTGTACCGTTTAGCTTTCAAACGATTTGCTTTGACGGTGGTTTTGTATGCGATGGTAAAGGCTGCGACGGTGGTGGTGGTTACATCGAAGGTATGAACTTTCCGTCAAAACACTATCGGGCTTTTCCGGTAATAATATTGTGTTTACTCTCTATGCATCTCCCGCTTCTTCAACTTTGCTTTGTTTTCTTCTGTTAATAGATATGCTTAACAGTGGCCTTCCTCAAATCTATCAACCACAACTTCAACCATCAGAATAGCTAAAAGGTATGCCTTCTTACGATTTTGTTAAAGAGAATTGAAATAATAACTACTTTTATGATACAGGGTTTCAACTTTTTGTATGGTAAGGGTTATTTTGCGCCTCCTTCCTTCTCCTTATATATAAGCAAATTATTAGAGATGAGACAATTCATAAGTTTTAACACCATTTGTTCTTATATTCATATATTAAGTCTATATTTAAAAAACAATACGTTGATGTGTAATCTATCATTGCAGGAGAGACAATATGCTATGTATAAATTGGTAGATGAAAAATTAGATCTTCTGTTGGTAGCGACAAAGATTCAGTTTTGGAAACTGAATACCCTATAAGCTGATGGTAATACTTTCACCCCACACCTTGGTTTTTGTTGTTAATCATTCTGATTTAGTTCTTTGTTTACCTATGTTTAAACATGGCACCCTAACAACATGGTGAACTGGTTGGAAACCAAAACTGGCTACCAAAGGGCCCGGTCAAAACTGGTGTCACATGTGGTGCATCTACCCCTGATAAGGTAAATTTTTTTCACTGGAAAGTATATTTAATATTGATTGGTTTTGTAAGCGTCAACATGTGGCTATGTAACGAGACTCCTCCAACCAAACACCATTCTTTTCATCGATTATTATTATCTCCTCAAAATAATCTCACATCTATTTACTCATGTAATCTTTCTCCATTCCATTTTTTTATATTGCGTCTTAATTTAAATTTTCATTTTGTTAATGGTTGTGATCAGGTAAGGGCTGATGGTGAACGCTGCTGGGAAAACCCAATTAGCGGGAAGGGAAAGAAGGTGCATGTCAGGCGGCGAGCAACCACAAACAACAGCCTGATTAGTACAAACTATGAGTTAGAAGTTAAGTTTGAAACATAATGTAGTTGTAAAACGTTGATTATTAAATATCTTGAGTCACAGGCGCAACACTTCTTTTCATGTACAGTACATAGGATGTTCCTTTTTTGCGCAACGTTGGCTCGGTTTTCAAACTGGATGCAAGTAAGTTTTTAGATGCTCTTTTATAAGATGTATATGTTTGTGCTATCTTCCAGTTTTAAACTTAAGCACGGCATGTGTAATTATTGAAGCCTTAGGACTAAGAGTGCAATATCTGTAAACCCCATGGACCAACCATGCGATTCTCTCTCTCTATCTCTCTCTCTCTTTTTTTAAAAAAAAATAGAAGGTAGAGACTAGAGATGAATAAAGATATGAAAATATTTATTAATATTGTTGGTATAAATGGAGGAGAAAGCAGTTAATGAGTGACATATTCAATGTGAGATGGCTCATGTTACCTAGTGGAAATCTATATTTTTTTAGATTTTTAATTTGGTATCATGTATAATATTTAAGCCCTGACGTCTATATGATTTTCAATTCGGTAATGTTTTCAATTCTTGCTTTTTTTTTTCTTGGTCCGGAGACGCATTATACAACTATATTGATATGATTATATATGTCAATTGTAGAGGCATAATGCACGATGCATTAATACGTGTTGGTTATAAATGCAAAGAATATATGGTAGTTAAATCTTGGGTAACAACCCATTTTCACAAATGGGTTAAATAGATATTTATTTAACAACTAAAACCAACTTAACTTGTTTGTTTCATTAAAAGTTACTCATAAAGTTTTATAAAACATATAAAAACAATATTACTAGTAATGACAATATGATGTTGTGACATCCGTCACTTTTTCATTATATATATATAATATATATATATATATATATATTTATAATGATAAAAATAATAATAATAATAATAATAATCATATTTTTTTTTAGACTAAACTAAACATATAAAACCACACATCTTAACCCATTAACAAACCCAACCATAACCCAAACATTTTCCCTTGTCTGAAGCCCAAGAAAGTCGGCCCATCAAGAAGGCACCCCATCAGGCCGGCCCAATAGTCCCCCCCCTCTGATCTGATAACAAAAAAAGAAAAGAAAAACAAGGTCCATGCCGGGTTTCGAACCGGTGACCTTCCAGACACACACACCACGTCTCAACCACTGCTCCATGTTACCTATTGTGATTAGATTAGGAACTTAAATGTATTTAACACCTTGATATATTGTTTCTTCTTCTCTTCTGTTCGAACAACAGCAACAGCAACTGAATATATATATATTTTTTTTTAACAAAACCTTTGATTTAGAAATTATTTATGCAAACATGGTAATATTACGTGATTACCGGTCTTGTATTGCACGATTACACGTCAATTAACAACGGATCGTTGACTAATTTTGAATTCACACGCGTTTGACAATAAATCGTGGTCAACCTTCCAATTAACCAAACCCTTTGATCCTCTGTATAAATAGACCCTCTACGAACCTTGGATACTCGCTCACAACTCTCTCTCAACCTCCAATTATTCTCTAAACACTGATAATTAAGATCTTGGATCAAACGTTTGACTTTTGCTTTGACCCGGCAATTATACTCAATTCATCACTGTGAGTTTGATTATTTGTGTGGGTTATATTCATCGGCCATCACACATCAATAACCCTATGGTTAATCAGGCTATTGATGTGTGATTTGTCTAATTGCAATTTCTAGGGCTCGTTACATTGATTTGGGGATAAACAACGATTCACGTTATGTATTTATTAAATTTTAACCAGAGGATATCACAACCACTGGCCTAGGCCAAGTGGTTGTGACCTTGGCTCAATACAACAGTCACCCGGGTTCGAGTCCCGGCACAGACCCCCTTTTTGTTCTTTTCTTTTCTTTTCTTTTCAAACAACAATTATATATATATATATATTAAACCTTTTAATCTTTTAAATTCATTTTAAAATATCAAAACTATTTTATAAATTCTAAAAAAATTATATTTGTTTAATCTGAGATAAAAGTTTTAATTACAATTTTTATTTTTCAGAAATTCATTTATTTAATATTTATAATAATTAAATCATTTTTATACTATTATATTTATAAAAATCCATTTATATATCAAAACAATTTTATTAAATTCTTCAAAAATTATCCTAACTTTTTATAAAGATAAACTTTACTGAAATAATTTTTAATTCAGTAAAATCATTTATTTTATATTTTTAATCAATTTTTGTTAGTTTTAATCATAAATAATTCATAATAAATTCATTTTACAATATTTTTGCACCAAAATTTTACATAAATTATTTCTATCCATTTAGAACAGAAATACAATTTTTAATCTAAAATTTCTTTAATTTTAACATTTTTAAATATTAAAGTTATATTTTGACAAATTGAAATAAATAGATTAAATATACTATTTTCAAGAAAATAATTTTATAAAAATTATTTTCACATTTAAAACTTTATATTGTGACCATATTTGATTTAAAGTTACTCAAAGACTTTTGTCTATTTAATTACCAAATTTCTCTTATTTATATAACGTTTAATTTATTAACCAAATAAATACTTATCCCCAATTCGAAGCCCTAGAAATACATGTATCCTAGAGTTATTTCACTTACACATTATCAATTACTTTAGGTTAATCATTTGGGAGTAATCTCAATTCATATTTCGTTGTCCAAGTTCAAATTCAAGTTATTACGTGAACTGTGAGTACTTCCTATCCCCTTTTTACTTTTATACATTTTTGGGGTGATTCAAGTACACTATTACAAATTTCAAATACAAGTTTACATTTTCACAATACAATTCTAGTACTATGTGCATTGCTTACAACGTGCTTTATGCTTAGACAATACATGTGGAATACATTTGTACTTAGTGAAATCATTAACATGGTACAAGCCGACCTTAACATTGGATAGCGCTATTTGGATTGACAACCCGCCTAGGTTGATTCTCCCCCTTTTTCATCGGAGAATCCGTGGCCATTGTTAAGTTATTATCCATTTGTTGGATAAGTACACTACAGTTCATACAGTACATCATACAGTCACAGGGTTGATTTCGCTCATTTGTTTGATACATGGTTTACATATTTGCACTGTAGCTTGCACTTGAATTGTATATCTTTTAACCTACTATATATATATATCAAAACTAGGAATGCTCACCAACATTTCATATGTTGACCAAATCTATTTGTACATGTTTCAGGTGCAGTTTGATCTAGTGCTTTAGCAAGGAACATTTAGTGCTTATTTTAATTCAGTTATTTCAATATTTACATTTCATTTAGACAATGTAATTTCCATTTCCATGTAAGACAATTTTGATTATTCAATAATATTTACATTTTAGCACCATGAGCTTTTGAACAATCGTCACTACGTGGCACCTCGATGATTCCGCCATCGGTTGGGGTGTTACAGATGTTTACCGGTAATATAATGACAACATGCCAAAAAATTTTGTCGTCTTCTCAACCAAGTTTAGTAGTTTGTTACCTAAATTAATAGTTTGTTTATATTTATTTTCTACAAGTCCAAGAACCATCTTAAAAATAAAATCCATTAACAATATATTTACTAGATCTAGCACAGCTTTAAAATCAAATACTACACAATATATCATGAGAGGATCAATAAAATAACAGTAACGAGTATCGTGCTACAAATTGTCTCCCCGCAGTAACGCCCGAATTCCCCACTAGTATAAATTATAAAGTACATTTTAATATTTCAGGCCTACTAAGTACTTCCTAATTATTTAACTAGGAAATGATAAACTAAACACAACTATTTTGATTTATTTATTTTTAATTAGATAAAACCTTCTCCTTCCTTGCTTTCCATATGCTCTAACATGCTGTGATGAACAGCCCATGCAACTCCTCCGCCCCCTTCTTTTTCAATCTACACACTTCGTGGAGATCCATTAACTCTCTAAAAGAGAAAAGATAGATGGGAGGCAATTTACACCACCTAATGATGAAGATCCACATCACTGATGCCATTACGCAAGAAGAGAAGAGGTGTTCAACTGAATCAGTCTCGTCCTCAAACAAAACGCAGTTGTCGGAGGCTACAGATATTCCTCCTCATCGACGCCAATCTTATAGGAATGCAATTCATCTTAGCATGACAAGCAAACATATTGCACTTTAATGACACCCATTTACACCAATCCATGATATAATTTTTCCTATTGTCCATCTCGCTACCTAGCAGCCTTTTTTACCGATCCCATTGAAAACCGACCCAAATCATTACCTAATCAAGACCAAGTGTCTTTCCTTTCCCCCGTGGAGACTGAAGCAACATATCGATACAACCTTGCTATTCCTCCATATTTAAAGCTGTAGCTCGAGCCTTTTTCCACTACCATTACCAAACCAAGATATCGTTTTACCATTTATAACAGTCTACTATTCTGCATGTTTTGATACTTTCCAACAGGAACACGTTGGGCCACTCATATTTAAGTATCTTATTACCTAACCAAGTATTGATCCAAAGTCTTATATCTTCACGATATTATTCCAACAATAGGGAACGCTTTGTTCGAAAGCAAGAAAGAACATCCTCTTTTCGATTTGTGGCAAACATCCACCACCCCCTTCCAAAGACTCTTATCTTCAACTCTATACCTCCAAACTCATTTTGAAAGAAGCTTAATGTCACACCACGACAATGGCGGAAACACGTGGCGCGACGGTTCAAAGCATAAAGTCAAGGTTATTGCTAAACACAAGTAATTTAAGAAAATGGGTCATTTATTATGACGTCAAATCTTGTTCAAACATTACACAAAAGTAAATTGTTTTTAAGATAATCATAGAGGTTTCTCATATATATCCCAAATGCCTTGGGAAATAAAAGTGAAACCCCGCAAAAGTTTGACGCCGCATTGGAGGATTCCTTGACCCAGCTTGCCCGGTGCTCCTTCATCTAGTTACCTGAAAGATATGTTTAAAAGTTTCGTCAATATAAAATATATTGGTGAGTTCACAGGTTTTTAGTTTCCAAAACTTGAATACTTGGGAAATACCATGTTATGACAATATATAGGAGTTGCAAATTCCTATAACTCTACTTGAGACTATAATCAAACCAAGACGTATAAAATAAATATGCCCCGCTCCAAGTCGTTACTCGGTTTCCCACGACTTAAGTTCAGAATATATGCACCCCAGGCATAACCTAATGCATAATCGACGCTATCGATTAGGGGTGGGCCTTGTCAGGCACCAATAGTACTATTCAATATTCCTCCGGTTTCATTTCCCTGAATAAATGATTATAGAGGCGAGGACTCAACCCCGAGTGGCGGTCACACCTCAAGTAATAAATCCGTCAAACATTTTCCCTAACATATCTTTCCCCCGGAAAACGTAAAAATAGTTTAAAATGGGGCCGTGAAACTCACCTGTAACTCTGTCTGGCTTACTAGGCGGATAGCAAAGATGGTCTCGCACCTACAAACGTCCTAGACGTATAAGTCACTATTCCTATAGTGCATGTGCCTTGGCAAGTTGTACACCCAACTCCCGACCACGAGTTATTCCAAATCCCGTTTAATTAAGCGCGTATCCTAGGTTTCGTTGGCGTTACATTACCCTTTGTGTTACAAGTTATATATTACTCTTGTTAATATTTCCTTAACTTGTATCTTATTATCATCGGCTCGACGTCACTTAACATATAATTATTTTCCCATTTAAATAATTATACTTAAGATCGCATCGCTCGATATAATATATATTTCAACACTCGACCCGACTCACTTTGCCGCACATTTGTTTTCCCATTTAAACAAATATGCTAAGATTTTGTCGTTCGATTGTATATTCTTAACGTCCGATTCAACTCACCATACCGTATAGTTATTTTCCCATTCAAATAAATATACTAGGATCTCGTTGGTACGGTATACACATATATATATATATCTTTGTCTTCTCGTCGCGGCTTTCCTTCCCACATATCTACTTTCCCATTAAGTAGATATACTAGAATTTTGCCGAGACGAGCGTACATATATATAAATGTGTAATTTTTCTTGTTAAGTATATACGTTTGTTTAACGTCTCATTTGTTTATGTCATGTGTTTTCTCCCACGAATTAATTCTTCCAACACTTAGGAAAGTGTTTATTAGTTTTCACCCATAATGTATATATATTTTACTTCTTAAAATATATATTTTTCTTATCTTGCCGCAATGGCATTTTTCTCATGATTTGTCCGTGTACGGTTTGTTAACGCGTCTTAGTTCGATATCTTAACTCGATTAGTTAATTTTTCCAAGTTTTTCCCAACATGTATTTTATAGAAATATTATCCATATTTCTTCCTTTTTTCACATGTTACTTGGATGGTTTAAAATACTTATGTATTTTTAACCCAACTTGTTAACTTAACTACAAAAATGTTTCCAACACTTTTATATTCCCATTTATATAAAAGTATTCATTTTTGTATAAGTTTCTCAAGTTTGTTTAATATTTTTATAAAATCTCTATTTTATAAAAATCCTTATGTTAAAACCCTCTATATTTTTATAACTTTCAAAAATACACTTTTATACAAAATACCCAAGTATATCTACTAGTATTTACCAAAATCATCCTTAGAATTTATTACTTACATTTTTGACACCAAACTTTCCATACTTGTATTTTTGGACTAATAGTTTCTAAAATATCCATTTTAGTCCTCTAACTTTCAAAGTTACAATATTAGTCCCTTAACTTTCAAAAGTTGCATTTTTCCACTCTAACTTCCAAAGTTAACATTTTTCACTCAAAATAGTAGACTTTGAAGATTCAACTTTTTATTGGTAAGTTATTTTTGTATCAAAACACTTTTGTTAGTCGTATATTCCATATGGAAGACTACTTATATGTGTGTTTTATGTATTTGTCCATTTTAACAAAATATCATTCATCTAAGTAAGCTAACTTTAATTTTTCATCTTCTTTATTTATGAACTTTTAGCATGTTCCACCATATATTATACCATGTATGATCATAATAAGATGATTTAAAGTTACTTTTAACATATTCAAGTTCATTCCATAATCTTAACCAAAACATCATCCTACTTAGTTTTAAATGTAAACTTTATGCATTTTCAAGATTATTACATTATCATCACCAAATCCATGATTTATTTTCATATCTTTAATCATCCCTTTTACACATGTAAAACCTATTAAAGATTATGTTCAAACCACCTTTTAAACCCTTCATGTACAACTTGCTTCTAAGAACACATACATGAATAATAATAATAAAAAAAAACAAGGTTAAGAAGCTTACTACTAGCACAAGGCTAGGGAAGACAAAACCTTTGATTTTGAGAGGGGTTTAGTGTGTTCTTCCTTAATGGTTAAGCTCCAAGCTTGAAACACACAATAGGGGTTTGGATGATGGATTGTTTTAAGTGTTTTGGAGATGTAAAAACTTGTAAGAACGATGTGTGGGGGAGGTGCAAAGTCCACGGCAACAAGAAAGAAAGAAAGGGAAGACTTTTGCTTTGATACTCCAAGCCTCTAACACATGTTTATAAAGCCTTACCACATGTAATCATTCTAAAAATCCAAAAAATCTTATGGAGGATTGAGTTGTGTACTTGGGATATTTTTGAAAGATATGATATGTGTGTGTGTAAGTGTTGCCGTGTATGTATGTATGTGTAGGTAAGATTGCTTGCAAATCTTGGTTAAATCCTTGTTATCTATCATGATCTCTATATAACACCTCTTACATACATGTGCATACACTAGTGTAATGATGGTTTAGATTTTGTCTTGGATTTTCAAGGCCATGGGCCGAAAATTTCACCAAGGGGGACAAGAGTGTGGCTTGCTTTTGTACTAGTGTTTTTCTTACACCTTTGTCTTACACATTTTGGCTTTACATGTGCATGCTTTATCTAAGTATAGGTTATTATTACTTCAACACTTGCATGGACACAATTCTTGGCCTTTAGGCCGGCCCCCAAGTGGGTTTAAGTGGGGTCCACAACTTCAAATATTTACCCATTGTTTGTTATGTTTAATCCCCCGTCGTTCGGGTGTCGTTCGGGTATTTTTCGGGTTTTAATCACGTGTTATCCGGACATTAAAAATACCTTTAATAACCCTTAAATATAGTCTAATTTAAGCGTTGATTGGTCATTTAGGCCTTTGCCGGGTGAAATTATGAGTTATACGCGTATCGGGTGCGGTACGCGCATTTTATTCGTTACCGGGAGATTTGTACAAGACGTTTTCATTTATGATTTTGGAGTTCCAAAACTCATTATATTTCATGAAAATACCCTTTATTTTATATCCTGGGTGTCCGGGATCCGTTTCGTTTATTTAATTATTACCGGGTAATCGCCAACGTCCATACCGGAATAGCTTATTTACACATGATCCAATCATGCTTTACCATTGAACGTATGCATTCCTATGCACTATTTGGAAATTGCTATCCCCTAAGGCCTTGATAATTAAATCACACATAATTGCATTTAATTACGTTAATCATATATTAATTAATTTGTACGGAATTACCTTATTTTTGCCGGTTGTTACATTCTCCCCCCGTTAAGAGAATTACGTCCCGGAATTCACTTCGAGTTCTCCGGTACAGGTGTCTTCTCGAATAGGGCGGGGTATTTTTGCTTCATCCGGTCCAGCCTTTCCCACGTGAACTCCGGTCCACGCTTGGCATTCCAGCGCACTTTGACCAATCTGATCTTGCTGCGCCTAAGTTTTTGGACCTTCCAATCAGTTACCTCGATTGGTTCTTCAACAAAATGTAACTTGTCGTCAATCTGGATTTCGTCTGCTGGAATGATGAGAGTTTCGTCGGATAGGCACTTTTTCAAATTTGACACGTGAAACGTGTCGTGTATCCCACTAAGCTCTTGAGGCAACTTGAGCTTATATGCCACTATGCCTACCCTGGACAAGACTTCGAACGGTCCAATATATCGTGGGTTTAGCTTTCCGCGCTTTCCAAAGCGCGCGACACCTTTCCAAGGTGACACTTTCAGTAGGACCCTGTCTCCGACTTGAAACTCTAAAGGCTTTCGCCTTATATCAGCATAGCTTTTCTGGCGGTCCCGGGCCGCTTTGAGGCGTTCCTTTATCAAAAAGACCTTGTCCGTGGTCTCTTGAACAATTTCGGGCCCGGTGAGTTGTTTTTCTCCGACTTCCGCCCAACATAATGGCGATCGGCACTTGCGTCCATATAGAGCTTCAAACGGTGCGGCTTGAATGCTCGTATGATAACTGTTGTTGTAAGAAAATTCTACCAATGGCAAGTGCGTATCCCAATTACCTCCGAAATCAATCGCGCATGCCCGTAACATATCCTCCAAGGTCTGGATGGTTCGTTCACTTTGAGCATCCGTTTGGGGGTGATATGCGGTGCTCATGTCGAGGCGAGTACCGAGGGCTTCATTCAAACTTTCCCAAAATCTGGAAGTGAAACGACTATCCCGATCGGAGATGATAGAAACAGGTACACCGTGTTTAGATACCACTTCCTTTATGTACAAACGGGTCAGTTTCTCCAACTTGTCCGTTTCGCGAATCGGAAGGAAGTGTGCAGATTTTGTCAATCGATCAACAATTACCCAGATCGTGTCATGGCCGCTTGTCGTCTTGGGTAACTTGGTAATGAAATCCATGGTGATTCGTTCCCATTTCCATTCCGGTATTTCCGGTTGCTGGAGCAGACCGGAAGGTCTCTGGTGCTCAGCCTTGACCTTTGCGCAAGTCAAACATCGCGCAACATAGGCTGCTATATCCCTTTTGAAATTCGGCCACCAATAAAGTTCCTTCAGATCGTGGAACATCTTGTCTGCACCAGGGTGAACCGAATATCTAGAACTGTGAGCTTCGGCCAATACCAGCTCACGCAATCCACCATACACTGGGACCCAAATTCTATTCATGAAATACAGTGTCTGGTCCGCTTTTGGTTCCAGTGAATCAACCATCTGATGAACCGGTCGTTACGGGTCATGCAAAACCTAATTAACCTAGGTAGATAGGGTAAATAGGGTATCAATCCAAGGAGCGTGTGGTTAGTAATTATCGCTTAGTTAAGTTTGTAAATGTTGTTTATGAAGGTGTTAGCTAATTATGAAGTATGCAATTTATCATTTAAGAATTAGTTGAAAAGTTGTTGATTAATATGGAACTTAGATTGAATTTGAAAGAAGCAAAATAATAATACTTGTAACAATAAGATGGAAATGATTACACTAAGGATTTGGGCAATTGAATACTAAGGCATTCAACAAGTAGGCATAATTGGATAAACAATGACAATGTAATTGGTACTAACGGATTGATTGTTCAATAAACTTAGGTATCAAGTTTTATCAACATTCACAATGGACTAAACTATACTTCATCATTTAGAACATACAATCCTATGATAGTGTTGATGCAAGGAACCATGTTCATATCATTTAGAAATTGGCACAAGATCAATTAACTAGAAATGATTTCAACATCAGATTAATCACTAATCAACACTGGTAATTCAAGTACATGCAAACATTAATCAAAAGTTTAAACAATGAAATGCCCAAATGTTAAAGCCCTAGTTATCAAAAACTTACATCCCTAGTGTAATACAAGAAGTTTAGCCAAGCATGGCTAAAGTGTTCATCATCTTCAAATGTGTTCTTGAATCTTCAAAGCTATTGTGTAGAATTGGATGTAGAATAATGTGTCTTTTTTTCTCTTCAATGGTGATGATTTTTATATTGAAAAATGAGATCAAAACAGCTCCATACGCAGTCAAGGACCATAAAATCGCCATTAACACTTGATCCCATCAGTTTTGACTTGAAAAAGGAAACATTTTGACCATTTTGACTTTTAGCGTAGGATACGCCAATTTTGGCGTATCCTACGCAAATCCTGATTAGCCTCACCAAACTTTTGCTGCCCTACGCTAGACATCTTGGACATTCCCTACGCAATTGGCGTAGGATACGCCAATTTTGGCGTATCCTACGCTAACTTCCCTCATGCGTCCGTTTTTGGTTTTCCAACTCGCGTATGCCTCCGTTTCTCGCCCGGTCAACTCCAAAACGTCGTTTTTGCTTCCTTTTTGTTGTCAACTCCTGAAATGACATAACAAGATCAAAGCAACACCATTTGACACTGAATAATCTTTAAAATGCATCTTATGGGTGTTTTTATACACCTCCTTAAATCAACCCATCACATCCCCACACTTGTCTTTCGCTTGCCCTCAAGCAAATCAATAAACCATACTCAGTCAACAATTTAATTAATTTCCAACCATTTTATCGATTCTCAAAAACGGCCCCTAGTCATACCCCAATTCACAAGACTTACACCTGTCAGTAGATTTACATTCCAAGGTTTTTTATATGTTTAAAACAAATGCCTAGCTAAATCCAACTAGATTTGATTTCACACTTTTGCACACCCCTCACAATGGTTCACTCCACTCGGTTTACTATCTCAGCTAGCAAGTAATGTGCTAGTATTTCATGTCAATCACTCAAAACCGATCATAGGGCATGTTAGCATAGGCTTGCAATTCAATCACCTTCCACGATATTTTTCAAAAGTGAACACAAGTCAAAAGGTCTTTAAAACGGGTTGTAATGGGGCTAGGCGAAGGGTATGGAAAGGGATATTTTAAGTGGCTAAGGTGATGAAAATTCGACATTTATTCCAACGACTAACTAACTTCTCAATTCTAAGGCAATGTTGCGCCTTTTTATTCAATCTCTAACTCAAGCATATTTTTGTGCTTTTCTTATGAGAACTCTCATTTGTTTGTAACGTATTTGATCTCATACTTTTCAGTTTTTTTTTTTTTTTTTTTTTTTTTTTTTTTTTTTTTTTTACTAACATTGCAACTCATATACAATACAAAGCAAAATCCTACAATCGAATTTTCATCACACTGGGTTTAAAAAATTGAAAAGGTTAAATGGGTCAAAAGGTTGATATGGGTGATCAATTGAAAAGGTTTCAGGCTCAAGATTGGTTAACTAAGGAATATTGGAATGGTTCAAGGATGATAAAACTGGTTTTTTTTTTTTTTTTTTTTTTTTTTTTTTTTTTTTTTTAAATAAAAGGTTTAACCTAATGCCTTAATCATTCTTGTGTCCACAATTGATCTAGAGTAGTAGGCGTATCAAAAATTGCAAGTTCTACCTTATGCGCCTATAATAGCACACTCAAATCAAATGAACACAACATGCCGGAGAATGTGGACAAATATTTGTAAGGTGTTGGCATGTTGTGGTGGCTCAATAATCTCTTCGTGATCCTAAAGGGAATATGGGTTGCCGACATGCAAAAGTGTTACATTTCTTCTTAATCTTTTCTAACTAGGCAATCCATATTTTGCAAAACATCATTGGAAAAACACATCAAGGAACTTAAAGAATTATGACCATGACTAGGGGTCGAATTTTGTGATCCAATATCATGGTGAAAAAGAATTTGCCTTTTTTTTTTTTTTTTTTTTTTTTTTTTTTTTTTTTAATGGCTATTCCCCCATCCCCACACTTAAAGTTTACATTGTCCTCAATGTGGGATTTTTGCACGAATAAGGGAACCAAATAGTTGATTAATTCACAAGTGCGAGGATGTTTTTGTTTCATCCTACTACATCTTTTTCTAACATGAACATTAAAGTTCCACCCCAAGCCTTATTCAACAACACATAAAAGATTAAAGAATAGAAAGCACCTGATAAACAAAGGATGTCTCCATTTCCTCGATGAATCCTTGCTCTCCATACTTGGATGCTTCCCATTCTCCATTTTTTTTCCTTTTCACTGAACACTCACTGGTGATGCATATCCTAGGCTCACTCTCAAATCATCAACACATCCAAAACAAACAAAAACAAAATAAAATTGAAAAGCATAAAATACCTATCACACCAAACGTAAATAAAATGATCATGCCCACGCAATTAATATAGGAAGGAAAAAAAAATACATGGACCTGATCAACGGGTTGCCTCCCGGAAGCGCTAAGTTTAAGGGTCTTCAGCCAGACCGAATACACCACCCTCATGGTGGTCGAGTTGGATGCCTTCCTCCCTCCGCCTCTAAAGATGCAACCCTCCTACGTTCTGCTAGGTCCTTTAAGGTGTTCCTAACCGGGTCAACCATCTTTTCTGTTCTTGTTTCATTGTCCAAATCAGGCGGTTTCTTCAATTTCGTCTTTCTTCCTTTTACCGTGCTATTCTTGACTGCTCTAAACCTGTTAACGACACAAAAATCCTTTTTTGGGTGATCCTCTTTTACAAGAGGGCCACCGCTATAAAAAATGTCATTTTTGGGACATTTCTCATCAACAACCGAGTTAGACAAATTTGGATATACATTTAAATATAACTCACGGTCACCAAACTTCATGCGTACCGTTCCATTAGCACAATTTATAATAGCATGCGCAGTTGCTAAGAACGGCCTACCCAGTATAACGGTGGGTTGTGTATTTTTAGCACTACTTACATAGTCTACCACCAAAAAATCAACTGGGTAGTAGAAATCCTCTACCTTCACCAACACATCATTCACCATCCCCCTTGGATGCGTGGGAGTCTGATCAGCTAACACCACCGTGGTGTTAATTTCATGTAGTGGACCAAAGTCATATTGGTCAAACAGACTCCCAGGCAATATACTCACACATGCTCCAAGATCTAGGAGTGCCCTTTCTATTTTAAATTCTCCAACCTGAATTGGAATCAATGGGGCTCCTGGATCTTGAAGTTTAGGGGGAAGAGCATCCGACAAAACAGTACGAACATGTGCCCCTAAGTGTTCGGGCAACTTGTTGTGCTTGTTTTGGTTGCTCAACTCTTTCACACATTCGACATGAGCAGGAACCTTTTCAATTGCATCAATAAGTGGTAAATTTATTTTGACTTGTTTAAAATTTTCCCACCTCTCGTCCTTTGGTGGGCTCCACTTATAAATGCTTGACACATTGTTTAGGTCTACTAAAGCTGCAGGGTATGGGATGGTATTAGTCTCCATCCCCACACTTGTCTTAGTAACCATCTCATTTAAACACTTTTCGCAAAAAGATTTTTTATAATTTTTAACTTCAAAATTATTTTGCGAAATATTTTCCTCTTCCTGCTCATCATCATTATCAACCTCCTCCACCACACCATCAACAAATTGTTGTGGTGGAGTTGTTTCATTACCCACAACCTTATCATTCAAAATAAAACTCACCGCATTTATATGCACGCTTTGATTGTTTCTTGAGCTCGATGCTTGATGTTGTGGGTTGATAGTGGTATTACTAGGAAGTTTCCCCGTGCTTCCTCTCCATTGAGCCATTTCTTCCGCTAATTGGCCTACTTGTTTAGCCAAGGCTTCGTGAGACTTATCTCTCACCTCATTCGCTTTGTTGTTCTCTTTCATCATATTCATCAAAGCATCCATTTTCGAGCTCAAAGATTCATCACCACCTTGACTTCCCGAAGAGTTTCCTTGATTGCTTGAGGAGCCGCCTTGGTTGTAACCTCTTTGATAATTGTTGTTGTATCCTTGGTTACCACCTTGGTTATAGTTGCTTCTTTGGTAACCACCTTGATTACCACCTTGGCGACCTTGATATTGCCCACCACCGCCTTGATTTCCCGATTGGAAATTCGGGTTCATTTGGTTAGCGGGATTACCATACCTAAAGTTAGGATGGTTTCTCAAGCCTGCATGGTAAGTGTTGGAGTTCATGTCATACTTCCTTTCTCCATACACTTGATTTACCTCTTCGGTTGCTTGACCCATATCACCGGAGCACTCACTAGCTTTATGCCCCAAATCTCCACAATTATCACACACGGGGTATTGCACCGATGATACCTCCCGTTTCCTCATCCTTGCCAACTCTTTCTCCAATTGAGCAATCCGGTCCTTAGAACTTGAATCTGCATCGGGAAGAGATTTAGAGACCGGATGTTTAGTTCTTCGATCAGCTGCCTCCTCCGATTTTGAATTCTTCGCCATTAACTCCAAAAAATCCCAATCTTCTTGCTCCGGATTAGACAACAATGTTCCATTGCTAGTAGACTTGAGATATTTTCTTTCCTCCTTGCTCAGTCCATTAACAAAACTGCTAACCAACTCCCAAAGGTCAATGTTGTGGTGCGGGCATTTTCGAATTAATTCCTTGAAGCGAGTGAAAGCTTCATGAAGAGGTTCACCTTGTAGTTGTTGAAAAGAACGAATCTCTAGCCGTACCGCATCTGTTTTAAAACTGGGGAAATATTCATCCAAGAATACTTGTTGCATTTCTCCCCAAGTGTAGATGCTGTGTGCGGGTAAGGTGAGGAACCATGTCTTTGCTTTATCCTTGAGAGAAAACCGGAATAACCTCAACTGTACTTCATCTAATGAAAAATTATGACCTCCCATAGTACCACACATTGCTTTGAATTCGGATAGGTGATCATATGGGTCTTCATTAGCCATTCCATGAAAATGAGGAATGATGTTGATGTAGTTGGGCTTGCAATCAAAGGATCTTCTCCCTGGAGGTGGTGGTACAATAGGTGATTCGTTCTCAGATGCAAGTGGTCTAAACCGACCATTGACTCCTTGCATTGGAACTGGGGGCCTTCGTCTTGGAGCATTAACTTCTTCACCTCTAGGTTGTCTTCCCTCATTAGGTCTTCTTTCTGTTCGACCCACAAAATTTTCACCCCGGTTTTGGTGAATGTTGGGAAATTGATGCCTTCTTGGGTTTTGTCTTGGTTGATGATTATTAATGACGTGATTGTAATAACCGTCATTACCCCCGTTTCGATTTGCACCCACGTTAGAACTATTATCACCGTGATACTCTTCCTCATCCCCATAATCATCACTAACATTTCTGTAGCCCCAATCCTCATCATCCTCATTGTAATCCCTTTCAGAATATTCATCTTCTCCCGAGTGGTAGGAATGAACACTAACTCTGTCTGATGATTGATAACTTGGTACACTGAATGGGTCATCATCATTAATGTTCGCCCTCAATTCTTCAATATTCTCAACATAATCTTCATATCCGGCTTCATTGTACCGATTGACCGGATCAAATGTGGGATTGCCACGGTTAGACATGGAGGGACCTTGGTTTACATTTCGGGTGTTGGGATTTCGGTTGTGAATTGGTTGGTGAGGTGGGTTTTGTTGGGTTTGATTTGGATGAGGTGGAGTGGGTGGTCTTCTATTTTCACCTGAACGGCGAATTGGGTTTGAACTTGCCATTTGAACGGTTTCAAAAGACAAAGGTTGACGTACGGGTGGTGTTTGGGAGTTAGAAGGAATCGGCTCCTCTAACCGGTGTTGTCGATTTCTTCTTGCTACTCTCTCGATTTCTGGTTCAAACACTAAAGGAGATGTCCTCCCCGAATGTCGTGTACGCATGCACTACCTGTAAACTGCACAAATAACACACCCCGCGTAACAAGGAAAAGTAGAGAATAAACCAAACAAACAATTAAACAGATTATCACAATATTAACTACTCAATAAACACTAAGCGCACTAGCTCCCCGGCAACGGCGCCATTTGATGAACCGGTCGTTACGGGTCATGCAAAACCTAATTAACCTAGGTAGATAGGGTAAATAGGGTATCAATCCAAGGAGCGTGTGGTTAGTAATTATCGCTTAGTTAAGTTTGTAAATGTTGTTTATGAAGGTGTTAGCTAATTATGAAGTATGCAATTTATCATTTAAGAATTAGTTGAAAAGTTGTTGATTAATATGGAACTTAGATTGAATTTGAAAGAAGCAAAATAATAATACTTGTAACAATAAGATGGAAATGATTACACTAAGGATTTGGGCAATTGAATACTAAGGCATTCAACAAGTAGGCATAATTGGATAAACAATGACAATGTAATTGGTACTAACGGATTGATTGTTCAATAAACTTAGGTATCAAGTTTTATCAACATTCACAATGGACTAAACTATACTTCATCATTTAGAACATACAATCCTATGATAGTGTTGATGCAAGGAACCATGTTCATATCATTTAGAAATTGGCACAAGATCAATTAACTAGAAATGATTTCAACATCAGATTAATCACTAATCAACACTGGTAATTCAAGTACATGCAAACATTAATCAAAAGTTTAAACAATGAAATGCCCAAATGTTAAAGCCCTAGTTATCAAAAACTTACATCCCTAGTGTAATACAAGAAGTTTAGCCAAGCATGGCTAAAGTGTTCATCATCTTCAAATGTGTTCTTGAATCTTCAAAGCTATTGTGTAGAATTGGATGTAGAATAATGTGTCTTTTTTTCTCTTCAATGGTGATGATTTTTATATTGAAAAATGAGATCAAAACAGCTCCATACGCAGTCAAGGACCATAAAATCGCCATTAACACTTGATCCCATCAGTTTTGACTTGAAAAAGGAAACATTTTGACCATTTTGACTTTTAGCGTAGGATACGCCAATTTTGGCGTATCCTACGCAAATCCTGATTAGCCTCACCAAACTTTTGCTGCCCTACGCTAGACATCTTGGACATTCCCTACGCAATTGGCGTAGGATACGCCAATTTTGGCGTATCCTACGCTAACTTCCCTCATGCGTCCGTTTTTGGTTTTCCAACTCGCGTATGCCTCCGTTTCTCGCCCGGTCAACTCCAAAACGTCGTTTTTGCTTCCTTTTTGTTGTCAACTCCTGAAATGACATAACAAGATCAAAGCAACACCATTTGACACTGAATAATCTTTAAAATGCATCTTATGGGTGTTTTTATACACCTCCTTAAATCAACCCATCACCATCTTTCGTAACCTTTCACCTTTGACATTCTCGGGTTTAAGGGCGTTAACTTGAGCTTCACGAATTCGTTCAGTCAGATTCGTGTGGATAGTCAAACCCAAAGCTCGGACACGCAATGGTTTAACCCGTTCCTTGCGACTCAAGGCGTCGGCCACAACGTTCGCCTTACCGGGATGGTACTTAATTTCACAATCGTAATCGCTTAATAATTCAACCCATCGCCGTTGTCGCATGTTTAGATCCTTCTGATCAAAGATGTGTTGCAAACTCTTGTGATCAGTGAAAATCGTGCACTTGGTTCCGTACAAATAGTGCCTCCATATCTTGAGAGCGAACACCACTGCACCTAATTCCAAATCGTGTGTAGTGTAGTTCTTCTCATGGATTTTCAGTTGCCTGGAAGCATATGCTATTACTTTTTCTCGCTGCATCAATACACATCCCAAACCTTGATGCGAGGCATCACAGTACACCACAAAATCTTCCGTACCATCGGGGAGTGATAGTATCGGAGCGCCACATAACTTGTCTTTTAACAATTGAAATGCTGCCTCTTGCTTTTCCGTCCACTCAAATTTCTTATCCTTTTGGGTTAGCATGGTTAAAGCTTGTGCTATTTTCGAAAAGTTCTCGATGAACCTTCTGTAATAACCCGCGAGGCCTAGAAATTGTCGCACTTCAGTCGGAGTTCGAGGGGCTTCCCAATTTTTAATTGCCTCGATCTTGGCGGGATCGACGTGTATGCCCTTCTCGTTTACCACGTGGCCTAAAAAGTGAACTTCTCGAATCCAAAAGTCACACTTCGAGAATTTAGCATAGAGCTTCTCTTTGCGTAATACTTCAAGAATTAACCGAAGGTGATTCTCGTGGTCTTCTTTTGTGCGTGAATAGATCAAAATATCGTCAATGAAGACGATGACGAATTTGTCCAGGTATGGCTTACACACGCGGTTCATTAGGTCCATGAAAACCGCTGGTGCGTTGGTCAAGCCGAACGGCATTACCAAAAATTCATAGTGTCCATACCGGGTTCTGAAGGCCGTTTTTGGTATATCTTCTTCTTGTATACGCAACTGGTGATAGCCAGACCTCAAATCGATCTTGGAGTAATAGCTGGAACCTTGGAGCTGATCAAATAAATCGTCGATCCTGGGGAGAGGATAGCGATTCTTGATGGTTAGCTTGTTCAGCTCTCGATAGTCGATGCACATGCGAAATGTGCCATCCTTCTTCTTCACAAATAAGACGGGAGCTCCCCAAGGTGAGAAACTCGGTCTTATAAAACCTTTGTCCAATAATTCTTGTAGCTGGCTGGACAGTTCCTGCATCTCTGATGGAGCTAGGCGGTATGGCGATCGTGCCACAGGAGCTGCTCCGGGAACGAGGTCGATGCGGAACTCGACTTGTCGAGGTGGCGGCAACCCCGGCAAATCTTCTGGGAATACATCCGGAAAATCCCTGGCGACTGGAATGTCTTCCAACTTTCGCTCGTCGGCCTTCTTGTCCACTACGTGTGCCAAGAATGCGACAAGCCCTTTTCTTAGACACTTACGAGCCTTCATGCTCGAAATAATCCTTAGTGGCGTCCCGTGTCTTTCCCCTTGAATTGAGAGAGTTTCACCGCTTGCGAGGGGAACTTGAATAACTTTATCGTTGCAAACCACAATGGCGCGGTGCGCGGACAACCAGTCCATGCCGACAACGATGTCAAAACTTCCCAATACGACCGGCAATAGATCAATCCCAAACTCGTGCCCACAGAGTTCTAACTTACAATCTTTTGCTACCTCTCTCGTTTCAATAGTTTTACCATTAGCCAGTTCTATAGAGTAGGGTGTATCTAGTTTGCTAGTTTTTAGTCCAAGTAGCCTTTTAAACTCAATGGATACGAAGCTAAAGTCAGCACCGGTGTCAAATAATACAGAGGCATAATGACCGTTAAGAGGAAACGTACCAGTGACCACGTTGGGGTCTTGTCGTGCATCACCGGCTCCAATCACAAATGCCCGGCCGCGGGCCTGATTGTTGATCTTGGGGCAATCCTTCTTCCAATGATCTAACGACCCGCATGCAAAGCATGGTCTAGCCCCTCCATTCTTTGGTGCTCCAGAACGGCATTCTTCAGTCTTGTGCCCGGTGCGGTGGCACTTTCCACATGTCAACCCATTATTTCTCCCCTGATTTCCCTGCTTGTTACCATTACCACGTCCCGTGGCGACATATCCCTTTCCCTTCTTGTTTGAGCTACCCGACGCTCGGTCCCTTTTTCCCTCATCCCGCTTTCTTTTCCCAAACCTCGGCTTGTTACCCTGGTCGTTTGACACAACAGTTGAGTTTGATCCCTGATTCTTGGCTTCAACACTGCTTGCCTCGGAAATTTTTAATCCCGAAACTTGTCGGATCAGTGTGCCCATGCGTATAGCATCTTCGGTGAGACTGAGCGCAAGATCAATGGCTGCGCGCATGGTCGTAGGTTTAGAAGCAGTGACCATGCTGCGTATTTGCGGTGCTAGGCCGAACAAATATCGCTCAATTTTGTTATTTTCAGGGGTAACCAACCTCGGCACTAATCTGGCAAGATCATGGAATCGAGACGTGTAACCAGTAACGTCCGCTCCCATCATAGTGAGGTTCCAAAACTCAGTTTCCAATTTCTGTACCTCGCTCGCCGGGCGGTACTCAGCAATCATAAGTTCCTTCAGTTCTGTCCACGACAGGGAGTAAGCAGTGTCATCACCCAAAGACTGCACTTGACCATTCCACCAGGTCAGTGCTTGGTCCAAGAACAAATTGGTGGCGTACATAACTGTCTGACGTGGGGTACACCCACTGATACGAATAACTGCCTCGGTCTTTTCAAACCATTTGACCAGGCCAACTGATCCTTCCGTGCCGTTGAAATTGAGCGGCTTGCAGTCTAGGAAGGCTTTGAAGGTGCAGCCACGCTCTCGCGAGGCCGTTTCTGCATTAATAAAGTTGTATGTTATTATGGGATAGGAGTTTTAGGATATTCTCCCATCGCTTTATCAATTACTTTCAACTTCTTACCAGTGGGGGAAGTTTCCTGTCGGTCACTCCCAGTCAGATCACGTGATCTTTCGGATCGAGCAGCTTCGTGCTCTGCGATCGCGCGGGCTATGCGTTCAGATATCATGGTTTCGAGTTCGGCTGGTGTTGCGGGCAGTCCGTCTGCTCCGCTATTGCTTCTAGTGGCCGGTGCCATTTCTCTTCAATAATAATTATCAAAGGTTAATTTGGCAAACATTTATACAATATAAGGCATAAATAACAAACCAGCACATGAACACAATAATCAACACCACGTCATCACACAACATACCAACACATCATACAAAAAAAATAAATAGTAATCAACACAACATCACCACACAAATACACAAACCACAACATATGGAGTAAGCAATAATAATCATAGACAACAACATATTTCACCATAATAATAAGATTTTTCATTAATTTCAATAATACTAGTACAATGCTTGTTCATAATACAAAATGGAGAATACATCTCTCATACAATACATTGTTTTTGAAATAAATAAAACATCATATCACGTGCCGTAATATCCGTACGGCTAGGCAAAACGCAGACGAGTGTCATGACCCGTGCTGTACTACCATACTGCTGCTACTATGTACATAAGCTGGTGGTTCTTCTGTGCATCCCCGATACGTCCTACTGTGGCGGTGGTGGCGGATACTGGTACTGCGGTGCATGCGTACTGATCGTCATGCTGATCGTCATGATACGCTCATACAAGAAATGTCGATGCGCAAAGTGCGCATCCCCCGTAATACCGCACTGAGCGTCCAGGCTCAGTAACTCCTCCGCGTAATGCGCCAAAGCATCCCGCGCATCTATCATCCTCGTCCACATCAGACGAGTCTGATGCTCTACCTGTGTTACGGTGCGCTGCACCGTGTCAGCGAGAGTCTGAAAATCCCGCTCTAAAGTGATGGCAGTGGACCATGCTGGTCCAGACAAGGGTGTCATCCTAGGTGGCTGGGATGGTCCGGGTATATCTGGGTGTGTGGATGGGAACGGCCCAAAGGGGGCTGGTATCGGTATGTGTGGTAGTAATGGGATAAAACCTGGTGGTCTAAGGGTGAAGTGGGGTGGCATCATATAAGGGTCCCCTGCACCCAGAGGGTACGGTGCAGGTGTCATGCTGGGAAGGGTGGGGATCGGTAAAGTCATGGCTACTGGGGGTGGTGGCATAGGCTCGGCTAGTGGAGCTACTAGAGGCTCCGAAACAGTGGCCCACTCTGGAGTGGATACCACAACAGTGGGGGTAGGAGGGCTCGCGGTGGCAAAGGCTGCCATGCCTGCCCTGCGTAGCTCAGAGCTATCGGCGGGGCTACCCTCGAGTACATGTGCTGCTACGGCTGGCCCCTCCTGAGGTGCGGGCTCAAGTGGTGCTGGTGGGGCTATGGGGTCAGCTGGCGCGTCCTCTATCATTGGAGCCGCTGGCTCCTCCTGAACAGCTGGAATCTCGGGTACCAGCATGTGCTCTACCGAAGCTACGGACTCGTCGTCAGAGTCATCAGATATCCACCCGTTCCTCCCACGGGAGATCGGCATGAGTCTCATGCCTGGAGGAATGTGGATGTGGGGTACAGGTGCTGGCTCATGCTCAACGTGAGCCTGTCTGTCGAATGGAGACTCTACTGTCTCCGACTGGGCTGGGATCGGCCGGGACGGTCCGGCACAGCCCTCAGGGAAGTCCCTGATAGCTCGGATGGGGCGTGGGGCTAACGGTGCGGCCGGTACAATGGGTAGCGGCGCGTCGACCACGGCGGGTGCCCAATCAGGATCCTCGCTAGGATCCGTCTCGTCCGAGTCGTCATCTGAACCTCCGGCGGCGTTCATCTCCACGTCTTCGTCCTCTGCGTCAAGTACTACCAGCTCGACTGGCTCAGGCGGTGGCGCAGGGATGATCTGAATGCTGCTATCGATACTGGGCGCTATACTACCAGCGTCCGACATCCTGGCAAAAGAACCGTACATGTATATATATGAATTAATTTAAATTAGACAGTTAAGGCGTACATTATCAGCATCCTTTCTAACCTCTAATACTACGTTAATGCGTAACGATACCCCTGACTAGCTTGGTCGGAATCTCCTCATGCCCAATGCTTCTCGAAAAATTACTTTAGTGTCTTTATATATTTTTCTTTTGAAAACTTTATCTTTTGAACCAAATCCGGTTATAGTCTAGTTTTTGAAGAAAATACTCTAGTTCGCTATAACCTTGGCTCTGATACCACCTTCTGTCACACCACGACAATGGCGGAAACACGTGGCGCGACGGTTCAAAGCATAAAGTCAAGGTTATTGCTAAACACAAGTAATTTAAGAAAATGGGTCATTTATTATGACGTCAAATCTTGTTCAAACATTACACAAAAGTAAATTGTTTTTAAGATAATCATAGAGGTTTCTCATATATATCCCAAATGCCTTGGGAAATAAAAGTGAAACCCCGCAAAAGTTTGACGCCGCATTGGAGGATTCCTTGACCCAGCTTGCCCGGTGCTCCTTCATCTAGTTACCTGAAAGATATGTTTAAAAGTTTCGTCAATATAAAATATATTGGTGAGTTCACAGGTTTTTAGTTTCCAAAACTTGAATACTTGGGAAATACCATGTTATGACAATATATAGGAGTTGCAAATTCCTATAACTCTACTTGAGACTATAATCAAACCAAGACGTATAAAATAAATATGCCCCGCTCCAAGTCGTTACTCGGTTTCCCACGACTTAAGTTCAGAATATATGCACCCCAGGCATAACCTAATGCATAATCGACGCTATCGATTAGGGGTGGGCCTTGTCAGGCACCAATAGTACTATTCAATATTCCTCCGGTTTCATTTCCCTGAATAAATGATTATAGAGGCGAGGACTCAACCCCGAGTGGCGGTCACACCTCAAGTAATAAATCCGTCAAACATTTTCCCTAACATATCTTTCCCCCGGAAAACGTAAAAATAGTTTAAAATGGGGCCGTGAAACTCACCTGTAACTCTGTCTGGCTTACTAGGCGGATAGCAAAGATGGTCTCGCACCTACAAACGTCCTAGACGTATAAGTCACTATTCCTATAGTGCATGTGCCTTGGCAAGTTGTACACCCAACTCCCGACCACGAGTTATTCCAAATCCCGTTTAATTAAGCGCGTATCCTAGGTTTCGTTGGCGTTACATTACCCTTTGTGTTACAAGTTATATATTACTCTTGTTAATATTTCCTTAACTTGTATCTTATTATCATCGGCTCGACGTCACTTAACATATAATTATTTTCCCATTTAAATAATTATACTTAAGATCGCATCGCTCGATATAATATATATTTCAACACTCGACCCGACTCACTTTGCCGCACATTTGTTTTCCCATTTAAACAAATATGCTAAGATTTTGTCGTTCGATTGTATATTCTTAACGTCCGATTCAACTCACCATACCGTATAGTTATTTTCCCATTCAAATAAATATACTAGGATCTCGTTGGTACGGTATACACATATATATATATATATCTTTGTCTTCTCGTCGCGGCTTTCCTTCCCACATATCTACTTTCCCATTAAGTAGATATACTAGAATTTTGCCGAGACGAGCGTACATATATATAAATGTGTAATTTTTCTTGTTAAGTATATACGTTTGTTTAACGTCTCATTTGTTTATGTCATGTGTTTTCTCCCACGAATTAATTCTTCCAACACTTAGGAAAGTGTTTATTAGTTTTCACCCATAATGTATATATATATTACTTCTTAAAATATATATTTTTCTTATCTTGCCGCAATGGCATTTTTCTCATGATTTGTCCGTGTACGGTTTGTTAACGCGTCTTAGTTCGATATCTTAACTCGATTAGTTAATTTTTCCAAGTTTTTCCCAACATGTATTTTATAGAAATATTATCCATATTTCTTCCTTTTTTCACATGTTACTTGGATGGTTTAAAATACTTATGTATTTTTAACCCAACTTGTTAACTTAACTACAAAAATGTTTCCAACACTTTTATATTCCCATTTATATAAAAGTATTCATTTTTGTATAAGTTTCTCAAGTTTGTTTAATATTTTTATAAAATCTCTATTTTATAAAAATCCTTATGTTAAAACCCTCTATATTTTTATAACTTTCAAAAATACACTTTTATACAAAATACCCAAGTATATCTACTAGTATTTACCAAAATCATCCTTAGAATTTATTACTTACATTTTTGACACCAAACTTTCCATACTTGTATTTTTGGACTAATAGTTTCTAAAATATCCATTTTAGTCCTCTAACTTTCAAAGTTACAATATTAGTCCCTTAACTTTCAAAAGTTGCATTTTTCCACTCTAACTTCCAAAGTTAACATTTTTCACTCAAAATAGTAGACTTTGAAGATTCAACTTTTTATTGGTAAGTTATTTTTGTATCAAAACACTTTTGTTAGTCTTATATTCCATATGGAAGACTACTTATATGTGTGTTTTATGTATTTGTCCATTTTAACAAAATATCATTCATCTAAGTAAGCTAACTTTAATTTTTCATCTTCTTTATTTATGAACTTTTAGCATGTTCCACCATATATTATACCATGTATGATCATAATAAGATGATTTAAAGTTACTTTTAACATATTCAAGTTCATTCCATAATCTTAACCAAAACATCATCCTACTTAGTTTTAAATGTAAACTTTATGCATTTTCAAGATTATTACATTATCATCACCAAATCCATGATTTATTTTCATATCTTTAATCATCCCTTTTACACATGTAAAACCTATTAAAGATTATGTTCAAACCACCTTTTAAACCCTTCATGTACAACTTGCTTCTAAGAACACATACATGAATAATAATAATAAAAAAAAACAAGGTTAAGAAGCTTACTACTAGCACAAGGCTAGGGAAGACAAAACCTTTGATTTTGAGAGGGGTTTAGTGTGTTCTTCCTTAATGGTTAAGCTCCAAGCTTGAAACACACAATAGGGGTTTGGATGATGGATTGTTTTAAGTGTTTTGGAGATGTAAAAACTTGTAAGAACGATGTGTGGGGGAGGTGCAAAGTCCACGGCCACAAGAAAGAAAGAAAGGGAAGACTTTTGCTTTGATACTCCAAGCCTCTAACACATGTTTATAAAGCCTTACCACATGTAATCATTCTAAAAATCCAAGAAATCTTATGGAGGAATGAGTTGTGTACTTGGGATATTTTTGAAAGATATGATATGTGTGTGTGTAAGTGTTGCCGTGTATGTATGTATGTGTAGGTAAGATTGCTTGCAAATCTTGGTTAAATCCTTGTTATCTATCATGATCTCTATATAACACCTCTTACATACATGTGCATACACTAGTGTAATGATGGTTTAGATTTTGTCTTGGATTTTCAAGGCCATGGGCCGAAAATTTCACCAAGGGGGACAAGAGTGTGGCTTGCTTTTGTACTAGTGTTTTTCTTACACCTTTGTCTTACACATTTTGGCTTTACATGTGCATGCTTTATCTAAGTATAGGTTATTATTACTTCAACACTTGCATGGACACAATTCTTGGCCTTTAGGCCGGCCCCCAAGTGGGTTTAAGTGGGGTCCACAACTTCAAATATTTACCCATTGTTTGTTATGTTTAATCCCCCGTCGTTCGGGTGTCGTTCGGGTATTTTTCGGGTTTTAATCACGTGTTATCCGGACATTAAAAATACCTTTAATAACCCTTAAATATAGTCTAATTTAAGCGTTGATTGGTCATTTAGGCCTTTGCCGGGTGAAATTATGAGTTATACGCGTATCGGGTGCGGTACGCGCATTTTATTCGTTACCGGGAGATTTGTACAAGACGTTTTCATTTATGATTTTGGAGTTCCAAAACTCATTATATTTCATGAAAATACCCTTTATTTTATATCCTGGGTGTCCGGGATCCGTTTCGTTTATTTAATTATTACCGGGTAATCGCCAACGTCCATACCGGAATAGCTTATTTACACATGATCCAATCATGCTTTACCATTGAACGTATGCATTCCTATGCACTATTTGGAAATTGCTATCCCCTAAGGCCTTGATAATTAAATCACACATAATTGCATTTAATTACGTTAATCATATATTAATTAATTTGTACGGAATTACCTTATTTTTGCCGGTTGTTACACTTAACATTGTTATCTTTGAGTCTATTAATAACCTCCCATTTTTTTTGGCGTAGTAACCTGCTGCCACGCCATTTAATGGACCTTTTTGGAATTACTAGATCCAGAACAAAAGACCCGCCCCATCAACGCTTCTAGATCTTCCACCACTATAATTACAAATCATATTCATGTTGGCACTGATCCTGATCTCTAAGTAATTAAGACAACAAATTATTCCCCATTTTAAACCCGAAGATAGAAGCCATCTTCTCTACATCCCTTGCTTCCACGCCCAAGCAAAGGAAAAAAACGACTTATGCAAGTTGATCTTAAACCCAAGCAGAGTGCTTTGAATCCTGCCACGTCTAGCAAGGAAAGAAGGAAACTGTAGAAGCGGCAAACTTGGTTTTTTCTTTGATTGGTGGTCAAGAACGGTCTAGTTCTGGTGATATAGGAAGAAGGAGATATGAAGCTTGGTCAAGGAATTGAAGTTGCTGAGTTGGAAGTAAATACATCTGTTTTTTTAATAGTTTGAATTATCGGTTTATTGGATTTGTTTATCTAGTTGATTTATTTAACTATAATTGAACTTGTAGTAGGTTTAGGACGAATTTATGTTTAATATAAATACAGAGGTATGTATTCAGCTTTATTTGTCGAAGTGGCGAATTTGGTTTTTTCTTTGATCGGGGGTCAAGAACGGTGTAGTTCTGGTGATCTAGGAAGAGGGAGATGTGAAGCTTGGTCAAGGAATTGAAGTTGTTGAGTTGGAAGTAAATACATTTGGTTTTTCTTTGTTTAAATAACTAGGTTATGTACCCGTGTGATACACGGGTTGAACAATTTAAATTATACTAATAATTATAGTTGTAACAAATAAAAATTGAATAAGTAATAATTATTAAATAAAGAAAAAAAATTAAAATAAATGTATTGTTTAAAATAATAAAATGGGAGGCTTTGTGATGGAGTTCTATGTACTCCATGTGCTGTCTTTTATTACTATAGATAGAAATCGATTAATGTTGATTGATTTATTTTATTTATTTGTTTTGAAAAACATGAAAATCTCACAAAAAAGCTTGACTAATTGCATTGTGTTATTCTTAATTTGTTTATTTGACTTTTGAATTTTAAGTATTAAAATTAATATGTATTTGTTGAGCATAGTGTAACATCTAAAACAATGACCAAAATAAAAAAAATAAAAAAAAAACTTAAAAATCATTTGTCAAATATTATAACAAACTTAATTTTAAACTTAGAATAACAGATCAAATATTGTAAAAAGAATCATGTGTTTTCTTTTATTAATGATTTTAGTTACAACTCGTCATGATCATCATACTCAGTTAATCCCACCTATAGCAAAGCTAAGGTAGAGTCTGAGGGGCGCGAGACAACCCTCTCTAAGGAACTCGGCAAAATAGCCACGTAACTTCGGGAGAAGGGGTGCCTCCTCACAAAGGGGGTCGCAGTGACCAGGCCCGGGCGACTGTTTACCAAAAACACAGGTCTCCGCAAAGTCGTAAGACCATGTATGGGGGCTGACGCCTGCCCAGTGCCGGAAGGTCAAGGAAGTTGGTGACCTGATGACAGGGGAGCCGGCGACCAAAGCCCCGGTGAACGGCGACCGTAACTATAACAGTCCTAAGGTAGCGAAATTCCTTGTCGGGTAAGTTCCGACGCGCACAAAAGGCGTAACGATCTGGGCATTGTCTCGAAGAGAGGCTCAGTGAACTATGATTATTAATATAATTAATAAAATTCAATTTAATAAATTTATAATATGCTTTTGCAAATCAATTATTATATTTAAATTTGAATTTATTGTATTAAATAATAAAATGAGAGAATTCATAAGTGAGTGCCATGTGTCCCTCATGTGTTTTCTTTTAGTAATGATTCAGTTACAACTATGATTATTAATATAATTAATAAAATTCATTTTAATAAATTTATAATATGCTTTTGCAAATCAATTATTATAATTAAATTTGAATTTATTGTATTAAATTAAATAAGAAAATGATAGAATTCATGATAAATAAGAAATGAGAGAATTTATGAGGGAGTGCCATGTGTCCCTTATGTGTTTTCTTTTATTAATGATTTCAGTTACAACTATGATTATTAATATAATTAATAAAATTCATTTTAATAAATTTATAATATGCTTTTGCAAATCAATTATTATAATTAAATTTGAATTTATTGTATTAAATTAAATAAGAAAATGATAGAATTCATGATAAATAAGAAAATGAGAGAATTCATAATGGAGTGCCATGTGTCTCTCATGTGTTTTCTTTTATTATATGGTGTAGAAGTGTAGATTTGTATTATACGTTTATTATATTTGTTTATCTAGCTGATTTATTTAATTATAATAGAATTTGAGTAGGTTTAGGACTAGTTTATGTTTAGTATAAATACAGAGGCATGTATTCAGTTTTATTTGTCGAGTTCAGTTTAATAATACAAAGAGTATGAGACGTGTTAGTCTTCTGTTTGGTTTTATAATGTAAGTGATTGAAAGCATGGGCCAACAAATTTCTTTGTACAGCTTTTGGATAAATGACTTTTTTAGACTCCAAAGAAAAAGATAAGAAACTAGAAATAATTTTACTTCAAAATTCTTCTTGCTTTTTCATTAACTACTAAAGAGCTTAAATACAATTTAAAGGAAATCAGAAATGCAGAACATAGTGGGGAACATGGGTTACTAGATAACTTCCTAACTAACTAATAATGAATGCATACTTAAAAGACATGGGTAGACTAGCATATGTTGGTGAACGTGGGCATTTCTATGTGGGTAGATACGTATCAAAAACCTTCTTTTATTCTTAAATAAGAGTAAACGGTGAAATACTAAAGTTAATTATGTTATCGTCACTTCTTTCACAACCTGGGACATACTTCAAGAACGGCGAAAAAGCACAACCATATTTATTTTTAATGGCTTAAACTTAAATTATACAAAATCTGTTGTCAGGACTCGAACCCTTGACCTCAAAGATAACACCTTAACTCTAATGACTTTACCGATTAGACCGACCATCTCTCAAACACAACCATTTTTTGTTTTCCAATTTCTTCGTCAAACTTTCAAGCATTCAAATTTCACATGCCGGCCTTTTTCTTACCTAAAGATTTTGACCAGCTTTCAAATTTTAAACAAATTTCTAAATCTAGTTTCTCTCTCATAAATAAATTTTATTAATCAGACCCGTAAAATAAAGTGATTCTTGTTCTAAAATATTGACGTTCACATTTGTATTTGTCAGCTACTATACGTCATGACACATGTTAATTACCACCATAACTATAATACAATTTTCATCACTCATGATGCATATATATGTAGTTATCTACATTTATAAGTTGTGCACAATGAGATAGGTCATCCAAAGGGTTCATGACACATGTTACCACCATAATTATAATACACTAGATTCATGTTAAGTTGTGCATCATGAGAGATATCATATCAACACAAAATTTCTACACTACTACATTAAAACATGCTTTTTAAATTAGTTAAAAATTAACGAATACGTATTCACAAGCGAATGTGTGAACACACGTATTTGCATCTACATAAAATGGTTTCAAGTTATTCATGAAAATTTAATGGTTTCTATTTGTATTCATACATAGATATATTAATATACATCCCTATATGCATGAATATGTATAAGCATACCCACATACACATACAATGATACAAAGATAAGTGCCTGCATGATTAGAAGGTTGAACAATGCGGGTTTTACGGTTTGATGTAGGGCTGTAAACGAACCAAGGAAACATGAACAATGCTGTGTTCGTGTTCGTTTGTTAAAGAATTAACATGTTCACGAATACTTACCGAACGAGATTATAGTTCGTGTTCTTTTGTTAAGGAAATAATGTGTTCACGAACTGTTCATGAACATTTACCGAAAGAGATTTCTGTTCGTGTTCGTTTGTTAAGGAAATGAACCTGTTCATGTTTGTTTAATTGTGTTTATATGTTAAATTTATGTGTCAGATAAAAGCGAACACAAACAAACACAAATGAATGCAAACGAAAACAAACAAACAAACATTAGTGAACAAAATTGAGCACAAACTAACAAGTAGTAAATTTCAAATAAAATCAACATTTTTCATCACAAATATTGGCCGCCCAAAATATACTAATCCAATTAATCAAATATGCTTGACATAATCATAATCACATAATGTCTTATAAAAACACTAAATTATCATATTAAACTTGAAATCCTCGTTTAATCCACCGAAAATAATAGTTAATCAAAGTATGTAAAGTAATATTAATATGTGATACACTAATATATATTAAGTAATCTACCACTAGGAAATTTGAAGTGCTTAAATTAAAAATAAAAAGTTAAAAACCCTAATGAACTATCAAACACAAACAAATATAGTCATGGGCGGACTTAAACCAAGCCTAAGGGGTGCGGGCGCCCACCTTGAAAAAAAAAATCAGTGTTATATACGCGCGTTAATCCCATCCGCATCCCATGAAATTTTTCAGTCGCACCCCTTGGACTTTTGAAACCGACCTAAAAAAATATAATTATATGTTAAGAGTTAGCCCATTTTATTAGTTAGTAGCCCAATATCAAGAATGAGCCCAAGCCCAAAGTTTATAATAAATCGACATGTGTTTTAATATTGATTAAAATGAAGAAAAAAAAACAAAAAACAAACCTAAAGGCAGAAGAGCGCTAAACAAAGAAACACACAAAAAAAAGTGGTTCGTCTCCCTTCCTCCCTGCTTCTGATTGGTGATCGCTAAACAAAGAGGAGGAATCGGTGACGTTGACCCGTCACAATTCACAAAAATTGAACAAATCCAACAAAACTCCAAAAAGTAATTTGGTAAATGTGATTCTGTGAATATTATTAGATGACTAGATGAGTAATATTATTATGGGTTTTTATATTTTAATTTTGGTTTTGTTTTGGGTTTTTATATTGTAACTTTGGTTCTGTTTTAGATGAGCAATATTATTATGGAACAGTTTCTTAGAATGAAAAGTGTAGAATCATCTATAAAAACTCCTGAATTCGTTGACTTGGATACTCTTCCTACAGATCCTTACGATAGGAAACCAATTTCGCCATATAACGTTAATCAGCGAGACGAAAGCAGCAGGGCATACATACTTAGAGGACCATATCAACCACGAGGTATAGAAATTCCACAATCAATGTTTGGTGTTAAGTTAAGACAATTTAAAGAAACTTGGTATGATACGCGTGTTTTGCTTATATAATGACGTTTAAATTACTTTTGGGCATTTGGTTTCCTTTAGTTGATTATATAATTTGGGTTAGGATCAAATACACAGTGAAAGAAAAATAGGAAGTCGTAGGAAGGGTATCAAACGGACTCCGATTGAACTCATTCAAGCGGCATTGGAATCGTCTTATCGAACCCTACGTCGTTAGTTTTTAGGTCTTCGTTTTTTTGGGGTTTTAGCTTGTAGTTTTTAGAATACGCGTTATATCATTGTGTCTTTTATGTACCATTGTGTCTTTTTCTTATTTTCATCGTTATGTCATTTTTTCAATTCATTGTGTCTTTTTTCTTCAGCATTGTGTTATATTTTTTGGCACTGTGTTATATTTTGTGGCTCATTGTGTCATATTTGATGATCTATTGTGTTTTTTGTATCCTTCTCACCCTTCTCATTTTTTGTAGCCTTTGTAGAATAACCCAACCCTATATAATTTTAGTATTATTATTTTTGGTATACGAGTCGACCGAACCCGACCCGAACTGACCCAGGTCACCTGATGGATAACCGACCTATATAAGGTCTATGATTCCGCACCCCATAAAAAAAATTCCTGGGTCCGCCACTTAACATAGACGAACACGTTACCAAACATTTACGAACATAAATGAACGAACACGAACTCTGTTCATGTTCGTTCAATTATTAAACGAACGAATACATACAAACTTCCCGCCGAACAGTTCACAAACTATTCGTTGAACGTTTGATTTGTTTACAGCCCTAGTTTGATGGTTTTAGCCATTTTTTAAAGTTTTATCAAAAGTATAATTTTGTATTAATTGTTTCAAAATGATATGTATTATACTTGACTTTGTAACAACAACAACAACAACAAATACTTAAATGATCGGTTTGGTTTACACAACTAGTATTAAGTTGTCCAACCCAATATTTGAGAGTAAAACATAAACTTGAAAGAAGACTTTCCGCGTAACGATAAAATCTATTCCATCGAAAAACCTAAACTATAGCTCGATCAACATGTATTCATAGGTGGCTGTGGGCCTTGGAATATATTGATACAATAATTGTAAGACAAATCGAACATTCAGAGGAACATTTTTTTAGTCACAAGTTTACAATTAAATTATTCATAAATTGTTCCCTCTGTGTATCTTGATATTGATTTGTTTCTTGTTATTACATTTTTTTATTCACGAGTTTACAATTATATGTCTTTAACTCTTTATAATTGATTTGTTGACTTGTTATTACATTTTCGTTTGTTGATCAACTCAAACATTTAAACTAATTACATGCCTTTGTTAACTCTCCATCCGTTAATTGATGTTATATTGATATGCTTTCGCTAATATGATTAATGATTGGAGCGTATAAGTGTCGGGTTCAAAATTAATATAAGTTCTCACCCTTTCAATAAAATTCTTCAATATTGGTCCGAACAGTCTAACACTCGCAACCAAGAATTTCTTGCACCATCTTCTCATTTCTAGCGAGACAATCAAGTATTGAAATGGTACAAGGTGTTGGTGCCTCTCCCAAGTAATGACGGTTCAAGTCTCACTTTTAGAAAGAAAAAAATGGTGTAAATTTAAGGGTATGTTTATGAATGTGGGTTTCTTTTTTTCTTTTCTTTTTTTTCTTTACTCAAGTATTGCACTATTGCATTAATTTTTATTTTTTTTTTAACATTTATTCCATATGAACCAAGGTTTTCAGAACCGGACCGGATGTCGAACCGGACCCTCGGGCGGTTCACCGGTCCAACCGGTTCGACCGGTCCAACGAACCGGGCCAAAAAATGCTTTGAAACCCAAAATATCAAAAAAATAATAAAAAAAAACCGGTCCGACCACCGGTTTTCCGGTCCGACCGGCCGGTATTCCGGTCCGAAGCCGGTTCGCTGCAGAAACGGTCCAATCACACGAACCGGACCGGTCCAAGTCCTGGAGCCCGGTCCAACCGGCCGGTCCGGTTTTCAAAACACTGATATGAACTCATAAGTCATAACTTTCGTTATTTTTAATTTTAGATATTTGTCAATACAGATATAATATTTTTTTTATTTGTAAGAAGTTATGTAGTATAATATCATTTAAAAAACATGTAATAAATATGATATACATAGTTAACAAAGGTAAAACACATCAAACCGGTATCATCAAAATATCTTCAAGTACTAAGATCAAACGAACTAAAACCTTAGAGCTTGGACAAAATCGTCGGTTGACGCACACACTTAAAATAATTTTCGCCAGCTCAAGAAACCACGGTTTGCCAAGTACAACAATCATATTAATATTTATACTATCACTAGTTTTTATCCCGGGAGCGTCTCGGGTTGAAATATCTAATATGACAATAAAATATTTAATATGACAACATAATTAATGACTTGCCAATATATGATTAATGAATATTATTATTATTATTATTATTATTATTATTATTTATTTATTTATTTTAAACAAATCTCTGCCATAAGTTATCATATTCTAATATAAAAAAACGAATCTCTGCGCCGGGGTATAAATCTAGTGCCATTACAAAATATTATATAATATCAAATGAATTCGGAAGTTTGTAATTGATCATTCTTAAAAGAACTAACATGAAATAAGGAAAAAAAGTTATTTATTGAAATATCAAACGCATTAGTCTATATCTCTCAAATGAGAGATTGCATAAGAGTATTACATGTAGGATTAATCCCTTTGCAATATATATATATATATAGGGTAGGGTTCAATTGAGAACCAACCCTTAATTAGGAACTTTAGGAACCAATCTCATCCATCCATCTTCAATGGCATGATGGTAAATATGTTAAACATTAATTAACTTTTTAATTAAATCAAGGGGTAATATTGTCTTTTGGTATGTGAGTATTAATAGGTTATTTAGTATACATTGTAACTGACAAAAACCACAACTAATATCATTTGTGCGTACAAAAAAATTATACTGTACGATAAACATTAAACAACTATACGTCAGTGTATATTCATATTCCAACAATTATACATCAGTGTATATTCCAATCATTGCTACAAAAACATTATACTGTACGATAACATTAAAACAACTATACGTCAGTGTATATTCATATTCCAACAATTATACATCAGTGTATATTCCAATCATTGCTACAAAAAACATTATACTGTACGATAAACATTAAACAACTATACGTCAGTGTATATTCATATTCCAACAATTATACATCAGTGTATATTCCAATCATTGCTACAAAAACATTATACTGTACGATAACATTAAAACAACTATACGTCAGTGTATATTCATATTCCATGCACTCACACGAACTGATAGGTTGGTCTTATCAAGAGTAACCTGAAACAAAAAAAAAAGGTTGTTTAGCATATACATCAGTGTATACATACAATATACATCAGACCCCAATAAAATTGATGCTATAGAACAGTGTTTAGTATCGTCATATTCAAACAATTATACATCGCTGTATAGTCCAATCATTGCTACAAAAAACATTTTACTGTACGATAACATTAAACAACTATACGTCAGTGTATATTCATATTCTAACAATTATACATCAGTGTATAGTCCAATTAGTACTACAAAAACATTGTACTGTACCATAATATTCAACAAATATACGTCAGTGTATATTCATATTCCAACAATTATACATCAGTGTATATATGAATGTTAGTGTATCTGTACGCTTCAACATGATCTGAATTATACATCGGTGTATACTTCCAAAAACTAAACTAATATACGACAGTGAATAATTGTATAACTCTTTGTACGTATGAAAACTGCTATAACGCAACATGATCTGAATTATACATCGGTGTATAATTCCAAAACTTTGTACGTACGAAAAATTTTTGCACGTAAAAAAAACTGCTCTGCAAACTGAAACCCTAATTGCGAACAAAAAAAATTAAAAAACTAAAAAAACATTACACAAATACCTTGATTCTCTGCAAACTGAAACCCTAATTGCGATCAATCTATAACACCTCGTACGAGAAGGGTCTCGAAGGAAGGAGACGGTGGTTAGGGTTTGGAATTGGGGTCTCGCAGATAAGGATGGTGGTTCACGGTGGTGGTTTTGGTGGATCATTGTAGCGATGGTGGTGGAGATTGATGAAGATTTGGGATTGATGAAGTTGTGTTTGATTGAGATTGATGAAGATTTGGGATATAGTTTTGATAACTGATTATCGGAATTGGGGAATATATAGGGGAGCATTTTTTTTTAATTAAAATATAAAACATAATTGTTCAATTACCATCCTACCCTTAGATCAAGATTAAAAGATGAATGGCTCAGATTGGTTCCTAAGTTCCTAACTAGTACCTTGGTTCCTAAATGATCTTTTTCCTATATATATATATATATATATATATATATATATATATATATATATATATAGGAAAAAGATCATTTAGGAACCAAGGTACTAGTTAGGAACTTAGGAACCAATCTGAGCCATTCATCTTTTAATCTTGATCTAAGGGTAGGATGGTAATTGAACAATTATGTTTTATATTTTAATTAAAAAAAAAGTTTTAAAGATGGAATGTTTATCACCATCAATGCCTTCCTAATATCACTCATAACTTCCTCCTAATATCACTCAATTGTCTTCCTCCAAAATATCAACATCACGTACGATTCATTAGACCCGGCTTCAATCGATTAAGATAAACAAGTGATGGATAATAATCACAACCTTTTTTGCAAAATAGTGTTGAGAATCAAGGTATTTGTGTAATGTTTTTTTAGTTTTTTAATTTTTTTTTGTTCGCAATTAGGGTTTCAGTTTGCAGAGCAGTTTTTTTTTACGTGCAAAAATTTTTCGTACGTACAAAGTTTTGGAATTATACACCGATGTATAATTCAGATCATGTTGCGTTATAGCAGTTTTCATACGTACAAAGAGTTATACAATTATTCACTGTCGTATATTAGTTTAGTTTTTGGAAGTATACACCGATGTATAATTCAGATCATGTTGAAGCGTACAGATACACTAACATTCATCTATACACTGATGTATAATTGTTGGAATATGAATATACACTGACGTATATTTGTTGAATATTATGGTACAGTACAATGTTTTTGTAGTACTAATTGGACTATACACTGATGTATAATTGTTGGAATATGAATATACACTGACGTATAGTTGTTTAATGTTATCGTACAGTAAAATGTTTTTTGTAGCAATGATTGGACTATACACCGATGTATAATTGTTTGAATATGACGATACTAAACACTGTTCTATAGCATCAATTTTATTGGGGTCTGATGTATATTGTATGTATACACTGATGTATATGCTAAACAACCTTTTTCTTTGTTTCAGGTTACTCTTGATAAGACCAACCTATCAGTTCGTGTGAGTGCATGGAATATGAATATACACTGACGTATAGTTGTTTTAATGTTATCGTATAGTATAATGTTTTTGTAGCAATGATTGGAATATACACTGATGTATAATTGTTGGAATATGAATATACACTGACGTATAGTTGTTTAATGTTTATCGTACAGTATAATGTTTTTTGTAGCAATGATTGGAATATACACTGATGTATAATTGTTGGAATATGAATATACACTGACGTATAGTTGTTTTAATGTTATCGTACAGTATAATGTTTTTGTAGCAATGATTGGAATATACACTGATGTATAATTGTTGGAATATGAATATACACTGACGTATAGTTGTTTAATGTTTATCGTACAGTATAATTTTTTTGTACGCACAAATGATATTAGTTGTGGTTTTTGTCAGTTACAATGTATACTAAATAACCTATTAATACTCACATACCAAAAGACAATATTACCCCTTGATTTAATTAAAAAGTTAATTAATGTTTAACATATTTACCATCATGCCATTGAAGATGAATGGATGAGATTGGTTCCTAAAGTTCCTAACTAAGGGTTGGTTCTCAATTGAACCCTACCCTATATATATATATATATAGATGAATTCACAACTCACAAGCCTGAAATGTCATCTAAGAGTGTATGTTAAACCTACGATATACAATTTGTGCGTCTCTCTACCAGTTTCGAGATTTTTCATACATTACTCGTCTCTCCTAAGTCCTAAACATCTCTCAAAGTCTCTTCAAGTTTCTGTCGTCCCTAGAATCAAGGGACCTTAGTATATAATCATGTCAACATGATATTGTCCAATTATTTAACGGTATTAAACATAAAATTTAGATCATGTTAAATTTTCTTAATAATAAATTATACGAGTCTACCAGTAACAAATTGATTAAAATGGTAGTATTTGATGACAAACTTGCTATAATCGTAAATGGTTTGAAGTTAACAACTTTGTGTCCATATGTCGGAGTCAATTTGCAGTTTCAGGTTGTTCGAACCAACTTTTGCACTTAACGAACGTGTAAGAGGGCAGTAAAGATTCATACGTACGAAGCATAATCAATCATGGATTTATACATCCTTCTGTGTAGGTGAATATCTCATACAGTTTTGCATTTCGCTTTTAGATATAAGATACCATTTAAACATAGAGATCTCATTCATATAACTTTTACTTTGCACAGCTTTTGGCTTGTTGCGGAGCTCTCATCAAAGAGATTACATATCCATTGTTTAATAGTTATAGTTATGTTATTAATAGACAACATATGCCTATATATATATATATATAACGGGTCTAGTTATCCTACACAATGTGATAAAAATGAGAAGAATGAGAAGACACAAAAACACAATGGATCAAGAAATATAACATTATAAGTCACAAAATATAACACAATGTTGAGAAAAAAAGACACAATGAATCGCAGAAATGACACAATGATGAAAATAAAGAAAGACACAATGCAACATAAAACACACAATGATATAACACAAATTCTTGTCAACTAGACAAAATTACACAAATTGTCCTTTATTTATCATCCAAATTTCATCCTATGTCCCTTGTCTTTCATTTGCATTGGTTATGTCCTTTATTTTATCAATTTGCTACACTATCTGTCCTTTAGCCTAACTAAGTTAAAAAAGTTGGTTAACTTTATTTTCTAACTTTACACTTTTAACCCTGTAGTTTTGAATCTCTCTGTTTACTTCTTCTAAGTCAAATCTCTCGTATTTTTCTTCTTCTAACTTTAGGCAATGGTAATGCATTAGCTCTAGCTTAGAAGATGTGCCAAATTTGTAGATATATATATTTTTTTTTGACAAATATAAAAGTTAAAATTTCAATTTTAATTTCCTTAGCTGCCCAACGGTTATAACAAATGAATAAATGATAGATTGACTTTAACATAAATTATAATTAAATTACCTAATTATTAACTAATTGTATAAAATACCCTCATGTGATAATGAAACAGATAGAAGATGTGTCAAAATAGATGATTTCTTGATGGCTATTTGTTATTATAACGTGTGTGTATACATATATAAGTATGCTTTTCGGCAAACTGCATGAGATACAAACAAACTCTACACTTTTTTTCCCAGATTTAGCAATCAAGTTCAAATTAAACACAAATAGAAACCAAATGATATTAGCAACCAAGTAACACTGCATTACCAGTTGTAGCAATGAATGGCAGCAGTGAAGGGTATCAAGACCTGTTAATTTATAAACTAAACTTTAGTCTATGATTTGTATATATATATATATATATGTGTGTGTGTGTGTTTGTATTTGTAACTTGTGTATATGTAGTTACTAGTAACTATCTAGGAACTTAGTTGGATTAAATTGTCAACAAATGAAGATCATTACAGCTGCAACTCATGATCAGAAGACAGACAAAATTGAAGCAGCACGACTGATAACACAAGGCGCGACTCAATGCAAGATTACCAAAATACCCTTGACAGTTAAACTAACAATTTGGCGGGAAACAATGCAATGGTTGGAACTTGTAACTACCATTAGGACATACAGTTTCAATTAGTATATATACAAACATTCTTGTATGATTATCAATTACCAAGATCATTAATAATAATTCAGATCCTTTGTTCGAAACATTCTATTACTGTGTTCTTGTTTCTGTCCCCAAACCGAAAGCAATCAAACAAAACATTATCATATATTGTTATATTATTTTATATTGTTCTTCTTATTCGAAGTATATCATAGTATTAACTCTGTTTTTGTCCAAATTAAATAAATCAGAAAACAGAGTATGCAAGAACAAAACCAAAACAACATAAACGAAAGATTGAAACTTGAACAAAATAGACACAAAGTTAAGTGTAATCAATAGAATAAGATATGAAATTAGTAAGAATTCGATTACATATTACTGTTGACCGATAGTACAATTACCAGCCTCGTTAAAATGCTAATTCAAAACTACAGGGGCTAAAAGTGTAAAGTTAGAAAATAAAATTAACCAACTTTTTTAACTTAGTTAGGCTAAAGGACAGAGGGTGTAGCAAATTGAGAAAATAAAGGACATAACCAATGCAAATGAAAGACAAGGGACATAGGATGAAATTTGGGTAATAAATAAAGGACAATCTGTGTAATTTTGTCTAAAAACTATAAACTAAAAATTCAAAAAATAAAAAACCTAAAAACTAAGATTGTGAGGTTCGGTGAGACGTCTCCAATGCCGTTTGAATGAGTTCAATTGAACTTCATTTGATACCCTTCCTATGATTTTCTATTTTTTTTTCACTGTGTATTAGATTTTAGTCCTGTAACTATAATACTATATAAGTATTCATGTTTAAAGTTGTTAAATTACCGCTTTTCCACATAATTTTTGTATTGTATTTTTCTTTTACGTCCATTCAATGCTAACATAAAACACATGTTGCCAATCAGAAACTAGAATCTATTGGTTGTTGTCGCCTTGCATGGGTAGAAGGTAATTATATATTATGTGTATGTGTGTGAACTGAGTGGGTTTTACCACCCAAATTTTCTTCTAGCACGCTTTGAAAAGTCCGTTGTGTTGACGGAAGAAATAACGAAGACTTTGACGTAATTAGTTATCTTGGAATTCAGCTGTGTGAATAGACAAATGATGTTGAAATATAGTATTTTCAAAACCATCAAATAATCAAATATCGATTGTAGATTTAGGCCCTTTTTAGGTCCGCAATATTAAAACAATGGTGTATTAAGTTTGTGAATTGGACATAAGTGTTTTTTTCCTTTAAAATAAAAGATTTATGACAATTTATACAATGGTATGTGGCAGATGCAATCAGTTTTTTTTCCCTAGATATGAGAAAGAAGGGTTTTTTTTTTTTTTTTTTTTTTTAATCAATGATTTTCTTTTGGATTGGCCTAGTGAGATACCCCTCAAAATGTGTAGTTATCCCCCACTTGCAGCTTAGTGGTTGGCGGCCCAAGTTTCTTTTTGGAGACTTTGGGTTCGATCCCCACAAGCTTCATTTGGGGGACGATCCAATGATGGATAGTTCCTACCGATGTATGGTTCGATCCTGAGGGCAACCCAGTTTTACCTAACTATTACCCCAACGAGTTTCTCGTGTGGGGCTAGTATGGTTTCCGGGCGAAAGTCAATTTGTGCGGCTGTCGGAGCCCGATAGAACATCGCGTTCGCGGGTGGAGCTGACGGGCAATCGTCTTTAACGAAACCCAGTGACCAATTCGATCAGTACATAGAAAGTCACCCTTAAAAAAAAAAAAAATAAGACATGTACTATGTGTAGAAAGTGTTAGTCGTATATTTATGTTTCCTACTTAACATTGCAATTTGAGTCCTTGCGATCTCAGATGGACTGCACCCTAAGTCCCTCCTTCTAAAGTTTGCCCCATGAGCCCTTGATGTTTCAATTTGTTGTCAATTGCACCCCCTCCTTAAACAGACGTAACCTCACTATTAGAACTAGTGGGGTGCTCGTGCATTGCGGCGGGACACAACACTTAGATTGGTTATTTTAGGACGGGACGATTCGGTTCACATTTGAGCCACAACAAACCAAGTTAGTTATAGAGCATGGGACTTTAACCTAGTTAGTTATAAATATAAATAAATAACTTCCATCTTAGCACTTAAAACACTTACTTTTTTTAAGAAGTTGTCCCATCCGAGCTTTTGACAAGCCGCGCTAATGCAAGCCAACACCTCTGTATTTTTGGAGGACTTGGTTTTGTTTCGTACCATAAGGACACAGTATCAATTTTTTGATAAAATAAAAAGAAAGAAGGTATAAATTTCTACATGCGCAACTTGCTTGTGACATCCGTCACCTTCATCTTTCACCTAATTGACAATAACTGTCCTTCAAAAATTTCCATCATAGTCCCTGTAAGTTTCGCCGTTTCCAAATTTAATTTTATGAGCGAACAAAAAAAAATAAACTTATCGTTTATATTTATTATGGATCGGGCATAAGTTTTAATCAAATGCGTATGTTGAAACGTATTTGTAAAAGATTTTATAAAAAAAAAATTCAAGTTTTATAAAAGTTTTAAGTTAAACATGGTTAGTATTGTTAAGTTTTATAAAGGAAATACTAACCTAGTTTCATAATAAACTAACCTAGATAAATGTGTAGGGACTAATTATGCCAAGTATCAAAAGATTTAAAATCTGTTCCCACCTCCTTGTTTTCAGTTCTCCGGCGAGTCAGATTCCGATCACCGGTATGTTTTCCGGCGATGCTCTCTCTCTCTCGAGCTTTTAATACGTAATTAATCGATTTTTATACGTAATCAATGGTTCTTAATCATAAGCGACCAGTTTCACTTGACTCCATACGTTTTAAAGCTGATTAATCAACCTTGAAGGCTTGTTATTTGTAACCGATCGGACATTAAAACCCATCCAAAACATTCGCAGCTTATAAATAATCCTACGAAATTGATGAGCTATTATCATTCACAGACCTTAAACGAAGCTTAACCCACTAAAAACACATAATAAAGATGTCCAGATTGCTCGGTTTATTGCTTCAAATTTTTGAACCTGTGTATGTCGTTTTGAGCGTTAATCGAACATTGTAAGTATCAAATCTTTATGTCGTTTTAATCTTTATATAGTCCTCTTCAAAAGCCCTCTGTAACCGAGTTGTTATCATGCTTGAATTGGGTTATTGAATCTTAGGGTAGGGTTAGGGTTCTTGAGTAATTTGGGGAAGAAGATGAACTACCAACAAGTGTTTAAGTTTAATCTGTTTCAATCAAAATAACAAACATGATATGTGGGCTAGTGGTTAGTGTGCATACATTCCATATGTGGATCTGGGGTTCGAGTCCCTGCAGCCCCACGTTTTTGTTGAGTTTTTTTCTTGTATATTTTCTTTATTTAAAATAATTATTCATTATTTATGTATATATTTATATACATTGAAAACTTAGAATATTCATATTAAATCCAATTTTTACCCAAAAAATATGAAAATTTAGGTGTAACATTTTGACACTATAAGGAAAATTACCACACTTTTATTTTCTGGAAAATATCCTATTTTCATATTTTTATTGAATTTATTTGTTTTAATCGTATTTAATTGATTAAAAATTCATTTTTAATGATTTTAATCTCAAACTTTTTGGGAAATTATTTCTAGACATTATGAACTGAAATAAAAAAATATTTGGTTCAGAAAACATTTATTTTTATTAATTTTCCTATTTTTTTTTACCATTTAAACATGATTTAATCTCATTAAATCAGTTTTAAATATAAATAAGTTTATAAAAATTATGAGAAAGTTATTTTGATTAATTTACATAGAAAGCATCCATTTTCTATAAAAATAGCATTTTTGGATCATGTCTTGTATTATTAACATTATTTATGTTTAATTAGACATAATTAAACATTTATTTATTTACACTATTTAAACATCTATTTTATAAATACTTCTCTTATAAAATAGAAATAATTCTATGTTTTAAAATCTTAATTACAATTTGTGGGATCATTGTGTAACTCATAAATATTTATTCCAATATTTATGATTATTGTATTTATTTACAATAATTAGTTAAAGTAACAACTAAATTATTTTGTATTAATTATTTAAACATACGTTGACCTAAATATTCAATTGGTAATAATTATTCTACTTAAATCCTAATTACAAACTTTTGTATATTATTTTTTATATACAACTTTTATAGTAATTCAACTTATCATAACAACTCTAATTCCCCAAATCGACTTAGCAAATCCTAATGCCTTAGACCCTAGTTACCTTAGACTCTTAGACATTTCCTTATGAGTATTCATATACTTTATAGGTTGAATTCCTCGGAATTCCCATTACTTAGCTCACGACCGCTTAAGTTGGATTTTGATCGCTTTCGCAAACTGTGAGTATATCTTTCCCCTTTTTCATGTTTACTATTTTGGGGCTACTCATGTACACTATTATCAAATGTTATTCTTATACTTACTGCCATTCTCATGTGTGTTTGCCTTATGTGATTTGGTGTGTATTTATGCTTGTCAAAATCATTAACCGCTGGGCGGCCTAGCATTTCAATGAATAGTACTATGGTATACCCCCTTGAGACTCTGTTGAGAGAATCTTAGTCATTGTCTTGTTAATTCATTATTCAAATTGTTGGTCATGTGTTAGTCATTATTCATAGGCTTGGTTTTGACTGATACTACTTATTACATATTTGCAAACGATATACAACACATGAATTGTTAAACACCTTTTTTTCTACTATATGTATTCAAACAGGGTATGCTCACCAATACATTTTTGTATTGACCAAATTATTTTCGTACATGTTTCAGGTTGTTTTTGAGATGCATTCTTTAAGCTTTCGGATTCATATTTAGATTTTTGGATTCATTGTATATCAGTTAATTAGCATTTAGAATCGTTGTATTTCAATTTAATGTAATAAACTATTTAATCAATGTATTAATATTTACACTTTTAGTCTATGAGCTATTGAACAATCGTCACTACGTGATACCTCGATGTTTCCGCCATCGGTCGGGGTGTTACATTGCTCAAAGAAGATTATCGATGAGAGTTTAAAATTCATCAAAATTTAACCCAAAAGTTCCTATCTAGTTTTGGAGCACTATAATACCTTTGACTTTTATTCTTCAAACATCTACTCAAATATCTTCAAATTACGGTAGTTATCATTAGGCACCAAAAGATTACCAATATGATTTAGTCCTATAAAAGCAAAAATCGCCTCTGTATATGTTTGCAAGGTATTTTATGATATTTTCCTTAATGCCACCAATTGTTATCATACTCATATAAGCTTTTATTTAATCCAACATAAGCTCTAAAGAATCATCACCTCATACAGAAAACAATATGAAGCTGGCTTATGTCTAAACTAATACATATGTTAATGGTCACATAGACTTGAAATACTAACCATACGATGTTAGCTAGATACTTAATAATGTCTTTAACACCAGAAGAACTAAGGTTTGAAGTGAAGTTTGGGAAAAAAATTCATCTAATATGCTCTTTGGAAGTTGGGTTCTTCTCCTCCTCATTGTAATCTTCTATTACTTGATAATGAGAAAGCCGACCTCTAATCTAGCTTTAGTCATCAAACTGAAATACTCAATATCATACAAAACACCTAAAGTAGTACACCTTAGAAAGACTTTTGTAAGCAACTCAATTGGAAGCGGGGTTCGAATGGTGGTATGTAACACCTGCGAGCGAATGCGTTATTGGCGACTTCAAGAACACTTTCCAGAGATATTTGTAAGTTTACCCAGCTGAATTAATTATCATGATTGTGATATAAAATAAACTATTACAAAAACAGGTTTAATGATTTGATTTAATTCTTAAAGATAGTTATTTAAGAAAGATTGGTTATGGCAATAGATAAGATGGATGTTGTAACGGATCCTTCCAGCAATGTTAGTTAGATATAACGGAGATTGAAAATAAAAATGGTTAGTGATTTTCCGTTTGCATTCTACAAAAAAATAGAGTTAACTATATTCAATTTTTTGACGTTCCAACTCCACGATGAGTTGGTTTTGTTAAGTTTTAGAGACACCAAAAATGATTGAGAGACTCTTGAATTGTAATACATCTATGATGTTAACATTCAACTCTTTAACAAATTAAAAGTTGTATACATAATCAAATTTATTGTAATCTTTAAGTATTAATTAGTGATTTAATTTGTCTTGTCCAATAGATGAAATTACAATCTTGCCTATTTAAATAATTATGAAATCACCATCTTACCCATCTAGAACTCATTATATAGTAGTATAGATTTGGGAGCAGCAGCAGCAGCTAGCAGTAGTAGTAGTAGTAGTAGTAGTAGTAGATAAACGGGGGTAGCGGCGGTAGTAGTAGGTAGTAGCGGTAGTAGTGTCAGGTTGGGTCGTGTTGCGGTTCGGTAGGTTCCGGGTTGTGTTGCCAGTGGGTTAGTGTCGACGGTGAACGGTGGACGGGATGAGGTGGCATATGCGACGACGTTGAGTGGTCGAAGATTCCAATAAATTGGGTTGAATTTCTTTAATTTTGGAAGTTTTTTGAATTCCTACAAATAATGGAATTTGAGGGAATTTATTTCAAAATCCAATTTTAATCCTTTCATAACTAAACACATAAATTGGAATTAAAATTCCAATCGTAACAAATTCTGCAAACCAAACTCATCAAGAATTGGAATTCAGGTTCCAATTACATTGAATTCCATTTAATTCCAGCGAATTAAACGCACCATAATAGAATTTTTAAAATCTCTACAGTGATAAAATAAACTTCAAACGGAACATATATCAAAGATTAAAATAAAATAACTTGGATTTATCAGTGTCACTATGGTAATATTTATATATACATATACTTATACTTATGATTTACGAAGATCGAGTAATTTACCTAGGGGTGAGCATTTCGTGGTTCAGACCCACAAGAACCTTAGACTCGACCCGTGAGAACCTTGGACCCGAACCTTTTTAAATATATGGGTCGGTTTGCAGTTCTTGTTTTATATGAATTATCGGTTCCGGGTCAGGTCGGTTCCAAACCCACGATTCTAATATAAGAACCACAAGAACCGTTTGTATTTTAATTAGAACGTGACTTATTAATAGATTGATAATGTATGAAAAAACAATAATTTATAAAAATGATCCAATAGATATGTATTGTTAATAGAAAAATAAAACAGTACTCTTTTTTAGTCTTTTCATTATTCTTTTTTTACGTATTATTGTAATCGATTTCACGTAATGTTAATACAATATTAAAAAAATATTATTTATAAAAATAACAATGTGTTTTTCTTAAAATATTTTCCGGCTTGATGTATATGCATAGATGTGATATATATATGTTATATCCAAAATTGAAGTAAATATTTATGTATGTCGCTCTGATGTGTGTGTGTGCGCGCGTGTATTTGTGATGTATACATAACATATTCACATAATGTTTTGAGTGATAATAATGACAAAATTGTTATCAAAACATACGTGAAGAAACGAAAAATGATTAAGAAAAGACAATTCGTGAGCTATTGTTAGAATCATATGGAGGAACTCTTTTACGAGCATGGTAAAAGAATAGGAATATGTAACCCTCTAAAAGCCTATTACATTAAAAGGTTCTAAAGGGTCAGACCCTTTACCCGACCCATGAGAAACTTTAGGACCCGGAACCACATAGCCTTTTAAGGTTCGGTTCGTGATTCCTAATTTCAACAATAAAAGGGTATACGGTTCTAGTGGGTCGGGTCGGGTCGGTTCCTGACCCTTTGCACAACCCTAAATTTACCTTCTCAAAGATATTGTCCCCTTAACCTAATTTCTTCTCATAGAAAATTTATCATCAGGCTTTGGTATTTTACTTTCTCAACACAAGTTTTACAAATACCCTATCTCTCTACTTCAAAACTAGCTAGTTCGACATTCTAAAATCCAGCCAAATATTTTTTTAGGGTGTTAGCATTGTTTCCTATGTTTTCCCTCACCATGAAATCACTTTTGTAGTTAATAGTTAAAACGTATCATGTATTTATTTACAATACATTCTTAATCATGGTTTATCTATTCTTTTCTTTTTTTTTTTTTAAAGTATGGTTTATCTATTCATCGGGCATATGTACTTAGAGGGTGTTTGGGATTGCGTTTTGAATCTGATTATTAGATTATTGCGTTTTGAAAACGCAGATAATCAGTTTTTAGTGTTTGGATTGCGTTTTGAAAACGCAGATAATCAGTTTTTTAGGCTACCAAAACGCAATAATCTATAAGCAGCTCCACCCCTGCTTTTCCAAAACGCATAATCTGTTTTGAATAATCAATCCCAAACACCCCCTTAATCACTGTTCAAATCGTATTTAACTGTTTAATTCGATTGATTTAAGATTTATACAATTTTTACATTGTTTTTTTTTTTTTTCGATTGATTTAAGATTTAAGATTTTTACATTGTTTGGCTTTCACATTTTCGTTCAATAACTGTTTGGCAATAGTTTTTAAACTTCCGGACATGGGTATAACCCTTGAACCAATCGTGTAAATAAATAAGTATATTCAATAACATAGTGATACGACATAGACAATTAGACATAATAGTAACATAGGAAAATTAAGTTCGGGCTAGAGATGTAACACTAAGATGACTCATAATTATATGTGTAAGACTGTACTCACAAGTGGAATGTAATATATTTTATGAAATATATGTTTGAATTCAACATGAGGAGTCACTACAAAAAAAATGCCATTTAGTGACATACAAAAAGTGCCACAAAAAAACAAAAAAGTGCTACTAAAGGGACTTGAAGGAATGTGCGGCACACAAAAAAAGTGTCACTAGAAGTGCTGACGCTAAAGATTTTTAGTGACACATTTTCAATGTGCCACACAAAGTTTTTGGGCTTTTAGTGGCACTTTTTTTGCCACAATAAATAATCCTAGTTACATATCCATACTAGTTTTAGTGACACAAACTTTGTGCAAGTAAAACTTTAGTTGAAATTGTGTACTATTTATAGTGCCACAAAATCACATTATTTACAAAATAAAATATAAAATAAAAGTTCGATAAAATTGTAAATGTAGACATCCTAATATTATAACTTCAATAATAAGTTCGATCCAAAACATATGTCCAACATTAGCAAAACATTGCGTAATAAATAATATTCCAAATGTTTACACTAGTCTAAACTTTCTTTTGGGTGAGAATTTCACTATCATAAAACTTGGCTCCAAAGCTTCTCATGATATCTACCATGTCATCAACTATGTAAATAAGCATCAGACTCTTGCATGAAGAATTTTCAAGATGTAACTGTACAAGTTCTTGTACTTCCTTAACCTGTAAACAATATGGTTTAGATGGTTAACTCACATGTTACAACATGATCAATGAACCAATTTATATTCACTACTTTGATAAATGATTACAATAACTGTAATGAAAATCATAAAACTTGGGTAATTACCATGTCAGGATTCAGGATAGCAAGCATTTCAAAAGATCGCTACCGACTTCTCGTGTCTTATATTTGCATATTTTCCTACTTCCTAACTTGCAAATCCCAGGGAAAAAGGTAGCATGCTCAGTGGCGGATCCAAGATCTTTTTCCAGTGGGTTCAATGCATTAGATAGTTCAATTTCATAGGATCGGACATAAAAAAATTTGGTTCGGTTGGACGGTTTTGGTTGGGTCTGGACGTATGGTTCATCACATAACAAAAATATCATACAATGTATTAAAGGCACTAAAATTTGATGGTTGAGCAACACATACCGTATCCATATCCAAATCTGATATAAGCATTCTTTCAGCAAGTGCCTGAAAACTGAAGCTAAAAGAATGAGAACCTCTGTATTTTTATCATAATTTACAGTAAAAGAAAATTAATAAGAAGATTACTACATTTGGCATCAGAATGAAAATGATAATCTATAGAAAACTACAAAAGTATAAAATAACATAATGCATTAATGAGAACAAATAACAAAGTAATCATCTTTCATGATAAACTAGGGTGTTCCCTGCCGCGCGTTGCGGCGGCGAATTTAGAAGTTGTGCTTATGTTGTTATTGAGCTGACCTGTATCTTTGAGCTGACCTGTATCTTTGACTTTGAATGCGGAGCGTCACATGTTGACAAACTGGAGGTTAACTAAGCAGGCCTCATTGACTATATACAAAATTCCTAAAAATACATAAAGATAAATGTTTTGAAGCTATACTTTGTGCGATCCGTTTGACCTGTTGCAAAAACTATTTTTCCAGCATGAATGATGTTTGTACATATATTTTGTACTTTATCAATTAGGCACTACGATACCTTTATACATTCACCAAGCCGCTTTCCACAAAAAAACACTTGGTATCAAAAAAATAATGAAGTTAATGTTGTCCTGCCAAAACACTCGGAATGACCCTATTGAATTTCACAACAATGAACCTAAAACAAAGGATTGCAGATGTAACGCAACATCGGCACCTATCACAATCGGCTCATCATCTTGCCTCTCTTTTATAGCTGCAACGGTAGCGATCTAGGCTTGTCGTGCCTCTTCCGTTTTCTTCATTTCTAGTTCATCCCTATCATCCTACAAATGTGTTAGGATCTTATGTATCAGATACTTAAGACGAATGTGAGCAAAAGGTCCATACAGTATTATTTTGCGTATACTCATTGTGCATTCGAGTAATAAAGTAACATCTTTATTATTGTGTTTTAAATAAGCTCCATACAACTTATCTAATGGTATTCTCTTTCTTTCACGCACAACCCAACATACTCTGCACAACAATTTCAATTAGGTAAGAAATAGAGTTGCCACTCCATACAATGAACATTTAATAAGATTACCCGTCAGTTGCTAGAAGGTTTAAAGCAATATAAAACTATCATATAAATAGTTATAAACATGTGAAATGCCTCTTCAAAGCATTCCTATATTTTTTTTCATCACACACACATACACATATTTCATATTTCCATTATTTTCTTTATAGCATAAGACAACAGGTTGATATTTTAGATCAGACTTCAGATGATCTGTCAGTATATTAAATTAAATGTGAGCAAACCCGTCAGGCCGGCCAGAACAGAAACTGGACTGAACCGACCAAGAACCAAAAACATATTGGGGGTGAAAGACAACTTAATTTAGGTTGGATGATAATATTACTAAATAAAGGGGTGTACCTTTTCTCCATTCTCTTCCTGCAGACCAATAAGAACACCAAAAATTGAGGTTATCAATTAAACCATTCATACCTTAGCAATTAACTAAAGATTCGGAACCCTATTATAGATATGGAAGCATGGTCTTAAACTGTACATGAAACAAATAATAATTAGGCCACAATAAAGAATAGATGTAGCATCGTAGCTATTCCAAAAAAAAAAAAAAAAAAAAGATAAAGAACTAAGAAAGACTATAGTAAAGTGATAACCTCTTCAACAACTTTAGCACATTTCTTTTGAGGTTTACGTGATGAAAGGCCCAATTCATACAATGCATATATGCAATTATACAAAAAAAATATATATATTAACTTGCCGCGGCAGCAGCCAACAGGAATGCAGGTGTTTTTTTGTTTGTACTTAGAAGTTGTTTTGTTTAGGTGAAGGAAAGGGTGGGGGATTAGATGAAGGAAAGGCACGGGGTGCATGTTTCTTTAAGGCTGGATCTGTTTCAACTTTCAGGATTAAAAATAAAAATAAAACAAAGAAGCGCTGGATGACAGTTTTCGGAGTCAAGACCTATACATTAAAAGGTAGAATACTTAACCATGGAGCCACTCATAACATTTCTTTATGGGTTCATCTTAATTTTTCTTAAGTCGTTCTATGTTTGCGTTGTACCCGCGCGGCAACGCACGCGGGTCTAATCACTAGTTACATGTTTATATATGAAAAGGAACATACTAAAACAAGGTTGAATGAAATTGTATCAAAGGTCTCAACTGAAATTAATTATCAAACAATGTGTGCAAATCTTAAATGACAGCCCTTTTGTTGGTTATATGTTGAAGAAGATAGTAGACTTGCAGCATGTTGCTCTGGACTTTGTTGTAGTATATATACAAGATGTAAGTCGGTGATCAATTAACAACCTAACTCACTGTATCTAACCAACTGCAACAATAAATACACACACTAATTAAGCAAATCCGTTTCATAAGAAAGAAAAAAAATGATGAATAGGATGTTAGTTTCACCATTCTACAACAGACCAATGATTCAGTACTGTTCTTTTAAATATGTTAAAGGAATATTATGACAACATCAGCCAATGAAGGATAAAATTTTACCTAAAACCTCATCCCTTGCAAACAAACTTGTACCATTACCCAAATCTTACACTCAGCTTCTAAAAAATGAAGTGCATAGGCCCAGGGGAATTAGCTCTACTAATTAGTTACATTAGATAAACAAAAAAGCACACATCAAATGAGAATTTACACAGCTAATAATAATAATAATAATAATAATAATAACCCTAATTAAAAAACCTGTACAATCAGGGGAGAACTTGATGAGCCATGAGTGGAGAGGGACATCGTCGGAGGAAGTGAGCCAGACGTTTTCGAAGAGGAGACGGTCGATGATTAGGGTTCAAATCCTACCTTTACTTAATAAAAAAATGAGACGTGCACAAGTGTCTGCATCAATTATGTATTTTGCCGGATAATTTTGAGAGAGATAAAAGGTAAGGGGAGTGTAATAGCAGGATAATTTCAATTGAGAGGGAAAATGATAAATTTCAATTGAGAGGGACAGGGAAAGTGATCATATCAATGGTACCTAGGTGTTAATCGTGTTGAGTTAATGGATTGGAGTCTTGACACGCTGAAATGTGACCATATTATTATTTGTGTCCAAGATTCAACCATAGCTCACACACACATAAATTTGGGTCAACCCGAACCTTACCCGTCTTTTTAAATGAGTCATAGATGTTGACAAATCCAAAACTAACATTATTATAACTAATCATGTTAAATGAAAACAGAAGAAAAATGAAAAATATAAAAGCTTTTTTTTTCAAAATACTCAAACGGGTTAACGGACCAACCCATTTTTATACGGGTCAACCCGAACCCCATTCATTTTTAATACGAGTCAATCTGAACCCAACCCATTTTCTAAACGGGTCATGTTTGTTGACCCAAACCTTTCTTTTTTCGTGCGAGTACGGTTCGTGTCAACATTTGTCGCACCTAGTGGTACCACTAACAAAATGATATTAGTGGCACAAAAATACTTAAATACATGCCACTAAAGTGTGTATCAAACAATTATTGCATACTTAAAGTGTCACTAAAAATCAAGATTAGTGGCATGACATTTAAATGCCACTAAAAGTACGTGTTAAGCAAGTATGGCATACAAAAAGTGTCACTAAAAACCTTATTAGTGTCACATACGCTAAATGCTATTAAAAATGTGTGTCACTAAATTAGTGGCACAAAAATAAATGCCACTAAAGTACGTATCAAACAATTATGGCATACTCAAAGTGTCACTAAAAATCAAAATTAGTGGCATAACATTTAAATGCCACTAAAAGTACGTGTTAAGCAAGTATGGCACACAAAAAGTGTCACTAAAAACCTTATTAGTGTCACATACCCTAAATGCCATTAAAAATGTGTGTCACTAAATGACATTTTTTTTGTAGTGAGTTCATGTATGATGTAATAACGAAAAATAAAGAAACATGTTCACACGTATTCATCTTTTTTATTTCTTCTTTTCATTTTTGTTATTTTTTTTCCCTGAGTCACAATTATTTAGAAGGATAACTAGTCATAAAATTATGTAGATGGCCTTTTATTTGATAATACAACTATTTTATTTATTTATTTATTTATTAGAAGTAGGCATTTTAATTTTATCAAGCTTTTTCTTGTGTGTTTTGCGACATGATCTTTCATGTAAAATTCGTATATTGCGACTTAACATATAGAGAATGCCAAGTACTTATATACATATATATCCAATGGCGAATTCAGGAATGATAGTGGGTTCTTTTCGTAGATTTTCACTAATTTTTCAACTGTTTTCACTAAAATTTTCAATTTTTTCAAATCGATGGGGTTCCTAGGAACCCCCTCTAAATCCGCCACTGCATATATCTATTGTTAACTAGTCTAAAGCATCTTTATATAAATTAAAAACTAAACTTTTTTTTTTCTCTAAAATGATCATGTTGTACACATCTAAGAATTATTAAAAAGAAAAGTCTTTAAGAAAAGTCTTTGATACATACTACATTTAGTAATTAAGTCCTTCAGTAGTCTAAGCATAAAGAATGCTCCTCTTTAATATAACATTTATATTATATTATATTTATTTTATTTTATTTTATAGTGGTGGCCTATAAATAGTGTCTTGTGGGGGAGAATATATACATTCCCACAGAAAGAGAAAACCTTTGTTGTTCTTTCTAGCTCTATCTATATATCTCACACCCACACGGCATTAATATTTCTTTGTCATGTTATCCAAAAATACATGCATGCCATGAAAAAAAAAACCCTGCTGCATGTGAGTACATGTGAGAAGAAGACGTAGAGAGGTTAAACTTAGATCGCAGGTGAGATGACACCGACTACTTCTTGTTATGATGGCTAACAATTATTGTAGTCGGTGTTTTGTCACTTGCAATCCGAGTTTTTTTCCTCTTAAGAATGATTATGAAGGCTAAATGTAAAAAGAAGGGATAGAGAGGGTAAACTCAGATCGCAGGTGAGATGACACCGACTACTTCTTGTTATGATGGCTAACAATTATTGTAGTCGGTGTCCTGTCACTTGCAATCCGAGTTTTTTTCCTCTTAAGAATGATTATGAAGGTACAGGTAAGAAGAAGGGATAGAGAGGGTAAACTCAGATCGCAGGTGAGATGACATCGACTACTTGTTATGAAAGCTAACATGTGCCGATCAACACTATGTTGGTTAACAACTTTTGTAGTAGGTGTCATCTCACTTGCAATCTGAATTTGGCCCTCTAAACTCAAATGGACTATTCAAATGAAAATACCGCAGGTTTTTTGGCTTACATAATTTAAATCGATCAAAAGTTAATAATGTCAATAACATGCATCTTGTTCTTTGGTCAAATGGTTGAAACTTCTTTATGAAACAGGTCTCCACATCTAATTTTCCACTTTCTCCATTTGTAGAAAAAAAAAATGTTGACGGGTCAACTAATGATACAAGTTGTCTCTTTTAGCAAAACATGTGCGTTTGTGGCTTAAAAAACATATGGATCACAGGAAGCCAAATGTACAAGAAATCTGGAATTTGGACGTAAATAATTTAATTCGGTTAGGGTGAGAGGTGTCGTTACCGACCCCTGATAGCCACGTCACCTCCAAATAGGGAGGGAAAAGAAAGAGAGTTAGAAGAGAGAGATAGAGAGAAAGGATCGGGGAAGAGGTAGGGGGGGGGGGGGTGTTCACTGTCGGTGAGGCACTCCACATAGGATCCTCGATCCCTCCACCGTCTCCACACCCGTCAGGAATTCTTTTGGTATTTTGAGTTGGATTATAGTTGGGAATTTTAGTGATTATATTGACGGGTTATAAAAGAAAATATTTAAATTATAAGTTTTAGGCATAGCCTACCAACACTGACTCATTAATAAATGCTTAGCTCACATCATTACAATAGGGTGGTGATATTTAAACCCCCCAGCTTCTATTTTCACCCCCCAGAAGCGCCTCGCTTAGGCCTAAGCGAGGCGCTTCTGGGGGGTGTTTTATTTTGGTAGTTTTTTTGGTGTTTTGAGTTGTTTTTTTTTTAATTTAATAATTATAAAAAGTTATAAAAAAATTAAATGTCAGTTGTTATCCGAGAGATAGCGGTCAACGATGAAGACAACCTGAAAACAACCGGATACCATGGATCAGAGAGATTCAAGCTAATTAAACTCATATCTCAAGCCGGTGCAAGTTATGTTGTAACGAAATCATTCTCACATGAATATCCTGCGTAAAGGACTAAAGCCACATATCTTGCCATTAATACCAACTGAATTTTACTTGCTTGCATGAAAAGTTCATTGTACGATGTCTTTTTCAGAGGACCTCGACTCTTGAGATGTTGCAGGTGTTTGAAAAGTTTGAACTGAAATTGAACTTTTCATGCAAGCAAGTAAAATTCAGTTGTTTTACTAATTTCATAGTCTTGATACTTTTAAACAATCGGATCGGCGCTAAACAATAGAAAGTAATTACAAATATTGCAAGAGGGTCACTATTCATATATAAAGAACATTAATCGGTTTCATCTTTGTTTTATTGAGTTCAACTTTCCATGATCTACCTTTATCATCTCAGAGAGATATCTGTCAAACGATGGAAGGGAACCCGAAACAATAAAAAGTAATTACAAAGAAGATGATCAAAGATGCTACAACATAACTTGCACCGGCTTGAGATATGAGTTTAGTTAGCTTGAATCTCTCTGATCCATGGTATCCGGTTGTTTTCAGGTTGTCTTCATCGTTGACCGCTATCTCTCGGATAACAACTGAAAAGTTGTCTCATTAATTTCAATTCCAATTCCAATTCCAATTCCACCGGTGCAATCAGAATCTGAAGAGAAGCTATCATCTCAGAGAGATAGCTTAAATCTCTCTGATCCATGATATGAGAGCATAAGAGAAGAGATAATAACATATGAGCTTCAACATAACTTGCACCGGATGATTGCCAATGAGATTGATAACTGGACAGGTTAGCCAGGTGTTTGTCAAAAAGGTAGAGCACACCACTAGAGCAAAAAGTTGTGTGTATGAATAGTGACCCTCTGGCAAACCTGCCATTATTTAGCGTAAAAAGTTCATTGTACATATACCTCCTTATTTAAAAACAAATCACATCATTGTAGAGGTTACTAGGTTACTCATCCACAATGTTCTTACCTATGAGTTTAATTAGCTTGAATCTCTCTGATCCATGGTATCCACTTTCAGAATCTGAAGAGAAGCTATCATCTCAGAGAGATATCTGTCAAGTAATTACAAGAAGATGATCAAAGATGCTTCAACATAACTTGCACCGACTTGAGATATGAGTTTAATTAGCTTGAATCTCTCTGATCCATGGTATCCACTTTCACAATCTGAAGAGAAGCTATCATCTCAGAGAGATATCTGTCAAGTAATTACAAGAAGATGATCAAAGATGCTTCAACATAACTTGCACCGGCTTGAGATATGAGTTTAATTAGCTTGAATCTCTCTGGTCCATGGTATCCACTTTCAGGCTGTCTTCATCGTTGACCGCTATCTCTCGGATAACAACTGAAAAGTTGTTTCATTAATCTATAAATAAATCCTTACAAAATATTTTTAACTTAAATCTTTGAGCATACCACACTTAGAGGGTCACTATTCATACATAAAGAGTATAATCGTGATGTGATGGATTTTTATATTTGCAACTTAGTTCCTTTTTACCTGGTTGCAAAGGAACTTCAGGTCAGCCAGACCTTTGTCAAAAGCAAGTGTGAAGATCAAGATCAAGAAGAACAGTACGGTCAACGATGAAGGTGTGTTGTATGTATAAAATTGTGAATAATTGTAGTGTGTTCGGTGCAGTCGACGAACATCATTCAAAATTTCAACTTCCCGTTCAGGTGCTTAAGTCCACCTTGAAGACTGGATACCATGGATCAAAGAGATTCAAGCTAATCAAACTCATAGGAATCTTGAACGAAATTATACAGTTATTTGGAATGTTCCTGATCATTACAGTGAGATTGATAACTTCTCTATGGAAGCAACAAATTCAAAACAGAGGTAGGTTTGCCAGAGGGTCACTATTTATACATAAACAGTATAATCAAACAAGGGTTGTTATCGGAGAGATATCGGTCAACGATGAAGGCAACCTGATAAAGGCTGAACACGAGTATAATCAAACATCGATGTCAAGGGTTTTAAGACAAGGAAGATGAATTTAGTTGTTATCGGAGAGATATCGGTCAACGATGAAGGTGTGTTGTATGTATAAAATTGTGAATAATTGTGAGAGTCGATATGAGAGCAATAATCCATCGAGAACTAGAGAAACAGAGAATAAGAGAAGAGATAATAACATATGAGCTACAACGACGTCGTATTTTGGAAGCTGAAGTTCGGAGAGAACTAAATATTCGGTTGTTGTTTTTCTTCTCTATACAGAGTGACGATAGGCGTTTTCGATTTCCAAATGAATCAACGACTTAAACTTGAGTCACAAAGGAGACATGGTGTTTGACTTTTTTGTGTTTGACCCATCCGGATGTGAAAGACAATATCCATATTTACCTGATTATAAGAGAGGTCGAAGATATTGCTCAATAAACATTATTATTATTATTATTATTTTATTATATTTGTAATTTAGTTCCTTTGTTTTATTATTATAATAATTTATTATTATCAAGAATCGGAAATTAGTAAAACGATTTATGAAAGTATCAAGAATCGAAAATTAGTAAAACGATTTAATAAATCATTGCTCAGACGTTAGGGTTTGATAAACACAAAACTTATTATTTATAAAGCAACAAAAACACAAATCGTACCGTGAAATAAAGAGAGGCCCATTAGGAGTGCCGTGGAGGAAGATCGTCGGTTTGCTGTAGTCGATGATGGCGCAGAGGTTAGCGGTAACTTTAAATTTTGAATGATCGTCGGTTTGCTCTCAATATACCAACCAACAGTCAATCCGACTGTTCATTTCTCTCTATAACAAAGTAAAATTCAGTTGTTATCGGAGAGATATCGGTTAACGATGAAGGCAACCTGAAACGACATGAACATTTATAACCTTTCTGTACCTGTGGCCAAAAGAACCTGATAAAGGCTGTACACGAGTTATTTGGATTGTTGCTAAAATAGTTAAACAAAAGCTGAAATTATACAGTTATTTGGAATATTCTTGATCATTACAGTGAGATTGACTGTTATCGGAGAGATATCGGTCAACGAACGGGAAGTTGAAATTTTGAAATTTTAATATAATTATTATAAAAAATGTTCTTTTGACAAACGTCTGGCCAACCTGTCCAGTTATCAATCTCACTGTCCAACAACTGAATTTTACTTGCTTGCATGAAAAGTAATGATCTGAATTTTACTTGCTTGCATGAAAAGTAATGATCAGGAACATTCCAAATAACCGTCCAATTTCAGCTTTTGTTTAACTCATGATATATCCACCAAATCATTTCTTCAAGTTCATTTCACCAAAAAAGGCATAACTGTAATGATCAGAAACATTCCAAATAACTGTTCAATTTCAGCTTTTGTTTAACTATTGTAGTGTGACATCCGTCACTTTTCATTATATATATATCTTTTTAATAATAATAATAATAATAATAATAATAATAAAAAAAAAAAAAAATTCAGATTATATAGATATATTTTTTTTTTCTTTTCATTCTCTTCTCACCATCTATAAACCCATTAACCAACCAAACCATAACCCTTTCTCCTTCTTCTGGCCCATTACACGGCCCAAAGATCTGAGCCCACAGGCCCACTTCCTCTCCCTTTCCTCCTATCAAAAAAAATAAATAAAAGCTGCTGCTGCGGGACTCGAACCCGAGCAACAGCCGAGTCACACTCGCACCTTAACCACTCGAGCTACAGCTCGTTTCTGAAACAAACCCAACCCCAATAATATTTAACCCCGTTTTCACGTCCCTTTCTTCTTCTCCCTTGTGCTGCTGCTGTGCGACGATTCTGACCAAGCAAAAAGGAAACAATTAACAAGCTAAATTAGTGGCATGTAATAATCATTCATGCATTCTATTTGACCGAACATAATTAACTCATGAACCATCTCCTAAACACGTGATTTCAGCTCTAAATTGAAGCCTATGACTCGACCTTGAACAAGCTTGAAACCCGAATCTAAACCTTATAAATACCCATCGATAACTCAATTAAACTTGCACACACACACACACACCTAAATGCGATTAAGAGAGCCTCACCTTCAAATTCTGTACACGAACTCGATCCTGATCATAATTGTCGCGAGTTGACTTCACCGTTGACCAACGATTGGTGCTCGTTTCTGATTCAAAGGTAACAATTAATCATAGGGTTCTGTTAATCGGCCCTTCATAATCATAAGCCCCATGATTAATTGGCTTATAATCGTGTATATAAGCTGATTGGAAAATTCTAGGGTTTGTTATAGAATTGGGGAAGAACACGAGTTAATGAAGCGTATAAAATTATTTCAGACAAACATTTGAACAACCATCTGATATAGATCAGATGGTTGTGTTGTTGCTTTACTACCAAATGGTCGCGGGTTCGATCCCCACCAACAACAACTTTTTTTTTAAAACAACTCTATTCTTTATATTTAGATATTTTCTTTTAAAAATCGTTAAAAAATACTAAACGTGTTTTATAAATTCTATAAAAATTATTATATGATCTTCAAATGATAAAGTTCATCACCCAACTTTTAGTTTTTCAAAAATAATTTATTTAATATATATTATAAATATTACAAGTTTATTCATTTAAAATTATAAAATTCAATAAAAATATCTAAACGATTTTATAAAATTCCACAAAAATTATTCTAAACTTTTGTAGCAATATACATTTCAGAAATAATTTTTATTTCTGAAAAACCGTTTGTTTAATAGTTTTAATCAATTTTTGTTAGTTTTAATCATAAATAATTCATAATAAATTCATTTTACAATATTTTTGTACCAAAATTTTACATAAATTATTTCTATTCATATAGAACTGAGATACAATTTTTAATTCAGAAATTCTCTGATTTTAATATTTTTAGATATTAAAGTCATATTTTGACAATTTGAAATAATTAGATTAAATATTCTATTTTCAAGATATTAAAGTCATACTCAAAACCTTATGTTATGATTATATTCAACTTAAGATTTTACAAAAAGACTTTTATTCATTTATTTATTAAATTTCTTATATTTAATAAACAATTAGTTTATTAAACAAATAAAACGTTTATCCCCAATTCGAAGCCCTAGAAATACATATATCCTAGAGTTATTTCTCTTACACATTATCGAATACTTTAGGTTGATCATTTGGGAGTAATCTCAATTCATATTTCGTTGTCCAAGTTCAATTTCAAGTTATTACGTGAACAGTGAGTATTCCTACCCCTTTTTGCTTTTATACATTTTTGGGGTGCTACATGTACACTATTACAATTTCAAATACAAGTTTACATTTTTTTTACAATACAATTCTAGTACTATGTGCATTGCTTACAACGTGCTTTATGCTTAGACAATACATGTGGATTACATTTGTACTTAGTGAAATCATTAACATGGTACAAGCCGACCTTAACATTGGATAGCGCTATTTGGATTGACAACCCGCCTAGATTGATTCTCCCCCTTTTTCATCGGAGAATCCGTGGCCATTGTTAAGTTATTATCCATTTATTGGATAAGTACACTACAGTTCATACAGTACATTATACAGTCACAGGGTTGATTTCGCTCATTTGTATGATACATAGTTTACATATTTGCACTGTAGCTTGCACTTGAATTGTATAACTTTTAACCTACTATATATATCAAATCTAGGAATGCTCACCAACATTTCATATGTTGACCAAACCTATTTTTGTACATGTTTCAGGTGCAGTTTGATCTAGTGCTTTAGCAAGAGACATTTAGTGTTTTATTTCAATTCAGTTATTTCAATATTTACATTTCATTTAGACAATGTAATTTCCATTTCCATGTAAGACAATTTTGATTATTCAATAATATTTACATTTTAGTACCATGAGCTTTTGAACAATCGTCACTACGTGGCACCTCGATGATTCCGCCATCGGTTGGGGTGTTACAGATTGGTATCAGAGACATGGTTATAGGGAACTAGGTTATTAGATAAGATGGCCTAGACTATAACCAAACTTCAACTTTCATGCATAATATTTCCTAAATTTCCTTACCCCTCATTTCCCTCTACTTTCTTTCCTCTATCTTTCCCTTCCTCTCTATTTCTCCTCATCTTTCATCATGGTGCATGGAGATGGTGTCCTACAAGGGGTGGAAAGTCTACATCATCATGGAACGGGAGTAGTACCTTTCATGAAGACACTCTTAGGCATAATGCCTACTCTTATTTTTGCTCCTTCAAAGTTGTTGAACTTTGATGAGTGTGAAAAAGGACACGTGCAATCTGGAAGGGTGGATGCCTGTACACTGGGTTTTCTGGCATAGGCAAGCATAGCGCATAAATCCATTTACGGACCTGTTATGCTTACCTGGGGATTCCTGGAGTGAGTGTCCACTTATAGGCTAAAGCATGTCTTCTTTGATCACCATTGGGTTCAATTCCTTTGAAAAGTCAACGTTCTTGTTGAGCTTTACAGCTAGGCGAGGGCACTCCAAGCATTTTATGCAAGCTTTTTCAATAATACTCTTTCGTTTCATATACAATATCTCATGATATATTGCTTACAAGTTCATACTTTCATAATCATTTGTACAGTTATACACTCACATTTTCTAATCTCATGATTGTTCATTGACTACCTCATAGATGTCTGCTCGCCGCATGCTCCGTGATGCCAGCCAACGCCCTGTTCGTGCTTCTGGACGACGTTCTGATCGTCGCCTCGCATCTTTAGTCGCCGAGCAAATTGCTGCAGTGATCCCAAACCTTGTCAGTGAGATAACCCAGAATAGTAACAGTGCCAACACAGGGAGTACGACTCAATTTCGGTGCACTTTCAAACACTTTAACTCCTGCAACCCCACAAAATTCACTGGTGAGGAGGGTGCTACTGGCCTCCTCCAATGGTTTGAAAGCATGGAGAGTACTTTTGTGAACAGTGAATGTCCTGATGAACTCCGCGTTCGCTATGCTACTAGTGTCCTTCAAAAGGGAGCGTTAACCTGGTGGAATGCCGAAAAACGCAATCGAGGAGCTGATGTTGCTTTATCTTTATCGTGGGCTGAAGTTAAGGAACTCATGATCGCCAAATTCTGCCCGAGGAACGAAATCAGAAAACTGGAGGAAGAGTTCCATGGACTGAAACAAAACAGTGGTGAGAATCTTGCGTATAATACTCGATATCACGAACTTAGCATACTGGTTCCACACATGGTTACCCCAGTCTCTCGAGCAATCGAAAAATATATCGAGGGATTACCTGACCTGATTCAAGACGTTGTCACTGGAGGCAAAGCCACTACGGTAGAAGAAGCCATCCAACTTGCAGCCACATTAACAGACAAACACGTAAGGAAAGGAAACTTGGTTAGGAAAGACACCAAAACATCTGTTGAGAAAGCCACCAGTGCTGTTGAATCATCTAAGACTGTTTTAGCAAAGGCCGCCACTACTGCTTCGAACTCTAAGAAACGAATGGGCGATAATCAGAACCAGGCTGTTGTGGATCCTATGACTCAACCTCCTATCAAGAAAGCCTACACGGGAATCCATCCTCAATGCAACACCTGCAAATATCATCACCCTGCAAATCTTCCATGCCGTCAATGCACTAGATGTGGGAGGTTTGGACACCTTGTTACCACTTGTCGAGTAATGGTTGGGACACAGAGTAATCATCAAACAGCTGCCCAGGGACCACTACAGATTACTAACGGTCGGGCATGTTATCATTGTAGAGACCCTAATCACATGCTACCCCAATGTCCCAAATTGAACAATGTAAGCCTGGTGGCACATGGACGAGCTTTCAGTATCAATACCAACGAAATAACTGATCAGGATGACGTTAATTCCACTGGTTAAGCCATGGACGAAATCTTCCTAATACTCGAGAATTCAATACTTGCATTTTCATTTTCTTGATCCCATTATCATTCTGTACCCAATTTTATCGCACTCATTAGCATATAACATCTAGAGATTTCCTTGCATACTATTATGTACGAACACAAATTGGTGATCTATCATATTGGTTACGTTTATTTTAATCGTACACTTACATTTATTTGAAACGTTTAGACTTGATACTTGATCTTACAGAGCTTTTCTAAGAAAACATCATTGTTTATTATATGAAACTTGATTTTTACTTTAACTTGACTATTCATTGAACATCTAATTGTTCATGATACTCGTAAACATTTAATCATGCATGATAACACTTACACTTAATGGTTGTAGTACTTACAAACTTGCTTGCATAAACATGCTATCAATTTGCAATCTATGTGAATAATAATTGCTGCACTTAATAGAGGTCATCATGCCTTTTTCAACAGTCAGGAGAGGCCCTACAACCTGCTCCACGACTGGAGGCTATCGAACATACTCAACGATTGGTAGAGGTCACTATGCCTTTTCAAACAGTCGGGAGAGGCCCTACAACCTACTCCACGGCTGGTGGAGGCTATCGAACCTGCTCAACAATCGGTGAGGTCATAGAAGGACGCAAAACTTTAATGTAAGGTAAATTGATGATTCCGGTCCGGAACGTAATCATGAATTTACAGGTACATTAGGGTAGTGTGAAATTCTATTAGAGTTTTTGGGTAGACATCCAGTACGTTTTCAAGGTATCAAAGGTGTGGTGGGTTAGCTGCGGTACACCCTGTATACAAACACTAATGATGCATTGAAGGTGAGACTGGAAGTCGGACCAGGGACAAACTCTGTTACTTGGTAGTTCATTTAGTCTTTCTGTAGTCAATCAACCCGTACATTTATCATAGGATTCCTAAAACTTGAAACTTAGTGATTTACTAGATTCTTATTCTCCTTATTATTCGAGACAAACCTAATCCAATCCTTAACTCACACCTAGCAAACCACTTATCCAAATCATTCAAATATTTTTTTTTTCCAAACCACAGTTATCTTAAGTTTTACCCAAACCTCCATAACCCTATGTTTCTAATAACTTCGGGACGAAGTTTCTAAAAGTAGGGGATGCTGTGACATCCGTCACTTTTCATTATATATATATCTTTTTAATAATAATAATAATAATAATAAAAAAAAAAATTCAGATTATATAGATATATTTTTTTTTCTTTTCATTCTCTTCTCACCATCTATAAACCCATTAACCAACCAAACCATAACCCTTTCTCCTTCTTCTGGCCCATTACACGGCCCAAAGATCTGAGCCCACAGGCCCACTTCCTCTCCCTTTCCTCCTATCAAAAAAAATAAATAAAAGCTGCTGCTGCGGGACTCAAACCCGAGCAACAGCCGAGTCACACTCGCACCTTAACCACTCGAGCTACAGCTCGTTTCTGAAACAAACCCAACCCCAATAATATTTAACCCCGTTTTCACGTCCCTTTCTTCTTCTCCCTTGTGCTGCTGCTGTGCGACGATTCTGACCAAGCAAAAAGGAAACAATTAACAAGCTAAATTAGTGGCATGTAATAATCATTCATGCATTCTATTTGACCGAACATAATTAACTCATGAACCATCTCCTAAACACGTGATTTCAGCTCTAAATTGAAGCCTATGACTCGACCTTGAACAAGCTTGAAACCCGAATCTAAACCTTATAAATACCCATCGATAACTCAATTAAACTTGCACACACACACACACCTAAATGCGATTAAGAGAGCCTCACCTTCAAATTCTGTACACGAACTCGATCCTGATCATAATTGTCGCGAGTTGACTTCACCGTTGACCAACGATTGGTGCTCGTTTCTGATTCAAAGGTAACAATTAATCATAGGGTTCTGTTAATCGGCCCTTCATAATCATAAGCCCCATGATTAATTGGCTTATAATCGTGTATATAAACTGATTGGAAAATTCTAGGGTTTGTTATAGAATTGGGGAAGAACACGAGTTAATGAAGCGTATAAAATTATTTCAGACAAACATTTGAACAACCATCTGATATAGATCAGATGGTTGTGCTGTTGCTTTACTACCAAATGGTCGCGGGTTCGATCCCCACCAACAACAACTTTTTTTTAAAACAACTCTATTCTTTATATTTAGATATTTTCTTTTAAAAATCGTTTTAAAATACTAAACGTGTTTTATAAATTCTATAAAAATTATTATATGATCTTCAAATGATAAAGTTCATCACCCAACTTTTAGTTTTTCAAAAATAATTTATTTAATATATATTATAAATATTACAAGTTTATTCATTTAAAATTATAAAATTCAATAAAAATATCTAAACGATTTTATAAAATTCCACAAAAATTATTCTAAACTTTTGTAGCAATATACATTTCAGAAATAATTTTTATTTCTGAAAAACCGTTTGTTTAATAGTTTTAATCAATTTTTGTTAGTTTTAATCATAAATAATTCATAATAAATTCATTTTACAATATTTTTGTACCAAAATTTTACATAAATTATTTCTATTCATATAGAACTGAGATACAATTTTTAATTCAGAAATTCTCTGATTTTAATATTTTTAGATATTAAAGTCATATTTTGACAATTTGAAATAATTAGATTAAATATTCTATTTTCAAGATATTAAAGTCATACTCAAACCCTTATGTTATGATTATATTCAACTTAAGATTTTACAAAAAGACTTTTATTCATTTATTTATTAAATTTCTTATATTTAATAAACAATTAGTTTATTAAACAAATAAAACGTTTATCCCCAATTCGAAGCCCTAGAAATACATATATCCTAGAGTTATTTCTCTTACACATTATCGAATACTTTAGGTTGATCATTTGGGAGTAATATCAATTCATATTTCGTTGTCCAAGTTCAATTTCAAGTTATTACGTGAACAGTGAGTATTCCTACCCCTTTTTGCTTTTATACATTTTTGGGGTGCTACATGTACACTATTACAATTTCAAATACAAGTTTACATTTTTTTTACAATACAATTCTAGTACTATGTGCATTGCTTACAACGTGCTTTATGCTTAGACAATACATGTGGATTACATTTGTACTTAGTGAAATCATTAACATGGTACAAGCCGACCTTAACATTGGATAGCGCTATTTGGATTGACAACCCGCCTAGATTGATTCTCCCCCTTTTTCATCGGAGAATCCGTGGCCATTGTTAAGTTATTATCCATTTATTGGATAAGTACACTACAGTTCATACAGTACATTATACAGTCACAGGGTTGATTTCGCTCATTTGTATGATACATAGTTTACATATTTGCACTGTAGCTTGCACTTGAATTGTATAACTTTTAACCTACTATATATATCAAATCTAGGAATGCTCACCAACATTTCATATGTTGACCAAACCTATTTTTGTACATGTTTCAGGTGCAGTTTGATCTAGTGCTTTAGCAAGAGACATTTAGTGTTTTATTTCAATTCAGTTATTTCAATATTTACATTTCATTTAGACAATGTAATTTCCATTTCCATGTAAGACAATTTTGATTATTCAATAATATTTACATTTTAGTACCATGAGCTTTTGAACAATCGTCACTACGTGGCACCTCGATGATTCCGCCATCGGTTGGGGTGTTACATGTAGCAACTTCCATAGAGAAGTTATCAATCTCACTGTCCAGTTATATCCACTTTCAACTAAATCTTTCTCTGATATACTCTATATCAACCGGCTTGAGATATGAGTTTAATTAGCTTGAATCTCTCTGATCCATGGTATCCATACCTTGTTTCAAGTATCTTGTAAAATTCATTTCGTCTTCAAGACTCCTAGGGAGTTACGTGCATTATCTAGTATTGAAACTTGCGATTAATAATATATTAATACATCAATGGACTACACTCACGGTATGTGCATCACGTATTTTCATTCTTTCCTTGATCTGCAATATTTGAAAATTATTATTTCTCGAAAAGTAATTAAAAACACTTAAAAATGAATTAAAAACAATTGTTGCGAGTTAGGTTTACTCGGAGGACCACGTTCCTTTGATTCATCATTGTTGTACAAAGCTGGATGTTCGTACGGGAAAACCAAAACGAGCAATAAACGAAGCGAAACGGGGAGATATAATTTTCTTGGCTTGGAAACAACTTAAAAGAACCAAAAATGAATTAAAATTATTTTTTGGTGATTAACAGATAATTTTAAAGAATTAAAAGAAATTCAGTTTTTTTTTAAAAAAAAGCCCAAACGCCTCGCTTTGACCAAAGCGAGGCGTTTGGGCTTTTTTTAAAAAAAAACTGAATTTCTTTTAATTCTTTAAAATTATCTGTTAATCACCAAAAAATAATTTTAATTCATTTTTGGTTCTTTTAAGTTGTTTCCAAGCCAAGAAAATTATATCTCCCCGTTTCGCTTCGTTTATTGCTCGTTTTGGTTTTCCCGTACGAACATCCAGCTTTGTACAACAATGATGAATCAAAGGAACTAAGTTGCAAATACGATAATTATCAAAATAACAAAGATGAAACAGAATAAATTAATGTTCTTTATATACGAATAGTGACCCTCTTGCACCGGCTTGAGATATGAGTTTAATTAGCTTGAATCTCTCTGATCCATGGTATCCACTTTCAGATTGTCTTCATCGTTGACCGCTATCTCTCGGATAACAACTGAAAAGTTGTCTCATTAATTCCAATTCCAATTCCAATTCTACCGGTGCAATCAGAATCTGAAGAGAAGCTATCATCTCAGAGAGATAATTGTCATCGATGGAAGCATGGCAAGAAATGATAGTTTTCAAATATTGCAGATCAAGGTGTTACCAAGCATGTCAAGAAATGATAATTTTCAAATATTTGCAGATCAAGGAAAGAATGAAAATACGTGATGCACATAACCCTCCATGCAAATCATCCCAATTCGGTCAAAAGAAGATGTATTCACCATTTCAAACGATTTGCCTCCTTTCATGTCTATGGAAACAACAATGGATTTGTCAAAAGCAAGATGAATTCACCCGTTCAGGTGCTTAAGTCCACCTTGAGATATGAGTTTAATTAGCTTGAATCTCTCTGATCCATGGTATCCGATTGTTTTCAGGTTGTCTTCATCGTTGACCGCTATCTCTCGGATAACAACTGAAAAGTTGTCAACGATGATGGCGCAGAGGTTAGCGGTAACTTAAAATTTTGAATGATCGTCGGTTTGCTCTCTATATACCAATCAACAGTAGCGATCATTACAGTTATTTTGGAATGTTTCTGATCATTGTCAGAGGGTCACTATTCATACATAAAGAGATAAAGGGTGTACACGAGTATAATCAAACAAGGGTTGCCCGGAGTTTGATTAGCTTGAATCTCTCTGATCCATGGTATCCACTAAAGCTGAAATTGAACAGTTATTTGGAATATTCTTGATCATTACAGTGAGATATGAGTTTAATTAGCTTAAATCTCTCTGATCCATGATATGAGAGCAATAATCCATCGAGAACTTGAGAAAGAGAGAATAAGAGAAGAGATAATAACATATGAGCTACAACATAACTTGCACCGGCTTGAGATATGAGTTTAATTAGCTTGAATCTCTCTGATCCATGGTATCCGATTGTTTTCAGGTTGTCTTCATCGTTGACCGCTATCTCTCGGATAACAACTGAAAAGCTGAAATTGAACAGTTATTTGGAATGTTTCTGATCATTACAGTTATGCCTTTTTTGGTGAAATGAACTTGAAGAAATGATTTGGTGGATATATCATGAGTTAAACAAAAGCTGAAATTGGACGGTTATTTGGAATGTTCCTGATCAAGGATGCTACAGTTATTTGGACTGTTAATCAAGGAGATTGATGAACCAAGGAAAGAATGAAAAGTTGTTTTACTAATTTCATAGTCTTGATACTTTTAACACTTATGCGTAGATCAAGGAGATTGATGAAGATATCATCAAGATGAGCAGGAATTGTTAACCTTCCCATTGATTTCAAGTATGTTGCCTTGATCGTTGACAGCTATCTCTCCGATAACAACTGACTTTTACTTTGTACGAAAATCGAGATCATCTCATTCCATGTTGCCTTTTCATGCAAGCAAGTCAAGTCAAAAAAACATTTTTTTATATTGCTCTCATATCATGGATCGGAGAGATTTAAGCTAATTAAACTCATATCTCAAGCCGGTGCAAGTTATGTTGTAGCACTCAAGATTCCTATGCAAGCAAGTCAAAATTCACCGAACACACTACAATTATTCACTATTTTATACATACAACACAACCCCCGGAGTTTGACCGTACTGTTCTTCTTGATCTTGATCTTCACACTTACTTTTCATGCAAGTCATTATTATAAAAACATTTTTTATAATAATTATATTAAAAAAAACAAAAAACTAACTAAAAAGACAAAAAAAAAATTTGATCCCAAGCGCCTCGCTTAGGCCTAAGCGAGACGCTTAGGCCTAAGAATCAGCTTTTTCTGCCCCTCGTACTGACCTCCTCGAATTCAGCTCCCAAGCGCCTCGCTTAGGCCTAAGCGAGACGCTTGGGGGGGTGAAAATAGAAGGAGGGGGGTGGGAATAGACCGAGCCTTACAATAAGCAATCTACCAGCTCGTAAGTCGTAATTATATTATATTATACAATCTTACATTTACAATAGGATGTTAGGAACAGTATACAAAGAGCCCTCCATTCAAGCATTAATTACGAGAATGCAATTGGAAAAGAAATTCAAATAAAAATTGTGCCCTGCTACGATGCCACCGCCGGGGCTATGGTGGTTTGAGGACGAGATGGCGAACGCGATGGTGGTTTGAAGATGAGGTTGGTGCTAGCTAGCGATATGACGGTTTTGAAGAAGACAAGAAGACGACGACGGTTATTCAAAGCTTAGACGGTCCCAACGGTGCTAGACCCTAATAGCAACGACGGTAACTATAAGCTTCTGCCATTCTCCAACGATTGTACTAGGCGTTGGTTCGTAGATAGTTTTAGATGGCGGTGATTATGTGGGGGAGAGACGTCCACATCGGTACATAGTCAGTTGGTTGAACGTGTTATCACATATGTATAGAAGGGGTAAGTGTAAATATGAATGGCAGCAATTAGATGGATGGTTAATTGGTTTTATGGGTAAGTAACTATGCATATATGGAAACTAATAAATAATAGAAAACAATAGCAGTAGAATATTAATGTCTTTTACAAGTTACTTTTTGTTTTTTTAGGGTTTTTTCTCTTACGATTCTATAAAAAATTATTATAAAGAGTACTTTTTATATTTTTTGGTTTTATATAAAAGTAGAAAATAGTGTATATTTCTTCAAGATTTTTTTTTTATTTTAGAACAACTAAGGCAAACATCTTATAAAGAAAATAAACACACTTTAGAAATTCAATTTGGTTGAGGTTTCGATGTAAACTTTTGAAATTCAATTTGGCTGACGTTTGATGTAAACTTTTTTTCTAAATGAGTCGGTCGTATATAATACGGTATTATTAGATAGCATGTATTCGAGACGACGACATAAATTCGAGGACATAAATTCGAGGCCCCGCAACGAGGGGCATACCACTAGTTAGTTATAGTCTAAACAAATTGGATTTTGGCAAGTATTTTTATTTGGCTCATATTTTTCAACGAATTTTAATTTATTTCTTTGTATGTTGAATTGCAATATAATTGTGTATTGACTTTATAGTTTTATTCATTTTTCAAAATTGGGTTAAAAAAGAATACATGAAGTTAGATACGTTAAATAAATTAGACTATGATGTGTGATTTTCCACACTCTACCGACTACGAGACTAGAAACTGTCACATGTCAACATCTCATTGCTCGACAACACTAACATCGGTCCCACTTTTTTGCATGCCCGTGGAATGAACCACGCTACGTACCCAAGCCATGCAGTGACCTTATCTTTGCCGGCACAATGTTCCATGCCGTGGTGGGGTTCCACCTTAGCACGCGACGTTGGTTTGGAAACCACACCAGACAACCTTAGTGATTTTTCATATATATATATGAAAAATCAAATACAAACAACTTTTTCGTACGAACTGTACGAATCAAAGGAAAAACACGGAAAAACACGCGGGCCGTATATAACTAGAGTAATTATATAATTACTCTAGTTATATAGCTAGAGTATAACTAGAGTAATTATATAATTACTCTAGTTATACACGACCCCGCGTGTTTTTTCCTTTGATTCGTACACTTCGTACGAAAAAGTTATTTGTACGTGAACCTAACCCTATATATATAAATAAATAATTGGCTTGATTAGATTATTTGTCATATGGTGTGTTTTCAAAAAAGTTATAAAGTTAACACTTTTCAGTTTTAAGTTTTTAACCTTTTCTACCAATTTTCTCATATGGTAATGGAAGCACATGAAATTCTGTCGTTGAAATGTGAACAATGCCTTTATATATAAAAATCAGAAAATGACAGAATTAGTTATTTAAATATCCGAGTCATAAAAACTCATGATTTTTTTTTTTATCATGTTTAGATCTAAGAATATGTTAAAAAAACACTTGTGGTCGTTCACTTGGTCACCTCCAATCATATTTATACTAAATCTTCATAAAACCACTAACAAGATGCTTTTCTTTTGTTTCAAAAAGGAAGCATAAAAACAAAATTTGAGTCAATAAATAAATAAGAATTTTCAAAAAAGAAAAAAAGCATGTACCAATAATAGGATTGGATTAAATATTCAACGCTACAATAAAAGATAAAATATTCAGATTTATCATTTATGGTTTGGTTTCCTATGTTGACAACACACCCAAAAATAAAGTCAAGGGCTGGATGAAAAGGAACTGTTTCTGGAGGCTACTGGCTTGGTTTATTCTTTATTCAACAAAGAATGTGAAGAATTTCATTGGGTAAAGCGCAACAGTTTGCTAAATTGGTCGCAACAGTTTGCTAAATTGGTTTGTAATGTCGATGGGATAAGGATATTGTACCGAATAATGAACTGATACCGATCTCGAACTGATCCCGTATCGAACCGAGGGTGTTCGGTATCGGTATCAGTACTCACATTTAGAGGTTTTCGGTTTCGGTATTTTCAGTATCGGTACGGAATCGATATGGTATTGGTATTTTAAAGTAAAATATCGATACCATACCGGTATCGTACCATATAGTTTCGGTATCGGTATTGGGTTTTTGGAGTTTTCGGGATCGGTATTTTCGAGATCGGTATCGGTTAGTACCGATACCGTCCCGAGCTCATCCTATAGCAATACGCTAGGTGAATAAATGGCATAAATTATAATGTATAGAAATCCAGGTGAATAGGTGATGTTTGTTTTGTCAAGTGTCTTGTTAGCATTTTGTACACTTTGTGGGTGATGAAATGAGGTTATTAGAGAAAAGTTAGGGGTAGCTAGTATATCAAACAAGATAAAAGAGGGAAAATTAAGATGGTATGGACATGTGAAGAGGAGGCCATTGACGGCCTCAGTTATAGTAGTGGAAACCATCACTGTAGAGGGAAAAATGTATAGGCGGAGACCCAAATTGACTTGGGATGAGCAGATTAGACAGGACTTAGTAGAGATGCACCTCTCTGAGGACATGGTCGAGGATAGGGGTTCGTAAAGACATAAGATTAAGGTTAAGGAGTATTAGGGGTGAGTTTCGGTTGTATCATAGCATGGTTCTAGGAGCTTAGACTCTCTCTTACACTGGTAGGATGCCTGTAAGGGTGATTTTTATGTGAGTATTTATGGTTTATGTTGTTCTATGATGGCATATATACCTTGTTTTACATATGTGACGCTCTCATTGTTTCTTTATATTAGTAGCTCTCTATTACTCTTTTAGCGTTGATTGTTTGTCGTGTGTGTGTTATGGAGCCGGGGGTCTTTCTGGAAGCAGCATTTCTATTCGTAAAGATAAGGGTAAGGTCTGCCTATATCCCACCCTCCCTAGACCCTACTCTTAACTATGCTAATTGTGAGATTTACTGAATAAGGTTGTTTTTGTTTTGTTGTGGGTGATGAATAAAATAATTTGTTAAATAAATCTAAACATAGATCCAGTGATCACTTTATTGAGAATCATTTTCCACCATTACATTAAAATATATGCACATCTTTTTATCACTTTAAGGTAAACATGAATTTTACATCGCTCATCTCTTTTGCTATCCAAAATTTATGGATTTTTTTTTTCTCAACCGTGACTTTCATTTTTTTTTATTAATATGTGATTTGCGTTAATATTGTTGAGCTTCTCAAAAATCCGTTCTTGATACTCTTCAGTGAGCTTTCGATCAAGTGCATACCAAATCTTTGTGACTGAACACGATTGCAATCCTTGTAAAAAAATCTACTTAGGATTTGAATTTCTATTTTACCATTATGATTATTTACATAATTATTATCACTAAAAAAATTATAAATATCTAAAATATGTGAATTCATTATAATTAAAGATAAGTTAATGATTCATATCATTAAAAAAATAATATCATCAAGTACATATTCAGAAGAAAAAAAACAAATCATAACCTTTACTGGATGAGAGTTATTGTAAAATAAAATTAATAGTAAAATAAAATTGGCTACATGTATCATTTATATAGTTAGGGTAAACGGTATATGATTTTGGCTAATCACACTTTATCCCATACCCGTCACATACCCTCGATAATTTTCAAAACTAATCTCATATCTGATTACCCGTCCGCCTACCTGGTTCGGGTTGGATTATTCCCTACACTAAAAATTATTAGCATCCATAACTTGTTTAATTGTTAGTGTAATAAGAACGCATTGTATTTGCCGGTGATCATGTTGGTGTAAGCATATCTTAAGATAAATTTTGTTCAACTTTTGTTCAACTGTTTTTTTTTTTTTTTTTTTTTTTTTTTTTTTGAAAAGCATATCTTAAGATAAATTTTGTTCAACTTAGTGACCAACAACCTAAAAGTGTTTATGATATTATTAATCTTGATGAATAAGAATGATCCCTTTATATAAACAAAGAGAGACCTAAACCCTAGCACTAAAATAGGAAACGATATGCATGGAAACAATATCTCCTAAACATAAAATAATACAATAATAATAATATTATCGCTAAGATGCCCCCGCAGTTTGATCGGTCGTAGGACAGACGGTTAAACTGGAGCGAAACGATTGAAAAAGCTGTCTGGAAAGTCCCTTTGTAAAGATACCCGCATATTGAAAAAGTTGTTTGGGATTTTCCATTGACTACCAATCGGGCCTTGTATCGCTCCAAAGTACCATCCGACTTATATTTATGCCGGAACAACCACATACAACGAATTACCGGTCTATCAACCGATCTGGGGACTAAATCCCAAGTCTCATTTTCCTGTAACGCAGTAAATTCAAATTGCATGGCGCGCGACCAATTCGGGTCGGCAAGGGCCTGGGCATATGAATTAGGAACGGGTGATATGGTGGTGGAGTGGAAAGTGGGAAAAAGAGGTGGTTTAAGGCTGCCCGTTTTTGATCGGGTATTCATGGGATGAGTGGGTGGATGGCGATTAGGCTGGGATTGGTTGCTGGGCTGTTCAGATGGGCTTGGGTGTGGGCTGAGGGTTTGCGGAGGATGGGCTGAAGTGGATTGGTGGGTTGGGTGATGGGCCTGTGGTATTGTCTGGTGGGCCGTAGGTGTTCGGTGGGACTGGGAAGGAGTGACAGTGGGGTTAAGGGGTTTGGGTCGGCGGGTGTAGGTGATTGGGGTCTGAGTTATGGGTGGGGAAGGTGGGGTGACAAGTGGTTGTGGTGAAGGGTGTGGTGGTGTGGTCTGGTGTGTAGGGCCGAAGGAAAAACCAGGAAGTGGTTGATCCTCGAGGAACCGATATGTAGAGGGTTGTGGAGGGAAAGAGTAGGGAAAAGTGGTCTCATCAAAGGTGACGTATCGTGAGATAGACACTTACCCGGTAAGTGGGTCCAGACATCGGTATCCCCGAAAATCTGGCGGATATCCCAAAAAAATGCAACGTGAGGATCAGGTATGGAGTTTATGTGGTTGGGTGGCCATGGTGTTTGGATAACAGGCGCAACCGAATACCCGAAGGTGGTCATAAGTAGGATGGCGAAGGTAAAGGGCAAAGTAGTTGAGGTGTTTGGTGGGAAGAATGTTGTTGAGGTAGGAGGCGGTACGAAGGGCTTCCACCCAAAATGTTGGTGGAAGGTGGGCATGTGTAACACCCCAACCGATGGCGGAATCATCGAGGTGCCACGTAGTGACGATTGTTCAAAAGCTCATGGTACTAAAATGTAAATATTATTGAATAATCAAAATTGTCTTACATGGAAATGGAAAATACATTGTCTAAATGAAATGTAAATATTGAAATAACTGAATTAAAATAAAGCACTAAATGTTCCTTGCTAAAGCACTAGATCAAACTGCACCTGAAACATGTACAAAATAGATTTGGTCAACATATGAAATGTTGGTGAGCATTCCTAGTTTTGTTATATATAGTAGGTTAAAAAGTTATACAATTCAAGTGCAAGCTACAGTGCAAATATGTAAACTATGTATCATACAAATGAGCGAAATCAACCCTGTGACTGTATAATGTACTGTATGAACTGTAGTGTACTCAACCAATAAATGGATGATAACTTAACACTGGCCACGGATTCTCCGATGAAAAAGGGGGAGAATCAATCTAGGCGGGTTGTCAATCCAAATAGCGCTATCCAATGTTAAGGTCGGCTTGTACCATGTTAATGATTTCACTAAGTACAAATGTAATCCACATGTATTGTCTAAGCATAAAGCACGTTGTAAGCAATGCACATAGTACTAGAATTGTATTGTAAAAATGTAAACTTGTATTTGAAATTGTAATAGTGTACATGTAACACCCCAAAAATGTATAAAAGCGAAAAGGGGATAGGAATACTCACTGTTTACGTAATAGCTTGTAATTGAACTGGACAACGAAATATGCGTTGGAAATATTCCAAAGAATCAACCTAAAGAATTTAATAATGTGTAAGGAATAACTCTAGGATACATGGAATTCTAGGGTTTCGAATTTGGGGATAAACGTTTATTTGATTAATTAATGAATTGTTTATTAAAATATAAGAAATTTAATAAATAAATAAATAAAAGTCTTTTTGTAAAATTTTAAGTTAGACATTGTCACAACATAAGATTTTAAGTATGAAAATAATTTTTATAAAATTATTTTCTTGAAAATAGAATATTTAATCTAATTATTTCAAATTGTCAAAATATGACTTTAATATCTAAAAATATTAGAATCAAAGAATTTGTGCATTAAAAATTGTATTTCTGTTCCAAATGTATAGAAATAATTTATGTAAAATTTTGGTACAAAAATATTGTAAAATGAATTTATTATGATTTATTTATGATTAAAACTAACAAAAATTAATTAAAAATATAAAATAAACGGTTTTTCTGAAATAAAAATATTTTCTAGAATGTTTAAGAATACACAAGTTTAGGATAATTTTTGTGAGATTTAATAAAATCGTTTAGATATTTTTATAGAATTTAATAAATATAAATGAATAAACTTGTATAATTAATAATATATATTAAATAAATTATTTTTGAAAAACTAAAATTTGGATGATGAACTTTATCAGTGGAATAACATGAAATAAATTTTGTAGAATTTATAAATCACATTTGGTATTTTAAATCTATTTTAAAAGATTAAAAGGTTAAATGTAAAGATAAATGGATTTTAAAAAAAAAAAAAAAGAAAGAAATGTGTTGTTTATGGGACTCGAACCTGGCCTCAAGGCCGGTTCAATCCCTTCCACAACTCGTGCCTTACCAACTGATCTGTGTGATCAGTTGGTGATAATCTCTGTTTCAAAATAATCTTATACGCTAACCGAATCATGTGTTCTTCCCCAATTCTATACCAAGAACCCTAGATTTTCCAATCAGTTATATAACGTGATTATAACTGAATTAACCACAGGGCTTTTGGAGTATAAGGGCCGATTAACAAAACCTATACGAGAATTAGTACTTACAATGTATGTTTCGTGATAATTACCAAGTCAACAGAAAAGTCAAACTTGGCACAAAACTTCGATTGAGGGTTTGATAACAGAATTGGGAGGTTGTGAGAGTATTGTTGGCGAGTTGTGAATGTCTAAGCATGTCCAATTTATAGTGTAATGGTCGGATTGTACGTATGGCAAGTTTTGACCATGTATGAATGTATGCGCGTGATTATGCTTGTTTCAAGGATGTAATTGATGTTAATGTTTGTGAATTGGACGCGTTAATGATGTGAAATTGTTAGGTGATGTTAATTAGTCAAAGGTTTCCATGATTTCAGCTTGCATGATGACTGTTGTTTCCTTTTTTTTTTTTTCTTGTGTCTGGATCGCGTACAGTAGCAGAGGCAAGGGAAGGAGATGCATCAGTTAATAAGGGGTTAAATATAATTTAGGCTGGATGAAAATCAATTGAAGGGTGTGGCCCAGGTGGTAGACGCGTGTGTGTGTGAACGAGGTGGTCCGGGTTCGAACCTTGCGGGAAACACCTTTTTTTTATAATAGATAAAAGGGGTGATGGGCTTATTGGACTGGGCTTTGTCTGAGTGGGCTTGGGGTCTGGGCCGGACAACTGGGCTCAGAAGAAGGCAACGAGATGGAGTGGGCTGGAACACAAAATCTGATTTGTGTTTTATGTTGTAGTATCTATTTTTTTTTAAAACAAAACTGAATTATAATTATTATTATTATTAAAAAAAAATATATATATATATATATATATATAAAAGAAAAAGTGACGGATGTCACAGCATGGATAAGTAGTGAACGAATGATGTCGTTTAGGCGACTAATCATACGTTCACCACGGCCGTTTTGTGATGATATTTGGGGGCAGGAGAAACGAAATAAAAGGCCGTGCTGGGAGGCGAAGGTTTTGAATGAATTGTTATCAAATTCGCCTCCTAGATCACACTGAAAAGTTTTAATGTTTCTGTTGAATTGTGTTTGAATTAAGCGGTGAAATTTAGTTAATGTGGTAAAGGTTTCAGATTTGTATTTTAATAGATAGACCCATATGAAGTGGGAAAAGTTATCAATAAGTACCATATAGTATTTGTAACCAGAATTACTGAGGACGGGTGACGTCCATAGGTCACAATGAATAATATCAAAAGGAGAAAAAGTAAACGAGTTGGAAGCATAAAAAGGCAAACGTTTATTATTAGATAACTGACACGAGTGACAAATACGAGATTTGTTTTTATTACAAGGAATATGAAAAGTACGACTTAAAACATCTAAAACTTGTGTGTCAGGATGGCCAAAACACTTGTGCCATGGTAGAGATGTGGTAGTGATAAAGGAAGCATGGAGAGGTAGTTCTGGTGGTGTGATGGGATATAGATCTCCGGTGCTACTGTGGCGGGAAAGTAGGCGGCCAGTTGGGAGATCCTTCAAAGAAAAACCATATGGGTCAAATTCAATGGAAACATTGTTATCGCGGGTGAACCGCCTAACTGAAAGTAACTTTTTAATTTTTTGAGGACACTAAAGGATGTGGGGTAAGACATAGGTTCGGTTGGGTAGTCTAAGATACCCTGTTCCAAACCCATGAATTGGTAGGGACGCGCCATTACCGACTAATAATTTACCAGTTAAAGGAAACGAGTCAGGAGATTCAATCATACCTTGCTCATCCAAAGAGTGAGCGGACGCTCTCGTGTCAAAGAATGTGTTCGGATCCGAGGAGTTGATGTTCATTGCGGACATAGCAGCACTGAGATCGAACGGGCACAAAGCATTCAGCCCTGTCTGGTATTGTGGAGTTGTATAGTTTGCTTATTGTGGGCCGAAACCAGGTGGGTAGGGGGCTGATGGTGGCGGGTTGGTTTGTGGAGTTTGGGCTGATGTAGGGTATGTGGGTGTTTGTGCCGGGTAGGGGTTGTAGGAGTAGTGGGCCGATGATTGATTTTGTGGGTATGGGGAGAAAGGTGTCGCGGGGCGGTTGTTGGATTGGGTAAGATAGGGACAAGGTGGAGTATTCCACCAGGCTCATTGGGGATAGGGATTGTTGGGTGGGTTCCAAGATGGCTGGTAGTATGGTGAACCACGACCGGAACCTCGACCGCGGCCGCCTCGGGAATTGCGACCACGGCCTCGGCCCCGGTTGCGGTTGTAGTAGGGGGTTTGGTTGTAATATTGAGGGGGCTGGGTAGAGGATTGATGTTGGTTTTGTGGTTGGTTGGTTTGGGCCATCAAGACTGTGTTGGAAGGCTTTTGACGAGCCTCCAACCGGATTACTTCATCTTGGAGCATGTTACGTGCAAGATCCCAATCAGCGTTGTTTGCGTTTATCAGTGCTGCAGTAGTATCGTATTCTGCGGGTAAGCCACGAACAAGCTGGAGTACTAGACGATCCTCGGTTACGGGGTGATCCACATCCGCAAGCTGAGTAGACAATTCCTTAAGTTTCTGGCAGTAGTCATCCAAGGAAGAACATGAGGCGGGGGTCATGTTGCAGAATCTTGTTTCAAGGGCACCGGCTCTGGCCTTCTTATTGCTGTGAAATACCTTCTCGAGTTTGACCCAAGCCTGACGGGCCGTGACTGCGTCATCAATACGGGACAGATTATCATCCGAGACGGTGCTGAAAATCCACTGAAGGACCAAAGCATCGATCTCGTGCCAGGTATCATAACTGGCTGATGATTCTGCATGGGTTCTGTGCCATCAATATGGTCGACTACCTTGTATGCCACTGCATGAAGTTTGAACAGGTTGATCCATTGTGTGTAGGTGATTGTCTTGCCGTACAAGATTCAGATCTTGGACTGCACGTTTGTCACCGAATAGATGAAGGTGAGTCTTGATTTCGGATGAGTCAGGGGTTTTGGCATCGTCGGTCATGGCTGGATCGAAGAGATTCTGTTGTGATCCAATGAATGAAACAGTGGCCGAAGCTGGGTATTATCAACTGCAGGGGCTGCAATATTGTAGCCGAGGCTAGGGTGTATCGGAAAAAAAAAAGAAAGAGATCGGGTTGAAGAGCCGAGGCAAAAAGAAAAAAAAGAAAGAGATCGGGTTGAAGAGCCGAGGCTCTGATACCATAAAAGTGTTTATGATATTATTAATCTTGATGAAGAATACAATAAGAATGATCCCTTTATATAAACAAAGAGGGACCTAAACCCTAGCACTAAAATAGGAAACGATGTACATGGAAACAATATCTCCTAAATATAAAATAATACAATAATAATAATAATATTATCGCTAAGAGAACCAACCGTTAGCCCAAACCCGAAGAAACAGTAGAATTATTCTTTGAATTGAACTCTTAGAAACATTCTTTGAGCTGTGATTTTGTGAATGAACATTCTTACCAGCAGACTCAGTAGTGTTCTGTTGATTTCCCAACTTCTGCAGACTATCATTCGTTCCCTTAACGTTCGCCCCTGGATACCAATCTGCAGATTAGAACTCACCTGACCCGACTTAGCCTTCACACCATTAGGTGGTTCAAACCTTTTGCAGGTGCCAACAACCACTTCTCCGGTTTATACTCCAAAACAATTGTCACCCACACGTTCTTCATCCGCCTAAAAGAGTATATCCATTTATTAAATTTAGCTAAATATGAACTCGGATTGTTGTTGACCTCCTACCATGGCACCTATACATGTAGGTATAAAAAAAATACTTACAGGTGAGCCCCAACCGTTTTAACTAAACATTTTGCCACGTCAAACCAAATCATACCATACTCACAAGAACCGGTGCTCATACCAACAACCAACCACAAAAACGCTATGGTATCAGAGAACTTTAAAACAAAATTTGAATTAATAAGGCAAAGTCCTAGGAGTAGTATTTGGTATAACGGTATAATTCATGGTATTGTGTTGCATGGTTTCCTATGTGAGTGAAAATACTCTTTATACATAGGAATCTCGCATGACAGACAAAAAGCTATGATTAGTTGCATGTACCATCGAACATTTACGATCTCCCTACAAACAAGCATAACAGATATCTTCTTATGAGTAATCAAATTGATCGTCTCCTCTATTTCGGATTAGATATTCCATGCTTTTGGAAGGGCCAAAGATTTACCAGTCGCTCCAAAACTCCTGCACTTTTAAAGTAACCCGAGAACCCTTGTGGGATTGTTGCAGGTGGGAAGTCTTCTGCAGGCATCGCAAACGGCCGCATCATTGTCTCCATCTTTTCTAGAGTAAGGTATGACCCTATTTCTTGTAGCCTTTCCGGACCCATTATTGGTAATGTATGCTCCTGATGTAATGAAGATGCCTCAAGGTTGTTATCCTGCTAACAAGATCAATCGTCAGTTTAAATGTGGGTGAGATTAGACAACGGGTCAAAATGGTTCCAGTGAAATAGCGTGTCAGACTATGAATAAAAAAATTATCAATCTCAATAACAATCTTACATTTTAAATAATATGATTTAGCATGTTTCATGTTAAGCTAACTTCTTTTAAATTTACCAGGTTGAAAATAAAACAAAACTTGAATAGGTCGATTCATAAGTAAAGCGGTCAAAATAGCGGCTTCTGTCAAGTATATGTAAGCACATAGTCTGTGTACGGTGTACCTCTAAGGGGGATAAATCGGCACCACGGCTAAAAGTCATATCAATGCGGTATCTTTTTGGATCTTCCAGACTCACCTACAGTTATATTTGTTAATTAGATCAAGGATATATAACATTTTGATTTTACGAAATTCATCAGTTTTCGGTGGTTGCTTTAAAATTACAAAATGGAAGAAAGAATTAAGCAACCTCTACATTCTCGAACATCCTCAAAACAATATGGCTCATGTAATCAAGTTCCTTGGTTTTCAGTAGGCGCTCCAAAGCACCATCGCAAAAAAGGCTGGCCTCCCCTTGAAGAGACCCATCCAAGTTACAGTATCGAAAAACATTCATCACAGAATGAATATGAGATTCCTGCCATTAACAAGCAAATGGTATCACTAAAGAGGGTTAGATCAGGTAACCATTTATCGTATCTAAGAAATTTAGAGATGAAATACCAACTTAATAATGATGAGATCATTTTACAACATACCGATGTAAAGTAGAGGCGAGTCCGAACATGCCTTTCTGGGGTGCGCACATTAGCATATCTATAGAAATGAAATAGGATAATGTAATATTTGAAAAAAAATACTCGCGGAATGAACTAGATGATTATAAGCATGAACTAACTTTGGATCCAAGCGGTATTTGATTTCTTTGTCCTCGTCGTCTTCTGGATCCATCGACTTTTCACTAGTGTGGCTGGTCCTTTTTGATTCTTCATTCTTAATCACATTCTTTTGTTGACAATCTGTATCCCCTTTATCAACCGCGATAGAGGTTGAGTCCATACACTCACTCTTCAATTCTGCAACATTAATGGCTTCTTCACGTGTATTCCTCAGATCAATCAAAAGTTTTCCCAATAAACGATGAGCAATCTGGAAAGTCAGCATGCAAGGGTCATAACATGGATATATTATTTATCAACCACTTTGTATGTCCAATTTTAATTCTGCATGATAAGTAGTTACCTTGTGGAAAACTATTATTGCATTAGATATGGAGCTTATGGTAAAATAAAGCTTACCTTTGAGCCTATCTTCAACTTCTGCTTTGGATTGATACCATACTCATTTGGAATAACACCATCTGCAAGTAACTGGGCCACTTTGAATAGCTCGTCCAAGCCCTCTATCTTAAGATGTGCATTGTGTAAGAGATCATACCTGTAAAAAGGGTTTAAATAGAACAGTTAAGAAAAGCACATGTAAGCCTGGTAAAATGGATGGGTAGGTTCATGTTGGCCCGGGTTAGGTAACGGGAGAAGATGGTTTCATGTCAAACTAGACATCTTAAAAAAATATCAATTTGGTCCAGGTCAAAACGGGTTCAACCTAAAATGGGTTCACCCCTTATTTTTATGGTGGCTAGTGAGGACAGCAGGCGACGGTAGTGTAAGTTAGCAATTTCATAAGAGCGACCCACTTTGATCAAGTGCATGATTTCAGTAGACCCAAATCAACACATTTACCAAACGAAAAGTATCCAAGTCACCCATTTTATGAAGAATGGGTCCTGATTGCCAAGTTAAGCACATGCCATAATGAAAATATCCAACATCGAAGTTTATCTTTTCAAAGCAGTACATATGGTGCTTAACATACTAGGGAATCGTCGATAATTCTTTTGTCCTAAGAATGATAATAGAACTATAATGTGCCAAATCATACTTACTTGCAGGAATCGTAAATATCTGGAATTTGAGTTATATCATATCGCCTGCTCGGGGAAATGCAACAATATTAGTGCAACTGACAATGCCAAGTATTTAGTTATTAATATATGCAAAGTGTTGCTTTGTTGTTCTAATATCAAAAGCTTACTCCTTGCGTTCATTATACAAGTCTCTCTCCAGTTTTCTCCACCGTGCATACATTAGAAGAAAGCCTTCACTCCCACAAGGTAATCCAGCAGCAATACGATCAACATCTATATTTGTCTTACCAAGTGCCTTTGCTTGATCATATGGAGGAATCACATCATATGATGTTCTCTCTGTAAGCTTTTCATCTTCATCCTTTGCAAGTAGTCTCACTTGTTCAGTAACCTTTTTGGTCAGTTTAACCTATTAAACTGAACACTCAGTATACCTCATAAAAATAGCAAAACATGCAGAAGGGCCTACCCCTAACAATTTGAACTTGGCTATCATGGATTATTACAAAAATACACCACATTCTGCATGATGTCATAATTGCTAATGATTACCATCATTTAACCATTTCACAGAAAATGATTCCCAGTTTGGTCCTGTTACGTCTAACATTAATTGGGATGCATTAATATATTCTGCTGGATGATAACTTCTTTAATGACGAATGCTTGATTTATTTTTTATATCGAACCTACAGGCAAGTGGACGTACATAAGAAGGAACCCTATATTAATTCTCCAGAAACATGATAGCATTGAAGGTAACACAGATTAAGTCAACCCTGAACATTAATTAGGAACAGAACTAAAAAGTAGAGTGCAATTCAAACCATACATAAATTTGATGCTTGAAGAAAATAATTTATGGTGCATTCTATTTACATAATTATAATATCGACACCCACAAAAGAAATATTTACCAGTTTAGGTAGAAGTTCAGAAGCATTTGGAGGAATTCCTGCCCCATCAATCATCCAGGGTTTTTTTGTTGATCCATTAGCCTGAACTAATTTTACTCTAGATGTTACTAACTCATTTAATCGAGCCTGAAAAAAAAGCATAAACGTTCAACAAATAGACACATATTATGTGAGCTTTGCATCCTATAATAAAATCTTTACTTCAGCTAATCTACCCAAATCACTATTTCAAAAACCCACTGTGCTGGCTTTTATTATACTTGTACACTGCATAGTATAACGATAATGTGGAATTTTTAGTATGAGGAAAGCAAAGTTCATCTCATTAATTCTTTTTTTGTTGTTGCGGTACATAAATATTTTACCACTAAAACAGTAGTAGTTTCATGGATTTCCCTCAATAACTAATAGTTATAAAAATCTTCTAGAATGAAATCAATATTATTAGTAACTTGTAACTGTGACAGCCAGCAAATCCATAACCTTGGTTTCAAACATCGCCAAAAAAACAGTGAAAATTGGAATTTTCATGGAATATCAAAGACATAAGTTATTGCAATTTTCATGGGATAAAGTCATGATATTAAGTTCTTTTAGTGTACTGTTTTCAACAACTAAAGAGCATGTAGAGAAACAACGGAATTACCAAGTTACCCATAATTGTCTACGCAAAAAAAAAAAAAAAAAAAAAAAAAACTGAAGATACGCAGAAGTATATGTCAAGCAAAAATTGTCACAGACAAGTACATATGCAGCAGCGCCTTGAATTAAGTGAGGAAAAACTTCATGGTACAAATCTATATGATGAAGCATATGACCTTAACTTATTTAGATAAAGGAGCAAGTATACCTTGGCTTCTTCCATATTGGTACTTGCATTATCAAGTCCGTCTAACATTGAGGAGTCCTTGCTAACAAGTGAAACCTTCAAAAGAAGTTTGATTATCTTAGTAATAGTCAATGTTAAAAACTTAAAATGCACAGTCAAACTGTGTTCGAGTAAAAACAAACCAGGATTGGTGTTAATTGTCCTTCCAAGTCTAGAAGTCCCTTGGCAAATGCTGCAGCTGACATCTGTCAATGGATGTTTAATTCACAAAGAAGTCAAAGGCTTTAAAACAGAAGTATTGTTGGCAATCAAGTAGAAAAGGAAATTAGCTCAAGGAAGATGGAATCCACAAAATTCGGAAATTGGGGACAAAAAAAGAACATGTGAAACTTTAAGCACCAAGAAAACAAATGCATATAAAAATGATACCTGCACACGGCCCTCATCTGAGCTATAGATTTTGAGGTCATGTCGGTACGTACTGTGGAGGCGAAGTAGTCCTGTACCTTCACCTGAGACAAAGTGATAGAAAATATGAAACTACACTGAACACATACATCTGCCTCATTTTGTAAAAGATGTATATCCTCTCATTCAACCATGTTGAAAAGAAAAAAGCTACTAATCATATTGTGAGTCATATCAGATGCTCCTAGTCTCTTTTTCCTTCTCTCTTTGTTTGCTCTTAATTATGAACAAGATAATTAAAACAAGGAAATGGAATATGCATGACCCGCATTGAGAGAACTTAAGGCCTCAAGGTAAGACACTACCCAAAAACAGGGTATAAACTTTCACAAAAACCCTTCGAGATGGAAGTTAAAACTAACAAGTAAGTAATGTTAACCTGGATACATATTGTTGCGAAAATATCTGCCAAGTTCTTCAGCCTGAAAATACAAAAGAAAGAGCCAAACTAATATATTAAGATGTTATAAGAGAAGTTACTGCTTTACAGTTGTACCACTTATGCAATAACACTCAACGAAGACGCAATCATATGACAATATCCAAATATACATGCCAAATTAGTAATCACCTGTTTTCGACCAGCATGTGTGAGAACACCCCCGTACTTGAGAATCATCAATGCTTCTATGGGACGTTCCTCTTCATTGTCCCCTTTTGCAACTTTAACCCACTTAAGCGGCTTCAGCTGCACCTTCCGGTAGATGCCAGAGAAATGGCCACCCTGAAAGTAATTAATTGTCATCGAAATATAATATGAGAAGCTATATTACATCTATGCAACGACTCTATTATTATTAGGATTGTTACGAGACCAAAGGAAAGCAAATTAGTTATTTAGCTTTCCTGGTAGTTGATACTGTGTCCAGCCTTATATATCTGTATTGTGGTTAGTAATTGGAATCTATCAATTGTTCCTTTCCTGTATTAGTCACAAGACTGTAGAGTTTCGATCCATGAAGGCTTGAATACATAAACACACACAACTCACACATACATAACGGGATAGATAAAGATAAATAATAGACTCAGATGTAAACCTCTTCAAGAACTGCTTTAACTTGACGTAGTTTTTCTGCATGTTCAATGTATTCTGCTTCACTGTCACTTCCAAGATCAGGTCTCAAATTAGTTAATTAGTATATAAAAGTACTTCTTTGACAAAGGAAAAAAGAAAAGCTTTGCATCCTTGATAAAAGTCAATAACAATGAGCCAGCAAACAGTGTTGTAACTTATTCTAGATAGAGAGATACCACAATGTAAGTTAATATAGTAAGAGAGATGCTATATAATGATGAATTAACAAAGCACAATACACTGCAACCATGTCTTAAAAAAAGGTGCAAACCATATATCCATAGGGACTTCCAGCCACGAGTCTATCAGGGTCTACTAACAGAACAAATTATAATAGGCTTAATAGCTTATAGCTTAGAAGACATCACAAACTAAATGCTCACCGCAAGGTTTAAAAGAACCGAATTGAGCCTCAAGGTATTTTCCCTGCGCCTCACGAGGTGTAAGCCTCGAGGCGAACCAAGGCAGAAATAAAAAAATAAATATAAAAATTATATATCTTATAAAAAAAAAAAAAAAAACAGACACAGAAAGTCTAAATCATCAAAAACACACATCAAAAAATACAAATAATTGACAGAAAAACTAAAACATCAATAACACACATAACCACGCCCTTAGAGGCATACGTACAAACATAACCCCATGAGGCGCGCTTCAGACACATTTTCTTCCAGCCTCGCCTCAAGGCGCACGCCTAGACCATTTTTTTAACCATGGCTCACCGAAGTATGAACTATGAAATATAAATATTTACAGAAATCACTGGTTTATTTCTTATCAGACGACTATGGATCAATGACAAATTACCACTATGCAGCCAATAGCGCAGCTATAGCGGTTAGGCCTTAGCTGACCTCATGTAAAATAAGGGTCATAATAGCGATCCAGAATAGCGGAACCACTATTATCAGTACTATTGGCGGCTATTTGACCGCTATTTTGATTCCCGGATAGCGGTCATAGCATTGATTTTCAAGGTGTTATAATTTTGGGCCAAAATTAAGAAAAAGCTCATAAAATTCAATGTTTTTTTGGAATAACCTAACACTAAAATTCAATATTTTCAGGCCAAAATTAAGAAAAAGTCCATAAAATTCCTTGGTTGATGTGGACTCGGAGGAAACTTATGTGGCGTTCAATTAGATCTTGATGAACTATGGCTTAAGATTTCAGGACACTTTCGTGTTTTGACTTACGATATTCCTATTAATATTATATATGTGTTATGCTATATATACATATATATATATATAAGTTCTGCATGACATTAAAATTACCGATATCCCATCGCTATAACCTGTATCATAAATAGCGGCTCTTGACCGCTATTTAGTTTTTGACTGCTATAACTGCATAGCTTAATAATTCTACCAGCCTTCATGCAGAGAGAATGGGGGAGGAAGCATGGAAAAGTTGTAACGAACATCTGATTAAAGTTTGTGTTAAGAAAAGCCATATTTATTAAGAAATTATCCAAGGGAATGACCAATCATGATTTGGAGGAAAAAAGGTCATAAAACTCAGTTTTACCAAGTAACTTCATGTTTATTGGAAAATAGTTTCAGAGATATTGCATTGTGTGTATGTAAATGGATACAATGTACACGTTTATATAAACAAGAGCACAAAACCCTGGTGGCACTATTATACAGAGATGGGCCTAACCCTAATGTATACTAACATGGATCAATACCTGGTATTAGGTAACAGTATACGTGTAGCATCCAACAAATCCTGCAACTGAACAGCACTTTTGAGTTTTGTCTGTAACAAAATAATTATCAAAATAAAACACAAGGCAATGTGTATGGCTTGGGTTCTAAAGGGAAAAACAGTATAAGAAGAACCTCAGCTCTAGGGTTTCCCCCATTGTATTTTAGCATCAAATTCAACAGTTTTTCCTCAGTGACCTTCAACTTCACCTTTTGCTTTGGAGTCCTATCACCACTAGTGACAAAAAACATAGATGCTGATAGAAAACTAGCAAGTGCACACAAAATGCATAAAACCATAGCATGGATCTGTATCTTACTGACGAACAATGGCAATTACACAACGTAGCTCCTCAGCTTGTCCAAATGAGCCGATGATCCCACTTCCCTGACGTGTTAGTCCTTCAGAAGGCTGAGCCGGTTCATTGACCTTCCAAGGCAGAATCGGTGGAATTTCTGTTGAAAGATGAGGAGCTTTTGCGTCTAGAAACATCTTTCTCAACACACAAGCCGCATCATCGTAATATCTATAATTTGATAAACATGGTGGATTTTAACAAGATAACAATGAGGGATCATATTCATAATCTTTTCAATTCACAGGTATTAAGATTTGTGACAGTACCCACATAGACAAGAGAAAAGGAAAATAATTGCAGGCATGCTACAAATAATGTTTGGGATTTTAGGATCACAGTTAAGAACACAGTCATGAAGATCCACACTAAGTTCTTCACTTCCACAAGCACTTAAAAACTCGGAAAACTAAGGCTTCAAGACATCAACTTAATCTAGTGGTATTTTCTTTGCTATCTGATTTTCTTGTTGTGACAATTTTAGTGTATATATATATTGTATTGTGTTTTAGATTGTTGTGTTTGGTGTTTTTCAAGTTAAAACAACCTAAAACATCATTCCTAAATCCAAAACATGATGTCTACATGTCAATTCTTAGTCCTTCTCACACTTCTCACTAAAAATGTACTTTGTACAGGATTCTAAACCTATATATATATATATATATGCTGTATTTGAAAACATGACTGACAATTTCTGCTTATCCAAATGGGAATCAATGGAAGTATAATTATCGGATAGAACGCTTTAGAGTCACAAAACAAATGCATGTTAATCTCTGTTACCTGCTAGAATATTCCGACTAGAGAACCAATTTGGAATTCTATCAGTTCCATATAAAAGAATTGGATAAGATAATATCAATCATATTAAATTTTTACACCTTTCATTCCCCCTATCATGGCATATTTTGTTGTAGTTCTGCTAACTGAGTAGCAATTTCAATATGTATCGGCGAGCTTATGTAAGTTTCCTTTCTACTTTCTATCTCATAGAGCACAGAAGATTTGGCCCTTATTAAAAAGTATATTTAAGGAAGTCCCATGCCCCTAAGCTAATTAAATGAAAACCTAAGTAAGAGCAATGCATTTTGATTTTTAGTAAAGAAAGTAATTATTCCTGTAGGTTCAAGATAGAAGAACAAGTATTACTTGTATGAGTTCTTGACAAAGCTCCATCCATTCACATCACAAACATATGAACGACCTTCACAGCGCAAGAGATCAAACCCGCACACCTGCAGTCACATAAGCATAGCAGATAATTAGACATCAACTGATACATGGATATGTTATTCTGCATGTTCACTAATCTGTATATGCTCATTCAGTTATGCCTTAAGAAGTTCTCTATCTAAAGAAGCTTTGGACACACTATGACAAGCAATGCAGACCGTTGCTTAGCAAATAGTTAAGAGATGGAAGATATTTTCATTTTCATTTTGCCAAGGGCCAAGGCAAATGAATTATTATCTGAATTGTATTGGCAGCAAAATGATGAGCATCAGGAGATTCTGGATTTCCAGGAGAGAACTAGTAAGGCCCAAAGGGGGGATTTTATTGTGAATTCCAGAAGGCAATGTCATGGTAATTTTATATTTCAAAGAAAAGTAATAAACTTAGAATGTACAAGTGATCAGCTGATGGTTCTCAAACTCTTAATCATTAATAATTTCTATATATTTTATGTTTCAAAGGGGAAAAGATTAAAGAGTGGGGAACTGGTGAAACAAGTTATTTCCAACCCAGAATATGCAGAAGAGTTTTGCGCAATAACAATAACAGATAACTCATGATGGCCAACAAAAAGATAAATCACCTACCCCTTGCCTAAATGCGATGCAAACTTCTCTTGCCATTTGTTTCTCATTGGGCGTAAGAAGCACGGGATATCTGATCTGCCAAACATAAAAAAATCACTATCGAATATCATTTATTAAAACCATCTCGTATGTGATCAGCAAAATCAGATAACAAATAGCTTTACAAGTAAAAAATATGTTAATTCTCTGTACATGTAAATAAATTATATTTGCGGTGCACATGCAAGGTTCCTTGGATTAACCATATCCTTAGTTCCTAATACAAAGTCCATATAAATTGTTTATCAACTACCTTTATAAGTCATGCAGGAACGAAAATATGCCTTCCAGAAGAACCGGGTCATGAATCTTGGAAGGTAAGAAGGCAATTTATTCCTGTTGCTGCTACAAAAGTTACAGCTTTTACATGGACACATGAGTTAACCTAAACTGAAGATACGAACAGGGTATAGATGAACCATATTTTGCAGGTCATATACTCGAAGATATTCAGATAAAATTATTCGCAAAATATGTTAATGGCAGAACAATGGCTCTTGGAACAGACAAAAACAGAGAGGAGTTGAGAAAGAGTTGCTCCACAAATCACTTACTTCTTTACCATCAGGATTTCTCATGACAACACCATCAACAACAGGAGACTTCCTGGCTTCAGCATGTGCATATTTTGGACCAACTGTATACACCTAGAACATAAAAAGTAACCAATAAGCAAGCTGTTACTTTAATTCATAAGCAAGAAGTCATGAATAACAAACTGAATACGATAAAAGCCAAGTCCATTTAACTCAGTGAACACGTAGACTCATACAAGCACAATGTAACAGAACTACCAATGGTACTTCTGGAAACATAATTACAATCTGTTATTGTTTAAACTGAATTCATACATTTGAAAAAAGAGAAAGGGGGCATAGTTAAAACAATCTAGAAGTTAAGCACATCATCCAGAAACTTTTAGTAATAATGCACCAAGATTTGTGCAATATACCAAAAAAAAAACACTTATTGACAAAATGCCAGAAAAAAAATCAGCATAAGCTAATGAGCACTTCCGACTCAAAAGTAAATATTGTGCATAAATAAACTACTACTTTTCATTACTTATGGTTCATATTTTACACCAACTTTTATATTAGATATATCATTGCAACTTTCATGAAGGAAAGAATGCAACAACCTTTACATCTGTTCCTCCAGTTGGCATAAATTCCTCATATATGTAAGAACTCTCACGCCTCACTCTTCTAACTTCTGGATGAAATTCACTTGATCTATTGCCAACCTGCAAGATAAGACCTTTTATGATTATAATATACTAGATATGATTTTACTACTAAACATTAAAAAAACAAAAAAGAAGATATAAGTATCCACAGATATTCAGACCATACATGATATAAAAGATTGAAAGGTACATAACAGGTTAAAGACCAACACCTTGTTAACTGTCAGATAATCATTTGGGTAAAAAGTAACACTATGACTATTTTTTTAGCATTGTTATCCAAAATACATCATGTAAAATCAGTGTTAATATAGACATAAAAAATTCTAGATGCTTTATCTTTAATAATTGCAAAGTTCTAACCTGATGATATCAAAATTTTACATACAAAGCTAGAATCTAATACCCCTTAAATCCAGCAATACAACAATCTACATGACTACATGCAATATTAGATAGTACCCAAGAAATTTCTGAAATAAAACATTATAATTAGTTGATAAGCGGCTGCCATGATTTTACATAAATTTAGCTCTCAATTACTATTCTAAATTCTAATAACCATGAAAGCGCTATACTTGGAATACTTGAATAGTTTTGGCCTAGTTTATGTGACACGCTACTTCTGAAGCTATATTTATTCATCTACAATGGTTTTTTTTTTCAAAAGCTAAATTCATATAATGGTTGCTACATTGAGGGATGTGATGATTGGATTATGCTGAAGAACTGAATCTTGACCATACAGCATGATCATGTACATGTAACTGAGACTTGACTGTTTCACCCGTCATTGTATCAAGATTTTAGATTACCCCAACTAGTTTGTTAAAAACTTAAAAGAGCTTCTTGCTGTGTGACTCTATTACTTTAGTTAAAAACATCATGCTTAAGAATCACTAGGGAGATTAATGCAATAAATCTAATTACTTATTATGTTCAGACAATTAAGCAACCAATCTTCAGATTATCTTCTCTCTCTTTTGGAGTTTCGTTGTGCATACATAGAGTATGGTTTAGTAGGACATTATATTGTCAACCAATCTTCAGATTATCTTCTCTCTCTTTTGGAGTTTCGTTGTGCATAGAGTATGGTTTAGTAGGACATCACCAGCATTCATAAGTGACTAGGGTCACTATAACTAGTAATTAAAAGGGGGGTCTAGGGAGAAGGAAGACACCATTGGTGAGCTTTGGAGTGACATATGCCAGGCATTTCATCTTAATGGAAACAATATGTATACTACTCTTTACAGCCTAAGGTAGAGAGAGGTACTCTTAGTTGTCCGTATATATGTGAAGAAAAAAAATTAAACTATACACGAGTTTCTGAAGCTTAAATTTAGAAAGCTGACCTTTCGGAACAGTTCTTTCATTCCACCTCCTGCTGAACTGGGGTAATAGATCATTATGCGATGGTCGTCACCTGTAAAAAGGCAAGAAAATAGCAAATTTACGCTTGGAAAACCAAGCATTTCAAACTTTTGGAGAACAGTGCAGAATAGAACAATTTTAGTAACTTCTGAAAATTTGCTATTCTGTCTAGATTACCCATAAACAGTAAAATTCTGAAAGTTTGAGCCCGATATACCGTGAAAGGAAATAAAATCTTGCTAGGGAACTACTATTTGGAAACACAAATGGAGAAGAGTGGGCAGAAAGCAATTTGATAGGTTTACTGTAAAAGGTTACCATGAACGGGCTTCTCCACAAAAGGCTTCCAAAATCGCTGTCCATGAACCTCAACAAAATCTTCTTCTTCAACAAAATAATCCAGCTCTTGATACGGCTTTTCTCTATTGACAAGTGCATACCGAGGAACGGGAATTCCATATGATTCAAGACACTTGGAATTTCGATTGATGAAGAAACCAAATATAGGAAGATAAAAAAACAAATCTCCATCAGTAAGCAGGAAACGGAAATATCATGAATGGGTCATATTTCATGCATTGAAGATGTATGCATCAAAAATTTATCACCCCTAATAAATTAAAAAATTGTATTTAAAGAAATTTTACATGCTCATGAAACGCATAAGTATTAACTTAGCTTAGCAACCTACTATGAAAATTTAATGTAGAAATTTATAAAAAGACAGTCATCCTTGATTACTTGTCAAGCTAATCTCATCCCTGGGAAATGAAATTAATGGGTTTCAGCTTTCAAGAAGCTTAAGTTCACTGTTCACTCTAAAAAAAACAAAAGATTCCTCAAACTGGAAGACCACCAACCAGACATGGCATACGCAAAAGACGACAGTGCATTCATAGATCGGATGTTAGCTCAACTTCAAGATTCCATCAACCCCCCCCCCCCCCCCCCCTCTCTAAAAAAACAAAAAATTCCTCAAACTGGAAGACCACCAACCAGACATGGCATATGCAAAAGACGACAGTGCATTCATAGATCGGATGTTAGCTCAACTTCAAGATTCCATCAACACCCCCCCCCCCCCCCCCCCCCACACACACACACACACCACCACCACCACAAATACTAACAGATTTCAAAATCTTTAACATACTCTATTTTGACTTTCTACTGACTATAGACTATGACAAGAAAGTTACTGTAGTATTCAACCCCCACCTTTGAAAATTACTTTATGTCCTTTTACGTAACAGACAATGAGCCATTTCCGTAACGAAAACAGAAACAAAGAGTACGAAAATTGCATGTGGGTTACAAAAATGTCTACAATGTGATTGATTATATAGTCATACCTCGTATACTTTCCTCCTGTCATGAAGAAGGTGTTGATGTTCCAGTTCATTTACAAGGAAAGGCCTGAAAAAGAAGAGTAACGGTAATGTTATAAATAGCTTTTAAGATGTTTACAGAACAGGTATGAAACTTATCATAATGATAGATACTAATACTAAACAGGCATGATTGCGAATGCGGGCCAAGCTTGCCCCATGGTAACAAAAGTTGCACAGGAATTTCAGCATCGTCAGTCAGAGTGTAACATTCAGAGGTGACACATATATAAAATATGAAATCTTTCCTGCCCGTTTTGCTATGCCAGCATGAGGGAAAACAACCAGGAGAAAAAAACAATGGCATGTGGTCTTTATTAAACAAACAATGAAGCCATGATGTTCCATATATTAATGCATTCATCGCGAAGTTCAAAAGTTGCAACTACCAGAAAAGCGCAAGCCAACATAGTAGCTGATGTAAGTTGTGATATTATTATGATGAAAGTTATTAGCGATTTAGTGGTCCATGGACTACACTATTAGACCATATGTAGTGGAAAGAAGATACCCAAAACTAACACCGCCCCCCTCCATCCAATTTGGGGCGTTTTCTTGCCCACCCAATTTTTTTCCACGGCGTTTTTCATATTTGATGGGCCAATCAGAAAGAAGCTAGCCACTACACCCCATCCTTATTTTTTTTTATTTAAAAAAAAATTAATATTAAATGATTGGATGCTCCATGAAATTTTTCACCTTACCACTACACTCCATCCTAATTTGAATCCCTTAATGGTCCCACATGCCACATGGCAATTAATGCCCCATGCTCCATGAAAATTTCACCTTCCCATTACACATGGTCTTAAGCAATATATACTAGTTTCTAATCTAAAACACAACTCTATTAGATACAAAGGTTAGACCATAACTGTGATATGGTAACTTAAACACCACATGAGTGGATATATTCAAAATTGTTCTTATCTGTTTCTACCTACTAGGATAGTGAGGAGATTGCAGAGCATGAATTAAAAACGTTCACAATATTCACTCATGGAATGGAACACAAAGTTACTCATGATTCGGGATTTCGCTTCTTACTGAAGTTATGCACGAATAACAACTAGAACTTCAAAGATGATGCAAGGCCTTCTAGATTGAATAAAACATCACAGAGATCTTCTTCAGAATGTTAGAAGGCTTTCAACACAAGTATGACGGTAGTTCGTACAAAACTAGTCAAGAATGCTAGAAAAAGACCATCCATATCATTTCATATAACTGTGCACATATAAATGAGGAAAGAGTAGCTAACGTAGAAAGATAGTTGAGACTTACTTCCTTAAGGCTGCATATGCTTCAGCTTTTTCAAGCGGATACCCAGAAGAATGGAAAGCAATCAAACAATCACATATTGGCCACCTGAAATACTAAAGTTAATGCTAGAACTCCGATATATAACAATGATACCATTGCATGGTCAGAAACATTCTATCATTCTATGTATGTGTGTACTCTCAAATGTATAGATGCAATGTTAATTTTACAATAGCAAAGTCAAATATTGTTAATGTTGGAGACTAACATCCTATCTGACATAGATCTCATCTTTTGTTTTCATGATAAAACTATAAAAGTAACAAGTAAAACATAGTAAGGCAAGAATCATTTGTGGAAGGTGTATATTTTGTCATATCAGTAATCGGTAAAAATAAAGGAAGACTACCCACTGCCTCTAGTTGGGTGCAACTACCGGTTTATATCGACATTTGAGAAAGGTGCTTATCTTGCTAAGAAAAACGACATTAACATGGACATCTAGTGCAACAGTTATAGCATGCAAATATTTGGACATACAAGAATATCTCTCCCAGCATCATGTTGTATAATTTATACTTGGAATTATTTTGTAAATTCAAATATACCATTTTCAAGATCCAAAATTAGTCTTGAACTCTTGATGTTCTTTTAGCTTCTCGCTACAAACTTTATCCAGTGTTAAGTTGTTAACATCATTAACTAGCAGCATAAATCAACACTACCAACTTATTAAGTATTTAAAAATTACTAAAAAAAATTCACCTCTCTACCGGTTCCTCTAGGATGACCTTGTCCCCAAAATAGACTATCTGCAACAACCAAAAAAAATTAACCAAGTAAAATCTTCAGACCAAAAAAACAAAAAAAAATACTTGCATGTTGACAAGTCAAAACTTGAGACCAGTGTTTTTAAACCCAGTCCGACGGGTCGGACCAGGAACCAGGACCTTAACCGGTCCAGGCTAGGGTGTTAGAACCGGATTGATGCGAACTAGTGGTCAGACCAAAAAACCGGCCTGTTGAACCGTAAATTTAGGGGGTTCAGACCGGAATTTAATTAAATTCTTTAAATTTTACCCTATTTATCTTCACAATATTTACGATGTCATCCGGTTCTTACATCCGGTCCAACCAATGAACCGGTAAGAGGACCGGTTCAACATCCTGTCCGGTCATGAAAATATTGCTGGAGACAATAAATAGAATGCTTGCATGTCAACCAAACCAACAGATAATATACTATTTGATAGTGATTTTTAATACAGGACCACATTCTGTAGTCATACACCCAAATCTACTACCTATTTGAATAATAAATGGTCCAACAATTCACAATTACCTCAAATTCACCAAAAGCTTGCAGCCTTTCCAAAATTTGCCCCATAGGCGCTGAAAAAACCTTTGCAATAAAATAAAACAAAATCAAACGCTAAAAACAAATAATAATAATAATAATAATAATAATAATAATAATAATAATAATAATATCATGGCCGTTAGTAAGGAAAGCAAAAGGAAAAGAACCTCCAAGCCGCATTTCACCTTCTTTTCCATAACACAAACGCCAATCGTGATCTTCCGATCAACATCATCGGTCAGCGACATATCTCTACGATCTGTGTGACCAAATGCAGGTTCTAATATAATTACATAAACAGAGGATATGAATACAATGAATGTGGTGGTGGATGTGTTTAAATAGATATATAATATTGTAATATTGGAGCGAGCAGGTTGAGATTATTATTATTATTATTATTATTATTATTATTATTATTATTATTATTATTATTATTATTATTATTATTATTATTATTATTATTAACGGAAAAGACGTGAATTGGCGGAGAAGGAAGGGGAGGAAACAGGAAACGACGTCGTTGTTGATGTTGTTGTAGTGGACGGTGGGTGAGTGGTGAGGGGATTGATAAGGACAAAATAATAACAAACTTCCTTTTATATAAAGAGGAGGAGATGAGTGACGTGTTTATAATAAGACTGAATGAATGTGTAGGTGTTTTTGGATTCTGGAATATACACCTTTGTTTGATACTAGACTAGTGTAGTGTAGTGTAGTGTAGGGGTCCATGGTAAGAAAGAAAGGGGATAAAGACTTGCAACTTTTATATCAAAGTGGGTCTAAAACGTGTTCTAATATCTTATCTTATCTTATAAATAATAATAAATATTTGTGTACGATGTTATTACTCTTATTAATTGATTAATAAAAATAATAATAAATATTGACTTTCACCTAGTGAAAAATCATCAACTTAAGATGTTTTATGTCAACCATGTTGTGGTGGTGGAGTGGTATGGAGGCTTAATGATAGAAGACTAATGGCTGAAAGGTTATGGGTTCGATTCTTGAGAGCGTCGGGTTTTACCGATTATTCCATTGTCATGCTTTCGAGCGGGTGGATAGTCGGGTTTTCTCCGAAACTGGTGAACTTGGTGAAACCAGGAGCTCCCTTACATGTCTGGCTATAACGGGTGGAATGGGTCCTGATTTGATTGAGTAGGGACTCCGAAGAGAGTTCTTGATGAATTCCGTTGGCCTTTCGAAAAAAGATGTTTTATATGATCAAGGAAAATTACAATAGGTTTTAACAATTTTAAATATTCTCAGATAAACAAAGTAAACGATACAATTCAAATTCAAATATATTTATTGGTGTAGTGTAGAAAATGAATAGACCCCATGACATTTTCATAATATTCAGATTTGTTAGGGGTATTTTTGTCTTTTGAACAGCTATTGATTTTGATCTAAGGTGGAGATCGGATTCTTTAGGTTTTTTTGCCACGTATTTGTATGTTGGCTTCTTTTGGCCGTGTGTTGTGTCTTTGGGAGGTGTTGTTAAAACCCTCCACTGTCGCACCCTCAAATTTCCACATGCTGAGTTTTACTGCGAGGCACGTGACAAACCAGGATCCAAGTCAACGATCACAATAAACAACACTATATGAAAAATACGTAAACTCAAAACATAACTCTTATATCAGAAAACTGTGGCGGAAGCAATATCAAGTTACAAAACCAAGTGTCGACATGTTCCAAAAAGGTTATTTCAAAAAAAACATGAAACTAAAGCCCTAGACGCCATGCAGACCCGTGCGCCTAGTCCGTGTAGTGCTACCTCAGCGACCTGAGAAAAACATGCCAAAAAGACGTCAACATATAATGCTGGTGAGTTCACAGGTTTTTATAGATGTTACCAAATGTTACCAAGTCCAAAACCTGTCAATACTATGTCAAAGTGAAACCAAAGTACGCTAGCTAGGCGTATGTTTTGTTACTACTACGATTGGAAAACCATTACTGGACGCGTTTAGCAAGTTTAGCATGTGTTTAAGCAGCCCGAATAGTGTTCAGCAATTTTAGCATAGTTCGAGACAATATGCACCCGTCCGACCTCCAGTCGACGAGTGGGGCAGGTCACACCCAATAGATCTATCCACATTTCCCCCGTTGTGCAACCCCGCACATTCATGGTTTCCCCCGGGACTTCCAAAGATCGTATAGCAACTCAAAAGTAAACCATAGTATGACATATGTTCAAATAATAGTTTAGCGCATGTTTTCTCCCCCAAAAGTGAAACCAATAAAAGTGGGGCTCTGAAACTCACCTTAGGTTGCGTTATTCAATTAAGAATAAAAGCTAAGTCCTTGATAATCCCAACTACTAGAGATCTATCATAAAAGTTCACATAAGTGTTTTGACCAATAACCATAAGGTTATCTAGTCCCCGATTGTCCAGATCGTGACCAAGTATGTTTGAAAATGTGTTTCACTGTTCAACTGACGCACTAGACTGACCCGACATCCCGTTGGTGACCCATTACATAAACTAATCAAGTATACATAGATTACACATAAGGTTCAAGCATAAAATACTTAGTTTGCATCGCAAAACACATACCTGATGTTACCGGGTCGAATCAGCCCAAAATAACACTTGGTTCGACCCCAAGTGGCTTGGTTCGACCCCATGGAGCTTCGTTCGACCCATTCACAAGTTCATACTATCTAACATATGTTCCTTCGACCTTAACACATGTTCCTTCAACCTTAACATGTGTTAATTCGACCTAAATCATGTTCGTTCGACCAAAACAAGCTTAGTTCGACCTGCAATCTTCTGGTTTGACCCCAGTGACCCTCCTTAGACCCCGCGACTGGTCGAATGAGGCACTGGTTCGACCCAGTCTGCATCATTTTTTTCTAAAACGCATCAAATCGCATCAAAACAATCCGAAAACATCACGAAACATCATGAAACACAGCAGTCAAGTATGAACAACATATCCCCACAAAACCCTACTAATTTTACTCCAAAATCAACCCGTTTTAACACTTACCCAAAATGGCAAAATTATGGAAACGTCACATCATGCATGGAAACTTTACCCAATTTGGAAACTTTTCGAAATCCTTTCATAATCTTCACAAAATGCTCAGTTTGTCATGTTCATTAAAACCCTTAATCGTTTTATCAATAATAATAACATGCATCAAGCCCTAGATTTATCAAAATCCCCAAAATAGACATAATATCACCATCCATCCAATTGTAACCTAGAACAATCATAAACCAACACTAATAGCAGCCCTAGATCATGCTTCTATCACTTGTACAATAGTAAATCATTAAACACACATAATATCACATAAAACACAACTTAACACATGTTTATTGATATGAATACTCATGTTTAATGATAGGGTTTTGTTTAGAAAGATGTTTGGAAGGTTTTTAATCATAAAAACAACCTTAGAACAGATCTGGACATTTGGGGTTAGATGAAAACGAATCAAAATGCTTTAAAAGGGGTTTTGGATCAAGAACACACCTTAGATCTTTGATTAGATGATGTTTGTAGGTTAGATTATGAAAAACGAGAGCAAAAACTCCTGCCCCAGTGATTAAAATCGAAAGAGAGTGTTTAGAGGCAACTAGGGTTTGTGAAATGATGAAAAAATGACAAAGTGTGGTATTTATACTAAGGCTTCATTCGACCCCTTGTCCTGGTCGAATGACATGATATATGGTCGAATGACCTTTTTACAAGATTCTCCTGCCTGGTTCGACCCCCCTTATGGTCGAACCAGTACTCATGTTTTCCAATTTTTCCAGTTTTGTCGTTTAAACGCGTTTTAGCACATCCTAACGCATGAACATGTAATCCTAACATATGTTAAGCATATAGAATCACGTATAATCATGTTTACCCCCTTGAAACACATATTTGCACATTATATCACATGTATGTATCAATCCACGTATAACACTTAATTCAACTTATGTAATTTCACCAACAACGGGACTCAAGACTAGTGTATACTCCAAAACGATCCCCAATGATCTTCCAGATCATTGAACCCTGGACAATCCTAACCTGACCCAACTCAACTGACTCATTTAAGTTTGTTTATAAATGTTTTTCGCTAAGGTAGACGTATGTTTTGCCAAAATGTTTAAGCCGAACATGTCGGGTGTCACATCCACGCGTCTTCAACTAAGACTTGTTGTCTCTTTCTTCTTCTCATCCACACTCTCTCTCTCTCTCTCTCTCTCTCTCTCTCTCTCTCTCCTTCTATTCATCTCATCGCCCTACACCATCTACAACACTAAACAGACCTAAGATGTGGAACAACGGTGGCAGTGTTCAACTCCATGGTTGCCGGAACCCGGTGGTGAGTTGGATTTTTGGAGGGTTCTTTGTGCCATCACTGGTCGACCTTGCATGTTTCTTCAATTCAATATATCAAATGAAAATTCAGAGTAAGTCCGTAATATTTATTTTTATTCATGTTTGTTGTTAATTTTTCATGGTTTGATTTGCAAGAGTGCACCTGTCCACAGAGAGGTGCAAATCTAATAAATCATGCATACTATTTCTTTTGATTTGTTTCTATTATTACCCAGATTAGATGGGCTTGTTTCATGGGTTTTTAACTACTTGTGGTATTTCTGAGATTAAATTAAGTATTATCTTATTTAGATATTTAAGTATATAATCACTAAATATTTACATATTAATAATCATAATACCCAAATATGATATGTGTTTAAGGTAGTTTAGGCTACATTACACTCTTCAAAAGAGTCTCGTTGGCACCCACCGCTTCGCGTGACCCAATTCACTATACATTATAAAGCATTATATCGTTTTAATGTTCGAATTATGTTCCCACCCCATGTTGTCAATTTCACTAAAATGTGTGGGTTCCCCCACCATCTTTTATTATTGTTATTGTTATTAATATTAATATTTTTTAGCAAATTATTATCATAGTTATAATGAAACAATATTCACTTGTTCTGTTCCTGTCATTGTGCAAGTGTGATATGGTCAATGTTATCAAGTTGGTGATTGGTGAGTTTTCATGGTCATAGTTCAATTTTAGATGTATTGGAAGTGGTAAAGGCTACATGTAGACACAAAAAAATTTTAATGTTGATGACGTTTTATTGTATTGGGTGATATGTATGAATGGAGCTGATGGGATTGGGTACTGAACCACTATCTGGATCAACCCAACCCAGGTCCTAACTTGCGCAGACCAAATACATTGTGCAATCGTCACCCAACTACGCATGCAGCAGAATGTCATCCACTCTCCTACAATCATGGAATGCCTCGCGCACAGGATGGTAAAGCGGTACTCGTTCCATGATTTCCTTAATTATCGCCTTTATTAAATACCTTACTAATATAACCTAGGGTAGTGGAGACAACCCTAATCGGGCCTTGGCCCATTACGATTATGGTTTTGTGTGATGGTGGCATATGTCAAACTCTATATAAGGGATAACATCCCTAATAGAGAAGATGCTTTTTACTAACCCTAAAAGTTATCCAAGATAGTATACCCATTCACCCCAGTTTTTGTTATAAACAACTACATTCATAGTCGTCTTCCTACCTGATTATTCTTTTACTTTACAGGAACTCTAGTGCCATAAAGATACCAGTGAAGGATCATTCTTGTGGATTCATAGTCGTATCGTCCTTAACCGGAGGTAAGGCTATTTGTTTCTTCATTGGCGCCATCACTATTGGTTCTTATCTTTCATAATGGTACTTATGGATTTACCGACTGGAGTCGCTTCAAGCCCTATGGATGTTGATGCCAAAATCGAAAACCATGTTGATGTTGTCACCCCAAACACAGTCACGAAGAAAGTTACCCAGAAGGCACCAAATCTGACATTCAACTTCATTCCCGATAAGGATGGGGTTACACCATATTAGAACAAGGACGTTGATCAGATTCCCTTGGACCCAGGTGAGTGGCAGGCCAGGGAAAATGCCAAGAACGTGGCAACATATCAGAGAATGGTCTTGGCAAAGGCCAAAAGAGACACTCAGAAGACATTAAGCTATGGAACTCAAGGCCAAGAACGTGAAGCAGATCATGGCAGGAATGATGGCGGTCGTCTCCCCAAGGGACCTCGTCAGGCGGTGCGTGGTGGAGATTGTAGTAGAAATACTCACGATCAGGACTGCGTCAACCTAGACGATGAACCTGACAGCTATGAAGAATCTGACGATGAAGTTAATTATGACTCGATTTCAAGCAACAATCAAAGTCGGTGGCATGCAATCATACTCGCATGGATGAGGATCTTTACAAGCCTTATAGGCCAAAGACCTTTGCAGAAAGGTCAAAGTTCTGCCTATGCATCGCTTTGGCTCCCATACCACAAGGCTTCAAACTCCCTAGCAGTATCGGGAAATACGATGGCTTACGTGACCCAGATGACCACCTGTATGAATTCGAATGCGCTGGAAGTTCTGTCTCGTGCCCAGTTCAAGCTTGGTGCCATCTGTTCGTCTAATCCCAACGGGTGCAGCCAGGGTATGGTACGAAAACTTACCCATGGGAAGTCTGGTCGATTTTGACGACTGATAAAGAAGCTTAAGAATCACTTTTCGTAACTGCGAAAACACAAGAAGGACAAGGCACACATCTTGCTGTGCGTGCGAAACGATAATGAAACAGTAGAGGACTACATAGTCCGCTACAATAAGGAAGCCTTACAGCTGGGATGCGATGAGGAGCTCACGCATGCAGGATTCATCCAGGGAGCCCGCAGCGAGGAGCTGATGAAGTGCCTCACCGGGAAGGATGGCATACCAACTTCCTAGGAAAAACTGATTGAGGCAGCTAAGATATACGCGTCGTCGGAACGCTCCTTCCAGCACGCAAGAAGTTTCCAACACAGCAACAACCATAACGCGGGATCAAGCAGTAAAGGGATAGGGAAACAATCTGTCTGGTCAAGAATCTCCGGAATAGCGGAAGAAGGAAAGTATTCCTCGGCTCAAGATGCACGAAACTACTTGAATAACAAGCACCCGCATGATTAGAGGGGGCAATCAAAGAAGAATTATGACTAGGGGTGAGAATTTCTGACACGACCTGAAAACACGACCCGAACCTAACACGGAATTAGGGGGTTTGGGTTTAGTCTATATGGGTTCGGTTCAGGTTCGGGTCAAACCGGGTGGGTTGGCGGGTTGACCCGTTTAACCTATTTATACTATATATTGTTTTTTACAATATGTTTTATGTTATAAATTAAATTGGTTAGGTATTTTATACTACACTTATAACTTAAAATAGAAATTGGTATGAGATTTTATAAATAAAACATAAATGTTTTATATATGTTAGTGTTTTTTGTAGTAAAATTTTAATTTTAATACACTAGTTTGCGAAAAAATAATAAAAATCAGGTTGAACGGGTCGGGTTCGGGTTCATATGTATGTCACAATTTTCGGGTTCAGGTCGGGTTCAGGTTCATGTAAAATTTCCGGGTTCGGGTCGGGTTGGACCCACCAACCCGCAAACCCGACATGTTAAGCACCCCTAATTATGACTGGACCCCATTGACAAAGACCCAATCTCAACTTTTGAAAACCGAACAGATCCAGTTCCAGAAGCCTAGAGAATTGAGTCATAAAAGAAAGAACGTGGATACCTCAAAGTACTATGAATACCATGAAGATTACGGTCATGTGACGGATAACTTCTATAGCCTCAAGATGGAAATAGAGAACGCAATCAAGACTGGGCAGCTAGCGCACCTGGTAAAGAACGTCCTGAAAAATACGCGGGAGGGCACAGATGCCGGAGAAGGCTCCCAGAAACACATTCGCAGTCTCAACACACATCATATCCATCACAACCCATGTCACAACTGTTGCATGGTTAGTCATGGATCGAAGAACAAAAGAACTTTCACAGTGGCCAATGATGACACATGGAAAGAGACAGACGTAATTATGCCCAAGGTGTGTGGCGGAGCTTCATCAACAGTTTCGTTAATCATCACAGGAGTCATTGGTCACTACCGTACTCGTTTCATGTTCTTGGATAACGGTAGCAGGTAGGATACCATGTACGAGCAATGCTTCTTCAGGAGCAATTTAGAAGATTCTACAAGCTAATAATATGTTAGAAACACATTTATGTCACTCTTGACCCGTTTACTGTCTTGTAATTGAACTTTTATATTTTCCTCATTTGTCCAGTCATAAATAAACCATAACCCTAACTCAAAAGAATAGTAGCTCAAAACGTTCACCTATACGTATCTCTTTGTAAATTGTTGCTCAACTTAATGTTCTATCTATTCAAGTATGATTTTTTTTTAATGTGCAGTCTGTAGTGGTAACTCATTGGAATGTATATGAAAGACCAACTCTAGCTATTGTAGTTCAAAAGGTTATTTTGATTATTTTGATGTTATTAATGTCTTACTATTTATAATGCTTTCATTTTTTTGGCCAAAAATTAAGGAATTCAAGTTACAGATGTGGATGATACTTTTGGCACAACAGCCAATTTGGAATATCATTCGAAATTTTGCCTCTGTTTACTATTGTCCTGTTCATTTTCTTTATTTCAATATCTCTAATCTTTTAGCTGCTCATTCTTAATTCATTAAGGGGTTGTTTGGTAGCTTCTTAATGATCATTCAGATGTTACCTCTTAATGTTCCATAACCTTTGAATAGTTAAGAGGTAACCTTAATTCTGAATGGTTAAGAGGCAACCATAAGATATTACCTCTTAACCATTCATACTTAAGATTACATCTTAACCATTAAGAGATTATGGACCATTTAGATGTAGCCTCTTAATAATCATTCAGAGGCTACCAAACAGCCCCTAAATGCTTATTCTTATTTTGCTCATATTAGGTTGAATCTGATGGTTTGAAAAGACCAAGAATGATAAGGATGAAGTCTAGATTATAAACTTTTGTATTGGTTTTAGTTTTGGTTTTGATAGAAGTTGCGGATGGTGGATTTGAAATAGCAGCTGTAACTTGATAATATGTTAGTGCATGTTTAGTGTGACAAACGCTTCTCTAGATCAGTATCGTTTTTGTGTTGGCTGATAGGTTTATTGTAACATACTTGACAGTGTTATAAGTCAAGTATGATCGTATTTTGTGTTTTACTCTAACAAACGAAAGTAGATAACGATGATAGTATATAGGCGAAGATGGAGTCAGGCGAAGATGACATTTGGCATCTTCGCCTAACTGACTGGGCCTCATCTTCGTTTGTCTGTAGTTCGGCCCATGCAAGTATAAATACCTTGCATGGGGTATTGACTAGGGTTGGTTGGTCATGTGCTTGTAAGTTGATATTATTCTACTGAAAGTTATCAATAGACAAGCCGGTTTCAAAGTATACTCGTGTTCATATTGTTTCGGTTGATTCATTGTTTGCATAAACGTCTACCAAGGAATTCCGCACTTTGATAAATCTGATCTAGCTTGTTATCGTTCCATTCCAAGGACCTACATAATGGTGTTCTTATTTTAATTAGTTAAGTAACGTTATTTTTTTCTGTTTATATTTACGTCATGCCTATTCATATTTCTGAACACCTTGTAGTAGGTTTCCAACTATTGTATAGAAAATCATTGGTCAAATGCATCTTCAAGATATAATGTTTTTTTTTTTTCAAAAGTGATAAATGTTTCTTCAACTACAACTAGAAAATGCTACGTGGCTACTAAATAAAATATCCAAGTAACAACCCTAATACGTTTAGATTCAACTTCATGTACATATAAAATTTGAAATTGAGGTTGTTGCTTAATGAGAGAAACAAAGCTTTTAGGAGTACATAAGTTGGTCCGTTTGGAAAGTCATGAATTCAAGTCTCGAAAGGAGTCAAAATGAAAATCAAAGATTATGAGTTCAAGTCCCACAAGGAGTCTAAATGAAAATTTCATTTAAAAAAAAATATATAAATATTTAAAGGTTTATTCAAAATCCACAATTTTGTAACAAATAAATTCATATATTAGTTGTCTTAAAAAATTGGTATTAAAAATAATTTACTACATGAAACCCACCACACAACGTGTACGGTGTGCCTAAGATACATAACTATCTGCGGTAACGTGCTGGCTTTTCCGCTAGTATACAATAACGAAAAGGCTTCACTCTTCCTTTGTTCATCGTACCAAAGGTCAAATATCCAATCCTAACCCTCCTCCCATCCTTCATGATATCTTTGTGATCTATTTCTTCTCTTTCTTGTTTTTCATGTGGTTACCGAGAACCACCACCTGTGTGGTCCACAACAAACCACATGCCAATGTCGTTGTCTTCTTCCCCTCAATCAAATAAACATCTTTAATCATTTCAAACTTCTTTTAATGTTAGTTATGCATGTTGTCTTTTCCAAGTTAGGTTGTTGAAAATTTCTTTTCGCCTAAGTCCAATAATAGGATTCGATTTGTGATTTCATACTAAGGTTAGAATAAAGGATTAATATAAAGTCGCTACTTTAAACCAAGAACCATAATAAGTAAATTAGTTATGATGGTGCTACTAGAGCGAAAAATAATGTATGTGCACATTTGAACAAAGTATGTACTTTAAAGTTGGCTTATTTTCCTTGGCGATGTTCAATGTTGGCATCCCAAAACCAAATTATAGGGGCCTCGTTGGGTTCTATAGGACATAGAGGTCGATCATGAGGGAGCGACTGATGAGCACAAAGTGAAGTAGTAGGGAATGGATGCTGATAATTTTGATTAATGAGGTTTCATCAGTCATCAAATATAATGCAAAACGGTTGGGATGACAGGTTAAGGGAATAAGGGATGTTAAGTATGGGATTGAAGGATCACGCCTGTTTTGGGCAAGAGCACATGGTGTGATGGCCGATGGCACAAAGCCTCTTGGGGACCAATTTTTTATAAGACAAGTTAGGATAAAATACACAGTGAATGAAAAATGAGAAGTAATGGACTTCGATTGAACTCATTCAAGCGGCATTCGGACCGTCTCATTGAACCATACGATCTTTATTTTTAGGTTTTCGCTTTTTTGGATTTCTAGCTTGTAGTTTTTAGAATTTACGTTATATCATTGTGTCTTTTATGTAGCATTGTTACTTTTTCTTTATTTTCATCGTTGTGTCAATTTTGTGATTCATTGTGTCTTTTTTCTTTAGCATTGTGTTATATTTTCCGGCACTGTATTATATTTTGTGACTCATTGTGTTATATTGTATCCTTCTCACCCTTCTCATTTTTGTTACATTGTGTAGGATAACTTTATATATAAAATTATTTTAAAACAAAATATATATAACTAGATTATACCCCGGGAGCGTCCCGGATTGAAAAATTTAATATGATACATCAATTTTACATATGAAAGAGACTGATGTATAACTCTAATATTAATATCTAACCTAAAACAAATTAACAATGTACAACTCCAATGCTAACACCTAATCTAAAAGAATGTAGAACTTTAATGTAACTCTAACATATGTACAACTCTAACATACTAATATTGATACCTAACTTAAAACAACGTATAACTCTATTAACCTATTCAACTCTGGTTGAAAAAAAAAATTCATATTTACTGATTTAAACATAATTAGTGACTTGTCTATACATGATTAATGATTTACCTAAACACTTTGTGTTTTTTTCCTGTATGAACAAAACCCCACACAATTTTTTTTTTCGTTTTTTATATAGCACTATGGTACTCATTGGAAAGATAATAAAACGCTCGTTAATTTGGTGTAATTTTTTTCTTTAAAAAATCTTGTATATTAAAGATAATAACGTTTAAAAATTATGGGAGGAATCATGAGGGTGAAAAATCAAATTTTGTTTTTAAATTATTTTTTTTCCTAAAATATCTCAATGCCACATGGGTGACACATGACACACTCAATGAAGAGAATGTCTCTTTGAGTGCCATGTCATTTTAATGGCTTTGGTTTATTATATGTATAGATAGATAGAAGCTTAAAACCCAATAACATTTTAAAACCTATTAACCTTTTAAACATAAAACCAACCCGATTAAACAAACCCGATAACCACTTTAGTTTGGCTCACTCTTCGTTTATGTTATTAGGTTTCAAGGGATAAGGGATAGTAATCTGTATTGATTATTAGTAACTAGTTGCTTGAGTGACTAGTAATGTGTGATGTTTTTCATCTCATTAGGTATATTTCTCATTCAAATCGATTGAATAATTGTTAATTGATTGACATGGTGTGTTCAAGTAATCTGTATTGATTATTGACTAGTTGTTTGAGTGATTGGTAATGTGTGTTATTAAGTCGTTTGATCAAGTGGCCATCATCAATCAACATTGAATGGTTAATAGACTCAATAGTGTGTTCGTTTAATTGACAATGTAACCTTCAACATTCAACTATTCAATTCAGAAGGTTTGAACTTTGCCACTTTGTCTAATTGATTAATGATTATTGCTTGAAAATTTAAGATGGTAAAATTGATTGATTCATTGATTCAATAGGGATTACAATATATAAAGATTATAAGAAACCTAGTTAGTTTTTTTATCTGACGTGTCAGCTGCAACGTCGGCATGCCACGTCACAAATAAAAAGGCCACATCACTAAGGGTCTGTTTGGTATGGGGTAATGGAATGGATGAGGGAATGAAATGGACGAGGTAATGGAATGGACAAAGTAATGGAATGGATCATTACCATTCCATGTCTTGTTTGGTTGTCATGTGGGAATGAAACAAAACATTACTTTGTGTTGTTGGATAGGCAGGAAAAGACGAAGGAATAAAATCGGCGGTGAGTGGCGGTGGTGGGTGGTGGTTAGTGGCGGTGATGGTGGGTGGTAGTGGCATCGGTGGTAGGCGATGATGTTGGTGGTGGGTCGTGTTGGATGGCGGCGGCGGTGGTGGGTGGGTGACGGTGGTGGGCGGTGGTGGCGACGTTAGGTGGTGTTGGATGGCGACAGTGAAAAGTGGGTGGAGGTAGTGGGTGCCGGTGGTGGGTGGTGACGACGGTGGTGGGTGGTAGTGGCATCGGTGGTAGGCGACGATGTTAATTGGTGGTGGGTGGTGATGGCGGTGGTGGGTCGTGTTGGATGGCGGCGGTGGTGGGTGGGTGAAGGTAGTGGGTGGCGGTGGTTGGTGGCGGTGACGGTGGTGGTGGTGACGACGGTGGTGGGTGGTAGTGGCATCGGTGGTACGCGACGGTGTTGGTGGTGGGAGACGGTGGTGGATGGTGACAGCGGTGGAGGTTGGTGGTGACGGCGGTGGAGGGTGGTGACGATGGTGGTGGGTGGTGGTGGTGGGTGGTGACGATGGTGGTTGGTGGTGGTGGATGGTGGCTTATGGTGTTGTTAATGAAGATTGAATGAGAGATGGAATGAAAAAAAAAAACATGGGCGGTGGATGGAATGGTTTTGAGGGAATTGAATGCCTTGTGGAATGGATGATTCCATTCATTTGACCAACCAAACACGCTATTTTTCATTACCTCGTAATGACCCATTCCATTCCCCCTTCCATCATACCAAACACTACCTAAAAGAATGCCACGCCAGCAAAACGAATAACTGGGTTGGGGTTTCGTTAGTTTGAGAGTGCCTGAAGAAAATAAGTTGCAAGTTGAGAGTGATGGTGGTCAAGTCGTTAGTTGGGAGTGACAACAACCAACATGTGATAGTTGGGGTTATTAAAATCCAATAATCCTTTAGGAGTGAGGAATATGTAACTCACTTTTTAAGTTGGGGAAATATGTAATAAATGACTTTAGTAAGGGTAAATACGTAAATGATTCAAGAAGATTAGCCATTAACCAATGAGGAGGAGACGAGGCTTGGAGAAAGCCTATGACCAAGACATGAGGGCCTGAGGGGGAGTTTCCATTGTTTTTTCTAATAAAAAACGTCAGGGTATTGTGATCATTTTAAAATAAAACGTCAGGTTATTGTGGTCAGTATAAGATTTTAATAGATTTAACCAAGAAAAACAAACGTACATTAGTTTGTTACAGAGTTGATACAATGATACATTATTTAATTTTCAAGTGCATTATCATCATCATATAATAACATACATGTTATTTGATTTATAAAAGCCCGACTTCAACTGCATATCCAAATGAATTGATTTGTGGACAAAATAAATGATTATGTCTACATTATAAATTGTCACGTTGTCAATAAATTGATTTGTGTACATATCATATACTTTTTTGTTTAATTTAGAAGATATGATATATTTATGTGATAAAGCCGATCCATAAATTTATTGATCTAATAGCTTAACCCATGTTTACCCAACCCATTTAGGTAGGTCAAATGTTAAATCAAAACTATTTTTATATCAATCCATGTCTTTTTAAATTCTAGAGCACTTCTAATCTGCGTTGAGAATGTGGCAACTCTTCGTTGCTGATGTGAAGGAGAGGTATAGGTGGTTTGTAAGTCATCCGTTGAAGATGCTCTTACTCTTTAATCCCGAAAGTACAACATGTTCGTTTATTTCGGTCTTAGATGTATCACAAAGAACCTTACACCCTCATCTATGTTTCATACATTTTATTTGTCTTCACACATTTTTACCTTATATCAAAAACTCGTGAAAACAAAATGTATTAGGTTATTAAATGTTTTGTAGCTCAATAACATGTTTAATCCGTTGTGAACCACCTAAGTTATGTATAAAAGATTGTCTGCGTTTGCGGGCGTATGGGTGCCTTTGGCCATGGGTTATCCCGGGTAATCAGGGACATTATGCTTAGTTGGTCTTAAAAAAATAATAATCAAAAACCACCGAAATTTTATACCACTCTTAAATAAGCCCATTAATTTAATCCAAGTTCATACTACTTTAAGCCCATCAACTTAATCCAATTGCTACTACTTTAATTCATCAATTTAATCCCATTGTAATTCCTAGTCCAAATACCTTAAGACGTTGGAATAATTATAACAACTTTAAACTACTTAATTTATAATTCTTAATAATCACCCAACCCAGCGCGTCGAGCATGTCTAACCAAATGGTTTGTTTTTTCAGTCGTCTAAGTTAAGGAACCACACGATTTTAGTTGCATGAGGTTTGTATAAAACGAAACCAAATGCGTTTGATGTTACAAAAGTTGAGAAGATGAAGAGATTGGGATCGAAGTTTGCAAGAATGAATCACAATTTACATAGGAATCAGTCATGGTCTCTTCATAACTCACTGATACAAGATTAACTATATCATTCTCTTGGATGTCTGGATATGCAGCATGCTTAGGAGTTGGATGCAGAATATAATAACAATGTCGAGTCTTTCCTCGGCTAGAAGTCCTTTGCCACTGATCCAAACACAAAACAAAGTGTCTATTAGCTACCGGTAAAGGCTAAAATAAAGCAGGAAACCTATTAGAAGCAGGAGGAAAATGAAATGTAGACCAGCATAACTCATACAAACTAAAGTCTACTCTTAATTCTGAAAAGTCAAACCTAATAACCTAATACTGCTCAAACACAAAACTGCATAGATGTTTTTGGTTTCCTTGATCCAAAAACATTCTATCTACAACAAGTTTTTACAGTTTAATGAACTTGTCAATCTTCTATCCAGATGCTAAACTGTTCTTATCAATTTCGAAACTCAACTTATACTTATACGCCTTTGAATCTTAAAAGTCAAAAGTGGACAGATAGGAGATTTGGGTACAAGTATGCAGGAGCAGGGGCGAAGGATTTGAACCCCCCCCCCCCCCCCCCCCCGCGCGATTCGAGAACCAAGCTTCGCCCCTGTGCAGGAGCTTAGTTCAAGTATGCAGGACCTTAAATTATAATGATTACAAGAAGTTCAATATTTGATGAAGGCGCATGGGTCCTGTTTAATTCATGTTCTAAACTGTTTTACCAATTTTGAATCTGAACTATTGTTCATGTCAAAAAAATGTTTGAGGCGCCAAAAAAACGAGTCTTAGGCGCGCCTCATGGGGTTCAGTATGTACATAACCCTCTAAGGGATGAGGCGTTGAGAAAACTTGCGCCTCGAGTGCGCCTCAGGGGGTTTAGAACTATTTTATTTTTGATGTTTTAGACTTATCTGGGTCAATTATTTTATGTTTTATAAGATATATAATTTTTATATTTATTTTTTGATTCCACAGCTTACGCCTCGGTTCGCCTCGAGGCTCGTTTCCGTTCTTTTAAACTTTGGTTCATGTGACTCTTAAAAGTCAAAAGTAGACAGATGGGAGATGTTTGGGTAATGTTTAATTCAAGTTCTAATAAATTACAAGAGCTTGATTCAAACATACAGGACCTTAAACAAAAAATAATAATTACAAAAAAGTATAATATTTGATGAAGGCACATGGGCATGGGTTGTTTGCCATCTATTTGGTTTCTCAAGATGCAAGAAAAAGCTCTTTCCCTCCTTTTGAAGATATCATATTTTTAGACAATCAAATCACTCAAAAAGTCAAAAGTCAAAACCTTTTTTTCCTCAAGAAATTTGCCAAGCGCAACTTAATTACTTGAAGCAAGTATAATGTGCCTTCATATTCTAGTGATCACCAATACTGGCTAGCCCCATGGGAGCCACAAAAAGGATGCTATGCATTAATACATTATGCATAATAAAACACATTTTTCAACGTAATCATCCTTCTCAATTCCTATTTAAAATGAAACCTAACTATTTATCATTTGCTGTACTATCTCATCCAAGAATGTGTGCAACATAAATGTTAATTCTTACAGTTTCATTTGTTAATATCATTCTATGAGTGCCATATGATTCTAACAAAAGAATTTACCAAAACCATTAAGCCAAATAAGAACACACAGTTCTTGATGAAAAACATAAAAGACAAGGTCTCTTACAATGTCGACTAGAAGTGGCAATTCAACATGTTTATCCGTATATATCTCTTCAGTTTATACTTTATCTCTAGCATGGGTGAACTAAAAAAGAGAGCTAAGATGAAAACTCTTTGGATGATTCAAAATGATTGAAAGACCCAAAATGTTATTCAATATGCATAGAGCCTTCTAAATGTGGTTCATTTAATCATACTGAACCCCCTTTTGGCCATTTTGCTTAATTTAACACCAATTTGGCCCTTAGGTTTGATCTCAGGCAGAAAGCTATCGGTTTAATTACCAACAAAATTCAATCAATCTCTTTGAAATGAAACATGATTATACCAAATCAAAATGTGAAAAGAAAAATGCTTTTTGAAATCTAACCTTTGGAGGTTGCAGGCACTACAATAACATGCATGGTTGTGTTATTTGGCGGCAGTGCTAGCCGAAGAGGATAAAGCATGCCGTTCAAAGGGTTGATCGAACACACAGTTATATTCTCCAATTCTGTTTCTTCCTCCAAGTTTTGAGTCAAATCCTCTACGGACTTACCCTTGAACAAAAATGACCCTTCTGCATCAACAACACCACCATCATCATCCGCCAATTTGTAATAAATCATCCTCCCTTCACTCCTCGAAGACCCGAAGCTTTGATCACTCCCCTGCAAATTCACACACAACAGTTCAGTTGTTTAACTTTCCTACCATTCTTAAAACATATTTCATTTAACATTGTGCTAACTGCTAACAGATTCAACTCATAACACTAAGCCAATGTCGATTATTATTAGATAGAATATATTAGTTAGTGCTTATTGTAATTACCTTCAGGGGCAAATTAAAAACATGATTTGATTACGTTTCCTTTGTAAGTAATTAAAATAAACCCTACCTAATATATGATCTGAATATATTTCATTTGTAAGTAAGTAAAACAAACCTAACTAAGATGTTCTCTCTAATAATCAAATCGAGTAATTGGAAAATAATATAAAAACTAGATTTCATTCAACATTTTTCTAACAGGTTCAACTCGGCACATCGAGCAGGTCCCTATGATTATATCATATTTGCTTACTAGTTATTGTAATTATCTCTAGCAAACATCTCATTTGATTAGGTTTCTTTGTAATTATCTTTTAAGGCATAGGTTCAAATACACATTCTCCTAAAACTAGGAAGTCATAGAAAGGGTATCAAACGGACTCTGATTGAACTCATTATAGCGGCATTGGAACCGTCTTGTTGAACTCTACAATCTTAGATTTTAGGCTTTCGCTTTTGGATTTTTAGCTTGTAGATTTTAGAATTTACTTTTCAAATCATTGTGTCTTTTTATTTATCACCGCGTTTCTTGTTTCGTCATTCCGTCTTTTTTCCTCGCCATTCTGTTATATTTTGTTGTCCGCTGTGTCGTACAGTTCCTAGATTAAGGAGACCGTGTAGGATAACTCAAAAGAGACTCTTACCATACTTACAATTAACTAAGCGTGCAAACAAGTCGAGCCGCTCACAAGCTACTCGAGACCGGCTTGATAAAGAACTCGAAACGAGCCAAGCCTTATCGGGCCCGGGCCTCAAAAAAAGCTCGTTTATTTATCGTACCCGAGCTCAAGCCTTAGTGTAATATTAGTTTTATTAATATCTAATAACATCCACTCCTCATTTAAACTAGTTTAGTAAACAAGCCAAGCCAATCTCATTTAAACTTGTTTACGAGCCGAGCACAGACCTAAAAATAAACTTGTTTATTAAACAAGTCTAAGCCTAACCTTCACTTATCGAGCTCACTAACCTAAACAAGTCTATTATCATATACAACTAATAAATACTAAACAATACAACCTCAAGCTTGTCTTATTTGCATCCCTACAATAAACTCTAACTAACATATATTCTATCCAATAACCAATTTTAAAAAAAAAAAAAAAAAATCCACAAACCAGATTAGGATCAGACGTGAGCTGAAACGAGGAACTATCATCCAGATCCAAATCCTGATCCGGATCCGGATCCTGATCCGAAATCCGTTTAGGCGGATCCACATTAACCTCAACAATTTCAACATCCCACAATATCCAATTATGATGTCTATGAGGAATATCATGCGTAACAGAATTCCTCCAGGGAGGCACTCCACCATTCGCCCGTAAATAATTACCGTACCTACTCTTCAACCTAATTTTCGAACCTTCTAGAACGGGTTCCCAAATAACCGACGAGTCAATCTTCTTAGGAACGGTTTGAATAACCTTTTGACCGGTTGCACCGAGTAAGTGATAGTCCTCTGAGGCGGTTAGGTAGCGGTTAAAACATGACTTTAACCGGATGACGTTGTCGTAATCGGGGTCGAATTCGACGGTCCATCGAGCGTTTTTGAGCGTGGATTGACGGTCTTGGGAGACGTGTTCGGCGTCGTCGTCGGCTAAGAGGTATTTGTGGTGGTAGCTTCGTAGACGGATGGATTTTGCTCTTTGGAAATATTCCATTTTAGGTTTGTTTGGGTTTGGATGGAGGTTGATGAAATTATTATTATTATTATTATTATTATTTAAGGGATGAGATGGATGGAGGTTGGTTTGCAGAGGGTGGAAATGGAGAAACAAACAGGTGATGATGAACGTTGGATTTGGTTTTATGTATGGATGACATTTAAATAACCAAATTTATCTAAAATATTAATTAAAATAATATTTTATAGTAGAATTCCGTTGGTATTGACTATTGATTGGGTTTATTTCGGTATTGGTATGATACCACATGAAATTTATATTGAAAACCATAAATAAATATGGGAAAATCACCAAAATAGCTAAAGACTGAGTCAACTTATCAAAATAGGTACCTCCCATCTCTTGGGAGAGTCGGCTCACAGATCCTGAGACGTCTTCGTGAGACTTCGGTGATGGACCACTAGCTGAGCGACACCTCACCCGAATCCCAAGATGTCTTTGTGAGAGCTCGCCTACACACTTCCCAACTCTTCTCTCTCTCTCTCTCTCTCTCTCTCTCTCTCTCTCTCTCTCTCTCTCTCTCTCTCTCTCTCTCTCTCTCTCTCTCTCTCTCTCTCTCTCTCTCTCTCTCTCTCTCTCTCTTTAAAAGTTTGGACGATATCAACGATAAAGTACAAAAAGTATGTCAATTATAGTTGATTAATATCGGTTCGATAATGGTATATATGTAGACTTTAGCATGTTTGGATAAACTTATTTGAGTTCAAAAGAACTTTTAGTTAAAAAGAACTTATTAACTTATGATTTTTTGAAAATGAGATTTTAGAAAAGTGTTTGGATTAACTTATGTGGTGGAAAAAACAATAAGTTGATAAGTTATTTTGTAAAAAAGTGTTTGGTTTAACTTATTTAGGTAAAATGACCAAAAATGATTTAAGGGTAGGTATAAGGATATAAGGAGGACATGTAGGTAAAAAATCATTAATAAGTTATAAGAAGGATCAAAAAGTCACTCCTCACTTTTCCAAAACAACTTATCATAAGCAAACAAAAAGTTAAAACAAAAAGTCTTTTTCCTTTTGCCAAACACTTTTTTTTTTAACTTATTAACTTTTTGGAAAAGTTATAAGTTATAAGGGGGTAGAAATAAGGAGAGCCAAACATGCTTAAATTATAAGGCATTATGTTTTATAATCTATCAATACATATAATAAACCAAAACCATTTTAATGACATGACATTCAAAGAGGGTATTCTCTTCATTTAGTGTGTCATGTGTCATCCCATGTGACAAGGATTTTATTTTAGGAAAATAATAATTTAAAAACAAAATTAGATTTTTATCTCTAATGTTTCCTTCCATAACTTTTAAACGTTAATATCTTCTATATACGAGATTTTTTAAAGAAAAAAATTTCACCAAATTAACGAGCGTTTTATTATCTTTCCAACTGGTACCATAGTGCTATATAAAAAACGAAGAAAAAAACGACTATTTTTTTGTGTGGTTTTGTTCGTACAGGAAAAAAACACAAAGTGTTCAGGGTATTCATTAATCATGTATAGGCAAGTCATTAGTTATGTTCAATCCAGTAAATATGAATTTTATTTACAACATGTGTTAGCATTGGAGTTGTACATTGTTTTAGGTTAGGTTTTAATATTAGAGTTATACATTGTTTAAAGTTATGCACTAACATTGGAGATACATTGTTAATTGTTTAAGGTTAAGTGCTACCCGAAGCTTTCCTGCATGTAACTGTAAAACGCATCAGTCTATTTCAGATGTAAAATTGATATTTCAAATTAGATTTCTCAACCCGAAACGCTCCCGGGATATAATCTAATTCTATACTAATAATAACCCTTCTTATTTGAACAGTGTTTTTATTATATTTTATTTTAGTTAGTTTATAAATATATGTGTGTTGATATAATTTTCAATATGGTTTGTTGGTGTGGTGGTTTGGTTATTGTTTGTTATCCACAAAGTCTTAGGTTCGAATCCGGTTAAGGTTGTTTTGCTGGCCCTTTTTTTTTCCTCTTTTGTTCATTCTACACGTGTTGAGCAGTACAATCCGATCTCCACGCGTCCCTACCACACCTCCACGTCTTGCTTCATCCTTCCACGTGTCTACCACACCCCCACTTCTGGCTTCATCCAACACTTTCCATCACATCTTTTTTTTTTCTCCCCATCTCTACTAGCCTAGAAAGAGTGGGAAATCATCATACGTATGAGGTGAGAAAGAGAGGGATGGGTTTCCGAGTGGTCTCTGAAGGGATAGGGAGCCTAATCTGAAGGGCGTCCCTATCCCCGCAAGGTAACAACCCCGCGCCAGGTCACGGCGCAGGAGCATACTCGCGCGAGGACAGGCAATCAACATCCTCGCGCGCCGGCACAGATGATAAGCAACAACTAATACCTGATACGCGCGTGCCACCACACGCGGAATATTCCCTTGGCACGTCAGAGGAGGTACAAGGAATGACAAAAGGAAGATTCATAAGGATCTGTGTCAGAGCATACACCAACAGAAGAAGGACATGTGGCAGATAGTACAAAAGGTGAACGGCTGCACTGTACACGCTGTCGTGAACAGCGACCAGCAGGCATTACCTCGCCCACTGTCAGACGTCAAATCAGCCAGCAGGGATAGCCTGGACACTGTAGCAAGTACGACATTACTGTGCACCACCAGAAGGCCGCCACGTGTCCAACTACAACAACGACCACACTGTAGCCTGATGTCATCAACAGTGCCTCGTCCTTTCCCGCCATTTCCAGAAGGACCATGGGCTTGGGCCCCGGTTAGGCCCAAGCCAATGGTGTCACTTGTGGGCCTCTCCATGCAGCCCACTACTAAGCCTATAAATAGCGCCAGATACAACTCATGTATTCATTCACAAAGACAACCATCACTACTATACTCTCTACTTGTAATTCTCTCTTGTTAGTAATAATATTCCGGTGTACTTACAGTGGACGTAGGTCATTAACGACCGAACCACTTAAATCTCTTGTTCGTAGCACACACAATACATATCACACTCACCTTAACAAACTCTCGGGTTACCATAACGGTTTGGGTAAAGGATTAAACCTGTAGTTGCATAAGTACTAACCCCCCGGAGGTCAGTCTTAATCTCCGGTGTACTTATTGTTTCTTCAGTCTCTAAGGCGACTGTATGTGCTCATCGTCATCGATTGTAGCAGCGGCTAGGGTTCTGCTGCCTTCGCAAAGTTTGTGAATCTCAACAGCAGCAAATGTGATTTCTACGGCTTCAAATGACGGTTTTTATTGTTCATATTTTGCTGTGAGGATCTGCGAAGATTGATCTCCAGGTGTGGCATTTCCTATCTATTATCATCCCCAACCGAATGTGGCTTCCACCGCTACAAACGCTTCCTCCGGTTCGTTTCGCAAGGTTTCCTCTCTCTCTTTATCTCTGTCTGTATACCTATGTGTCTGTCTATATGTGGGGGCTTTAGTCATATTTTGATTCCTTTGTTGTCGATTGTACAGGTTTTAAGCAAAATTGATGCTAATAGACTTCAGAAGGAGCTCAAAGATAAGGTCACGGATTATCTTTAATGGTTTGTTAACCTTAAATCTTTATCTTTACCAAAAATTTTGGGGTTTTCCTTTTTATATAGGCACACGTTCGTTTTAGAAATTTTTTGTTTTTTAGTGCTTTTACTATGAGAAAAATGGGTTTTAAGGTTTTGAAGAAGACAAAAAAAAGGAAATTTGATTTAAAAAAATAGAGTTTCAATTGTTGATTGTTGAATTGAATAATAATTTAACGATGTGTTAAGAGGATATTGTAATACGATTAGTTTTGAAAATAGAGTTTCAATTGTTGATTAGTTATACATATATCATATATGGAAATCAAAGAAGTTGTCTTTAGAAGAAAATAGCTCAAACTTAATGGGTCAAATATGGATCTGCAAGCATTCTTTTATTTTTTTATTTTATATATATAATTTTGTTAGTCATGTTAACAAGAACTTGAAAATGAGTTCTACCTGATTAGTATTTGCAAGGACGTCGTGGTGTTGCAAATGTTTGTGTGATTATGACTACAACTAACCGAAATTGTACCGTTACTAATCATACTTCATGAATAATTATGATGAGAATTACATCATTTTTATCGTAGATTATGTATAACTCAAGTTTACCAATTTTATAATGGAGTTGAGTTGAGATGGAAGGAATGCTTCTGTATGAAGGTAATCTTGCTAATAGTTTTACAAAAATAAAATAAAAGTCAACTCTTTTTTAAGGTAATCTTGCTAATAGTTCATAACCACCCATTCAAACCGAAACAAGTTGGACGATTTAAGATCTATACGGTTTGCGGCCTGCGATTTGGTCCATGGAATTACAAATCACCAGGCCAGCATGTTTAATTGAAGTGGCTTTAATCTGTATTGCCATGATCTAACAATAATGATGTTGATGTAATGACGGAAACAACATGAGACCTTTTGATTATGGGCGAATAAGTATAATGTATGCATTACAAGGATTTTTTACCTGTTTATACATCAGGTGCAGCCTTAGGTTCATATTTTTCAGAAAGTTTAAATCATGCTAAAACATCCTATTTTGAGATCATCTGAATATAAATTCAGTAGCATTTTTGGGAAATCTATCCCAACAGTTTACTACATTGACTTGACCAGTTGGCATGGAACCTATCGGTTCGGGCCCAGTCTGGTCAGAGCATCTCCTGTTGTCAGGCCATAGATGGTTGTTGAAATATGTTTGTGGGGTTTTTGAGCGATGATGCTTATGTAAACATGAATAATCATCTATTGTCGTAACATGTTTCAGGCACAGTTATGAAAGGTGAGGATCGCACAAATATAGAATCAAGGATAAATTGCAAAAACTACGCGACAAGGTAACAAAAGATGGGAAACCATATGTGATGCTTCTGTTAAGGGATATCAGGTTCGTGAATAATTACAATATTCTATTAATAGAATGTAGATAAACATCAATAGTTTTGATAAATGCCGATTAAATGATGAACATTCATGTTTAGGTTTTACATTGTGTGTTCTTTTTTTCTTTTTAGGAAAATACTAATCTCTGATCATAGAAAATGTTGCCATTGGTTTTCCAGACGGTTGACTAATCACAAAAATGCATAGTTTTTGTAGAGTCGCTTTAATTTGCGTGGCTGCGATTGTTTCATTAATGATATGCAATTTCTTTTCTTTTAAATTGTTTGTCCATAGTCGATAGGATGCATTGGAATAACAAAGCATGTTCAGTGGAGTGCAAGTATGATGGAAGATGAAGGCAGACTGGAACCTGAAGGGTGCATAACTTCAAACAAAGAAGTAATTTGAGGTTCTGGACAAACTATATAATACCAACTGCTAATTCTACGGTTAGGTAACACAATTTTATTGGTGTGGTAGGGGTTTGGTAATTGGTCTAAATGGATTCAAGTTGAAAATGTTATTTTTACATAGGAGAAAATGAGCTCGGTCATGATGCGATGACAAACGTTTGATGCGAGTTATAATTCAAAACAATTTGTTATGATCATAATGTACATTCTGAATACAAGAACTTAGGAGGTTATGCACATTATATATAGACTTTGGGAACATTTTCATGTTTCTCTTTTTGCTAAATATTTCGATTTGTCCATGATGTATTTGATATCAGCTGTCTGGACAAATGGTCCTTTTAGCTGCTATTAAAGGCAAGTACATGGAAGTGTCAAGGAACATACTAAGCACACAAAATACAACCAACAACAATCTTGATTGCGCAAATTTTAACAAATTGAGTTACTGTCAGGTGGAGGTGTTGATCATTGAAAGGGCTGGCAGGTAGAGGTGTTAATCATAAAAAGGGAACTTCATCGTGTTTATCTGTTTCCAGTATTTCAATTTTAGAGACTGTTTGAAGCGCCGCAACGCGACGCCGAGTTAAAACACTAGTTATTATAATAACGTAAAGAGTAAACAACTAAACAATGTTAATTCATATAAAAAAACGTTAAATGTAAGTTTGATAATATGGGTATTTATGCTTTGATCATTTATACATTTAGAATCCTCTATTTAGCAAACTTTCTATGCATTATAGGGTTGTAATGTTGGCATAGGGAGTTTTTCAAAAAAGTTTTGATTTTACAACCTTACATGCATGTGGTACAAGTATCTCTTACCTCTCATCTTCTTTTTCTTTATCAATGCGCGCACACACTCTCTCTCTATCTCTCTCCTCTTATACTCTCTGCACACACACACGATAAAAACAAACACTCCATCTCCAACCTCTCCTTCGCGCCACTGGAATTCCAACTCGCCGGAAACGGATCCACCGCCGCAGATGGGTGTTGTAGAACCGGTAATTTACCATTTTACCTTGCTTTCACCTTATTTTTTAAACCATTATCTCAGAGGTTATCCCCTGTTTTCACCTTTTTTTTCAGGTTTTAGAGAGAGAAAGCGAAGATGGTGTTGGCAAGGGAGTTGACTAGCTGACAAGGGGATGTCGGTGAAAACCACGAACGATGGTGGTGGGCAGCTTTTTAGAGAGATAAAGGGAGTGGAAGGAGGTTTGGTGGTAGTGACGGCTGGTTCTAGAGAGATATAGGGAGAAGTCGTGGTGGGTGTTTTTAAGAGAGAGAAACGGAGTGATGGTGGTTGTTTCTTACTTTTTTGAAGAGAGAGAGAGAGAGAGAGAGAGAGGGAGGAGTAGTGGTGGTTACGTTTTTAGATAGATGTGGAGGAGTGGGGGTGGTAGTTGAGGTTGGTGCTATGGCGGTGGAGGTTCAGTGGTGGTGATGTCGAAGAATCAAAATCCCCCCTAAACCCACTCAATTAAAAGGTTATGACCTATGATTTAATCAATTTTTTTTTTGGAAACAGGTGAACAATTTAAATGGTATATGATACGCCCACAAGCTTACTACGCGACGATCTGCAAGCCATACACCCAATTGAATTATGGTATATGGGTCATATGCATGCTAAGAGATTTAAACAATCAAGTTACTAGGTTTTGCGATTGTTGGTTTAATTTGTTTCTTTTATTTTATTTTTGGTAACTGCCCCATTTTTTATTTTTGTTTGCTGATTGCTTTGGATAATAATTGCAATTTTGAAGGTTAATGCAAAACTGGAAAAAAAGGTTGTTGCTACCTATAACGGTTCACTTAGGTACTTTAAACCAAAGCCTCAAGTTGACCTTCTGTTTAAAGATACAAGTGTCAAAGCCTTGCTACAAGAATTGTTGATGTTGCAAGCTTTATAGTCGTGATTGAGAGTTGTCCAAAGCTACGCTTAGGTTAGTTTCATTTTGTTTCTCATTGGTAATTCTACTATGTATTCATAGATTTGATAGCCCTGTTATTCATTATATAACTGAGTGACTGAATTGCTTAGGGATGATAGCGCTGGCAGTATATATATATGGCTGAATTCAGATTACAAATGCATTATGCATCGGTAAGTTATTTTGATTCATCCAATTCGATGAAAGCTTTTACATATCTTTATTTTTGTTTGTTAAAGATTTTTCTACATATATGCATGTTATCTTCCTGTGCAATTTGATATCAATTGATATTGCATTTTTGTGTCATCTTTCAATCAAGAACATTTGTTCATTAATTCATTTGAAAGGAGTGGGACTCTGATCCCCAAAAGTGTATTTTGAACTTCTAATTTGATAGTTGTCTTTAAAATTACATGTTTCTCAATATGCTTATATAATATCTTCGGCTAAGTACATAAAAAAAGACCCAAGACCGAAAAAAAAGCAAATGATATAATTCTTACTCGGGATCCCTAACCATCTTACCAGTTCTAAACTCGAAAAACAAGATTTTAATCCGGCTTAAATAGTATGAAACATTTAAAAAAACTTATTTATTTGGTGTCACATGTAATTGTTGTTAACATTCTTTATGAATTTGACTTTACTTTTAGTTGGGTGAAGATGAGTCTCATAATGTCTATTTGGTGCCACTGAACCATATAGAGAAGCATATGGACTACCACTACCATAATGAGCTCCAACAGATGGATGCCCATTTCTCTCCCTGCTTTCTTCCACATTTAACATCTTTTATGTCCGTGATAATTCATTTGACGTTTGCGATGAACCCGCGCTGCAACGCGCGCGGGTCTTAGTACTAGTTATTACTAATAACTCGGTTTCGGAAAGAAAATATCAAAAATAGATGAATAAAAAATAAAATACACTTAAAATTAGTTATGATGGTAAATATAATATAAAAGTAGCAACTTAAAAAAGTTGGAGGGTGTTTGGGATTGCTTTTTGAAAACTGATTAACTGATTATGCATTTTGCTGCATTAGGGATGAAGCCGCTTTTAAATTATTGCGTTTTGATAGCCTAAAAATTCATTTTAAAACTCAGCCCAAAACATCAAAGACTGATTATTTGCGTTTTCAAAACGCTATAATCTAAAAATACATTTCAAAACTCAACCCCAAACACCATCTAAATCTCGCTCATGATTTTCTTAGCGTTTGCAAATTGCAAGTTAAGAAGAATTGATTAAATTTGGCCCATGATTTCTTTGGCCCGATACTGTAGATATGAATAAATTACAAATACGTAGTAGTTACAAACTTACAATCGTTGAAGGGACAACCTACACCTACTCCTGGTATATTAGACCATTAGGTGTGGGGGGCAGCATAGGGGCAACATCACCATGCCGGGCCTCGCTACACCGCCCCCTAGGGGCGGCATGGGCAATGACGGCATCCTCTTGCCGTTGATGCCGGGGCTATTTATTGGTTTTTAATTGATTTTTTTATTATTTTTAATAATTCTGACCAATGAGGAGGCTCGTCATCATGGTGCACACCACCCCCTTGGAGGCCCATCATCAAGATGCCTCTCCTCCCACTCCTACGTGGCGGCCCATCATTAAGATGTCTCTCCTCTCCACACCTAATGGTCTTAGTTAATTACAGATATTTTTGGTCAAATGCATATCTAGTTCAAATATCATTGATTAGAAAAAACATATTTTTGATCTATTTGCTTTGGATACAAAATTGAGGCTCTTTAAGTGTTCAGTATCCGAAGTCTCACATGGATGGATTCGTGATCAGGCTTATGAAGCTTTGGTAACTAAGCCGTCATCTTGCGACGAGAGTTTATGTTGGCCATAAGAGGTGTCGGGCATGAGTGAATGTTTCTCTTAATCCGAGTCTATGGTATAGCTCATCAAGGATCCTTAATATAAAGTTATTATGTCCAGCGACGGACCCAGGATTTTTCGTCAATGGGGTCCCCATTTTTCTGTGTTCAGATTTTTTACAACGAAATGTTAGAGTTTTCGGCCTGGTTGCCGTTCGGGTCGGGGCGGAGCGACAACTATTTGGGCTGCAAATTTGGCTATAAAACCACTAGCAAAAGATGATCAAACAAGCAAAAGACTCTCATGTAACTAAAACATCATAACTCTCTCTTACTACAGTTAAGCTTAATTTATTTACTTATGTCTAAGACACATTCTATGCCACATATGGTAAATTAATTATATATGTTTTCCATGTTTGACTTCAAATGAAGTTTTGTTTGTTTTTCTCTTGAGGATGCAAGTACAATATATAGGAAATAAAATGCATAAAAATGAACTATATGCTACTAAGAGGATATCGAGGAAAACATGGACAAAAGGCATGCATGTAGGTATCCTAAAGCATGGACAAAATGCATGAGAACATGAGAAAGACTTTTGCAAAGAACAAGGAAACTGGGTGTATACATGGCACGTATCATTTTATTGATTGAATACTGAAACAAAAAACCAAAAAAGGGGTGTTGCAAACGTCGAACTCGCGACAACATTGTTAACATACAAGGGGAATGACCACTACACCATCTTCCATCTTGATGTTATGGTGTCCATCGTAATATTTTTATGGGGTCATTAGAAAAATTGGTATACCGACTCTATTACATTTTCAGAAAAGATTGGTGTCCGGTGACCCCGACCCGTTACATGTGGGTCCGCCCCTGATTATGTCCAAGGCCGGCCCTGAGGGGGTGCGGGGAGGACTCCCGACTCGGGCCCAATTTCTAAAGGGACACTTTGAGCGGCGACGAGTGTTTTCTTTCAGTAAGTATTTTCTTTCTGTTTTCGACCCAAAAAAAAGATCTCATCTTGAACATCATTGGTTATAAACGCAAGAAGGTGAAAAATAGATAAGGAAGAAGATGAGTCATACATATAAACTAGATTGGAAGGATATGACAACATTAAAAAAAAAGTTGAAGTGTGTTACTTGATATTTGTGTTGTGGTACAGTAATTGTGCAGCCTTTACAATAAATTTTAATATATAGTAGTACTATAAAACGGTAATTGTCTCACGCTTTTGCACATAATGCAAGTCAAATTCATTTTATTAAAAAACTTTTGAAGTCTAGACATAAAATAATGGCCCTTAAAATTATTATGGAATTTTAAGAAATGGTAGTTTTTTATGAGCCAATTAGCCACATATTAATTTTTATAATTATTACGACACTTTCAGTTTTATATCCGGTTCAACCGGTCCGACTAGGGAACCGGTAAGGACACTGGTTCAACGTCTGCTTCAGTTATGAAAACATTGCTTAAAAGACCTAAGACTAAAGGGCACATATTTCGTGGCTTGGCCTGGGCACCTGAATTTTCAGGGCCGACCCTGATTATTTCGTACTCACTAAACGGTTGTTACTACTCCCATACCATAGCGCTTTGGTTGGTTGTGAATATATTCAGCAATACAAAAGTTCCAATATTATTAACCCTTTTGTGTAGATCATACATAAGGGAATTAGGTTTGGCCCCTCTTCTCATTTTTTTTTTCCTTGTTGGAAGTCTAAGGTACGTACTCCATTATTGGTTTATTTATGTAGGGTTACACCTAGTAATAGTATTCACTCCTTACAAAATGGATCTCTACACTATTGATTGTTTTTAAACACGGTCAAATAAATGCCTGTTGAACACGTTTAGTTATAATTGAATTGTGATAAATATTTGGTTAAATTGACCGATATATAGTTGAACTAATCGAATAATTCTAATAGTTGAAAGAACTTTTTATACATCATCGTTTCTTTTCTCGATCTACTTGGTAAATAAATACTTATCTATTCTTGATCATACTATATATCTATGGTAGATGGTTATGACTTCTTGATCATAACTTTGGCAGACCCCTTGATCTTCTCCTTCCCCTTATGCATTTCGGACACAAATGTCTTCGCGTAAAACGCCATTCGCGATGCAAACGAGTTGGATTGGGTCCAAGCAACCGAAGGCGATTCAACCAACTCAACTTTCCACGATATCCTCTTGTTCATAGGTCCTTCTTTCCTAGGAAGATCATGTGTAACCATGTTCCCTAACGGCGGCACGCCCTTGTTCGATTGCAAGTAGTTGCCATAATGTGTCTTCAATCTAACCTCACACGAAACATCGGTCACCAATGGTAACCATTGGAGGGCGGAATTCCATCTGCCCGTTATCAAAATATCATCAACGGACACCCTTGAATAGGTAGGATTAGGATTCCCGATAAGGGGGGTTTGCGTGACTTTTAAATACCGAGCTCTCATTCCAGGTATCGAAGGCTTGTTTGACGCGGTTAGGTATTTTCCATAACAACTTCTTAATGATATACAATCATCATCAATAATTTCGATGGTCCAATAAGAATTTCTTGTTGAACCATCTCGAGATTGGGAAACTGATTCTTCATCGGTTTCCGCAAACAGGTACTTGTCTCGATCGCTTTTGAGGCGAACCGTCGATCGATTTGGAAATAATTCCATTTCGACCTCGGTTGGATCAAGAAAGAAAGATGATTGATCAACAAGATTTTGTTTCCAATTAGGAATGTAAATACGTCCGGTTTTCACGTCGAATCCATGCAAAGAAAATTGTAAATGTAAGTTGAATTGGATTTTTTTGTCAGGTTACGGTTTGGGAGATTAATTTGTGTCCCAAAATTAGGAAGAAAAGTGTTGGGTAGAAATCCATTTCCATTGTTTGTTGGGTTTCATGTTAGCCTAGTTTTAATTACATATTTACGACTTATTAATTTCATTCATCTACTACTAGTTTAATTTAATAGCTTATGTAAACTAAGATTATTTGATAATTAACTAATGTTTTGTACATATATTTTAATAGTATACATGAGGGCAATTTGATGTGCGTGACTTGTCACTTTTAAAGATAAATAAAACAAGGATACTTTATCTAATTCTCGTTAGTACAAAGCCGTTAACTTCTTAGAGGGTCCCCGTCACATAAGCTGATGGCATGTGAGATCCTTCGGTACGGGAAGCGAGAGTTGAGAGAGGTGGTAGTGATTCCCAGTCGGAATTAAGCCTCTACATTAATTTAGGAAGGTGAAGCAGAGAACTCAGTGCTTAAAAGAGTAGTTTTGCGGTGGTTTAGGAAGTGCCTAACAAGCAGGACTCAAACTTCCAATAAGCTACATGACTTGTGTGCGTTAGGCTTGACGGCACTTGTTAACCAGGAGAAGACCGGCTTACGGTGGAAGTGACATCTTTTCGACACATTCTAATACCGCTACATGGTTTTTTTATAAAGCTACAAAAGTGTAAAATGTTTTTTTTTTAAGTGAACGTTATAAATTTTGTGGGGTTTTGCAAAGATGATTGGACAATTTCACAAATGAACAAACATAATTGTTTAGGCTAATTTTATTGAACGCAAATTGCTTTTTGTTTTCTTTCTAAATGTTAGTCTAAAGGAGGATTAAGATTAAAGGTAAAACAAAATTATGTTAGGCTACTTTTACTTGTATAGTAATATACATTATTCATATATTTATTGATCAAGTAAATATAAGTTTGGTTTAGTGATTAAAAGATCTTAACAATTTCAACCCTTAACTCCCAAGACTTTGCAATCCGAAGATTACTGGTGCACCCGTAGGTAATCCTCCGTTTTCCAAGAAAACCATTCACATATCTGGTGTGGTACTGATGTGTGTAAATGTATATATAAAAATGTGCACAAGTTTTAATTAAAACGACTCACCTAAAAACTACACACGCACGGCAAGTGTACCGGTCGCAAAGCAGTAAACAGATAAGACCGAGTATCGAACCCAAAGACGCGAATGCAACTCTAGATCACAACCTATACCGAATACTAGCCTAAATAAATATATACTTAAAGTGGGGGATTAAACTAATAATTATAAACTTAGAATAAACTAAATATAAATAAAATAACCTCGACTGCTTATACGAACTTGGAACTTGGAGAAATCAGATAGGAAGAAGGCTGGTTACTTAGGTAAAATCCCTAGACACTAGCAATAAATCCTGAATCTGGTAATTAACTTGAGACCCTATTCTCATCTAACTACTCCCCTCCTGCAGGTAAGGCTAGCAAGCTAGAATCAAGGCGGGACAAGTGTAGAAACGCTAAGATGGATCTGGATCGCCCTAGCGTACCAAAATCCCACAGAAATCATATTAAAACCTCTCCTGGATTAAAACCCTCAAACTATGAAGCAGACTTAAACTCTACTGGAAGAAACCTAGGAAAACTCTAAACACGGACAAGTAGCGACTCCCGCCCTAGCGCTTGCCAACTACCGAACAATGCCTAGTTAGTTACCTAGCAATCTCGAGTTAGATTTCTCACCCTCAAGAATGGACTGCACGTTTTAGTTAATTTATTATATTAGTTTGTTATACTTGTGTCGTACTCCAACTCCAAATACTAGCACGCTAACCTAAGTTGACGAACTAGATTGATTTCTAGACCTAGGGGGTATCTCTACATGCCTAGCTCCACAAAACCAATAAACAAACTTCAAATAAAACCAACACCAACACACATATATCAAATCCAACAATAAAATTAAAATCATGTAATTCTACACATTAAGATTAAAAACCAAAAATCATTAAATACTGCAAATTACGTGTCTAGTTCATAAACCTAAGCAACCATAAAAGTCTAGTTCATCATAATAATTAGAAACATAGTCATAAAGTCTCGAAAAACAATAATAAACATGTCTCTAAAAGTATTAAAACGATAAACAAACCACCGGGTCTTCAAATAATTAATCTTTAATGCACCCGAACCTTCTCCGTCTCCAAAAATCTCCAAGAATCCTACTGGTCGATCAAGTGCAGCCTCTTATTTTATGATTGAATGTTGCTCTTTGAATGAATGTTGAATGAATGATTATGATATCTTTTTCCTCCTTCTGCCGTAGAGTTGTTTTTAGGTTTTATATGAAAAAATTAAAAATCAGCAAAGGGCTTCAGGAAACGACATGGGCCTATTGCTTTCTATTCCTTTCCAAAACAAATTTCTTCTTCCATTTGAGATTTACGTCTCTTTTTGTAATTAGATTTCTTAATTTATCATTATTATTATTATTATTATTATTATTATTATTATTATTATTATTATTATTATTATTATTATTACAACTCCATGTTTCTGGCTCGGTTGTTCTTGGTTCAACCAAAGTTTCTCGTTTACGCTCCGACGTCCATGAACATATACCCTCAAGTGTCCGTGTCTCAATTAAAATTCTTTCCTTTTGAGCTCATTTTCCACGAACACCTATAAAATAATAAAATAAATAAATAAGTACTAAAAACTAATAAAAACTATACAATGATAAAAATAGGCCAACAAACGAATACATGCCTAAAACTACTAAAAACTATATACAAAAGACTCAATTATAACTCAAAATACATAGGAGAATATATGTGTTTTACGACACATCAGGTACCAAAAACTTGTCACCCGGATCTGGTCCACTTCAGAAGCCATTACTTAGAATCTGGTTTGGACATCAGAAGCCCGTAGGATTAGTTTCACTACCGGTTTCCTCACCTCGGATCTAGCTTGTGACTACCAGAAGCCGATCGAACCCCATGATAGTTTTTATATTAGTTAAGTTTAGGTTGATTTTAGGATTGTTAAATTAACCACTAATTGAACCTGTCACAAAAAATAAACAAACAAGAATTACTTAAGAAGATAAACACACCAAATAACTAAAAATAAACTACTAATAATATAAAAAGTCTAACAAATCGAATAGGTTTGGAGAATACTGGATGGATACAACCCTCCAAAGATAATCAACACAAGAACATGAAGGTATTCCACTCATAGACAAGCTTCAAACATCCTTGATCCTATGCATCTAATGTGATTCCCGCAACCCTTGATCTTTATTTCATGTAAATTACTCCTATGGTGCCATTTCTTGATCGAGCGTGCAAGGTAGGAAAGCTCCTAACCTTGGAGAGGTGTTAGGTCGGCCCTAAGGCCTTCCCCAAGATGCCACACCAAATGGTTGGGTTGAGTTGAGCTTGCTATTTATAGGCTGATCAGGGCAAGTACGGGCGTGTTTGATGGTGGGCACGGGCGTGCACCTACCCCACATACGTTCTGTTGCTGCAGGGAATAGTCCTGGTTGTCCTTGGTGTCTGTCATGGGCGTGCAGGTTTGATAAAGGCTATTTTCTTGTCCCCTAAGTTGGTTGCTTTGTCTTCTAGTGCGCGGGGCCCTTGTACCACTAGGCATGGGCGTGCTTGGTCAACCCCAGGCTAATTTTATCATCGTTTAAGCCTCGAGACGCTCTTTACACATCCCTGGAACATGCTTTAGGTCTCGTATCTTCAGGAATCTCCAGTTTTAGCTGTTTTTACTCAAAAATCATCTTTTGATGGTGGGCACAGGCGTGCACTTGCCCCACGTACGTTCTGTTGCTGCAGGGAACGGTCATGTCTATCCTTGGTGTCTGGCACGGGCGTGCAGGTTGACAAAGGCTATTTTCTTGTCCCCCAAGTTGGCTGCTTTATCTTCCAGTGTGCGGGGCCCTTGTACCACTGAGTATGGGTATGCTTGGTCAACCCCGGGCTGATTTTATCATCCTTTAAGCCCCGATAAACTCTTTACACATCCTTGGAACATGCTTCGGGTCTCGTATCTTCAGGAATCTCCAGTTTTAGCTGTTTTTACCCGAAAATATCTCTTTTTGGGTTTGAGCTCCAATTTCCTAAAAAACACAAATAGGAACGATTAAGTAGCTTTAATTATCAAGTTTAGCTCAATTTTGTCCTATTATGAGACTAATTATGCATGTTTAATATGTGTAAATGATGGCACATCATAACTCATATCTCGTGTTGTACATAACTACACATATGTAGAACCACGTGGGTTGTGGAGTGGAACATTTTCAACACACCTTAATACCACTTCATACTTTTTTGTATAAACCTATAAAAAGGGTAAAATGGTTATGGTAATGTTAGTAGTTAAGAAAACCGTATTTACTAAAAAAACATGTTTCTTTCTGGTCTAACAAATCAATCACTTTGTTTAATCTTTATAAATGGTTTTGTTCCAAGGATGTTATGTTCATGGGAAAGTCACTAAGAAAGCAAGTTGAGCTAACTCATTTAAAGAATTTTAACGCGTGACATGATTTCTGGTTGGTCAAGAAGTTAGCTTCTGCTAACAAGCAATCAACATCATCCAACGTATCTGCATTGATTTCTGATGATCTTGATTGTTGTCCAAATGAGTCTTCTGAACCTTTGTCCTCGCTGGAACTCTCCTCAGACGATGAACTGCTACATCCTGCTGCACGTCTTTGATAATTTTAGCATAACACGCAGCTCCTCCGACATTCACTTCTCCATTTCCACATAATTGTAGATTCCAGTCTACTCCCTTGTCAACCTGAATTAGCTCTAGCATGGTTTTTGACTTGCGGTGCATGCTATGCTAGCTGGTTGTTTACTTAAAGAATAACACGTTCCTGGTTTGGAACATGTGCTTGCTGCTGAGGTCTCTGTTGGAATGGATTCTGCAGCCTCTGATTTCGGTTGGCTCAGAATGGATATTGATTACCTTGTTGTATCGGCTTGTCACACTCTCTCTTGAAGTGTCCCCGTACTCCGCAATTGAAGCACGTGACCTTTTGCTTGTTGAAGCCATACTTCGTATCCTTGGTCGTCTGCCAGTCAGTTCGACATGTCCTCTCCATGAAATCTTCAACCCTCTTGACATTGCTGGCCAAATGCCACCGAAGATCCATTAATTCCATCTCATCCTTATCAACCTAGACGTAATCTTCCTTTGTTAGGTTGACATTCCCAATATTACGAGTCACTAGATCATTGTATGAAGTTACAAAAGCAGAAAGAGGTGCGACATGCTCTTTTGCAACTTCAAGGGTCACATTCCCAAAGTTGTTCATTGAGGGTTGTGCCATCATGGTGTTGGATGATACATAAGCTGATTGCTGGGGAACGAATGTGTTTGGGTGAATATAAGTGGTTGTAGGTCGTGGTGGAGTTGCGCAATATGTGGTGGAAGTGGAAGGAGGTGGGGTGTAACTGTAAGCACTAGAATAACTCAACATAGGATCTGGAACTAGAACGACTTTGTGGAGGTGGATTATAAGCGAACGGGTCATTAAAAATAGATGAAATAACGGTTGTTTGTGGTCGAGAACTGGTTGTGATGGCATAAATAGTGGGAGTACTAGCATGGTATACCTTTGGGTTTTGAGGTAGTGGACTCTTTTGGCTTTTCATGACTCCTCTATCTCCCGGTTTTCCAGATTGATCTGGAACTCACCAACCGACAGACTTTCATATTGACCCAACTCCTTGATAACATCCACATAATTCATCCACTAAGGTGGCAGTGCATTTGCAAAACGTTCAATTAGTTCATAAGTAGTATATTTAAGTTCGTGCTTATGGAGTTCATTCATGAGGTGGTAGTATCGAAACTGCGTGTCTCTCAACGATTCTTGTCCGATGTGGCAGAATGCTTCAAACTCCTTCTTCAACTAATCCTGCCTGATCTTGAATGCATATTCATCCCCTTCACACCTTTTCTTCAACAGCGCGTCAGTGCCCACAAATCATATGTGTTTTTGCAAAACTCATACTGATGTAGAATGTCCTTGGGTAATGCATGTGTAAGAATAAAGAATGCCTTCCTCTCATTATTACATTTTATGTTCTCCTCATCATTCATCTGTGATACCTCTACTGGTATGTAGGAGTTCTCCTGTAGAGTTATGACCAGTGGATGCTCGACCCAATACCATATCTCGTCATCTATCCCCTCTATGTGTCGTTGTATTCTTCCATTCCAAGACGGATATTCATGGAGATGCTCCATCTTGGGAGCTTTGTTATTGCTTCCTGTCTCATTCACTCTTCATCATCTAATGAACATTTTGTACTTGACTTGTTGCCAAAACCATCGCCCAAGAATTTGTAGGAATGGCCATTTATTGTTAGGGTGGGGAAGAAAACGGACAGTATGGTGCAACAACATTAGCTTACTGTGGAGGGTTCATGGCGTTTGCAACAACGTACGGATGGGTAACTTGCGGTTGAGGTTGTTGTTGAATATGTTCCAGATGGACTATTTCGGTAAGGCAATTCCAACTCATGTTGATTGGAATGATATTAGATAAGAAAATGAGGTCATGGATGAGAAACGGACAAGGTCAAACTCTAAAAGGGTCAAAATTTGACTAACACAGGTTTACACACGTAAGGAAGGTGTTTCCACATGTATGGAGGTTAGTTACAGGCGCATGGGAACAACATTAAGCATATGGGGAATCAGGCGTATGGGCTAGGCGTATGGGAGGGTTTGCCAGGCGTAGGGCTCCTTACGCCTGAAGCTTCAAGGTGTATGGACCATGTTCTAGGCGTGAGCACCAGAAACTCAAGAACATTGCTGTGTTTTGATGATTTTAATGAAATTAAAGGTATGGATGATCCAGTGATCAGGTTATGTGCGGGATATGATGTAGAACACGAATATGATGCCCAAAAACCTTTAAAAACGTGAATTCTAATCCTAATCAATCAAAAACACCAAGATCACACACCGAGTGTTTCCCAAAATTCCAGATCTAGAAAGATCCAACGTTGTTTTTGATGATCAATTGATTCATACACTTTCTATATAAGATCTAGACACTAAAACAACAATTTTTCTTAACAATTCAATCCAAATTTAAGAAATCCTCCCAAAACCTATGAAGAACACACTTATGAATATTTTCACAAGAATCTCAGATCTGATGTGTTTGATGCAAATTTGATATAGATCTAATCAAAAGCACTTTCTAAATATGTTTATGCAATCAAAACAATAATTGTAATCCAACTCACTCAATAACCATATTCAAATCCTGAAATGGGTCAAAATGGGTTTTCAATCAAAACATGAACAATTGCTATTAAAATCAGATCTGATGCTACACCAAACTAACAGCACGCGAGGTATGAGCCGAGCTCTGATACCACTTGTAGTATTGTGACAAGCTTTGATATACCGTGCGCGTATGATCGATCCAAAGGCGGAATCAATGGATCGATTGTTGTTAGGGATGAGATATGAAGTTGGAAAAGTATGAAAATGAAAAACACACACAACACGCTCAAATTTGGACAACACTTCATTACTATGTTTAGCAAAAGTTAAAAAATAAGGTGTAAGGGGTCTATTTATAGGGTTGGCTCCCTACGTCTAGACACTTTTACAATATTCCAAATATGCCTCTAGACCCCCAAAACCTACTCATTAACGTCTAATATGTACATATGAGATTCTAAATACATATCTAAACTAGGGACATAGCCATAGGGTGCACTAACATTTTTTATTGGGTTGAGTCGGCTAGTTATTTTTTATTTTGCATATATTAGGCCAAACCCAGTAGAGTGGTATGTATAAACTATAAATATAATTGTAACTTGTGTGTGTAAATATATATGTATATAATAAATTAATAAAATTGATTTGAGCCGAATCGAGTGGAGCGGACCTTTGCTCGTGCTTGGCTAGTTTACAAACCGAACCAAGCAGGTTGACTCGTTTACAACCAAGCGGAAAATCAAGCGAGCATTTTTCGAGAGAGCGGCGAGTGAGTCACAAGTGCCGATCGATTTGAACAGCCATAAGTGTAGGAAAAAAACTAAAAAATTTAATGTATTTATTTTCTTTTATAAATAATAATAAATATATATAATTAAACATAGTAAATTAATTTCAGAATTTAAAAAAATGAATATTCCAAGTAGGAAAGTAGGAATTTGAAGACAACAAAAAGGAGCCTTATATCATAAAAGGTGCCTTATAATAAACAATATTTCCTTGTATTACACCCTACTCGATCACTACTCTCACTACTCTTTCACTCACACTCACACAAACACATACTTTCACCCAAAAAAAGGATGATGAGATTGAGGTTTCAGGTATTACAACTCACCATCACTCTCAAACTAATTAGGATAATAGTTACTTTGTCTCATATTCCTTACATACTAAGGAAAATATACAAAGAAACCCCAATTATTTGAGAAAAACACATGAAACTCATCTTGTGGCTCATATTAATCCACACATTCATTTGACTTTTTAAGCTTAAAGCGTAATTGTGTCATTTGCTCTCATGTCTCTTCTTCTCTCTCCTATGTAATTGTCATATACATCATCTCACATGTCACATGTATCTCTTCATTCCATACACACTCTCTCTCCCTCTCTCTTTCTCTTTCTCTCTCTCCCTTTTTCTTATACTTTCTAATCCACCGACTATAAATCATCACAAACCTAAGAACATAACATATTTTAGAATTAGATTTCTTTCTATTTCAAGCACCCACCTGTGATTTCATTAAAGATCCGATAACGATGATGGCTAGAAGAAGCTGGCAACCTAGAGTCTGATCTTGTAGTCAGAACCCACCTACTATTTCATTAAAGATCCGGATATGTAGACAGCATCGTTGCGTCGATATTGTATAAAACTTGTGCACCATACTGTAAGCACATTTTTATATGATATCCCGCTTATGGAGGCTTGTCGCATACACCAACTATTGAACAGAAAAAAATTTAATATAGAGATCCAAAAATTCAGATATCTGAAATTTCGGGTATCCAATCCGAATTCTCGGACTAGGATTTGGATAGTGATTTTAAAAAATTTCGGATGTTTAGGAGGTCCGAAATATCCAAAAAATATTTGAAAAATATCCGAAAATGTATAGTTAGATATCCGGTTTAGAATATATATAAAAAATATAAAATAAAAAATATTTTAGAAAATTGGGTATTCGGATATCCGATGCAGATTTGAATAGTGAAACCAGATATCCAAAAATTTCAGATATCCGGTTTTGGCAATCCCTACCTCCGGCTCTAGCACCTTCTCTCCCCTCTCCGGCTTTGTTGAGGGGATTGGAATGATTGGATTAAGCGGCTGAATGTTATATACATGTGTGTTCATGCTAATCAATTCATTAAGCCTGACTGTAGGTTGTCTCATTTTTTTGTTCTGGACCCATACTTGTGGCAACAATGTTGGAACCATTTCGGTGTTGGCCGATAACGAGCTCGATTTTTTCAATGAGCTTGTTAAGAAGCTTGGCTATGGGTCAAACATCACTGTCACTGTTGTTGGCCCAGAGCTAAAGATAGGAATCGCAAAAGACAGGCTTCAACAGTTACAAGCTACGGAAATCAAAGTGTATCATAACATTGACCCCCTCAATCCTATCATTCCAATTCCCTCAATAGAACCAGAGCCGGAGGGAAAAGAGCAGGGATTGGAGTCGGAGGGGATGAAATGGAATTGGATTCAGAGGGTAAGGAGAAGCTGAGGGAGCCGGAGGGACAGGATAATGGACCGAATGGGGAAGACAAGAGACATGAGCCAACTTTTAACATCATTGTATTGTTTGAACCGACTTTCCTCGATATGATCGGGAAGTGGAATGAACCCAAGAGTATCAAGTAAAACTTTTATTTTAAATATCCGAAATTATTTAAAATTACATCACACAATTTAATATTTCTTTTTCTCTATTTTCAGGTTGATACGGACCCGTCTAAAAGCCTACTTCACGACGGATATCGCTAGGTTTATACCCGAGGGAGGGTGAGGTGCAAGTTGTCATGAAAGCAACAGAGAAACATGAGGGTTGGAATATCCCTCTATTTGCCAAAGGAATAGATGAGTTGATAGAGCCCCCCCCCCCCAACTTACATTTGTATTGGGCGAGTTCTTCAAATAAAAAGGAAACAAAAGGAAAAGCAATTGCAGAAGTAAAGATAAAAATAAAACCGACGATGATCACGTGTGTGTGTGTGTGGCGGTTTATTTACAAACCAAAGCCACTAGATGATGAAGTTGAAGGTGAAGCAGGACTGGGGCCGTGGGGAGTTTTGACGACAGTAGCGGAGTATTTGATTACAAGTTCCATGAGAAGTTTAAGTGATTTTGGTTCTGTGAAAATTATGGATGTGAAATCGGATTTATTTTTATGTGAGTTTGGTTCCGGCTAGGTGTGTTAAACTATATATGAATCCGAAAGTATGAAAGTAGGAATTTGAAGACAACAAAAAGGAGTCGTATATCATAAAAGGTGCCTTATAATAAACAATATTTCCTTGTATTACACCCTACTCGATCACTACTCTTTCACTCACACTCACACAAACACATACTTTCACCCAAAAAAATGATGATGAGATTGAGGTTTCAGGTATTACAACTCACCATCACTCTCAAACTAATTAGGATGATACTTACTTTGTCTCATATTCCTTATATAGTAAGGAAAATATACAAAGAAAACCCAATTATTTGAGAAAAACTCATGAAACTTATCTTGTGACTCATATTAATCCACACATTAATTTGACTTTTTAATCTTAAGGGGTACTTGTGTCATTTGCTCTCATGTCTCTTATTCTCTCTCCTATGTAATTGTCATATACATCATCTCACTTGTCACATTTATCTCTCCATTCCATATACTCTCCCTGTCCCTGTCCCTCTCCCTTTCCTTTTCTCTCTCTCCTTTTTTCTTATACTTTCTTCTCCACCTACTACAAATCATCATAAACCTAAGAACATAACATATTTTAGTATTAGACCACGAGTAATGGGCATTATGTGGGCATGAATGAGTTTGATAACGCCATTAACACCGTCCCCCTGGGCATTATAGGGGCATGAAGAAGGAGGGGCATTTCTAGTATAATGCCCAAAGAGAAGAAAAATAAGGAAAGTAATGATTAAAAGGACATTATAAGGGGTTAACCATTATACATTCTTTGATCGGGCATCATAATGATGATGTGGCGAAAAATGCCCCTTAAAGGGCATTAACCATTACCCATGGTCTTAGATTTCTTTCTATTTCAAGCACCCACCTGCGATTTCATTAAAGATCTGATAACGATGATGGCTAGAAGAAGGCGACAACCTAGAGTCTGATCTTGTGGTCAGAGCCCACCTACTATTTCATTTAAGATCCGGATACGTAGACAACATCGTTGCGTCGATATTGTATAAAACTTGTGCACCATACTGTAAGCACATTTTTATATGATATCCCGCTTGTGGAGGCTTGTCGCATACACCAACTATTGAACATAAAATATTTTAATATAGAGATGCATAAATCTTGTTTGTATGTATGTATGTATTTGATCGATCACAACATGATGAACAGAGAGATGGATCAGAATAGATTGTTGTTTATAAAAGTTTATGTATATCATAATCTCCATTGAAACTCAGATTATTATCTTAACATGAAATCCGAATTCCACAACGACAATTAATATGGATATATCCTGTTTAAGATTGGTGTAACATTCTCTGCTCACCCTTATGTTTGATTGTTTGATTTTAGATTGCAAGAGTACTCTTTGCTCCTGCGATTAAACAGACCAGAGAATGTGATCAAACGAACCGTGTTCTCTACTCATGGAAGAGCATGAGCGTGACGTGGGTTGAAAACAATAGAACGTCCCTTTATGATGCCACAATTATTCTTAAGAAGCTTTTGCACATCTTCTAATGAGGGGAGGCTAATGTCAATGGTAATGGCGAGGGCAATGCTGATGCTCTAGCAACAGCTATGAACAATAACATGAAACACCTGTATAAGAAAACTCACCCCATTTCGGTGTTGGCTGATAACGAGCTCGATTTTTTCAATGAGCTTGTTAAGAAGTTTAGCTATGGGTCAAACATCACTGTCACTACTGTTGGCCCAGAGCCAAAGATAGGAATCGCCAAAGACATGCTTCAACAGTTACAAGCTATGGAAATCAAAGTGTATTATAACATTGACCCTCTCAATCCTATCATTCCAATCCCCCCAATAGAACCAGAGCCACTAGAAGATGAAGTTGAAGATGAAGCAGGACTGGGCAGTGAGGAGTTACGTTGACAGTGGCGGAGTATTTGATTACAAGTTCCATGAGAAGTTTAAGTGATTTTGGTTCTAGGAAAATTATGGATGTAAAATCGGATTTTTTTAAGTGAGCTTGGTTCCGGCTAGGGGTGTTAAACTACATATGAATCCAAAAATCCGATATCCGAATCCGAAACTATCAAAAATTAAGATATCTGAAATTTCGGGTATCCAATCCGAATTTTCGGATTTGGATAGTGATTTTAAAAATTTTCGGATGTTTAGGATGTCCAAAATATCCAAAAAAAAATATTTGAAAAATATCCAAAAATGTATATTTAGATATCCGGTTTAGAATATATAAAAAATATAAAATATAAAATATTTTAGAAAATTGGGTATTCGGATATTCGATACGGATTCAAATAGTGAAACCAGATATCCAAAAATTTTGGATCTCCGGTTTGGATAGTGATTTTAAAAATTTTCGGATGTTTAGGATGTCCAAAATATCCAAAAAAATATTTGAAAAATATCCGAAAATGCATATTTAGATATCAGGTTTAGAATATATAAAAAATATAAAATAAAAAATATTTTAGAAAATTGGGTATTCGGATATTCGATACGGATTCAAATAGTGAAACCAGATATCCAAAAATTTTGGATATCCGGTTTTGGCAATCCCTACCTCCGGCTCCAGCACCTTCTCTCCCCTCCCCGGCTTTGTTGAGGGGATTAGAATGAGTGGATTAAGTGGCTGAATGTTGTGATATACATGTGTATTCATGCTAATCAATTCATTAAGTCTGAGAGTAGGTTGTCTCATTTTTTGTTCTGGACCCATGCTTGTGGCAACAATGTTGGAACCATCTCCTAGCATCTTAACCAATGCATACCATTATTAAATAATAGCTCCTTATTTTGAAGTATCAGAATCGGGTCTCCTTTTTTGAATAAATTCTTCATTATTTTATCTATCGCTTGATCTACAAGTGAAGAATTTTCACCTTCGGCTTTCCTCTCACTTGAGAAGAATAAGCTCTTCATCATCATATAGTTGGTTTCAGTTCTCAACCTACTACTGTATGACGAAACATGCTTGCAACCTAGTAGGAAAAATTAAATAAGTTCAAGAATCAAATAAAATATCTTAAAAGATCAAACATAATCACTAAGTTTTGCATTCACATGTTTAATATTCTTGAGCCTTTACATACCTTAACTAGTTCATAAAGATTCATTGGATAATATAAAATAGAGACCCCCTCCTGTAGAATTTGTGTGTCAAACCGGCCCCCTTTGTCAAAACTCAATACTTTTGAAAAGGTTGATCATGAAGTCAAGAACTTCATATAGCTTATATTGAAACAATGGGCGAGTATCGGTTAGAAACCCACTAAGAACTGGACCAACCCGGTAACTGTGAAGAGGAGACAGTGTTAGTGACGGAGCTTGAACGTTTAGATGGTGGGGGACGAAAGTCATGAGACCCAATTTTTATTCAAATCGGTGGGGCCGGACTCGAAATATATAAAATTTTTGAACAAAACTAGAGAAATTTACACTATTAAGCCAAAAATCGATGTGATCAAGATCAATAAGCTTCGCCCTTGAGAGGAGATATACAACGTATTTTGTATGTTGGTCACCTATATTGTATTATGAGTTTTTTTTTTTTTTTGGAACAACATTTTAACGTTTCTTTCTGTCGGTTCAAAGATATTGAAAGCGACAACACAACCCAAATCATAGTACTACAATAGTCCTAGACCCGTAAAATTTGTCTTGCTCTAGTTTGGTTGGTTTGAAACATAGCTTTTGATTCAGTTTAGTTTTGGTTTAGGTTTGTAAACCACTTCTTGATTCTTGGCACGCTATTTTTCCATTTTACGGCAAAAATTAAAAAAAAAATACGAATTTTATTATTTTTATAGTTTGTGAGTTATTTTAGGACAAAACTAACCTTTTTTTAATCAATAAAAAAAGTTTTATTAAATAATTGGACCGGTTTTTCTTACCAGTCTGAAGCCGTCCTTTTGTTCTTCAAACCGCTTTGGGTAAAAATCGGTTCGGTTCGCTTTTTGGCTTGGAGGATGAGAACTCGTCAGAAACCTATGGTTTTTATACCAAACCGAACCATTTGAATTTTACATTCTAAATTCTATTCTCTGATGTTAACTTTATTTTTAATTTGATTTGTTAGTTGATTATTTGAATGTTAGTTTAAAACTTTTTGATTAAATATACTTTAATATTTTTGATTAAATATAGTTTAATATTTTGATTTGTAATTTTGTATATGTAAAAGGGAATATAATGGAATGATTTGTCAAAAGAAATACTAGAAATACTAGACCATTAGTTTTTGAGACTCCTCAACATATTAATTTGGATATTGATTTATGGCATATTTAAGTTCATTATATTGTCAAACAAGAAGTCATAAAAAGGACCATGAAATTAGAAGGGCATACTTTTTAGGAGAGAATGGGTTAAAGACGGATGAAAAACTCACTAAAGAAAAGGAAGTGAAAATACAAAATATGGTTGAGGATATCAAAACAATATCATTATTATCTATAATCTATAATCTATATTTCTATAGAAATACAAATTAGTGGTAATGGTGTTGGGTTGGTGGTTTTGGAGAGAGAGTTAGATGTACAGATCAAAACCATCTTTAACCTATAGAAAAAATGGAGAGGAAATAAATAGGTGGCAGGTGAGAATAAACTCTAGAAAGAGAAAAGAGAGCTGTGAACAGACTACAACGCGACAATTTTTTTTTGGTTTGGAACAAATTGCCCAGAAGATTCGAATCTGGGTAAACAGGGAAAGCTACACAACAGCTCAACCAATAGGCCACTCACAACCAACTGAAAATTATCCAACATAATATGTATTTAAGATAACAAAAATAATAAAAAAATAATATAATTACTGTTCAAATAGGTTGTGTTCAAAGTATCAAGTGTTTTATGCCCTTTCTCAAGGTTATTTTGTTTGTCCTTAATTTTTTTTTGAACGGCAAACAACACTTTTATTAACACCAAAAGGTCACTAGCAAGAAGCTAGCGACGTATATACCACAAACATCTACATGCGCTACACCCAAAACCAAAAACAGACTGTCACACCACTAACATTAGTGAATATTGACACCTAACTTGTTTTACCACAAACACCATTGTCCCCCATTGATGATTCAAATCCACCTGTCCTGAGCTGTAAATCTAGAGGAGAGACGTTGCATCGAGATCTCTTAACCGGTGTCTTAGCGTAATTTCCAAACAAATCAAAACCACCGCATTCTTTTCTTCTTCTCTTTGGGATTTTCTTTGAAGCAGAAGCGATTATTTTATCCAGATTAAATAGTTCCCCTTCCCTAGTATTAACATCCCGCTTCTTTGCATTGTCCACACTATGTTTTACAACTTCACCAACTGACAAAATCTTATGCTTGCGGATCCCCTTTATAAAAGTCGGACCACCCGAAGTGTTAAGTGTTTGCTTGGGCATTAAAAAAGAAAATTTTCTTAGTGGTACTTGAGGGGTTTGGATAATAAGATTCCATATTATTATAAGCTAGGTTTCCCCCATCTTGTCCATTAAGACAACACGGAGTGGGGCGGGAAGGGAGGGTCGGGAAGGCTTCACAGGCGGGAACACTGCCCCATGGGGGCGTGGAGGGCTGGGCGGGAAGGGAGGGCGGGGAGATTTGGCCGGGCGTGGGGGGAGGAGGGTGGACACGTGGAGGCTCGTGGTTGGCTGATTTATTTTTAAACTTTAACACAATATAATATTATTCACTTCCCCCCACCCCTCCCCCCTCTTCCCCCTTCCACTCCCCACAATTTTCACCTCTCACACGTAGGCCCCACACGTGCCACATGGCGCTTCACCCCCCTCTTCCCCCCACTCCGTGTAGTCTAAACTCTTCACCTGGCCCACCTTTCTTTTCCTTAGTAGCCTGAGTTGTATAGCCAACACATCCCCCAACATCTTCTCATCTACCCTTACAAAAGTTTTTAACTTTAAGTGAGTGATTGAGGTATGTTGTCTTGCAAAGTTTGAATGGTGGGTCCATGCAAGACCTGCAAATCCGACCGTTCTGTAGCACCACTTTTCTTGAGAATGTGAACACCACTTTCCTCGAGAGCATTACCCCTGTTTCAGTGACCGTTACAACACCCGCATCAACAGTGACCCGATTATCGAGGTTAACCGGAGAATTTGAATTCGAATTAGTCTGGGACTTACCACCACCGTTATTGCATTCCGGCTCAGCATCAACCCGAACACCTACTATCTCAGGTGATCTAACCGGACATTGTCCTTAATTATCAATCCTCACGGCCACTCACCGAGTCAGCGTCGACTACACCAACGATGTTGTTTCCTCCCTTTCTTTCTCCACCAATTCACATCCATCTTTTCTGGTAATGATAATTTCATTCTATTCATGTCTGTCTACATGTTTATATAGTTATTATATTGCATTTCGAGAGATAGATCATAGCTAGAGACAACGTTGATCAGACATCGTAATAAATAGGGTAATAATTATTTGAAGATCTTTATTAATTTCCTGTCCTACCTCTGGTTCGCATCGATCCGACCCTAACCTGGACCCGGTCCGGTCCAAGTTTCGAAACATTGGTCTCGAGTTTTGATGGGTTTTATTGTCGGGTTACAGTGATGGTTTTCGGAGCTGTGAGGGTGTCGGGTTGAGGTGGTGGCATGTCACACCACGTCTAAGGCGGAAACACGTGGCGCGACGGTTCAAAAGTATTAAGCCAAGATTAATGCAAAGCACAATATTAATTAGAAAACGGGCATTTATTCAATGCTAATAACCATGTCAAATTGTTCATACATAATTATAAATTGTTTTCGAAATTGATAAAGAGGCTTCTCCCTTTATCCCTAAATCTATGGAATAAAGAGATAAGACCCCGTCGCGACATTCCCAACGCCCGATTTGGAGACATCCCCGACCCTGCTTGCCATGCTAACTTCCATCAATCAATTACCTGAAAGATATGTTTGAAAATCGTCAATATATAAATATTGGTGAGTTCACAGGTTTTAATTTAATAAATCTTTATAAAGTGGGAATATCCTTGTTATGACATTTATAGGAGTTGCAAAGTCCTACAATTTACTTGAGCCTATAACCAAACCAAGACAATTAGTAATGCCCCCGCCCAAAGTCGTTACTCGGTAATTCCTACGACTTTATTTCAGAATAAGTGCACCCCAGGCATACGCCGATGCATAATCGACGCTATCGATTAGGGGTGGGCCTTGTCAGGCACCAATAGTACTATCCAAATATCCCTTTGGTTTCTCATTCCTGAATAAATGATTATAGTGGGGAGGTCTCAACCCCGAGTGGCGATCTTTACTCAAGTATCCATCCCGTCATACAATCCCAACATATCTTTCCCCCGTAAAAACGTTAAATAGTTTAGAAATGGGGCCGTGAGACTCACCTGTAACTGTGCTTGGCTCAAAGAAAATAGTAAAGTTTGTGATCCCGTACCTACAAAGGTTCTAGGCGTATAAGTCACTTACACCTATGGTGTATGTGCCTTGGCAAGTTGTACACCCAACTTCCCGACCACGTCTTTATCCCAATTCCCGTTTAATAGTTTCGTATCCTAGGTTCAATGGCGATGGATTACCCTTTTCTTACAAGTCATATATTATTATTCTTATAATTATTCTTTATGACTTGTACAACAGTATACTTGACACGACTCCACCCAACGTATAATTATTTTCCCATTCAAATAATTATACTTAGGATCCTTTCGCACAATATAAAGTGTTTTCTTATTAACCGACCCGACTTACTTTGCCACATATTTATTTTCCCATTTAAATAAATATGCTAAGTCTTTGTCGTTTGGAAACAAAATCTTAACGCCCGACTAGACTTATCATACCGCACATTTATTTTCCCATTTAAATAAATGTACTAGAATCTTGTCGGTATTCACGCGTTCGTAGATATATCTCATCTACTCGTCTTGGTTTTCCTTCTCGCACATCTATTTTCCCATTTAAATAGATGTACTAGAATTCCGTCGGAAACGAGTATATGTACATATACCATCGCGTGGATACTACTTGTTAAGCTCATGTGTCGTTTAGCGTTTTTAGTTTGTTACGTTATGTTTCTCTTTTCCCACGAATATTGTTACTACACTTAGGAAAGTGTTACGCACGTTTCACCCTTGTTATATATATTTTATTTCCGTAAAATATATGTATATTTTTATCTCGACGTAATAAGTCCGTTTACGTTGGTTCGTGTAACTAAGTTTGTTAGCGTTTTTCATATTTATTTCCGTTGTGCGTTCTCATGGAAGTATTGTTCCAACTTCCGATTCCGAACGTTTATTTTCTCGGAAAATATATTATGTATGTTTTAGTTCGACTCGTCCGACTTGTTACCAAAAACGTTTCCGATACTTTTATATTCCCATTTATATAAAAGTACCTTATTTTTGTACAAGTCTTTCCAAGCATTTATTTTATAAAATCCACTTTATAAAATACTCGCGTTACTCTATTTATTTTTATAAAATGTCCCTTTTATAAAAATATACTTTTTACTTAAAATGCCCAAGTAGGCTATTATTATTTACCAATTCATCCTTGTAAATCGTTACTTACACTTTTTGACACTAATATTTCTATTATTGTGTTTTTGGGCCAATAACTTTCTAAAATATTCATTTTAGTCCTTCAACTTCCAAAGTTGTCATATCATTTCTTTAACTCATACTTGTTGCATTTTTCATTTAATCTTACAAAGTTAATATTTTTCTTTTCCACTTTAGTGGACTTTGAAGAATCATTTTTACCATGTTTAGTTGTTTTTACTCCTTTCTACCTTAAAAGTTCTTCTAATCCATTCTAGATGCCAAAAACATGTTTATTTCATATCTTTACCCAAAACATCAACTTTTCACTCATCAAAGTGAGTGGACTTTGAAGAACTAGTTTTTCCATCTATGGCTTTCTAATCTATTTTAATATTTTTATGACTTTAACTAGTCATCTTATGATGATTAAAACCATATTTCATCATATTCAAGTATTTTTCCAAAACATTGCCTTTCTCATCTTCCATCATCCAAACATGTCCTTATTATGATACATTCATCAAAATATTACTTTTATTAAAAATAACCAAGTTTTCATCATAATATTATTCTCTCATCTTCATTTTTAATAAAAACCCATTACTTCTTTAGAACTCATTTTTATTACCCATAATGTACAACTTGCATCATAGCACAAAAACAAAATATTTAGATTAATAAAACAATGCAAGACTTACAACTAGCTCAAGGCTAGGGAAGACAAAATCTTGGATTTTGGGTGTGGTTTAGTGTGTTCTTCCAAGTGGGTTATGCTCCAAGCTCTTAACACACAAGAAGGGGTTTGAAGGATGATGATCTAGAGGTAATTTGGAGTAGTAAAAATTGAAAGAGAGGTGGTGGTGGGGTGGTGAAAAGCCACGGCCAAGAGAAGAAAAAGAAAGAGATTTTGTGATTTTTCTCCAAGTGCTCTTCTAGTGTTTATATGATCTTACCCAAATCCTCCAAAGATTATCCAAATCTTGTCTTGGATTATGGAGATATGGAAGGATAATGAAAGATTACAAAAAAAATCTCCAATGATATTATATGGGGGTGTTTGGCCGAAAATTTTAGAGAGAGAGGAGAAGGGATTGGGTTAATTCTCTTGTCCACTCTCATTGCATGCAAACTTATGATTACAAATGATTTGGAAGAGATTTAGAAGTTATCCCACACAACCTCTCACCCAAGTGGGCCATGGCCGGCCCCCCTATGGCTCTTGGTGGGGTCCACTTTGCTACTTATCTTCCATATTATGTTTAAGTTAGTTCCTTCCGGGTACCGCCCGGGTATTTCTTAATTTTTCGTCGCGTTTATCCTCAATATTAAAATGCCGTTAATATTTATAAAATTATGTCCAGTTAAATTACTGATAATTTATTTCGGTTTTTATCGGGTGAATTTTCGTGTTACGCGCGTATCGGGTGCGGTACGCGCACTTTATTCGTTACCGGGAGATTTGTGCAATAAGCTTTTACGTATGGCTTTGGGTTTCCAAAACTCATAATATTTTATGAAAATATTATTTATTTTATATTCCGGGTGTCCGGTGTTCGTTTCGCTTATTTCAGTTTTACCGGGTAATCGCCAGTGTCCATACCGGATAGTTTTGTCTGCGCACGATCCTATCATGCTTTGCTATTAAACTCATGCATTCCTATGCATTATTTGGGAATTCCTATCTTTCTAAGGCCTCAATTAAATATTCAGCACATAATTACGGTTAATTACGTTAATCGCGTTTAATTAATTAGTACGGAATTACCTTAATTTTGCCGGTTGTTACATTCTCCCCCCGTTAAGAGAATTCCGTCCCGGAATTCACTTTGAGCTTTCCGGTATAGGGGTCTTCTTAAATAGGGCGGGATACTTTTGCTTCATCTGGTCCAGCCTTTCCCACGTGAACTCCGGTCCACGCTTGGCATTCCAACGCACTTTGACCAATCTGATCTTACTGCGTCTTAGTTTTTGGACCTTCCAATCGGTTACTTCGACTGGCTCTTCGACGAAGTGTAACTTGTCGTCAATGTGGATTTCGTCTGCGGGGATGATGAGGGTTTCGTCGGATAAGCACTTTTTCAAGTTCGACACGTGGAACGTGTCGTGTACACCGTTAAGTTCTTGCGGTAACTTGAGCTTGTATGCTACGGGACCTACTCTGGACAGGATTTCGAATGGTCCAACATATCGTGGGTTTAGCTTTCCGCGCTTCCCGAAACGCGCGACACCTTTCCAAGGTGACACCTTTAGTAGGACCCTGTCTCCGACTTGAAATTCCAAAGGCTTCCTCCTCATGTCTGCGTAGCTTTTCTGTCGATCTCGTGCCGCTTTGAGACGTTCTCTAATCAGAAAGACCTTATCCGTCGTTTCTTGAACAATTTCGGGCCCGGTAAGTTGCTTTTCGCCAACTTCGGCCCAACATAGAGGCGATCTGCACTTGCGTCCATATAGAGCTTCAAAAGGTGCAGCTTGAATGCTCGTGTGGTAGCTGTTGTTATACGAAAACTCTACCAGTGGCAAGTGTGTATCCCAATTTCCGCTGAAATCGATTGCGCATGCCCGTAGCATATCCTCCAGGGTCTGGATGGTTCGTTCACTCTGACCATCGGTTTGTGGATGATATGCGGTACTCATGTCAAGGCGAGTACCTAGGGCTTTATTCAGACTTTCCCAAAATCTTGAGGTGAAACGACTATCTCGATCGGAGATGATAGAAATAGGTACACCGTGCTTTGACACAACTTCCTTAATGTACAAACGGGTTAGTTTCTCCAACTTATCCGTTTCGCGAATGGGGAGGAAGTGTGCAGATTTTGTCAATCGATCAACGATTACCCAGATCATGTCATGACCGCTTGTTGTCCTGGGCAATTTGGTGATGAAGTCCATAGTGATCCTTTCCCATTTCCATTCCGGTATTTCCGGTTGCTGGAGCAATCCGGATGGTCTCTGGTGTTCGGCCTTGACCTTTGCGCAAGTCAAACATCGCGCAACATAAGCCGCTATGTCTCTCTTGAAATTTGGCCACCAGTAAAATTCCTTCAAATCATGGAACATCTTGTCTGCTCCAGGGTGAACTGAATATCGCGAACTGTGGGCTTCGGCTAATACCAGTTCACGCAATCCACCGTACACTGGTACCCAAATTCTATTCATAAAATACAGAGCTTGATCCGCTTTTGACTCCAGGGACTCAACCATCTTCCGCAATCTTTCTCCTTTGACATTTTCGGGTTTAAGAGCGTTAGTTTGAGCTTCACGAATCCGGTCAGTCAGGTTCGTGTGGATGGTTAGACCCAAAGCTCGGACACGCAGTGGCTTAACCCGTTCCTTGCGACTCAAGGCATCGGCTACGACGTTTGCCTTCCCGGGATGGTACTTTATCTCACAATCGTAATCGTTCAATAATTCGACCCATCGCCGTTGTCGCATGTTCAATTCCTTCTGGTCAAAGATGTGCTGCAAGCTTTTATGATCAGTGAAGATCGTACACTTGGTTCCGTACAGATAGTGTCTCCATATCTTGAGTGCGAATACCACGGCTCCTAGTTCCAGATCATGTGTGGTGTAATTCTTCTCGTGAAGCTTTAGCTGTCTGGAAGCATAGGCTATGACCTTCTCTCGCTGCATCAATACACAACCCAATCCCTGATGAGAGGCGTCACAGTAAACTACGAAGTCTTCTGTACCATCGGGGAGTGATAGTATTGGTGCGCCACATAACTTATCCTTTAGCAACTGAAACGCTGCTTCCTGCTTTTCCGTCCATTCAAACTTCTTATCCTTTTGGGTTAGCATGGTTAAGGACTGTGCTATTTTAGAAAAGTTCTCGATGAACCTTCTGTAGTAACCCGCAAGGCCAAGAAATTGTCGTACTTCAGTAGGCGTTCTAGGGGCGTCCCAATTCTTGATTGCTTCGATCTTGGCGGGATCGACATGTATACCCCTTTCATTCACCACGTGGCCTAAAAAGTGAACCTCTCGAATCCAAAAATCACATTTTGAAAACTTAGCATAGAGTTTCTCTTTGCGGAGTACCTCGAGGATTAATCGGAGATGTTCCTCGTGTTCCTCCTTAGTGCGTGAGTAGATCAAGATGTCATCAATGAAGACAATAACGAATTTGTCCAAGTATGGTTTGCACACTCGGTTCATCAAGTCCATGAAAACAGCTGGTGCGTTAGTTAAACCGAAAGGCATAACCAGAAACTCATAGTGTCCGTAACGAGTCCTGAATGCTGTTTTTGGCACGTCTTCTTCTTGAATACGTAACTGATGATAACCGGACCTTAAGTCGATCTTGGAGTAGAAACTGGATCCTTGAAGTTGATCAAACAAATCGTCGATCCTGGGAAGAGGATAGCGATTTTTAATAGTTAGCTTGTTTAGTTCCCGATAGTCAATGCACATTCGAAAAGTGCCATCCTTCTTCTTCACGAATAAGACGGGAGCTCCCCAAGGTGAGAAGCTTGGTCTTATGAAACCTTTGTCCAACAACTCTTGCAGTTGTTCAGACAGTTCCTGCATTTCTGAAGGAGCTAGGCGATATGGCGATCGCGCTACAGGTGCTGCTCCTGGAACAAGGTCGATACGAAACTCGACTTGTCGGGGTGGCGGCAATCCTGGCAAGTCTTCTGGGAACGCATCTGGAAAGTCTCTGGCTATCGGAATGTCTTCTAGCTTTCGCTCGTCAGCCTTCTTGTCTACCACGTGCGCCAAGAATGCGACGAGACCTTTCCTTAGGCACTTCCTGGCTTTTATGCTGGTAATAATTCTCAGTGGCGTTCCACGCCTTTCCCCTTGGATCGATAGGGTTTCACCGCTCGCGAGGGGAACTTGTATTACTTTGTCATTGCACACGACGATGGCGCGGTGTGCGGATAGCCAATCCATGCCAACGACTATGTCAAAGCTACCCAGTACGACTGGTAATAGGTCAATGTCAAACTCGTGACCACAGAGATCCAACTTACAATCCTTCGCTACCTCTCGAGTCTCTATAGTCTTACCGTTAGCTAGTTCGATAGAGTATGGTGTGTCTAGCTTACTAGTCTTTAAACCAAGTAATCTTTTAAATTCGACAGATACGAAGCTAAAATCAGCGCCAGTATCAAACAATACTGAAGCATAATGACCATTTAGAGGGAACGTACCAGTGACCACATTAGGGTCTTGTCGTGCGTCACCGGCACCAATCACGAACGCTCGCCCACGGGCTTGGTTGTTAAGTTTGGGGCAGTCCCTCTTCCAATGATCGAGCGATCCACATGAGAAACAGGGCCTCGCTCCACTGTTCTTTGGCGCTCCTGATCTGCAGTCTTCAGTCTTGTGCCCCGAACGACGGCACTTACCGCAGATTACTTCGTTCTTGCCCTGGTAACCTTGCTTCCCATTATTTCCACGTCCAGTGGCTACATACCCTTTTCCCTTCTTCCCTGAACCTGATGATCCATCCTTCTTCCTTTCATCGCGCTTACGCTTCCCAAACCTTGGCCTATTTCCCTGTTCACTTGACCCAACGGTTGAACTTGTACCCAGATTCTTACCCTCAACACTGCTGGACTCAGTAAGCTTCAACCCTGACACTTTCCGGATTAGCGTGCCCATTCGGATGGCGTCTTCAGTGAGGCTCAAAGCGAGGTCGATGGCTTCGCGCATGGTTGTAGGCTTGGAAGAAGTGACCATGCCGCGTATCTGTGGTGCCAGTCCGAAGAGGTATCTTTCCACCTTCTTACTTTCCGGGGTGACCAGGCGAGGCACTAACCGGGAGAGGTCATGGAATCTGGACGTGTAACCAGCTACGTCCGATCCAATCATGGCGAGGTTCCAGAACTCAGTCTCTAGCTTCTGTACTTCACTTGCTGGACAGTACTCGGCGATCATTAGTTCTTTCAACTCCAACCATGTTAAGGAGTAAGCAGCATCATCTCCCAGTGTCTGCACTTGGTTGTTCCACCAGGTCAGAACTTGGTCCAGAAACAGGTTGGTGGCATACATGACAGCCTGTCGTGGGGTACAACTGCTAATACGAATCACAGCTTCGGTTTTCTCGAACCATTTGACTAGTCCGACAGAACCTTCGGTGCCGCTGAAATTCAGTGGTTTGCAGTCCAGGAAAGCTTTAAACGTGCAGCCACGTTCTCGTGAGGCCGTTTCTGCAATAATAAAGCAATGTTAAATATAAGGTAGGAGTTTTTACGAAGACTCCTGTCGCATATACCCGACGTCTTCTTACCAGTAGGGGAGGTTTCGCGTCTGTCGCTCCCGGTTCGGTCTCGCGACCTTTCGGTGCGCGTGGCATTGTGTTCTGCGAGAGCCTGAGCGATACGTCCCGAAACTAGGGTTTCAAGCTCTTCAGGTGTCGTGGGTAGTCTTTCATTCCCACTGTTGCTTCTTGTGGCTGGTGCCATGTTTCTTCAATAACCAATATCAAAGGTTAATTTCCGACAATCCTTCATACAATATCATCACATATATAGTATAAACAACCACACAACATATGAACACAATAATCACCATAACAACAACACGCAATCACAACATAAACAGAATAAGTAATAATAATCGTAGATAATCACAACACATATTTTACCATAACAAAACTTCCATTAATTTCAATACCAAGTACAATGATTTGTTCGTAATAACAAAAACCGAGGATACCTTCCTCTTACATTGCTCTATGAAATACACTAGAAATATAATGTCATATGCCGGCACAATCCCGCTCGGCTAGGCAAAAATGCAGATGGGTGCTATAACCCATGCTGTGCTATCATACTACTACTACTACTGCTATGTCCGCGAGTGATCTCCCAAAACGTCCCTGATGCTACTGTGGCGGTGGCGGCGGCGGGTGCTGGTACTGGTACTGAGGTGCGCACATGCTGATAGTCATACTGATCGCCATAATGCGATCGTACAAGAATTGGCGATGCGCAAAGTGTGCGTCGCCCGTAAGGCCACAATGAGCATCCATGCTCAATAGCTCCTCAGCGTAATGTGCCAGTGCATCCCTGGCATCTATGATCCTGGCCCACATGAGCTGGGCCTGCTGCTCCATCTGACTTACGGTGCGCTGCACCGTGTCGGTGAGGGTCTGGAAATCCCTCTCCAGTGAGATCACCTTGGACCATGCGGGTCCTGTCAGTGGGGCCATCCCGTGGGGCTGCGACGGCCCGGGGATGTCAGTGTACGTCGGCTGAGACGGGCCGACGATATCGGGTACGGGTAGTGGGGTGAAGGGTGGGGCAAAGCCCGGTAATCCAGTGAAGCAGTGGGGTGGTATCTGGTATGGGTCTCCCGCACCTAGAGTATATGGTGCAAATGGGGGTGTCACAAATGGGGCTCCTGCATCCATAGTGAATGGTGCAGGTGGTGGGGTAGGGAGCATCTCGGGTAGGGGTGGTAGTGTGGGAAAAGTGGTGATGGGTAGTGTCATGGATAAGGGTGTGGGGACTATAAGCTCGGCGAGTGGGACCATGAGTGGCTGGGTGGCAGTGACCCACTCTAAAGTAGACATCACAGTGGTAGGGGTAGGAGGGCTAGCAGTGGCATGAGCTGCCAGTCCTGCTCGGTGCAACTCAGAACTGCGGGCTGAGCTGCCCTCAAGGATGTGCCCAGTAGAAGCTGGCCCATCCTGTGGTATGGGCTCGGGCATGGTAGGTAAGGTGGCTGGGGTAGTGGTAGCATGCCCTGTCATCGGAGCAACGTGCTCCTCCTGGCCTGCTGGTGGGATAGGCACAGCAATGTGCTCCACCGATGCGGTCGACTCATCGTCAGAGTCGTCGGAGATCCACCCGTTATGTCCCCGGCAGACAGGCACAAGCCTCATGCCAGAGGGAACGGGGATAGGTGGGGTAGGTAAAGGCTCACGGTCGACTGGTGTGTGTCGGTAGTACGGAGACTCGACAGTCTCCGACCGTGTAGGGATAGGTCTCGAAGGACCTGCGCAACCTACAGGGAAGTCCCTGACGGCGCGGATAGGTAGTGCTGGCAGTGGTGCTGCCTGGAATGGCACTAGAGGCAAGTCGGCCTCGGCCATCGGTAGGTCGGCCACGGCGGCCATATCGTCTCCAGCGGGGGCCCACGCTGGGTCCTCGCTAGGGTCCGTCTCGTCGGAGCTATCTCCGTCGGCGCCCTCTATGGCAACATCAACATCCATGTCGTCATCCTCGGGATCGAGTATCACTACCTCGACCGGCTCTGCTGGTGGTGCTGGGATGATCTGGAGGCTACTGTCGTAGCTCGGTGCTACGCTCCCTGCGTTCGACATCCTGGCAAAAGCAACCGTACTAATATTTAAGTATTATTCGTTAGGTAGTTAAGGCACACACCTACGGTTCTCTTCCTAACCTTCTAACAAAAATAATACGTATACTTACCATGGCTAGCTTGGTCGGAATCTCCATATACCCAAATGGTCGTTGGAAAAATTTATTTTATTGCGTTTCGCATTTACTTTGAAAGATTTTGAACCATATCCGGTTATAGTTTAGATTTTTAAAATGCTAATTCGCTATAACCTTGGCTCTGATACCACTTTCTGTCACACCACGTCTAAGGCGGAAACACGTGGCGCGACGGTTCAAAAGTATTAAGCCAAGATTAATGCAAAGCACAATATTAATTAGAAAACGGGCATTTATTCAATGCTAATAACCATGTCAAATTGTTCATACATAATTATAAATTGTTTTCGAAATTGATAAAGAGGCTTCTCCCTTTATCCCTAAATCTATGGAATAAAGAGATAAGACCCCGTCGCGACATTCCCAACGCCCGATTTGGAGACATCCCCGACCCTGCTTGCCATGCTAACTTCCATCAATCAATTACCTGAAAGATATGTTTGAAAATCGTCAATATATAAATATTGGTGAGTTCACAGGTTTTAATTTAATAAATCTTTATAAAGTGGGAATATCCTTGTTATGACATTTATAGGAGTTGCAAAGTCCTACAATTTACTTGAGCCTATAACCAAACCAAGACAATTAGTAATGCCCCCGCCCAAAGTCGTTACTCGGTAATTCCTACGACTTTATTTCAGAATAAGTGCACCCCAGGCATACGCCGATGCATAATCGACGCTATCGATTAGGGGTGGGCCTTGTCAGGCACCAATAGTACTATCCAAATATCCCTTTGGTTTCTCATTCCTGAATAAATGATTATAGTGGGGAGGTCTCAACCCCGAGTGGCGATCTTTACTCAAGTATCCATCCCGTCATACAATCCCAACATATCTTTCCCCCGTAAAAACGTTAAATAGTTTAGAAATGGGGCCGTGAGACTCACCTGTAACTGTGCTTGGCTCAAAGAAAATAGTAAAGTTTGTGATCCCGTACCTACAAAGGTTCTAGGCGTATAAGTCACTTACACCTATGGTGTATGTGCCTTGGCAAGTTGTACACCCAACTTCCCGACCACGTCTTTATCCCAATTCCCGTTTAATAGTTTCGTATCCTAGGTTCAATGGCGATGGATTACCCTTTTCTTACAAGTCATATATTATTATTCTTATAATTATTCTTTATGACTTGTACAACAGTATACTTGACACGACTCCACCCAACGTATAATTATTTTCCCATTCAAATAATTATACTTAGGATCCTTTCGCACAATATAAAGTGTTTTCTTATTAACCGACCCGACTTACTTTGCCACATATTTATTTTCCCATTTAAATAAATATGCTAAGTCTTTGTCGTTTGGAAACAAAATCTTAACGCCCGACTAGACTTATCATACCGCACATTTATTTTCCCATTTAAATAAATGTACTAGAATCTTGTCGGTATTCACGCGTTCGTAGATATATCTCATCTACTCGTCTTGGTTTTCCTTCTCGCACATCTATTTTCCCATTTAAATAGATGTACTAGAATTCCGTCGGAAACGAGTATATGTACATATACCATCGCGTGGATACTACTTGTTAAGCTCATGTGTCGTTTAGCGTTTTTAGTTTGTTACGTTATGTTTCTCTTTTCCCACGAATATTGTTACTACACTTAGGAAAGTGTTACGCACGTTTCACCCTTGTTATATATATTTTATTTCCGTAAAATATATGTATATTTTTATCTCGACGTAATAAGTCCGTTTACGTTGGTTCGTGTAACTAAGTTTGTTAGCGTTTTTCATATTTATTTCCGTTGTGCGTTCTCATGGAAGTATTGTTCCAACTTCCGATTCCGAACGTTTATTTTCTCGGAAAATATATTATGTATGTTTTAGTTCGACTCGTCCGACTTGTTACCAAAAACGTTTCCGATACTTTTATATTCCCATTTATATAAAAGTACCTTATTTTTGTACAAGTCTTTCCAAGCATTTATTTTATAAAATCCACTTTATAAAATACTCGCGTTACTCTATTTATTTTTATAAAATGTCCCTTTTATAAAAATATACTTTTTACTTAAAATGCCCAAGTAGGCTATTATTATTTACCAATTCATCCTTGTAAATCGTTACTTACACTTTTTGACACTAATATTTCTATTATTGTGTTTTTGGGCCAATAACTTTCTAAAATATTCATTTTAGTCCTTCAACTTCCAAAGTTGTCATATCATTTCTTTAACTCATACTTGTTGCATTTTTCATTTAATCTTACAAAGTTAATATTTTTCTTTTCCACTTTAGTGGACTTTGAAGAATCATTTTTACCATGTTTAGTTGTTTTTACTCCTTTCTACCTTAAAAGTTCTTCTAATCCATTCTAGATGCCAAAAACATGTTTATTTCATATCTTTACCCAAAACATCAACTTTTCACTCATCAAAGTGAGTGGACTTTGAAGAACTAGTTTTTCCATCTATGGCTTTCTAATCTATTTTAATATTTTTATGACTTTAACTAGTCATCTTATGATGATTAAAACCATATTTCATCATATTCAAGTATTTTTCCAAAACATTGCCTTTCTCATCTTCCATCATCCAAACATGTCCTTATTATGATACATTCATCAAAATATTACTTTTATTAAAAATAACCAAGTTTTCATCATAATATTATTCTCTCATCTTCATTTTTAATAAAAACCCATTACTTCTTTAGAACTCATTTTTATTACCCATAATGTACAACTTGCATCATAGCACAAAAACAAAATATTTAGATTAATAAAACAATGCAAGACTTACAACTAGCTCAAGGCTAGGGAAGACAAAATCTTGGATTTTGGGTGTGGTTTAGTGTGTTCTTCCAAGTGGGTTATGCTCCAAGCTCTTAACACACAAGAAGGGGTTTGAAGGATGATGATCTAGAGGTAATTTGGAGTAGTAAAAATTGAAAGAGAGGTGGTGGTGGGGTGGTGAAAAGCCACGGCCAAGAGAAGAAAAAGAAAGAGATTTTGTGATTTTTCTCCAAGTGCTCTTCTAGTGTTTATATGATCTTACCCAAATCCTCCAAAGATTATCCAAATCTTGTCTTGGATTATGGAGATATGGAAGGATAATGAAAGATTACAAAAAAAATCTCCAATGATATTATATGGGGGTGTTTGGCCGAAAATTTTAGAGAGAGAGGAGAAGGGATTGGGTTAATTCTCTTGTCCACTCTCATTGCATGCAAACTTATGATTACAAATGATTTGGAAGAGATTTAGAAGTTATCCCACACAACCTCTCACCCAAGTGGGCCATGGCCGGCCCCCCTATGGCTCTTGGTGGGGTCCACTTTGCTACTTATCTTCCATATTATGTTTAAGTTAGTTCCTTCCGGGTACCGCCCGGGTATTTCTTAATTTTTCGTCGCGTTTATCCTCAATATTAAAATGCCGTTAATATTTATAAAATTATGTCCAGTTAAATTACTGATAATTTATTTCGGTTTTTATCGGGTGAATTTTCGTGTTACGCGCGTATCGGGTGCGGTACGCGCACTTTATTCGTTACCGGGAGATTTGTGCAATAAGCTTTTACGTATGGCTTTGGGTTTCCAAAACTCATAATATTTTATGAAAATATTATTTATTTTATATTCCGGGTGTCCGGTGTTCGTTTCGCTTATTTCAGTTTTACCGGGTAATCGCCAGTGTCCATACCGGATAGTTTTGTCTGCGCACGATCCTATCATGCTTTGCTATTAAACTCATGCATTCCTATGCATTATTTGGGAATTCCTATCTTTCTAAGGCCTCAATTAAATATTCAGCACATAATTACGGTTAATTACGTTAATCGCGTTTAATTAATTAGTACGGAATTACCTTAATTTTGCCGGTTGTTACATGGCAGCAGAAGGAGTTGGTTTGGGTGGTGGTTCTGACGAGATGGCAGTGTGGTGGTGGCTGTGACTGTTACGATGGTTGTGGGTGACGGGTTGGTGGTTAGAAGGTGGTGACAAGTTGGGTTGGTCACGGGTACTCCAAATTTAGTGGGTTCCGGGTGATTGACGGGTACCGAGTCGATGTGGTGTTTGGTTTAGATTATAGGTCCGATTTAGGTCTCGGGTTGTTTGCTCGTTTTCAGATCTTGTTTCGGGCCTCAAGTCTTAGTGGGGTTCGTGTTCGGGCCGGGTCAACCTCGGTCAAACCGAGTTGACTGTGAGTTCGTCTTCGGGTGTCGGGTCTCGTTTTCAATGTTTTCAGGATCGGATCGGCCATCGAATCGGACGCCTTACTGGTTCACTTGTGACAACAGGCAAATTCCGATCAACGTCCGATGTAATTTTAATTACTTTTTCAAAGTAATTAACATGATTTATAGTTAATTTTGAATAAATGTAAGACCCTAACCCGTAATCACGCAATTATTGCCTAATCTTACGGGTTTTGACCTTAACTAAAAACCACTCCCGATTAAAGCTTTGAAATTTTCTTTATAAGTCAACCCATTAAGATCAAATACATGTTTGATTCACACAAATTTTACTTTTTAATAGTTGAAACATATTTTAAGATGTTGCGTTTTAACGGGAGTTCCTTAGATTCTAGTGCGGAAGCTTGATGAGTGTTCGGGCGTGTTCGGTTCTTCTCGCGACTTGATCCTTGCTCCGGGTCGTCCCTTGAATGTTTACCTAGCACCATCACACAAAGAATGGTTAGTGGGTTGTCAATAATACATTTGAACTAGTGTGAGAGTCGTTACACGTCGAAACGGAACGAACCAGGCCCAACGGCCCTTTATCAGGAGAACAAACTGCTGCAACTTTTGCGCAGCAGCTGTTCGGATCGCTTTTACCCCTTCTAAAACCCAAAATCCGACTTCGACTTTCAAATGAGAATTGTTCTACGCTCCGAGAGCTTTCCAGGCATATAAAGAACACCTCCTAACGATTTTTCTACGATTTTATACGCAATTTTAAAGTTCGTGCCGACGTGCAGGTCAAAGCGCGCGGCCGCTCGGCCTCTGTGAGCGGCCGCTCGAAGCTTCTGATGTGATTTTGGTGATTTTTAAGCATGGGAATCATGTCGGAACCGCATTTGATGATTCCCGAAGCCTAAGTAATGACTCGCCGACTAAATAAACCTTTGTTTGACTGAAATTATGGTCCGGTTTATGTCGCCATGATCCGGTTCTTAGTTTTGAATGTTTATGGCGACTTTTACCCAATTTGACCCATTTAGACATTTAACTTATCCAAACACCATTTGACCATGCGCAATGCATCTAGTTTATGTTGTCAAGTCATTATACACTTGATCAACTAAAGTGTTTGTCCGATTTGTTTCATTACGACTTAGATTCTTAGAATTCAACCTTTATTAATCCTTTAAATCCCCAAAATGCCCCTCATGACCAAATCTTTCAATTTAGCCATTCGTGGCGAAACTTCTTGTTTCAAATCCAATGTTTTTGACTCAATGACTTGTTTAAAAACCTCTAAGTCCTTCCGGACTTAGAGTTTCATCCTTTCTCAAGTTTTCACTTGTTTTAGTTGATTCTAAGCGCATTAGCGCGCATTAGACATAGTTGTGGAAATAACTTACTTGATTTGCAACCACACTTCATGTGGGTAGTTTTAGTACCCATGTTGCTTCGCCCGAAGGTGTTTTATTAGCTACGGACTTACCGGGTGCTCGTGTCCCATATTCATACCTTGTGCTCATCCTCCATGATTCTTAACATCAAGCATGCATACACGAGTGCGTTTACCTGCGTGATTTCTAGATAGACACATTAACTTCTCGGAACTCAAATGATAATAGCATACCATTTGATCCGTAAACCTCAAGAATCTCAATGCTTGGAAAACAAGCATCAAGTGTTGGACTTAAATGATGACGAATTCACCATATGACCCGTTTAGACCCATAGTTCATGATACTATGTTACCCAAGTTTTTATTATGGTTCAAGTGACACCAACTTGACCCGTTTAACACCATTCTTAACGGCTTCATTCAAATGCTTTCATTTAGATTAAAACATCATTTTCACATATCTTTATTTATTGACCCGTTTGATGGATTTCACCATTTGGTCATAACACATTGTCCTGATTAAGGTCATAAACCACGTTTTGTATTGAGTGCACATAAGGTGACCCATTAATAGCTTCTACCCCTTGGGGTTTATCTTTATCACACATTCAAGATTTAAGACTAATATCTACAAGATTTAAGCTATGTTATAGTACATTGGTGTAAGTAAAACTTACCTCGCATCCATTCTTGTTTCCATAAGTATTCGCCTTGCATCCGTTTGACCCGTTTGCTCCCTCTTGGTTGTACCTAACTTGGGGATGAGTCAAACTTGTCTATTAGAATACATAATATGGAATTTTGTTCACTATCCATAACATCATGTATTCATTATCATTTCTAGCTAAATCCATAGCCATTTTCTTACATGTCTAGTTAAGATTAACTCATCTAGGCATTTCATCAAACACTTGGTGTGCATCCACCAATATACTTAGTTTTCAACATTCTAAGTTTAACCAAAGCACAACCGATTGTCCAATTGACATCATAACATGTTATTTAGGCTTTTTAGCTAAAATTCCTCATTAAGAAAACTCCTAAGAGTTAACTAAATCATTAAACATAAAGGGTTTCAACCTAGAGGTGAAACCCCAATTTTCGCATATTCACATAATCATATGAGTATAATCAAATACACAATTAAAATGAAATTCATAACCAAATTAGACTTGATTGAGGTTCCCTAAGGTTAGAAAAACCTCCATCAACATAAACCTTCACGTTTTTGTGAAAACCCTAGTTTTTCACCATTATCAAGAATGAATCTTACATCAAATTAAGCCAAATAAAAGGTACCTTAGGGTGATTGAACCTTAGATACTTCGTTTTTGTGTAATGCATAGGCTTCCCCTTTGATTTGCCTTGAGTTGGAGCAAGAAATTGGAGGTTTAAGGTTTGGTTGGTGAAGGAGTTTGATCTCCTGATGTGGAGATCGATCAACACACACACACAAGTGTGTTTTTTATTTTATTAAATTTTATTAATAAAACTAGTTTTACCACATTGGCAACTATAGTCCCTCCAAATATCCCCGAGTGTCATTTTCGTATAAAAACTAACTCATAAGCTAGTTTCAAACACCTTTTATTAATTTATAAACATAATATTATTAACTAGGTTATTTCCATACTAGAATATAACCTATATTCTTATACTCTAAGTCTCGTGTAAATATTTTACTAATCACGCCTAATGGCGTAGTTAGGCGAACGAATGGTTTTGGGGTGTTACAAGTCTACCCCCCTTAAAGAGGTTTCGTCCTCGAAACCTTTCTTGTGTTGTTGCTTTGGTTACACCAAAGAACCTTAGTGTCTCTAATCAAGTTTGTGCATCGCTCAATCCCTTGACATTCTATAGTCTAACGAGTAGTACTATATACTTATTGTTTGTATCCCTTTACTCGGCTTTCTAACTTTTATTATATGGAAGCTTTAGCTTTCATAATACGACTTGAGTCATCCTATTATTTCGGTTAACTAGGGGCAATATCTACATACTTACCCCCTACCCGACATTTTAGCTACTTATGTTCTTCATAGGTCTTCCCTAGATCCGTAGACTATCCCCGTCTACTATTATCCCGAATGATGTAATGTTTTAAGGGGCCATTCTATCATGCACCTTAGAGCATCTACTGTAATACTCGATTGTAGCATGCATACACATACAGGTCTATGCTTCTATTACTAACAAGTAATTTGTCTTGGTTCCCAAGACTGACCCGACTTTTTAACATAGCCGTTTTCTAGCTTCTTGGATTCACCCCCGAATCCAATCCTTGTTTCTTTTTGGTTTGCTATAATATTATAACAACCTTGCTTTACACTAACATTTTCCTTTCTTTGGCTAATCCTTACTTTAAGAATTTGCCATTTATTTGGTTTACCCAAGTTCCCGTTTTGCTAACTCGATTGGTGGTCATTGCCCCAACCGACCCGTTTAAAGACTTTTGAGTTTTCAGAGTTCAAATCATGTATTTATTTAGAATGATTATTTTCTAAAAATCCTTTTTCTGATTTACCGATCTCAATATAAGTTGAGGTCGGTTTTCTTTTCATAAAACGCGGTTTCGAATAGTCATTACTACGTATTGTATCGACTAATTTCCTGTTATCACGGTTTGCATCAGATTGTAATAACTATACAATCCAACCGTTATTATGTTTTGTATTAAATCGTACCAACAATACAATCTAATGTTGTTGCAGTTTACACTTTCTCATCCTTAACCCGAGGGTTGAATGATTTACTGATTTGTCACGGCCCAAGACCGTTGTTTATGATCATGTTTTTGCACTTTTATTCAACCAAGTTCATGACTTTGATTGAGAGTGCAACTGCCTTGGTCTCTACAACCCGCTCGGGATTGCTTATACCTTGGCTTATTAGTTTATAATTGTCACTGACTCGAAAGTCCAGTTGACCCATGGATTTATCACGGCCCATGTCCGTTGTTTATGATTTATCAACCAAAACCGTAGTTATGATTGATTTACTGAAGCAATACCTCGGCCTCTACGATCCCCACGGGTCGCTTATACCTTGGTTTTTCCTTGCCTCTCTGTTTATCATGGCCCTTCGGGCCATATTTGACTAATCCATGATTGTCCCGACACCTCACACTTACTTAGACCTTGTTACATAGGTTGTATATGTATCAATTGTAAGAAACCCATAGTATCATACGTTTAACACTTACCTGGCCAGGGTAAGCAATCTGCATATGATACACATGGACTTGTTATAATTAGTACATCACATCCTATGTAAGCAAGGCTTCAACTCATGCTTGTGTCCCTTATTTGATTTGGTAAAACTCTTCCTTGATAAATTATTCAATGTTAGGTTTTACCTTCATCCATTAAGAAAAAGCGATGTGTTTTCAATTTAATAAGCTTTGTGTGATCACACTCATTGGTATGATCACAACGCCTTTCTAAACATTAGTTTGGGATGATTACCCCCAACCCGGTCTCGATGTTCAAGTTAAGTTTGTGCATTGATCGTTCATTATCGTGAACTATGCACCTTTCACATTTTTCCTATTGCTTGCATATGCAATTACCACTCTTCAGGTGATAATTGCATACTAATGCACCTACTATGGTTTCGAGCATGTACCTGTTTGATACTTGCTCCCGTGTTCCCTTTCGTTACTGATCCATTAGCCCGAGTCGTTACTTGACTTGGTCCTTAGTGAGCATGCTATCAGTCGTGCTCCCGAAACCTCTACAACCTCGTTTGGTGAATCATTTGATCCTCTCTCGATCAAATAAGATGTTATCATCCCTGTCACATTTATATTTTCAATTAATTAGTAACATGACATTTCATTATTAGTATGCATCACTGCAATAGTGATGTTAGAATTCTTGTTATACGAGATTATCGTTGCCCGAATCAATCTTTTGGATAGGCCCCATGAGTACCTAACCTACACGATATAACTATTGATTACCTATAACAATTTCCGATCAAAACGGATGGTCATTATAGGTATTACTTACCGGATTCCTCGATCAAGTCTTGAACCGAACACCCTTCAACACTTTGAGCGCACGGTTTGAGTCCAAGTATCCTTCCCGACACTCGGATCCCTCAAACCTATGGCTCTGATACCACTTGTAAGACCCTAACCCGTAATCACGCAATTATTGCCTAATCTTACGGGTTTTGACCTTAACTAAAAACCACTCCCGATTAAAGCTTTGAAATTTTCTTTATAAGTCAACCCATTAAGATCAAATACATGTTTGATTCACACAAATTTTACTTTTTAATAGTTGAAACATATTTTAAGATGTTGCGTTTTAACGGGAGTTCCTTAGATTCTAGTGCGGAAGCTTGATGAGTGTTCGGGCGTGTTCGGTTCTTCTCGCGACTTGATCCTTGCTCCGGGTCGTCCCTTGAATGTTTACCTAGCACCATCACACAAAGAATGGTTAGTGGGTTGTCAATAATACATTTGAACTAGTGTGAGAGTCGTTACACGTCGAAACGGAACGAACCAGGCCCAACGGCCCTTTATCAGGAGAACAAACTGCTGCAACTTTTGCGCAGCAGCTGTTCGGATCGCTTTTACCCCTTCTAAAACCCAAAATCCGACTTCGACTTTCAAATGAGAATTGTTCTACGCTCCGAGAGCTTTCCAGGCATATAAAGAACACCTCCTAACGATTTTTCTACGATTTTATACGCAATTTTAAAGTTCGTGCCGACGTGCAGGTCAAAGCGCGCGGCCGCTCGGCCTCTGTGAGCGGCCGCTCGAAGCTTCTGATGTGATTTTGGTGATTTTTAAGCATGGGAATCATGTCGGAACCGCATTTGATGATTCCCGAAGCCTAAGTAATGACTCGCCGACTAAATAAACCTTTGTTTGACTGAAATTATGGTCCGGTTTATGTCGCCATGATCCGGTTCTTAGTTTTGAATGTTTATGGCGACTTTTACCCAATTTGACCCATTTAGACATTTAACTTATCCAAACACCATTTGACCATGCGCAATGCATCTAGTTTATGTTGTCAAGTCATTATACACTTGATCAACTAAAGTGTTTGTCCGATTTGTTTCATTACGACTTAGATTCTTAGAATTCAACCTTTATTAATCCTTTAAATCCCCAAAATGCCCCTCATGACCAAATCTTTCAATTTAGCCATTCGTGGCGAAACTTCTTGTTTCAAATCCAATGTTTTTGACTCAATGACTTGTTTAAAAACCTCTAAGTCCTTCCGGACTTAGAGTTTCATCCTTTCTCAAGTTTTCACTTGTTTTAGTTGATTCTAAGCGCATTAGCGCGCATTAGACATAGTTGTGGAAATAACTTACTTGATTTGCAACCACACTTCATGTGGGTAGTTTTAGTACCCATGTTGCTTCGCCCGAAGGTGTTTTATTAGCTACGGACTTACCGGGTGCTCGTGTCCCATATTCATACCTTGTGCTCATCCTCCATGATTCTTAACATCAAGCATGCATACACGAGTGCGTTTACCTGCGTGATTTCTAGATAGACACATTAACTTCTCGGAACTCAAATGATAATAGCATACCATTTGATCCGTAAACCTCAAGAATCTCAATGCTTGGAAAACAAGCATCAAGTGTTGGACTTAAATGATGACGAATTCACCATATGACCCGTTTAGACCCATAGTTCATGATACTATGTTACCCAAGTTTTTATTATGGTTCAAGTGACACCAACTTGACCCGTTTAACACCATTCTTAACGGCTTCATTCAAATGCTTTCATTTAGATTAAAACATCATTTTCACATATCTTTATTTATTGACCCGTTTGATGGATTTCACCATTTGGTCATAACACATTGTCCTGATTAAGGTCATAAACCACGTTTTGTATTGAGTGCACATAAGGTGACCCATTAATAGCTTCTACCCCTTGGGGTTTATCTTTATCACACATTCAAGATTTAAGACTAATATCTACAAGATTTAAGCTATGTTATAGTACATTGGTGTAAGTAAAACTTACCTCGCATCCATTCTTGTTTCCATAAGTATTCGCCTTGCATCCGTTTGACCCGTTTGCTCCCTCTTGGTTGTACCTAACTTGGGGATGAGTCAAACTTGTCTATTAGAATACATAATATGGAATTTTGTTCACTATCCATAACATCATGTATTCATTATCATTTCTAGCTAAATCCATAGCCATTTTCTTACATGTCTAGTTAAGATTAACTCATCTAGGCATTTCATCAAACACTTGGTGTGCATCCACCAATATACTTAGTTTTCAACATTCTAAGTTTAACCAAAGCACAACCGATTGTCCAATTGACATCATAACATGTTATTTAGGCTTTTTAGCTAAAATTCCTCATTAAGAAAACTCCTAAGAGTTAACTAAATCATTAAACATAAAGGGTTTCAACCTAGAGGTGAAACCCCAATTTTCGCATATTCACATAATCATATGAGTATAATCAAATACACAATTAAAATGAAATTCATAACCAAATTAGACTTGATTAAGGTTCCCTAAGGTTAGAAAAACCTCCATCAACATAAACCTTCACGTTTTTGTGAAAACCCTAGTTTTTCACCATTATCAAGAATGAATCTTACATCAAATTAAGCCAAATAAAAGGTACCTTAGGGTGATTGAACCTTAGATACTTCGTTTTTGTGTAATGCATAGGCTTCCCCTTTGATTTGCCTTGAGTTGGAGCAAGAAATTGGAGGTTTAAGGTTTGGTTGGTGAAGGAGTTTGATCTCCTGATGTGGAGATCGATCAACACACACACACAAGTGTGTTTTTTATTTTATTAAATTTTATTAATAAAACTAGTTTTACCACATTGGCAACTATAGTCCCTCCAAATATCCCCGAGTGTCATTTTCGTATAAAAACTAACTCATAAGCTAGTTTCAAACACCTTTTATTAATTTATAAACATAATATTATTAACTAGGTTATTTCCATACTAGAATATAACCTATATTCTTATACTCTAAGTCTCGTGTAAATATTTTACTAATCACGCCTAATGGCGTAGTTAGGCGAACGAATGGTTTTGGGGTGTTACAATAAATAAGCCGTTACGAGTCCTACGATGTCATTCTTGAAGTTCGTGGACGCCTTGATGCTTTTAAAGAAAGACTTGCGCGTGATTAACGTTAACGAACTGACATCGGTAAATATTGGGTAAACTAGACTAACATAAGGATATTATATGTAAATACGACGCGTGTTTGCTAGTGAAGCGATCGGATGTGAAATCGGCTTGAAAACGGCTTAAAACGCAGTGTTTTGGAAAACGCGGGAAATAACCGACATGGGAATCAAACGTCTAAATACGTGGTTTTAACCACATTGTACTTTCGAAATAGTTATTTATTATAAATAATGTCATTTATTAAGTTTCGAAAGTGAACGGATCATTTAAATAAAGGAAACCGCAACTAACGTAACTAACGCTATTTTAACGCGTGTTCTGAAAGAACGTGTTGGATGTCAAAAATAATATTATATTTGCTCGGTTTAGTTATATTTCTAATTTCGATCAAAACTGATTAAATTTCGTAATTAATTATTGAACCAGTTTAGAACCGAAGCATTTTAAGTTTAAAGCGGGTTCGTATGCGTTGTGCCAACCTACCAAAGAACCCTAGCTATTTAAACTCTTAAACTCCTCCTCCCTCACTTTCTTCTCTGCAGCCACACCCCAAACAAACCATCTCACTCTCTCTAAAGCTCGTCTCTCTCTACTCTCTCTCTATGACCGCTCCCTCTCTACTCTCTCTCGTCCCCGTTACCATGACAGCCGGCCACCACCAAGCTTAGGTGGTGGTGGCGCTGGCCTGTGAGCATGAAAACACCAATGAACAGCAGCAATCAGTGGCGGCGCGGCGTTCCTAGCAAAAAAACGAGCAGTACCAGCGATTAATCGGAGCAAAGGGGGTCGGGTTATGAACTTGCTGGCTGGTGTGGTGGTTCATTTTGGTTCGTGGTGCTGGTTCGAGGTTAGAGATGAGCAAAGGGGGTCGGGTTATTAATTGTCTAGGAACATAATAAGTAATTAGATTAGTTGCATTTAATGATTCTTAAGCATGATATATGTTTTTATCTTAAATAATGGAATCACACAGCAAGAAGCTCTTTTAAGTTTTTAACAAACTAGTTGGGGTAATCTAAAATCTCGATACAGAGATAGGTGAAACAGTCGAGTCTCAGTTACATGTACATGATGCTGTACGGTCTAGATTCAGATCTTCAGCAAAATCCAAAAAAAAAAAAAAAACATTGTAGATGAATGCTTAAATTACTTCAGAAGAAGCATATCACAGAAACTAGGCCACAACTGTTCAAGTATTCCAAGTATAGCGCTTTTTATGGTTATCACGACCAAAATAGTAATTGAGAGCTAAATCTAAGTTAAATTATGGCAGCCGCTTGTCAACGTATTAAGGTGTTTTATTTCAGAAATTTCCTTAGGCACTATCTAATATTGCAACTAGTCATGTAGATTGTTGTATTGCTGGATTGAAGGGATGTTAGATTCTAGCTTTGTATATAAAATTTTGATATCATTAGGAGTTTATAATCATAAAAGGTCTTATCTTGCAGGTTGGCAATAGATCAAGTGAATTTCATCCGGAAGTAATTAGAAGAGTGAGATGTGAGAGTTCTTACATATACGAGCTAGGAATTGATGCTAACTGGAGGAACGGATGTAAAGGTTGTTGCGTTTGTTTACTTCATGATGCTAATGTCAATGGTGATGGTGAGGGCAATGTTGATGCTCTAGCAACAACTATGAAGAAAAACATGAAACACCTATATAACAAAACGGACCCCATTTTGGTGTTGGCTGATAACGAGCTCGATTTTTGTAATGAGCTTGTTAAGAAGCTTGACTATTGGTCAAACATCACTGCCGCTACTGTTGGCCCAGAGCCAAATATAGGAATCGCAAAAGAGAGGCTTCAACAGTTACACGTTATGAAAATCAAACTATATCATAACACTAACCCTCTCAATCACATCATTCCAATCCTCTCAATAGAACCTGAGCCGGAGAGAAAAGAGAAGGGGTTGGAGTCGGAGGGGAAAGAAAAGGATTTGAATTCGGATGGAAAAGAGAAGGGTTTGGAGTCGGGGGGGGGGGGAAGAAAAGGAATTGGATTCGGAGGGTAAGGACAAAGGGCGGGAGCCGAAGGGACAAGAGAAGACACCGGATGGGGAGGACAAGAGGCTTGAGCCGACTTTTAGCATCATTGTGTTGTTTGAACCGACTTTCCCCGATGTGACCGGGAAGTGGGATGCACCGAAGACTATCAAGTAAAACTTTTATATTAAATATACATAATTATTTATAATTACATCACATAATTTAATATTTCTTTTTCTCTATTTTGAGGTTGATTCGGTCTCGTCTAAAGGCCTACTTCACAACGGCTATCACTAGGTTTATACCCGAGGGAGGGGGAGAGGTGCAAATCGTCATGAAAGAAACAGGAAAACATAGGGGTTGGAATATCTCTCTAGTTGTTGAGGAAATAGTTGAGTTGATAGAGCTCATCCCCCGACTCACATTTGTATGGGGTGGGTTCTTCAAATAAATAGGAAACAAAAAGAAAAGGAAGGGCAGAAGCAAAGATAAAAAGAAAACCGACAATGATCACAAAAATTATTTGTGTGTGGCGGTTTTTTTACAAACAAAACCGCTTGAAGATAACGCTGAAGGTGAAGCAGGATCGGAACAACAGTGAGGAGTTATGTGTCAAGAGTGGTTTCATAAGAAGTTTAGTGATTATGCATGATAAAGTTACAATAACTTTAAACCCTTCTCTTTTCTTACATTACACAGTATCTTTATCATGCATAATCACTAAACTTCTTATGAAACCACTCTTGACACATAACTCCTCACTGCTGTTCCGATCCTGCTTCACCTTCAGCGTTATCTTCAAGCGGTTTTGTTTGTAAAAAAACCGCCACACACAAATACTTTTTGTGATCATTGTCGGTTTTCTTTTTATCTTTGCTTCTGCCCTTGCTTTTCTTTTTGTTTCCTATTTATTTGAAGAACCCACCCCATACAAATGTGAGTCGGGGGATGAGCTCTATCAACTCAACTATTTCCTCAACAACTAGAGAGATATTCCAACCCCTATGTTTTCCTGTTTCTTTCATGACGATTTGCACCTCTCCCCCTCCCTCGGGTATAAACCTAGTGATAGCCGTTGTGAAGTAGGCCTTTAGACGAGACCGAATCAACCTCAAAATAGAGAAAAAGAAATATTAAATTATGTGACATAATTATAAATAATTATGTATATTTAAAATAAAAGTTTTACTTGATAGTCTTCGGTGCATCCCACTTCCCGGTCACATCGGGGAAAGTCGGTTCAAACAACACAATGATGCTAAAAGTCGGCTCAAGCCTCTTGTCCTCCCCATCCGGTGCCTTCTCTTGTCCCTTCGGCTCCCGCCCTTTGTCCTTACCCTCCGAATCCAATTCCTTTTCTTTCCTCCGACTCCAAACCCTTCTCTTTTCCCTCCGAATCCAATTCCTTTTCTTTCCCCTTCGACTCCAACCTCTTCTCTTTTCCCTCCGGCTCAGGTTCTATTGAAAGGATTGGAATGATAGGATTGAGAGGGTTAATGTTATGATACACTTTTGATTTCCATAGCTTGTAATTGTTGAAGCTTCTCTTTTACGATTCATATATTTGGCTTTAGGCCAACAGTAGTGGCAGTGATGTTTGACCCATAGCCAAGCTTCTTAACAAGCTCGTTGCAAAAATCGAGCTCGTTATCAGCCAACACCAAAATGGGGTCCGTTTTGTTATATATGTGTTTCATGTTTTTGTTCATAGTTGATAGAGCATCAGCATTGCCCTCACCATCACCATTGACATCACCCTCATCAGAAGAGCTTCTTGAGAATAACCGTGGCATCATAAAGGGACGTTCTGCTGTTTTCAACCCACTGATTATGCTATTGCTCTTCCATGAGCGGAGAACACGGTGAGTTGGCCCATTCGTGGACGTCTTAGGGTTCAGCTATATAAGCGCTGCTTCCCTGATATTTTTCTCTGTCTTTTGTCATTGTATTTGTTTATATTCTTTGTATTGTTCTAGAGGCATCGTCTTCGAGGTATTGTCTTCCTCCATGTATTATCTTCATCTGGTTGTAAGTATTTACAATATTATTGTTGTGTATCAGCTAATTATTAATTAGCTGCTTCTTACACGATACTTCTTATTAAAGATCTCACTGATTTGGTGAGATCTAGGGTTTGGGGGGTGTTTTTATGGTTTGGGTTAATTAAGAGTTTTGTCACATGTTTTCATCGCTATATCTTCTTATTCATATGTTGATTGTGATTGTTTGAGTTATTCAGTAGATCTATAAAACTTTACATGGTATCAGAGCATTGGCTCATGATTATGTGAAGGATTTCTTTTTTCGTTGATAATAGGTCGAGGATCTGATCTAAATAATAGATCTGATACTTGATCTTTTTATTTCTGTTCTTGGATGTTTCTTATCTTGAAGGATCTGATCTTATTATCATAGATCTGGTTCTTCATGTTTTATATGTGGTAGATCTAATCTTATATAGATCTTGTCTATTACATCTGTTGTCATCTGGATCTGTTGCTTTAGATTTAGATCTGTCTTGTGTCTGAAAAAAAGGGTGACTCAACTTGTCAGCTAGAGTTAGGGGTGGGACTTGTTGGCATAATGCAAGCTGGAACGTGGGAGTTCGAGGTCTCATGAACTACTACTAAAAACCTACTTTTTTTCTTTTTGGACAAACGATATCAGGTCTATGGATGGATCCAGATCTACGGGCGGGCCGGCCCCAGCCGATGAGCATAAGGAATCTATACTCGAGCGTTCAACTGGGCCCCTGACAGGATAGGTGAGGAACTATTGTTGGCTTATTGTTGGTGATTGATCTGGTGAGTTCTCTAGATAGGCTCTGTAAGTTTTCTCTGGATAGGAAGCTTGCACTATGTAAGTTTTATGTTTACTATTTCTTTTCTTTCATTAATTGTTGATCTTTGCTTTTGCTGGAGTATTTTGTTTCTTATTTCTTGTGTCTAGGTGTCTTGGCCGGTTAGGGTGGGCCGACATTTGATTGTGTTTGTTTTGGTTGGTTACTTTGTTTTGAGTTTATTTTGTTCTTATATATACATATTATATTTTCTGTTGCTTCTGTTGGTTTGCCTTTTGCTTCTGAACAGGTTTCAAAGTTAATGAACCTTATCAGTGAAAAGTCTACTAGTGATCCTCAAACTTCCAATTCTGGAGGTAACATGTTTAATGGTTTTTCTAGCATGTCTACTTTACAAAACTTAAGGACTGTCTTAGAAAATTTTTCAAATTGTTCAAGTTTTGTAAAACAAGTTATTTGTCATAGTTGGATCACTGATTCTGGTGCTAATCAGCGTATGTCTAATAGTGATCAAAACATGATAAATTGTATTAATGTGTCTGATTTTGATGTTAAGTTAAACATCCTAATGGAACTAGTGCTAAAGTTGCTAAGATAGGGGATGTTGTTCTTGCTGAAAATGTTTTGTTAAAATATGTTCTTTATGTTCCTGATTATTGTGTCAATTTGTTATCTATTCATAAGCTTGCTAGGGATAATAAGTTGACTCTCTTGTTTGATGAAAATAAATGTTTTATCCAGGATTTTAAATCCAAGAGAATCTCGGTGACTGATAGACAGAGTGATGGATTGTATTTTATTGGTGATAAAGTGAGTATTAATCATGTTAGTTTGAACAGTGTTAGTGAGCCTAATCTTTGGCATAATAGATTAGGCCACCCATCTGATAAAGTTCTTGATGTGTTAAAAGATGTTTTAAATATTAATGTTTCATGTTCTCAACCATGTGAAGTCTGTCACAAGTCTAAACAAACTAGAAATCTTTTTCCTTTAAGTGACCATAAAACAAAAGAAGTAGGTGATGTTATACACCTTGATGTTTGGGGACCATATAGAATGACTAGTAGAGAAGGTTATAAATATTTTTTAACTGTTGTTGATGATTATTTTAGAACTGTTTGGTGTTATTTAATGAAAGGAAAAAGAGAAGTGTTTGATAATATAATGTGTTTTTATGAATATTTAGTTAAAACTCAGTTTAAAAAACAGCTTAAGATTTTTCGAAATGATAATGGTAGTGAATTTGTTAATAATCAAATGAGTCAATTCTGTTTGTCTAAGGGGATTATACATCAAACAACTTGTGTATATACCCCACATCAGAATAGTTTGGTTGAGAGGAAACATAGACATCTTTTAAACATGACAAGAGCTTTACCATTAAGATTTTGGTCTGAGTGTGTTCTAACTGCTACCTATCTTATTAACAGGATTCCTTCTTCTGTTTTAAATGGTAAGAGTCCATATGAGGTCATGTTAAGGTCCCCCCCCCCTAACCACACACACTCTTGACCATCTTAAGACATTTAGTTGCTTAGGTTTCATAGCTGTTTTAGATGAACCTGATAAAATGGCTCCTAGAGCTGAAAAGTGTGTTTTAATTGGATACTCAAATTTTAAGAAGGGTTACAAATTGTGGAATTTGGAACAAAAACATATTGAATATTCAAGAGATGTTAGATTCTATGCAAACATTTTCCCTTTTAAAACTGATTTGAATGAAAATGTTTTGTCTAAAGATATTGAGTTAAATCATTTTAACTTTTTTGATCTATATGAAACTTAAGTAACCTAAGTGTCTGATTTGGTTAAGGGGAATGAACCTCCCAATGATGAAGGGGGAATCAAAGAGTCTCATGTTGGTCTGTCTAATGAGCAACCAGGTGGGTCTCCCAAAGCTACCAATCATACTAATTCAACCCAGCATGATGGCAGTATTGGTGGTAGACAACCTGAGGGTGTTGGCCATGATGATGAACCAACAATTGATGAACCTATTCCACCTGAGGGGGGAAGTGTTAGGAAGTCATCTAGACAGTCTGTCTTTCCTAGGAAATTAGACTATAATAATGTACCTTTCACTTTGAACAGTAAATCATTACCACTGTTGTTATTTTATAACTTTTTTAGGGTCATTTTCGTCATTCTTTTTTGTGGGGTTTAAACCAGATTACATCTCCTATCTCTCACTCACCTAACCCTCATCCCATTCCCACCGCTTCCTATCTCTATCCTCCGCCCATCGCACCGCCTGTTGCTTATGTTCGTCACCGTATCGTGCCATCACTGAGGTCAAGATAAGAGACAGAATACGACATCACTGACAACCGATGTGAGAGAGGGGGCGGTGATCTCCGGCGATGTGCCGATAAAGATTCCGATTAACGAGATGCATGTCCCCCTTTTCGACTACATCGACAAACCCCAAGGTCAGATTTTGTGATTTGTCGTTAATATATTTTATTTCATCGGCGATTAGCGGAAACAAACCAACAATTAAAACAAAAGACGGCTCAGGAGATGAGCGAGTGTGTTGGGTCTAGAGATGGATGATTGAGAGTCTCCTGATGGGTGACGTGGACGGAGTAAGGGTGTGGTGGTGGTGGTGGAGTTCGGTGATGGGTTTGTGTTTGACATCGTGAAGGTTCGTAAGGTTGGGTGGAGTGTGACTGGTTATTGTTATCCTTCACATAAAGCAACCAACATATCACTTCATCTTTCCATGATTTCAAAGATTACCAATTACTCTTTTAATATATTTTTGTATACCAGTTTATGATTTTGTGGTTGGTTTTTGTTTTTTCAAAGAAAAAGCAAAACTTTTTGTGTTTCCAATAACACCCTTCTTTGATTTCCATCTTTGTTGATTTGTTAATCACAGTTTATCTGAATCTTGAAAGAAATATAAGTTATGTGCACAGGAGATATTTGACTATTGCGTAAGTTGTTTTGAATTAGTATATACCTTTTGCTTGGTTATGATGAGTTACATATGATTTCCGATTACTGATGACGATGGCGTGGTAGGGCCGGTGGATGGCAGGTCCTAACTTGCAACCCACCTTGCAGCCATGGTTCTGAAAACTCTGAACCAAGATGGTTAAATGTTATTATTATTACTATCTTCTTTGTTTAGTCGATTTTTTGTGGCTTCTAGTATTATATGGTTAGTTGATTCTGTTTAGGGCACTGGTTTGTTTCGTTGTTAAGGTTTTGATTGATCATTGAATTGATGTGTAACATACCAGACTGACGGCCAGAGGAGTCGACCATGGCCTCCGGCCTCTACTGGTAATTAATATTTTATAGAGTTAATTGCTAATTTAGTCCCTGAGGTTTGTTAAAAATTGTCACTTTCATCCAAATCTTTTTTTTTGTCAATTTAGTCCCTGTGGTTTCATTTTTTTGTCATTTTAGTCCCTTATGTTTGTTAAAAATTGTCACTTTCATCCAAATCTTGTTAGTCTACGGGGACTAAAATGACAAAAAAATGAAACCACAGGGACTAAATTGACAAAAAAAAAAGATTTGGATGAAAGTGGCAATTTTTAACAAACCCCAGGGACTAAATTGGCATTTAACTCTATTTTATAACTTCGACCAGTTTTCTATTGATAGAATAATGTGGATTTTGGCTGTGACGGTTGTTTAAGTTTTGGCTTTTGAAACTCTGATTCGCTTTCATGAGCTTTTGATTTGGCCTTTAGGGGTTGTTATGTTGAAGCTCTGATGATTTGCTTAGCCTGAAATAAAACCCCAGATGTGTAATTTCGGCGAGGGTGTGAAAGAAGTGTATACATGACCAATTCTTTTATAAGGGTATGGCATCAATACATTATATATCTATGTTTCAACGGTTACCCATGAAGTGTTCGGTATATTGTTCAAATGAACAGACTTTGATTAGTGGTATGTGCATTTGGTGAAGGTGATCTGAACATTGGCGAATGACCCTGATTGAACGTGGTTGTAACAGGAGAGTCTTTAAACGTGGGTCCGAGCTCCTACACAACAGTCGGAGGTATTGGAACTGCAGCAACTTATGGCTGCAGTCACGGATTTTGGGTTCGGTTTGGGCGACGACAAATGGTTATGGGAAGCAGATGGGTCGGGTTTGTTTTCTGTTCGGAGCATGAGGGTCTTGACACAAAGAGAGTGGTTCGTGGATAGGGGGATGGATTTCGATTGGAATTCATGGGTTCCACTTAAAGTCAACTTCCTGCTGTGGCGTTTAATTCAAGACAGATTACCGACTTCAGAAGCGCTCATCAGAAGAAATATTACACTAGATAATACCCGGTGCAGGTTCTGTAACGAGGTGGACGAGACGACCTTGCATTTGTTCGCTGACTGCAGACTGGCCGCGCAGATCTGGGAGTTTGTTGCAGCGTGGTGCAGGCTGCAGCCTGTTTTTATATTGGAACTAAAAGATTTCTTCTATCAGTTGACTTTTCTGCATAGCAAAGGTATTGTTTTTATGTTCTTTTGTTTAGTTTTTCTTTTTTGATTTGATCTATTTGGATTTGAATAATTAATTTTGGATATTCAGTTTATTCTTTGATCACAGTTTATGATTTTTGTTTTATGTTGATTACTCAAGGATAACTATATTTAAGTCAATATATTTCATTGTTTATGTGTGTTTGTATGCATATTGATTATGTATATAAAATTTTAAATGAGGTCACTACTGACTAGATACATCCAATCCAAACTTGAATGATGTTACATACATTCAAAGTTTAAAAGAACGGAAACGCGCCTCGAGGCGCCTCGAGGCGGAATTAAAAAATTTAATAAATAATTATATATCTTTCAAAAAAAATAAAATGCTAACTAATTTCATCATCAAATTCATCAAAAACACACATAAAAAAGACATAAAATGTCACAAAAAGTCGAAAACATAAAAAATATACCTGAAACCCCCTGAGGCGCATCTGAGGCGCAACTTTTTATAACGCCTCAGTTCTGTGAGGCGCATACCACTGTTCAAACACCTGAGGCGCCGCCTCAGAAGCGTTTTCAGACCAAATCGCCTTGAGGCGCACGCCTCAAGCGTTTTTTTAAACCATGCATACATTAACTTATTCTGTATTCTCTCATAGTCTCATTTGTACAATTTTCTTCATGTAGCATGAATTTTACAACATGGGTTCTCTTTGCACTAAGCTCTTTCCATGTTGTCTGGCTTCATCACAAGATTCATCGGTCGTTGAGGATCCTAAAGCTGGTATGTTATCAGCATAATGGATTTTCTTACCTCTTTTTGGTTCATGGTTAGATAAATATGCAGGAGGTAAGTTGGGCAGGCTAAGCAGGTTGTATTAAACATGACTATAAATCTATTGTTAAACAATCGAACTTTTTACGCACACACTTGATTCAGCCTATATCTTATTTAGCTAAGCCTATTTACTATTTAGTATTTAGTTCACCTGTTCGACTCATGAGCAATAAGTTATAACCCAAAAAAAAGAGCAATATGTTATAACACCTAAACTGACCCGTATATTATATACTCTGTGCTTTTGTAATCACTGCATGGAATAAGGATGAGGCTGCGAGTGACCCAAATGCATTTAAAGAAATCACACTGGAGCAACTTAAAAACGCAACATCAGGTTTTGCTGTTGAGAACATCGTCTCTGAACATGGTGGAAAGGCTCCAAATGTTGTTTATAAAGGGAAACTCGAGAATCAAACGAGGATAGCTGTAAAGCGGTTTACTGGATCAGCTTGACCTGATGCTCGACAGTTTTTGGTATTATGTCAAACTTGCTCGGTTTCTAGATGTTTAACGTTCAGCTGCTTTTGGATTCTTACAAAAAAGTTGTTTGATTTCATGCACTTTTTGTGAACTTTAAAGTCTTTAAATATGCTTATTGGGCATAAATGTCATTTTACTTCCTATTCGAAATTTACCTGTACTTATCACAAGTATGGACTGTTAACAATTGAAACTTCAGAATGTTATCTTTTCAAATATCAGGAAGACACTTGGAACCTGACCAATCAGGTTAATTTCAATATATATAAATATATTCAGTTTGGCGCTGTGTCATTACTTAATTATTTTCTAAATCGGATTGACGCCGCCGCAACGCGCGGCCGGATAAAAACCTAGTTTAATGAGTTTATTGTTGATGGCAAAGTTAACTATAATCTTTTTAGTGAAAATTTCTGTTTTGTGTCCTGTTTGAATAAAACAGTGGAACCCAGTTGTTATTATGAAGCTTCTAAAGATCCTAAATGGATTGAAGCTATGAATGCTGAAATGGAAGCATTGCATAGGAATAACACTTGGGTTTTGGCTGATTTACCCAAAGATAGAAAACCTATAGAATGCAAATGGGTTTTTTAAGATTAAATATAAGGCTAATGGTGAAATAGAAAGATATAAGGCCAGACTTGTAACAAAAGGTTATAACCAAAGAGAAGGAATAGACTTTGGTGAAACTTTTTCAACAGTTGTTAAAATGGTGACGGTTAGAGTTGTCCTTAATTCTTCTGTTTGTAACAATTGGCCTTTGTATCAATTAGATATTAACAATACATTCCTATATAGGTCAATAACTAAGGATGTTTATATGAAATTTCCTGAAGGTTATTATTCTAAGGATGAAACTAAAGTCTGTAAGTTGGTTAAATCTCTTTATGGCTTAAAACAAGCACTTAGAAAGTGGAATGAGAAATTAACCAAGGTTTTACTTGACATTGGTTTTGTCCAGAGCGTTTGTGATTATTCTTTGTTTATTTTGTCTAAAGAAGGTGTATTTGTTATGTTAGCATATGTTGATGATATTATTTTAACTGGTAATAATGAAGATGAAATAAACAAAGTTAAAAAGTGTTTGAATTCTAAGTTTCTTATTAAAGACTTAGGGTTGTTAAAATACTTTCTTGGTATTGAGGTTTTAAGAACACAATCTGATATTTGTCTTTCTCAGAGAAAGTATGAGTTATTAGATGAATTTGGGTATTTAGGGTGTAAGCCTGTTGCTACACCTATTGAACAAAGTTATGTTGTCTCTGTTAAAAATGGTAAAAATGATAAGCTTCTTGATGACATTACTGGATATCAGAAGTTGATTAGGAAGCTTATTTACCTTTCTTTAACTAGAGCTGATATTACTTATGTTCAATATTTAAGCCAATATATGCATAAACCCACAACTGGGCATCTTCAAGTGGCTCTTAGGCTTCTAAGATACGTGAAGATGTCTCCAAGAAAGGGTATTTTAATCAGCAAAAGTGATAGTCTTGATTTAGTTGGTTACACTGATTCAGACTGGGCTAAGTGTTTGGAAACAAGAAAATTTGTGTCAGGTTTTTGCATATATCTTGGCAAGTCTTTAGTTTCTTGGAAAAGCAAGAAACAAAGCACAGTGTCTCGGTCATCAGCCCAGGCTGAGTATCGAGCTATGTGCTCTGCAGCATGTGAAATGATTTGGCTTAAAAATCTATTGTCTGAACTAAAGGTAAATGTAAGTTTACCTATGAAGTTATATTGTGACAGGAAGGCAGCTATTTAAATAGCTGCTAACTTATGTTTCATGACCGGATAAAACACTTTGAATTGGACCTGCATTTTCTGAGGGAAAAGTATATGATGGTGTTGTTCAGCCTGAGAAAATTGAGTCAAGTTGTAAAATTGCAGATGGCTTTACCAAGGGACTTGGTGTTGAACAACATAAAGTGTTTTGTAAGGAGTTAAATATGTTAGATCTGTTTAATACTTGAATTAAGGGGCGTGTTAAAAATATGTCTTGGTTATAATTCAAGTATTAAAACATGTTCTAATATGATGCAATATTGTTTATTACATGTTATATTATTATTGGGTTGTCCAGTGTGTTTTGCAGGCTAACATTGGGCTTGTGATTTGGGCTTGAGGTGTGGCCTGGTTACAACTGAAAGGAGACTGGATTGGAGGGCCCAATATTTGGCCCATTCATGGACGTCTTAGGGTTCAGCTATATAAGATGCTTCCCTGATATTTTTCTCTATCTTTTGTCATTGTATCTGTTCTTATTCTTTTTATTCTCTCTGTATTGTTCTAAAGGCATTGTCTTTGAGGTCTTGTCCTCCTCCATGTATTATCTTTGTCTGGTTGTAAGTATTTACAATATTATTGTTGTGTATCGGCTGATTATTCATAATCAGCTGCTTACACGAGATTTCTTATTAAAGATCTCACTAATTTGGTGAGATCTAGGGTTTGGGGGGTGTTTTTATGGTTTGGGTTAAACAAGAGTTTTGTCACCTGTTTTTGTCGCTATATTTTCTTGTTCATGTGTTGATTGTAATTGTTTGTGGATTGTTTGAGTTATTTAGTAGATCTATAAAACTTTACACTTATCAATGTGGTGATAGAACAAAGGGGACTGCTTATGACTTTATCACTAGTTCATTAATGCATCATCATTGAATATTTTGATCATAAATATGAGATATGGAACTGAATATATACTAGTGGGAAAGCCCGCGCGTTACAGCGGGTGTCCGACTGATATCAAATTCAATGATTATGTCTATTCCTAAAACCACAACCAATTCCGGGTTCAGAACATTTTCATTCCATAAAACCCACGTGATGTAGGGGCACCACGATTTACAATTGGGTGAGTGTCGCGGAGCATGTTGCAAATAGTGGATAATGATTTATTTTTTTAGTTATTGATTGAAAATAGGGACTCAAGATGTGACTATCATGACCAAATGGCTAAGTGATCCACCATTTTGATCAATCCATCTCTTATAAAAACATGAAAACAAATATGTGGGAAAACAACATACATATTTAAAAAAAATATCATTAGATTTTCCTTTGTCTACTAAACTCATGACACTCAAAATTTCTCTCCATACAACCACCAATGACATATACATGTTTGGTTAACCATCTCCAAACGCTTTATGTTTCACACTGAATTTGCACCGACCAAAGTGAATGATTGAATACGCCAACACACATATGAGATGAACATATGTGGATAGTCCATGCCTTCAGCCGATACTGGACCTATGATGTTGAACTTATACGATAATGCAGGCATAGGGAACGCTTCGCGATACAAAATCACCCGACCCATGTTTATAAAAAAAATATTATAGATCTTTTAAATATTATTGTAATCACAAAAAAAAAAATAACAAATTACCTCATTTGTTTCTGAACCAGTAGCAATGTGATCATCACATACAATTGATGAGCCCGAACACGACCCATATATTTATTCATGTCAAAACTTTAACCCTAACCTGGATACATACAAAATAGCGTAACCCAAACACAACCCGTTTAACATATTCATCTAAAAGAGTCAATAAGTGTGATTGGTTAAAATAGATTGTACTCAAGTTGTAATCGATTAGACGGGTTGGCGCCTTGAGCTAATAAAGTATATATTTTCCTATTCTTTTATTCTAATTTGTAAACGGGTTGGCGAGTCGACCTCCATAACCGAACCAAACCAAACCTAGAAACTCAACAACTGAAAAACAAACACAAAAGAAAGACGAAAGGAAAACCATATATAAATATTCATATCAGCCCAAAAGATAGACGAAATTCGAGGTTTTATTTTCAAGTTAAAGTTTGAATCGCTACCTTGAAGATATGCAACAAATTTGATAATGCTTAGATCGAATAGAAAATAGAAACATGCGGCTGGTGGCTGCTGGTTGAGACCTGTTCGTCAACCAGTGGTGAGCGGCAGAACATCCACGATATGGTTACCCTTGTCAAAAAAAAATTGTTGCATTAACTTGCTTCTTTTTGCATCTGATTCCTCTTTATCTGTATAGCCTGCAACAGTAAAGAGACCTTATGAAAGCAAGATTACTGTCTAGTTAAAAAAGAAAATGAAAAAGAAGGTTGGCCAAATTATGAAAGCCTACATCTTTAGATAAAAGTGCTTCAATATTCAAATATGTCCTTGGATTAATAGATGCTAGTTTCATTGACAAGAACTACAAAAGAAAAAAAAGGCAAATAAAAAATCAGTAAATCATTTAGAAAATCAAGAAAATCAATGTATTTAATCTTCTCTATACCATAAAATTGCTTATGTATATACCTCTACTTGTCTTTGTAACAACTGCACATAATTTATAGTGTGAGGGGAAGGGAAGTAACAGTGAGTTTAGAAGATGAAGGGGGCCATTGAAGGAGATGATAATTGTAGATGTCTTAAAAGAAACCAAACAGACGCAGCTTAAGCCTTTTGAAATGTGAATGCATTATATGGTTGTACATGTAGATTTAAATTTTGTAAGGATGAGAAAAGAGGGTAGTATTGTAAATTTCTTTTGATATTGTAAAGGATGAGGTGGGTAAAATGCCTACATTACCCTCCTAAGTGTCTTAATTGTCACAGTTATCCCCATAATACCCTTAAATTTTTGCTTAAATATGGTGTACATGTTGCTTCTTAAGTTGTACGAAAATGAAAATGACTATGTTAGCCATCACTCTTCCTTAATAAAATAATATATATATATATATGATCTGGATCACTTGAGAACTCCTATGAGTTGTGAGAACCATAGTAACTCACTTTATAACCACACACTTATTATAATAAAAAATGAATATGTGGTCCAAAATTAAACAACAATAAAATAATGAATAAAATATTAATATACTTATATGGGGGTTAAAATCCCTTACACTGGTGTAATTTGGTGTAAATTAATGTATTTTTTTATAAAAAAAAATTTACAGCGGGGTTTACGTGTTTTTACACTAGTGTGCAAAAAAAATTATTTTTTTTCACCTTCGGCTTTCGTCTCACTTGAGAAGAATAAGCTCTTCATCATCATATAGTTGGTTTCAGTTCTCAACCTACTACTGTATGAGCGAAACATGCTTGCAACCTAGTAGGAAAAATTAAATAAGTTCAAGAATCAAATAAAATATCTTAAAAGATCAAACATAATCACTAAGTTTTGCATTCACATGTTTAATATTCTTGAGCTTTTACATACCTTAGCTAGTTCATAAAGATTCATTGGATAATATAAAATAGAGACCCCCTCCTGTAGAATTTGTGTGTCAAACCGGCCCCCTTTGTCAAAACTCAATACTTTTGAAAAGGTTGAGCATGAAGTCAAGAACTTCATATAGCTTATATTGAAACAATGGGCGAGTATCGGTTAGAAACCCACTAAGAACTGGAACAATCCGGTAACTGTGAAGAGGAGACAGTGTTAGTGACGGAGCTTGAACGTTTAGATGGTGGGGGGGCGAAAGTCATGAGACCCAATTTTTATTCAAATCGGTGGGGCCGGACTCGAAATATACAAAAATTTTGGACAAAACTAGAGAAATTTACACTATTAAGCCAAAAATCGATGTGATCAAGATCAATAAGCTTCGCCATTGAGAGGAGATATACAACGTATTTTGTATGTTGGTCACCTATATTGTATTATGAGTTTTTTTTTTTTTTTTTTTTTTTTTTTTTTTTTTTTGTTTTGGAACAACATTTTAACTTTCTTTCTGCCGGTTCAAAGATATTGAAAGCGACAACACAACCCAAATCATAGTACTACAATAGTCCTAGACCCGTAAAATTTGTCTTGCTCTAGTTGGATTGGTTTGAAACATAGCTTTTGATTCAGTTTAGTTTTGGTTTAGGTTTAGGTTTGTAAACCACTTCTTGGCACACTATTTTTCCATTTTTACGGCAAAAATTAAAAAAAAATACGAATTTTATTATTTTTATAGTTTGTGAGTTATTTTAGGACAAAACTAACATTAGTGAATATTGACACCTAACTTATTTTACCACAAACACCATTGTCCCCCATTGATGATTCAAATCCACCTGTCCTGAGCTGTAAATCTAGAGGAGAGACGTTGCATCGAGATCTCTTAACCGGTGTCTTAGCGTAATTTCCAAACAAATCAAAACCACCGCATTCTTTTCTTCTTCTCTTTGGGATTTTCTTCGAAGCAGAAGCGATTATTTTATCCAGATTAAATAGTTCCCCTTCCCCAGTATTAACATCCCGCTTCTTTGCATTGTCCGCACTATTTTTTACAACTTCACCAACTGACAAAATCTTATGCTTGCGGATCTCCTTTATAAAAGTCGGACCACCCGAAGTGTTAAGTGTTTGCTTGGGCATTAAAAAAGAAAATTTTCTTAGTGGTACTTGAGGGGTTTGGATAATAAGATTCCATATTATTATAAGCCAGGTTTCCCCCACCTTGTCCATTAAGACAACACGGAGTGGGGCGGGAAGGGAGGGGCAGGAAGGCTTCACAGGCGGGGACACTGCCCCATGGGGGCGTGGAGGGCTGGGCGGGAAGGGAGGGCGGGGAGATTTGGCCGGGCGTGGGGGAAGGAGGGTGGACACGTGGAGGCTCGTGGTTGGCTGATTTTTTTTAAACTTTAACACAATATAATATTATTCACTTCCCCCCCCCCCCCCCCTCTTCCTCCCTTCCACTCCCCACAATTTTCACCTCTTACACGTAGGCCCCACACATGCCACATGGCGCTTCACCCCCTCTTTCCCCCCACTCCGTGTAGTCTAAACTCTTCACCTGGCCCACCTTTCTTTTCCTTAGTAGCCTGAGTTGTATAGCCAACACATCCCCCAACATCTTCTCATCTACCCTTACAAAAAGTTTTTAACTTTAGGTGATTGAGGTATGTTGTCTTGCAAAGTTTGAATGGTGGGTCCATGCAAGACCTGCAAATCCGACCGTTCTGTAGCACCACTTTTCTTGAGAATATGAACACCACTTTCCTCGAGAGCATTACCCCTGTTTCAGTGACCGTTACAACACCCGCATCAACAGTGACCCGGTTATCGAGGTTAACCGGAGAATTTGAATTCGAATTAGTCTGGGACTTACCACTACCGTTATTGCATTCCGGCTCAGCATCAACCCGAACACCTACTATCTCAGGTGATCCAACCAGACATTGTCCTTAATTATCAATCCTCACGGCCACTCACCGAGTCAGCGTCGACTACAACAACGATGTTGTTTCCAGTTTCCTCCCTTTCCTTCTCCACCAATTCATATCCATCTTTTCCGGTAATAATAATATTAATTTCATTCTATTCATGTCCGTCTACATGTTTATATAGTTATTATATTGCATTTGGGGAGATAGATCGTAGCTAGAGACAATGTCGATCAGACATCGTAATAAATATTTAAAGATCTTTATTAATTTCCAGTCCTACCTCTGGTTCGCATCGACCCGACCCTAACCTGGACCGGACCCTACCTTGGGGACAAGAGGTGAAATGTTAGTTTGTTTTTTAGTAATTTTTTTCAATAATAAATTAATAAGTTGGTAGTGTTGTTGATTTATGATGCCGGCCAGTTTATAATTATTAGTATTACAAGAAGAAGCTAAAAGAACATGATCAACACTAATTAATTTTGGATTTTGAAAAATATTATTATTATATTATATTTGAATTTATAAAATAATTGCAAGTAAAAATTGCACAACATGATGATTATTCTTGTATGTACAAGCAAGCAAGCTGTCTGCATGCTATATATAGCTAGCTAGCTAGCTGATGTGCACTAGAGGCAGGCAGTGTTCTTGGTGGTTCCCATATATAGTTTATATAATACAAGTGTTCTTAGTGGTTCCCATATATAGTTTATAGAGGCAAGCAATGAAAAATTACCCATTTGATCATCATACATATGTTTTAAGACTCCATTCCATACACTTATTTTCCTGATGACAAAACCTAGCTAATTATACACCACACCTTATAATACAAGTGATTCTTGCCTACCTTACTATGCTTTTACTTGTTACTTTTACCATGAACACAAAATACTGAGGTCTATGTCACAGTCTCCGGCCAGCATTATTAATTAACAATATATGGTCCTTTTCTAGCATTCATTCTTGACTAGTTTCGTATTATACTTACTTGTACGTGTTTAAAGCCTTCTAACATTCTGAAGCACATCTCCGTGATGTTTTATTCAATCCAGAAGGCCTTGCCTTGCATCATCTTTGAAGTTATAGTTGTTATGCGTGCATAACTTCAGCTCGAATCATAAGTAACTTTACGACCCATATATATATGAGTGAGCGTTAATTCATACTTTGTATAATCTCCTCGCAATCCTAGTAGGTAGGGGCATAAATAAGAATGATTTTGAGTATATATCCACTCATGTGGTGTTTAAGTTGCCATATCACAGCTATGGTCTGACCTTCGTAATCTAATACAAGGTCACCGGTAGAGTTGTGTTTCGGATTAGAAATAACATATATCGTTTAAAGTGTAGTCCATGGACCATGTGACAACCGGCAATTTCTGTACAATAATCATGTTTTCGAAGTAATTAACATGGTTTAAGGTTAATTATGCTTAGATGAGCCGTTATGAGTCCTACGATATCCTTCTCAAAGTTCGTAGAAGCCTTAGTGCCTTTAAAGAAAGATTTCGCGTAATTAACGTTAACGAACTGACATCAGTAAAAATCCGTCAAATTGGACTAACATAAGGTTATTCTATGTAAATACGACACGTATTCGATATTGACATGATCAGATGTGAAATCGGCGCGAAAGACGGTAAAAAACGCAACGTTTTGGAGAACGCGGAGAGTAACCGACGCGTGAATCGGACGTCAAAATGCGTGGTTTTAACTGTTATCGAAACTTCGGAATAATTATTTATTATAAATACTTTCATTTATTAAGTTTCGAAAGTAAACATATTGTTTGTATGATTGAATGAGCGACCGAATCGATTAACGCGATTTAAACGCGTGTCCTGAAAGCACGCACCGGATTACAAAAATAATGTTAAATTTGCTCGGTTTAGTTATGTTTCTCATTTCGAATAAAACCGACTAATTTTTGTAATTAAGTATCGAGCCTAAAATAAAACCGAAGCGTTAGATGTTTAATCGAGTTTGATACGCGGGTACCAACCTACCTACCCAAACCCTAAGTATAAAAACCACTTTTCTCCCCTTCCTTCTTCATTTTGATGCAGCCACCCACCCCAAGAAACCCTAACCCGCCTCTCTCTCTCTCTCTCTCTCTAACATCTCTCACCTCGATCCCTCTTTATCTCCACTCGTCTCTCTCTTCCTCTCCTTACTGAAGCCGACCACCACCACTCTCGGTTGTGGCTGCGTGACGTTTATGGCCGGGAAAAAGGAAGGTCTGACGTGTACTCCAGATTTAGTGGGTTCCGGGTGATTGACGGGTACCGAGTCGATGTGGTGTTTGGTTTAGATTATAGGTCCGATTTAGGTCTCGGGTTGTTTGCTCGTTTTCAGATCTTGTTTCGGGCCTCAAGTCTTAGGGGCTGTTTGGCAAGTGCTGAATCAGTAAGTGCTGAATGGTTAAGAGGTTCTGAACCAATAAGTGCTTAACCAGTAAGAGCTGTTTGTTTGGATATCTGAATGACTTGGTAAAACGACTATTTTAAACCCTCACATTAATTAAAAAAAAATTAAACAACTTTATATTTTAAAGGCACACACTCACGTTACCTTATAGTCTACTGGACAAAAATAAAAACAAATAAAGTTTGTTAACCACACTCTTAGCTTGTCTCTTTCCCTTTCTTTCTAGTTTCTTTTCTTCTTCTTCCTTCTTATCTTCTTGTTCTTTTCTTTTCTTATTTGATCTGCTAAACCACACGCTTATCTTTCCATTTCTTTCTTGGTTTTAAAAGAGAGATAACCAGAGACTAGAGGAGTCAGACGTGCCCTTGTCTGGCCGGGTCAACCTCGGTCAAACCGAGTCGACTGTGAGTTTGTCCTTTGGGTGCCGGGTCTCGTTTTAGATCTGGTCAGCGCGGTCGACGACCAGATTTCGCTCAGGTCAACATTTGGTTGCTTAATTAATTGTCTAGGAACATAATAAGTAGTAATTAGATTAGTTGCATTTAATGATTATTAAGCATGATATATGTTTTTATCTTAAATAATGGAATCACACAGCAAGAAGCTCTTTTACGTTATTAACAAACTAGTTGGGGTAATCTAAAATCTCGATACAGTCGAGTCTCAGTTACATGTACATGATGCTGTACGGTCTAGATTCAGTTCTTCAGCAAAATCCAAAAAAAAAAAAAAAAAAAAAGCATTGTAGATGAATACTTAAATTACTTTAGAAGAAGCATATCACAGAAACTAGGCCACAACTGTTCAAGTATTCCAAGTATAGCGCTTTTTATGGTTATTACGACCATAATAATAATTGAGAGCTAAATCTAAGTTAAATCATGGCAGCCGCTTGTCAATGTATTATGGTGTTTTATTTCAGAAATTTCCTTGGGCACTATCTAATATTGCATGTAGTCATGTAGATTGTTGTATTGGTGGATTGAAGGGATATTAGATTCTAGCTTTGTATATAAAATTTTGATATCATCAGGAGTTTAGAACTATGCAATTGTTAAAGATAAACGTCTACCTATAATACACTTCTCTAGACAGACAATTCTTATGTAGATCATACATGTTTTGGTTCATTGTCTTTCTCGATTTTGCTTCATTTCCTTAGGCGCCATGAGCTCTTTACTAGCTAAGGATGCACATTTTCTACTAAAGCATATAGAATTTTTTTTATGTCTGTATAAACTGATTTTATTTGATGTATTTTGGATACCAGCGCTAAAAAAAATAGTCAATAGTTTTACTTTTTACCCAAATGATTGTCTTGACAGTTCAACAAGGTGTTGGTCATCAACCTGCTATACATGTACCTTTCATATCATATATGGTTTGAATATATGTGGATATATCTAGTATATTATAATCATAAAAGGTCTTATCTTGCACGTTGGCAATAGATCAAGTGAATTTCATCTAAAAGTAATTAGAAGAGTGAGATGTGAGAGTTCTTACATATATGAGCTAGGAATTGATGCCAACTCGAGGAACGGATGTAAAGGTTGTTGCGTTTGTTTACTTCATGAAACTTTCAAATACCATGCCCCTTTGTCTAAGTTCAAATACTACGTTAGCTGTTTTGATGCTGATGTCAATGGTGATGGTGAGGGCAATGCTGATGCTCTAGCAACAATTATGAACAAAAACATGAAACACCTATATAACAAAACGGACCCATTTTGATGTTGGCTGATAACGAACTCGATTTTTGCAACGAGCTTGTTAAGAAGCTTGGCTATGGGTTAAACATCACTGCCGCTACTATTGGCCCAGAGCCAAAGATAGGAATCGCAAAAGAGAGGCTTCAACAGTTACAAGCTATGAAAATCAAAGTGTATCATAACATTAACTCTCTCAATCCTATTATTCCAATTCCCTCAATAGAACCTGAGCCGGAAGGAAAAGAGAAGGGGTTGGAGTCGGAGGGAAAAGAAAAGGAATTAGATTCGGAGGGAAAAGAGAAGGGTTTGGAGTCGGAGGGGAAAAAAAGGAATTGCATTCGAAAGGTAAGGAGAAGGGGCGGGAGCCGAAGGGACAAGAGAAGGCACCGGATGGGGAGGACAATAGGCTTGAGCTGACTATAAGCATCATTGTGTTGTTTGAACCGACTTTCCCCGATGCGACCGGGAAGTGAGATGCACCGAAAACTATCAAGTAAAACTTTTATTTTAAATATCCATAATTATTTATAATTACATCACACGATTTAATATTTTTTTTCTCTATTTTCAAGTTGATTCGGTCTCGTCTAAAGGCTTACTTCATAACGGCTATCACTAGGTTTATACCCGAGGGAGGGGGAGAGGTGCAAATCGTCATGAAAGAAACAGGAAAACATAGGGGTTGGAATATCCCTCTAGTTGTTGAGGAAATAGTTAAGTTGATAGAGCTCGCCCAACTCACATTTGTATGGGGTGAGTTCTTCAAAGAAATAGAAAACAAAAAGAAAAGCAATGACAGAAGCATAGATAAAAAGAAAACCGACAATGATCACAAAAACTATTGTGTGTGTCGGTTTTTTTACAAACAAAACCGCTTGAAGATGAGGCTTAAGGTGAAGCAGGATCGGGACAGCAGTGAAGAGTTATGTGTCAAGAGTGATTTCATAAGAAGTTTAGTGATTATGCATGATAAAGTTACTGTGTAATGTATGAACTTGCTCCTTTTTTGCTTCTTATTAAGGGGTATCTTGGGATTTAATTATTAGTCTTAAACTTCTACTAAACTAATTGTCTAGTCAAATATTTAAAATTGCATGTTTTTTTTTGTATGGATACAGGATCTATTGTTAACAAGTAGTGTACTACTGTTTCATTTCATGATCTATGCTAATGGAATGAAACAGTAGTACACTACTTGTTAACAATAGATCCTGTATCCATACAAAAAAAACATGCAATTTTAAATATTTGACTAGACAATTAGTTTAGTATAAGTCTGAGACTAATAACTAAATCCCAAAATGCCCCTTAATAAAAAACAAAAAAAGGAGCAAATTCATACATTACACAGTAACTTTATCTTGCATAATCACTAAACTTCTTATGAAACCACTCTTGACATAACTCCTCACTGCTGTCCCGATCCTGCTTCACCTTCAGCGTCATCTTCAAGTGGTTTCGGTTTGTAAAAAACCGACACACACAATACTTTTTGTGATCATTGTCGGTTTTCTTTTTATCTATGCATCTGTCATTGCTTTTCTTTTTTGTTTTCTATTTCTTTGAAGAACTCACCCCATACAAATGTGAGTTGGGCGAGCTCTATCAACTTAACTATTTCCTCAACAACTAGAGGGATATTCCAACCCCTATGTTTTCCTGTTTCTTTCATGACGATTTGCACCTCTCCCCCTCCCTCGGGTATAAACCTAGTGATAGCCGTTGTGAAGTAAGCCTTTAGACGAGACCGAATCAACTTGAAAATAGAGAAAAAAAAATATTAAATTGTGTGATGTAATTATAAATAATTATGGATATTTAAAATAAAAGTTTTACTTGATAGTCTTCGGTGCATCCCACTTCCCGGTCGCATCGGGGAAAGTCGGTTCAAACAACACAATGATGCTAAAAGTCGGATCAAGCCTCTTGTCCTCCCCATCCGGTGCCTTCTCTTGTCCCTTCGGCTCCCGCACATTCTCCTTACCCTCCGAATGCAATTCCTTTTTTCCCCTCCGACTCCAAACCCTTCTCTTTTCCCTCGAATCTAATTCATTTTTTTTCCCGTCCAACCCCTTCTCTTTTCCTTCCGGCTCAGGTTCTATTGAGGGGATTGGAATAATAGGATTGAGAGAGTTAATGTTATGATACACTTTGATTTTCATAGCTTGTAACTGTTGAAGCCTCTCTTTTGCGATTCGTATCTTTGGCTCTGAGCCAACAGTAGTGGCAGTGATGTTTGACCCATAGTCAAGCTTCTTAACAACCTCGTTGCAAAAATCGAGCTCGTTATCAGTCAACACCAAAATGGGGTCCGTTTTGTTATATAGGTGTTTTTGTTCATAGTTGTTGCTAGAGCATCAGCATTCCCCTTACCCTCATCAGAAGAGCTTCTTGAGAATAACCGTGGCATCATAAAGGGACGTTCTGCTGTTTTCAACCCACTGATCATGCTAATGCTCTTCCATGAGCGGAGAACACGGTGAGTTGGCCCATTCGTGGACGTCTTAGGGTTCAACTATATAAGTTGCTTCCCTGATATTTTTCTCTGTCTTTTGTCATTGTATTTGTTCTTATTCCTTTTAATCTCTTTGTATTGTTCTAGAGGCATCGTCTTCGAGGTCTTGTCTTCCTCCCTGTATTATCTTCGTCTGGTTGTAAGTATTTACAATATTATTGTTGTGTATTAGCTAATTATTAATCAGCTGCTTACACGATACTTATTAAAAATCTTACTGATTTGGTGAGATCTAGGGTTTGGGGGTGTTTTTATGGTTTGGGTTAAATGATAGTTTTTGTCGATATATCTTCTTGTTCATGTGTTGATTGTGATTGTTTGAGTTATTCAGTAGATCTATAAAACTTTACATGGTATCAGAGCATTGGCTCTGATCTAAATAATAGTTCTGATACTTGATCTTTTTATTTCTTGTTTCTTCTTGGATGTTTCTTATCTTGAAGGATCTGATCTTATTATCATAGATCTGGTTCTTCGTGTTTTATATGTGGTAGATCTGATCTTATATAGATCTTGTCTATTACATCAGTTGTCATCTGGATCTGTTGTTTCAGATTCAGATCTATCTTGTGTCTAAAAAAAAAGAAGGGTGACTCAACTTGTCAACTAGAGTTGGGGGTGGGACTTGTTGGCATAATGCAAGCTGGAACGTGGGAGTTCGAGGTCTCGTGAACTACTACTAAAAACCTACTTTTTTTCTTTTTGGACAAACGATATCAGGTCAGGTCTATGGATGGATCCAGATCTACGGGTCGACCGGCCCCGACCGATGAGCATATGGAATCTATGCTCGAGCGTTCAACTGTGCCCTGACAGGATAGGTGAGGAACTATTGTTGGCTTATTGTTGGTGATTGATCTGGTGAGTTCTCTATATAGGCTCTGTAAGTTTTCTCTGGATAGGAAGCTTGCACTCTGTAAGTTTTCTGTTTACTATTTCTTTTCTTTCATTAATTGTTGATCTTTGCTTTTGCTGGAGTATTCTGTTTCTTATTTCTTGTGTCTAGGTGTCTTGGCCGGGTTAGGGTGGGCCGACATTTGATTGTGTTTGTCTTGGTTGGTTACTTTGTTTTGAGCTTATTTTGTCATAGTTGGATCACTGAATCTGGTGCTAATCAGCATATGTCTAATAGTGATCAAAACATGATAAATTGTATTAATGTGTCTGATTTTAATGTTACGGTTAAACATCCTAATGGAACTAGTGCTAAAGTTGCTAAGATAGGGGATGTTGTTCTTGCTGAAAATGTTTTGTTAAAATATGTTCTTTATGTTCCTGATTATTGTGTCAATTTGTTATCTATTCATAAGCTTGCTAGGGATAAGTTGACTCTCTTGTTTGATGAAAATAAATGTTTTATCCAGGATTTTAAATCCAAGAGAATCCCGGTGACTAGTAGACAGAGTGATAGATTGTATTTTATTGGTGATAAAGTGAGTATTAATCATGTTAGTTTGAACAGTGTTAGTGAGTCTAATCTTTGGCATAATAGATTAGGACACTCATCTGATAAAGTTCTTGATGTGTTAAAAGATGTTTTAAATATTAATGTTTCCCGTTCTCAACCATGTAAAGTCTGTCACAAGTCTAAACAAACTAGAAATTGTTTTCCTTTAAGTGACCATAAAACAAAAGAAGTAGGTGATGTTATACACCTTGATGTTTGGGGACCATATAGAATGACTAGTAGAGAAGGTTATAAATATTTTTTAACTGTTGTTGATGATTATTCTAGAACTGTTTAGTGTTATTTAATGAAAGGAAAGAGAGAAGTGTTTAATAATATAATGTGTTTTTATGATCTATGCTAATGGAATGAAACAGTAGTACACTACTTGTTAACAATAGATCCTGTATCCATACAAAAAAAACATGCAATTTTAAATATTTGACTAGACAATTAGTTTAGTATAAGTCTGAGACTAATAACTAAATCCCAAAATGCCCCTTAATAAAAAACAAAAAAAGGAGCAAATTCATACATTACACAGTAACTTTATCTTGCATAATCACTAAACTTCTTATGAAACCACTCTTGACATAACTCCTCACTGCTGTCCCGATCCTGCTTCACCTTCAGCGTCATCTTCAAGTGGTTTCGGTTTGTAAAAAACCGACACACACAATACTTTTTGTGATCATTGTCGGTTTTCTTTTTATCTATGCATCTGTCATTGCTTTTCTTTTTTGTTTTCTATTTCTTTGAAGAACTCACCCCATACAAATGTGAGTTGGGCGAGCTCTATCAACTTAACTATTTCCTCAACAACTAGAGGGATATTCCAACCCCTATGTTTTCCTGTTTCTTTCATGACGATTTGCACCTCTCCCCCTCCCTCGGGTATAAACCTAGTGATAGCCGTTGTGAAGTAAGCCTTTAGACGAGACCGAATCAACTTGAAAATAGAGAAAAAAAAATATTAAATTGTGTGATGTAATTATAAATAATTATGGATATTTAAAATAAAAGTTTTACTTGATAGTCTTCGGTGCATCCCACTTCCCGGTCGCATCGGGGAAAGTCGGTTCAAACAACACAATGATGCTAAAAGTCGGATCAAGCCTCTTGTCCTCCCCATCCGGTGCCTTCTCTTGTCCCTTCGGCTCCCGCACATTCTCCTTACCCTCCGAATGCAATTCCTTTTTTCCCCTCCGACTCCAAACCCTTCTCTTTTCCCTCGAATCTAATTCATTTTTTTTCCCGTCCAACCCCTTCTCTTTTCCTTCCGGCTCAGGTTCTATTGAGGGGATTGGAATAATAGGATTGAGAGAGTTAATGTTATGATACACTTTGATTTTCATAGCTTGTAACTGTTGAAGCCTCTCTTTTGCGATTCGTATCTTTGGCTCTGAGCCAACAGTAGTGGCAGTGATGTTTGACCCATAGTCAAGCTTCTTAACAACCTCGTTGCAAAAATCGAGCTCGTTATCAGTCAACACCAAAATGGGGTCCGTTTTGTTATATAGGTGTTTTTGTTCATAGTTGTTGCTAGAGCATCAGCATTCCCCTTACCCTCATCAGAAGAGCTTCTTGAGAATAACCGTGGCATCATAAAGGGACGTTCTGCTGTTTTCAACCCACTGATCATGCTAATGCTCTTCCATGAGCGGAGAACACGGTGAGTTGGCCCATTCGTGGACGTCTTAGGGTTCAACTATATAAGTTGCTTCCCTGATATTTTTCTCTGTCTTTTGTCATTGTATTTGTTCTTATTCCTTTTAATCTCTTTGTATTGTTCTAGAGGCATCGTCTTCGAGGTCTTGTCTTCCTCCCTGTATTATCTTCGTCTGGTTGTAAGTATTTACAATATTATTGTTGTGTATTAGCTAATTATTAATCAGCTGCTTACACGATACTTATTAAAAATCTTACTGATTTGGTGAGATCTAGGGTTTGGGGGTGTTTTTATGGTTTGGGTTAAATGATAGTTTTTGTCGATATATCTTCTTGTTCATGTGTTGATTGTGATTGTTTGAGTTATTCAGTAGATCTATAAAACTTTACATGGTATCAGAGCATTGGCTCTGATCTAAATAATAGTTCTGATACTTGATCTTTTTATTTCTTGTTTCTTCTTGGATGTTTCTTATCTTGAAGGATCTGATCTTATTATCATAGATCTGGTTCTTCGTGTTTTATATGTGGTAGATCTGATCTTATATAGATCTTGTCTATTACATCAGTTGTCATCTGGATCTGTTGTTTCAGATTCAGATCTATCTTGTGTCTAAAAAAAAAGAAGGGTGACTCAACTTGTCAACTAGAGTTGGGGGTGGGACTTGTTGGCATAATGCAAGCTGGAACGTGGGAGTTCGAGGTCTCGTGAACTACTACTAAAAACCTACTTTTTTTCTTTTTGGACAAACGATATCAGGTCAGGTCTATGGATGGATCCAGATCTACGGGTCGACCGGCCCCGACCGATGAGCATATGGAATCTATGCTCGAGCGTTCAACTGTGCCCTGACAGGATAGGTGAGGAACTATTGTTGGCTTATTGTTGGTGATTGATCTGGTGAGTTCTCTATATAGGCTCTGTAAGTTTTCTCTGGATAGGAAGCTTGCACTCTGTAAGTTTTCTGTTTACTATTTCTTTTCTTTCATTAATTGTTGATCTTTGCTTTTGCTGGAGTATTCTGTTTCTTATTTCTTGTGTCTAGGTGTCTTGGCCGGGTTAGGGTGGGCCGACATTTGATTGTGTTTGTCTTGGTTGGTTACTTTGTTTTGAGCTTATTTTGTCATAGTTGGATCACTGAATCTGGTGCTAATCAGCATATGTCTAATAGTGATCAAAACATGATAAATTGTATTAATGTGTCTGATTTTAATGTTACGGTTAAACATCCTAATGGAACTAGTGCTAAAGTTGCTAAGATAGGGGATGTTGTTCTTGCTGAAAATGTTTTGTTAAAATATGTTCTTTATGTTCCTGATTATTGTGTCAATTTGTTATCTATTCATAAGCTTGCTAGGGATAAGTTGACTCTCTTGTTTGATGAAAATAAATGTTTTATCCAGGATTTTAAATCCAAGAGAATCCCGGTGACTAGTAGACAGAGTGATAGATTGTATTTTATTGGTGATAAAGTGAGTATTAATCATGTTAGTTTGAACAGTGTTAGTGAGTCTAATCTTTGGCATAATAGATTAGGACACTCATCTGATAAAGTTCTTGATGTGTTAAAAGATGTTTTAAATATTAATGTTTCCCGTTCTCAACCATGTAAAGTCTGTCACAAGTCTAAACAAACTAGAAATTGTTTTCCTTTAAGTGACCATAAAACAAAAGAAGTAGGTGATGTTATACACCTTGATGTTTGGGGACCATATAGAATGACTAGTAGAGAAGGTTATAAATATTTTTTAACTGTTGTTGATGATTATTCTAGAACTGTTTAGTGTTATTTAATGAAAGGAAAGAGAGAAGTGTTTGATAATATAATGTGTTTTTATGAGTTAGTTAAAACTCAGTTTAAAAAATAGATTAAGATTTTTCGAAGTGATAATGGTAGTGAATTTGTTAATAATCAAATGAGTCAATTCTGTTTGTCTAAGGAGATTTATACATAAAACAACTTGTGTATATACCCCACAACAGAATGGTTTGGTTGAGAGGAAACATAGACATCTTTTAAACATGACAAGAGCTTTATTATTTCAAAGTGGTTTACCATTAAGATTTTGGTCTGAGTGTGTTCTAACTGCTACCTATCTTATTAACAGGATTCCTTCTTCTGTTTTAAATGGTAAGAGTCCTTATGAGGTCATGTTCCCCCCCCCTCTCTTGACCATCTTAAGACATTTGGTTGCTTAGGTTTTATAGCTGTTTTAGATGAACCTGATAAAATGGCTCCTAGAGCTGAAAAGTGTGTTTTAATTGGATACTCAAATTTTAAAAAGGGTTACAAATTGTAGAATTTGGAACAAAAACATATTGAGTATTCAAGAGATGTTAGATTCTATGAAAACATTTTCCCTTTAAAACTGATTTGAATGAAAATGTTTTGTCTAAAGATATTGAGTTAAATCATATTAACTTTTTTGATCTATATGAAACTGAAGCAACCCAAGTGTCTGATTTGGTTAAGGGGAATGAACCTCCCAATGATGAAGGGGGAATCAAAGAGTCTCATGTTGGTCTGTCTAATGAGCAACTAGGTGGGTCTCCCAAAGCTACCAATCATACTGATTCAACCCAGCATGATGGCAGTATTGGTGGTAGACAACCTGAGGGTGTTGGCCATGATGATGAACCACCAACAAATGATGAGCCTATTCCACCTGAGGGAGGAAGTGTTAGGAAGTCATCGTGACAGTCTGTCTTTCCTAGGAAATTTAATGAGTTTATTGTTGATGGCAAAGTTAAGTATGGAGTAGAAAAAGTAGTTAACTACTCTAATCTTTTTAGTGAAAATTTTTGTTTTGTGTCCTGTTTGAATAATACAGTGGAACCCAGTTGTTATTCTGAAGCTTCTAAAGATCCTAAATGGATTGAAGCTATGAATGCTGAAATGGAAGCATTGCATAGGAATAACACTTGGGTTTTGGCTGATTTACCCAAAGATAGAAAACCTATAGGATGCAAATGGGTTTTTAAGATTAAGTATAAGGCTAACGGTGAAATAGAAAGATATAAGGCTAGACTTGTAGCAAAAGGTTATAACCAAAGAGAAGGAATAGACTTTGGTGAAACTTTTTCACCAGTTGTTGAAATGGTGACTGTTAGAGTTGTCCTTAATCTTGTTGTTTGTAACAATTGGCCTTTGTATCAATTAGATATTAACAATGCATTCCTATATGGGTCAATAACTGAGGATGTTTATATGAAACTTTCTGAAGGTTATTATTCTAAGGATGAAACTAAAGTCTGTAAGTTGGTTAAATCTCTTTATGGCTTAAAACAAGCCCTTAGAAAATGGAATGAGAAATTAACCAAGGTTTTACTTGACATTGGTTTTGTCCAGAGTGTTTGTGATTATTCTTTGTTTATTTTGTCTAAAGAAGGTGTATTTGTTATCTTGTTACCATATGTTGATGATATTATTTTAACTGGTAACAATGAAGATGAAATAAATAAAGTTAAAAAGTGTTTGAATTCTAAGTTTCTTATTAAAGACTTGGGGTGGTTAAAATACTTTCTTGGTATTAAGGTTTTAAGAACACAGTCTGATATTTGTCTTTCTCAGAGAAAGTATTATCTTGAGTTATTAGATGAATTTGGGTATTTAGGGTGTAAGCCTGTTGCTACACCTATTGAACAAATTTATATCGTCTCTGTTAAAAATGGTAAAAATGATAAGCTTCTTGATGACATTACTGGATATCAGAAGTTGATTGGGAAGCTTATTTACCTTTCTTTAACTAGAGCTGATATTACTTATGTTGTTCAATATTTAAGCCAATATATGCATAAACCCACAACTGGGCATCTTCAAGTGGCTCTTAGGCTTCTAAGATACGTGAAGATGTCTCCATGAAAGGGTATTTTAATCAGCAAAAGTGATAGTCTTGATTTAGTTGGTTACACTGATTCAGACTGGGCCAAGTGTTTGGAAACAAGAAAATCTGTGTCAGGTTTTTGCATATATCTTGGCAAGTCTTTAGTTTCTTGGAAAAGCAAGAAACCAAGCACAATGTCTCGGTCATCAGCCGAGGCTGAGTATCGAGTATCGAGCTATGTGCTCTGCAGCATGTGAAATAAGCATGTGAAATGATTTGGCTTAAAAATCTATTGTCTGAATTGGACCTGCATTTTCTGAGGGAAAAGTATCTGATGGTGTTGTTCAGCCTGAGAAAATAGAGTCAAGTTGTCAAATTGCAGATGGCTTTACCAAGGGACTTGGTGTTGAACAACATAAAGTGTTTTGTAAGGAGTTAAATATGTTATATCTGTTTAATACTTGAATTAAGGGGGCGTGTTAAAAATATGTCATGGTTATAATTCAAGTATTAAAACATGTTCTAATATGGTGCAATATTGTTTATCACACGTTATATTATTATTGGGCTGTCTAGTGTGTTTTGCAGGCTAACATTGGGCTTGTGATTTGGGCTTGAGGTGTGGCCTGGTTACAACTGAAAGGAGACTGGATTGGAGGGCCCAATATTTGGCCCATTCATGGACGTCTTAGGGTTCAGCTATATAAGCTGCTTCCCTGATATTTTTCTCTATCTTTTGTGATTGTATCTGTTCTTATTCTTTTTATTCTCTCTGTATTGTTCTGAAGGCTTCGTCTTTGAGGTCTTGTCTTCCTCCATGCATTATCTTTGTCTGGTTGTAAGTATTTACAATATTATTATTGTGTATCAGCTGATTATTCATAATCAGCTGCTTACACGGGACTTCTTATTAAAGATCTCACTAATTTGGTGAGATCTAGGGTTTGGGGGGTGTTTTTTATGGTTTGGGTTAAATAAGAGTTTTGTCATCTGTTTTCGTCGCTATATCTTCTTGTTCATGTGTTGATTGTGATTGTTTGTGGATTGTTTGAGTTATTTAGTAGATCTATAAAACTTTACACTTATCAATGTAGTGATAGAACAAAGGGGGACTTTTTCACTGGTTCATTAATGCATCATCATTGAATCATTTTGATCATAAATATGAGATATGAAACTGAATATATATATATATATATATATATATATATATATATATATATATATGGGCAGGATCAAATACAAAGTAATAGAAACGTGCGAAGCGTGCGAAGGATCACTTTGTACATGATAATTACGTAATGCCTTCATGAACATACAAAAACATTACGTAATTATCATTACGTAATTATCATGCACAAATGCATGATAATTACGTAATGCTTTCATGAACATAAAAAACATTACGTAATTATCATTACGTAATTATCATTACGTAATTATCATGTACAAATATCCTTCGCACGCTTCGCACGATTCTCTATTTTTGTAGAATAACCGCCCCTATATATATATATATATATATATATATATATATAGCTTAAGGAAAATGGCATCAATATTTAAATAATGAAAAGGGAGGCCAAGACTATTTTGATGGTGTTGGATGTACAATACTATTAGCGGCCTGATAAGGATTTGGTATTAAAAAGGATGTACAAGACTCACAAGGATATGGGACTGAAAGGAATAAAATGATCAAGAGAGTTTCAACATAACTTTGCGTCCTGTGTGACCGTAAACGGGTAAAACGGATGAGTGCGGAGCAGTTGGTATGACAAGTGTCTTTGGGGGAAAGAATAGGGTAAGGTTCAAGGTGTAACGTTTGTACATATTGGTGATGAAAGTTTGGTCTAGTATCTTGCTAGCAATTGTATTGTAATTCGTGGGTGATGAATAAAAGTAATTTGCCAATAAACAAAAAAACTTAATCACATGCCTAGCACATAATAGTTAATATAGTCATTGTCTAACATTTGTAGAGGCCCTAAGCGAGCTAAAAAGACAGGGCCCTTTTAGATTATTTTTTTATATGCCCACCTCGTTTACATGGGCTTCAGACCGGCAACAATAAACTAAAATTTTTTTACTTGGTAAGAGCAATGCCTCCTTTTTATTATTTTTCCTTAATTGGTGCAAAAAAGCATGAAGTTAATTTGATGGCGTCTAATTTGACTTTTAAGTTCATTACGATTTAATAGTTAAAACCACTATAATGAATTGGAAAGTGAAAACTAGTTTAGATATATAGTTATATAACCATATATGTATACAATGAAATCTATTCGACATGATGCTGAAATTTAAGAGAAAGGATCGATTGGACGAAAAAAGCATTGGCTGCCTTGTGTTACTACTCAAAACTTATCATTTCTAATTTTTAGTTTTTTTTTTTTTTTTTGAACATTAACTTTCATTCAAAAAATGAGAGAAGCCTCAAAAAACAAAGGCCCCCTCAAACAACCAATTACAACATATACAAGGGGTACTTGACCCAATCAATCCAATCAATCCAATCAATCTTATCTATATTCGATCTAGCCTTTAACCATAAAAACGACATAGATTTTACTACCGCCACTACCTCGATAACCTTCGGCTCCGAATTGTGGAAGACTTTCTTGTTTCGCTCTTTCCAAATAGCCCAACATGTAACCATGAAAACACATCGAACAATCCTTTTACCTTTACCCTTAACCGAAGAGGAGTCTAGCCAAGTCTTCAAGTCTTCGATTGTGTTAAAAGGGACAGGCGCTAGACGACACCAATTCCGCACAATGTTCCAAACACCAAAAGCCAAACCACAAGCAATAAAGATGTGATTGACTGTCTCCTCCCCACTATTACACATCGGACAAGTAACATCAGGCAAGTTTAGGTTCCTTTTTACCAGTTCAAACCTTGTGGGGATCCTCTGTTTTTCCATTCTCCAAACTAACACATTTACTTTGATCGGAACCCAATTATCCCATCGCATACCTTGACCAGGAAGCTCATAAACATTCTGACGCAAAGCCTTTTTAACCGCTGCAACCGAGAATCCATTATGAGCATCATGATCCCACAACCAGCAGTCAACTTCCTTGGTGATTCTGACGATCGACAGCAAGAAATCCACATCTTGAACTTCGGATATCCCTTCTACAGAATTCATACCCAGCTGCCACGTATCAATGATTGATGTCTGATCATTTTCTGTCTTCAATCGATCAGCAATCTTGATGTTTTTGTGTCTGTCAGCTGCAAAAAGAATTGGCCATCGTCTGAACAAGTGAGTAGAACCGAACCATGTATCCTTCCAAAAATCAATTCGAGACCCATCTCCCAGCTTACATGAGAAGAGGTCCTCGACCCTTCTACCATCAAACCGAAGGTTATTTAAGGCAGAAACAATAGATTTCCAAACTCCTCCCAAAGATTTTTTAACCGGAATAAAAGACCATATATTACGGCCTCCATGGAGGCTGATGATAACTTTACGCCACAAACTATCATGCTCGTTTTTAAACCTCCACGCCCATTTTACAAGGAGCGCCGCATTCACCTCGGAAATCTTTGTAATACCCAACCCTCCAAACTTTTTTGGTTTCATGACAACGTCCCAAGCAACCCAATGCATCCCTTTCCCTTCCTTATTACCAACCCATAAGAACTTTCGCATCAACCTTTCAATGGTCTCTACCACTGAACTAGGCGCTCTAAATATAGATAGATAATAAACCGGAAGACTCGCAAGCACCGATTTTATAAGCGTGAGCCGGCCTCCAATAGAAAGGACCTTCGCTTTCCAATTTTGCAACCTGCTTTTAACCTTTTCAATCACCGCGTCCCAATGAGAGATACGGTTCATGTTAGCACCGATTTTCATTCCCAAGTATTGGAAAGGAAAAACACCAACACTACAACCCATAGAATCTGCCAAGTTGCTAACTTCGGCCTCCAAAATCCCCACGCCGTAAAGGAACGACTTGTGAACATTTATCTTCATCCCGGAGGCCATATAAAAGATACGCAGCAGCCTAGAAACTTGAACAAAATTCGCGGTAGACCAAGACCCAATTATGAAAGCATCATCAGCGTACAACATGTGGGAAATTATAGGACCGTCACCCGGAGCCTTAATACCTTCGATGTCCCCCAAGTGGACTGCTCTAGATAATAACGACGCCAAAGCCTCCATAACAATCAAGAACAAAAATGGCGACAATGGGTCGCCTTGTCGGAGGCCTTTTTCACATTCAAACGCAAATGTCGGGGACCCGTTCACAAGCACCGCGGACCGAGCAGATTTAATAATACCTCTAACCCATGAACACCATTTATCCGGAAAACCCATTTGTTGCATTATAGAGATGAGAAACTCCCAATTCACGTTGTCATACGCCTTCTCAAAATCTGTCTTATATAGGAACGCCTTTTTCCCCACCTTCTTCATCCAACCAACCAGTTCATTAAGAACAAGAGGGCCATCAAGGATGAGACGATCCTTAAGAAAAGCCGACTGGGATTCAGAAATTTCCTCTCCCAGCACTCTCTTAAGCCGGCCAGCTACAACCTTCGAAATAACCTTATTAATGACCCCAATCAGATTTATAGGCCTGTAGTCCTTTAAACCGAGAGGAGTTTTATTTTTAGCGACCAAAGTGATATATGAAAGGCTGCATTCTTTGTTAATCATGCCCGTATCATGAAACTGAGCAAAAACCCGTATAAAATCCTCTTCTAAATCCTCCCAAAAATATTTAATGAAGCGAAAATTAAACCCATCAGGGCCTGGGGCCTTGTTCGACCCACACTCGAAAACGGCGTCTTTAATCTCGGTCTTCGAAAACGGAGCAATCAACATACTAATACTATCTTCGGATACTCTCTTCAGCCCATGACAAACCAGACCAGACCTGCTAGCATGCCTTTCTTTAAACAACTCTCTATAAAACTGCATCACTTCTCTCTTAACTAAATTAGGCTTAGCGACCCACTCACCATTCACCAAAACCCCTGGAATCATATTAGCCGCTTTTCTCCCATTGATACAGCGATGAAAGTATGCCGAATTATCATCACCATAGAAGGCCCACTGGACTCTCGATTTTTGCTTCAGATCTTTATTTTTCAACATCATTAGACTAGCCAACTCTTTCTTGCTCTCCTCCCAAATCCATAATTCTTCTTCATCGAGAGACCCGTCTTCCATTTTATTTTCCAGCCGAGAGACATCCTTTTGAATCCGATTTGTCTCCTCCCCTTCTTTGATCGACACATGTTTCCACCATTGCATTAATTCCTTTTTAATCTCAGCAAGTTTTTTAAACAAAACGATGTCAGCATGTCCCTCAAAATCAGCATTGGATAGAGCAGTTTTAACAACATCAATACAATCACCTCTGTCTAACCAAGAGTCAAACCATTTAAATGGTTTAGGCCCATAGTTAGAATCCACTACTGTCAACAAAATCGGATTATGATCTGACAGCTCCCTGTTTAACGCCCTTAAACAAGCCCCGTGCCATTTATTAAAAAACTCTTGACAAACTAGGAACCTGTCAATTTTGCTCATCTTGATCAAATCACCACTACTCTTCAAATAAGTGAACTTGTTACCCTGCATCTTAAATTCTTGGAGACAAGCTTCATTAATAAAAGAATTAAAATCGAGAGCCGCTCTAGCGTTAAACTTCGAGTTTTTTCTTTCCTCCACCCACCTAACCGAATTGAAATCTCCAAAAAAGATCCACATACCCACCTTACCCTGCATCAAACCCAAGAGGCTATCCCATAAAGCCCTTTTCTCCCCAACCTTCTGAGGCGCGTAAACGTTCACAATGTTAATCAAAGACCCATCCTCTATATGATTGCCGCTCACCAAAATAAAGTGCTGCTCCGTATAAGAAGCGACTTTCTTAAACTTCCTATTGTTCCAAATAGTAACCAGACCACCCGATTTACCCGTGACGTACCAATATATTTGGTACCTACTTTTATTCAAATTTAGTACCGGTGTTTTTGGTACCAGTACAGGTATGGTATCGATCCCATTACTGCACGGAAGTGGCAAGCATTTTTGACACGTCTCCTAGCTTTCTAGCCAATCCAAGGCTATATTTCAGGTCATTGTTCAGCCAATATAAACATCCGATCAATGGTTTAATATAAGTTTTTTTATTGTTTTTTTAGCTTGATCTCAAGCTTCTACATTAGCTTCAGAAGAGCTTGTTTGAGAAAGCCCTTTCATCATAAACGGTTATTATGCATTTGAATGTCTGCAATTATTTACAATTTGAAAATACATTTTACATTTTACATGATGTGAATATCAGGTCATTTAAAAACCCGTTCATTCAACTCTATTGATTTCCTTCTTTCTAAACTGGTAATAATGCCTTCGGATGTCTAATTTGGTCACGCGATGATTGTATAACGTATTAACCAACCTACGAGTTTGTTTGATTGTGATTGAGCACTTCACATTTTTTTTTAATATCATATTTGTTTTTGCTAAGTTTGAATCCCCACAAGATGGCAGAACAGAGACCGAAAGCTTGAAAGAAAAATAAAGAAGAAATAAAGATTAACGAAAACAAACACTGGTTTGTGGGATCTCAAAAAGACAGCCGCGTGAACCCCTTTAAAGACACCCCGGAAACAAGCATTATAAATGCACGTGAAGCAGCTAGAACGAACGACTATGTAATCTCACATTTACCTGGTTTACATAGTCGTGTAATCTATATAATGGACGATTATAGAAGCTAAACTAGGTCAACACATAAGGGGTTCCCTAATTTAGTTCATGTTAGCTAAGAGACCAAGAAAAGTAGCTTATATTTATATTTCTTGTTTCAACTAGCACGTCGTGGTTAGTAAAACCAAATCTTTTGAATTCGCTTACCAATAGCTAGGGGTATCATGTGTAATTCTTGCATTCTAAGCTTGATAAGCAAGTTTATACTTTGACTTGCCATGTAACCCAGTAAATATGTTTGGTCTTAAAAATCATGAGCACATAGAAGACACATGCGCATGATAAATGAAGTCAAAAAATGTGATATTAATTCGACTCAAAACAAATGACATGATTTGTAGTATTCCTTTAATAAAAAGAGAACTTATTATGCTAATGGAATGGAACTGGAGTACCTTGCTTCTTGTTAACAATAGCCATTGCCAAATACCGACTACCCATCCCAATGGGCGTCTGCTCATCTGGACCTTCCCAAAATGGGGCTTCACCGTCCCCCACTAACCGCCAGTACCCTGTTCTCAGTGAATCTGCTTGCTCGTCTGTGCAGTTTTGCAGCAACGCTTCCACACGAAAATTTATCCCAAGATTACCAAGAAACTGGGACTGAGTGATGGGTCCGTATACATCCACGTCTTCTGCAAATCATTTCAAATTTATATTCATTGGTATATTTAAAACTATAAAAACAATTTTTTTGGGTGCTGCAAGTCTCTAGTTATTTTGGGAGTGAATCATGATCACAAGTATAGATCGCAGACCTGAAACTTCCTCAGCAGAATGTTTGATTGCAGGAAAGTCAACGTACGCACTTAGATCAGCAGAACCCGGATCATCCAGAATATTAACAAACTTATGTTTTCGAATTGCCTATAAAAAAGGGATATTAATGTTTTATTCAAAATATTTGAATCATTATATTGTAGTAATTATTATAATCATGTTTTATAAATCAATTATTTATGGAATCCAAAAGGATGGACAAAAAGTGTTGATGGGTCAATCCAACCTTATTTTGACCCATTACCCTACCTGTCCAATTTGCTACCCATTATAATCAGAGATCTAAACAAAAAGCATATATTCACTCGAAATGTTGCATAACGTTAAAGTGTGACAGACCTGAAGACTGTCAGAGATTATCGAGTCCAAGCCATAATCAATTATAAGCGCCCCACCACCATCACTACCTATTCTCTTGGCTATAGTTTGTGTCAATTCCATTGCTTTGGGGCAAACCTCAACATGTTCGAGCTTAGTCAATTCTTCATTCTGGGCCCACTTGCAACGTTTTAGAAGATAGAGTGTTGCCGGTGTAGGTTGAGGTGACAGCACAACACGGAACCTGACGAGTGAACACAAAAGGGAAATATATGGTACTAGTCTATTGTAAATCAGAAAGCTATTGAAGAGATGCCCCAACGGAAAATATGGTATTAATCTATCGTAAATAAAATTAAAAGACATACTGTGAATCTTCTGCAACATCAATCATTTTTTCACACCAGCCACGGGAAGCTTTCTGGAAAGAAAAAAAAAGATCAAATAGTGATTAACAATGTAATTACCAGTGTTGTAAAAGGCGCCCTAGGCGGCCGCCTAGGCGCTAGGCTGAAGAAAAACTAGGAATTATGCCCTAGGCGGATTCCTGGGCGATTTGGCAGTTAGGCGGAGCCTAGGCGGTGTTATTTTTTATATTTTTTTATTTATTTTTTTTATTAAATTTCTAAGTATTTCTAGGTATTTCTTAGTATTATGTGTATATATCTAAGTATTATGTGTATATATCTTAACATATTTTCAAAAAACCCCTAAATTTGTGTGTATATATATATATAATACGTATAAAATACCAAAACGCCTAATTCCGCCTAATTTTCACCTAGTCCCGACTAGTCCCTAGGCTGGACCTCACCGCCCGCCTAGCGCCTTTTACAACACTGGTAATTACTAGCATGCATAACAACAAGCACAAGCATGGGGTAATTCTTTTTTCCTTGTTTATAATCCAAATTTACCAAGATATTGGCAAGGTTGATGATAATCCATGAACTTTCTCCTTTTTTTTTTTTTTCCAATTAAGGGGTATTTTGGGATTTAATTATTAGTCAAAGACTACTAGCGAAATAACTGTCAAGTCAAGCATTGCATGTTCTTCGGTATGGAGAGTCAGAGAAGATCCAAAGATCACTTGCTCTGAACCATTCATGATTAAAAAAATGAGGAAATTTAGTGGGAATGAAGCACTTTTATTGCAAGTATTTCACTATTTTGCAACTAAATACTAACAAGAAATAAACTTTTTTCAGGATACAGGTATTTTAACCTATATATTTAGATGCAAAAAAAATAAAAATAAATAAATAACACATTCCTAAAAAGAAAAAGGGTTGGAAAGAAACAATATTTTCTTTCACAGAATCCCCGCAATGTTTTGAATACAATAAACAATGAGGAAATATATGAACATGCATCAGAAAAAGAGATGAACCATAAGCAACTAAATAAACCTGAAACTGATGAACTGGTAAGGCATCAAAGAATTCATGAGCAACAATAATTGTTGGCACTGCATGAAAGGAAAAGAATGAAGTCAGGGAAAAACATGAGCATTTCAAAGTTCATCACTACATTATCCATTCCTATTTCTTAATGTGAAAGCACACGCACCAAGGTATTATGATCATGGATCGATTACTAAAAGTAACCCTAATATTGCTAATTCCATTTTTTTGAGTGACATGGAAATTAACTAACCAATGGTAGATGCACTGTATTCAACAATGTAGTTGTTGCATATCAGAAAAACTCCAATCTTTTAAGAATAGACGCTAAATAGTTGGCTGGATATGATTTGGTATTTTTTGAAGGACTTACAAATCGATCACATCTACATACAATCATACATTGATAACTCTAAGATGTGTGTGCCAAAAACAAGGGCAGCCCCATAGATAGAGGGAAGGGGGATGAACTAAAAAACAACATAGTAAAATATTATTAGCAACACATAATAACATCCTTACATCCAGTTGGAACCTCCTCCAAGGTCGAGTGCCATGAAACAGGTATTCCAGTCGAGGTGATAGCAGTATTTTCATCAGCATTATCTTCATTATTGCATTTCAGTGTTCTCTTTTGGATTTTCTTTAATGCTGGACTCACTTCAACCATGTGTATATTTATGGATTGTGTAAACTTCTCAAACTTTAAAGCACCCTGTAGTGAGAAGTAGCATTTAAAAAAAAGAAATCATTTTCCATATCATCAATGAAGAATTGGCATGGCAAAAATAATAATAATAATAATAATAATAATAATAATAATAATAATAATAATAATAATAATAATAATAATAATAATAATAATAATAAAGAATAAGAATTAACGATAGAAATAGTAAAGCATATATCGAGCAGAAAAAGTACTATACTCGTAGAAGATCAGCCATCAGAGTTCCTCTCCCCGGCCCAAGCTCAACTAGATTGACCCTATCCGGTTGGCCCATTTGCTCCCACAAACACATTGCCCAAACACCAATCATCTGAAGCAATAACAACGTCAACACATAGATAAATAAACATAATACTTTGTGGTATAACTCAATTCAGGAATCACAAATGTTCTAATAACAACGGCCTCTTTAAAGTGAAAAAATGTTTGTGTTACTGCTCAAATTACCTCTCCAAACATTTGGCTTACTTCAGGAGAGGTTATAAAGTCCCCTTCTGCCCCAAAAACATCCCGATTAATATAAAACCCAGCCTTGGGATTTATCAGCACTTCTTCCATGTACTCGGCAACCGATATCGGACCACCTCTAAACTGAAAAAACAATCAAAACTCATCATGAAAATACAAACAAAGCCAAAAACAACTAAAAATCAAATCTCCAACAAACAAGAGATCCAAAAAATGATGAAATTTGACTTCAATAGCCAAAAGGAATTCAGTGTTTAGTGTTTACATAAGCATAATAAATAAGCAATACAAACCAATTAGTTATGTTAATTGTTAAAACATTAAAACAGCAGTGTCATAAACAAGTAATGATATGATTGTGTGCATCCTATGCTTAAATCTTGATAAGTTTAATAAAATACATTAAGCAATGGGAGGACTAACACTCTACTACTATTAGGCTGCTGGGTGTGGGGAACGTCCCCGGGACGTCGAGGGGACTAACACCGCCCCCTCTAGGCCTGGCGCGTCTCTTTCGTCGCTTGGTGGACGACTGTGATGGGCCTCTTTGTGGGTCTTGGGTCATCTTCTCCATCCATTCAACCGCACAAACCCCGCCAACACCACCTGCAACTCTCCAACATCACCACCCTCTTCCAAATCAAAAACCTCCGTTCCCTCCTCGCCGCCAACAACCTCCCAACCACAACCCCACACCACCATATCCTCCAAGCCTCCCAAGCCGCCGCCCCCCACACCCTTGCTCCATCACTTGGGTGATGGGCCTGCCCCACAGTAACGTGAGGCTGATGTGGAGGCCCATCCCCAAGTGATGGAGCTCCTCCACACCCACCAGTAGGGATAAGCTCGGGACGGTATCGGTACCAACCGATATCGATCCCGAAAACTCCCGAAACCCAATACCGATACCAATACCGATACCGATACCGAAAACCTCTAAATGTGAGTACCGATACCGATACCGAACACCCTCGGTTCGGTATTCGGTGCAATATGCTAACCCCTACCCACCAGCCTTAGTGCTTCTTAAAACAAAATTGGAATGTGTGAGTCAGGACAAATAATAACACAAATACCTAGCAGTAGGGGAGACAACCAGTGTTTACTCTTTCAACCTAATTGAAACAAACTAAGTATAAAAATAGAGACAAAGATGCAATTAAAACCTTAATAATACTCTTAAGATGCTTAACAAGCTCAGAATCAGCACAAGCTTCATGAGAGTGCTCTGCAATAACAATAAACTTATAAACCTCAGGTCACAACATCTAAACTGAAATACGTATAACAATAACAATAATAAATAAGTAGACAGAAGTTGAACCGGTAGGGTTGTTTAAGCCAGACCGGTCTACGGATATTCTGGCGGACGGTTGGGAAGTGTATTCATCCGCCGGTTGTTCGTGGACCGGAAGTTTAGATGATGCATCATTGGAAGAAAAACGTCGACGGAATGTGTCGGCTAAGGGTTGTTGTTGGGTGAAGAGGTAACGATATCGTTGTGGTAAAGAAGACTGTGATATGAATCTTCGAAGCATTTCGATTGTGGGTTTTGTGAATGAGTGCAGACTCTGAACAAAATAAACCTCAGATCGTTGTACAGCACAGACTTCTGTTTATGAAAAGTAGAATTTGGTTGATTGATAATGTATCTGGGGATGTAGCTCAGATGGTAGAGCGCTCGCTTAGCATGCGAGAGGTACGGGGATCGATACCCCGCATCTCCATTTTTTTCTACTCATATTTTTGCAGTTTCAGAACTAGGTGTAGTTTTTAAATTTCGCCACAGTTAACGGTCGGTTGCTTGCTGCTGATACCTGAGCTAAGGGATAGAAGAGGTGCGAAACAAAACCGGAACACCGAAAAAGAAAAACGGACTCGGGTATAAAAATAACCATGTCTTTAAGTACCCAGTCTAAGTGAACCGGGTATTGAAAATACCCATTTTGTACACCTCCAGATATAAATTGCAGTGGCGGATCTAGAAATGAATTTCAGTAGTAACGTTTTTCATTTTTTTTCATTTTAGTAGCAACGTTTTTCAAAGTTCGTAAAAAAAAAACCAAATTTTTCACTACGCGCGCAAAGTTGAGCAGCAACGGACGCGGCACCTAGTTATACACTAGGTCCACCCCTGGAAATGGGTCTGGGCTATATAAAGTTTTAAAAACAAAACATGGGTAAATAAATTGCTAAGCTAATAACCAAACCAAATACCTAAATTTTGGTTCAGTTAGGATTTATCTTGATTTAGGTTTTGTTAATTCAATTGCAACTAAATAATGAGCCTCTTACAACTGATGTAGACTCAATAAGTAATTAGTGTTTTTTTTTTTTTTTTTTTTTTTTTTTTTTTTTTTTTTTTTTTTTTTTGAGAAGAAACATTGAAGTGTACCGTTGATTAATTCTTTATAAAGCTAAAGGAGAAGAGTGAGATCAATGACACAAATGTCCATTGCAATGTTGAAAGCTATGTTCACCATTTCTAGTTATTCCAACACACATACTACTTAAACATCGATGTCTTTGGTATGCTATGTTCAACTCCTATCATTTCTTTCTTCGTTTGCATCGTAGTGCGTTCCTCAGAATCCCCTGAATCCTATTCCATATACACCGTCATATTCCAGCTCAGGTGAAAACATTTTCATCAAATTCCCTTTATTTGTTGCATGGTTTTGTTATTGTTCTTTTGATTTGGAGTTAGGTGTCAATGGTTGAAAATGAGGCTTTAGTTAGAGAAATAGATGCGTCGGTAGGGTAGAAAGACACATATTGGAAGAAGGACCCAAGGGTTTCTAGAGTAGTGATATTAATGTGTGTTATAAAAGTGTTCTTACTAGGGTGGTTAAGGACTTGACTACTTGAGGATTTTAGTCTTATGATAGAAGTAGTGGGTGTGTAAGTTAGCCGTTCTAAAAGAATACGGGAAGATGGTAGCTAGGAAGCGGAGGAGGATAAGGGTGGGAGGTTACCGACAAAGATTAGGTTTCGAGTGCTATCTAGTAGTGGTTTAGGAAATGTTCGGAGGTGGGAATGCGTTCAGGGAGTATGGTGATTGATTAATCTCAAACAATGGTATGTGATTGTTCATGGGTGTTGAAAGGAGAAGAAGGGTCCCTACAAAATATCACTCCGCATCGGTTAAGAGCCCCTCTCTCATGAGGAAGGGCTTCGTCCAGTTCATGTCTCAATTCATAACAAAGTGTATGTGTACTCATGGTTTGGTTTGATCGAATAGATAGGTTGGTCAATCTTTCTTCTTTTTTGAAAGAAAAAAGGCTTTTGTCTCTACGGCAATCGATTCTTTCTCCTAATTGTACAAACTCATAAGTGTTTTCTTTCAATGTTTATCAATAGTTGTCATTTCAATCTTAAAAAAAGGCCCAATAGGTTAAATGGATTTCTACTACTTTGAAAATTGAAATAAAACAATATGATTTAGCTACTCGTTGGTCGTTACTTCTAAACCCAATGAAATTATCTAATCGAATGTTACACTTTTAAACTTTTTGGTCTTTACTATCGAACCATCTTTTCGTTTCGCTTCCGGTTAGATTCTAGTGTCGTGTTTCACAACCGACACTTGTCGCATCTTGTAACTTGGTGTTTCTCCAACTCCCAAACGTTTATAACTCGAACTGGGTGTATTACACAAGCAAGCTCGGGTTTTAGACATAAAACTTGAAATGTATGAGTGTGAGCTTAGTCAAACTCATCTCAAACTTGCGGATACCCTGATAAAAAAATGCAAGGTCTTCGAATTGGTTAATAGCCCCTCCCTCATGAAGAAGCGCTTTGTCCAGTTCATGTCTCGAATCATAACAAAAGGTATAGGGTTCATAGTTCGGCTTGACCAATTTTATTGTAAATACTAAGTCGATCTGTTAACCACAATTTTAACAAACGACCAAATAACCCGGTCAAATTCCTTACTATTCGTATCGCGGTAGAAAAAAACTTTTAACACAATCACACGTTAATCAAATCTTTTTTTTTTTTTAACGCCAACGCTTCATTTGATCGGCTAGCAAGAAGCTAGAGACAGAAATACACCAAAGTTTACACCGCATAATACTTCAACTTTCCAGCATCTAACATATTAATATTATGAGGCAGCAGATCTTCATCCACACCATATCTCCAAATCTTCCAATACTTAACACTATCAACAACCACAAACACATAAAACAAAAACAAACTACACAAACCCACAACACTATACAAACCCACCGTCATTATCCTAGGAAAGAAACCCACAAACTGATAAACAAACCCAAAACATATTGCAGTGTATAAAAACCACATGTTCAATTTCAGCCACAGTTTCTGGCCTGGTCTCTCATTTTTAGGCAATAAAAGATATTTCGAAAGACAGAATTTCAGCAAAAAGATACATACATAAACCGATATACATAGGAATGCTAATGAATAGTTGTGTTTGTAAATAGCTCTGGTGATTGCAGCGACAGTGTTGGGCATCATGATGATGAATAATAATGTCCATTGGTAATTGTAATCATTGGTTATTGTGTGGGGATATTGAATAGTGGTGTATGGAGTTAGGGTTAGCTTCTTACGATGAGGCATATGAATTGTGTGTTTTTAGAGTTGTGGATTGTTGTTGTGGAGTGTGGGGAGTTGGGGTTTTTATGTTTTAGTCAATAGAGTTTCAGTTTCCATCAAGGTTGTTGGTAACTTCTAGATGTTTTCATAGAAACAACGAGGTAAACGATAAAGGGATAAATGCTCCATGTAACTTTTTTATTTTTTTCTAAACATATTTAAAAATTAAAAAGATGGTATTTTAAAATTATAGTGTTAGAATAGAAAAAACAAAAAAAAAGATGGTATTTTAAAAGATGGCACTAGGGTCTAGGGTTGTAAATTAGCCGAACCGAATAAGACATGCTCGTTCGTTATGCTTTTACAAGATACATAACTAAACAAAATATACATTGTTTGTGTTCGTTCATTAGGAAAATGATTGTGTCTGTGCTCGTTCGCTAACCTTTTAACGATTGAGCTCTTAATCATTGAGCGTTTGTTTCAATTAAAAAATATACTCCTAAGGCTAAGCAGTGTGCAGACGCCCCAACCCCCCGTCCCTTCCTTTTTGCCCCGTCCCACCTCCTTACACCGCCCCCTCCCCCGTCCCAAGTCCCCCATGTCCCTCCCGTCTCTCTCGGGACATTAGAGACGCACCAATCACGTTTTTTCTTTTTTTCTTTCCATTGGTAATTGTAATAATTGGTTATTGCGTGAGGATATTGAACATTGGTGTATGGAGTTAGGGTTAGCTTCTTACGATGAGGCATATGAATTGTGTGTTTTTAGAGTTGTGGATTGTTGTTGTGGAGTGTGGGGAGTTGGGGTTTTTATGTTTTACGTTGTGTTCCCGAGTTAACTAAACGGGAGAAAAGAAAAGCAATGAAAGGAAAGATGTGTTCCCGAGTTTCATTAAAGGAAGGAAAAGAAAGGAAATGAAAGGAAAACTAGTTAAAATCCTTTAGTTTAGTTTTCCTTCCAATTTGGAATGAAACGGAAGGAAAGAACATTTATCCTTTCTTTTTCTTTCCTTTCCCTTCCTTCAATTCTTTTCCTTTCTTTTCCCTCTTTAAGTTAACTCGGGAACACAACGTTAGTCAACAGGGTTTCCAGTTTCCATCAAGGTTGTTGGTAACTTCTAGCTGTTTTCATAGAAACAACGATGTAAACGATAAAGGGATAAATGGTTCGATCCGGAGGGCAACCCGATTTTACCCAGTTGTTACCTCAGCGAGTTTCTCGTGTGGGGGCAGTATGGTTGCCGGGCGAAAGTCAGTTTGCGCGGCGGCCGGGACCTGATAGAACATCGCGTTCGCGGGCAGAGCTGACGGGTAATGTCTTAGACGAAACCCGGTGACCAATTCCGTCTAGTACATAGAAAGTCACCCTTAAAAAAAAAAAAAACTTTTTTTTTCTGAACATATTTAAAAATTAAAAAATCCACGATAAACATATCGAGTAATTAAATAATAAGTTAGGTTAAATTAAATTTGATGTTTATATATCTGAGTTTTAAGAAATTAAAAACTATGGGCACCTCACTTTTGGTCATTGACTTGATAATAAGAGGTATGCTATTTACACAATAACAAAAAGTAAGTTTGCACAGCCCTCTACGGGCCGTAGAGGGTGTCAGTGTAATAAATGCGAACCCCTCTACGGCCCGTAAAGTCCTCTACGGCCCGTAGAGGTGGTTTGGTGGGGTGCATTTAAACCCTACACGAGCCGTAGAGGTCTTTACGGCCCGTAGGCCATACGAGGTACGAGGTCATTGAATGAACAGTCTGACATTCAGTGTGTCAGTCTGAAAAAGCAAACCCTCTACGGGCCCGTATAGGCCTCTACGGCCCGTAGAGGTCCAGATATATTCTTCTGCCTTGTCTTCTTTCTTCATTATACGAAACAAAATCAAAAACACGGGTGCACAAAAAATCCGACCAAAACCAAGCTACCGCGATGTCTTATTTCGTAAACGATTAGTTTTATTTTGAACGCTTCTGTTAACGTTTATTTTACACGCTTATCGAGACGACGTTGGTTTATATTGGTTTATGTTATAAACAATTGTGTTCACGTTTTACATGCTTGTGTTAATGTATTACACGCTCGGGATTAATTATTACATAATTAAAATGATTTAAAAAAAAACCCTCTCTACGGGTCGTAGAGGCCTCTACGGGCCGTAGAGGGTGCCTAAGACTGGTTTATGTTATATTAAAATTTTCCAACTAAGAAACCAGCGAACTGGTAGCCCAGATGGTCCCCATATACGAAATAAGACTTTGTGTGTGTGTTTGTGTGATAATGTGCTTAAGATCGAACCTCGTCCCAAACGTTTTTTGTTTTTTTTTTTGTCTACGACCCGTAGAGGCCTCTACGGGCCGTAGGCATCATAAAACATCCATCTCTTCCTTCTTCGTTCTCAAAATTAATAAGACTTCTTCTACGAGCCGTAGAGGCCTCTATGGCTCGTAGAAGGAGCAAAAAATGGGCTCTACGGGCCATAGAGGATTGTGTGAATAAAATTTAAGCTTGTGCAAACAGTGGGAGCCGATAATAATAACCTTCCATGAAATTATAGTGTTAGAATAGAAAGAAAAGAAAAAAAAATGTTATTTTAAAATATGACACTTGGGTCTAGGGCTGTAAATTAGCCGAACCAAATAAGAATAAGACATGTTCGTTCGTTAATCAATGAGCCTTGTTTCAATTAAAAAATATACTCCTATCCTAACCATTTTAACCATTCAGCCAAAAGACACGTGTGTGTGTGTCTGAATCAACCTACCCTTTTTTCTTTCCTCTCTCTCTGTAATCTACTACACTCCATCAGACCAAGCAAGGGCCGTCTACTCACCACCACCACCGTCTGCCTCCGCCACGACCAACCGTTTGCCTCCGCTTCTGCAAGGTAACCTCTCGCCCTTCCCTTCTCTTCTCGTTTTTTTTTGCCCTAATTCGTGATTTAGGGTTATGAAGAATCTTGTTGTTAATATGTTCAGTGGTCAGTTAGCTTAGCTTCCTCTACTTTGGATAATTAATTCAAAATGTGCTCAGCTGGTCATTTAGAGTTCTATGTTTTATTTCATTTTATATATATATAATGCCAATTCTTTACTGTAGGTTTGTCTTATTATATTCTGTTAAGGCAGAGGTATGTAAATGTAATGTTAGACACATATTGGTGCTCATTAGAGGAAGTACAAGGGATGTTGAAACATACAACTATTCTAATTTAATAATCCTTTTTTCACATCATATATATCTAATCAACTTATAAATAGGTATGGTAGACACGGTTTTAAAAAAACGGTTAAATAGAATGCACACATCATCATCATCATCAGTTAGTCCCACCAATAGCAAAAGCTAAGGTAGGGTCTGAGGAGGGTAAGATGTAGACAGCCTTACCTCTATTCCGTGGGAATAGAGAGGCTGCTTCCAGTGAGACCCCCGGCTCAATAGTGGTTTTGTATCAATCCTTAGACATAAGGCACATAACACTTAGCAATCGAGACAAACCCGATTGGTGCATGTACCCCTTGTCTTTTGGCTATCAACGTAACCACCTAATGCATGATTAACCGTCCGTCATTTTTAACGTTATTTTCACGAAATTAGTAAAATAACGTTAAAATTATTGCAACTTTACTTTTGCCCCCGAGGGCCACACATATATACATTATATGCGCACAGCCGTCAGCGGGCACATTAAATAGAATGCACACACACTACTATAATGGAAATGGATTATGAGGCACTCAAAATCTATAATGCAAAAATGACCAGTGCTTAATTTAGCTACACGGACAACAGCTCTAGCTTTTGCGACCTCAAATCGCCATAATAGCGCTTCTTGCTGAGACACGTCCCGTTGCTTCATAAGTTGCTCTATTTCGTTACTTAAAACCATCGCCTTTTCTTCAGATTCTCTTAGCTATAAAACCAACCCAATTATAGCATTTGTAAAGGTCGTCATATGTTTAGTATGTTAACTTAGTTATAAGTTGGCTAATTGCATAAAAACATATTCAACTTTGGTCTTAACTTCTGTGTAGGGTAAGTAATAAAACCTCAAATATAAATATCCTATAGTTAAAAAGTTAAACCTAATTTATGATGATTTTGAAATAAGCTGTTGGAAGTTTCAAAACCAAAAATAACCATTATTATAAATCTAGTCTAGTTTCTTTAATATAAATAAATGTATACCATTTTATTAATTTACACCTGTATTATTTTTAAATATTTATACCTTCATGTATTATTTTCTATCTGGATTTGGGTTTGTTTCCTAGAATTTTGAATATTTATGTGTCATTTGAATTTCTATTATGTTATATATTTTTCTTTTATTCTTCAGTTCAATCATTTAGGACTCTGATCAAACAGATACATTTATTATGCAAAAAAAATGTACTAGTGTAAAAAGGTCATTTTGCACAGTCATTCAAAGGTCCAACCAAACAACACTTATTGGTTTAGCACTTACTGATTCAGAGCCTCTTAACCATTCAAACCCTCTTAATGATTCAACACTTAGGGGCTATTTGGTTGATTAAGTGCTGAATCATTAAGAGGTCTGAATGGTTAAGAGGCTCTGAATGATTAAGTGTCGGATGGTTCAGCTATGCATCAAGTCTAAATGATTCAGCTCTTAATCATTCCATTCAGAGCATTTTTTAGGTTGAAACAAACAGTTTGAATGTCGAACCATTAAGAGCTGAATGGTTCAGAGCCTCATTAAGAGGGTACCAAACATGCCCTTAGACAAATCCTAGTATCCTACCAAACAACCCCTAACTCTTCAAAATGGAAAAGTATATAAACAAGTAATACTTCCCAAATATCAATTTCTTATATTTAAGTACTTACCCCTTTCATTCAACATAAATAAATTGAGTTTCTTTGGTTTTCCCAAATTTCAATTTCACATCCCTAAACCCTACTATTTCAGGTTAGTATCCTTTTGATTATATCATTTATCTGCTAATGCATTTTCGGTTCTTCGTTATAAAAACACCCCTTTGTTGTTCAGCTACTATGTTGACTCATTATTCATACTCAATTATAAATATCTTTGTTGATTAAGTTGAGCTGTAGGTTAGGGTTTTGCATATTTGATACAATATTTTTTAAATATCATTATTGTCCGAATCAAAGTTCATAATTTGAGCTAAGAACTATCTGAGTATTATGATGTTAGTGCAGATTGTGTTCATTCCGATGTAAATTATTTCATTTGAATTTTATATGTGTCTTTAACCATAGAGAATTTAGTGATTGAATTAATCGAAAATGACGGTGTATATATATAGCTTAAAAGTATGTATGTATCAGTATGCAGTATGCCCATCAATGCATCTGTCTTTTAGATGATATTGTTACATAATCAAAAATGTGGATGAATGATTGAACTTGGTAACCTATGAAACATAATATCCAGGATTTTCTAGTTGTTTTTGGGATTATGATGATATTAGGATATGTGTGTAATGTGCTTCCACCGAGTTTATCTTCTAAAAAATGAAAGCTATAGCTTTGTCATCAAAACCAGACTTTTGTTTTTTTTGATGAAAGCTTATTTTTTAAGTGATGTATTTTAAGTAACAAAGGTAGCATTCGTTTTGTGGAATGTAATGGAACCGGAATTTGCGAGGGAACTGTAATTTGATTTGGAATCTAGGTGTGTTTGTTTCACAAAATTGAATGTAATCTGGATGGAATTGGAATGTAGATTCCCTTCCAAATGCTGTTGTTTAATTACAGTTTCTTCTTTTGTTGGAACGAACAACATAAGAAATGAAATATACATTCCAATTCCATCCGGATTCTATTCCATTATGTGAAACGGACACTATCAAAAAGTTTAAGCACCTAAAAGCTCAAAGCCCTGATAAATTTGCAAACAGATTCCATTTTATTACAAGAAAAGAGAAAGTCAACTTTTTTTATGCCTTGTTTAACTAGACTATCATCAGTAAGGGGTAGAAATACTCGAATTTGTTTTCTTCCAAAGTTTTATGTGTATTAAGATTCTAGCCTTTTCAAGCAGAAGTTTGAAGATATTTGAAGGTTTTTGCATCAGCATACAGAAGCATTGTTAGAACATAAGGTCCTTTATGGCATACGGAGGTCCAACTTCAGGTCCAGCTGTAGGCAGCTCTCCTGCAATGAAGCAGGTGAAACTGGAGAAAGAAAGTGAACTCAGAATTGAAGTAAATGTTAACAGTTCTCTCCGTCTCAGGCTACTTAATGGGACTGCTGAGATATTTGGCACTGAAATGCCCCCTGAAAATTGGCTCATCTTCCCTCCGAGAATGAAGTTTGCTGTAAGTGCATATGTTCCATGTTTCATATTTTTCTTTTCTTTGTAACACTTTGAAGAGTGCAGCATTTCATCTGTTCTATTTCCTAAGATAAATTCATTTGTCTTATTTTGGAATTGCAGATATTTACATGGTATGGGGCGACCATTGAAATGCAAGATAACACTGAAACTGATTACGTAGCAGATGAGGTAGGATGCCTATTTCTTTTATAAAAAAAAAAAGAGTCTTTGTAGTTTTAGTTACTCAATGTCCTGCAAGATTAACTATATTCTCTCTTTGAAATAAAGACACCAATGATCAGTTACGTAAACGTGCATGCCGTACTTGAAGGACGTAGAAACCGTGCAAAAGCCTCTGCTAGTGATGCTGATGCCTCCCAGGTTTGTCTTTTTTACATTAAATTCTTGGCATTGTGAAGAATGTAGTTTATACAATATATCACAAGACTTTCAACAAGTTAAAGCCTTTATTACCAAAGCCTTCTCTAGAGCCTAAATAGATTTGAGAAATTAATGTATATCATGAATCTTCCAAGCATCTGAGTCTTCATTTTTTTTTTTTAAAACTTTGACATGGACCGCAAGTAGATCAATACCATGGTCATTAACCTTACGTTAGCAGTGACATTAAGTCAGACCATTGCACACCCAACACCCAAACAGAGAGGTCAACTGAGGATACCTGTTGATCACTGATCTGTACAGAGCACATCATCAACTATAACATGAAGTAACAAGCATCAAGCATATCTAGTGCTTTTAGTACAAGTTTCCGTGATCACCAGTTTCAAGTGTCTGCTAGCATGATGCAAATAGAAAATTCTGTACATATTAAAATAAGAGGGATGTCAGTCTGGCACAGATAGGCGGATAGCATATATAATTCTAAAAACATTATAGTGGCCATACGAGACCCATCATTGAAATTATAATGCGTCCCCTAAATCCCAATGCACAAAACAATAAAAGGACCCAGTTAACAATACCCTCCCCGTCTTCTGGTCCCCTATAAACATAAACAATAAATCCGTTAAAGCTTTTAAGATTCCATGCGAACCTGTATGGTAGCATATCATACCGCATACATAATATAAATAAGCTTACCATGAGTGGATGTATAATCATATGGGTGTTGGCTTGGTTTAGTATGGTCATTGCTATTTGCTACATTGACCTATGCAATAATACAGGTTGGCTGTTTGCCGTTAGTTTGGACAGTTATGACAAATGGTTTGTGTTGTCATGTCTCTATTTCACTTTTTCTCGTCAAATTAATATGAACCAGATTACAAGTTTTCACCTATCTTTTAAATGTTTTGTTTAGTTGAGTCAATTTACTAAGGTGCAAACACCAATGTCATGTCATGATGAATTCTATTGTGTTCAGGGTCCCAGGGTGATTGTAGTTGGACCAACAGACTCTGGAAAGAGTACCTTGTCAAGAATGCTTCTTAGTTGGGCTGCCAAACAAGGATGGAAACCAACATTTTTGGACTTGGACATTGGCCAAGGGTCTATTACTCTTCCTGGGTGTATTGCTGCTACCCCTATTGAAATGCCAATTGATCCAGTGGAAGGGATTCCCCTTGAGATGCCTCTTGTTTACTTCTATGGACATAACACGCCAACGTAATAGTTCTTTTAGTCATTCTTTTAATAGATTCATCTTCAATTATTTTCTTAAGAGGGTGTTTGGCTTGAGGGTACGTGTTTGATAGTGTCTGCGTATTTTGTTTAAGGGTATAGTGGTATAAGTGTATATGATATTGAGAATCCTCCATACACATCACCATGCATCTATACTGTACCCGATTGCCCATAATGATTTCTGCGAGCAAAACAAATGCCAAAGAATTTCTTTAGTGTCTTTCATGTGTCTGGTCCCCAGAATTTCTTTTTAACATTTGTTACTATTGTATTTGTAGTGTAAATGCAGATCTTTATAGGGTGCTGGTAAAGGAGCTTGCACAGATCCTGGAAAGACAGTTTGCTGGGAATGCTGAATCTAGGGCAGCAGGCATGGTCATCAACACCATGGGATTCATTGATGGCCTTGGTTACGATGTATGTGCTTTGTTTATCCTCTTTTGGGATATTTTTTAAGTTATATGCATCAACTTATGTTCAATAATATCATGTCTCTCACTGCAGCTTCTTTTGCATGCAATTGATACATTCCAAGCTACTGTTGTTCTTGTTATGGGTCAGGTGAAAGCTTTCTCCATCCAGGATTTGTTTTTTTAATTCTGTAATTAGTATCATCTTTTGGGTCAAAAAAGGGACCTCATAACCATAGTGACTCTGCTAATCTCTAGTTTGAATTTGTATATTAAGTAGATGTGCTTCTGCAAGACCCAAGATGTCATCACCGACACTAAAAATGTTAAATTTTATTATTTTGCCTCTGGTCAGGATAAACTTTGCAGCATGTTAAAAGATGTTTTAAAACAAAAGCCAAACGTGGATGTGGTGAAACTTCAGAAATCAGGCGGTGTTGTGTCCAGGAATTCAAAATTCCGAGCTATTGCCAGGAACCAGAGGATAAGAGTAAGTTGTTACTTGAGCTGATTTTTTAGAAGTGCCACTTCTATAATAATTTGGTTTCAGGGTACGGGTTCTATGGAACACGGCTAATACCTGTAAAATTAAGAATCCTTCAGCCCCACCTAAAAGGACGGGTTTAGAAACAGTGGCGAAGCTTGAGCGGAAATTTCGGGGGGTTGGAAGTCATTGTTTACGGGGGTCAAAACCGTATATACCAAAAAAAAGTTATACGGATACTATATAATCAGAACTTCTGAGCGAAATTTTCGGGGGGTCGGGCGCCCCTTCCCGCTCCTATAAACCTACGCTCTTCTTTAGAAATCGATACCCGTTTTGACCTTGTTATAAAATATCAAACTGATACCCATAGGGGTTCTTGACTTCAAACCAAACACCACCTATTTGGGTACGTCGAGCTATATATGTGGAACCATTCGATTATAAACCTTGGCACTCCAAGAGTCCAAGTCTCAATAGCTTGCCCATAAAAGATACCTTAAAATGTATTCTGTAGTTATCACTGAATCTAAGCTTACTGTAATTACAGGAATATTTCTATGGTCTTTCAAATGACCTTTCCCCACACTCCAGCATTGCAAATTTCAGTGACTTGGCTATTTATAAAATTGGTGGTGGCCCACAAGCCCCGGCTTCAGCTCTACCGATTGGTGCACAGCCTGTGGCTGATCCCATGAGATTGGTTCCGGTCAACATCAACAGGGATTTGCTGAATTTAGTTCTTGCTGTTTCATTTGCCAAAGATCAAGATCAGATACTTTCAAGGTATTGTCAGACCCTAGCTATCCAATAAAATTTTAAAATACTAGTTTACGACTCTAAATTGATTAAACAGCCTCTGATCAATCATGTTTTGATTTGAAATTAGAACCCCAATTGTGTTTGCATTACCATCTGTTTGTTTTACAACCTATAGGTGGCAAACTTACAATTATTACACCCTAAAATTTAGGTACAAGGAGGGTGGTATTGTGGTAATCAAGATACCCATTTTCCCTTCAATTTGTACCTAAAATCAGCTCTTTGCCGCACCCCTAGGAATTATGTAGTCATTGTCTAATGGGGATTTTTCTAATTGCTGCAACTTTTGGGTAACACATGTAATGATTTAGGAGGTTTCATACATACTTTTTGAGTGACGTGTGACATGTTCCTTTTTTATATATATATATTTTTTTATTTTATTGTTTGACCCATTGGAGACTGAAAAATAGTAACACTAATCAACCTATTCATAAGTAAACGGGTCTAAAAATTTTACTTTTACAATCTGGAAAAATCTTGGTTCTTGTTTTTTCAAAAAAGAATCTTGATGCTCAAACTATAGAAAAGTAGAGGGGGAATTTTCTAGTCATTTGTGTGAAAATGGGTCAAATTCAATTAAACAAAAAACATGGTGACCAGCCAACCGGATAAATTTAACAAAAACAAACATGTTGAAACTTGTTTAAAAAGGAAACATGTTGACCAGGTTATAAGTCTCCTGTAGAATAACAAAGTGTTTACGCCATGTCATCTCAACCCCACACAATCTGTTTGACACTTTAAAAGTCTACAATTTGTTACCCGACCCACCCGTTTTGCGTATATTTTGAAAACTTGCATATTAAAAAAAAAAAAAAAAAAAAAAAAAAATCTCTTACAGTGCTTACATTTTCTTTATTTACTCCCTCTGAATGCAGCAACATAGCTGGCTTTATTTGGATCACTGATATCGACATTCCAAGGTATGGATTCAGCTTACCATAACCATTTCACTAAAATAACCTCCTAAAACCATCACGAAACGCTAAATCCTCGCTTATTCATGATTTCAGGAAGAAAATCACATATCTTGCACCCTCAGGTGGAGAACTTCCTAGCAAATTCTTGTTAATGGGAAGCCTAACATGGATCGAGACCTAGTGTTCGTCACAGCATACATGAACTTTTGTTACTGTAAGCTTGTTACATTCTTGGTTTTTATAAACTAGGCTTTTACAGCTGAATTACTGTTTTACTTTACTTTTACCCTTGTAGCGTAAGGGGCTCATTAAGAATCATATTTCGTAGTATAGGAGTTGTAGGTGTTAGAATGGAGTAAAATCATAAAACAATGTTGTGCTGATGCTTTTGGAAGATGGTGCAGTATGGTCAATTCAAATGTGTGCAAATAGGGGCTTTTAGTTTTGTAGTGTTGGTTATATCTTTTCTTTTTTATATTTGTTGGTCTTATCTTATGATTGTGTACTTCTGCTTTACAATGTACATGTTGAAATAATGGAATTAGCCATTTTTTTACAGGGCCATGAGTTGTGATTTTTTATTTATTTTTCGTGTGGCGTCTACCTGAGAAGACGGGTTACTTCTAGGTCTAAAAGCCTCAGGTGCAACATGGCACTTAACCGTATCGAATCTAGTTTACTTTAGAGCTCATATAAACTGATAAACCAAATTGAGTGTCTTCATTACTAACTAGCGTCAACGAGCCTAGCCCAGCCCAGCCCAAGCTTGTTTAGGCTTTAGCTTGGCTCATTTAGAGGTCTAGTTTGAAAACTTGATCTCTGCTCGTGAGTAGTTTTTCAAGCTCGAGCTTGACTCAGGCTTAGCCAGTTAATAATTTATTAACTGTTTAGATATTTTGTTTAGATATGTTTATAATTATTTACACATATTTATAATTATGGTTTTTATATATAATATATGTATATTATTTAGTTATCTTAGATATAATAATTTTTATACAAATATATTGAATCATTTTTATATAAATAAAAAGCTTGTATAAGCTCAGCAAGCTAGCTTGATATGTGAAGCTTCGGTATGAGCTCCTTCATTGAATAAGCCTTTTATCTCGGCTCGATTCCAGTTTTAACGAGTCGATCTCAAGTAATTCATGAACAGCTTGACTCATTTGCACCGCTAGTCACTATCATAAATGTCAAATAAAAAACAAATTATGTAAAATAGTTTTTGTAATCATATGTTCATGAACAACTTGACTTATGTGCCTCTAAGCACCACTTTTCTGCGCATGGATAGGTATCATGAAAATCGTCTTTTAGCATTTTTTTTTGTCAAAAATTATGCCGCCAAGGACGAAACGAACTGGATTGTGCACACGCTCACGCATCATTCATGCGGCTACGGCTACGTGATTCTTGTGTTTTTGGCCTCGAACGGTGATTCCTTTTCTCCAGCCACATGGTGTCTACAAATGAGCTTGTACATTTTTTAGATTTGATCAAATGGCCATTCATTTCATTAAATAATCATTCAATTCACTAATTTTCCAAATAATTTTACTAAGGCATCATATGCTTATTTGCATGATTAACCATAGAGTAAGTAGTAGAAGGAAATCATATCATTAGTTTTTTTGAAAGGCAAACTTCATTAGAAACACAAAACGGGAAACTCTCAAGACGGGAGCCCTACAAATATTTACATCACATCAAAGGTAAAAGACTTCCAACCCTTCCAATCCACCCGTCCACTTTTATTTCTACTACAAAACCATAAATAAGTAAGCGCCTTAATATCTGCCACAATTTCCACCATAGTAGTCGCCTTTTGCTTGAAAATTCGTTCGTTCCTTGCTTTCCAAATACGCCAACACGCCACCACAAAAATCCCAGCTAAAATGTCTTTCTTTCTATTGTTAAAACCTGAGGAATTAACCACCACCATCAGATCTGCCACAGAAAAAAGAAAAATAGGCGGAAGATGGACCCAGTTAGCGATACCCTGCCAAACCCCTACCGCCATATTACAAGCCGTAAAAACATGATCCACGCTCTCTTCTTCGCCATTGCATAAATCGCAACACATATCACCATTTAAAATATGTCTTCTCACCAAAGCCACTTTAGTCGGAATACTATCGAGCATCATACGCCACAAAAACACATTGCACTTAAGCGGAATCCACTTACACCACTGAATAACGCCCAAACTGGGCTGACCCATAACTCGCGTTGAAACCAACCAACGCTTAGCTTCAGAGACAGAAAACTCAGCTGGGCTAGTGGCATCCCAAGCCCATTTATCCGGAGCAGGCTCTAACCGATGACCCTGTAACAATCTATGAATTACGATAAGTTGTTCCACCTGTTGGGCCGCAACCGGGTAAGTCTTCCATTCCCACGCAACCGGCCCAAACCCATGATGCTCCAATAACCTGTCTTCCACACTGCACCACTTATTTTTCTCGAGCCTAAATAGATCCGGACATAAAGATTTAAGTGGCACCTCCTTAAGCCAAGGGTCCAACCAAAACCTTATATTTTTCCCATTACCCAAGATGCCCCGAATCATATTCGTCCCAATAGAATTGTCAACTTTAATGTTGCGACAACATTTAATAATCTTAGACCAAGTACCCGAAAAAATACACTTACTCGGATAGGTCTCCCAACAACGAGCCGAACCATGTATCCCATCAATAACACGGCGCCACATCGCATCAGCTTCCACTCGGTACCTCCATAGCCACTTTAAAAGAAAAGCATTATTACTTTCGCCAAGCCGGCTAAGACCCAACCCTCCCATCACTCTAGGCAGAGTGACTTTTTCCCAAGCCACCCAGTGTACTTTCCTCACATCCGCGTCTCCACCCCACAGAAATCTCTTAATTATAGATTCAATACAATCAATAACCGCAACCGGCGCTTTATAAAGAGAAAAATAATATAAAGGAAGACTCTCTAAAACTGATTTGATCAAGACTAGTCTACCTCCAATGGACAATACCTTCGCCTTCCATTTAGAAAGTCTGTCTTTAACCACTTTGACGACCGGGTCCCAATTTCTAATCCTCCCCATATTAGCACCAACATTAATCCCCAAATAAATAAACGGAATATCCCCCGCCCGACAACCAAGAGACCTCGCCATACCCCCAATCTCGTCCATCCCCAAACCAACACCAAACAGAGTAGACTTTTGAATATTAATAGCGAGTCCCGAGCATAGGTGAAAAACTCTAAGAACCCGGCGTAACGTATCAAAGTTACTCGTCGACCATTCTCCCATAATCATGGCATCGTCCGCATATAACAAATGCGAAAGAGAGACACTGCTATTCGGAAGGATAATACCTTGAAAACACCCCATATGACACGCCTTTTTCATCATTCCAGCTAAGGCTTCCATGACTATAATGAATAAGAAGGTTTTGTTCAGAACAATGAACAACTGGGGATGTAGCTCACATGGTAGAGCGCTCGCTTTGCATGCGAGAGGTACGGGGTTCGATACCCCGTATCTCCATTTTATTCAATGTATCTTTTGTTATTATTTTTTTGGAACTTCACCTACCTCTCATGTTTTATCATATCGTATGTTCTAGTTTAAAACTTTTGTGTTTTTACATTGTCATGTTTGCATGGTTTTTAACCTTTATCTCATTTTCTTTACAAATGATATCATCCATGACTATGATGATGAGGATGATGTTGATTGTGGTGGTGGTGGTGAAAAATAGCCCCCATTCCTGTCTTGGTATCTTCATGTGTAGAAACCATCCATGATAAGATGTTGATGTTGAATCGAAGATGTTGATGTTGAATATATTATGATGATGATGAATCGATCATCACGGCAACTGCAACGACAAAGTTGACCGCATAAAATAAGGGGAACTGGATTTTAATAATCAAAACTTAGTCTCGTTGTCCGACAATAATCTGTACTTAAAAAAACTCCAACAACACTCTCAACTTTCAATGATTGGCTGACAATGAACTTTTTAACTTCCAAACTCTTTCAGTTTTGAAAATGCGTTAGTTTTCAGTTAACACAAGTTCATTGTTGGCCAATACTTTGAAGGGTGAGACTGTTGTTGTGGGGAATTTCTTAAGTATAGATTATTGTCGGCCAACGAGGCAAAGTTTCGATTATTAAAATCTAATTCCCCATAAAATAATAAATAATTACGATCTTTGTAGGGACTTGGATTACTAAAACTCATCTCATACCATTTACAGTTGTACATCACTAAGGCCCGGCCCAGAAGGGGGGCGGGATGGTCGACGGGAAATTTTTAAAAAAAGTTATATTTGTTAAATTATATATTTAGATTTGTCATGATAAATAAAAATATTGTTAATGGAGATGGATAAATCATTTTAATATAATGTAGAGGTCTCAAGTTTAAGACTTGACTCTAGCACCAAGATCTATTTTCTATAATCCATTCCCCCTTTACCATATTTGGACCCAGTTCTTAAGTCACCAACGGCCCAAATTTTTCCGAGGGTTCTTAGGGACGACACTAAGGCTCAGGGTCTAAATTTTAATAACCTTATGAAACCGATGATGCGATAGCCAAACTAACGAATAACCTGTTTGACACTATCTTACATTTCGATTTTCAAATATATAATGCATAACGTGGTATGTAAGTATATTTATCATGTTTTTACCTTACGACAATTGACAAGTCTTAAGATTTACAAATGGACTTGGTTTTGAAGTTTTCAAATGCACAAAATAGTTTTGTAAGGGTTTGGCAGGCAGGGTCTAGCCTTTGTAGCAGATTAGTAATTAACAGTGTAAACTAGCTGAGCTGAGCCAAGCCCAAGTCCTACACTACTTGTGTAGTTGAGTTCGAGCCTATTTTTTTGAGACCAAGTTTGGTTCATAACATATTTTAAAGCTCGACATCAACTTGGCTCTGCTCTCCTTTGAGGACGAGCTTAAACCATCCAAAGCTTGGCTTGATCTCGTTTTTAGCGACCTAAAACAAGTCAAACCTCAGCTTGAGTTCCACTCTGCATTGTAATTAGTTCAAAAAATAAATATTTAAATGGAGGGAGTTGACAAAAATCCATACGAAAATAACATAAAAATCCACCGTTTTATAAAATATAAAAGTGGAAAAAAATCTATACATATAATAAACCAAAGTCATTTTAATGACATGACACTCAAAGATGCATTCTCTTCTTTGAGTGTGCCACGTGTCATCTCATGTGGCATTGAGATATTTTAGGAAAAAAAATAATTTAAAAACAAAATTGGATTTTTCACCCTCATGTTTCCTCCCATAATTTTTAAACGATAATATCTTTGATATACGAGATTTTTTAAAGAAAAAAATTACACCAAATTAACGAGCGTTTTATTATCTTTCCAATGAGTACCATAGTGCTATATAAAAAAACGGAGATTTTTTAAAGAAAAAAATTACACCAAATTAACGAGCGTTTTATTATCTTTCCAATGAGTACCATAGTGCTATATAAAAAACGGAGAAATTTTATTGTGGGGTTTTGTTCATACAAGAAAAAAAAACGCAAAGTGTTTAGGTAAATCATTAATCATGTATAGGCAAGTCACTAATTATATTCAAATCAGTAAATATGAATTTTTTTTTTTCAACCAGAGCCGAATAGGTTAATAGAGTTATACGTTGTTTTAAGTTAAGTATCAATATTAGTATGTTAGAGTTGTACATTTGTTTAGTCTTTAGGATATGTGTTAATATTAGAGTTACATTAAAGTTCTACATTCTTTTAGGTTAGGTGTTAGCATTGGAGTTGTACATTGTTAATTTGTTTTAGGTTAAATATTAATATTAGAGTTATACATCAGTCTATTTTATATGTAAAATTGATGTATCATATTAAATTTTCTCAACCCGGGACGCTCCCGGGGTATAATCTAGTATATACATAAATCATAAGAAATTACATGACCAGCATAATATAACTTTAGCAATTGAAGGGATATGGTATCAAAAGCATTATAAAAACCATACCATCGCCCAACTAGAACCGGCATCGGCGCATCGCCTAGCGTCCATCCGTCCGTTTTACGTCAGCGGATCGTTTAGCGTCCATCCGCCCGTTTTACGTCAGCGGAACGTTTGGCGTCCACTCACCCGTTCTATGTCGGCGATGCAACTGGCATCCAGCGGACGCCAGTAAGCAGCGCTACCCGTCCGTTTTACATCGGCGATACACCCTGACGTCCAAACGGACGCCAAGCGCAACATCGTCCGCCCGTTCTACGTCAGCGGACTTAACGTACTACGAAGCTTCTCCACCAAGCCAAAGGAAGCTTCGCCAACACAACTGGAAGATACATTTTGGGGCAACCTTAGGACTCACCCCTGCCCCAGACGAAATATCTCTGACATAGCAGGCGGCCTGTCAGAGTTCCTCTCCAATCAGAGACTGCTTCCAGTCTGACGTACAGAAAGGACGATGACGTGGCGGCCCCTCAGCCAAGATATCTTCTTGACAAAGCAGACTTTCTCAACCTGTCTCGAAGTCCAAGAAAGGTATGATTACTCACCGCCCTCGGTCTACCAATGGGCGCCACGTGTACCAACCGTCGGGACGGTAACATCCCCCCTTAGCATTTCACTTTCTCTTTTTTATCAAAACCCACTTGCACCAAGTGGGCTTAAGGACTTGGGCCGGATTATAGAGACGCCTCTACCTGGGCCGGGCCTCATTATAGGTAGAGGATGGGCTGAGAAAGTATGATAGCTAGGTACTATAAAAGGATGAGCTCCTTCTCCTTTTATTGGCATCTAATATCACTTACACTTTCACTCAAGAAGCACACGAACTCTTTCGTATCTTCTTCAACCCTTCGTTTATTATACTAACTTTTAGAGGCTCGGCTCTTCTAATCGGTAGTCTCCTAAACTCCCTGGTCTTGTCCTTAAACTCTCACGTATTTTTCAAACACACTCTCTTTGCAAAATACCGTAGGATCAGATACTGGATTAGCGCATGTTCGGTAATCCAGGATTCGTGTTTCTTCAGCAATATACCAGGTTACAAGACGAAGTTAATTTAATATTCTGTAAAGATAACCACATATCCTTTGGTAATAAACAAAAATTTTTCTTTTTCTTAATAATATTCCACAAAAGTTAGCGAGCATTTACATATTAAAAGCTGAAACATCACATTAAAATTTGTCAAACCGCAACGCGTATAACGTGGAGAAACCGGATACAACATGAACTTAAAATGTATTTGAAAGAAGGTGTACTTTAAAGACAAGAAGGGGTGAATTTGTGGAGTGTCCTAAATATGTTAACACTGTTTCAGAATTTGAATGTTTATTGCTAAAAAATAAAAGGGTTATTGGATTTTAGTAACCTTAACTATTACGTGTTGGCCGTTGCAACTTTCAATTAAGGGGTATTTGTTGGTTATAATTGAATCTAAACCGTAGAAGAAATCGAGAATCACTTGGATTTTACTACGAGTCGTGTAATCACTATCAGAACAAACTATTTGATCGGTACAATCAAATGTTTGAACGGATTAAACGTAGTATATACACAAGATGCCACCTCAAGTGTCACATCAGCATCTAATCCACATCAGCATGCCACATCAGCAGCCACATCATCTTAAACTAACTCAATTAGCCCAGACTTAACGGAGGTCCATTTTTTACACTCACATGTTCACCTGCGATTATCCTGGTCCAACGTTAAAGTTTGGATTATTATTGGCCAATGGCCCAAACTTTGGATTATTAAAATCCAATACCCCTTCAATTAATCAATTGGCCGTCACCGCTCTCAACTTGCAACTTATTTTCCTTTACCACTCTCAAACTCATTGAACACTAACCTAGTTAGTTTTTGCTCACATGGCAGTTGCCACGTCAGCAAAAAGCTAACTGTGTTAGGGTCTGGTTAGTTTGGGGGTGATAGAGGAAAATAAGTTTCAAGTTGAGAGTGGTGATAGTCAAGTGGTTAGTTAGATGTGATAGCAACCAACACGTGATAGTTGAAGTTATTAAAATCGAATAACCCTTTTGTTTTTTTGGCAACTAGTGGGTTTACGCGTTGCAGCGGGATCTATAAATGAGTTGCAATACAACATTATGATACTTAGTTTTTTTGTCGCAAGTTACGCAAAAAGAATAGAAATGTGCACATTATGTTTTAACAAGCATTCGTAGAAAGAAAAGAAAAGAAATGTGCACCGTCACTTACAACTGGTTGCAGTTCACCAAAAAAACCATGTACTCGTTATTGAACAAATCTTAATAAACCAAAGGTATGTTACTGTAACAGACTAATATGAACATAAACATCACTCTTGTGCAAGTTATCCGGTCATTGCATATCTACATAGCCATGCCATTGAAGACACCTTGTTAAATGATAAAGTTCATTTACATGACAAAAGCATGTAGTAATAATATGATATTATATACACTATCATATAAAGATCACTGTCCATTTAGAAATTAAAAGTTATGATTTGTAAGTTTGTAATATATTTGCCCAACCTAACCTAGCAGCTAAAAATTGCCTAATGTAGTCATTGACCCGAACCATCCCGTCCACTTTTCCGCTAGGTAGATGCATATATATGAAAAGAGTTTATAATAACTCTAATAATATAAGTATTATTATGGCAAAGTTTTAAAACTCATACAAGTTTAGCTGAGATAAGATTATTTATTGTGGTAACATAATTTATTATCTTTCATCGTCATTATATGAAATTTGTTCAAAAATATTGTTATCCCTTGTGTTTATTTAGTTTGGGTGAGTTCCATTTTCATATAAAAGTTGATTATCTTCTAGGGGGCATTTAGGAAAAAAAAGTGGTAAAATTTAAGAAATTATAAAGAAACCATTAGTATATTATTTTAACTTTGAACAATTTGAATATATTTGCCTCCTCTTTTATAACATAACATCTATACATATAATAAACCAAAGCCATTTTAATGACATGACACTCAAAGAGGGTATTCTCTTCATTGAGTGTGCCATGTGTCATCCCATGTGACAAGAGCTTTATTTTAGGAAAATAATAATTTAAAATTTTAAAACAAAATTAGATTTTTATCTCTAATGTTTTCTCCCATAACTTTTAAACGTTAATATCTTTTATATACGAGATTTTTTAAAGAAAAAAATTACACCAAATTAACGAGCGTTTTATTATCTTTCCAACGGGTACCATAGTGCTATATAAAAAACAGAGAAAAAAACGACTATTTTTTTGTGTGGTTTTGTTCATACAGGAAAAAAACACAAAGTGTTCAGGTTATTCGTTAATCATGTATAGGCAAGTCATTAGTTATGTTCAAACCAGTAAATATGATTTTTATTTACAACATGTGTTAGCATTGGAGTTGTACATTGTTTTAGGTTAAGTTTTAATATTAGAGTTATACAGTGTTTAAGGTTATGCACTAACATTGAAGATACATTGTTAATTGTTTTAGGTTAAGTGCTACCCGAAGCTTTCCTGCATGTAACTGTAAAACGCATGTGTCATCCCATGTGACAAGAGCTTTATTTTAGGAAAATAATAATTTAAAATTTAAAAACAAAATTAGATTTTTATCTCTAATGTTTTCTCCCATAACTTTTAAACGTTAATATCTTTTATATACGAGATTTTTTAAAGAAAAAAATTACACCAAATTAACGAGCGTTTTATTATCTTTCCAACGGGTACCATAGTGCTATATAAAAAACAGAGAAAAAAACGACTATTTTTTGTGTGGTTTTGTTCATACAGGAAAAAAACACAAAGTGTTCAGGTTATTCGTTAATCATGTATAGGCAAGTCATTAGTTATGTTCAAACCAGTAAATATGATTTTTATTTACAACATGTGTTAGCATTGAAGTTGTACATTGTTTTAGGTTAAGTTTTAATATTAGAGTTATACAGTGTTTAAGGTTATGCACTAACATTGAAGATACATTGTTAATTGTTTTAGGTTAAGTGCTACTTGAAGCTTTCCTGCATGTAACTGTAAAACGCATCAGTCTATTTCAGGTGTAAAATTGATATTTCAAATTAGATTTCTCAACCGGGACGCTCCCGGGATATATTAGTTTAAAAAAAATTATGGGTTTGGGTCGGGCCTAGGATTAGGTGATACCCGACCCAATTACCCTTTTTTTATATTAGAATATGATATCTTATGACAGAGATTTGTTTAAAATAATAATAATAATAATAATAATAATAATAATAATAATAATAATAATATTAATATTCATTAATCATATATTGGCAAGTCATTAATTATGTTGTCATATTAGATATTTTATTATGTCATATTAGATATTTCAACCCGGGACACTCTCCAACAGGTAATTGCTATGTTTTTTTTTCTACCATATTCTGAAATAGCTCAAATCTTATTGTATGCAGTTAAAGACATTTGATTGAATGTATTGGTGCTAAACAATCTTTGTCCCCTTGAAGTGCTTGACATCTTAATATTCTGTTTTAGGTGTTGATGCTGTAAGGTGAAATTGATCTTTTGGTATATATATTTTTTTTAAAGTATCTAATGTAAGTTGATACATAGATGCCATTTTTATAGTTTAGATACTTTTAACTTTATTCACTTTATTTAGATTTCTCAACCCGGGACGCTCCCAGGGTATAAGCTACTAGTATAGATAAACATTCAAATTCTGAAATATTGTTTTATATCATTTTGCACGTAGGTTTAGCTATTGTTTTTGTCCACTGGATTTTTAAAAGCAATAATACTTATAAAAAAAGAAAAGAGATATTATGCCCCTAGATTAGGATATATGTAAGTTAAATAATTACTTTTTATAACCACCTATTTGGCTATTTGTGCAATATTATATTTGTTAAGGAATTACTTGTGTTCTTAATTTCTTTTTATATAATTATGCAAACTTCTTTTCGGCATATCATGATAATCTGTTTACTTTACAAGGGCATGGCCACCCCGTGATAGCATGGTCACCGTGAAACACCTCCCCCCCTTCCCCATTTTTTCACGGCCGTGATTAGTATTGTAGAATTCACTAGGCGCTAGTCGGCCGGTAGGATACCGACTAGGGATTAATCGGGATTAATCAAGATTAATCGGATTGGATTTTAATATATATTTCTCCAAATTTATACATATATAATACTAATTTTGTACCTTATATGTATAAATTTAGGAGTTTAGGCGCCAAATATAAACTAGTGAATATGGTGGGGAGTTAAATATTAAAATACCTAAACTTAAATAACCCTAATCACCTCCATCGTTCACCATATTCCGTTTTTTCTTCCCCGTTCCTTTTTTCATCGTACGGAACCATCAGACGCAACTAGGGTTCATGGAGTTTCATCGATTTTGCTTCTAAATCATGGATTATTATCCAGTTTTGAGGTAAGAACTTGTTTTATTTGATCGATTTGCTACAGTTTTGACCCGTTCGAATTCATGTTTTACCTAATTTTGAGTTTTTAGGTCCGTCTAATCGGTGATTAATCGGAACACCGATTAATTGAGTGATTAGCCCAAAATTAATCAGTAAAGTGAGGACTAGCGATTAATAAATGATTAATCGGTGATTAATCGGGATTTTTACAACCTTGGTCGTGATACCTTATGTCGTGATATACATCACGGTTGAATTGAATGAGTTAGCCATTTGAAAAGGACCGTTGGCTGGCCACCAACGGTCTGTTGACCGTTGAAAATAAAAAAAATGTTTTTTCCCAAATCACTATATATACATATCCATACAAAATCAAACATACACACAATCAAAACAACACACAATCAAACAATGCCATAAAAAATATATGGAAGGATCAAACAAGAAACAATTGGCTACGAAAAGAAAGTTTAGACCAAAGGTTCGGCCGAACTTAGGCGAACCGGCTCAATTTCATCAAGACGAACCATCGACCCCACAACCTACACACCAACCCTATCAAAACCAAGGTTTTCAAAACCTTATGTTTCAAACCCAACAATTCTCGCTTCCAAACCAATATCCAGTTAACTACCCTCAACCCAACATGCCAACCCAAATCGCATCCGAAGTGTTCCAAGCACCTCCCAATCCGATTGATCTACATATGATCGATCGTTATGGGGTTCGTGATCCGGAGAACTATACGGTCGAAGATTCTGAGGAAGATGACGAATATGAGGAAGAGGAAGAGATACAAGTGCAAGCAAGAAGAGGAAGAGGAAAAGGAAGAAGAGGAGGAGAAACCGGGCCAAAAGAAAGAATTCCCTGGTCGCAAGAAGAATAAGTGGCGTTGGTGAAGTCATTTTTACATATTTCCGAGGACAAACGCATCGGAAATCAACAACCATCCAAAGCCTTTTGGCTGCGTGCGAGTGAAGGCACATTTTGAACAACTTACCGGTATGACGAGAAGGCGGATGGATCAACTAACCGGCAAATTGAGCGATTTACAGAAAAAAATGAGTAAATTCAACGCCCTCTACGTCACACAGGTATATGATGTTATTTTTTATAAATCGTTTACTTTATATTTTTTTTATAAAAATTCTTAACTTTATAATTTTTTTTATAAATTATAGAAACGTCTTTGGCCAAGTGGAACGGCTGATGTGGAAATCATACGTGCGGCCCTCAATGATTATCAGCGGCTGTACGTTAGGACTGGTTTTATTCGTTGGATTCTTGGGAAGTTGCAAGAGTTCATTCGAAGTGGGTTCCCCTTGATATTCCGGAGTTAACCGAACTTGGTCCAACCGGCCCTCGTGGAGGAATGGGAAGGGAAGGGGAAGGGGTGGTCGTTCTAAAAAACGATCTAAAACCTCCGACTCGGGAAATTGTCTACCAACATGCCCGAACTTAATTTGAACCATGAATTTCCCGACCCCGATGATGACACTACCCCGATAAGAACCACGCCTCGAAGGAAGAGTGTCGAGTCGTCAAGTGGCAAAGGCAAAGAACCTTGGATGGAGGCGATGACCGAATACAAGTCGGCAAAGATGGTGGAAATTGATGAGAATCGGGAAAGGCGTAAGCACTTGGCGGACTTGAAAATACAAAGAGAAAACACCTACATGAAACATTTGTCCGAAATTGAAAAAAATAAAGATTTGAAGGTGTTGAAGGAGTCGCATGAAGACGCCAAAGAACCATACAAGTCGATTCTTATCGATCGAAAACGTGAAATTTGCCAAAAGTGGGGTTGGCCATGTAACTTTTAGGGTTTTTTTTTCCAGTTTTTTTTATGTTTTTAATGTTTATTTTTCTGGTTTTTTTTAGGTTTGTTTTTATGTTTTTTAGTTAATGTAATGTGTTTTTAGTTTAATATAATGTTTTTATATATTTAAAAAAAAGTTTAGTGATGAAATGTGAACATCGCCGCATGGGTTTAGTGATGGAATGTGATAGAATGTGATAAAATGAGATGACAGAATCTGATTGGGTGTGATAGTGTAATGAATGTGATAAATTTGAGACCATCCCTTGTGGCCTAAAAACAAAATACAAAATATTGAAAAGGAATAAAAAAGGGAAAATAAAAACAAATAAATATCTATAACAATGTCATTTATTGTGTTCTATATCTATAAACGACAAAACGAGAACACAGCCATGTTTAGTTAAATTAGTTCAGAATACTTCCTATGTACAAGTTCACACCTTATTTCAAAGGATGACACAAATGCACCACTTAGATGCTTTTAATAATTCAAAAGTCGCAAAACATCAACAATAAATATAATGAAACTGGTCTTGACCACACATCAGTTTCTAAAATATAATTACATAATAAGATCATAAGGCTGGCGTTAGCACACTACAAACCATTACTTTACTTAAACAAAAAGTTTAAGCTAAAGTCATATAATACATATTGAGACATTGTATTATATTCTCCCACTTTGAACAAGAAACAGGTACCGACAAATCAGCGACAGAAATCGAAATAAAATAAGTAAATAGACGACTAAACATATGCTTGTTGAGATCCTAAAGGGGTGTGAAAATATAAATAACTCTAGTTTTGACTCTATTTCGGGTTAAGATGAATATCAAACTCGACGTGCTTTTTTGTCATTGATGTTATTGTACATGGTTTGTTGACAAATTAACTTTTCGCAACATATCAACCGCTCTATAATATTTTGCTTCAGCTCTAAGGCCGAAAACGAGTCTCGCGCTGCATTTTGCAGTCGGTCTCGAAGGTGGGGCGGTTTTCCCGCTCTACCTAAATTATCACATCCGCTTCTATCAGGGGCGGACTTAGTGTATAACTAAGTGTCGTGTCCGTTGCTACTCAACTTTGTGCGCGTAGTGGAAAATTAGTAGAAAATTCGGTTTTTTTTTTTTACAAAATTTGGAAAACGTTGCTACTAAAATGAAAAAAATAAAAAACGTTACTACAGAAATATATTTGTAGATCCACCACTGGCTTCTATCCCAATATACTTACATCTCCTTTGTAGTTGGTTCCACAATCCAGCATTGTGTTGCCGCTAACATCAACATGAGGCATAAGTATGAGAATGGGTTCAATCATCCCGCATTGAGATCGTGTGCCCAATGTATCTGAGGGAAGATGGACAACAAAAGTGGAACACATCATGAGTCACCGACGATAGCGCTTAGGCTAAGGTTGAAGCCGGCGGAAAGGTACCAAAGTAGGATGCACCTAGTGGCGGATCTAGACAAAATATCAAGGGGTAACATTTTATAAAAAAATATCAAGGTGAAAATGCTATTTTCACAATTTTGGGAAAATGATTTTCCCTAAGTTTTGGACAAAAATATATATTTGAAACTGATGGTTATTTATATATTTCCTTGTGGGTTTATGTTCTATGTTGTGAGAACTCCGCAACGAACCAAACCACGTCCAAAACGGAGCAAAGATGAATGAGATATCGGTGCTCAAAAGTAGAGGAGTGAAACAACTAGTTGGGAATGTGAAATGGAAAGTGGCAAGGAGAACTTGTCCCACATTGGAAGGGAGATGAGTCTTGGACTTGTTTATAAGGAAGGACTCCCCATCCTAAGTGTTCCATGGAATCACACACTATGGAAGTCGCGAAGGGAACTCGCACTCGCACTGGCACACGCACGCGTGGCGTGGGCGATGAGGCGCAATGTGGTGCTTTGATGGCGCACTTTGCACTTCGCACACTCGCGTCGCCGCGAGCCGCTTGAGAGCCGCCTTAGTATTTTTGATGGTGCGCAGGTGGTTCAGCAAGGTAGGCGGGCGCGGAGAACGAAGACTTCCGCTGACGTAAATGCGGAGCACGGGATGGTCCGCGGACGCAGCACTGCGCGTGGCACTGGAAGTCAGAGACAGGTGGCGTCCTGTCCTGCATGGCGCGCGGGTGGCGGACTCGTGACGTAGAACGGGATTACGTGGTGCGCGACTTCGTGGCGCGCGCGCGCGTAACTCGTGCCTGCGTAGCTGGTCAGACACCAGTGTGCATCTGACGCACACGCGAACTCCCAACGGTTCAGAGCTGCAGTGTAACTGACGAGTCAACAGTTTTGACTGAGAATTAAAAGCAGCATTAAATGCCGTTAAAGACGTTTAATGACATTTAATTTTTGGCATTTAATTTCTTTGACTTCCTTTGACTTGTACCAACCCTTGGCTCCTATAAAAGCCAAGGTATTGGCATTGCAGCAGACACACCAACAACACACTACTACTCTCTAAAATCTCTCTAGCAATTTTTCTTCTCTGTTCTTATCAAGATCAAGGTACAAGTCAGGTTTAGTGCTCACTCCGGCAGTACACACTGCTTCGGCTGTTGTACCCTGGGAAACAAAACGAGTCTCCGGTAGGCTCGGAATTTGTTTTAAGGGCCCCGTGTCAAACACGATCCTCAGCCACAATAATTCTAATTTCTCATCATCTATACCGTTTGAAGATATACCTTCAAGTTCATCAACACCGGTTGACGATGATGTTCATGATCATAGACATAAACGACCTGAGATAGAAGAAGGTGTACGTAGACGAAGCAAACGGGCAAGGGTTGAAAAATCCTTTGGTCCAGACTTCTTGAGCTACATGGTTGAGGGTGAGCCCAATACCTACCGCGAAGCGGTCACCTCTTCGGAAGGGCCTCAATGGAAAGAAGCAATTAAGAATGAAATAGATTCTATATTGCAAAATCATACTTGGGAGCTAGTAGATCTTCCGCCTGGTTGTAAACCACTTGGATATCGTTGGATATTCAAGAAGAAGATGAAAGCTAATGGAAGTATTGATAAGTACAAGGCTAGGTTGGTAATCAAAGGATTTAGACAAAAGGAAGGTCTAGATTATTTTGATACTTACTCGCCTGTCACACGAATAACCTCAATTCGATTGGTTCTTGCTATAGCGGCTTTACGAAATTTGGAAGTTCACCAAATGGACGTAAAAACCGCATTTCTAAATGGTGATTTAGATGAAGAGATTTACATGGAGCAACCTGAAGGTTTCTCCGCCCCAGGACAAGAGGGCAAAGTATGTAAACTCGTCAAGTCTTTGTATGGCTTGAAGCAAGCTCCAAAACAATGGCACCAAAAGTTTGATCATGTCATGCTTGACAATGGTTTCAAAATAAATGAGTGCGACAAATGTGTCTATTCGAAAGACACACCAGGAGGCTATGTTATTTTATGTCTCTATGTAGACGATATCCTTATCATTGGGAGTAATGACAAAATGATAAAATCTACTAAAGACATGTTAAAAGCGAGATTTGATATGAAAGACATGGGTATAGCAGACGTGATTCTTGGAGTCAAAATCGTTAGAACCCAAAATGGTCTTGTGCTAAATCAATCTCATTATGTGGATAAGATTCTTGACAAATTCAATTCAGGAGACACGAGTATAGCTCGAGGTCCGATTGATACGACCCACCATCTAAGTAAAAATAGAGGCGAGGGTGTTGCTCAATTAGAGTACTCAAGAATCATTGGCAGTCTAATGTATCTAATGACATGTACCAGACCCGACTTGGCTTACGCGGTAAGTAGGCTAAGTAGATATACTAGTAATCCAAGTGAGGAACATTGGAAAAGTATAAAGAGGGTGCTTAAATACATCAGATACACACGAGATTATGGACTGCGTTATACCCGTCATCCAGCAGTGATCGAAGGATACACTGATGCAAACTGGATATCGGATATAAAAGATTCCAAATCTACAAGTGGTTACGTGTTTACACTTGGTGGTGCGGCTATATCTTGGAAGTCATCTAAGCAGACGGTTATAGCTAGATCCACGATGGAATCTGAATTTATCGCTTTAGATAAATCGGGAGAAGAAGCGGAGTGGCTACGTCAATTCGTGGAAGATATTCCAAGATGGCCAAAGCCATTGCCAGCTATTTGCATATATTGTGACAGCCAATCAGCAATTGGTAGAGCTAAAAGCTCAATGTACAATGGCAAATCAAGGCATATTCGACGTAGACATAACACGGTACGACAACTGCTCAATACGGGTGTTATCACAATTGAGTATATTAAATCAATAGATAACATTGCAGACCCGTTGACGAAAGGCTTAAGCAATGAGCAAGTTTATAAGTCGTCAAGAGGAATGGGACTAAAGCCCTTGGAAAAAGGAAGTATGAGGGAAACCTAACCTAGTTGACTGGAGATCCCAAGATCTAGGTTCAATAGGACAACTTAATCATATGACCAAAAGGGAGTCACTGTGGGGGAGTACCCCAACTCTAAATAAAGGGAGTTATATACTTCCTAGTCCATTCCAATCAGTGACATTGAGGAGAAGGCTAAGCATATTTTCAGGTTAATGATTGAGCGTAATCAAGTAACCATGATGCTTTTAATGATTCGTTTGAATCACCTATGTTAGAGAGAAGTGTGGTCGCTTCGAATGGATATGTGGGGAGGCGCATATCCTAGAGCTCTCGCAGAACCAGGACAGTGTTCCATGACCATTAAAGGACACGACAATGAGGAGTTGGCATAACTAGGGAGAGTGTTGTGTGAAGTATATTGTCGTTTACACAAACGGGGGTATGTTCAAAGACATCAAGTTCTACATACCGCTAGTAGGCTAAGTATGCTTCACAAAGGAAGGTTCAAAGGTTACGCCTACCTATCCTGCAATGCTCAACTGTCGACTTGTAATTTTGATACTTGAGAAGAACGGGGCGATCTCCATTCATGTGGGGGATTGTTGGAAAAATAGGTGAAAATGCTATTTTCACAATTTTGGGAAAATGATTTTCCCTAAGTTTTGGACAAAAATATATATATTTGAAACTGATGGTTATTTATATATTTCCTTGTGGGTTTATGTTCTATGTTGTGAGAACTCCGCAACGAACCAAACCACGTCCAAAACGGAGCAAAGATGAATGAGATATCGGTGCTCAAAAGTAGAGGAGTGAAACAACTAGTTGGGAATGTGAAATGGAAAGTGGCAAGGAGAACTTGTCCCACATTGGAAGGGAGATGAGTCTTGGACTTGTTTATAAGGAAGGACTCCCCATCCTAAGTGTTCCAGGGAATCACACACTATGGAAGTCGCGAAGGGTGCGAAGCACCCTTAACTCGCACTCGCACTGGCACACGCGCGCGTGGCGTGGGCGATGAGGCGCAATGTGGTGCTTTGATGGCGCACTTTGCACTTCGCACACTCGCGTCGCCGCGAGCCGCTTGAGAGCCGCCTTAGTATTTTTGATGGTGCGCAGGTGGTTCAGCAAGGTAGGCGGGCGCGGAGAACGAAGACTTCCGCTGACGTAAATGCGGAGCACGGGATGGTCCGCGGACGCAGCACTGCGCGTGGCACTGGAAGTCAGAGACAGGTGGCGTCCTGTCCTGCATGGCGCGCGGGTGGCGGACTCGTGACGTAGAACGGGATTACGTGGTGCGCGACTTCGTGGCGCGCGCGCGCGTAACTCGTGCCTGCGTAGCTGGTCAGACACCAGTGTGCATCTGACGCACACGCGAACTCCCAACGGTTCAGAGCTGCAGTGTAACTGACGAGTCAACAGTTTTGACTGAGAATTAAAAGCAGCATTAAATGCCGTTAAAGACGTTTAATGACATTTAATTTTTGGCATTTAATTTCTTTGACTTCCTTTGACTTGTACCAACCCTTGGCTCCTATAAAAGCCAAGGTATTGGCATTGCAGCAGACACACCAACAACACACTACTACTCTCTAAAATCTCTCTAGCAATTTTTCTTCTCTGTTCTTATCAAGATCAAGGTACAAGTCAGGTTTAGTGCTCACTCCGGCAGTACACACTGCTTCGGCTGTTGTACCCTGGGAAACAAAACGAGTCTCCGGTAGGCTCGGAATTTGTTTTAAGGGCCCCGTGTCAAACACGATCCTCAGCCACAATAATTCTAATTTCTCATCATCTTCTTGTATTTTCTTTTCTTTTAGTTGTAATAGTATTTCATTTTCTTTGCTTATTGTATTGTAAAAATTAATAAGAATTATTTATTTATTTTGCACGAACGGTTCCTACATTTTTGTCATTGATGTTATTGTACATGGTTTGTTGACAAATTAACTTTTCGCAACATATCAATCGCTCTATAATATTTTGCTTCAGCTCTAAGGCCGAAAACGAGTCTCGCGCTGCATTTTGCAGTCGGTCTCGAAGGTGGGGCGGTTTTCCCGCTCTACCTAAATTACCACATCCGCTTCTATCAGGGACAGACCTAGTGTATAACTAAGTGTCGCGTCCGTTGCTACTCAACTTCGTGCGTGTAGTGGAAAATTAGTAGAAAATTCGGTTTTTTTTTTACGAAATTTGGAAAACGTTGCTACTAAAATGAAAAAAAATGAAAAACGTTACTACCGAAATTCATTTATAGATCCGCCACTGGCTTCTATCCCAATATACTTGCATCTCCTTTGTTGTTGGTTCCACAATCCAGCATTGTGTTGCCGCTAACATCAACATGAGGCATAAGTATGAGAATGGGTTCAATCATCCCGCATTGAGATCGTGTGCCCAATGTATCTGAGGGAAGATGGACAACAAAAGTGGAACACATCATGAGTCACCGACGATAGCGCTTAGGCTAAGGTTGAAGCCGGCGGAAAGGTACCAAAGTAGGATGCACCCTTGGTCATGTAGCAAGAGAGTGACATATACGGGAACTAAAAGAAAAAAAAAAACAATTTCACAAGACATTAAGAGTCGTGAGAGATGATACACTGAAATATATAGTGGGCTTAAAGATATACAAGCCATTGACTAAACTAAACTATAATAGTAAACATGGCATTACATCACTCTAGCTAATTAGAGTAAACATAGGGAAAAAACAACTAAGCTTGAATAAAACATAGTTACCGTTTTCATATGAAGTTGTAACATAGTGTTCTTGATCATAGACAAATGATAATAATCAACTTTAATATAAAAATAATATAAACAAGGCAATTTAGTAATATACATAACTAGATTATACCCCGGTAGCGTCCCGGGTTGAGAAATTTAATATGATACATCAATTTTACATATGAAATATACTGATGTATAACTCTAATATTAATATCTAACCTAAACCAAATTAACAATGTACAACTTCAATGCTAACATCTAATCTAAAAGAATGTAGAACTTTAATGTAACTCTAATATTAACACTTATCTTAAAGACTAAACAAATGTACAACTCTAACATACTAATATTGATACCTAACTTAAAACAACGTATAACTCTATTAACCTATTCGGCTCTGGTTGAAAAAAAAATTCATATTTACTGATTTAAACATAATTAGTGACTTGTCTATTCATGATTAATGATTTACCTGAACACTTTGTGTTTTTTTTCCTGTATGAACAAAACCCTACAAAAAAATTTCTCCGTTTTTTATATAGCACTATGGTACTCATTGAAAAGATAATAAAATGTTCGTTAATTTGGTGTAATTTTTTTCTTTAAAAAATATCGTATATTAAAGATATTAACGTTTAAAAATTATGGGAGGAAACATGAGGGTGAAAAATCCAATTTTGTTTTTAAATTTTTTTTCCTAAAATATCTCAATGCCACATGGGATGACACATGGCACACTCAATGAAGAGAATGTCTCTTTGAGTGTCATATCATTAAAATGACTTTGGTTTATTATATGCATAGATAGATAGATATAGATGTTCTGTTTGGTTGGATAGAATGAAAATTGAAAAGACAAAAAATAAAATCTACGAGGAAATAAAATGATCTATTGCCGGTCCCAACATTTGATATGGATGTCTATTTACCTTTTCAATATATATATTATTATGCATGTGTCAAAGTTCTTGTAAGAAGACTCTTTTTTTTTTCCTGTAGAAAGCCACCGAAATGCAACTCGTGTATTTTAAGTGAGAGGTGTAAATGTCCGTGACACATTACATAATAGTAAAACATGACTTTGTATCACTCTAAGTCTAGGGTGAACATAAGAAAAAAAAATCAACTAAGCTTATATATAACGAATTCGGTAGGAATAGGGTTCATTATTTTATTAAAAATAATAATAAAATAAAAATAAAATTAATAACGAGACTCTCGTCATTCGTAGGAAATATAGAAGTACAATACCGTATACAAAACTAAATATAAATGAAATAAGTACAAATACAAAATATACCGAATCTTGATTCAAGCACTTCAACCGCATCATCTTCTACTAATCGCCTCTGCAAAAATAAAGTATATGTTGTTGGTTTTTGGTTGAGGCACGCGTTAGACACGCTTTCCTTAAAACAAATTCCGCGCCTCCTCTCAGACGGTCTGTCTCCCATGGTACAACAACCGAAACAGTAGTCGTACTGCCGGAGATGGTCTCGAGCCCGAGATACCACCGGGTAAGTGTTTTAGATTTGTCAGAAAAATATATGTGAAGTTGTGGAGGTTTCATATGAGAAACTTATTCTCATCTAAGTGTCAAAACATTGAGTCCAACACTCTATTTTACACACCAACTAAGATGAAACCATGCTACCATTGATCTTGTAATAAACAAGATTTTCAATGTAGTATTGAATTGCATTCAAATGGATTTGATGGAGTCAACTTGAAACTTTCATTCCACTGATGGCATGACTTGAAACATCAAGCCATTAACTCATTAGTTGGTGGACTAGTTTGACTGACTCGCAACCGAGTCTGGCTCCCAGACGGTGATGCGTGCATCACACGGACGCTCGTTAGTACCTGCCAACCGCTGAACACCACTTGCGCCATCGAGTCAGTCTGTTACGTCGTGCGCAGACTAGGACGCCACCTAGAAACGTTGGTGCTACAGTGCACCGACAAATTAGAGATATGCCCTTCTTTCAAACAAGATAATTACAATATCGCCTTTCTCTCTGTCTATGATATTCTTTTCTTTCCTGTTTTTTACCTACTCCCACCAAACCACCCCGTGACCACCACCGTAACTTCCGGCGACATCACAAGTTTGTCGTCGTCGCTAGAAGAAAAAACATTTGATATCCGAAACACATGTCGCCGATCAAACTTCTAACACCCTGATCTGGTCGTTGGCGTGGAGAAGGTAGAAGTGGCGGTTGTGGTGATGAGGATGGCATCGTGCCTGGGCTTATGTAGTAGGTGCTCGGCGGTTATTGCAGGGCCTATATCGGGAACGAAGGGGGCTTTTCGAGTGCGAAACCGCCGCATATTTTCTTCTCAGAAACCCGAAGAGAAGGAAAGGAGATGTTGATGTTTTGTAGTGGGGTGGTTCCGGCATGTGGTAAAGAGGTAAGGGTTTTGAAGGATGGTTGTTTTGTGGTGGTGAAGGGGGTGAAAGTGGAGGTAGAAGGAGGTGGTTGAGAAGGAGTGGTTGCCATTGTTGAACTTGAATGTGTGGTTTGTGTGGTTGGTGTGGTAGGGGTGATTGAGTGAGTTTATAAATGGGTAGTGTGGTTGGTGTGGTAAGGGTGATTGAGTGAGTTTATAAATGGGCCGTTGGGTTATTCTTATAATGATATTTGTTTTTTTCTATATTTTGTTCATCTTGAACTTTAAAATGAAATAACTGACTCTAATTACCGTCTTTTTAAAACCATCTAAGACATAGTGTTAGTACCTATAAAATGGAGCATTGTTATTGTGGGGGCTAAAACCTAGTTTAATCTTTGCATACAACTTTTTTTTGAATGTCAGATAATACCATTTGACATTTAGTACTAAAAGCATCGAATTGTGGCTGAATCTTCGTGAACCTAAACTTCGTGCATATTCATTCATCAAATAAACATAAATGAACGAAGATCAACAATATACTTTTCTTAAAACTAAATGAACAAAGATAAGCATAAGTCTCGTTCACACACCTGTTTTATTCTAAAAGTTATGACTATTCCTTTTGAAAAATATGTAGATATTTATAAAACAAATTATTGATCAAAGAACTAATCATACCAATAATTTGGATTGATATTTTAGTCTTTCATGGTTTCGCTATCAATACTTTCGATTGTTACGTTAGACTAAAACTAATTATCAACAATAATAATAGTGTCATCATGATTTAATGTTTAGATATCGATGTATAGAAACTAATCTTACAAGATATTTACTTAAATCAGTTTATATTTATGCGTATGTTTATGTTACGTTAATATATTACCTTATAATACAAACATAGTACGAAAAAGAAAAGTAAACATATATATAGTTATGTTTTTGTCCATTTATATCCCGGATTTGGTATATACTAGTGAAATTCTCTCACATGTTGTAGCGAGAATTCAGTCGGCATTAGTTTGTTTCATTACAATGTCAATACGGTATTACCACTCTATACAACAATCGATAAAGAAACATAAAAAATAAAGTCATTATATGCCAAAAAAAAAAAAAAAGATATATACACATATTTTACATCAATTAAAAACCATAAAACAAATATTGATAACTCTTCAATAAATAGTAGCTATACCAACACCAATATTGTTAGGTCAAAATCTATATGACTCGTCCCATAAAAAAAAAAAGATAACATCATCATGAATTCTTTTTTTGAACGGCAACATCATCATGAATTCTAATATATTATTCCTCATAACTTAATTTAAAAGTCGCAAAAAAACATTCAGAGTTCGAGAAAACTGTATATATGCTCAAAGTCAGTTATAATTAATAATTTATTATTAAAATAAAAATTAAAAATAAGTGTACACATACTATCCAAATTATTATTATTATTATTATTATTATTATTATTATTATTATTATTATTAACGAAATAATAATAATTATTATTTCATAGTAGTGTCTCGGCTTCGGGTGGGCAGGGTTACGTTTTTAGTAGATTATGATTTGCTATTCAGAAATGGGTGACGGCGCAGCTTGTTACCCGCCTGTACGCTATCCTGATGTAATTTTTCTTAGTCATGGAATAAAATGATGTTTTATAATAATAATAATAATAATAATAATAATAATAATAATAATAATAATCATGGTTGCAAAAGTCGCTAGGCGCTCCCTAGTCGGAGTCGGGAGTACTCGGGGAGTTCTCGGCCTAGTCAGAGAGTACTCGGGGAGCACTCGGCCTAGGCATAGGGTACTCGGTCCTCGGCAACCTACCTTGTAGCGATTACTCGGGGAGTACTCGGCCTTCGAGACCTTATTTTACAACAGGGATAATAATAATAATAATAATAATAATAATAATAATAATAATAATAATAATTAGCACAATAAAATAAAAGAAAAAACATATATATAAAAGCTAAAAAACCTGGGCCGCAAATCCGGTCGCCGACTTGAACGAGAGACATGAGTCAAAGCAACACAACACAACACCCACTTCCAGCCGACTTTTCTCCGCCAAATCCGTCCAAACCTTATGACGCACTCCATGACACAATACTCTCCCACCGCACGTGGGGTCAATCTCCACACGTGCCACCCTCTCATTCGCTCTTTCTTTACACTTAAACCTTTGATAGCGATCGCATGCGTCGACCAACCCAACCCTCCTTCCTCGAACCCACGTTTCTTTTCATCCAGATTCAATCCCCCACGTGCCCTCTTCTTTCTATATAACCCCCCTCTCCTTCCTTCTTCATTTAGTGTCGAAAACACAATACTCTGCCTACAACAATAATAATATTAATAATAATAATTCTAAACTATAATAACAAGAATAAGATAAGAAGACACATCATAGGATGAGTGGAAATTGTTTGGAGTTGCCTCCTGGGTTCAGGTTTCATCCCACTGATGAAGAGTTGGTGATGCATTATCTGTGTAGGAAATGTGCTTCTCAAACCATTTCTGTCCCCATTATTGCTGAGATTGATTTGTATAAGTTTGATCCCTGGCAGCTTCCTGGTAATTTTTTTTATTTTATTATTATTATTATTATTATTATTTTTTTTTTTTTTTTTTTTGGTTTTGATTCGGTTTTGTCGGTTGATTGTGTTTGTTGTCTAGGAATGGTTATTTTAGAATAATACATATGTTGGGAATTGTGTAATTCACTTGTACAATTTTATATCTTGTTGTGTATTATATGGTTTTTTACAGTTTAGAAATTAGAGGTACCAAATTATTGTGATTCTGTTTTTTTTTTTTTTTTTTTTTTTCAAATTAAGTATGGATTTTTATAAATTTGAGATGAATTGTCAAATCATGTTAATTCTATACAAGTGAATTACACGGTTCTCACAGTTTAGACTAGACATATTAAAAATATAGACGGGGCAGATCCAGCCCTGTTTTATTGAGTTCCCAGAACTCAACTCGGTTTTGAAAAAAATTAGTGAGAATTTACTGAAAATAAATCATAGATCCGCCACTGATTACAGATTTATGTGATTTTGTTTTCGGAACTAAGTATGAATGTTTATAAACTTGAGACGAATTATCGAATTAGATGATATCGTTTCAGAGATATGTGATGTATTAAAATATTTATGTGATTTGAATCTAGATGCAAGGGTATTGATTCTATTATTGTTTTGATTTGAATAGATATGGCTTTGTACGGAGAAAAGGAGTGGTACTTCTTTTCGCCAAGGGATAGGAAGTATCCGAATGGATCTAGGCCGAATAGGGCTGCTGGAACGGGTTATTGGAAGGCTACGGGAGCTGATAAGCCGATTGGTAAACCGAAACCAGTCGGGATAAAGAAGGCGTTGGTGTTCTACGCCGGTAAAGCTCCTAGAGGCGTGAAAACGAATTGGATTATGCACGAGTATCGGCTTGCTAATGTTGATCGATCCGCCGGCAAAAGGAGCAACAATCTTAGGGTAATTTTCTATCTTTCTACGCATTGTAAAGTTGAAATTCCTCGATTCGAATTCGATTCGAATCATAAATAAACAAAATAAAACTATTCTATTAGGATTTGTACAAAAATAAGTATTTTTATAAAGATGAACTTCATTAAAAACGAGACTTTTTACTGAAAAAACTATTCTATAAGAATGTTTTTTTTTTTCAAAAATAAGTAAATTTTAATAAATTCTAATATATATTTTTTTTAACTATTAGAATGAATAAATTCTAATAGTTAAATGATCATGTGTATCAGTCAAAACATAAAAATAGGCCATGTGACTCTTGATAATATTTCAATAAAGTGACTATCTATACAACCTAAATAGATAATATTATTTTTACTATTTTTAGTAACTAATTATTTTGTTATTGTACTTCTGCAGTTAGATGACTGGGTGCTATGTCGAATATACAACAAAAAAGGCGTTTTGGAGAAACACTTGAATTCAGATATAAAATCATCACAATTTTCCGAAACCGAAATGGACATAAAACCCGAGATCACATCATACTCACCGGTGAACAAAATATCATCAGGACATGTACAATCATCGATGCCGTATCATCCTACAAACGACACGTTTAATTTCGAACCATCCGAATCAGTCCCAACATTACACACGGATTCAAGTTCAGAACACGAAAGGGAAAGAGAAGTCCAAAGCGAGGTTAAAAAAGATGTGTTTCAGTTTAATTACATGGATTCTTTCGCGGACGACGCATTTACCCCTCAAAACCAATACTACAATGACTTCCAACTCTCTCCGTTGCAAGATATGTTTTCGTTCATGCCAAAGTCGTTTCAAATGTAATAATAATATAAGTAGAAGCACATGTGTGTGTACATGAATTGGGGACTTGACCATTAGGTACAACCATTGAAGCATGGAGTACAAAGTTGAAAAAGGCCGCAAGAGTTGAATGGATTTAGGTGGCCCAAAAGCAAGTGGGCTTGTTGACTTTTAGCCGCCCATTAACCAAATGAAGAAAAAAGTGGCTGATGAAATTGACAATTTTGAATGCTCAGTCCTAGGTTCATTGTATATATCATCAAAAATATTAATAAATATTAAATAAAATTTTTATCAATATATAAATCAGGTTAAAATAATCATTGATTCATTGGCCTCGTGTAGAATTAGTATGAGAATCTGTTTATTTCATTTATCAGACTTTGTATTCTTCAAAAAATATTAGTAAAAGAATATTTATATGTGTATTTATTCTTATTTTTATTCTATAAATTATTAAAAAAATATATATATTCGCTTTTACTTCTACAGTTCTACGTTAGATTCTTGTCTTTATTCCTCATCCATAAAATTTTAAGGAAAGCTACGATCAATCAATATTTGCAACTCACTATTTATCCCTTTTAGTTTTTGTTGTTTTTTTTGAACGATCAACTAAATTATTGCCGGGTACTCTGTACGCGGCCCCCAATGGTCGAAAGGGGCCCAGACGGCCTCTAGTCCGTACGGACAGAGCCCTTCGGCCCACCCGTCTCCTGTTTCAGGGAAAACCCGGCCCACAAACCCGCCCGAAGGCACGACGGTAGTGAACCGGTAAAACCTACAGGGATCAGGAGTCGAACCCATGACCACAAGGGTCAAGGGTCTCTCCATCACTTCCCAACCACCTACCCCACCACAAGGGTGGGGGTATCCATCACATGCCTCCAGTAGAAATCGAACCCAGCTCCCCCAAATAGAGAACCGGCCCTTTTACCACTTTGTTGTGAGTGAAAGCGAAAATTTCAAGGAAAGCTACAACCAATCTAATATTATTTGCATCGCTTTTAATTCTTTTAAATGAAGAGTAAAATTGATTAAAAGAATATTATCTTCTAATTGAATAAAGATAGATATAAGGAATCGGATGTTAGAGGGTTTTTGAAAATCTATATATTGATAAGGCAAGTATAATTTTGTAGTTAATTTATAAGGATATGGAGGAGAAAATAGATATGAAAGGTTTAGAGCATTCACAACTCATCCCCCATTCCCTTCGCTATTCTTAAAATTTAAAAAAAATCCTATAAAAACACACTTCACCCCAACCTCTTTCCCCGTACCCCATTTCTAAAATTTACAAAAAACATATGTTGAGCCCCCATATATGGGATCTTCCATACTTCCCCCATATCATTTAATAATAATAAAATAATACAAATAGAAGGTGGAGTGGTTTAATGTTGGTTGTAAAAAAAAATAATAATAATAAAAACTTATATGGGATATGAATGGAGAATGAGATGTGAGAGAATTTGAAAAACTGAAAGTCAAATTAAGAAAACTATGATTTTTCCTTAAATTATATGGTTGGGGATGGGGGACGCTGTAAATGCTTATCAAAAAATTACTATATCTTAAATTTATTTCTTAGGTTCTAAAAACACTCCACATCCACTCATACCTTTTGGTCTAGTGGTATGGTGTCCCTCCTTACAAAAGTGAGGTTGTGGGTTCAATCACTGCAATTCTTGCAAATGCAAGGTTAGGTGGAAATAAGGTGATATAAAATTTGTCGTTCAAAAAAAAAACACTCCACATCCCATTCCCCATTCATATCCCCTATAAGTTTTTTTATTATTTTTTTCTTCCATTTATAATAATACTTAAACTATTTTATTTTATTACAACTTTCTCTTATATCAAAAAAATGGGGGAAGTATAGAAGCCTCTAAAATTTAAGAATGGGGTATGCGGATAGGGGATGGGATGGGGTGAGGTTTTTGTATAATTTTGTTAAATTTTAAGAATGAGGATTGAAATGGGGGATGGGTTGTAATGCTCTTAGTTTTCTTGATAACTTCGTTACTTAAAATTCACTGATAGAAGACCTATGGCTAAAATGTCACGGGTTCGATTTTTTAGAGTGTCGTGTTTACCGATTATTCCATTGTCGTGCCTTCGGACAGGTGGATAGTCGGGTTTTCCTCGAAATTGGTGGCTGGTGGGCCAGGGCTCCGTTCGTCTGGGTAAAAGTTGATTATGACTCCTTTGACCATTGGAAGCTGCGTACGAAGTACCTGACTTCTAGTTAATTGTACATTCAATAAAAAAAATAGGATGATAAAACCATAGCTTCTTAAAAACAACTAGTTGCAACTTGCAACTACTATAAAAACAATCGTTTACTTTGCGACCGGTGTCATCGGTCACTTAGCCCTCATCCATTCATCCTAACCTATTTTTGTGACCAAATATTTTGCTATCGGGATTTCATTTCACAATTTAAGGACTTACCTATGGAGAGTGGAGACTAATGGATAGCGATCGATTTTGTGAATTAATTTTTTGCGACCGATTTGGCAAGCCAGCCTATTAGCGATTGATCTTGAGACAGAATGATAACAAGATGTGACAAGTTTAAAAAATCATATTTTTAGGGTGGTATGTGTTGTAATTAAAAATGCTAATCTGAATGACAATGTATAGTTTTTAACATGTTTTAAATTCAAATAAATAAATGATGTCAATCCTTATCAACTTGTATGTCCTTTTTGTCTTTTCTAAAGTTGGTGTTAAGTTAATCTCATTATTAACCATTGTCATCATCCACATTTTGATGGCGTTTATGTTGTTTTATACGTCGGCGATTATCTTTCAATGGCTTACATTATGTTATTTATATATTGGGTTACGATCTAATACACAGTAAAAGAAAAATAGGAAGTCGTAGGAAGGGTATCAAACGGACTCCGATTGAATTAATTCAAGCGGCGTTGGAATCGTCTTATCGAACCATACGACGTTAGTTTTCAGGTCTTCGTTTTTTTTGGGGTTTTAGCTTGTAGTTTTTAGAATATGCGTTATATTATTATGTCTTTTATGTACCATTGTGTCTTTTTCTTATTTTCAGTGTATTCATTGTGTCTTTTTTCTTCAGTATTGTGTTATATTTTTTGGCACTGTGTTATATTTTGTGACTAATTGTGTCATATTTCAAGATCTATTGTGTTTTTTGTATCATTTTCACCCTTTTAATTTTTTTGTAGCCTTTGTAGAATAACTCAACCCTTTATATACTTACTAACTTTCAATATATATACTTACTAACTTTCAATATATTAATTACTACTATACAATGTTTATTTCTACTTTTTATACATAAATAAAAATTCTAATACAGGGTCCTTTGTTTTATAATAAAGTATAATCAAGACATGAATTGGAAGCTACTACTAAGTAAATCTAAGTGTTTTCTAACTTAACTAGACAGTAAAAAAACCAAAACTTTTCAAAACTTAGCGGCTCATATTATTATCCCACCTTCAAATATCGTGGTAAGTTATCAACATATTCAAACTTAAGTTTGGACATCTTGTATAAATGCTAACGGGCCAATAACCAAATTGTTACTAACGGTTTGATTCGGTTGGTTTAGTTTATTGGTTTGTTGTTTAACCAAACAACCACGGTCCACGAAGTTACCAAAGTATATATATTTTGAGCTACATCTTTGCCAAAGGGTCTTTGGCATGAATGCATGATATTGATACCATATATAAAATCACACTTCCTTTCTATGAGGTCGAGGGTTCGACTTCTAGTCCATATGAATAATAATACATGGAGTTTGTTGGAGGTAACTTAGTTTGAATACGAAAGTCAAATACATTTCTTTTTTATATATATATATACGAAAACATTTTGTCTTGTTATGGGAATGCCAACTTACAAGTTACACCAACTTCTTATGACCTTTAATGTCATTCTTATCTTAATTCAAACAAATTTTCTTGGTCAAATTATATGCCGTAAGAGTTATGTAACATATATTTTTTAAATGCATTTCAAAAAGAACATTGTTAGTTTGAGAAACATATGTTTATAGTTAAATCGAGTTAGTTGGTGGTAACTTTTTTGAGTATGAAAGTCAAAATATTTTTAGGATGTGTACTTTCATCCTTATCCTATTTTTTTTTTTTTAAACATAATTTCCATTTCAACAAAAGAGGCAAATTACATAAGAATAGCAGGTAGGCGGGCAACAAGCTGCGCCGCCACCCCCTTCTGGATAGAGAACCCTAATCTAGAGAAAACAAATCCTCGCCCCTGGGGAGTCGAGAAGTTGCTGTGGACCACCCACTGGACTCTCGTCAGAAATCTGATCGCTTCCGGGGCCAATGAGCGAAAAGTGTCAAAGGCCAAAGGGACAAAAGCATGTTGGTTATCCTCGCACGCTTTAACATGCTTTGCCACCTTGTTCGACTCTGCTCTAAGTACCGCTTGCCCCGCCACAAACCCACTCTCCCTGAATCCCGCTAAAGGAGACACACCCGTAAGGTCCACGCATGCGTGTTTCCCACCTTCCCAGCCAAACAGTAGCAGGTCAGTCGGACGTAAAGTGGACCTCCCTTCTGCCGGGTCTGTTAGAAAGTTAACTGGGACCTCTTTCTTGGCCGAGATCCCTGCTCGTCTAAGAATATCCATTAAAACGTCCCGAACGAAATCGTGCCTGTACTTAAACCCCGGTAACTCTCTACAATGGAGGGCATGCTCCCCATATTTATCCAAACACGCTTTACGGCAGACCGGACATGTTTCATCATCGGGAAAAATGGGAATCATCAAACGATATTTAAGGATTGCTCTATATTCCACGGCTGACATTCGTTCCCCCAGTCCTTCGATAGGGATAACTGTTAGGAAGTCTTGGGCGTGGGGCCTCTGTAAGCATTCCATGACGGCTTTCTGGCGTGGGGTCAAGCAAAAATCTTCCCTCAGACTTCGTACGATTCGACAATAAAGAGCATTCGCCAAGGTTTCCTATGGCTTTTTGGGGGCGGTGTCTTTATTGGAGAAACCGCCAAGATTAAAGTCAGGGAGATTTTCATGCATGCGTTCCAAAGCGCAAACATAATCCGGATCCGTGTTATCAACCCCGTTGTTACGTAAAATATGGTCTTGCAACCCCCAGGATTGAGATCTGAACGCCACAAAGGCATAAGTGGCTACATCCTAATTGAAACAATATATTTTGGTCCAATTATAACTAAAGTTCTATATATAAAGTGTGTATTTATTCTTACACTTTTAATATCCATAATTTAAAAAAAAAATATTTTGTTAAAAGTCTATTCATATCACGTGTTTACAATCTTTAAATATGAATAAATGAATGATCATAAACGTTGTAAATCATGAACGCCTTGTTGTTTATCGGGGTTTGATTAGTCGTGGATCATATTTTTTTTCCTTACTTTGGCACGTTTATTGTTGGTTCATTTCATCTAGTCGAACAAGTCACATTGATATTGATTGAGTGGTTGTGGAGTTAGTCAAACATATATTTTGGTTGTATTTATTTACTTGCTTCTTTCGGTGAACACTAGGTATATATTATGTTGATATGTTCAACGTTTAATTGTCATGTGTATCTACAGTCTACTAATCTTAATTTTAGTCGTCCACTAAGACTCTAAGAGCACGCATGTACGAACATTTTTCAGTTAAAAACGTGCTTAATCACCGACACCTAGATCTTTAGCACTTGTTCCTTATTCACTCATATTTAAATTTATTACATTAATTTTTCATAGCCGAATTCTGACAAATTGTTTAGTCTTTCATATCGTTTAAATAAATGTAGTATAATTTTTTTTTAAATATAATAAAGACTAAAATAAACGTGTTCAATAATCAAAAATTAAAAATATCATACAGCTGTAAGATGAAATAAAACAAATATGTATAAATATTATAAATCTATAACCATTACATTATTTTTTAAACCTAACAAAAAGTTCACAAGTTTTTCATGGTTTATAAAAGTTTACGGTCTGTGAATTCTTCAAAAAGAAAAATGTTGTACTTTTTGTAAATATAAATTTAAATAAATAAGAAAAATGAACGCCTTTATAGAATAGGAAGAAAAAAAGGTTTAAAAGATCACACTCTTTACATGTTCGTCCTTGTTGTCCACACGAACACCATAATGGACATGGTCGTATAATGCGACGTCCGTGTGCTAGCTTGTGACAACCTTAAAATCAATAATTATAATGAAATATTAATATACGTAATGGGCTTTATAAATAGTCGAACTTATAATTGGATTGGGCCACCAAATGGTGTAGCCTAGTAAGCGAACATTAGAAATGGGCCTATTAGGTTAATTAAGAAACATTTATCATTGGGCCACCATAAGGTGGAGCCCGATTTCCTAACCCGTGTAATATTAATCGGCCACTAGAAACTCCCAAGCCCAATTCCTTCTTTAATATTAGAAGCCCAATTTCTAAGCTAAAACCACCATCGGTCCACCACACTCTTTGGCCCAACACCCTCGTAAAACTCTCAGCCCTCCTTCCCTCGAATCCAGTAGCCGCCAATATCCCCCACCCTTCCACCTGTCTTCTTCTCCTGCACATAGGGCTGCAAACGAACCGAACGAACACAAACAAGGCCTTGTTCGTGTTCGTTTGATAAGGAAATCATGTGTTCACGAACAATTCATGAACGCATGCCGAACGAGATTTTTTGTTCGTGTTCGTTCGTTAAGAAAACACTTATGTTCGTGTTCGTTTGTTAATTTTGTTCATGAACGCACACAAACACAAACGAAGACAAAGAAATGTTCATGAACAGAAACAAACACAAACGAACATATATTAGCTTTGGAATAAGATATAATTCTTAAAACATAAGCTAGATCCACCGAAAATATAACTAAATTATCCAAACATATTTACCTCACATATATTATGTATTTGGGTAAATAAAAGAAAATAAACAATTATAAACCTATTAAACTATCGAACATAAACGAACGAACGCGGCCTCTGTTCATGTTCGTTCATTTATTAAACGAACGAACACAAACGAACTTCCCGCCGAGCGGTTCATGAACTGTTCGCTGAAAGTTTAGTTCGTTTGCAACCCTACCTGCACACTCAACTTCCCTTTAAACACTCCACCTATCCAACCTATTCTATCTATAATCATCACCACACATGCACCATTATACAAACTAGTCTATAAAACCCTCAAACTTTTCGATTCCCTTTCCAACACTCCCAATATCACTTTCAAACAATACATTATTATCGGCACCTATACATCGGCCGATTATATCATCGGCAACCATTCGTATTCCAGGTAAGTTCTAACCTTTTCCTTCTTAGAAAACGAGTGCCTAAGCTGTAATGGCCAGCATTTAGATTAGATATTATACTCCGAAGCTGTAACGGTTAGCTATATACGTATATAATTAATATTATATAACAGAAACAGGTTCTCAGCCCAACTGAAACATCCCTGTCGACGACTAGAAACCGATCGGAATTCTCAACAATGAGTGCATGTCCCCCATTTTCTATCTAAAACATCCTTTAGGGTGAATGCATGTTGTGTGTGTTTGTCAAACTTTTGCATTATGTCGTGTGTTTACTCGAAATATAATCGGAGGTCGATCAGAAACGATTAGAAGTGGATCCACTTGGTTATTAAATCTTGTTCATATCTTGATCCGAAAAGGGATTAAGTTCCAACTATCTAACATTGATAAAGTGTTACCATAAGTTATAACTTTTGGTCGACCGATTTCATGTTGTCTTTGGCATTACTCACTAGTTTAACTACTAACGTATTTTAACATGCATTTCATATTATAAGTGAGAACGTGGAATAAGAGAATCACGCATGTTCAAGTGTTGTCACCGAATGAAATCGAATGTTTATAAATAATGTTTGTTAAGAAGGATGTTTTGTTGGATATATAATATGTCCGATGTAATTAAAAGTCGAGGTCAATGTAACCCGACCCAGTACGATCCGAAGAGTTAGACGTTGGTACACGAATCAGATAAGTTCATGAGTAGATGGATTATTATTTATGAAATAATAATTGTTTTAGACTTGAGGGACTTAATATTAATAAGATTAATATTAAGGAGTATTAAGATATTTAACAAGGGGGCTTAATGTAAGTTATTGTTTTATAAAAGGAGGGTTAAGGAGTAAACTCTAATCACACTTTTATAAAAACAAAACACCTCTTGCCTCCTCTAATAGGATTTGCGGCCGCCACCCTTAAAGAAAGGGCCACCGCCTCCTTCTTCTTTGGTCCGGCCATCAACCACCACAAACCACCACCTTCCTCTTGCAAGCGTTGCTTCCCGGTTGGTTCGTGCATGGTGTGAACTTCCTACTAGCGAGGATTCGTTGTAACCCGCGTCTTACAATTCCAGTGTAGTCGTCAAATGTTGATTACTAAACCCCCTATGGTTGTTTTTATTATTTATTTGTTTATACGCGTTTCACTGAGATCCTGATTGGGAATATTTTATTAATCGGATTAATAAAATTAATTACATATTTATATATATATATATAAATCGGCCAACATTATATATTGTATATAATCGATTTTTATAAAAAAAATATTAACCGCTTCTGCTATGTATACGATACCATGATTCCCAACATGTTTTGTGTTAAAACTTATATAGTAAAAGTTTGATAATATTGATAATGAAGTTATGAGTTGAATATATGCGTGATTGTGTTCTTGTTTAATACCTATTGGTAATGACTCGTGTTATAAATCCGGGTTGTTACATAGCTTTTCCGTCATTTTTCGTCTTTCATGAATTCCACATAGCGTTGGTGCTCTAAGTTGATGTTCATTAATGATTAAGATTGAAAAGTATGGTTTTGGAGTAATCACAACTTTTGACAACTATTAGGCCCACTATATGCTTTTAGTGATTTACACGCTTATAATTCCTCCCAAAACTTTGTGCTTGAAAAACAGAAAAGTCTATGATCATTGCTAATTAATGTTTTAGTGTGTGGAATTATGCATCTCCTATTGGAAGATTAGGATTTATAAATGACAATAAAACAAAATAAGCATAGCGAAGCACTGAACTTGACAATTCTTAATAGGTAAAAATGACCCACCAAAAACCTTATTTTTATTCCCACCTAAAAACGTCTAGAACTATCAAAGTTGTGTTTTTAATATCCATTAATGGTTTTGGTATTGATTTTGATACCAAAAGGACCCATCGGAAAGATTACTATTATTATTAGTACTGTGGAAGTCTGAGATTGATAGGATCCCTACGCGCGAAGCGTTACTGAGAAGAAATATAAACGTGGGGAATCAAGCGTGCAGTTTTTGTAACTTTGGAGCAGATTCAACTGTGCATCTATACACAGGCTACAGCTTTGTCGAAGGTGTATGGTCGCGTATTGGCTGTTGGTGCAGAATTGACCCGGTCTTCGCCTTTCAGGTCCGTGACCTGTTTTCGCTGCACAAAAAGGCTCCAAGAGGCAAGGATGGTAAGCTGATTGTTAGAGGTATTATCTTGGTTACCTTATGGCTTATTTGGAAGACACGTAACGACTTGGCTTTCAATCAAAGAGGTGTATGTTTCACCTAGTTAGTATTTAAACATAAAATGCAATAATCACTTGCACATAAGGCATTCTTTCTAGTACATTGCAATAATCGTAACATCGACAAAAATGAGCTGGTCGTCATGGTATTTTCGAATGTTTATAAAATATAATAGTGTTAAAGTTATGATAGAATTAAATAAAAGAATTATAATTTGTAGCGGAGGGGAGGAAAATGTAATTATTAACTAAAAATTAGGGAATTAAAGTGTAAATAAGATAGGGTATTAAATGTAAATAATGTATGAATGACTATTTTACCCTCATTTTAGGTTATCAATGAAATATTAGTTCTTAACTTTTGGGTATCTTAAAATACCCCTCCCTCATGCATTATAATATAGTATGGATATAGATATAGATATAGATATAGATATAGATTTAAACATAAAATGCAATAATCACTTGCACATAAGGCATTCTTTCTTGTACATTTCAGTCCACACAACGGTATTGACTACGACAAACATCGAAACGTCGACAAAAATGAGCCGGTCATCATGGTATTTTCGAATGTTTATAAAATATAATAGTGTTAAAGTTATGATAGAATTAAATAAAAGAATTATAATTTTGTAGCGGAGGGGAGGAAAATGTAATTATTAACTAAAAATTAGGGAATTAAAGTGTAAATAAAATATGATATTAAAATGTAAATAATGTATGAATGACTATTTTACCCTCATTTTAGGGTTATTATAGAAATATTAGTTCTTAACTTTTGGGTATATTAAAATACCCCTCCCTCATGCATTATAATATCGTATAAAAAAAATACATCATAATGAAGATCATTTTATTATCTTTAATTTGAGTATGGTAGTGCTATTTTTTTAATTGAAAATTTTTATGTGCTACGTGATTAACAATATCTAGGAATAACCAAGAACTAAACCGTTCACTAAAGCCAAACCAAAAAAACAGACAAAACTGAACCAAAATTAATTGACAACTGAATTGACCAACATTCGATTTAACTTTAAATCGGTTATTGTTTTCTTTTTGTACCCTTAGTTATCCGAAATAAGTCAAATGGAACCATTCATATATTCATAACAGCGTGCCCGCACGATGTAATAGGGAACACAAACATTTCTAATGGTGCATGGTTGGGTTTGGTTGAGTTCGGTTATTAGCCTTAACCGAAACAAAAATTGATATTATCGGTTTGTTGATTTTATTAACCAATCAGTTAATTGGCTAAGTCTATTTGGTTAGATTGTCATTTTTAGTTTGGTTTAGTTAATTTTGGTTAATAACAAAAACCAAACTTTGGTTAAAATTTTTGCTCAGAATTACATGAAACTGAGGTATAAATACATGAAATAGATGTTTAAAAGATATAAATATATGAATGGTTCAGTTTCGGTTCGTTAATTTTGGTTAGCTTAGGGTAAATAAAAACCGATATTAGGTTAACTCGGTTTTGGTTAATTTTCGGATCGGTTTTGTATGTTTTTTGTTCCATTTTGGTTGAGGATTCAATTATTGTTCAGCCCGAGATATTGTTAATCACATAAAAAATCAATTTTTTAATTAAAAGTATATAGCAAAATTATACTCATAATATGATTTGAAGCTGAGTAGGGGGTTTTGAATTGTAGTGGCGGGAGAAATAGATAGGGTTTTGATATTTTAAAATTTGAAATTTGAATTATTTATCCTTGCCACTTATTTTGCATTTTCTCTCTATTTCTTCAATATAATTTTCTTTGTCTTTGGCTTCACGCAAACTCTATGCCTCGTTATAGAGTTCATGGATTGTATTGAATAGTAATCTTACACATGTTATTCTTAAGTATTTAACCAAATTTTTTTGCCAATGTTTGGTTTTTGTTATTAACCAAAATTAACTAAATCGGACTAACAACAGATAATCTAACCATATAAAACAAACCAAGTAACCAATTGTTTAATAAGATCGATTAACTGATGACCTTGGTTTTAATTTCGCTTGAGGCTAATAAGCTAACTAAATCGAACCATACACACCTTTAGAAGTGTTTGTGTACCTCGCTGCATCGCACGTGCACACTACTAGTATTATTAAATAAAGATGACAAAAACAAAATATATCTCTATTTACCTTATTAAGGAGGAAAGATGGGTAAGAAGGTAATTTTACACAATTTTTAAGATGGGAGTTGAAGAGTCCCTTCACAAATTTCTAATATTTAGTCATTTTGTTCCCTTTATGCCTTTTGTGTACAACCTATAATACCCATTGTATATATGTATAATGCATACTTCATATCCATTTCAACATGTAACCACTATTCATAACACCTAATTAAACCCCAATTTAATTTCAATAAAACCCAAGTTTTTCATTGAATCCTTCTACACATCTATTTAATAATAACCCTTTAACGGTTAATTTTATATCTTGGCGAGTGTTGTTGGGCCGACTCTCAATCCTGACAGTCTTTTCTAAACGTAATATCCAAGTGCCTTGCACACAATGTCTCTTTTTGTTTTGTGTGGTAAAATTGCAATTTGATGCTTATAGCGATGTCGGAACAATATAGCTTTCAACTAGCAGAATCCGAGCTTGGGAAGTCTAATAGAAGAAATAAAGAATTTGGGGTTTTTATGGCTAAGGAGCCGATTTAGAGCCCAAACATTAATTAGCGTATTTTTCTCTTTTTGGTTGTGGTTTGTAACCTGTTGGATTGGGTTAACACAAGGTTGAATGTGTGTTTTTAATGAAGTGTTTTGTTGGGATTTTCAAGAACAAATTATGGTCTTTGAATGAAAAAAGAAAATATAGGTTAGTTTTTTTTTTTTTTTGAAAGGCAAACAACTTTTATTACCAAACCCAAAAATATAGGTTAGTTATAAATCATAATACTTCTTGATGTTAATAGGTTGTGTTGGCAACTAGGGTTGTGAAGCTACCACCATTGATTCGTCAAATGTTTTGTTTCATCAAATCATCTAAAGCCCGCTACAAAGTATGGTTGTTTCCAAAATGATTTTAAATACCTGCATACAAATTCCAACAAATTTTTATAATTGGTAGACACGCCTCTTGGAGTTGGTTAGATTGTGTTGTTCAAAAGAGCTCAAAACTACCCGCGGCAACGCGCGGGCATTTTACTAGTATATATAAGATAACAGCCACCGCCCCTCTCAACCAATGAAAGAGGGGTTGACACTATTCACCCAATTCCTAATTAATACATAGTAAATTTATGTAATGTTTTACCGGGGTTAATCGTGTAGTTTGTAATGTTTTTTTATTTAAATTTATGTGATGTTTTAGTTTGTTTATTATAAATTTTGTTTTAGTTATAATGTATAATATTTTTTGTTTTTCAAATATGTTTTGTTTTTGTGTGTGTATATATATTGTATATAGTAAAGTAATTGGGATAATTGTTGTTAATGGGGTGGTGGTCCATTGGCAAAGACAAAACCTTTAAAACACCTAGGTTGTGAAAGGGCTTGGTTTCAAGTCCCAAAGACTACAAGGATTAAAGAGAAATTAACTTTTCATATATATATATATATATATATATATATATATATATATATATATATATATTTGTTTTTAAATATATTACTTCCCACGTCCTAATTTAAATGTCCTGGGTTTAAAAACACACATTTTAAGAAATCTTTTGTTTGTATGTGGTAAAATGATAATAATATCTTCAAAAGTGGTGATTGTGTTTTGTCTTTAATGAACAAAACTGGAAATTGCATTTCTATTTTTAAAAAGGGACATTTAATTTGAGACAAACAAAAAAAATGAAAGAAGGACATTTAAATTGGGAATGAGAGAGTATTTAATAAATTATAGCAATTTAAGCTTCTTTTTTATTAAAAATTAAAAAAAAAAGTTTACAATGGAAGGGGACCTACACCTTTGCGTCTGAATGAGTGCAGTAGAACGGACTAAACCTGACCACCCAATCACCCATCACAACCTCCTCCAACGCAAGCTTAGGGCTGTTTAGTAGCCTCTGAACGACTACTACTAAGAGACAACCTCTTAATAGTTCATAGCTAGTCCGGTTCGATTTCAGACCTGGTCTTCTTTAGAGCAAAGATGCTCTAATTTTATTTAAAAAAAAATAAAATATCATTTATGATGATGACTTATGATCACAATTTATTCCCATAGTAAAAAACGGCGGGACCATTATCGAACAAACAATGAGAGGAATAATGGATATCATCATCAAATAATATCCTTCAGGGGCATTTTCGTCTTTTAAATAAACGTGGTTCTCACTCATCCTCCAAGCAGAAGAAAGTAACCTCGTCAACACACAAATATCATCACATCTCATCAATCTTTTTTAAATCAATCTTCAAACCCTAGTTACGCTCTTCAAGGTATTCCTTCTATTAATTAATATTCTTCTTTTTGGATTATTATGTCTCTCATTGATACTCCATTTGATTGCATGCATATAAAGTTTCGATTTAATGTGTAAAATTTCTTTTTTTTAATTTAATTCTAGGGTTTTGATAGAAAATTGGATGGTCGGATTATTATTATTATTATCTTTGTTACTGAAATAAATATCTATTACGTGGTATATAAATAAATAAAAATAATTAATTGCAAGTGTTGTGATTATGTTTCAACTAGTGTTATTATATTTTTAAACAGAAATTAATTAGAATAATAATCTTGATTGGGGATCGTTTTGCGATTGATCGCCTTTGTGATGTGAATTCGACAATGCTACTTGTACGAAATGTGTGCCTTTTAATGACCAAATTGGTTACAGTCTGATTAGGGGTTTGAAGGGTCTGGTGATAAAGCGAGAATGTAAAGTTTTAATATGCGGCATGATGGCATGACGCGTCCATGGTTTTAAAAAAACGGTTGAGGCGTGCGCCTCAAGGCGAAACGCTAAGAAAACGAATCTGAGGCGCGCCTCATGGGGTTCAGATTGTACATACGCCTCTAAGGGCTGAGGCGCTAAGAAACTGTGTGCCTCAAGTGCGCCTCAGGTGGCTTAGGCTGTTTTTGATGTGTGTTTTTCTTTTGTGTGTTTTTGACTTTTTGGGTCAATTATTTTATTTTTGATGTGTGGTTTTGATGTTTTAGACTTTTCTAGGTCAATTATTTTATATTTTATAAGATACATAATTTTTATATTTATTTTTTGACTGCGCCTTGGGCTTACGCCTCATGAGGCGAAGGGAAAACGCCTCGAGGCTCATTTCCGTCTTTTAAACTTTGGACGCGTCTTCTTTTTAATATATGTAATTATGCACATGATACAGGAGGCTAACATATTGTTTCTAGATTGAATCATGGGTCAGTCGCTGGGATGCATTCAAGTGGAGCAGTCTAATGTAGCCGTGAAAGAACAGTTTGGGAAGTTTGATGACGTACTTCAGCCTGGTTGTCACTGTTTACCTTGGTGCTTGGGGTATAGGTTAGCTGGTCAACTGTCGTTGCGCGTGAATCAGCTTGATGTTCGTTGCGAGACGAAAACAAAGGTTTTCTAGCCTTTCTTTACCGACCATTAATGATCGTTGTAGTAATATTACGTTGGCTATAAACTTGTTAGAGGGTATTTATATTGATTCAATTTGTGGTTTAGGGTACATATTTTTATAGGTTTATAAGCATGTGTTAGCTACAACAGTCTAATTTTGTTCATTTCATTCATGTTTAAGCGTTTATCTACAATGATTGGTTTTTTACATGTTTGATTGGATCATGTTGGTATCATTTCAGGATAACGTCTTCGTTACTGTGGTTGCTTCAATACAGTACCGTGCCTTGTCTGAAAAGGCTGCTGATGCTTTCTATAAGCTTTCAAACACAAAGCAACAGATTCAAGCGTATGTTTTCGATGGTATGGTGCCATATATTATATGTTATGTTCAGTTGATTTTGATTAATGATGACCGTCAAGACATTTCATTGATTTTGTTTTGTTGCTGTAAGCCTGACTGTACATCGTTGTTAGTAATTAGGGCTAGTGTACCGAAGCTGCAATTGGATGATGTTTTTCTGCAGAAAAATGATATAGCCAAGGGCGTTGAAGAAGAGCTTGAGAAGGTAATATTACTTTTCCTTTATTCATATAAATGCAATATTTCTGCCCTAAACGAACAAAAGAGCCTAATATGTGATCGTATGTTTCAGGCCATGTCTGGTTATGGTTTTGAGATTGTGCAAACTCTGATTGTTGATATAGAACCTGATCAACATGTGAAGCGATCCATGAACGAGATCAATGCAGGTACCTTGGTTTGATTCCCTGATATATTAGTAATATTTGTTTTACCCCATTTATGTGAGAAAAATGGGTTTATATTCTATTGCTAACAGGTCAATAAGTAAAAATAAAGATCGTGGGTAGAAAGTCACCCGATCAATGGATCAAACGATTTAGAAGTTGCCTAAAGTATTATCAAGTGAACCTTCAAGGGGGTGGGGCACCTATCTAGTGCAAACTGTGTTTTAACTGTCAGCTAATCTCTTTGGTTAGCCGGGTGTTAGTGGAACCCTGTGAGTTTTCCGGTGATGGGTAGAAAAAATATATATATAATGAAGTTTTTTAACCTCGTAAATTGCATTACTTAAAATCTGGATCATTGTTTTCATAATTATGATGACACTGACGTCCAATAACATATTAACTGATATAAAGCTGCTAGAATGAGAGTTGCTGCAAATGAGAAGGCAGAAGGCGAGAAGATTCTACAAATCAAGCGTGCAGAAGGAGAAGCAGAATCCAAATACTTATCTGGGTTGGGTATTGCTAGACAGCGTCAAGCCATAGTGGACGGTCTTAGGGACAGCGTGCTTGCATTCTCTGAAAATGTGCCCGGAACATCAGCTAAAGAGGTTATGGATATGGTGTTGCTGACTCAATACTTTGACACCATGAAAGACATCGGGGCTTCATCAAAGTCAAATGCTGTGTTTCTTCCTCATGGACCTGGTGCAGTCAAAGATATCGCCTCACAGATCCGTGAAGGTCTTCTTCAATCTGAAAGTATTAAAGCTTAGTTGACTTGAGACCTTGACCTGACTTTGACCTTGAACAGAGTCGATTGAATATGGTATATGAACATACTAGGGAGGGCTTTTTGGGATTTGGTAAAAGTAGTATCACGCGTAAATGGTATGGTCAGAGTGCGTATATATAATAATCTCTTATATCTGGTTGTCTATGTGGATGGTTCTGTATTTGAATTTCAGTTGCTTTTTCCTCATTTAGTTTGTTTGTTTGTTAACGTAATCAAAATCGAAATGTTTATGTTGATCCCTATCGGTTTGGACGACAAAAGCCATCTAAGAACAAAAATAGATTGAAACACCGATTTCTTACTTATGTCTGACAACCCGTCAAATCTGATACTCCAATGTAGGTTAATTTCATAAACTGGTTAAGAGAGTACTTACTTGGTACAAATGTAGTATTTGTTAACAATAATTAAAGTTGTCTACCTGTAAAAGCATACCAACTCAAAAGTCAAAACTATTCTATAAAAAATCCTTAATCATGACTAATACTCATATTTGTAATTTTGTTTTATTGTTTCCCATGTCAGCTTCATTGACGAGTCATGAGTGATATACGATCAACATCAACACCACGAATTAACTTAATTTTTGAGCAGTTAGCACCTGAGCATGAATTTTAACCTAAATTAGGACTGGGGGCTCCATATTAAAAAGTATGCTATTCCAGGAACCATTGTCACAATAAAATTCATATTTATATTTAGTTTTATTAACTTTATAATAGTTATTTTTTTGGTACAACTAATTTTTTTTTTAAATGCCGCTCTTATCAGACAAACAATTATTTAATCCAGCACACACATGACATGCATCTTTTGGCATAAAAGAGTACTCAATGAACAAACCAACCAAGAAGATAAACCTCTGGAAATATACTACAATCCATGAGTAGGTCTAGGTAGATATATCTCACCTACAAAAACTGTTCCAAATTATTTCTAAGTCAACAACGAAAAGTATGAAAACAAAAACCCCTTCAACTCAAGAGCAGAGCAGAGCATACCCACACTTCCTTAGGGCTTAAGAGCCAAAGCAAGACCAAACTTTGCACTCTTGTCAACAGCTTTGGTGTCGACTTCTCCTGAAATGGTGAACAGGGATTTGGGGCGCCACTCATGCTGGATAAGAGCGTTTGCCTTGCCAAGGTTGTCGATGCGGGCCTTCACTGTGGTCAATGGATCCAAAGCATGCTGGGTGCCAACTGTGATTGTGTTTTCATTGGTGGAGAAGCTGTGCTTCACTTCTGCACCTACTGATGTGTTGGTCAATGGCTTCACGATGTGGTAGTAAGATGCATTCAAACTCTCACCCTTGTCATTCCTGTAAATATCAGATCGTTATGTGTTAGATTTGAACGAAGAACCATCACACGCTTAATGGGGGAAAGCTTAACTCAACTTTTTCTAATGAGTTAAATTTTCATGTTAAAGTTCAGTTATAACATAAACAAATGTTCACAACCTTTCTAAGTTGCTCTACTTAGGATAAAAAACAATAATAATAATCTATGTGATCATATTTTATAAACTATTAATCACATTAGCATGTATGGGAACCCAAACCAGACTGTTCTATAGTCAAAGTTGACACAGGTTATCATATGAAATTTTAGTTTTGCGAGTGTTTCAAATCAATCCAAACCGCCACATACCAAAACTTCAGAATTCAGCCTGTTTTTACTCAACCACCCAACCTACCATCTCTAACTGAACCCATCAGCCCCTATAGCCAATGGCTATAGCTACCCTGAAAGTAACAACTATGAGATTTAAGGTAACTCACAGAGTCAAAGCAGCAATGAGGTCATCATTGGAGAAGCTAATTCCAGCATTATATTTGGTAAAGTTTCCAGTCTTGGTGTCGAAGGAAACATCAGTACCAATAGCAGCAAGGTTGGTTCCCACCACACCAGAGAAGTTGACAATAGGGTTTGCAGTCAACCCAATGCTTGTGGAGATTCCAGCATAGTCATGCAAGTATTGCAGTTCCAACTATCATAATAGAAAATAATCAGGCATTTTAATACTACCATACAAAACTCATCATATCAAGAAACAGTTTAACTTTCACATACCTTGCCCGATCTTTGATCAGGAACTTTGAAGCTAAAAATTGCCTTCAGCCCAGGAGCAGGTTCATCAACCACAATGGTTGTAGAAAGCTACAATAATGTTGCACAAAGTTCAGTCAAGCATAAAACATTAAAATAACAAATAAATAACTAAAAGTGAAATAACCGCCATACATTAGAGGCTGTGTCCACTTTGATATCAGTAGTAACATTGTTCCTCTTCAGTTGAGTATTGACATCTGCAAGAAACAAGTCACCTTTCTTTGTTCCAGACGATGTGATTGCCTGCATAGTGAAAAGTATATTCAGAGTTTACAACCAGTAGACAGATCAATATGCAATGAACAACATCTAGACAATGCATTCACAATCAAAAACGACGTATACATACACACACACACACACTCTAAATTTAGACAAACTAATGTGAAAATAGTAAAAGTTTTTAACCCTAAAAAGGCTGAAAACAGAGAAGCACAAATGCACACAGCCGCTATTCATCTTCCTCCTTGTTTCTGGCAAAAAAAATTACAGCAACGTCGCCGAAATCGTCCCCGGAAATCGCTATTGCCCCGTTAAACATAAGATAGTGATGGATAGCTGATACGCGAAGCTATTTGCAATCACAGTCGCTATCATAGCTATTAACAACTATGTGTGAGGCGCAAAGCATATGCAACACGTATAGAGATGTTCATTAATCATTATTAAAAAAAAACACTTAAAAAACTATTTACAGATTATATGTTAACTTGTTATCTTTCAAATACTAAAATATAAGATATCGTCATCATCTCTAGTCAGATTTGTTCAAAGAGTCGAACTAATTTCTCAATTGACCGGTCAGATACGTTCAGACCACATCCTTTGACACGCTCATCAAAGATAGCATCACATGCATCATGTGATGCTCACATTTTAAAACCAAGATGTGAAATGATACACATACATACAAAAACCTAAGTATAATCCAAACAACCAAGAAAAACCTTCAAAATGTGAGGGTAGATCAAACTTTCAAACACGATCATATCATTTACTTGACATAGAATGCAAAATCAAACATGTCAACAACAAAAAATATGTAAATACAGTTCATACTAACAAATACAGACAGACAATACGGTTATATCCTCAGATCTACACTTTGTCACTTTTAAAACCATAAAATTACTAAATCCATTATCACATTCATCAAATAGAATGAAAACTGATACTAACTTTCTAACAAGCATCTATACCTTTATAACTTTATTTGTCATCAGAATCAGATACTCCAACTACATACAACATTATTAAGAAAGCAACTACAACATATAACAAATCTCCACTCCATTCTAAGCTCGATTCATCTCATTTACATATCTAACGCCAGTAAAACATAATGAACCAATTCAGTTAACTTATAAACTTACATAAACCCTAATCTACTCCAAAAGCATAACACAGCAAACAAATCACACATTAATCCGTCAATGTTGAATGTTGATATAATAATAATAATAATATACTGAAAGAAATAACTCACAACTCCAGTAGGCGAGTAGGTGGTGATGGTGAACTTATGGTCTCCCTGGTAATCTCTGTACAGCAGATCTTCATTCACACATAAAAAACAAACATATATTAATCATCAAATGTAGATCCAACAAACATCTATATAAATAACAGAAATGAGATATAATAATAATAATAATAATAATAATAATAATAATAATAATAACCTCTGGCTTTTTTGCCAATGTCAGTGTAGAGTCCAGGGCCTTTCACCATGATTTCGTTGTAGAGCTTAAAATGTATGTATACAAATGAAGTGTGTGAATGAAAGGGAACTGTGGAACGGTATTAGGTATATATAGGGAGGAGATGAATTGGGGGAAAAGAAAGCCCTAATATTTGAGTGGGTTAACTGTGTGAATCGTATGTCTACTGTGCTTTATTTTGGGCCGTCCGATTGGGTAGATTTGTGTTTCCTTGGGGAAAAAGATAGGATTTCTTTTTTAATTTTTATGTGACACAGGTTATATGATTTTTTTTTTTTTTAATCAAGAAAAGTGGTATATGTATATTTTTTCTATAAAATTGATTCCAACCACAAATATATTTAGTTATGATACACTTTTTTACTAGTTTGGGTGTATAAGATGTTGAAAAATTGTTGAGAGAGGGTCAAATTGACTAGTCTGATTTGTTTAGGATATATAAAATTTGGTTTACAGTTTAAGAGATCAAGTTCTATAAACGCAATAGTTTTATATTTGAATAAGGGGTATTTTAAATCTCTACTGGATGTTATAACTAGAAAAATATTTATAAGATGTCGTATCTGAAATTGTTCATTTAAGAATTTGATTTGAGATTGTGAACTAAGGAATGATTCAAAAAGTTGTTTGAAATAACAAAAATTATAGAATTGATAAAAGAAACTTGATTGTAACAATTAATAAGAAAAGATCATACCCGGGTTAAAGTCTAAGGTTTAACAAACGGGTCAAATAATTCACGTGCAATTGGTGTTAATGGATTGATTGTTCAATAGGCTTGGGTATTAAAAATCATCAACATCAAAAGATGAACAATAGTATACTTTGTAACTCTAGAACATACAATCCTAATTTCATGTTAAAGTATATAAGCATATTCATTTCACTCGAAATTGGCACAAGAACAATTAAATGAAAGTGAATTCAACACAAAGTTAGAACATTCAACACAATTGTTCAAACACACGATTCCACACATAAGAGTTTAGAAATACCCAATTGTTATAAACCTTAGGACCTCAATTGTCTACACCCGGTAATAATGCAAGGAATTAGCCACTCATAGCCATAAACTCTTCATATCTTCAAATGGGTCTTGAATCTTTAAAAGTTGGATATTTGAATGATTTTTGAATGTTGGCAATTGATATAGAATGATAGAACTTAATAATGGAGAAGATGTTGATTTTGATGTCAAAATTTTGTTTATAATGGTTCAAAATCGAGTCAAAGGTCAAATGTGCCATGAAAATCCATTAAAAAGCATTAAAATTCGTCAAAAATGGGTTCGACCCAGTATCTGGCGTTGGCGACGCTTGTTTTGGCGTAGCCGACACCACCGTCAGTTCCCCTATGCTGTTTTTGCTAGAAAACGCCATTTTTGGTGTTTTCTGACGCGGGTGGCGTCTCCGACGCCAAACCTGACAGTTAAATTTCGGTTTTCTTGTTTTCTTCATAACTTTTTCGTTTCTCTGTTTTCCTTCGTTTTCGCAGCCATGTCTTCGTTTTTCAGTACTCTTTCATATTATCCACAAATATCTTCATATCCATTCCATATGCATTCTAAAAAACACATCCAATCTTCATTCTTTGCTCCTGGTTGCTCGTTTATTGCACCCGGTTCCTCCTAGCTTCAATCCAATGCCCCATTTAACTCCCAAAATGCATTCTAAACATATCAAGTCCTGTAGAACATAAATCATATCGAAGTAGATCATTTGGAACTCAAATGCACATCAAAAACTCAAACTTAAGCATTAGAACTTGAGGCTTTTCAACCACGCATCATTGCTTAAACCACGACCCGAGGATTCCGCACTTGTTTCGTGTCCAACCCCGTGATATCCGGATTGTCCGGAACGGTCCTACAAGCATAAAAAATTATAAAAATCAAGAATTTTTTTGTGTATGAGTTTCATCGGTGAGGGAATCATATTAGTAAACGGACTAACTGAAACACTCCCTTTGTTCAGTTTTAGTTTCAATTACCAATAAGTATGCTACAACAACTACCAGTATTGTTGTCCACCTAAACCCAAAATCAAATTTTATTGTCGGACACTTTAGATACATTAAGGTAATGATTAATACTGATTAAACGACGGTCCTCGTACACGCGACACATTCCCGTATCAAGGCATGCACAAAGTTTCCTCGTAACCGGTGAGTAAGTTGTTGTCATCCGTATTTTACAAGAAATGGATTCAGTGGTGATCAGGTCTGCATGAACGATGCAACAAAGAATGCAGTGAAGTCCAGACCAAGGTTTAAGTCAAATACCGATAAAAGATTTATCGGTACGATGCTTTAGGATATGTAAAATATTAAATTTTAAATTATAATAAAACGAAAAATGCTTGAATTTGGAGTATGTTTTTGAATACATTATGGTTTTCTTTCTTTTCATATATTAAAAGAAATTTGGGAACGACTTAGTATAACTCTACTAGGTTATAAGCTCGTGTATAATACGGGTTTAATAAATATAATTTTATGTATTAAGTTATATAAAAGTTATATATTTAAAAACTTGTGTATTGCACGGATTGAATAAATATAATATAATCGATTAACACATATAGTCGTCAAGATATATATTTAAAAATAAACTTTGATGTACTGCTTAATTACTATAACATTTTACTTTATAGTGTTTGGATCAATAAATATTAAATAGTAATTAACTACTATTAATAGCAGATGACTTTGAATAGTCATCTGCATCTGATATGCGCCACCCCCTGTGCTAAAATGCGCCGCCCCTTTCTTTCCTATCTTCTTACCTCTTCATTCTCTCTCTCTTTCTTCTGTACTAGTGGGTTTACCCGCGCGTTGCAGCGGGATCCATAAATGGGTTGCAATACAACATTATGATACTTAGGTTTTTTGCCGCAAGTTACGCAAAAAGAATAGAAATTTACACACTATGTTTTAACAAGTATTACACTACTAGAAAGTAAAATGTTATAGTAATTAAGCAGTACATCAAAGTTTATTTTTAAATATATATCTTGACGACTATATGTGTTAATCGATTATATTATATTTATTCAATCCGTGTAATACACGAGTTTTTAAATATATAACTTTTATATAACTTAATACATAAAATTATATTTATTAAACCCGTATTATACACGAGCTTATAACCTAGTAGAGTTATACTAAGTCGTTCCCAAATTTCTTTTAATATATGAAAAGAAAGAAAACCATAATATATTCAAAAACATACTCCAAATTCAAGCATTTTTTGTTTTATTATATTTTATTATAAACATTTGTTCAATAATGAGTACATGATTTTTGTGGTAAACTGCAATCAGTTGTAAGTGTCGTTGCACATTTCTACTCATGAACAAATACATTCACATATGCACGTACATACAATTCTCATTTATATAAACGAATATCAATAAAATAAAGATTTTGGTCGGAAAATGGTCGGTAATTACCGACGATTTACCGACAAGCAATATGATTTTGTTTAATATTTTTTTATATATATTAAATAATACTATGACTGGTTTTTTTTTTTCTTTATTTATCATTTCCTACCATTTTCCGGCCAAAACTTTTTTTATTATTATTTTTTTTGTCGGAAAATGGTAGGAAATGATAAAAAATAAACAAAAATAACTTTTATGGTTTCCGACAAAAGCTTTTATATTGTATTTATTTATCATTTCCTACCATTTTCCGACCAAAACATTTTTTGTTTGTTTTTCTTTTTTTTTTTTTGGTCGGAATTTAGTCGGAAACTTCCGACAAATTTTCGACGAATTTATTTCTGGTTGGTATCTGCTCGGAAAGTTGTCCAAAAAATCAGCACTTTTTTTTTTGTCGGTTATTGGTCGGAAATTTTAGTCAGAAATTGATAGTTTCTAGTAGTGTAATACTTGTTAAAACATAGTGTGTAAATTTCTATTCTTTTTGCGTAACTTGTGGCAAAAAACCTAAGTATCATAATGTTGTATTGCAACCCATTTATGGATCCCGCTACAACGCGCGGGTAAACCCACTAGTACAGAAGAAAGAGAGAGAGAATGAAGAGGTAAGAAGATAGGAAAGAAAGGGGCGGCACATTTTAGCACAGAGGGTGGCGCATATTAGATGTAGATGACTATTCAAAGTCATCTGCTATTAATAGTAGTTAATATGAATTTTTATTGACGATTTAATATTTATTGATCCAAACACTATAAAGTAAAATGTTATAGTAATTAAGCAATACATCAAAGTTTATTTTTAAATATATATCTTGACGACTATATGTGTTAATCGATTATATTATATTTATTCAATCCGTGTAATACACGAGTTTTTAAATATATAACTTTTATATAACTTAATACATAAAATTATATTTATTAAACCCGTATTATACACGAGCTTATAACCTAGTAGAGTTATACTAGGTCGTTCCCAAATTTCTTTTAATATATGAAAAGAAAGAAAACCATAATGTATTCAAAAACATACTCCAAATTCAAGCATTTTTCGTTTTATTATAATTTAAAATTTAATATTTTTTAAGACACACGCAAGCTTTCATTCACACAGAATGGAGTAGGTCAATCTAGATGTCATAATCAGTCGATTCCATAGTTTAAATCGCTATCGATGCAGGGACCCGTGAAGCATACAAACTCATTGTGTGCTAGCTAGAAGATGCATGCTAGTGGCAATATATATTTAAAAGTATGCAACTTAATTGGAACTTAATTAAAATAACCATAGTCCATAAACATACCATAAAATGTTTAAATTTATATACTTATTTATAGTTGAAAAAAAATCTAAACATTGTGATTTGCAATAAACATGATTTTTTACAATAGATGGGATAAAAACATTATAACTATATACGGAGTACACGCTTCTTCACTTCTTGATTAAAAACACGAGAACAATAGATTTTTGTACAAATAATATCTAGCAAACGTTATTGTATTACACGCCTAGATCATCGAGTAACAATTATCACTGCTATATTAGACGAGACATATCTGCGTTATTTTAGTAGCGAATTATTCTAAATATAATATACCATTAGAAGAGACTAGATTGCCTTAGGCTACACTTTAGCTAGAAAGGGTACGAAGTTTTTAACGTATAAAACAATGAAGAATGATTCTAGGAATATTATTAATGGACAAAATAAGGTTGGCATCAAGCTGCTCAAATTCATAGAAATCATCAAAATAATTATAAAACATAATGATCCCAAAAGGCCAACAGTTTTCATATTTACATATATAAATACATAAACTGTGGAGTTTAGATAAAACTTAATAGTGCAAATGGCAATGATGGCAATCAAGAATGAAGAGAACTACAGAAAGCGATCCATTGCCATCGTTAACCATGAGACCCCAGAAGTAAGGCGCGTTAAAAGAAGGCGAAGAGACACAGCAGCACTTACACTGGACTGCAAAAACGAGCCAACTCAACAAACGGGTCAAGCGTCACCAACAACTGTAAACAGAAGTTCTAAGTTTCGCGGAGTGAGCAGACATAGATGGACAGGCAGATTTGAAGCTCACTTGTGGGATAAACTTTCTTGGAACGTTACGCAGAAAAAGAAAGGAAAACAAGGTATTTTATTTCCTATAAAAAAAAAACTTTTCTTTTACTAGAACCTTTTATGTTATAGACACTGTTATCTAATCTGAGTTCATCTGTTTGCTCGTCTGATATGTAATATGGATGACGCGCGCTGAACAGTTTATCTTGGTAAGTACTTATTCCTATATGATGATGATTTGTATCAGGAATCTATTTTAAACCATAGAGTTTGATAAGTATGTTTGCTTATGATCTCAGGAGCTTATGATGAAGAAGAATCAGCAGCACGGGCGTATGATCTAGCCGCTCTCAAGTATTGGGGACCAACTACTTTCACAAATTTCCCGGTATGATCATAACCCTAACCATTATTATTACAATCTTAAAAAAATAAATAAAATAAAAAAATAAAATAAAAAAAATCCAGTTTAAGAAAAGGAGGATTTCTAGACATACTGATTTATTAATGCAAAAAAAAAAAAAAAAAAAAAAAGCTAACTTGACATGCTTTATCCAAAAAAATACAAATGTTGTAACTTCTAAGTTTACATTCAACTAGTCATGGGCGGTACTTCACTAGGGCTAGACTGTGTCTCGGCCCATCCAGTTTTTTTGTTTTGTAGTGTAAATTTTACTAAAAATGTCCAAAAATGTTTATATGTATTGAGTCCGGCCCTACCAGGTTTTTCGGCGTCACTAACGTCTTTGAAATTTTGTGAAGGTATCTGATTATGAGAAAGAGATTGAAATAATGCAGAATTTGACAAAGGAAGAATACTTGGCTTCACTAAGGAGGTAACCCCAATGGTGCATATCTAATAGCATGATAAGATTTTTTATAGCAGTAAAGAGCTATAGTTAATGATTTTTTTTTTTTTTTTTTTTTTTTTTTTTTTTTTTTTTTTTTTTTTTGTCAATTGTTACAGGAAGAGCAGTGGATTTTCAAGAGGGGTATCTAAGTATAGGGGTGTTGCAAGGCACCATCATAATGGGAGATGGGAAGCCAGGATCGGCCGAGTTTTTGGAAACAAGTACCTATATCTCGGAACCTATAGTAAGTAATCTCCTCTAAATGTGACGCAGAGCGGAAGTGCGTAAATTAACAAACAAAATAATATCAAAAGAAATTTTGAAACATTATTCTTAACAAAAGTTGGTTTTTAGGCACACAAGAAGAGGCTGCACGCGCTTATGATATTGCGGCGATTGAGTACAAAGGACTAAATGCTGTGACCAACTTTGAGTTGAGTACTTACATCACATGGTTGAATCCTGGTACACAAACTCAAACCGCAAACCATGAGCCACAAACAACCATCAAATCAAACTTTATGCTGTCAAATAACTGCAACTGGTCCGAGGAGCCACAGTCTCCATTCCTTGAAGAACGAAAACCATCTGAAACTAAACAACCATTTACTTCAAGCAAAAGATCTTCACCAACAGCAGTTGACTTGCTACTTAGATCATCTATGTTTAGAGAACTTGTGGAGAAGAATTTACATTCGACTGATGAAGATGATGAGGAAGAAGACATGAAGACGCAACTAATGAGACCTTGTTATGGAAATGAAGACGGTTTCATGTTTCTGGATTCCTCAAATGCGAATGATGTACAGCTGCAGCAGGACGAGTTTGATTTAAACTATGATTTTCAAGGATCAACATATGCATTCGGACTGTCTGCACTTGTTGACACAAGTTGATAATGGATGTAAACTGTTTGACGTCGAAGGGTGTTTTTGTTTTCGAGATCTTGTCTGAATGATAAATCAATATAAATGTTGCACCCCATAACATGAACATTTTGGATTTCTATGTGGTATGATAATGGCCAAGTGTTTCAAGGCATTTTTGCAAAAACTACTTATACAAATAGGCGGTTGAGCCAACTCCTCTTGCCTTCAAAATAATGAGGGAGATTCGTATTCCATCGCAAGAAGTATTGCGCACGACCTGAAATCCGATGGAGTATCATCGTCGGATCCATTTGTCAGCGAAAGTCATTTGTTATTAATGTACATCTAAAACCCCCCTATATGTTTTGGTAATGTCTATAATATTATGAGTCCCTTTTCCAGTACGAACAAACGAGTACTCTACTCGTATATAATGTATCCTTCCACTCTCGCCGCTAAAGCATTAACATGCACACGAGATTAATTTGAAAATCTAGAAAAGAAATCGACGTTGAAGTGAATTCGGCTAACCTTGAAGATTTGGTAAAAGGTAATTCCATGTAATTATCATTATACAATTCATTAGTGTTATTATTTTAGATCATTACTAAGCAAATTATTGTGCACCAGGTGCTCTCATGGTCATCATAAGTATGTATGACAATTTTAGATCAAACACAAAATAATAATGATTGGTACAGATCCTAAACTACCAAAAATATTGTTGTCCTGATGAAACTAAAGGGATAAGGCTAAGCCACATTTGCCCCTTAGAAAAGATATTGTAAAATTTGCTTTAACTTATTGGCTATGATACCTTCAATATGGCATGGAAAGCCTCTTGAGGTATGTCCACCGACCCAACACGCTTCATGCGTTTCTTTCCTTCTTTTTGTTTCTCCAACAACTTTTTCTTCCGCGTCACATCACCTCCATAACACTTTGCAAGAACATTCTTCCTCATTGCCGAAATCCTGCAAAATCAAATTCCAGTTGTGAAAACTAGCGGGAAATCTTTGGAATAAGAAAATGTCACGGATTCTATTAAAAGCGAAAAATACACATGTCGGGAACATGTTCAAAACAGATTCTAGTCAGGTTAGCCCAAAAGACTTTGGCTTTTCCGCAGAACTTTTAATTTTTTATTAAGAATAAGTGCGTCAGATGTGTAATAAACGACGTTTTTTTAATAAAACGGATACAAAGGGTTTTATGCATTACAAAAAAACATATTGGTGGACCTTTAAACTGTTCAGGTCCATTTGACCTGTTGCTTTTAAGATAATCTTTTATTTACCCCTTTTATCTATCACGAGATCATACATAGCCCCGACTCAACCCATTCGTGAGTAAACAAATGGATGGAAAGCGTCACTTCTAGATTCTACAAATTTCATGGTTTAAAAGCTAGAGGGGATGTTACTTACGTCTCCCTGGCAATGACTTTTGTTCCGATGGCAGCTTGAATGGTGATCTCGAACATTTGCCTGTATAAGTAAATGTAAGGCGTGTTAGTGGATTTTGTTATACAAAGACGAAAAGCGGTTGAAAACAGTTGGCTAACCTGTCAATATATTTCTTGAGCCTGTCTACAAGTTCACGACCTACTCGTTGGGCCTTCAACTTGTGAACAATAGTTGCCATTGCATCTACGGGTTGTCCATTCAAAAGGATATCAAGTTTCACTACATCAGATGCAACATACCTGTAAACCAAATCCATTTTGTGAACTATTTACATGTTACCGATGCAGGAAACGTGTCAGAGGTTCGAAAGTCGTCCAAAGTGTTATTTTATCACACAAAATTTCTAAAACTATTTTGTTGTAAATTATTATTGCAACTATGTAGTTTATGTACCCACAATTTGCGCGTTTTGACCCATTAAGTCTATTATGATCATAAAACTGGAAGAAAGGTCTTACTCTGAATCTTCATAATCAAATGAAGCATAACCAGACGTGATGCTTTTCAGTTCATTATAGAAGTCAACAACAATTTCCCTTAGAGGTAACCGGTACTTCATAAATGCCCGTTGACTGCGTATAACCAACAACAAGTTAAATACTCAAAAAGAAACTAGACATAACGGAGAGACTAAAAATATTAAATAATATACTATAATATGCACATGTAAGCTTACCTATCAATAAATGAGTACTCGAGTTGCTCCCCTCTTCGTTCGGAGCAAAGGTTAATAACGACTCCTACATACCTTTAACCAAAAAACATAATGAGTGATTTAATTCAAAAAACATTAAAAGTCCCATAAGTTTCTACTAGATAACAGGATTTTAGGAGAAAAAATAGGGATTTTGAGAGCTTACTCACTGGGGATAATAATTGTTGCCAATACTGTAGGTTCCCATGAAGCGACAACTCGGATTTTAGGATCTGAAGTGAACGCGCCTGGATTTTGCACTTCTACTTTACTAGAAAACAAAAATTAATAAACTGATTAATTTTTGAATAAGCTGAAGCGATCTTTTAAAGATGAAAAGGTCACTCACGTCCCATCTGAATACTCAAAGATATAGGGCACAGTTGGAACAGTAGAAATTATATGAGTTCCATGTTCCTGTTGTTTTCAAGAAAAGTATGCATAGTTATTAGTTAGACGTATACAAGACAATATACTTACAAGCTACGACGAAAAAAGAACCAATAAATAAATACGATACCAAATATGGCATACAGACTTGTAAAGTTATCTCTGAACAACAAATTAATCTAAAAAGATTTGGAAGTTATCTCCAATACTATTCCAGTATTCCTTGCAGTTTGCAGCCAAGCACTCTCATACTAAGAGGCTTAGCAGGGGAGATATACTTGTACACCATAAAACTACGTATAAACATTTAATTATCACTCAGTGTTGCAAAACAAGGCCGAGTTGACCGAGTACTCGCTCCAGGGTGGGTCGCTGAGTATAGCCAAGTACTCCCCGCATAGGCCGATTTGAGCCCCGAGTACTCCCCCGATTAGGCCGAGTACTCGCTCTAGGGTAGGTCGCTGAGTACAAGCCCAAACCGAGTTTTGCAACACTGATTATCAGTACCTTCCAGTTTAGTGGAGGAATGCGTTTAGTGGAGGAATGCCATCATTGAGGAAATTTCAACTCATTTAATTATCAGTACATCCCAACAAATGATACAAGTAAAATTTCAAACAAACAACTGATCAGTAATTAATGATTTTATTAGCTAAAAACCCAAGAAAAGAACACCTGCTCAAGGCGCTGATGGAAAACATCCATGTGCAGTAACCCTAAGAAGCCACACCTGTAAGATATGACCATGTATATTAGCAAATAAAATCAAGTAGTGTTGCAGCTGAATAATTAAAAGGATAAACGAAGCGGAATTCACAGACCTGAAACCGAGACCAAGCGCTGTGCTGCTCTCTCTGGCAACAGAGACACTAGCATCATTGCATGTTAATCTTTCAATTGCATGGCTAAGTGCTTCAAAATCAGAACCATCCGCCGGATAAAGCCCAGAAAAAACCATATGTTTCGCAGGCTTGAACCCTAATTATTAAATTTCATAAAAGGGCAAGTTAAGGCGTCTAAAAAACATGCCTTGTTAAACAGATAATTAGGACTTTGAATGAGATATTTAGTTACATTTTTTTATTTTTTATATTATAATACAACATTCTAACTACCTTTTCGCTAGTGTAAAATAAACCGGGTGCAAGGTTTGTAAATGGTTCCACTGCTTAAAGTTGCAAGAAGCGTTTTTCATGGTGTCAAATGTTTGAAAAATCCAGTTATTAATTAAATGAAGTAATAGATAAAAGATTTTAGTCCTTGTTGATGACCACAGGGTTTTGTTCCAGGATCGAATTTAGTGAGAAAAATGGAATGAAACAAAGTTGTGATCTACTCAGTGTTGTAAAAGGCAGGCTACGCGGTCGCCTAGGCACCGCCTAGTCCCTAGTCGGCCATGAATATAGAAATAAGGGGCTAGTCGCTAGTCTAGGCGTTTTGACCATTAGGCGGGCCTAGGCGGTGTGTTTTTTTTTTATTTTTTTATGTTTTTTTTTTAATTTCTAACTATTTCTTAGTATTATGTGTATATATCTAAGTATTTCTAAGTATTATGTGTATATATCTTAACATATTTTAAAAAAAACACCTAAGTTTGTGTATATATACATAAAATACGTATAAAAATACCAAAACGCCTAATTCCGCCTAGTCCCAAGTCCCAACTAGTCCCTAGGCTACACCTCACCGCCTGCCTAGCGCCTTCTACAACCTTGGTCATCTACTACAAATGATTGTCAGATGTGGGTTTATATACCCACCGGAACGACATGACGGTTACACGATTAGTTACGTCGGTTGACATATAACCGACTAGACTTATAATAACTCTATGATACAAACTAACTTATGATATAAATCAAATATTATACTAACAGTCCTACCACTTGATAAAAATTTTTGTTGCGGCATGCCAGTGTCAATCTGATTATCCACAATAATCGAATGATCATCGAGACATCGACTGAGAAAGGTTAGCCAAATTAGGGACGGATTATTGGAACTCAAAGTCACAATAACCAAATAATCGCTTTCAAAACACACATCCGATTATGCAAAAACTTTCTTACACACGCCTACATCCTTAACGTAACATAAATCCGGGGCCCATCAAACCAGAGTATAAAATTACCGGGTAAAGGCTCTACGGTTGTCCGTGTATGAAACAATGTATCTCCAACACGTGCCTCTTTAGTTGTCCGCATGCCAGTAACCACATACCCCACTTGACCAGTCAACAGGTAACCTGTTGACCTAAGTTCTGGATGCATAATCCCAACATCCAAAACCTCATAAGATTGACCCGTAGCAACCGATGCAATTTTGTCACCTTTACGCAAAGACCCATCAACAACCGCCACATGACAAATCACCCCCTTATACTCATCATAATAAGAATCCAACAAAAACATACGAAGGTTTGAATCACTTTTCCCAGGAGGCGGAGGAATCCGTTCTATAACAGCTGGAAGTACATGTTCAAGACCTTGACCGGTTTTTGCAGAAGTCAAAAGTACATCACTCGGGTCAAGGTCAAACATTGACTTTAACTGTTCTTTAACACGATCCGGGTCAGCTGTTGGCTGATCAATTTTGTTAATAACAGGTATTATTGTCAGATTAGATTCAAAAGCTAGGTAGAAGTTTGCAACGGTTTGAGCTTGTACACCTTGGGCTGCATCAACCACTAAAAGGGCTCCTTGGCAAGCAGCCAACGATCTTGATACCTCATAGCTAAAATCCACATGACCAGGTGTGTCGATCAAGTTCAGTAAATAGTTTGTGTGGCTCTCTTTTGTATTGTAGTCATAGAACATTGTGGCAGTTTGAGCCTTTACTGTGATTCCCCTTTCTCTCTCAACCTATTGCAATACAAAAAAGAATTATGATATGTAAATGTACAACTCGATGACTATCAATGTTGAATTACAAGAGTCTAACAGCTATGCATGAGTCACAAACTCACAATGATTTGATATTAATCAATCATAGTTATGGATATGCAGGTAATATGTTTATCCCGGTATTTGTTTTCTCAACATATGATTGCTTCTCCAAATCTCATCATTTTGAACTTCTTAATTACTTTTTTGCCTTGCCAAACACTGGAAACTAATTGTTACGACTAATTATTGCATCATGCAATAATCTATTATCTACTTTAGATGTGCATCCAAAGTCCAGATGCTAAAAAATGCTGTTTACTGGGTCTTAAATAAATAAGAACCAGGTTAAAACACTGATTATAGGGAGTTTAGAGTTTAATAGTACTTAAGCAGTTAAGCATCTCAACAAGCGGCCAAAAAAGTCTAACGGTGTATGCTTCTATGTTTTTAGTAATACTAAGGCAAAGACATAATATAGAGTGAAAACTTAGTAGTCAAAGGTGCACGCCTAAGCGCCCAGGCGCAAATAAAATGGAAACAACCTGGCAAAATCTTTAAAAAACAGCTTGAACTGGACTGAAGTAGTCTAAAACGATCTAAACAAGCCAAAAACAGTCTACATTCTAAACTAGTCTAAAACAGCCAAAACATGTATAAATCAGCTAAAAATGGCCAGAAATACACAGCAGTTTGCTTGCCTCGGGCCCTCCCCTTTAAAGCACCTTTCCCTAAGCGACAGGGTCGCCCTTTGCTTATAATGCGCATTGAGTGCGTCTTGAGCCTTTTACTACCTAGAGTGAAACCAAAAAATTTAACTTTGACTTTTGTGCTGAACTTAGCTACTCTTAGGCTGTCCAGTGTGGTTGAGGACCGGCGTTGATGCCCGGCCTCCACGTAATCCGCCACGTCACCGACAGGCCTCCCTCTTCTCTTAGTGCAGGGCCTAGGGTGTGGAACGACGGGCCTCCTCATCTCCCTCATGTAAAGCTTTCTTCTCCGGCAACCACCATCTTCTCCGGCAACCTCCACCACCTTCTTCTCCAGCGGGTTAATGGAACGAGGGGTGTTTTTTTTAATTCAGTCGACTGGTCTGATCCTCCACGTGGTGGCACGGCAAGCCCGGCAATAGAATGCCGTTGGTGACGATGATGGGCAAGGGGGCGGCAACACCGCCCCTGGCTAGCGAATGCCGCCCCTATGCCGCTCCCCACACCGGACAGCCTTAAACTTCAAATGAAAATACATTTCAAAAGCTTAAAAAAACATGATGACTACATCACAATTTCCAAACACTAAAAATCGGTTTTGTAAGCTGTTTGGACTTTGAATATGCATTTTCACCTCACTACCACAATCTAAAACAAAAATCAATAATCACATATTCAGTACATTTAAACCCCAGGATACAATTGTAAATCAAATTCACCTACATAACTATTCTTCCAACAAAGACTCATTTCTGCTTCTCCAAACCTAATAAATTAACTCTCCAAGTCTCCATCATAATCAAGATTTCATTTTTATTAGTTTCCAAGACAATACACATAAATAATTTCATAACCCAAGTCATCTTCACCATCCAAACCCTAAAAACACAACATTTACACCCTAAACAATAACCCAATACAAAAAAAAAAAAAAAAAAAAAAAAAAGAAGCCAAAATGTACCTGCAACTTATCAAGATACTGAGCAACCCCATGACCCCTTTTAATAGTACCAGTCAACTCAAGCAGCCTATCAGCTATAGTAGACTTTCCATGATCAACATGAGCAATTATTGAAAAGTTTCTAATTTTATCAGTTGGGTATTCACTCAAATCTATAATATTATTATTATCATCTTTCTTGCTATTGTTACGTGAATTGGAGCAGAACCCATGTTGTTTAATGGACCCAGAATAAGGGAACACTAGCCTGTGATGATGATGGTTGGGTCGGAGTCTGTATATGTAATTGGCTATTTGGATTGCTTTGGAGGATTTATTATTAAGATAATAAGGCATTGGTGAGTGGTTATGTGTAGGGGTTTAGGGTCTTTGTTGTTGGTTGTTTGGTGATCGGAAGCATAGGTGACGGCTAATGTTGCAGGTTAATGATGGTGGTGATGTGTTTGCTGCAGCTTCGTCTTCTAATTTGTTTTTCCTGTTTGCCCTAATAACTTTTTATTCATAACTTTTTAAAATGGAAGTATGAGAATAGTAATTTTAGCTCTTGTGTTGCGGTGCGATTTTGATTATTAATGTGGTATCGTTACTTGGTATAGTAATAAGGTAAAATTATGGGGTAAAACATCGAAACGGCAACGTATGTGTTGGAAAAAAAGTAAAAGACCAAATGGGCCGAGCAAAAGAATATTGGTTTTGATGTTACTGGTATCCCTAACGAACGATATTGTTTAGTTGGAGTTAGTTTAGTTTGTCACGTTAGCGAGAAAAAAACATTAAGAGGCTAAATACTATAAGTAATAAAAGTAGATAGATTATACATGTATATTAGCAAAGTTAAAGCAAAATGTCTATAAGCAAAAGTTAACTAACGAGAGGAAAACTTGTTTAAAGTAGAGGTACTAAATATTTATAATAGAAAAGTTGAAGTAGAAGGAGTAAATATATAAACTAGAAAAGATAAAAGTTAAATGAGTAAAATTTTTGTGGCTAACCATAAGGTGTCACGTGACTATGTCAAATTCGTCAGGTGATATTAACGTTTAAAAGTTATGGGAGGAAACACGAGAAATAAAATAATAAATGTTTAATATTTAGATTTAATAGATTAGGTATTTAATAGATTAGGTTAAAGATTATAATAGATTAGGTTAAATCATATTTATTTCTTTTTTTTAATTGGTTTAGAGTTGCCATATCACATCCTATGTGGCATCTCTCAAAGGAGAGATTGCATAAGAGCATGACATGTAGGATTAATCTCTTTGCAATATATATATATATATATATATATATATATACTATAATATATAAATAAAACTAGGTGTGGGACAGGTGTCACATGTTTAGGCCATCTATTTCTATTTTTCCCGCTCACATCATGTGCTCCTTCCTAAACACGCTACATTGTTTTCTCATAAACCCTAACAAAATAATCTACCCTTTTTTCTCTCCTGATATTACTCACAAACCCTTACAATAAGTTTAGATCCTCTCTCTTAATCGATGTTGCCAAATCTTCCCTTTTCGTTTTGAACTGGTAAGTTACGATTAACTATCTATTTATTTGCTATTTGATGTTTTAATCATCATCTTTCTATTTTGATGCATAGTCTCTTTCTACCAATTTTCTTTGCAGATCCAGCCAGTTTAAAGACAGATAAAGTCTAGAGTTTGAGCAGGATACAAAGAGGGTGAGGGTGTCGGATTCCTCACACCGGCGACCCATCTCTGATCGGATTTTGAGACAAAATCACAACCCGCGACCGAGGTGGCGACTGCTTCTTCTCCCTGACTTGACATTTTTAGTCACAACAGTTAGGGTTTAGATCTCAGCTGTCGTGATGAAGATGATGAAAATGATGGGTCGAAGGTGAACGATGGCGACAATTGTTGTTGAATCCCACAAATATGGTTTGTTATATCATTACTACTCTATCGATTTTTCTGATTTTGATCACTACATAACCTATTTTGCAAGATTGGAATGGTTTCACGACTCAATCAATCCTCACCCAAGCCTTCCATGCCTAGCATTTTCGCTAAGCTATCTGCAATTGAAACCCAAATTCCTGGAAGGTCAGAATTGATTTCCCCCAATTTTGATTATGCATATGATTAGATTTGGTTAGGTATTTTTAGTGTTGTTACGTACAAGGTCTGCCTCAATGCTTTCGAACAAGGCTGTCGCACTTCCGTTTTTAGAGTTATTGAAATCAAAGGGGTAGATTATTACATTGAAGATGTGAGTATTGAGATATGTGCATTTGGATTTTTGATCAATTTTTGTTTCAATTTCGGTCTCAGCAACCCGATTTTTTTTTTATCAGCTTTGGATTTCTTTGATGCGGATAATGAGTGATGATGATGTTGAAGACAAGGAGGTTGATTTGAACAACGATGCAGATATTGAGAAGAGGTATGGCCATTGGTTACTATTTTTTTTGTGTGATGTTTTGAGAAGAAGGTGATATGATTTTTTTAAAATGACTTTATACATATGGTTTTGGTTGACTCTGGGTTGTCATTGCTATGAGTTTTTAGATGTGGGTATGTGTGATTTATAGATAAACTTCATAGAATGATTCATGATTATAGACTATTTCAAGGTAAGAGGCTAGGAACATGGTGAACCAATACGGAACAGTTACGTAGAAATTAACAAAGCCAATTTCATCAATGTTAGGTGTTCAATCTAAGTTAAGCTGAGATAAATATAGTTTATGCCTTCCCCATCTAATAGTCAAGACATGTGTGTTCCATAAATATTTACTGGTCCTTTGATGAGTTCCTTTTAGGTTTTGAATTTTATACATGCTAACTTTTTTCTCATGCAATAAATTTTTTTCTGTTTTGACATTTTGACCCAAGTTTCTCATTTGAAGTCTCGAGTAACTGAATTTTACAGGGGATGTTAGTAATGTTTATTTTTGACCAAACCATCCAATGAAGTCGCACCGGTTATGTATGACTCATCATTTGGTGCTTCCGTATGATCTTCACAAGAAAATGGAAGTTTAGACTACTAGGTATGGGGGCGGCAAAGCCATGCCGGGCCGAGCTACACCAGCCCCTTGGCGCGGCAACGGCAATGCCGGCACCCTCTTGCCGTGGACGCCGTGCCTCTTTTTGCTTTTGGGATTGAAATGTTATTGTTTTTAGTAGATTTTTTTATTATTTTTAATAATTCTGGCCAATGAGGAGGCCCGTCATCATAGTGCACACCACCCTCTTTGAGGCCCATCATGAAGAGGCACGTCACCCCACTCCTACGTGGCGCCTACGTGGAGGTCCATCATGAAAATGCCACCCCTCTCCACACCCAATAGTCTTATGATACTTCTTTTTAAGTTTACAAATATTCATCATAGTTTATGAACAAATGTCGAAAATATTGCTTTATTTCTTCTTAATTGATTGAATTTGTAAATTGTATTAAATGTAGTTAGTTGTATCATTATGTTACCTGAATAAATGATTATTGTATAATATGTTATGATGATTAACTTTGATCATACTCAGAGAACATAAAAAAAAAATCAACCCAAGTTCACAACGTTATAGTTCAAGATTTTCTTGATTCCTAACTCATATATACTCATACATTATTTTCATATTTAATATTTATAAAAAAAAAAAGTTTCTTAACACGTCTAACAACACACTGCTATGCTAACTGTTTTTTTTTTTTTTTTCGCCTTAACCCATTTAACAACACAATGTTATGCCATACAAGAGACTATTAAGTGTTTATTGTGAATATCTTTCAACAGATACCTAAGCAATAAAATAAATAATTTGTTGTGTTTTTTATTTTTTATTTAATGTTTAAAATATTTTGTAAATTTGTATTCATGTACCTACTGCAATTTGATATCAGGTGGTATTCTAGGTGTGAAATCTTAGTGTTCTAACTTATTAAGGTAATGGCATTTGATCCAGTTTATTTTAACTGAAGCCACATCTTGATGAGCTGATACTTTGTAAAACGTCAAACCGGGTTAGGCTGTAAAGGGTAAAACTTTTTAATAAATGTCGAAATAGGGATGATCAGTTTGAGTTGACCCGTTTCCAGTTTCTTTTTTAATTTCTTGGAATATGTGTTGATTTTAATTACAATTTTTTATTGTGAAAACGATTTTTTATTTCTGAGTTAAATGACTCGAGATTGTATGAGTTCAAAATAGGTTCGGGTGACTTTTAAATGGTTAAAACCATTAGCTTTGGTCTCCTTTTAGGTAAGCCCTTGTGCACATAACTTCTTTTTTTATTATTCAATGGCGACCCAACTGATTTTATTTAGAGTGGAGGGAGTGGGGCGGGGAAATGGGGTGGGGTGGGGGGGGGGAGGTGGGGTGGGGAGAGTCCGAAGGGCGTGGGGCATGCTAAGTGGGTTGTGATTGGTTGTTTGTTTTTTTTTAATTCTCACACACATTAATAATAATAATAATAATAATAATAATAATCCTCCCCCCTTCCTCTCCACTCCCTATAGTCTTACATGGAGGTTGAAAGGAGGGGGTTAGCCTTTGTAAAATACATGTTTGGATAGGTTAATGCAGTTGTAGACAATGGCCAGGCCATCAGACATGCCTCCATGTAAGAATTAGATTATTATTTAGTGTCATACTGTTAAGTTTTCATTAATCGTTGACATATGTTTGGTTAGGTGAATATGTATACAGTGAAAGGGCTTTACGGCGCAAAAGAGAGATGTTGACCAAGCAAATGCACAAGTAACTAATGGGATAAGAGAGGGAGCGTATGCTCTTAAGGTTGGGCATTGGGTATTACACAAAGTACAGAAGGATTAAGGTGGCTAACAAGTTATGGAGCCAGGTTGTTGACATGGACTATGTGGCTGATAGTATCGTGGTTGCGGCCAAGTTGGTTGGACGCATAGACCCTGATCATGCTTCGAAAGATATGTTTTGTCTAAATCTCTCACTCCACAATCCAAAAAAAGTTATAGTTTCAACCGTAGCTTGATTTCCGATCTTCCTGTTATCTGACAATGTTATGCAATTTATTTGCTTTGATTTCTGTTTCAAATTCCCAAGTATATTTCATTATTGCTGAATAACTTTACATTATGGTAATGCTAAAGTTACAAATATAACAATAGATGTTGCATATAATAAAAGTATGTTGCAATTTGTTAAATATTGTTGTAACATTGTATTGTGGATTACCGTAGTAATGCCTTTTCAATAATTAACATTTGCTAAAAAAAATTAGTTATCTAATTGTTCTTTGTTTAACCCGTGTAGCACACGGGTTCTAACCTAGTATATATATATAGATATAGATTTGTAGTTATTTTATATTTAAATAAAACTAATAACTATAGTTATAATTGTAGAGTAAAGATCAAATACAAAGTGTTTTTCGGTAAGAACTGTAATAATCAAAGGGGGTTAAAAAAAATTTAGAATTTTTTTTCCATGTGCTTAAACATACTTTCAAGATGAATAATACAAAAAAAAAATAAAAAAAAAATTAGTGTAATTACGTCATTAAAGTAAATACACTAGTTTACACTAGAGTAATTATGTAATTACTCTACACGTAATTACTCTACGCCAATTTTTTTTTTTTTTTTAGTTTTCAATACTATAATACATGTTTAATAATATGGGGAAAAAAATTCGAAAAAAAATAAAAAAAATACCCTCCTTTGATTCTCATAGTTCTTACCAAAAAACAGTTTGTACAAGATCTTTCCCCTATATTTGTATATGGATCCAACTATATCAAGTTTAGTAAATGTATAATGTTATTACTTGTGTCATTCAACCATACAAATTGATTTTTTTTTCATTCTATCACCATCCATAGTCATGCCTAACATATTTGCCCCTGACCTTATTCCCCTCCTCGTCGTTGTTGCTAACACCACTAATATCTTCGATGCAATCACTGCAATAACCATTGTGACCACCAATGTCCTCGCCATTTCCACCACCATTCATAGTCATGCCTAACATTCGTGCCCTGACCTAATTGTTATCCCTGTTGTTGCTACCACTACTAATGTCTTCGATGTAATCACTGCAACAACCATTGTGAGAACCAACGTCCTCGCCATTTCCACCATCATCAACTTCAAAATCATGACAATTGTCCTCATCAACATATCGGCACAACCTCAACATCGTCATTCGCCTCAAGTGTTGCCATGAACTCCATCACCGTTCCGCCATATTTAGTTCAAAACTAAATTTCATTCCTACCATATTTGGTTCGCCTAGTTCATTGTATTGGATTTAAGTTTCATTTTTATCATGTGTTGGTTCGTATAATTTGTTGGAATATGATTAAAGAATAACATGGTTTGCTTGCATAAATTCACTAAATTGAATTTAAGGGAACTTGAATCATAATGAAATTCCTCAATTCCTTCAAGCGAAAAAATCCAACATTTTTTACATATTATGAAAAAGTTCAGTAAAAAACTTCCTCATCATTATCACCACCACCATTATCGTTGTGAATATCACCGTCGCCCCCTTATCATCGTTATTGGGCTTTAAACGCTAGAAAAATATAGAAGTAACATCTGACCCCTCTCACTACTAATATTATTTTCCTTGCCCTAGATGGGTTGCTCATACAATAACTCTCGAATTTGTTATTGGTTGCCCCGATGAAGACATCCCAGAAGGTCACCCATCCTCATATTACTACTATCATAACACACTTAATTGTGGAGTTTTCTTGTGTTCCAGAACCAACTAAACCCAAAACACGTTGGTTTTAAGAGATATTGGGTTACTTCTGAACCAATGATTTATCATGTCCACGACCGATGTGAGATTTGCCTACGTTATTAGAATGATCCATGTTAATCTTCTCGGCAGTCGGTATCATTACAATCACGTTTCCTTAAGGACTCATCGTCCTCGATGAGGTTTGCCCCATCGTCATGGACGACACAGGAGTGGCTCCAATACTATTTATAACATCTGCCCCTCTTACCACTAAAGTTATCCGTTTTGTCCCTGATGGGTTACCCATTCAGAAATTCACGAAATTGTTTTTGGTTGAACCAGTGGAGACTTCATAGGAGGTCACACATCCAGATACTACTCCTACCTAAGCATGCTTAACTGTGGAGCTTTCATGTGCTCCACAACCAAGTATGCCAAAAACGTGTTCAAGATTTAAGAGGCATGACATTCCTTGTTAACCAATAATCTCTCTTGTCAACAGTGATGTGGGATTTGCCTAGGGTATTACAATGGTCCATGTTGATTTTTTCGGTATCCTCACAATCGCCCCCTTTGCCTAACCATCCCGAGCGGCACAGGAGTGGCCTTGATTATGCGAATGGGAGATATATTACTTAGGCAATCCTTTTCAAATTGGGTTTTAAACATTTGTTATACATGAGATATGGGTTTTGATAGAGTCGCCAACTTGCAATGTACATTCATATAGTTATGTCCAAATTGATTTCTCCATGATGCCTTCTACCATATCTTATATTGTCATTTTTATGTCAATTATTTGGTTTATACTCATTTGCTCTTTGTGAATTGATATATTAGTTGTCCTGGCAAATTGATAATAAAAATAAATTACATGAAACCCGCCACACAACATGACCTAAAAAACATAACTACACACGACAACGTACAATCACAACAATTAGTATATATATATATATGTACACACATACACATATATCATCATCATCATCATACTCAATTAATCCCACCTATAGCAAAGCTAAGGTAGGGTCTGAGAAGGGTAAGATGTAGACAACCTTACCTCTACCCCTAAGAATAGAGAGGCTGCTTCCAGTGAGACCCCCGGCTCGATGTGGTTTGGTATCAAGCCTTAGACATAAGGCACAGAACACTTAGCAATCGGGACAAACCCAATCGGTGCATGTACCCCTTTGTCTTTTGGCTATCCACGCCACCACATGATGCATGATTAACCGTCCATTATTTTTAACATTATTTTCACGAAATTAGTAAAATAACGTTAAAACTAATGCAACTTTACTTTTGCTCCCCAATGGTCACACATATATACATTATATGTATGTATAATTAGTATTTTGAATTAATGTTCTTTTGACTTACCATTTTTCAAAAGTTGTCTCGGTTTTTTTTTTTCGAATCAATCCCTATCGAAAAACTAAAAATGTTTTCACATCTACTGAGCTAGGCATTGTGGAATTCACTCCACACGCGTAGCCGTACACACATGTATATGGAGTTAAAATTGAGACATGGTTCAAATGAGAACTCGTCAAACATAATAACGGTTTTGCTATTTATTAATCATGCGGGAGTTTGAAGTTGCAAGATGGTAGTTAGGTCGCTTTGTATACGTGGTATAATGCAATGTGTTTTTGGATTAGTCCATGAGAGTTTGTTCCTTCATGGTTCCTTCCAGACCTGTTTTTGTTTTGTTTCGCTTGATAGTTTCCGTGTGTTTCTCTTTCCATGTCTTGTACGTGCATTTGAGGGTCTTTTTTAGGCCAGTTTGTAATTTTGTCTTGTCGAATCTAGCTTACTAGCAAAGTGTATATTTTTAAAAGTTTTGCCGTTAAAAAAATAGGCGAGCTATTAAAATTTCAACCCATCTTATGTCAAGACTTAGATCATTTTATACTTTAATCCGTGATTATTTTTTATTATACACAGATAAATAATGTTAATTGAGCACATCCATTTTAGTCTCAAAATTCAATCATTAACTCGCCGCAACAAGTGTGCATAGTTTAACGATTTTACGCATTCTTTTCATTCGGTGTTATTTTTTCTTTTATTTATTTATTTATTTTGTTTTACAAGTTTTTTGGTGTTTGTGGTCGTTGACGGTGATGTGAAATTGGTGCTACTTGACACGGTTTTACACCCCCGCTGTAACGTGGGGGGCTTATCCAAGTTACCCGTTTGAAGCGAACTGATTATTTTTTTATAATTATGTATAATGTGTTTCTTGCGTTATTATCGTCATATTTTTATTACTTTTTTTTTGTTTTAATGCTTAATTGTTTACTTAGTTTATTTGCAGGTGTTAACATTCAAAGTAGTGAAGAAGTTGCTATGAAGTTTTTTTTTTGAACGGCAAATTTCTTCTCCTTGTGAGACTTGAACCCATGACCCCCCTAGGTGTTCCTAGAAGCTTTGCTTCTACCATTGGGCCACCAACCCCAATGACATGTTGCTATGAAGTTAATATGGTATACTTATATTTTTAAGGATCTAGGAGTTTCTAATTGTCTTATTACTTTAGGCCCTGTTTGGTAACCTCTGAATAAGCCTCTTAATGGCCAAGCGTTGAATCGGTCAGCGGTCAGAGTGTTTGGTTCGTGTTCAGCGGAGCCTCTGAATGGTACCAGTCAGTCTGAATCATTCAGTTTTGTGGTGATGTTGAATGGTTCAGTTCAGCGGTAGAAGAAGAATAGGTGATCGACCTGCTTCGAACCTGAACGACCAAAAGCATAAGGTCGTCGAATAACTCCGGTGAACACCTCCAACAACCCACCATCTCCGGTGACCCTCCAACAACCCGATTCATAATGCATATTTAATTTCCTTGTTTTAATTATCTTGTTCATAATTAAGAGCAAACAAAGAGAGAAGGAAAACGGGACTAGGAGGGAGGGAGGGAGAGAGAGAGATAGAGAGAGAATTTGGGATAACTTGATAAGCAATGTGTGTGTGCCTGTATAGAAGAAAGGGAAAGGGTAGGTGGGTTTGGGATATTATATAAAACAATTGGTTTTTATTAATAATAACCAAACAACCATTATTCATTCAGCACTTACCGGTTCAGAGCCTCTTACCCATTCAGGCCTCTTACTGATTCAACACTTATTGGTTCAGCACTTGCCAAACAGCCCCTTAATGATATACTGATCAAATCATGTTTAGTTGCTTAGTTTGTTTGTGTATTCTAATAGTGTTGTTTATTAAATTGGGCTTCACATTTTTGACATTTTTTACTCGACTTTCACGCTTATGAATTTTGTAATTGAGGAATGCACTCATGCATGTTTCCAATTTGAAACCCTCATTTCTTGATTTGTAGGTTTCTATTGACAGTACAATTTACACTCTTTTATGTAATTGTAGTTTTGACTTTTATTTTCACTATCCATATGTTAATATGTTGAAGCAATATTGTTTTTTTTAACCTAAGCAAGGTTTTTCTTGATCTACATAAAGTTCATACACATGTATGTTTGTTCTTCATTTATTATAATATTTCATTGGTGTTCCTTACAGGGTCAACCTAATAAGCAGATATCCAACTAAGGAAATCGTATTAAAGATTCATAAAATTAATCCTAGGGCCCAAGGGTGATCTGATATATGTTTAAACGCAACTAAAAATTCAGTAAACATGTCTTATTTGTGAGTGAATGATGAAATAACTTTGAACAGACTTTAAGGTATGTTGAGAATTACATATTAAGTACTTCACATTTGATTTTACTTTATTAATACATGTGCAATCGTGTGCATATTAGATAAGAAATGGTAAGTTTGTCCAATCAACTTCGAGCCTTTGAGTATAAATTTCAGAAGGACTATTTCAAAAGCCCAACATTTGTACAATTAAATCAACAATTTCAAGTTTTGTACAATATCATGATGTTGTATTGCTTAGTAAAAACATTCTTATGATAGCTAGCAAATGTTGAAACTATACATTGGGTCAAGTTATTCTACAAAGTGTAACAAAAATGAGAAGGGTGAGAAGAATACAAAAAACACAATAGATTGACGGGTGGTTCAACGAACACCCTTTAATAATGTTAAAATGTTTATTTAATCCACATTTATCCATGTTATTGCTTGGAATTGGGTAACTACGGTTATTATGGATGCAGGTATGATAAGGGAGCTAAAATGGCGGAAAACGGGCTTTTGGAACGGATCGGAAGCATTGGAACGAGGTGGAAAGAAAGAAGAAAAAAAATCAAGTTTTCAACAGGTCCACCGTAGGCCTACGGCCTGACCGTTCCCCTACGGTGGCCTCAGCATCAAAATTTTGCCCGTAGGTCAGGCCCTAATGGCCGTCAACTTTTCAAGCCTGACCGTTCCCCTACGGTGGGACCGTAGGGGTACGGTGGACCCTGCACATTTTTGTAACTCCTTTATTTAAAGAGCACTTTATGGTGTCTCTTGATTATCACTTCAATTCTAAACGTTTCTAACTGCTTGGGGGCGATTTTTGGCTTCAAGAATCTTAGGAGAACATTGTCTAAACATTGTCTTTGATGTATTTGATGCACATGAACAATATGATGTTTGTTTTGATGAATTGCCAAGCTATGTTGGGCTAAACTTTCGGTGATCATTCTAGGTGAAGGTTTCTACTAAACTTTTGTGTGTGTTTTTCTTATATTTCTAGGATGATAATTTAGTACTCATGCTTGATTATTGTGATGTTTAAACAATTGATTGTAGTGTGTTGATTATTTTATCAATCTTTAGTCTTTATCGTTCGTTCTTGGTGTTGCTAACAACCGAGATATCACGGGAAGGATTGGGGTTGGTAATTGATTAATTGGTCATCGGGAAACAACCTCGCGTTAATATAACCCGAGTACTTTGTTCCCTTTTACCACAACTATTGTTTTCACATGAGTTATGTCCATGTAACTCTTCCTAGTTGAAATTCACATATGTGTTAGAGAAACCGGATCCTTGAATGGTCATTCTCTCATAATTTGAAGAAACACTTTTAAGTTGAATTGATAATTAGTTGTTATTTTAGTTTAAACCAAACAATCACAAATCATAATCATTTACTTTTTATTCAAATAGTTTAATTGTAGTTAATCAACAAAGCTAGAACTAATACATTTCCACAAACTCCCTGTGTTCGATACCTTCTTGCCACTATTCAATAGTTGTAATTGGGAAATTTAACGTGTACCACGACAAGCACGTCAAATTTTGGCGCCGCTGCCGGGGAGTTGTGCGCAACATGTGTTAATTTTTAGTTGTCTTTTATTTTATTTTTTATTTTTTTTTTAAAAAAATCTTAAAATTTTTTTTTGGTATATGAAAGTGTTATTTAATTTTATTAGATTTCACTTTGGGTGTTCTAGTTGTGCAGGTTTTTCCTTTGCAGGCGTAGAATACTATGGATCGAGCCTATTCATCATGTTTAGGTTGTGGTAGTCCATGTCACACTCGTTTTGAGTGCCCTGAGTATCGACAACAATTTGAAGACGCTAGGAGGAGATTATATGAATTGGATGTCATGTATGATGACGTACAGGATTATTATCCGACTTGGGAAGATGTTTGTCGAAACAACATGGTGTATTATGATGAGCCAGATCATAGTTATTATAACTATGAACCCGAAGAGACACCATTTTCAGGTTACCCTCAAGATCAATACCAAATTCCTCCATATGAAGAAGAACGTGCAAAGATTACATATCAAAGCAAGGAGGAAATGCAACTTGCTCGAATCGAAGATAAATTATCTAAAGTCGAAGAGTTGTTATCAACACCTAGTCTTTCGATTCAACAAAGAATTGATTACTTGAACTTTAAGTGTAAGATGTTATCAAGAAGGATAGACATAGCCGAGGCTATTTCCCCTTTACCTGATGATATTAGAAACTGTTCGCAAGTTAAGGATGAGGTTGTGGAGATTAATACCACACCAAATCCTTCATTTGTTGAAGAGTTACATTTGGAAAAGGTTGTTGTTTGTATTGATGCAGGTGACACAAGTCAAGATTCTCACAAATCTCATCCCGCCCCGATTAACCTTATAAACAAGGTTCGGGATGAAGATTCAAAGGCAAATATTCGGAAAGTGAGACTACAAGACATCGGGGAAAAGCTCATGAGATGGTTCCACCACAACAACATTCGCTCACTATACATGCCAATCTTTAAACATCTGTTTATTTGGCATGTAAACTACCGAGCATACTTCGGAAATTCGGTAGGAAAATGTTCTTTGAGACCACCATGAATGAACATTAGGTATGAGTCTTGTACATTTTGTATATTTATATATTTTGTTTTATTTTTAGATTGTATTTTAAGTCTCTTTTGATTTCTGGGAATGCTTGGAGTTTACCTTGCAATCAGATAATTTCGCCTGTACTCAATCCCCATTCAGGCAGGGTAAATATGTACACCATCGGTGTATAAGGCATCCCAGAATTTTATATTTTTATTTTTCTTTTGAGTCTTAGTTTCAGGTTTGTTTATCGACCGCGAAAGAAATGCTATACGGCTCGATTGGGAGGAACTGCAGGGACTCATACACGTGTTTGATATATGGTAAAAAAAAAAAACAAACAAACAATAGCAGGCCACAGATCAAGGAGGAAGCGGTGATGGAGCGTTTGGTTTTGGCGAATGGAATGATTTGTTCACTTCGGTGTTCGGGCCGCCTCAGCCGCGCTACTACTAATCAGGTCGTGCTCTTTGTACATAGCTTTATATTTTGTTTGTTTTTGTTTTCGTTTTTGCTTTTGGTTTTCGGGTGGTTGGGTGGTGTATTGAATTGTTGATGATTTGTGATGATGAATTTGGGTTGTGAGAGTAGGTGGTGTGTAGAAAAAAATTAAAAATAAAAAAAAATGAAAAAAAATACAAAAAGAAATTTGTGGTTTGAGTGTACGAGTGTTTCCTTCCAAAAATCGCACATTGGGGACAATGTATCCCAAGTGTGGGGATGGGGGAAAATTTTGAAGAATTTAAAAATTTTTGAAAAAAAATCAAGCGTAGCGTTGTGTGAATTGGAACACCTTGAACTAACCTCGATTGGCACACCGGCAACCCTTAACCCATTTTTATTCTTGGTGAGATTTGAGCCACAGTTATAGAACAATATATATAGATATATCTTTCTTTGTGAGAGTGGCAATGGGTGGGGGTGCACTAGAACTTGTGCTTGAATGCGACTTGAATCTTTGTGTGAGCATAAGTGTAGAGATGATAAGGGCACTAGGTAGCTTTGTTATGTTGAGTGAGAGTGTGGGAATTGGGGGGTTGGACCTCATGCATTATATATATGAGCTTGGCAGCGAGAGGGGCGGGGGTTTGGACATTTAGTTGCCCATTTTTGAGCCTAAAAGCCTATCGATTGTTAACCCTTTAGCTAGTTCCCTAAATAAATACCCAACTTGACCCGGTCTTGTGTGTTTAAACAAAGTGTTAGTGTGTTATTTTAGTATTACAAGTTGAAGTTTTAGTTGAGTGTGTTCGTATGTGTATGTATTAGTGTTTCTTGATGTATTGAAAAAAAAAAAAAAAAAAAAAAAAATTGAGAAAAATGATGAAAAGAATGAAAAAAGAAAAGAAAGAAAAGAAAGAAAAGAAGAAAAAAAGAGAAAAAGAGAAAAAAAAAAGAAAAAAAAAAAAGAGGAAGTTTATATGTGATATCTATTATAGTTGTGTTCGTATTTGCGTTTGCGTGTGTTAGTTATGTGTGTGTGTCGTTGTGTAATAAAAGACCGGGTAAAGTTATGCGCTACTAAAAATATACCCTTTTCCCTACCTTTACACTTAGCCACATTACAACCCGACAAGCCCCTTTGATTTGCACTTATGTTTAGCGTGTAAGAGGAGGGTTGATTCAGGTACAAGCTTATGGTTGCGCACTCATTTATTTGCCTTTTGTGTGCCTAGCTCTGAATTGCTAGTTTTCAGTTGTCACCGAGAGGAGAGAAACTGTGAGGGGTGTGTTGATTCGGGTGTTAAGGACGGGTTAGTATATGGATTGCACGTTAATGCTTGATTTAAAAATGGTTGTTTTGCGTAAAAGTGATTTTGGTAGATTGCTTGGGACAAGCAATGGGTAAGTGTGGGGATGTGACGGGTGGTTCAACGAACACCCTTTAATAATGTTAAAATGTTTATTTAATCCACATTTATCCATGTTATTGCTTGGAATTGGGTAACTACGGTTATTATGGATGCAGGTATGATAAGGGAGCTAAAATGGCGGAAAACGGGCTTTTGGAACGGATCGGAAGCATTGGAACGAGGTGGAAAGAAAGAAGAAAAAAAATCAAGTTTTCAACAGGTCCACCGTAGGCCTACGGCCTGACCGTTCCCCTACGGTGGCCTCAGCATCAAAATTTTGCCCGTAGGTCAGGCCCTAATGGCCGTCAACTTTTCAAGCCTGACCGTTCCCCTACGGTGGGACCGTAGGGGTACGGTGGACCCTGCACATTTTTGTAACTCCTTTATTTAAAGAGCACTTTATGGTGTCTCTTGATTATCACTTCAATTCTAAACGTTTCTAACTGCTTGGGGGCGATTTTTGGCTTCAAGAATCTTAGGAGAACATTGTCTAAACATTGTCTTTGATGTATTTGATGCACATGAACAATATGATGTTTGTTTTGATGAATTGCCAAGCTATGTTGGGCTAAACTTTCGGTGATCATTCTAGGTGAAGGTTTCTACTAAACTTTTGTGTGTGTTTTTCTTATATTTCTAGGATGATAATTTAGTACTCATGCTTGATTATTGTGATGTTTAAACAATTGATTGTAGTGTGTTGATTATTTTATCAATCTTTAGTCTTTATCGTTCGTTCTTGGTGTTGCTAACAACCGAGATATCACGGGAAGGATTGGGGTTGGTAATTGATTAATTGGTCATCGGGAAACAACCTCGCGTTAATATAACCCGAGTACTTTGTTCCCTTTTACCACAACTATTGTTTTCACATGAGTTATGTCCATGTAACTCTTCCTAGTTGAAATTCACATATGTGTTAGAGAAACCGGATCCTTGAATGGTCATTCTCTCATAATTTGAAGAAACACTTTTAAGTTGAATTGATAATTAGTTGTTATTTTAGTTTAAACCAAACAATCACAAATCATAATCATTTACTTTTTATTCAAATAGTTTAATTGTAGTTAATCAACAAAGCTAGAACTAATACATTTCCACAAACTCCCTGTGTTCGATACCTTCTTGCCACTATTCAATAGTTGTAATTGGGAAATTTAACGTGTACCACGACAAGCACGTCATAGATCATGAAATATGACACAATAAGCCACACAATATAACACAGTGCTAAAAAATATAACACAATGCTGAAGAAAAAAGACACAATGAGTTAAAAAATGAAATAATGATGAAAATAAGAAAAAGACACAATGGTACATAAGAGACAATGATATAACACATATTCTATAAACTACAAGCTAAAACCCCCAAAAAACGAAGACCTAAAAACTAACGTTGCAGGGTTCGATAAGACGATTCTAATGCCGCTTGAATGAGTTCAATCAGAGTCCGTTTGATACCCTTCCTACGACTTCGTATTTTTCTTTCGCTGTGTATTTAATCCGAACCCACTATACATTATTCTATAACAACTTTGCTTAGAGCAAAATAATATTGCTTCAACATCTCAAAGTTGTGACCGTAAGAGTAAAAGTTAAAACATATCTACATTATACAATTCATACAATTGAAAATATCTCCACCATGACAACAAGGACCGAAACAATTCAATGCACAATTTCTCATTTTCTTGTACAATTGTCATGTGATATATTTTTTTGCAGTCCATTAATGGACTCAAAGAGTCTTCAAATATTACGCAATATATTAACATAATGAAGGAGATTTACAAACTCACATTGAATTTCAATTTATCAATTGCTCTAATGTAATGTATAACTCCATGACTCATATAAGGCTATTAACAATATAGAGAGAAGAACGAGAGAGTGAGTGAATGTTTTTCTTATTGATGTATCTTATGAAATAAAAATACCTCTTTATATATGCCCTTACATAAATACAAAAGTAATAAAAATATAGGAGTTAAACATATGAAAAGTCATAAGCCCTTACATAAATACAAGAGTAATACAAATATAGACGTTAAACATATGAAAGTCATCATATAAATGCATGTATGAGAAAAGTCACTTTGCATTACTTATTTATATGATTGTCATCAAACGTTGTACTATATGGGTATAAAATGAAGAAAATGAGTAAAATATAAAGATGTATACTTGTGCCTCTTGATATGTCATTTTAAAAGTGTTGCAAAATTACAATCCTATCCATTGAGTTTTTTAATAATGTATATAGATACATAACTAGTAGAGTGCCCACGCGATGCAGCGAGGAACACAAACACTTCTAAGGGTGTGTATGGTTTGGTTAAGTTCGATTATTAATCTCAACCGAAACTAAAATCAAAGGTCATCAATAAATCAATCTTATTAAACAATTGGTTCCTTGGTTCGGTTGGTATTGTTAGCTTATCTGTTTTTAGTCCGGTTTAGTTAATTTTGGTGAATAACAAAAACAAACTTTGGCTAAATTTTTTTGCCTTGAAGTACATGAAACGGAAGTATAAATACATGATATAGAGGTAAAAAAAATGGCATGTAAACGAACTGAATGTTCATGAGCTGTTCATGAACTTGTTCGGTGGGAAGTTCGTTGAGTTAAATGAATGAACATAAACAAACGTTGAGTTTTTTTATTTATGTTCGTGAACGTCCGTTTATGTTCGTTGGTGAACTATTCGTTTAGGTTTAAACGAACGGACATAAACGAACAAGAACATGACAAATTTCTTAATGAACGAACATGAACACAAAAATGTGTTTGATTATGTGTTCATGTTCGGTTAAAATTAAATGAACATTTGGTTCGTTTACAGGCCTAGGTATAAAAGCTAAAAATTTCAAAACCCCTTTTAATTACCGCCACTACAATTCATAAACCTATCTACTCAGCTTCAAACCATATTAGAGTATAATTTGCTATATACTTTTAATTAAAAATTTGATTTTTTACGTGATTAACAATATCTAGAGGTGAACAATAATTGAAACTCAACCGAAATAAAAAAAATATACAAAACCGAACTGAAAATTAACCAAAACCGAGTTAACCTAATATCGATTTTTTATACCCTAAGTTAACTAAAATTAACAAACCAAAATTGAACCATTCATACCTTTATACCTTTTATACATCCATTACATGTATTTATACTTTCATTTCATGTGCTTCTAAGCAAAATTTTAACAAAAAGTTTGGTTTTGGTTATTAACCAAAATTAACTAAACCGAACTAAAAACGACAATCTAACCAAATAGGCTGAACCAATTGACCGGTTGGTTAACAAGATTGATAAACCGATAATGTTGATTTTTGTTTCGGTTGAGGCTTATAACCGAACTGAACCTAACCCAACCATAAACCATTAAAAGTGTCTGTGTTCCCTACCACATCGTGCAGGCATACTGTTATGAATGTATTAATGAGCATGTTTCAGTTTACTAATGTGGGTTAACTAAAGGTACAAAAAAAAAAAAAAACTATAACCAATTTTAAGTTAAATCGGATGTTTTTAGTTTTCAATAGATTTTGGTTCAGCTTTGTCAATTTTTTTAGTTTCGCTTCAGTGAACGGTTTAGTTATTGGTCACTCCTAGAAATCGTTAATCACGTAGAACATACTCAAATTAAAGATAATAAAATGCTCATTATTATGATGTAATATTTTTTTATAAAAGTATAAACATATGCAAAAAATATGACTATTTAAAAGTCATGGGAGATGGTTGCTTAAAATAAGGAAAAGAAGTTTAACTATAAGTTAAATAAGCAAAAGTTAAGTAAGTTTAAGGGATTAAAGTGTAACTATGATAGGGTATTAAAATGTAAATAATGTAGGAATGACTATTTTACCCTCATTTCAGGGTTATTAATAAAAAATAAATTCTTAACTTTTGGTATTTTAAACTACTCCTCATTCATGCATTATAATCTATACATATAATAAATCAAAGCATTTCTAATGACATGTCATAATATTATGCAATCTTTCTTTTGAGAGATGTCACATAGGATGTGATGTGACAACTTTAGACCAATTAAAAAAAATGAATAAATATGGTTTAAATATGATTTAACATAATATATTAAATACCTAATCTACTAAATGTAAATATTAAAACTTTATTATTTTCTCTCTCATGTTTCCTCTCATAACTTTTAAATGTTAATATTTTTTATATACGAGATTTTTTTAATAAAAAATTACACCAAATTAACGAGCGTTTTATTATCTTTCCAACGAGTACCATAGTGCTATATAAAAAACGGAGAAAAAAAACGACTATTTTTTTTAACCCGACAGATATTGTCTCAGGTTTGGAATTAGTTTAAAACAAATTGTGGGTTTGGGTCGGGCCTAGGATTAGGTGATACCCGACCCAATTACTCTTTTTTTTATATAAAAATATGATAACTTATTGCAGAGATTTGTTTAAAATAATAATAATAATAATAGTCATTAATCATATGTTGGCAGATGCCATTTTTATAGTTTAGATACTTCTAATTTTATTCACTTTACTTAGATTTCTCAACCCGGGACGCTTCCGGGGTATAAACTAGTATAGTATAGATAAATTTAAAGATAAACTTAAAAATAAATAAAAAATAAAATTTCAATATAAAAATAAATAAATATAAAAAAAAACAAAATATTTATAGAAGTTCCATCCAAGCTACAAATTCCAAAAATTGTTTTATTATTACCTGCTCCCAACAATTGATAACCCAACCAAAATGCAGCCATATGCACTCACAGTCACAGACTAGAGAGGCGTAGTCGGTTTCCTGCTCATTATCTCCTATTAAACGTACAATCCCAATCACTCATCTTTTAAACTTTTTGCCAACCTTCATTCTCTCTGTGTTTAATTTTATTGCACTAATTTTACAGGCTGTTAAATTAGGGTTTTATGCGCTAGTTTTTTATTAGGTATGTTTCCAGATCTCAAACTCACTTATTATAAATTTAAACCCTAGTTTTTCATGTAATTTGTATTTATGTTTACTTGAATTTGGTTTTTTGCTGTAGATCTGTTCTAGGTTTTAGTGACATTGCTTTAATTTGTTATTTATGTTGTGTGTGAGTGATGTTTGCAGTTGGTTTATAGTAATTTATTTACTTATTCAATAATCATCAGCTGTGTTCTCTTTTTTATTTATTTATTTATTGTTGTTAGGCATGTTTGTAATTTCACTAGCAATAGATTTCGAATGTGTCTGCTGCCTATAACTAATTGTAGCTAGTTTGAATTATGTTAATCACAACTCTCTTGTTGCAAAGGTATTGATGCATGAATTCATGGTTAAAAAAAAAAAAAACGGATGAGGCGGACGACTCAAGATGCGCCTCTGAGACGAGGCATCAAAAAACGAGTATGAGGTGGCGTCTCATGGGGTTATTTTGTACGTACGCCTCATAGGGCTGAGGCGGCAAGAAAAGCTGCGCCTTAGGGGGGATTTGATGTGGGTTTTTTGATGTTTTAGACCATGGTTACCAAATTCGTTCAAACAGGCGTGAATTCCATATTGGATCGCGCTGTACCCAAACGGAATTCGTTGTCGTACCCAATCGCTTCTGGTACGCGATTGAATCGAACGGTGCAGTGCTCCCTTTTAAACTTCCAATCATTCCGATTGTTGTTGGGTACGATAACTGGATTGATAAGAATATATCGGAAGACGACTTCTGACGCCATTGCTGTGCTTCTTTCTGCTGGAAACTAGGACGAAGAAAGGGATCTGAGGGAGATGTGACTGGTACTTGTGTGTATTAAGAAGAAGGGAGAAGCGGCTGTGTTTTAGGTTTTAGGGTTAAAAAGTTTAGGAATTTTAATATTTAACCCCTCTATCTTTCAGTAATTTACATTTAGTCCATAAAATTGTAAGTTTAACATAAAAAGTGTAAAATTAGTTTGTGTATCTAAACATTTTACCCCCACTATGTTCACTAGTTTACATTTGGTTCTTATACTTATAAACTTATACATAAAAAAGTATAAAATTAACATTATGTTACTATATATATTATATAATATAAATTACAATAGCTATTTTTAATATTTTTAAAATTTTCTGCTACTTTATCGCTACTCCATACCGGACTCCATGGTACGCCGTATGCCTCTCGAGGCAAGGGGAAAACGCCTCGAGGCACAATTATGTACTTTTAAACCTTGCATGAATGTTTGATTTTGTAAGTGGTGACATGAGTTATAGGTTCTTACACTGAATCACTATGTTTTCAGAATGATTGTCTGATTCTTTTTCATTGGTGATTTAAACCTCTAATTAACGTACGGTGAAACTGACTAGTCATGTGAGTGACGGAAAAGAAGTTTGAATGGAAAAAATGATTATTGGAATGTTAAAATATAATCTTTAGTAAATGCATGGATATCGTTTATTTATGTTACTTATGGTTTCCATCCTTCTTGATTTCTAGCTTGATAAGAGTTCATTTATGAAATACAGGGACTTTTGAGGTTAAACGGTTCATAAAGTCTTATCAGTTGGCAATGGGGAAGTCTCCTGGAAAGTGGATCAAGACTGTGCTTTTTGGGAAGAAGTCATCAAAATCTAATCTCTCAAAAGTATGTAAAAAAATGCTTCCCATCACTTATATTTGAGCAAGCATACCTTTTGGATTACAAGTGTTATTACCCGACTTTTTAACTATAAAACCCATACACAAGCTTTTGCATAAACTTGCTTTCTTTGCATGCAACTGGTTTGAATTATTTTGCCAACTTGCTGAACCTGCTAGTGGACATTTATGTTTCTTTTTACTAACAATCAGTTATTCTTTGACTAAATAAACTGCTGCCTTACTCTGAGTCAGTGGCTATCCTTTCTTTAATGCAAACAAAGAAGACCACTCCTTCGGTGTCCGAAAATTGTATGTCCTGAATTTGAATCATGAACTGCTTTTTTTGAGTTATGGCCCATGGGAAACATATCGCAAAAAAACAAGTTTGCTGTGATTATTACTATTGTGATTTTCAGGATGCATTTTTATGAACATAAAAAATTAAAAATATTAAGATAATTATGTAAAGTTGTAACACTTCTATGAAAATTATAGAAATATGCATGTAATGCTTCTTTATCCTGTATTCTTCTTCTGAATCAAATCTGCTAAAAGCTATTGACTTGAATGATATATTTTTGGCAAGACATTTTCATGCTCTACTCCACTTCTTACTGCCAGTTACACTTTAGAAGTTTAGAGGGCCATTTTTTCTCATCTACAGTGTCCTCATTAGTTTTGTTTTATAGCTTTCATATATTATTACTGGTTTGTCAGTTTAGTGTATCATATCTTGTTCTTGTAATCACTCTCTACCTCTTTGCATGGGTATGCCCATAAAATATGGCTTAAAGAGTAATTTATTTTGTAAAGATTACTGCAGCATTGTAATGTCTATATGTTATCTCTCTGATCGTTAGAATTGTGAGGAAAGCCTCTGTGCTTGCAGTCACGAGGCTGCATATTCTTGTCATAGTTTGTCTATTTCTAATCAGGTTTTTTTGTAAGGAGCAATTTGTTTTTACTGGATTAATGACCTAATCTATAATTGTTTCCTGACGTATAATTATTATTGTAGGATTCTACGTTAGACAAAAAGACCTCCATCACTGATTCTATGGTGATATCAAGTCCAGTACGCCATGTCATCAATGTAAGCGGAGAACACACACAATTAGAAAAGAGCTCCAGTGCCAACTTAGTGCATGATGCAACTGAAAATCTAAGTAATACCATAGGGTTTACTGCTGCAAACGATGATGAGTTAGTTAGACTAGAGCAGGCTGCTACAAAGACACAGGCTGCCTTCAGGGGATACTTGGTAGGTGTCCTTAATTTGCTTTTATTACAAGGGTTAAAACTGTTATAAATCTATACATATAATAAACCAAAGCCATTTTAATGACATGGCACTCAAAGAGGCATTCTCCTCTTTGAGTGTGCCATGTGTCATCCCATGTGGCATTGAGATATTTTAGGAAAAAAAATTTAAAAATAAAATTGGATTTTTCTCTATTATGTTTCCTCCTATAATTTTTAAATGTTAAGTGAATAAAATTAGAAGTATCTAAACTATAAGAATGGCATCTATGTATCAACTTACATTAGATACTTTAAAAAAAAATATATACCAAAAGATCCATTTCATCTTACAACATCAACACCTAAAACAGAATATTAAGATCCCAAGCACTTCAAGGGGACAAAGATTGTTTAGCACCAATACATTCAGTCAAAGGTCTTTAACTGCATACAATAAGATTTATACATATAATAAACCAAAGCCATTTTAATGACATGGCACTCAAAGAGGCATTCTCCTCTTTGAGTGTGCCATGTGTCATCCCATGTGGCATTGAGATATTTTAGGAAAAAAAATTTAAAAATAAAATTGTATTTTTCTCTATTATGTTTCCTCCTATAATTTTTAAATGTTAATATCTTTTATATACGAGATTTTTTAAAGAAAAAAAATTACACCAAATTAACGAGCGTTTTATTATCTTTCAAACGAGTACCATAGTGCTATATAAAAAAACGGAGAAAAAAACGACTATTTTTTTTGTGGGGTTTGTTCATACAGAAAACAAAAAAACACAAAGTGTTCAGGTAAATCATTAATCATGTATAAGCAAGTCACTAATTATGTTCAAATAAGTAAACACACAAACTGGAAAAAGCTCAAAATGATAACTCCTTTAAAACAACAAACTTTTCCCTTTATATATACTTCCTCCTTCGCCCTTATGATTAGGTCGAATGTGGAACTTTTCCACATTCGTCCCTTTCATGTGGTCGAAGGTGTTCATTCGACCCTTTAAGGGTTCGAATGAAGCCTTCTAATTCAATCAATCTTCATTCGACCAAATACAAACTACATTCGACCATCCGACAGGTCGAATGTATCTTCAAGCTAAAGTCTTGATTGTTTTTCTGATTATCTGAACCTTCGACATTCAGTACTGGATCACTAGCTGGGGACATACATGAACCAAAGCCATTTTAATGACATGGCACTCAAAGAGGCATTCTCCTCTTTGAGTGTGCCTGCCATGTGTCATCCCATGTGGCATTGAGATATTTTAGGAAAAAAAATTTAAAAATAAAATTGGAATTTTCTCTATTATGTTTCCTCCTATAATTTTTAAATGTTAATATCTTTTATATACGAGATTTTTTAAAGAAAAAAATTACACCAAATTAACGAGCGTTTTATTATCTTTCAAACGAGTACCATAGTGCTATATAAAAAACGGAGAAAAAACGACTTTTTTTTTGTGGGGTTTGTTCATACAGAAAAAAAAAAACACAAAGTGTTCAGGTAAATCATTAATCATGTATAAGCAAGTCACTAATTATGTTCAAATAAGTAAATATGAATTCTATTTTCAACATGCGTTAGCATTGGAGTTATACATTGTTTTAGGTCAGATATTATTATTAATATTAGAGTTATACATTGTTTAAGGTTAGGCGTTAACATTGGAGATACATTTTTAATTGTTTTAGGTTAGGTGCTACTCGAAGCTTTTTTGCATGTAACTGTAAAGCGAAGCATTCTATTTCATATATAAAATTAATATGTCATATTAGATTTATCAACTCCGGGACGTTCCCGGGGTATAATCTAGTATATAATAATATGATTATATGTTATATAACAAATACCAAAGTGTGATACCTTTACTGATATAAATTACGTTGTGAAGGCTCGTCGGGCATTTCGGGCCCTCAAAGGCATCATAAGGCTTCAAGCCGTAGCTCGTGGTTACCTTGTGAGGAGGCAGGCTGTTGCTACTTTGACCTGTATGCGCGCAATTGTGGAGTTTCAGGCACTTGTTCGTGGTCAAATGGTCAGACTTTCCACAAACGGTCCTCAAGTTCTTCCGAAGAGAGCTCCTGGAGACCCTGTGGTAACTCTTTTTTTGTTTTTAGTATTTCATTATATTCTTACTAATTTGCTCTCTTCTCATGCAACCTCTTTTTCACTTGTTTCATAAGTTGATATTTATGTTCGTCTTCTTGTACAAGACACTTTTACCAACACAATAGACATTCCAAAATTGACATTCTTAATCTGTCTTCGTTGCCCTGATTAACAGTTAACTGATCCTGTCTGTATGTTTTGATAGGATAAGGAACCTGCTAACTTGCTTCAAACATCTCTCAGATCGGAGAAGTTATCAAACAATGCATTTGGCGTTAAGGTACCATAAATCTTCACTGGACCTTAAAGTGATAATATCATTGTTACAGCTTTTATGTTTTATTAGAAGTTGACACGTTTTCTTTTTTGCTTATTTCAGCTTGTAACTTCATTAAAAACTACTACACTCTTAAGCATCCAGTATGATCCAGATGAACCCAATTCAGTTGAGAACTGGCTTGAGCGTTGGTCATCTTCTAATTTCTGGGAGCCACTTCCCCAACCCAAAAAAACCCTTGATATAAAGCCAAAAAGAAAACAAACAAAATCACAATCGCAAGAACCAGAAACTACAAGGGCAAAGAGAAGTATCCGGAAGGTTCCTTCATCAAGTATCGATAATAACAATAATCTGTTCGAAAAGGAAAAAACAAAACACACTGCAAGGAAAATCTCTACTCTCCAACCGGAATCAGTGCAAGACCAATCTCATAGTGAACTCGAGAAGGTGAAACACGGCTTAAGAAAAATTTCAATATCTGCTGCAGGCGGTTCAGAAGCGTTAACAGTTGAGAAAGTCAGTGATTCAAATGCCATGGTGGCTGAACCACTTCCGGCTCCACCTCTAGAAGACAAATCACTTGATGTAAATCATCCCGTTGAGCCACCTCCACCGCTGGCCGAAAATGAAACCAATGGGAAGGTTGAGAATGTGGAGTCAAATGATAAAGAAAACCGGAAAACAAGAAGGAGAAAGTCTTTTCCAGCAAAACAAGAATGTTCTGAAAGTGTCTCACATAATACACCAACAGTGCCAAGTTACATGGCAGCAACTGAGTCGGCAAAGGCCAAGCTTAGGGCACAGGCGGCTGCAAAGGCTGCAGAAGATGGAGCTGAAAATGGTTTTGTCAGGCGGCATTCTCTCCCTTCTTCCACTGGTAAACTTAGTTTACAGTCTCCTCGTGTTCAGAAACTCTTACTTACCAATGGTAAAGGAGCGAGTAAAACTAACAAACTACAGATCTCTCCCAGAGATGGTAAGCATATTTGTTTCATTAATTTCCATGTCTTGGTTATTTCATATCTCTAGCATTTCAATTAGTTAAAATTGCAAGAAAATGCAATGTACTATTCCGTTTTTACCAATATAAGCAACACAGGCAATTTTAGGAATTAATATGAACCATCCATTTCAAGTGTGTGTGTGTGTATGTGTATTACCATCTAATGCAAGCACACTAACCATTTCTTGCCAAAGGATGCAATTTATTGCATTACATGATTACAAATTGTGCGAGCTTTGGTAAGAAATGGTGCCTAAGTTGCATTAATTATTTGAATATTTACAACAAGAGTGTTGCATATAGCAGTTGAAGTTGGAAATACATTTGTGTCTTTTTGCATTTTGCCCAATGTAATCATTAGCTAAAAGCCTAAAATTGTAAGAAAGTTCCCAGGTGTGTCCATGTTTACAACCTTTTTAATACTTTTTCATGGTAAAATAATAAGTTTTTGTTCAATACTGTAGTTTCTTTAATCGTATTTAAGACAATAACTGTTAATTATATTTTAAAAGAGGACCCAAAAGTGTTGAGGTCTGCGGTCAGCCTTTGACCTCACTTGAACCGGATTAAAAAGTTACCCGTTTGGACGCAAATCTTTCTCATCTCCGCATGATGATCATTGATTGCACTGCTTCATGATATTTGTTTCAGAAAAGGTGGTCTCGGCAGGGTGGAGGAGGTGAGTGGATCACAACCGCAGGTTCACTGAGATACAGTTAAGGTAAGCTTGTTGTCGTTGAAACTTATGTTTTGGTACATTAAGAAGGGGTTGTTGTAGGCGGTATTTTATCCTTTTCATCAAGTGTTGTTGGTATAATGTACAGTAGTGGAGGAATGCAGGCAGGCTTAGTTTGTTTTGTAGCCATTTTAAAAAGTCTGTTTATGTGTTTTTGCATTTGGTTTTGAGCATCTTGGGCATTTGATTTTGGTTACTTGATTGTGATATTATATTTAATCCTTTTCAGTTTGGACTCATTATGTGATGTATACCTGTTACTCTATTTTTGTAGTATTTAACTATTTATAAAGCAATCATTACTCATTAATCCACAAGAAAACAATTTTAACTAATCAGTTTGAAATAAAATAAAGAATCTCAAATTTTATCTGAGACTTTTTTATTAGGAGATTGCATGTTTGTCATATAGAAAAAAAAAAATCCTACTGGTTATAATGAAGTAATTCTCAAGAGAATGACCACCATGGTGGTTACCATTGTGATCAGTGCCGGCTATGGCATGGGGAGAAGAGGGCTACGGCCCCAGGCCCGATTTTCCTAAGGGCCCGAAGATCTCTAAAAGTTCGTCAAGTTTGTGGTTGCCTAGTTGGATAGGTTTGTTGGTCAGATCGGTAAGCGTATAAAAGTTTGTTTTTTAGGTTGGAATTCAAATGTTAAAAGCTTGATATGGTTACTGCGCGCATACGGATTTTTAAAGTGGATGGACATTTTTTTATATAATTTTGCTTTTGTTTGTTAAAATTGGAGCTTGAAACTCTAGCCATGGCCGATGGTGATGGATATAAACATTGAAGAAGATGAAGAATCACTTAATATATTATATATTGTTATTATTATATGTATAAGTTTGAAACTTGAGATTTTAAAGTCAAATGAAACCACTCCATATTAGTTTACTAGTTTTAAACACTCGTATATATGCCAATGTGGGGCTAGCCCATATGGTAGAGACATATGTCTCTTAGATGAGAGGTCCAAGATTCAATTCTTGGTAAGGGTGTTGTAATTTAGAATTATTGGTGTAATATATAGGAGATGTAACGTTTGCCGTTCAAAAAAAAAAAAAAAACACTAGTATATATAATTAATATATTAATTATCTTTGAGAACTAAATGTTTCATTGTGTATGATCAAACTCATATAGGTTTCTTCGATTTGAACTTTAACATATCATAAATACTTAGAAAATTGTTATATTCTATATATAAATATAAATATATTATTATTAATGACATCACCTGGATTTTTATGTCCGTTCGAACCGTTCCGACCAGTGAACCAGTAACACATGGCCTCGGGTTTTTTAGTAGCACCAGGCCCAAAATATTTTGACATATCTCGAAGACGGCCCTGATTGTGATGTTGATCTTGAGATTTTAAGATAGTATTATAGCCCTCGTGTTTATCTAATTTGTAATCCACTTAGTCTTTGCGTAAAATGGAAAATTGGTGAGTGAGTTTGAGTAGGTTGATACTGTATTTTATACATACAATAAGAATTGCTGAAATGTCTTATGTGTTTTTTTTCTCATTTTTTTATATATTTTTTGGTTTTCTTTATGTGTAGTTTAACTCTCAACTTTGATCTTTGATACTTACACTCCTCAACCTTTTATTATTATTATTTTTTTTTGTGTAAAATGTCATTTTGACCTAGGGATGAGCACGGGACGGTATCGGTACCGAACTGATACCGATCCCGACAATACCGATACCAAAAAGTCCAAAAAACCAATACCGATACAGATACCGAATACATGCTGTATGGTACGGTATCAGTTCGATATCGGTACGGTACCGGTATCGTATCGGTATTTTACCTTATAATACCGATACCATACCGATCCCGTACCGATACCGATAATACCGAAACCGAAAATCCATAAATATGGGTACCGATACCGATCCCGAAACCCCTCGGTTCGGTATCGGTTCGGTACGGTATCGGGATCGGGACCGGGACGGGACGGGATTGGTATTTGGCCTTGTATGCTCATCCCTATTTTGACCTGTCTCTCAAGTTTTACGTGTTTGTTTTTTTACGTATGTGGATAGAAATTCAAATTGGTTTACGTTTTAACGTAATTTTTTTCTTAAAAATGAGTCGTGTCAAATATAATACGTTTTCATTAGGCAGTATAAATTCAAGTTGTCGCCGCAACGCAGGGAAATTTACTAGTTTAAAGTTGGAGTGAGTTGATGTTTTTGAAATTTATTATTATTATTATTATTAATATTATTATATATATCATTTTGAATCATGTATTTGCGCTAGGATAAAATTCTGCCTTTTTGGTTTTGACACAATACTTTCTTACTTTTTGCTTTGGCCACACCTTATGACAACTAACATACATTGGTCACCAACAGAGACAACCAGCAGAGAGACAGAGGCGGCGAAGAAAGGAATCCGGCTACTTCTCCGGCGGCGCGTGGGTGGTACCAACCCAAGGTATAAAGCATGGTGAACCATATGGGAGGTCATCGATTCTCCGATCGTGAGGGTACAACCACCCTAATTTCATGTGAGGAAGATAAGTAAACACTCGAACGGTGTTTTGATTGAACGAAGATGTTGGTGAGAATAGCGTTGGTGTTCGTTTCTTCGATTGCGCTGCGGTGGTGGCTCAATCGGAGTCATAATGCTGACATTACATCACAGGAGCAACGATCGATCTCCTATTTCGAGCCACCGAACAGATCTAAAATCAGTTTTAAGATGATTAATCTGAATAGTTTTGGCTGTATTTACATGTAAAAGAAGGATTAAAACATGACTTAAACTTCTAATAATAGTTTAACGGTTACAAACTTCTAATAATGCTGAGACAACAGTGCTTGGGTTTCCGGTGGTAGGCAGCGGAATTGTTGGTGATTTCTTGGTGGATGTCTGCAAGTTGGATACTCTTTAATTTTTGTTTTATGGCATTAGTTGGATCTTTTGCACACCAACTACATGAAGAAAAGTGTGAAAGAAATTGAGATTAGAAGATAAATCGAGTAAATTAATGAGTTTTGCACAAAATAATAAAATTATTTATGTATGTATGTTTATTCTAAATTCTTGTGTTGGACGGAAGATTTGGTTACAATATATATTCCAATTACCCCATCTATTGCAAGTTTTAAACGATTTAGATGGTTTTTAACTTTTCTTTCCTTTTAATGTTTAACCTAAATTTAACTAAACGACATTACTAATTAATTAACGTTTTGATGTCAATTGTCAATAATAATCTATTCATAATCATGGTGCAGATCGATACAAATTCAAGTTTTACATTTCAATGTAACTTTCGTGTACTTTTTCATATACATTCGACCCTGTCTATGTTTCAACTTAAATTTGTTGTTTTTATTTGACGGTATAAATATAATAATTCTACGTTTTGATTTCACTGCGTGCCGCTGCAATGCGCGGCAGGTGCTGACACATTGTGAGTAACAAGTAAGGTAAATATATATAATTGAACATGTGCATCACGCGCGATAGCTATATAAGACGCGGTAACCCGTTCGCTCTCGCCGCGGCAATGCGCGGCGGTTATAAACCTAGTTATTATTATTTAAAATTGAAATATTTGAAAAAAAATTATTTATCATGTTACCGTTTGAATTTTGAACTCGTGGGCCCCACTTAATCTCCAACGAACTGGTCCGGTGAAACAAACCGGACTGTCTCATGTCATCATCTTCAACGTTGGTTTGTCCGTTTAGTCCCCGCCCGGAATCCGAACCACCCCTGCCTGGAATCCGAACCACCCTTCTAGCGAATTACAACTCTATTGTACCGCAATTGGTGCATTGATCTTTGCGGCGTTAATGCTTTTTACTGGCTGGTTTCATTATCATAAGCCATTTCAAGACTGGCTTGGTTTCAAGATACAGAAAACGCCGCGTTATTGATGCTCCAAGTAATTTTGAACAAACACAATGATAAATAGTTTGCATAATTGGAAAAAAAGTAAAACATGAAATAATTATAGAAACCGAGGTGCGTGACCGAGTGGTCCCTTGTGAGATGACCCATTTACACGTAAGTTAACGGATAATATCTATAGTTATTTTATTTTTTTTTTCAAAATTAAATGTGTTAGATAAATATATATTATTAAAATTTATATATAAAATCAAATTTAAATAAACAGCTAGATGTATATCTATATCTATATCCAAATTTTCGTTGATCATCTAAAAACAAATACAAATTTATAGTTATCTTTTGACTAAATTATTCAAAGACATTTAGAAATTAGAACTACCATATGAGTCTCTTGGTTTCTTTTCCTATATATTCCCACCCTCACCATACACCACTCATGAATCATAAACCACCATTAATCTCCACAATGATGAACAAAACTCCAACGGTTTTCTATTGTTTCATCATTAGCATCACTATAACTTTTGTGTTATTATGGGGAGGAGGAGGTGTTAATGCAACAAAACATGAAGATGTTATAGGGATCTATGAGCTCAACAATGGCCACTTCTCTATTAAATGCACCAATTGGGGTGCTGCCATTATCTCTGTTTTTCTTCCTGATAAAAATGGTACACACACATTTTTTTTTTTTTTATACTCATAATCTTTTTGGTTATTTGGTTGATGGGTAGTCAATAATAATAATAATTATGTATGTTGTTGATCATACACATTAACTTACTCACCTTTAACTGTGTGTGTGTGTTTTTTTTTCTTGTTTACTTGTTTGAATCTTTGTTGAAGTTGCAAGAATCTTTCTGTGTAGATTTGTCTTTTTTGAATATGTTTTGGGTTCTGAATTTTCCATAACTTTGTTTGGTGATTCCTATGTATTTTGAGAAATATTATAATAATAATATGATCATCCTAGAATAATGTTACATGGTGCATATACACTGATACACACACTAAACTCACTTTTTTTTTGTGTATTTTTTCTTTTTTCTTTCCTTATTTCAATCTTTCTTTTTTGGGTCTTTCATCTTTTAGATAAATTATATATATTTGTTGAGAAAATTAACAAAATTTGTTCCTCTTCTGGACAAAAATCACACAAACACTCACACTCAATATTTCTTGGTTTAGCATCCATTCAATATTTCTTTTTGGGTTTTTACAGCTATCCCAGAATATCTTAATAATATCTATAGACTTTTGAGGAAATTAACAAAAAATGTTCTTACTGACAATAATGGCACATCACACACTAAATTGCTCTTTCTAAATTTCCCATTTAATATAATCTTTTTGTAATTATTTATGTATTTTATTTTGTGTTTTACAGGGGAATTTACAGATGTGGTTCTTGGATATGACTCATTAGAGACATATAAGGTAACGTTTTGCATTCTTTTTATCTTAACATAAGTTATTCTAATTTAAGTGCAATTATTATAGTTTTAGTATTATATTTAACTCGACATTTTAAAGATAAGATATAGACTTATAATCATCATTAAATCACGAGGAACTTTAGCCAATTGAATAAGCCATGTAGCATGAGATTATGATCGTGAGTACAACACATATAAATGAGATCTTGACTTTTGACCAATCATATTATCATCATGTGGAAAATATAGAAATATTAATAATGTGTTTTTTCTTTTAAAAGAATTCTAAATTCTCTCAACTAACGGTTGACAAGTGATGATAACTTGTATAAATGTCTATAAAAACTTATATGAGGTTGCAAAACATTACTTTAAATAAACATTAAACAAATTTATATATAGTCCAAGAAATTGATGATTTTTAGGTTAAAAACTAAGTAATTGATCATTAATAACATATAAATTTTGATTTATAAAGGTATGCTTGGTGGGTCTATTTTTATGGGCTTTTTCAATGAAGCTCCTTATCTAATTAATATCATATATAGATATGTATGTATATTTTAGTGAATAGATAATATTTTATATATGATGCCAAGAAACAAGTTGCAACATGTGTCTTTGGAATTGACTCCAAAAGTCCAACGTATCTTGGACAAAGGGTTTTCTTTTGAATATTATGCAACTTAGCTGTAATATACTAATTTTATATTCATATGTTACATTTTCAAAATAATAATAAATCATATATTATCACATTATTTTGAACCAATAAATTTTTAAGTTCATGAAAAGTTCAAACTAAGAGGCTGTTTGGTAGCCTCTTAATAACTATTCAAAGGCTACCTCTTAGTAGTCCATAACCTCTGAATGGTTAAGAGGTAACCTTAAGTCTGAATGGTTAAGAGGCAACCATTAAGAAGTTACCTCTTAACTATTCATACTTAAGATTACATCTTAACTATTAAGAGATTATGAACCATTCAGATGTAGCCTCTTAATGACCATTCAAAGGCTACCAAACAGCCCCTAAGATTACCTAAAATAAACATTTCATAAAATTTAATGTTGTGTTTTTATTTGTTAAGTACAAAACATATAAATTCTCTTATTTTTATGTTGTTGTAGAATGATACAACCTACTTTGGAAGCGTTGTGGGACGGGTTGCTAACCGCATAGGTGGAGCTCAGTTCACGTTAAATGGAACTCATTATAAGTTAGATGCTAATGAGCATCATAACATACTTCATGGTACGTTTCATATGAGACTTTTTTAGTGAATCTTGTTGGCTCAATTGGTGTGAATTAACTACTATGTTGCATGATGATTTAAATGAGCTTGCTTTAATTTCAGGTGGACATAGAGGGTTTAGCGACGTAGTTTGGAAGGTCATAAAGCACGAAAAAGACGGAAAATCTCCTCGTATTACGTTCGCATACCATAGTTTTGACGGCGAAGCAGGTAAATCTTGGTTTCATTAATTTCTTAATTTAATTATATACTATTAATAATACAACTCATTTGAATAGTGATTTCAAATGAATAGTAAAAATATTAATATTTTATTTATATTATTATTTTATTTAAAAACTTTATTATATTATATACTATTAATATATTATACTGATCCCGACAATACCGATACCGAATGGTACGGTATTGGTTCGGTACCGGTATGATATCGGTATTTTACCTTAAAATATCGATACCATACTGATACCGATGAAATTTAGGTTGTTTAGGAAAAAGAATTGTACTTTTATTTGTTTTTTAGAACTTAATGTACTTCTAGCCAGTTCACAAGTGTGTAAGTGAACTGTCTAGAAGTACAAAAAGTTGCAAAAAACACCTAGAGATACTAATCCGTTTCTAAACCACCTACTATATTAAAAATGTATGACTAAGTTTTGAATGTAACTAGGATTTCCCGGAGATCTAAAAGTGAAGGTAACATATGCACTAGTTGGTAAGTACAAACTAAGTGTAAAGATGTTAGCAAAACCAATAAACAAGGCAACACCGGTTAACCTAGCCCAACACACGTATTGGAACCTTGGAGGTCACAATAGTGGCGATATCTTATCCGAAAAGATCCAAATCTTCGGGTCACATATCACTCCAACGGACGATGAACTCATTCCCACAGGAAAGATTGCTTCGGTTAAGGACACCCCTTATGACTTCCTAAAACCAAGTGTCATAAAGAATAAGATCAAAGGCCTTCCTACTGGATACGACATAAACTATGTCCTTGATGACGAAGAGGGGAAGAAGATGAAGGTTGCCGCGATTGTATGGGACAAGAAGTCAAAAAGATCGATGAAGTTGACCACGGACGCGCCTGGAGTACAGTTTTATACAGGGAACTATGTTAAAGATGTGAAGGGTAAAGGTGGATATGTGTATGAAGCCCATGCAGGATTATGTTTGGAGACACAAGGGTTTCCTGATGCAGTTAACCATCCTAATTTCCCTTCACAGATTGTTAATCCTGGTCAAATTTATAAGCATCATATGTTGTTTGCATTTTCTATTGATGATTAGGTATAGATTATTTAGAATCAACATAAAACATGTTCCTTGTTAAGGACTCTTTTGGAACATTTTGTTTTTTTGATGTCACTAGTTTATAGTTAATAAAGATATCCTTCATGTTTTTTTACATCTTGTCTAGGTGTTTCCCATGAAGTGATTTATACACAACATAGTAAATTAACTAGTGTTTTACCCGCTGCGGCCGCGGCGGCACACGCCGGATGAAACTGCATGTGTGTGGTGTTCAGGTTGCCCTTACGTGTTCATCATCGTTGCTACTATAGACGGAGGCCGCCAAAGCCGAATATCATTTGCTGCACCTATACCCGCCATCGCCATCGGGAAGGGAGTCGGTAATGGTAAGGGAAGCGGAGGTGGTAGCGGTGGCGGGGGACATGGAGACAGTTGTGCGGTGTGGCGGGGCTTGTGGAGGGGCTGCGTGAGTTTGTGCAGGTTGGACATGAAGGGTGGACCTGAAAGTTGAAACACTGATTGATTATGATGATGGGCCCCTAACGTTTTTCAGCCGATATGTTTGACTAAAGATGAAGAGCCACCGTAGCTGTGATGTGACATTTAGCTACAGTGGAATTCCTTTCACAAACCTTAGTTGCTTTTTAATATATATATATAACTAGCTGATTACCCCAAGAGGGTCCCGGGGTTGAAAAAATCTAATTTTACGTGATAACCTATTGCAAATAGCTCAAGTTAATTAACCACAAAATCTCTCAATCATTGCATGTTCATAGTATTCTAATCAGTAATAACTCATATTCTCCACAAAATCTAATTTTACGTGATAACATGAACACTTTGTGTGTTTTTTTCCTGTATGAACGAAACCCCACAAAAAATAGTCGATTTTTTCTCCGTTTTTTATATAGCACTATGGTACTCGTTGGAAAGATAATAAAACGCTCGTTAATTTGGTGTAATTTTTTTCTTTAAAAAATCCCGTATATAAAAGATATAAACGTTTAAAAATTATGGGAGGAAATATGAGAGAAAAATTTAAATTTATTTTAAATTCTTTTTTTCTAAAATAACTCAATTTAATTAAAAAAGGAAACAATTCAAAAACACCAAAAACTCTCCATTATGATGCCACATGGCACTCTCAAAGGAAGGTTGAGGCTTTCATTGCACGCCACGTCAGCATATACGTTTTCTTTTATATATATAGATAGATTAGTAACAACAAGCACGACATTTGTTTCACAAAAAAAAATCATATATTGAAGAGTATAAAGATAAACTTACAACCGTACCCATTAAGTCTCACCAATACCGGTTGTGCGTCTTAACCCACCCACGCCCATTGCCAAGCCTGAGACGTAGGTGTCGCGCACATGGTCAACTCAGGCATGGGAAGATGACGCACGGTAGTGGTATGGCTCCGGTTGAGGGTGTAAACTGTGAAGGGCACCGTTTGGAATTTATTTATTTATTTTTTTAACATATAACCAATCATGTCTCCTCACCTCAACTCAATACCACATTTCACATAAAGCCCTTTAGAGCCCCACAACAACCCCATTAGAGCCCTTCTACCAAGTCTATGTATCACCGTATTGTCGCTACATGACATCACTTTTCCATTTTTAAAATCATTCTTTCAAACCCACAACACATAAACACCGTAACCTTTTCTTTGAACGACTTTATGATTTTAACAAAATTAAAAGACAGAACTAGCAAGATACTAGAACCACATATTACCATGTTTAATCACCCAAAACAACACCACAAATAACCCCAACGCCTTTATCTCCTCCATGTATTAACCAAGCCTAGCACATACTACTCTAGAAATATCAATAAATAATAAAATTACCATATTAACTTTTGTCATGTGGCATTTTATTTCTCTTAAAAGGAGTTAAAAATTAAAATTATAAAAAATATATTAAAAAAAAAAAAAAAAACAGAAATGGCTGCTCTATCCCTCTCTCCTTTCCTTCCACACCAATTCACCATCAAAGGTTCTATAAAAATTATTATTCATCTTTATTCTGTCAATCACTTATCACTCAATCATACATTTAACAATTTTAATTACTGTTGTCTGTCAGGCAAACTCAACACTACCAAATCAGTCAATTGTGTTCTCAAACCCAATTACAGTAAACCCAATTCACGTTATTACAACACTCCAATTGTAACAATGTTGACAGATAACACTAATAATAATAATAATAATAATATTAAGAAGAAGAAAGAGGTATGGATATGGACAGAGAACAAGCAGGTTATGACTGCAGCTGTTGAAAGAGGCTGGAACACTTTCATCTTCTCTTACCTTCATCGAAACATCGCTACTGATTGGTCTTGTATGTCTACTGTTAATTGATTATAGAATTAATTACACGGTTAGTCCCTGTCGTATATCCATATTGCGACTTTGATACATAGTTATTGGAAACTACGCCATTGGTCCTAAGTTATGTATAAACGTAACGTGGTTGGTCCCAAGTTATGCATAAACGTAACATGGTGCCATGTTACGTTTATTCAAGGGACCAACCACGTTACGTTTATGCATAACTTAGAACCAATGGCGTAGTTTCCGATAACTATGTATCAATGTCGTAATATGGATATACGACAGGGACTAACCGTGTAATTAATTTGTATTATATGGTCGTTTGTTTTAAACGCCCCACTTACGGTGTGCGCATATAATGTATATATGTGTGGCCCTCGGGGGTAAAAGTAAAGTTACACTAGTTTTAACGTTATTTTACTAATTTCGTGAAAATAACGTTAAAAACAACTGACGGTTAATCATGCATCATGTGGTGGCGTTGATAGCCAAAAGACAAAGGGGTACATGCACCGATCGGGTTTGTCCCGATTGCTAAGTGTTATGTCCCTTATGTCCAAGGCTTGATACCAAACCACATCGAGCCGGGGGTCTCACTGGAAGCAGCCTCTCTATTCTTAGGGGTAGAGGTAAGGCTGTCTACATCTTACCCTCCTCAGACCCTACCTTAGCTTTGCTATAGGTGGGATTAACTGAGTATGATGATGATGATGATGGTCGTTTGTTTTGCAAGTTGTGGGTTGGTTTATGGATTGTGTTGGTGTGTTATGTGCAGCTATGGCATTGATATGTCCTCTGTTTGTTGAAGAGAATAAGGTTTTTGATGAGGAAGGTAATTTGGTTGCTACAGTTTCTGAAATATCGTCGCCCGAAGAGTTGGAGCAGGTTCAACCAGTGGATGAGTGTGCTGATAATGTTATTGTTGATCTGTTGGATTGGCAGGTATGCTATGTATCATCCCTTTGTTCTTTGGTTCTTGTTTTTTGTATTGTCTGCAAGAATGTAGACAGTTTTGTACATTTATATTGATGTAATAGTTTATCAGCTGAATTAGCAAAAATAACATGACAATTGAGAATGGCTATTTTGGTATTTTTGTTCTACATAAATAGCCATCTTGACCAACTTTTTAACAATATAAGCGTTTATACCTACAAATCTTTTATCAGTAAGCACATGACAATTGACGATGGCTATCCACTTGTATGATGACACAAGGCATCGCAAATGGAGATATTAATGGAGATGGTGCTGTCACACACTCCTGCCAGTGTGGAGATGACACGTGTTAGCGCAAAATGGATATTTTCAACGGTTTTAAGACCACATATGGCAGCGCCAATGGCGAATTTTGAGGCCACCAGCATGCTCGTTTTTAGGGCGTTTTTAAGCTCACGTGGAGACGAAAGGGGTGATGTGGAGAGAAGGGGGTACTGAGCAAAAACACCCAAAAACGGATTATGTTAAGAGTGGGAAGTGAGAGGGAAGGGAGCGTTTTTGGCTGTGAGAGGAGCAATCTCCATGTAAAGGCGTTTTCTAGAGCTTCCATTGTGGATGCTCTTATATTTGTTTATAGATTTGGTCAAATAGCTATTTTGGTAAAATGTTGTAGTCACAATGGTATGGTGGTATTTTTATTCTTTCTAGGTGATTCCAGCAGAGAATATTGTTGCAGCATTTCATGGCCATCACAAAACAGTGTTTGCAATCTCAAAAAGTCTTTCTGAAGCTCAAATTTTCTTGGAGGTAAACCTTAAGGTCAAAAGATTGCGATTATATGATATAGATTAATCTGAGTTTGACTTATTGAGTTTCATTATTAGCCTATTGTAGGCATTGGAGCAAGGTTTGGGAGGAGTAGTCTTGAAAACTGAGAATGTTGAAGACGTCCTTGAGCTTAAGGTACGGTTTTAAAATTTGAAAACCGTCTAGTTTCTACTGAATCATCGTACTCTTACATAAGTTGAATCATCAGGGTTACTTTGACAAAAGAAATCAAGAAGGTAGTCAACTGGGGTTGACCAAAGCGACTATTACCGGTGTTGAGATGACCGGAATGGGTGATAGAGTTTGTGTTGATCTTTGCAGCCTCATGAAACCTGGTGAAGGTGTCCTGGTACTCTCAGCCCTTCTTCTTTTCTAGTTTTTTTTTTTTTTTATTTTTCTTTAATTAAGTTTTTTTTATTTTTTTATTTTTTTTAATAAATTCGTGAAATATATTTGTAGGTTGGATCTTTTGCTAGAGGATTATTTCTTGTTCACTCAGAGTGCTTAGAGTCAAACTACATCGCCAGCAGGCCTTTCCGAGTCAACGCAGTGAGTTTTTGGTGGTAGTTATCTATCTATTCACATCATTTTCTTTTATCATTAGTGACTAATTACTTACCGACATTTATAGGGCCCCGTCCATGCCTATGTGGCAATTCCAGGGGGTAAAACTTGCTACCTTTCAGAGCTCAAGACAGGGAAAGAGATCCTCGTTGTCGATCAAAATGGCATACAACGAACAGCGGTAGTTGGACGCGTAAAGATTGAGACCCGTCCATTAGTTATAGTTACTGCTAAGGTTCAAAACAAAATCAAACCATTTTAGACCGGGTCGTTTTTTTTTTGTGTGTGTTATATTTTGATTTTGTTTTTTCACAGATTGATTCAGATGAGGAAACTTGTTACAGCATTCTTCTGCAGAATGCTGAGACTGTCGGACTCGTACCACCCAACACAGGTTTATATTTTTTTTCAGCTCGGTAAATATTAATAATATGTAGGTCTGGATGGCTAAGTATATTCGATTTGTTGTAGGAAATGAAGCAACAGCGATTCCAGTGACGTCACTCAAAGTCGGCGATCAAGTATTGCTGAAATTACAGGGTGGTGCCAGACATACTGGTATAGAGATTCAAGAGTTCATCATTGAGAAATGACTTGTATTTTGTATTCCTGATTTATAATTGTCTGGTTGGTTGTGACAGATAATTTTGTTGCAAAACAGTGATGGTTCCATATCATATAATCACTTATTTTTGGCATTGGGTTATTATATTGAGCTAATAAAGTTGATTACTTACTAATTATTATCAAAGTTATATATTATTCCATATCATATAATCACTTCAAAATGCACTTTTAAGCAACCATTGGTGTTCACGATTTCGTTTTGACAACAAATTGTGGGTTGCGCTGCTCAAGATGTTTTGGGGGGAAACGTTATCGGATTACCTGAGCCTCTGCAGCCCTTGGCGGCATGGGTCTGGACGGGTGCAGCAACAAGTACAACAGGTGCCGAATTCTCTGTGCAGGCGGTTAGAGGTATTTTGAGGAAGAACTGATACTACTATTGCATACTACTATTGCTTTTGTAACATTTTTATCAGAATGATAGTTAATTTGTAAAGAAATTTTAAGTATAAAGTTTTGAAAAGATAACCACTGAAATTTATTTGTAGTATCGTATATTTTATTTTATTTTTAATTTACTGAACGTGCCGTTTAACATTCGTTATTTAGTATTTCATCTTTTTAATGAGTTCTTTTGCGTGCAGATACAATGGCGCGACAAGCTGCAATGGCTATTAAGCTGGTAATGCTAATGTATTACAGAAATGGCAAGGGTCACAATTTTCGTATGCTGTTTAGCGCCTCGTGTCCTTTTCTGTTTTGACCAAACATATGTAACAAAAATGTTTAAGCAACAACACGATTATGTAACAATCTTTTACATTCGGATCATACACTCAACGACATTTTTTTATAACTCTATTTAGTAACAACCGTGCTCAACAGTTGCGCAACGCACAACTCGGCAAACATCAAAAACTATACGAAACGTGTGTTCTTAATCTCTGAACCCTCCAATTCATCAATCAACAATTTCACATGTTTACTGAATCATGACATCACTGAAGAAAACTATTGGATCGGTTTTCATTGGCTGCGCCTTTGACCTGAATTACTTCCAGTACGTTTCGACTGCATGGCCTGAAAATAAGGGGAAGCACACGCCATGTCCTTCAGGTTCAGAAGGGGCTTCAGGGCTTCATGAACCTCACTCATGAGCGGTCTAGCCTTAGGGTCGCGGCAAAGACAACGGGTAGCCAGTTGAGCTGCCTTCTGTGCACCTCTTATCGAGAACCGACCTTCCAAACGAGGGTCTATCAACTTGTAGAGCCTTCACTCCCCGAGATACGGTCTAGCCCATTCCACGAGGTTATGTTCACCATTTGGTCGGGTTTTATCCATCGATCTCCTCCCGGTTATCATCTCGAGTAACACCACCCCAAAACTGTAGACGTCACTCTTTGATGTCAAATGCCCTAGAATTCATCACAGAATATTAAATTTTAAATATAAAAACAACTAAAATGACCATTGAACCCCGACTTCTAGTAGTAGAGAACATACCGGTCATTACATACTCGGGAGCAGCATAGCCGTATGTACCCATGACTCGAGTAGTCACGTGTGTCTTATCGCCTTCTGGGCCGTCTTTTGCAAGTCCAAAATCTGAAAGTTTGGCATTGTAGTCCTGAAACAGCAGTAACACTTCTCACAATAAGACAATTCTGAATTCTAACATTACAGTTAATGAGATAAAAGTTATTAAGAGCCACAAACCGCATAGAGTAGAATATTTGAGGTTTTGAAATCTCGATATATAACGGGCCTTTGGGCTTCCTCGTGAAGGAAGGCGAGACCCTTTTGCGGCACCAAAAACGATCTTCATTCTCATAGCCCAAGGCAGGGGCAGTGATCCTGTTAGCGACATAAACATATTATAACTAATAATATTACTAGAAAGGACACTGAACTAAGAACAAATAACTAACATACTTCTGAATAAATGATTTTCAAGGCTTCCACGAGGCATATACTCGTAAACGAGCAGCCTTTGATCATCCTCGATGCAAAATCCAATTAATTTAACGAGATTTGGATGTAGAAGGTGACCAAGAAAGGTAACTTCTGCCTGCAAAAAAAAAAAAAAAAAAAAAAAAAAAAAAACGTTATCTGACCCGTCCATTTAGCCACCTAATTCAAGAAAGACAAAGGGTCAAAGGGTACATACGAGCCATTCTTTGTGACCCTGGGGTCCATCATGGTTTAGAGTCTTCACAGCCACAGTTAAACCGGTCCCGCTCTCGTTGATCCATCCTTTAAAGACGTGACCAAAGCCACCCTCGCCAAGAAGACTCTCAGGTCTAAAGTTTCTTGTTGCTGATTTAAGCTCAGCAAAGTTAAATTTTCGAAGCTGAGATGCTATTTTTAGTTCTTGGGTTATATCTAGAGTAGACGTAGCGCTTTCTCCATTGCTAGTGGTTGAAGATGAAGTATCCGGTTGGTCTGTACTAGTATCATTTGTTGATTTACTTTCAGCTGGTTCACAAAACAATAAGTCAAAAATGAAAATGGGTCTTACGGGTAAAACTAAAAAAAATTGCTAAAAAGCGGGCCGAATGGCCTGAAAGCAGCCCAAAATATTCTCAGGTGCTTACAATTTCCTAAATTGCTCTTTTCAAAAAGATTGGATCATTTTTTTAACAATAGACTTTGCATTCATGTCTAGTATGTTAATTTTTTTACAAAATGTTAAAAAAGTCCCAAGGCACAAATTGACACCTATATATGTTAAAAGGGGAAATACCATAAAAAAACACTATACTTTCAGTTTTTTTCTATAAAAGTCACTCTATAATTTTTTTCACATAAAAGTCACTCCACAGGTCAAGTTCGAATAAAATTGTGATTCTTGTATAATAAGTTTACCTAGAACCGGCTATACCGGTAGTATTTGCTGACATGGGATTTTATTTTCATACTTGTAGGGGTGTCCTTTTTAAACCATACCCGATAACCGAACCCGACCTGAGGTCACCCGAACCGAGGAATTAGCATACCCGAATTACCCGAACCCGACATACGATTATCAGTTCGGTGTTTGGATAAGTTTTAGGTGATTCGGGTTCACCCGAATAACCCGAAGTATATTCATAGTATGTTCCAAATCCCGATATTTTTTAGGTTGATATGCATGATGGTACTGCATATTTATGGGGCTGATATATTTTAATTAATTAGCATCTTTACAAAGCAATTCAAATTGATTAAACCCCACAATATTAAATCATCGTGTAAAGACGTAAAATTTCCATTACCTATTATAACAAACTTAATAACTTATAATTATATTATTGTCATTCCTTATCACCTACGATATTATATATTATGACGATCTCCAAATCGAGTTCCAATCATGCAAATAAAAATAAAATAAAATTATGCAAATAAAATTGGTACTGAATGATATATTACGCAAAAAAAAAAAAAAAATCGGTAACTAAAAAAAGATAATATTATGCAAATAAAATTGAGTTCAAAAGAGTACCATATTGAATAATGCCGCCACTAATGGAGCTTTCAACATTAGCCCTAGAAGATCTACACTTTCCAAACAACCTAAACTTAATCCAACATCCTGTTTCTACATCTGTAACAACCGGAAAATTATGACGTCATAATTAACATAATTAGGCTAATTAATAATACTTAATTATTATAATGATTGGGCCACCTATAGGCCCAATAACTTACCCACACCATAAGTCCGGCCCAATAAACCTTTTCATGTGGGCCGAATGAAAAATAGAGCCCGATTAATTATTGGGCCTAACTAGTAACCCGGCAGAAAAGAAGTGGGCCGAGTATATGTAGTAATGGGCCTCTTATTAAACCCGATAGACATAAGCCAAATTTTAAGAATTAAAGCCCAACACCTCTAGGTATTATATGGGCTTAGATTAACAAATATAAGGCAAGCCCACTAATAATTATTTAAAGAAATCGGCCCACCTTGGAAAGAGATTGCCGCCACTTCTATGGAATATTCCATCAAGTCTTGTTAATACACCTCAACACTCCAAGGTCATGTTAGTGTAACACCTCACTACCTATGGATCTACTAGCATGATTACATGCATGAACATCAAGGCCTATAAGAAGCCTTAGAAACCATCGGCTCTCCTTTTAGAACTCCACTTCCAACTCTTCAAACCACTCTTGACAACATGCAAACCACCTCAAAACCCCTAAAACCAATCGGCAATCATGCAACCATCTTCAACCTATCTTATTAACCCTTTAAACCTACTCTTCTAAGTCTAATATACCTCTTATTCCAACAAAAACCCAACCCAACCAAGCCCACAAGTAATCGGCCCCCATATTAAGTAACCAAGCAATTGTGGATCAAGTTGTTTTCTTGAGTAAGTTGAGTCTAGAGTCCCTTAAGGTCGTGTGCCAAGCTGTAATGGCCAGCTTTTAGTTAGATCTTTACGCCTAAGCTGTAATGGCCAGCTATACGTATGATTATTTGTATATATATGTGCAATAACTTGATTTGTGTTGAAACAGGAAACCGTGGAAAATAGAACTCTTGCTTTGAACGAAACCGTAGACTAGGAAGTAATTAACGTGAGTGCATGTACCCCTATGTTTAAATGATTTTGGGGTGAATGCATGTTAGTTTTTACGTGTGATTTGGTAAAATATTGGTTCATGATCATGAAAGAGTTAATAGAATCGGTCGAATAGAAATCACGTAGAATGGATCCATTCGGTATCAACGGGATGTATTTTTCTAAACCAAGTAGAGGTTTGGAACCACACTAAGCATTTGTATGGTGCTCCATCGTTAAATATGTCCCACCTTAGAATGACCGAACCATATGAGAATTGTTGTTATTATTTATAAACGAGTCTAAATCTGGCATCACTCACTAGCTTTGTGGCTAACGTATTTTTAACATGCATTTCAGGTTGATTAGATTATGGGAACCCGAGCTCAAAAACGTGCAAGTTCAAGTCTTAATGTGTAATCAAGTAAAAACGGCTCTTGGGCCGGTTTACAAAATAAATGGGCTTCGGCCCAAGTATGTAATAATTAGAGATGTTTAAAAGCTATGTTTTAAAGTCTTAATGGGCTTCGGCCCAAGTGCTAAGAACTCGGAACATGAAGTGTAAGGGCTCGGCCCAATTAACATGGTTTTGGGCTTGGCCCGGTTGTATGTCTATATGGGCTCGGCCCATGTGAAATAAATAAAAGTGTGTTATATTAAGTATAAAAGAATTATTAGAATAAATAAATTGGTAATTAATAACACGTGTCACGATTACCAATCCGTAATGACTCGCTAATTTTCGGGTCGTTACAGGTTGGTATCAGAGCTCGGGTTCGGGGATAGTGGGGAGTTTATAGAACTAACTTAATAATACTTGTTGTGATTATTTGTAATAGAATGACTCGAGGGGAAGAGATAAACCAGGAAGGACAAGACAATCGGGGAAAAGCCCCGATGGAGTATGAAGAAGGAGAAATTAGGAATGAAGAGGTTGTAGAAGACAACGACAATTTACGCTTCCCCGACATAGAAGCGCTTGTAAATGAAATCCCGGGTCTAACATGGGGAAATAACGGGGTGGAGTTAAATTTAGGAGGGGTTGGCGTTATCGGTCCTCTCCCCGAGCCTATCCTCACCAACTCCGAACCCAATCCATTTATACCCGAGATGCCATTTTACGGGCCCTCTCCTTACTATTACTCGAACTCGCCATTCCAAGACTTCACTAACGCATCAAGTAATTTATCCGTGGAAGGGTCGAGTAATTTGAGCCCATATCCCTCGCCGTTTGGAAACCCATACCCCACGGCCCACCAAGGCCCATACCCCACGGCCCCTTACCCAATGGTGCCACCTACGCCCGTGGTAGATCCATATTACGAAGCCGCCATGTTTAACCATAATAATATTCCCTTTCCACCCAACGAATTTGTGCCAAGAAAAGACTATTTGGAACTTGTGGAAAATTATTATCGAATGAAAACGCAAAGAGACCAAGCACTAAACACGGCGGAAGACTTAAGGAGGTTGATCAAACGATTCGGGTATCAATCCCGACAATTGATCGATGAGTCGAAGTATCCACTTCCTTAGAGGGGATCGAAGGGTGGTATGGTGAGGGTGGGGTAAGAGTAGTGGCGAGGTCTAAATAAATGGGTTTGGTGTGTATGTGTGAAGTTGTTAGTTTAAGTCTTTGTGGTGATGGTATGTGTGGTATTTTAGTTATGTGGTTATGATGGTAGTATGTTTAATGTGGTGATTGGAATATGTAACATCCAAAATTTTTGGTTATAAAATAGTTATATTTGGATGTATAAACTAGTGTGTTTAATTAAAAATGAGATTGTGGTATAAATCAAAAAGTAACATGAGATATGACTATACAAATTTTAATGATAAAATGACAAGTTAAAGTATATGTGTGCACTAATTAATAAGCGCAAATTACAAAGGACTTGAGTAATATAGTAGTAAATTGTTATAACAATAATACTAATCTAAGTAAAATGTATTATTATAGAAAAATGCCGCGAAGATCCGAGAGAGGCAAAGAACCAGAGACACCAAAAAGAAATAACGCTTCTTCATCCAAACAAACCACGGCCGAGGAACCCTTGACCGAAGAAACCCCGGTAACCCCGGAAACTAGTGAACTAGAAGAGAAAATGAGGAAGTTAGTCCTAGAAAGTTTGCAAGATTCAATTCCCACCCTCATAAGTATGATAGAAAAGTCACCCGGTTCAAAAACTCTAGAGAAAAATCCGGAAAATGTTGTAGTAAATGTGGAAGATGAACAATTAAGGCCTCGATCTTGTGACTATAAAACCTTTATGGCTTGTAAGCCAGAACTCTTTGACGGCAGCACGGGAGCTGCCGGAGCCATTCGTTGGCTTGAAGAGATGGAAGCTAGCTTAGAAATAAGCAATTGTGCTCCTAGAGACCAAGTTAAGTTTGCTACTCACTCTTTACGAGCTGAGGCGCTAAACTGGTGGAATATGATTCGACAAGTTAGAGGTAGAGAAGTAGTAGCCACTATGACTTGGATAGAATTCCGAACCCTGTTGACTGAAAAATATTGTCCCATGAACGAAATTGAAAAGATGGAAATGGAATTTCTAGGGCTCGAGATGAAAAGTTTAGACTGTGTCAGCTATATAAACCGTTTCAACCAACTTGCTCGATTAGTACCTCACCAAGTTACCCCCGAACCAAAAAGAATTAGGAGGTTCATTTGGGGATTAATCCCTCAAATTCAAGGAATCGTTAGGGGAGCTAAACCGACTAGGTATGACACTGCTTGTGAATTAGCTCTAAGCTTGACCGATGATATAGTTAGACACAAGGAAAGAGATAAAGTGTCGGTAGGAAGTAAAAGGGGATGGAATGAAATCTTTAGGTCCACAAATTATAATACATCAGGAAAGAGCCAAGAAACCCCCAAAGAACAGGAAAATCCGGGAAAAAGACCCTACCGAGGAAATAATCCCTACTGTTCCATGTGTAAGTACTATCATGTCGGTGAATGCAAGCAGAAATGTAATACTTGTGGTCGGTACCATTTTGGTGAGTGTAGAGGAGCCCATTGTCAAAAATGCAAAAAGGTAGGACACACTACGGCTGAATGTCGATACACTCCAGACCGTCCACGAGTCTGTTTTGAGTGTAAGGAACCGGGGCATTACAAGAACGAATGCCCAAAACTCAAGAATCAGCCCAAGAAAGACCAAGCAAGGGGAAGAGCATTTGTAATCAATGCCGCAGAAGCACGTGACGAACCGGACCTAGTCACGGGTATGTTCTATATCAATCAATTACATGTTTATGTTTTGTTCGATACAGGTGCAAACCTTAGTTTTATTTCTAAAAGGTTAGTCGAAAAGATAAACATCCTTCCCGAACCAATGACTCAAACCTACGAAATAGAAATAGCTGATGGTAAGGTTTTGCAAGCCAATGAAGTCTTTAAAAATCTGACTTTAATCATGGAAGAACAAGAGTTTAAAATAAACCTAATACCCATGAGTCTAGGAGAATTTGATGTAATAATAGGGATGGATTGGCTAGCCGCAAATCAAGCGGAGATAGTCTGTAAAGAAAAACTTGTGAGAATTCCCTTAACCCATCAAGAAACTTTAGTAGTCCAGGGAGAAAAACCAAGAGGTATCTTAAGCTTAATCTCTAGCGCAAAAATGATGAAGTATTTAAAAAAGGGACATCAACTCTTTTTAATCCATGTAAATTTAGGAAATGAGGAAAAAGGAGCAGAGATTAATGAAATTAAGGTAGTATCAGAATACAAAGATGTATTTCCAAACGAACTCCCAGGGTTACCACCATTCCGACAGGTGGAATTTGAAATTAACCTAGTTCCTGGAGCCGCACCTGTTGCCAGAGCTCCATATAGGTTAGCCACCACCGAAATGAAAGAACTCACGAACCAATTAGAGGAACTGATAGAAAGAGGTTTTATAAGGCCAAGTACCTCCCCTTGGGGAGCACCAGTACTTTTTGTCAAAAAGAAAGATGGTTCCATGAGGATGTGTATAGATTACAGGGAACTAAATAAGTTGACAATCAAAAATAGGTACCCATTACCTAGAATAGATGACCTGTTTGATCAATTAAACGGAGCGAAATATTTTTCAAAAATCGATCTTAGGTCTGGATATCACCAATTGAAGATAAGAGATGAGGATGTTCCAAAAAATGCTTTTAGAACTAGGTATGGACATTATGAATTCCTAGTTATGCCATTTGGTTTAACCAACGCTCCTGCTGTTTTCATGGACCTAATGAATAGGATTTGTCGACCTTATTTGGATAAGTGTGTGATTGTATTTTTAGATGACATTCTGATTTATTCAAAAACTGAGAGTGAGCATGAAAAGCACTTAAGAGAAGTCCTAGAAACTTTAAGAAACGAAAAACTGTATGCTAAGTTTTCGAAATGTGAATTTTGGGTAAGAGAAATTAAGTTTTTAGGACATGTGATCAACGACCATGGAATTCAAGTAGACCCAACCAAGATAGAAGCAATACAGATGTGGGAAGCTCCTAAAAACCCAAGTGAGATTCGACAATTTTTAGGGCTAGCTGGATATTACAGGCGATTTATAGAAAACTTTGCTAGACTAGCCTTACCACTCACCACCCTGACCAGGAAAAATTCTAAATTCGAGTGGAAAGAAAAACAAGAAAAAGCCTTTCAAGAACTTAAGGAAAGATTGTGTAAAGCCCCAGTGTTGACATTACCAGTAGAAGGAAAAGCTTTTACTGTGTATTGTGACGCATCTCAACAAGGGTTAGGATGTGTACTAATGCAAGAAGATCAGGTTATAGCATATGCATCTCGACAGTTAAAAAGACATGAACAGAACTATGCTACGCATGATTTAGAGTTAGGAGCTATTATATTTGCTTTAAAAATTTGGAGACACTATTTATATGGAACCAAGTGTACCGTTTACACTGACCATAAGGGTCTCCAACATATTTTTGATCAAAAGCTGCTAAACATGCGTCAGAGGAGATGGATAGAGGTTCTAAGTGACTATGACTGTGATATTAAATATCACCCAGGAAAGGCCAATATTGTAGCAGATGCCTTGAGCCGAAAAGAAAGACCCTTAAGAGATAGAGCCTTTAAGGTCACTTTGATTAACGAATTTTTAAACCAACTCCGAGAATGTCAACGGAGAGCATTAGAACCTACCCAGTTAAGTGGAGAACTTTTAAATGGAGAAGAAGCAAGATTGGAGGAAGGAACGGATGGAATCTTTAGATACAATCGAAGAATCTGGATACCCAGATATGGTGAACAAAGAAGAATAGTTTTGAGCGAAACCCATAACTCTAAGTATTCTATTCACCCAGGAAACCATAAAATGTATAAAGATTTGAGGAAAAACTTCTGGTGGCCTGGCATGAAAAAGAGTGTGGGAGAATTCATAGCTCAGTGTGTGACTTGTTCGAAGGTGAAAGCCGAACACCAAAAACCCAGTGGGTTATTGATCCAACCAGAGATTCCAGTCTGGAAATGGGATCAAATCACTATGGACTTTGTAACCAAATTGCCAAGAACCCAAAGTGGTAACGATACCATCTGGGTTATCGTTGATAGATTAACCAAGTCTGCCCATTTTCTACCCATACAAGAGACCTTTGGAACGGAAAAATTAGCAAGAATCTATATAAAAGAAATTGTGTCCCGACACGGGATACCTATTTCAATTATATCGGATAGGGATAGTCATTTTACTTCCCGATTTTGGAAAACGTTCCAAGAAGCGTTAGGTTCCCAGATTAAGCTCAGCACCGCCTATCACCCTCAGACAGACGGGCAAAGTGAAAGAACAATTCAAACATTAGAAGACATGCTGAGAGCATGTGTCCTGGAGTTTAGTGGGAGTTGGGATACACACCTGCCGTTAATAGAATTTTCTTATAACAATAGTTACCACGCTTCCATTCAAGCTGCACCCTTTGAGGCGTTATACGGTAGGAGGTGTAGATCTCCGATCTGCTGGAACGAAATTGGAGAAAACCAACTCACAGGGCCAGAAATTATCCAAGAAACAACAGACAAGATCGTGCAAATCAAGAAAAGATTGGAAGAAGCGAGAAGCAGGCAGAAAAGCTATGCGGATAAGCGAAGGCGACCTTTGGAATTCCAAATAGGAGATTATGTCCTATTGAAAGTGTCACCCTGGAAAGGGGTGATAAGATTCCAAAGAAGAGGAAAATTGAATCCACGTTTCATAGGACCTTATCAAATTAAAGATAAGGTGGGACCGGTAGCCTATCGTTTAGAACTACCGCCAGAGTTAAGCGAAATTCATGATGTGTTTCACGTCTCAAATCTAAGGAAATGTATAATAGAAACCCAAACTATCATTCCATTAGATAATGTGAAAGTTAGTCCTCAACTCCATTTTACTGAGGAACCCATAGAGATCATGGCACGACAAGAAAGAAAAATGAGAAGAGGAAAGATTCCAATTGTACAAGTAAAATGGAATACTAGATTGGGGCCTGAAATTACTTTTGAAAGAGAAGACGTGATGAAAGCCAAATACCCCCACCTATTTGAAAATCAGGTATTACAAATAAAAATTTCGGGGACGAAATTTCCTAAGGGGGGGAGAGTGTAACAACCGGAAAATTATGACGTCATAATTAACATAATTAGGCTAATTAATAATACTTAATTATTATAATGATTGGGCCACCTATAGGCCCAATAACTTACCCACACCATAAGTCCGGCCCAATAAACCTTTTCATGTGGGCCGAATGAAAAATAGAGCCCGATTAATTATTGGGCCTAACTAGTAACCCGGCAGAAAAGAAGTGGGCCGAGTATATGTAGTAATGGGCCTCTTATTAAACCCGATAGACATAAGCCAAATTTTAAGAATTAAAGCCCAACACCTCTAGGTATTATATGGGCTTAGATTAACAAATATAAGGCAAGCCCACTAATAATTATTTAAAGAAATCGGCCCACCTTGGAAAGAGATTGCCGCCACTTCTATGGAATATTCCATCAAGTCTTGTTAATACACCTCAACACTCCAAGGTCATGTTAGTGTAACACCTCACTACCTATGGATCTACTAGCATGATTACATGCATGAACATCAAGGCCTATAAGAAGCCTTAGAAACCATCGGCTCTCCTTTTAGAACTCCACTTCCAACTCTTCAAACCACTCTTGACAACATGCAAACCACCTCTAAACCCCTAAAACCAATCGGCAATCATGCAACCATCTTCAACCTATCTTATTAACCCTTTAAACCTACTCTTCTAAGTCTAATATACCTCTTATTCCAACAAAAACCCAACCCAACCAAGCCCACAAGTAATCGGCCCCCATATTAAGTAACCAAGCAATTGTGGATCAAGTTGTTTTCTTGAGTAAGTTGAGTCTAGAGTCCCTTAAGGTCGTGTGCCAAGCTGTAATGGCCAGCTTTTAGTTAGATCTTTACGCCTAAGCTGTAATGGCCAGCTATACGTATGATTATTTGTATATATATGTGCAATAACTTGATTTGTGTTGAAACAGGAAACCGTGGAAAATAGAACTCTTGCTTTGAACGAAACCGTAGACTAGGAAGTAATTAACGTGAGTGCATGTACCCCTATGTTTAAATGATTTTGGGGTGAATGCATGTTAGTTTTTACGTGTGATTTGGTAAAATATTGGTTCATGATCATGAAAGAGTTAATAGAATCGGTCGAATAGAAATCACGTAGAATGGATCCATTCGGTATCAACGGGATGTATTTTTCTAAACCAAGTAGAGGTTTGGAACCACACTAAGCATTTGTATGGTGCTCCATCGTTAAATATGTCCCACCTTAGAATGACCGAACCATATGAGAATTGTTGTTATTATTTATAAACGAGTCTAAATCTGGCATCACTCACTAGCTTTGTGGCTAACGTATTTTTAACATGCATTTCAGGTTGATTAGATTATGGGAACCCGAGCTCAAAAACGTGCAAGTTCAAGTCTTAATGTGTAATCAAGTAAAAACGGCTCTTGGGCCGGTTTACAAAATAAATGGGCTTCGGCCCAAGTATGTAATAATTAGAGATGTTTAAAAGCTATGTTTTAAAGTCTTAATGGGCTTCGGCCCAAGTGCTAAGAACTCGGAACATGAAGTGTAAGGGCTCGGCCCAATTAACATGGTTTTGGGCTTGGCCCGGTTGTATGTCTATATGGGCTCGGCCCATGTGAAATAAATAAAAGTGTGTTATATTAAGTATAAAAGAATTATTAGAATAAATAAATTGGTAATTAATAACACGTGTCACGATTACCAATCCGTAATGACTCGCTAATTTTCGGGTCGTTACAACATCATCATCATCTTCTTTCTTCTTCCTTTCCTTCACATTCTCCACATTCAAAACGTTAGGTCTAACAGACTTATTATGACCCACATAACTTAAAATACTTTTAAACACACCCATTTCATGGATTTTCAATTTAGCCTTCAAAGCACCAAACTTTTTCATGATGTTTAATATTGTTGAAAGAGACAGACAAAAAGGAATGATGAATGAGACATATGGATATAGATATATATATAGAAGAAAGAAAAAATTACGTCGTTAGTCCCTGTGGTTTCCCTCCAGTTGCAATGTAAGGTATTAAGGTTTTATTGTTTCACTTTGGGGTATTAAAGTTCTAATTTGTTTCAATGCCAGGTATTAAGCTTTTAATTTGTTTCAATGTAGGGTATTAGAGACTAACCTAGTTAAAACTTAACTAAGTTTGAGGGGTATTATGGTCCATTCACCTGTTTATTTCTTTTAACCAATTAATACATATATTATAGATTTTGAGGGACTAAACCTGTCAAGTTTTCAAAGTTTTATGTATAGGGGTCAAACACCCCCTTTACCTATTCTTGCACATGTTGCCAAACACCCCTCATTTAGTCCCACCTATATAAACCTCCCCCTCCCCCTTCTTGTTTGTGCAGACACAAACAAACACACACACTTACTGTGTGTCGACAACAACCCTCAAGAGGTCTTCTCCTCCGGTGATCATGACCGGAGTTCGGTGCCGGTGCTTTCCTCTCTGGCGACTACCTCCTCCCTTCTTCTTAAACGTAACCATCGAGAAACAGATGTTTTGTTTTTCGTTTATGCTTGATTCTATGTTATGAATTTGATGATACATTTGTTTGATCAGATCTTGTTTTTCATGTAACCTAAAATGATTCCAAACTACCTGATATCTTTTATCCACCCTCTTTTAAGTGATTGCTGCTTTTGTAGTATCAGTTACCTATGACCCGATCCTATCACGCCGTTCAGGCCTTGAACCGCTTATACAGCCCGGAACCCTCTTCATCAATGAAACAAATCTTCAGATCTTTTTAACCCACAAACTCTGTTTTGGCTTTGTTTTAAGCATGTTCAAACTATGACAAGTTAAAGAATTTCAAATTTTTGAGTTAGGGCTGATTATCGGGTCAAAAGCAGACGTCTGAACCAGAAGCGAAACTGTTAGAACGTATAGGTGGATCTTATACGATCAAGGTTTGAGGGTTAGGGTTTGGTTTGGGTTGAATTGGGGAAGATGGCCTGCATCGATTTCATTTATAAAGAATATGATCGGAATAATAACTATCTGATATCTTAGATCAGCTGGTTTGCCTGTTCTTTTAATAAGCCAAGGTCCCAGGTTCGAGTCTTGATCAAGTGGGTTTTGGCTTTTATTTTGTTTTTCTTTATAAATAGGTGAATGGACCATAATACCCCTCAAACTTAGTTAAGTTTTAACTAGGTTAGTCCCTAATACCCTACATTGAAACAAATTAAAAACTTAATACCTGGCATTGAAACAAATTAGAACTTTAATACCCCAAAGTGAAACAATAAAACCTTAATACCTTACATTGCAACTGGAGGGAAACCACAGGGACTAACGGCGTAATTTTTTCTAGAAGAAAAGAGATTGTATGGTAAATTGTATATGTATGGTAAATTAATAGGAGAGAGATGAGAAGGGTTATGTATGGTAAATTGTATATGTATGGTAAAGATATATGTATGGTAAATTGTATATGTATGGTAAACATATAGCTAACTGTTTCTCTCTATCTCATTAAATAATCGGTGCATTATATACAAATGATTTCTTCAGTTATGACAATCTTAACATAAAATTGCATTTGAAAAAAAAAAAAAATTGTCACATTTGTTATAATATGATTTTATTTATAATTATGCACCGTAATCCTTTTTTTTCAAAACTCAACTAATACAGTAAAATACCTTCCAAAAAAAAAAAAAAAAAACTAATACGGTAAAAGCAAGTTAAGCATAACATGTATAAATATAAATGTTATTTTATGTTATTGTCGTATGTCCAAAAGCAAATCACACTCCTAATGCTTTCATTGCTTTAGAATACACATTAGAACTTCCATTGCCTGAAAATTAAGTTAAAACCTTTTGTAGTTTGTTATTCTATATGCTATTTGTCATTTACAACACCTAGTATTTATCATCTACAAAGAAAAAAATAAAGTGTTCTTATTGATAATAGCCGTTCGAGGCTTAAAATAAAAAAAAATAATAAGACGTGACTGTAAAGGCGGACCACGCCAAACAACATTAAAATTCTTTGTTTTTTTCACCTAAAACGGCAAAAATATACAACTTCCATGTTAACATATTGAGCGGTGTAAATATATCATTATATCTAAAAATATATGGAAGCTACCACCCCTGTTCAAAATGACAACATTCAGCTTCAATATGCTTATGGTTAAACATGCATTTTTAAGTTAGTATTTAGCATTGCCGCAAAAGTGGTTGGTCTTCCATGCAACATGCCTTAACATCGTCCTCTAGCGCAGTCTTTTAGGTCACACGCACCCCTGCTCTCGCCTCAATTTCTATTATTCTTGGTCGCCTGCTTGTTTTCTTATTTCAATCTGCTTTGATAGTTAAAGGTTACTACAACCTTGAAGAATAAAAAAGGCATGAATATGAGAAGAAATGGAGCCACTACCTTTTTGGCGTTTGTATGTGGTATTTACACTCCAATCCATTATGGCTCTAGTTTTCTTGCCAACAACACATCTCTGAAGCAATAATACGAGACAATAACCTGCACATATGAGAAGAGTAACCAATGGTTTAGGCGTTTTCTTAAAAGCGCCTAAACGATTATGTTTTATGCGCTTTCTTGAAACACCTACACGATTATGGTTTAGGCGCTTCCTTTGAAAGCGCCTAAACTATTATAATTTAGGCGCTTCCTTATTCCCATGAAGCTGCCAAAACAGCCCCAAACATACTAACATACTGCTGTCTAAATAGTGCAGCTTTATTGCTAACAAAATAGTCTTAAACGCACAGCTTAATTACAACAAAAGTGCCCCAAATGCGCAGCTTTATTGCTGCCAAAACAGCCTCAAGCGCACAACTTAATTGCTGCCAAACTGCCCCAAACGCAAAACTTAATTGCTGACAAAACAGCTATGAAAGTTGTTATTTAGAACCCACTTGATCAACTTTATCGGTGGGAAAAAAAGCATCCTACCCAACCCTAACACGCAGGGCTGGTCATTGTTCAAACAACAACACTTTTTAGAAAGTTTGGCTTGTTTTGTGCTTCCATCTTCACAAAAGACATCCTTTTTGGGCGTCAGAAGAAAATAGGGCTTAATATGATTCCTTAATTTCTATATTAGGTTAATATAACAATTAGTAATCTTAAAAATAATAGTAAATATCAAGTAGCTATAAAAAAGTACTACTGAAAATGTTTTCTTTACAGATCTGATCATATTGAAGGCTCTTATCCATAAAATCTATAAACCTTTTTTTGTCTTTTGGACTAAACACACTTTATAAAATTTAAAAGAACCATAACCTGTGCAACAGCTGAACCAATGCGCTTAGCTTCATTAGGTGCATCTTTCTCATTTCCATGAAGGATTGCATACTCATACACTTTCTTAAAACTGAGATAATTACATAATGACATATCAGCATATCATACTCCATAAAAAAACATGTGGTATATGAACGAGCTGCCCCTCACCTCCATACCCCCAACCCCAAGCAATTCCTCTAATGTACGTTCCTGGGACGGTTCCTCATGATGTGGCAATGCAAGGTATAGGACGTGGCGAAGATGCCACTCGAATGCGGGACCCCAAACCTAGCTCCATACCCCCAACCCCACACCTGTCCCGTATCTAACTTCACACAAGCCGCAATACAATAAGAATACATATTAATTACCACACAAAGTTAAGTTACGTAAAGAATAAGTTGAAGGGACCTGATATGGCATGCTATTAGCAGAAAGAAAGATACCTACTGCGGATGCCTTACGAATTAGAGGGTCCCGAATATAAACCTGACATGTTCGGTATGTGGTTTGAATCAGGGAACAGCTCAACACTTGCTGATTGACTACGTTTTCGCGAGAACGGTCTGGTGGCAGATCTGCACATGGTTAAAAATCCCTATCAAATCTCAGTTTTCATCAATACAAGATGCTTTGGAGTATGGATTGGATGCGTCCGACATAGCTGAATCAGTATCAGTTAAAATACCAACAATCAAATCCCGATTTTAGTAACATTTTCAATCAATTACATATATGAAGTCAACGTACAGCTGAAACCTAAAAGCATAACCGCTGACAACCAAAGTTACTACTGTAACATTGATAATCATGACATTGAGTTTCAATTTCAATTGCTCACAATTTAATGATGTTGATGGTTTGGTACTGATTATTATTTGTATTAATGTGAGATGACAATATTATGAAACTTTGGGACGAAATTCTAGTTGGGTTTAAATGGGCATACTCTGTTTGTTCGACCAGTTTTCTATGTTATTTGCGTACGCCTGTGTATGTTTCTTTTTTCCCAAAACAGTGTTTAGGTTTTAAAACAATCAGATCAGATCTTGTTTTCAATTAACTCGATCCTTACACATCAGATCTTAATCTATACACATTCCAGCCCAGTTAATTAACTAATAGACCGATGAAAACCAGCAGATTCAGACCTATAAACACAGAAAAATGATCCCAACAAACGTCAAACGTCAAGAATTCGACTTTTTTTTTTTTTTAAGAAAAAGACAATCAAATCCGACTAATTTTTGATAGCTGAATTAGTATTATATGAGAATAAGTCATTACTTTTTTGCTGTTAACACAAAACTTTGTAAATAAAACTGAAAACCTGAACAATGATTTTCGACTTCGTATTATATGTTTTGCAGAAAGACCATTTTCAAACATCTAAACATTTGATTTTCTGATTTTTATATGTTCAAGTAGCAAAAGCACATCCAAACACCATTTTCTAGTTCTACAGCCTTCAAATATAATAAAAAAAAACCTTAATATAATTTCCCTTTAAATCAAAGTCCAAAAAATAAAACAATATGCTACTAGTAATTTATTTGCAGCCTGTATGCATAAAAAGCTAACTATTCACAACAAAACAAACTGTTTTGCTTTTGATAAGTATAATTTAGGCTATTTAATTACACAAAAACCTAACCATACACAATAAAAACTAACAAAATGCCACAACCAACAAAACAAAAATCGAATCTTGTTTAAGATAAAAGCCCAACTACTTTAACTTATGAGTAAAAATGATCGATTTCATGTATCTATTATGAAAACAACACTTAAATGGGGCTTTTTGAATCGAACTGAATTACACATTTTCAGTTTGGTTTTCAATCGATTCAGAGTAGTTTTTCTAAAACACAACAGTTAACAAAAAGCCCCAATCGTACAAAAGACAATTACAAACAATTCATTTAGGGAATGTAAATAACAGAAAACTTACTTGAGCAATGTCTGATTTGAACTTCAAACTTCAAATTAGGGTTTGATTTGAGAAGGAGGCGATGTCTGATTTGAGGGTTTGGAACGAGCAGATTATTTTGTTATGAGAGAGAGGTGTTTGATTTGAGTAGGGATGGCAATGGGTCGGGTTTGAGACGGGTATAGGTAATCCCAACCTCATACCCGGTTAGGTATGCTTGTCCCAAACCCGACCCAAAACCCATCGGGTTTGTGTCGGGTAATTACCCATCGGGTATCGGGTATACCCGCGGGTTTCGGGTAAACCCATTAATTTTTAAAACTTATCCATTAAGTATATCCGACCAAAAACCTGACGGATATCTACTAGGCAACTATTAACCAATTACATTTAACATTATTAAATATATATCCAAATGATTACAATGTATAAGTATAAAATAATTAAATCATATAAAAACACTCAAAGACATAGATAACAAATAGTATATACTAATTTTTTATAATTTTTAGCACAAGATGACAATCTAGATGGACAATTAGATATATTATGCATACATATTTAAAAAGATATATTAGAAATTATATTGGGTATCTAATCGGGTAAGTGGGTATACGTTATCGGGTCGGGTAAACGGTATATCATCAAATCCCAAACCCGTCCCAAACCCGCGAAAAAATAAAAACTAATCCCATACCCGGACCCATACCCGATTACCCGACCCCAAACCCGTCCCAAATGTGTCGGGTTTCGGTTTACCCATCGGGTTCGGGTTTGATTGCCATCCCTAGATTTGAGAGAGGTTTCTTATGTACGTGTTTATTTTGTTATGAGAGAGAGAGGGGGAAGGTTTATGGGGAAGGATTTTAGATTTTAGGTGACATCACACTCATTTTAAAACCGTCATGCTTTTTTATTTTATGACGAAAAATTATTGACACTCATAAAAAAACGTCAAGAAATTATCATTTTTTATCAAAGATGATATTTTTTTATGACATGCACCTTTGCATGTCACTAAATAGTGTATGTCGTAAAAAAGTGTCAAGAAAGGGTATTTTTGTAGTAGTGTGACTTGCTCACTTGCTATAAAGTCAACTACAAATTAAGAAATACACCGTTATCTTTTATTACATTTGTTAGAGGGAGTAAGATCAAAAAGGATGTCTTGAATAGAATATATTTGTTGCTAATAAAAGGTAGAATTTATTTAAAAAATTCTGCCTAAATTCAAACTTTTAAAACTTTTGACTTTTTATATAAGTGTATCTAAAACAAAATGTGCATTCAACGATTATTACATAGACCTCTTTGACTCGTTGGAAGCGAACTTTCGAGTATTTATTCTTAAGAATGTTCTCAACTTCTTTCTTTTGTTCAAACCAAATTTTAAAACCCAAACAAAAAACCGCGCCCAATAGAAAATGTCTATTTATCTAAAAACCCCACTTTAATCAAATCAGGGTAAGTAGGTTCAGTAAAAACCCATATAAAGACTCTACACAGTTTATCAATAATGAAAGTAATTACACCATCAATTACCTTGAAACTGGCAAACTTGGATGGTTTTTTTCCTTGATGCTTTGTTGCAATGATGCATCAACTTTCAAAATTTCCCAAATTAGGTTCTGCAACAAAAGGGGCAACATTAAGCGATTAACATAAGATTATGAATTCAACTTCAAAACCCACATCAATTAAGACAATATCAAACTCTTAACACAATTTCGTTTAAGGAAGCAATTAATTTCAAGAAAGACGCAATTCACATTATATTTGAAGTCCTACTCCTGATGTAAACTTCATGACATAACATATTCGAGAATAATAACTAACGAAACAACAAATTAAAATGCAAGGAGGTGAAAAATCACCAAAGTTATACATTAGCCCTGCAAAGATGGCCTAAGATCCCCGATTAAATTTGAAAGCAAATTAGTTTAATGCAGAAACTATAGCATCTTGCTTCTCACTTCAATAAAGTGTACTTGATGCCCTAAGAACAAAGAGTCATTTTTTTTATCTATAATCACATAGCACATAGCATTATTCAACTTTCGCATGTCGATCAAACAAATCAAAATCATACCTCATATTAGCTTATTTATTTCCATCCATCAGGTATGACCTCTTCTTCCTTTTTGGTGTTCTCCTTGTTTACCCCCATTTGCATGAACTACAGGGACATTAAATATGTTTAAAAAAAAATCAAAAATAGAAGAGCATAAATTGGGAGTTGAAAATAATCAAGAAATTTGGTAGCATAAATCGTAACTCGTAAGCGCAATATATTGCTGGATTTTACCTTCAATTTATAACTAAAAAGAACATATGTTATGAACCAGACATGAATATGAAGCTTCTTGATGATCAGGGAATTCGGGAACAGAAACAGGACTTGAATTTTTTGAATCAGGCTCAAGCTTCTTCTTTCTCAAAACCCCTCCTGCGACATACTTTGGATCACACGATTTCTTCGAAATATTTCCCAAACTTGACAATTTACAGAACTCATAACCTCACTATTGTTCTCTAAACTTTGATGACAAATGGGCCTTTCTTTATTCAATTTCCTTGATTTGATCAAACCCTGTCGAGCAACTCATCTTTAATTTCTTATCTTTACCACCTCCTTGAAAGGTAAGAATATAAATTTCTCATTTTCAAGCTCCACAAACGTGGGAGCTTTAAGAACATACTTCCTCTGTTTCTTCAACCTCGATTCATCAATCGAGTGTCCACCGGGGATCGAATCAAGCTCCATAAGTTTCCCTACAATTATAGAACTACTCTTCAACTTATCACGACAACAAACCTCCCTAATATCATTATTTACATAGGAGGATTCTTTTATGTAAGTATCCAAAGGGAATGTGGGAAGGGCGTGAAAACAAATTCTAACTGATATATAGAACCTTCAAAAATTCTTATATATCATTATTTATTTGGTTTTTTTTTTTTCAAAAATCGAGTAAGTTATGACCAGCAGCTAATTTACATTCCTCAAAACTGGAAAGTTTTAAAAGGGTAAAAGATTATAAAAATCTGTTCCATAAATAAATACATATATAAATATAAAACAATGCAATCAACAGATAAATATCTACGTTTTCCATTCGCACATAATTTTTTTTTAATGAAGAACTGCAATCAAGGTGATCAATTGAGCAAGTTAACATCAATTCAATGCAATTACCATAGAAATATGTGTCGTTCCATCCATATAAACATCTCCTCGTTCACCGGAATCTTCGTCGGAACCCCACCAGATAGTACCTACTCATCAGCTCAACCTTCGTCGTTAGAGTAGGGTTCGGGTACAGCTGATCTAATAGAATAGAGAACATGCAACAGTAAACGGCTTACCGGAAGTTGATTGAAACCGTAACCGATTGACCGCCTGACGCCACCAAAGACTACCGCTAATACAATGATGAAAACATCATCGTCGAGTGGTGTTGATGAAATGTGCATCGACTTCGGATGGTTGACCGGAGGTCACTCCTGTCGTCACTCTCTATCTCTATGAAAAGAAGGTGTGAATGTGTTTTTGTGGATCGGGAAAGGAAGAATGGGTTGACACGTGTATTGTGGGGGTGACGCGTGTATGGCAGATGAAGCAACAACCGCCAAACACAGGCTCATAATCATAGCTAATAACACTCGCAAAAACATGAAATTACAAAAAGACCAGGCTACTGTTCATCTTTAGTTTCTAATTAGACATAGTATATATATAATAGAAGGATTTATATAAATAACCACTTCTAAGATGGTATCATAACAATAATATTAAAGTATCTATATTTGAGCATTCGCATCACCTCTACCATATTTCGTAAGTGAGAGGGCTGAGGGTGTTTGGGGTTGAGTTTTGAAATGAATTTTTAGATTATTACGTTTTGAAAACACAAATAATCCGTTTTTAGTGTTTGGGAAAAAGTTTATAAAAATAGATTTTTTGTGTTTAATAGGTTACCAAAACACAATAATCTAAAAACAGCTTCACCCCTACTGCAATAAAATGCATAATTTGTTTTCAAAAAGCAATCCTAAACACCCTCCGAGTTTTTCGTATTTTAAAAAGTAGTTGGGGGGGGGGGGGGGTTGTGAGTGAAGAAGAGAGAAAATGTTATTGTGCAATTTTATATTTAGGGGGACACTCTTTTCCCCCATTTTTTTTAATATTTTTTGAAAGTAGATGTAAGTGGAGGGGAGAGAAAATGTAACGATAATAAATAAATAAAATTATTTAGTTGAAAATGAGATAAAAAAAATTAGTGTAATTTGGTAGATGTGGGTTGAGAGCTTGATGTGAATACTCTTATACTTCATCCATGACATTTAGAGAAAAATATAGAGAATCGTAAGAAAACTACCTTAATCAAAGTATCTATCTATCTATCTATCTATCTATCTATCTATATATATAAAAGAAAACCTATATGCTTACGTGACGTGCAATGGAGGCCTCAACCTCTCATTGAGAGTGCCACGTGACATCATAATTGAAAGATTTTAGTGTTTTTGAACAATTTCCCTTTTTAATTAAAAAAAAAGATAAATATAAAACCTTAAATTAAATTGAGTTATTTTAGGAAAAAAAGATTTTAAAAATAAATTTAAAATTTTCTCTCTCATGTTTCCTCCCATAATTTTTAAACGTTTATATCTTTTATATACGAGATTTTTAAAGAAAAAAAAATTTACACCAAATTAACGACCGTTTTATTATCTTTCCAACGAGTACCATAGTCCTATATAAAAAACGGAGAAAAATCAACTATTTTTTGTGGGGTTTCGTTCATACAAGAAAAAAACACACAAAGTGTTCATGTTATTCATTAATCATGTTTTTTCTTTTAAACCAGGTTCTTATTTACGATGTTGAAAATCAGCCCAATCGCCATGTTATCATTGAAAATCAGCCCAATCTCCAGGTAATGACCCAGACCGTTTCAACCTGACCCGTCCTGTAGCGACCCGGACCGTTTCAACTCGGTCAGGCCCGGTAGCGACCTGGACCGTTTCAACCTGACCCGTCCCGTAGTGACTCGGACCGTTTCGACCCGACCGGACCCGGTAACGACCCAGACCGTTTTAACTTGACCCGTCCCGTAGCGACCCGGACTGTTTCAACCCGGCCGGGCCCGATAGCGGCCTGGACCGTTTCGACCCAACTGGGTCCGGTAACGACCCAAACCGTTTCAACCTGACCCGTCCTGCAGCGACTCAGACCGTTTCGACCCGGCCGGGCCCGCTAGCGACCCGGACGGTTTCGACCTGACCGGGCCCGGTAACGACCCAAAACGTTTCAACCTGACCCGTCCCGTAGCGACCTGGACTGTTTTGACCCGGCCGCGCCCGGTAGCGACCCAGACTGTTTCGACCTGACCGGGCCCGGTAACGACCCAGACCGTTTCAACCTGACCCGTCCCGTAGCGACTCGGAGCGATTCGAACCGGCCGGGCCCGCTATCGACCCGGACGGTTTCGACCCGACCGGGCCCGGTAACGACCCAGACCGTTTCAACCTGACCCGTCCCGTAGCGACCCGGACCGTTTCGAACCGACCGGGCGCGGTAACGACTCAGACCGTTTCAACCTGACCCGTCCCGTAGCGACCCGTACTGTTTCAACCCGACCCGGCCCGTTACCGACTCATACCGTTTCGACCTGACCGATCCCGTTAGCAACACGGACCGTTTCGACCCGACCGGGCCCGTCAACGACCGGACCATTTCGACCCGAACGGGCCGGTCAACAACCCAGACCGTTTGCACTCGATCAAACCCGCTAACGACTCGAACCATTTCCATGAGATCGGTCTCGTTAACGACCCGTGTTGTTTCGACATTGCCGTCCGTTAACGACCCGAACGGTTTCGAACCGACTGGGGTGATCAACAAATGCAAAAGATATAATTTTTTGTTTTTATTGACATTGATTTCTTTGAGGCATCAACTTGGGGTGAGTTTTAATTTAAATTTGTATATGGTTATCTAAAAATACTTATCCTGACCTATTTGTTTTTTTTTTTTTGACATACCCATCCTGACCCACTTACTTATTTCCTAAAATTAAAATTATCCATCCTAACCCCCTTGAAAAATATACTAAACCCATTTTAACCCACAAGGTCAAATTTTAAACCCAACCCAAAGTCAAGTAGATGGATTGAAATTGCCAGGTCTACGAAATATATTCAAGTTTTTGTAAAAAAATAAATAAAGTACTATATAAGAAATGAATATATACAACTTTATCGTGTATTATATTGTTTCTAAAAATTTTATATAACATTATACACAAAAGTTGTTATAAAAATATGGTTGTTCATGCGACATTATAATATTTTGTAGCACATGCAAAGAAGTAGAACCTTCTCCCAGAAACACATTTATAATGACAAAGTAGTGACTTCTTTAATATTCAAGATGCAAAATTATAATATTTATTTTATGTTTATTCATTTGATAATATATTTTAAATAGTTATATCCCATACATGCCAGAGCAACTACACTTACCTAACTGGCAACTATATGCTGTGTAACAAACATGTCACATGAATCCCTATAAATCCAAGATATTTTGAAACGAAGGCTGGCTTTTAAATTTATTTAGTATAAAGAACCATGATATAAAATTTCTCACTTGATAATTAATTAATTTCATTTTGAAGTCTAATTCAGATGGTACGTTTCGTTTAAAAATACAAAAATAAAGAAATTCTAGCTCAAAGCCTTTTCATGTGTTTACCTTCGGTTTAGCTGATTTCATTGTATTTCAAAACCAACGCCTGATTTATAGTTTTAAAAATAACTAAAACTTACCTTCTAATACTAGTATATAAAACCGAAGCAAAAACCATCTTATCACAACATCTACAGTGCATCAACTTTTTAACATTTCTAAAAGCCGCTACAACAAATTTTCAACAAAGTTTAAAAATTAAAATACATAATTTCCTCTTCAATGCTAAATCCACTTTCAAGTTTCAAACACTCAATACTTGCTAAAATTAAGAACATATATGTATGTGCGTGCACGAGCGCGTGCGCGCACGTTTGTGTGGGGCGCCCCACTGTCCCATACGTTCCACCATCCTGATTTCTATACGCTCCAATGATAATGTCATATTTCAGATGCTAAATCGACGTCATGTGTCCAACCGATTTCTTGCCTCGAAGATGCTCTTATGCACAAGAGCTAGCTCCGTAATATTTTTTTTATGTGGATAAAAAAATTAGGCGTTTCATGATAATTTTTATGTCAATTATAAAGGTAAGGATTGAAAAGTGACACTTGAATGACAACGATGACAAACAAAGATATTTGGTCATGATAGAAGAGACGATATGTTTTTTTATCATAAAGGATTTATTATGGCACTAAGAGCATTCACATCATCTTCCGTGGTGTAAGTGTGATCTCTATATTATATAGAGTTAGTATAAATGGTTGTGAGTAGAAGAGAGAGAAAATATTTGTAGAAGACACTGTTCACCAGTAAATTTGAAGGAGACACTGTTCATCCTCTATAATTTTTTAATATTTTAAAAGTGGTTGTGAGTAAAGAAGAGAAAAAGGTAATGATAAAAGTATATAATAATTATGGGGAAAGATTCTGTACAAAGTTTTTTTTTGTAAGAACTGTGAGAATAAAATGATAGTATTTTTTTTATTTTTTTTTTGAAATTTTTTCCCATATTGTTAAACATGTATTATAGTATTGAAATTTAAAAAAAATAAATAAATTTTGGTCTACAGTAATTACGTAATTACTGTTGTAGAGTTACATAATTACTCTAGTGTAATCTACTGTATTTACTTTAATGACGTAATTACACTAAAAAAATTAAATTTTTTTTTGTATTATTCATTTAGAAAGTATGTTTAAGCACTTGGGAAAAAAATTCTAAAAAAAAAATAAATCCCCCCCCCCCCCTTTGATTTTCACAGTTCTCACAAAAAAAAACAATTTTTTTTATCTTTATTCTAATAATTATTATTAAATAGAAAAAAGAGAGAAATATAATGATTTTTAGTATAATTATAGAAATGGAATGCTTTAAAATAGTTTCTAATTTTCTATTATCACATAAATACATATATATTTTCCTTATATAGATATCCAATATATCGAAAAGATGGACAATCAAACCTATTTCTCGATTTAATATATATATATATATATAAATACATATGATTGTCATAAAACATTTTAAAGTAGCTAACATATTTTGTTATAAAATGTTAAAAAGCTAAAATAAAAATGTTTGGACAGTAATTTAATTTACAAATAACAGTGTATATTTAAAATGATGGTTTTTTTAGCGGGAGTGTTTGGATGCAAGCTAATTTCTATATTAGATCAGTACATGTTTCAGTATAACTTTTCTAGCTGTTGATAATCCAAAATTCACAATGACTATTAGTTAAGTTCTAAACGTACCTACAATCTAGGGACAATGCATATTTTTTGTTAACGGCATATTTTTTGAAAAAAAGTTTTATATGTATAATTGCATACATATAATATTTTATTTATAAAATTATATTTTAGGGTCTATTTTTTCTAGTCGCCCCGACACTTAGATTTTCAGGGACAACCATGCATGTTATTAAAATTTGTACTCTAGTGTTATTAAAACATGTTATTAAAACTTGTACTCTAATGTCTATCAAGATCATGTTCGATTATATAATTTCAAATATGGTGATGTTCAACATTAATAACGACACCAAAAACTAATTTATGAGATTGAATGCACAAATATACACCGATTAATCAAATTGCAAAATTAAAGCGTATGCATGAACCTAAAAATGTAAATAAAAAAAAAAAAAGGAATTATCTTAGAAACTTAAAGATAATAATAATATATACTTATTTCATTGAAGATGTTGATTTTGCTGCTCAGCCTCTGGCCATGGCCAGGAACCTGGTTGATCCCCTATAACATTAAGCATGTTACAGAACCCTTCATCTCCAGCGACCACCGTCTGGCTCAATGGTTGACCGAGGAGATATGGTGGTGTTAAACCTCTGATCATCGACGAATTAGTCGGTATATTGTTGGAAATTTGTGTGTAATATATTGTGGTGTTGTCTTCACAACTGTTGTCAGTTCCATTGCTCCAAGATCCTTCTGTGTCTTTGTTTAAATTCATCATATTGGATCTAATGTTGTTTGATTCTTGGCCCTTTAAAGCCATCAACTGAAATCAAACATTAAGAAAATTCCAAGAAATTAAGGAACCTGATTACATATCACTACAAAATATATGTAATATACAATAATTCGCTGGTAACCGGTTACCAACGAGAAATGGTAAACGGTTACCAACGAGAAATGGCTGTCGAAAATTTCGCAGTACATATTACTGACGGACAATGGCGGATCTTGAACAAAAAATATGGTAGGGTCGGGCTCAATACACATAATTTTTTTGGTAAATTCTTGGCAAAATTTACACTACGAAGCGAAACAGTTGTGTGGGCTGAGGTCTGGTCTGGCCAGTAAAAGATCCGCCCATGCTGATAGATGTTTTCAAGGGAGTACCGAGGGGACACTTACCGACGGATTACCAACAACTGTTGTAGCATAACCCGCGGTGCTTTTTTCTTGGCATTAGCAAAAGTTTCTTTGCGATGAAAAACCAACAGTGGTTTAGCGACAAATAACCGACGGTTCTTTGTGGACAAACTTTTTAATGAATAATAACTATTCATTTACCGTGTCCGTCCACATTTTACTGATGGATTACCAACAACTGTAGCGTCGTCAGTACTTTTTTCTTGAGATTAGCAAAAGATTCTTTGCGACGGAAAACAAACTGCGGTTTAGCGATAAATTACCGGCGGTTCTTTGTGGACAAACTTTTTAATGAACATTTACTATTTTTTACTCGTATCCGTCGGTAATTACTAACGACGCTAGCCCGTCAGAAACTGTCTGTCGGTAATACTCATTTTTTTTGAACGGCCAACAAATTGGAATCACTCACGGAACACTGGAGTATCATCGTGCCACCAATGGTACCACGCGATCATATTCCACCACCAAGTCACCAATTCAGGAGGAAACTCATAATTACGAGAAAACCCCCTATGTGAGATTCGAACCCAGGACCTTATGGTCCCTAAGTCTTATCTCACCACCAAGATACCGCTCGGCTATAATGCCTTACCTAAAACGTTTCCATTAAATGTAAAAAACAGTACCTGTGCATGAAGTTTATTATTATGGTTCTTGAGTTTATCATTATCAGCTTTAATAGAGTCAACTTGTGTCTTCAACACATTATAATCTTTCTCCAACTGCTTAGTCTTCCAGCGAGCCCTTCTATTCTGGAACCATATAGCCACTTGTCTCGGTTGCAGCCCTAAAGCCCGAGCCAGTTGTCGTTTTCGCTCCGGTTCGAGCTTGTTTCCCAACTCGAAGCTTTTCTCTAGAGCCTTAACCTGCTCTAGCTTCAGTCTCTTCTTCTGTGTTCCCTCTTCGTCCGATGTCTCAGTACCCTCGTTCACTTCTGGATCATGACACCTTCCTTTACCCATATTAATATATGATATCAGTGGTTGTACATGACCTGCAAGATTATTGTTAATATTATTAATTAGTAAGTGACAAATTAACACATGGATATGTTAAGTTAATGGATATGTAGGCCGGGGACCTTGGAAATGATTATGATTATGATTATGATTATGATAGTGGTTGTGATCTTCATAGCCAAAGAACATGGGTTCAGGTGGGTGGAAAGACATGAAAATAGAAAGTTTTGTAATGTTGCAAAGGGAAAGGGAAAGATAATGAGTTTTGGGAGAATGTAACAGGGTGGGATTTTAGGGGGGTGTGTGTGATGTGAGAGGTTGTCTAATGTTGGATGATGCTAGGAAGACCACGTAACAAATTGTACTAGCCTCTTGGATACCCAAGAGATTTGCATTTTTTTTATTATTGAAATATATTAAGTAATCAATATTATAACTCCACTTTACTCGGGGAGGGGCGTCACCCGTAAAGGCAGCCTCTGGGTATCCCACTACTTTTACGGAAATATCATCGTTGGTGTCACGGGTACTACCCCTGGAAATATCAATGTTGGCAAAACACACAAAGATTATTCAACAACTCTCTTTTGGACCGGTCTTGGTCTAGTGGTATGGTGTCTCCCCTTACAAATGTGAGGTTGTGAGTTCAAATCCTTACAAATGCAAGGTTAGGTGGAAATAAGGTGATATAAAATTTGCCGTTCAAAAAAAATTGAGAAAGTGTAAGTTGAGAGAACCATAAAAACTTTTATTAACTATTGATCTAAATTAATTGTGTGGCTTAGATCAAAAGCATTTGAATTTATTTTATTTTGAATTAAATGGGGTAGTATAATAATGAAAAGTAACAAAAAGTGTATATGAGTCATTTCTTTTAACCTTCATAATCTGATTTTATTTTTCCACCTGACATGTACTCAATCACTTCTATGAAAATGAATTCTAACGGGGACACGACGCTTCACTTGGTTTTTTCAACTTCACTGATTTCTATCAATGCTGTACTGCTATATCACTTTACTGATTCAGTTCACTAAAACTGTTTTTTAGAGACAGCATTCCACTAGAAATAAAATAGAGAAAAACATAAAAGGGGGAGAGACAAACTCACGGATACCCATCCGTTAACAATATCATGGAAACTCTCCATGGATCCACTACCGGCACCACCGACGATAATGTTACCGTGCTGGTAGTGAGGTATCCATAAACATTTCTGGTTGTGCCTGCCCCTAATTTTATGTATATAATTTTCAGTTATAAGTTATAACTAATATCATAATACATGTATATTGAAAACAAAAAATTACTGAAACTTCAACCATTTAGATGAACCAAATGTAATTTCCCAAACTTGACAATTTACAGAACTCATAACCTCACTATTGTTCTCTAAACTTTGATGACAAATAGGCCTTTCTTTATTCGATTTCCTTGATTTGATCAAACCATGTCGAGCAACTCATCTTTAATTTCTTATCTTTACCACCTCCTTGAAAGGTAAGAATATAAATTTCTCATTTTCAAGCTCCACAAACGTGGGAGATTTAAGAACATACTTCCTCTGTTTCTTGAACCTCGATTCATCAATCGAGTGTCCACCGGGGATCGAATCAAGCTCCATAAGTTTCCTTACAATTATAGAACTACTCTTCAACTTATCACGACAACAAACCTCCCTAATATCATTATTTACATAGGAGGATTCTTTTATGTAAGTATCCAAAGGGAATGTGGGAAGGGCGTGAAAACAAATTCTAACTGATATATAGAACCTTCAAAAATTCTTATATATCATTATTTATTTGGTTTTTTTTTCAAAAATCGAGTAAGTTATGACCAGCAGCTAATTTACATTCCTCAAAACTGGAAAGTTTTAAAAGGGTGAAAGATTATAAAAATCTGTTCCATAAATAAATACATATATAAATATAAAACAATATAAAAGAATGCAATCAACAGATAAATATCTACGTTTTCCATTCGCACATAAATTTTTTTTTAATGAAGAACTGTAATCAAGGTGATCAATTGAGCAAGTTAACATCAATTCAATGCAATTACCATAGAAATATGTGTCGTTCCATCCATATAAACATCTCCACGTTCACTGGAATCTTCGTCGGAACCCCACCAGATAGTACCTACTCATCAGCTCAACCTTCGTCGTTAGAGTAGGGTTCGGGTACAGCTGATCTAATAGAATAGAGAACATGCAACAGTAAACGGCTTACCGGAAGTTGATTTAAACCGTAACCGATTGACTGCCTGACGCCACCAAAGACTACCGCTAATACAATGATGAAAACATCATCGTCGAGTGGTGTTGATGAAATGTGCATCGACTTCGGATGGTTGACCGGAGGTCACTCCTGTCGTCACTCTCTATCTCTATGAAAAGAAGGTGTGAATGTGTTTTTGTGGATCGGGAAATGAAGAATGGGTTGACACGTGTATTGTGGGGTGACGCGTGTATGGCAAATGAAGCAACAACCGCCAAACACAGGCTCATAATAATAGCTAATAACCCTCGCAAAAACATGAAATTACAAAAGACCATTCTACTGTTCATCTTTAGTTTCTAATTAGACATAGTATATATAATAGAAGGATTTATATAAATAGCCACTTCTAAGATGGTATCATAACAATAATATTAAAGTATCTATATTTGAGCATTCGCATTAGCTCCAACATATTTCGTAAGTGAGAGGGCTGAGGGTGTTTGGGGTTGAGTTTTGAAATGAATTTTTAGATTATTATGTTTTGAAAACACAAATAATACGTTTTTAGTGTTTGGGAAAACGTTTATAAAAATAGATTTTTTGTGTTTAATAGGTTACCAAAACACAATAATCTAAAAGAAGCTTCACCCCTACTGCAATAAAATGCATAATTTGTTTTCAAAAAGCAATCCTAAACACTCTCCGAGTTTTTCGTATTTTAAAAAGTAGTTGGGGGGGGGGGGGGGGGGAGGGGGTTTGTGAGTGAAGAAGAGAGAAAATGTTATTGTGCAATTTTATATTTTTGGGGACACTCTTTTCCCCCATTTATTTATTTTTAATATTTTTTTGAAAGTGGATGTAAGTGGAGGGGAGAGAAAATGTAACTATAATAAATAAATAAAATTATTTAGTTGAAAATGAGATAAAAAAAATTAGTGTAATTTGATAGATGTGGGTTGAGAACTTGATGTGAATGCTCTTATACTTCATCCATGACATTTAGAGAAAAATATAGAGAATCGTAAGAAAACTACCTTAATCAAAGTATCTATCTATACATGATTTAACTATAAAACAAAAATTTTCTCCTAGACTTGTTTAATTTTAAAAAACCTTTCACATCCAATTCTTCATTCTTTTCTTTATCTTACTCATAAATAATTTTTTTTAATGGCAAGATTGTTATTGCAGAAATAATTATAAAACATTGTCTCGCAAGTTGCTTGAACAAAAACCTTTCATCTCCTGTTACAAAAACATTACAAACCAAGATTCAAATTATTCTTCAAACCTCACACATTCATCCTACTCTATGTGCGACCGCTTTGCTCTATGTTTCAACCATGTGAACATCAAGACTAATTTCCCCAAATATACGTGGAATGGAGATACCTTTACCCGGGAAAACTAGTTCATTCCGAGCCTTCCATACCACCCAACACATCACCAAAATTATTAGTTGTATCATTCCATTTTGTATTTTGGAGGCACCGACTGGCGACTTCCTTATATACTTGCAACTAGTCTATCACCAAGTGAGTATTAAAGGTAGGAATCTTGCAACAAACACACACTTTCTGCCAAATTCCGGTTACATTGCCGCGGGATGTGAATAAGTGATTCGTGTCTTCGTCTTGGTCAGCACACAACCTGCATATGGTTGAGCGGTGAATGATTTTTCTTTTCTGTAGCCCAAGTAGCGTTGGTAATCTATTCTATTTAGCACGCTAACCTCATATTGCTTTCCCCCTATTCACCCAATAAGACCACATCCTCCCCGTACATTAAATGCATAACCTTCGGTCCATTATTTAGTAATTGTAAGCCCCTAAAAACACCCAACTCCTTTTTTGATAAACAGTGGCGGATTCAGAATTTTTTTTGACGGGGGGCACAAATTAGTTGCGTTAAAAGAATGCGGGTCAAAAAATTCGGGTCAAAATTGGCCGGTAAAATCAATTCATACTTATCCACTTAATAATAAATGGATAACAAGTAGTCATGATATAAACCAATGTTAACCAGATAACAAGTCATATCATAAATAGGTGATAATTAAATTAAATCAAGTTATAATATAAACCACTGCTAATCGAATGATATAATCATAATGAAGTAAATATTCAAAACGTTTTGGGTACCGTTACGACTGTTCGTTTCTTTTAAACTTATTTAGGTGGTGTTAGTTGGTGTAATAATCTATATCATATTAAAGTGTATCTAAAAACATATACGGAGTATCTAATTTAAGAATAAAAAACTTATAAAGAATAAAAACAATAAACTAATTAATAGGACAAGTTAAAGAAAAAAATTAAATAACACTGAGAGTTTTATTATTTTAAATAAATAAAATACCATTAAAATTTGAGAATAGATGTACTATTAATCACCCAGGCCTTTTCCTCCGCTTTGTACTATTTTTCATTAAAAAAATCAAATTTAAACTTTTGCTTTTTGGGTCATCTTCTACAACTCTCTTTTCTAGTTTAACTCCACTTTACAAGAGCTTGCCGCCTCTGCAACCCCTTAGCTTGCCAGGTAAAAAAAAAAAGCTTTATATACACGCATAGTGACTGCCGGACGGTGGGCACCGGCCCACCGTACATATCAAGTGAATCCGCCACTGTTGATAAATCCAGTTAACGCCTCCATTGCAATAACAAATATGAATGGAGACAATGTGAATGATTTTTCTTTTCTCTATACATTGTAATCATTTACATACATATTTGATAATGCTAAATGTATTGGTTAGTAGTCACGCAATAGATACCCAACAAGTTTTTAGTCACATATACCCAATGGATAAATTTTTAAAATTAAGGGGTTTACCCGAAACCCGCAGATATACCCGATACCCGATGAGTAATTACCCGATACAAACCCGACGGGTGTTGGGACGGGTTTGGGACAAACATACCTAATTAGGTATGGGGTTGGGATTACCTAAACCCGTCCCAAACCCGACCCATTGCCATGCCTAGTTAAAAGTGATCATATGGTAAACAACCGGAGAATCAATTAATTTAACAAAACGTGTCAAATTTAACCTAACAATTCACTTTTTACAAAATGACGTTTATGGTTGGTGATATTTTGGTGAACCGTCCATGAAGTCGCCATTACGGATCCGCTAGTGGCGCATCATTGTAAGATGGTAAAATACTGAGTTGGTTGATTGTATTCTATTCAATAGAGTTACAATATATAGAGATAAACCGGGCCCGTGGGCTCTATACTAAAACCCTAAATAATATATTCTAATACTCCCCTGCAGTCAGAGCGGTAGAGCATCGGACACTCAGACTGGAAAACAATTATAATAACAAAAAAAAAAAAACATAAATGACACTGAACATAACAATAAAAATAAAAAGACTTGTCTCGATTTCAGTTCTTGACTTGTTGGTCCAAAATTCTGCAATCTTCTTGACTTTGCCAAAAAAATTATCTGTACTCTTCAATACTTGACTTTATTTCGGTCCACGACTTCCCCTTGTTTGGTTTTGTTTCTTTAGTTCCCAGAATGATAAACAAGATTCGCTAGATCCCAATAAAGTCACAATGTCATCTTTGTTGGCCATGATAATACAAAAGATAAAAGATAAAAGAGAGGTTGTGGGAAAGAAAAAAAAAGATAAAAGGAAAGACAAATAGACACCCTACGACCATTGTCGTGTGGCGGTGTGTCAACACTAGGAGGGGGCGAAGGCCGGTGATCGTGGATGACGATCGTCCAAGGAGAATTGAGATCCATAGATCGAAGAGAGAGAGATCGATCAAACTGTGGGTTGATCAATTACAATGGACCGTGGTCCAGCAAGAACGGGAATAGAAAAATAAATTGAAGAAAGGTTGTTGGAAAAAAAAAATAACTCGACAACTGACGACCATGGTCGCGAGGTGGTGTGTCGAGGCTGGCAGGCGATCAAGACATGAGATCCGCAGGTTAAGAAAGAGAGATGGCGAAGGCACCATGGTCAGGAGGCGATATTCGCAAGAGATGTGAGATCCGTAGATCAAAAGATAAGATCTATAGATCTAAAAAAAATAGAATCAAACCGTATGTAGTTTGAGTTCGTAACAAAACACAAGCACCGGGTGAGTCGAGACACTGTAATTGACGGTTATTCACGATTGTCAATGACAAAGTAGAACCATTAAATACTACTAGTCAAAATCAATTTCATTGTGTGTATCATGAAGGCAACTGCTGAACTGAGGACCGATAACACAAAGAATTTGTGAATATTGATTATCAATGATTATATCGGCCACTGAAAACATTGTAAACAAACCTTATTTAAAAACTATTTTCGAAACAATAATTGATGGTTCATGAGAAGGAATATATTGCAGCGAGACTTTGACGGCAAAACGACAACGGAATGAAAATTTATCCGCTTATACTAAAAGGCTCGATTGGAATAAAAATTATCGCGTTAGACGACCAAAATCTTGGACCGAATGTGGGACATTATTTCAAATAGAAAACAAGAAAAAAAAAAACAAATAGGAAACGAACGATGGCCGGACAGGGCGGCGGGAGTGGCGGCACGCCGCCCTGTCTATGGTTTTTCTCAAGAGGTGACGGCTAGGGTTTTTATTTTCTGGTGGTGCAGCGGAAACGATATAGAGCCTAGGCTGGCTCTGATACCATGTAAGATGGTAAAATACTGAGTTGGTTGATTGTATTCTATTCAATAGAGTTACAATATATAGAGATAAACCGGGCCCGTGGGCTCTATACTAAAACCCTAAATAATATATTCTAATAGTCATCGGTGATATCAATTGTATATATTGTCATTTCGACAATGGATCAGTTGTCGGTGATCTATTAGGCCACACGAGGCGATCTGTGATGCCCGTGACGATCGTGAACACCGTCCCGCAGTGTCTTTTTATTTTATTTTATGTCTTTAGTACTGTATTTGTAAGTAATGTTTTTATTTTATTTAATGTAATGTTAATTTATTTTATTTAAACTAATGTTATTTATTTAAACTAAAAAAACTTTAGTGATGGGTATGACACCACATGTAAATTGTGATATAATGTGATAAAATGAGGTGACATAAGAAGATTCGTTAGTGATAGTGTAATGGTGTGTGTTTGTGTGATGACCACCCTATCCATTAGTGATCGGTTTTTTTTTTTGAACGATCAACTAAAGTATTGCTGGGTACTCTGTACGCGGCCCCCAATGGCCGAAAGGGGCCCCAGACGGCCTCTAGTCCGTACGGACAGAGCCCTTCGGCCCACCCGTCTCCTGTTCCAGGGAAAACCCGTTAATATTTACATGTGGTGGTCATACCCATCACTAAAGTTTTTTTAGTTTAAATAAATAACATCTATTAATATATATAAAAGAATTGAATATTGCTGACGTGGCGTGCAATGATGTCTTCAACCTCTTCATGAAACTGCCACGTGGCATCATAATTGAAAATTTTTAGTGTTTTTGAATTATTTCTTTTTTTTTTAATTAAAAAAAAGATAAACATAAAACCCTAAATTTATCTCTCTATCTCTCAATTCCCAATTACTAAAATTAAATTGAGTTATTTTAGGAAAAAAAAATTTAAAAACAAATTTAAATTTTTCTCTCTTTTTCTACCATAATTTTTAAACGTTAATATCTTTTATATTCGAGATTTTTTAAATAAAAAAATTACACCAAATTAACGAGCGTATACTTCATCAAGAGAAGCTAGGAGAAAGAATCGCGCAACACTGCAACACATGGTGTCACCTTATAGCAATGTTATGTTATTTTTTTTATTTATTTAATTACAAGAGTAATAATTATTACTATTAGTATTAGTATTATTAGAATGGTTATATTTTTCAACCCTAATATTTAAAATTTAAATATTATTTTCGATATATACTATATATAAATATTGTTTTCGAATTATGTATGAGGATTAACATAAAAATTTAAATATTTATTTGTTTATAGTAACTTTAATAAAATATTTATTTAAAAATAAATAAAAGAAGATATGCATATCTTCTAATTTAAAATAGAAGATTTTATTTACAAATTAATTCCTTTTAATGTTGTATTATGTTTAATATGGTTTATGTTTTTATTTTTTTTTTCAACTTTTTAACTAAATGTTTTTTAACTAAGATTGATTATTTTTAAGTTATTTACTCTTTTCGTGATTTGAGTTTTCTTATTTTATCATTTTTTTATTAAATCATATTAAATTTTTCAACCCCGGGACCTTCCCGGGGTAATCAGCTAGTTAGTTTAAATAAAATAAATTAACATTAGTTAATAGTAACAATCGGCGAACTGTGGTGAGACCTGTGTCCACCGCTCAACCAAGCGATGCACCCTACTTTCATCAAAGGATTACAAGCAGATGATTGCTTCGCAGAGAGTTCTCTAATTTGTGGTGATTCTCTTTTACGAAATATATTCAAGTTTTTGTAAGAAAATAAATAAAGTACTATATAAGAAATGAATATATACAACTTTATCGTGTATTATATTGTTTCTTAAAATTTTATATAACATTATACACAAAAGTTATAAAAATATGGTTGTTCATGCGACATTATAATATTTTGTAGCACATGCAAAGAAGTAGAACCTTCTCCCAGAAACACATTTATAATGACAAAGTAGTGACTTCTTTAATATTCAAGATGCAAAATTATAATATTTATTTTTTGTTTATTCATTTGATAATATATTTTAAATAGTTATATCCCATACATGCCAGAGCAACTACACTTACCTAACTGGCAACTATATGCTGTGTAACAAACATGTCACATGAATCCCTATAAATCCAAGATATTTTGAAACGAAGGCTGGCTTTTAAATTTATTTAGTATAAAGAACCATGATATAAAATTTCTCACTTGATAATTAATTAATTTCATTTTGAAGTCTAATTCAGATGGTACGTTTCGTTTAAAAATACAAAAGGTGGCAAGACCATTAGCGGCAACCGTCGCCGCTAAAAGTCGTGCCGCCACTAAAGGTATACCTTTAGCGGCAACAGGCGTCGCCGCTAAAAGTCCAGTTCCTTGTAGTTCCTTGTAGTGTCGGTTTAGCTGATTTCATTGTATTTCTAAACCAACGCATGATTTATAGTTTTAAAAATAACTAAAACTCACCTTCTAATACTAGTATATAAAACCGAAGCAAAAACCATCTTATCACAACATCTACAGTGCATCCACTTTTTACATTTCTAAAAGCCGCTACAACAAATTTTCACCAAAGTTTAAAAATTAAAATACATAATTTCCTCTTCAATGCTAAATCCACTTTCAAGTTTCAAACACCCAATACTTGCTAAAATTAAGAACATATGTATGTGCGTGCATGAGCGCGTGCGCGCACGTTTGTGTGGGGCGCCCCACTGTCCCATACGTTCCACCATCCGGATTTCTATACGCTCCAATGATAATGTCATATTTCAGACGCTAAATCGACGTCATGTGTCCATCCGATTTCTTGCATCGAAGATGCTCTTATGCACAAGAGCTAGCTCCGTAATATTTTTTTTATGTGTATAAAAAAATAGGCGTTTCATGATAATTTTTATGTCAATTATAAAGGTAAGGATTGAAAAGCGACACTTGAATGACAACGATGACAAACAAAGATATTTGGCCATGATAGAAAAGACGATATGTTTTTTTTTATCATAAAGGATTTATTATGGCACTAAGAGCATTCACATCATCTTCCGTAATGGTGTAAGTGTGATCTCTATATTATATAGAGTGAGTATAAATGGTTGTGAGTAGAAGAGAGAGAAAATATTTGTAGAAGACACTGTTCACCAGTAAATTTGAAGAAGACACTGTTCATCCTCTATAATTTTTTAATATTTTAAAAGTGGTTGTGAGTAGAGAAGAGAAAAAGGTAATGATAAAAATATATAATAATTATGGGGAAAGATTCTGTACAAAGTTTTTTTTGTAAGAACTGTGAGAATAAAAGGAGGATATTTTTTTTTCGAATTTTTTTTTCCATATTGTTAAACATGTATTATAGTATTGAAATTAAAAAAAAAATAAATAAATTTTGGTGTACAGTAATTACGTAATTACTGTTGTAGAGTTACATAATTACTCTAGTGTAATCTAATGTATTTACTTTAATGACGTAATTACACTAAATTAAATTAATTTTTTTTTGTATTATTCAACTAGAAAGTATGTTTAAGCACATGGGAAAAAAATTCTAAAAAAAAATAAACCCCCCCTTGATTCTTACAGTTCTCACAAAAAAAAACAATTTGTTTTTGATCTTTATTCTAATAATTATTATTAAATAGAAAAAAAAAGAGAAATATAATGATTTTTAGTGTAATTATAGAGATGGAATGCTTTAAAATAGTTTCTAATTTTCTATTATCACATAAATACATATATATAAATACATATGATTGTCATAAAACATTTTAAAGTAGCTAACATATTTTGTTATAAAATGTTAAAAAGCTAAAATAAAAATGTTTGGACAGTAATTTAATTTACAAATAACAGTGTATATTTAAAATGATGGTTTTTTTAGCGGGAGTGTTTGGATGCAAGCTAATTTCTATATTAGATCAGTACATGTTTCAGTATAACTTTTCTAGCTGTTGATAATCCAAAATTCACAATGACTATTAGTAAAGTTCTAAACGTACCTACAATCTAGGGACAATGCATATTTTTTGTTAACGACATTATAATTTATCATGGAATTTCACCAACGTATTATCAAGGTTTACATATTATCAGGGCCGGCCTATAGGAGGGCATGGTGGGTTACCATCCAGGTCCCGCTCTCTCCGAAGGCTAGATTTTTTGAAAAAAAGTTTTATATGTATAATTGCATACATATAATATTTTATTTATAAAATTATATTTTAGGGTCTATTTTTTCTAGTCGCCCCGACACTTAGATTTTCAGGGACGACCATGCATGTTATTAAAACTTGTCTAATGTCTATCAAGATCTTACATGTTCGATTATATAATTTCAAATATGGTGATGTTCAACATTAATAACGACACCCAAAACTAATTTATGAGATTGAATGCACAAATATACACCGATTAATCAAATTGCAAAATTAAAGCGTATGCATGAACCTAAAAATGTAAATAAAAAAAAAAAGGAATTATCTTAGAAACTTAAAGATAATAATAATATATACTTATTTCATTGAAGATGTTGATTTTGCTGCTCAGCCTCTGGCCATGGCCAGCAACCTGGTTGATCCCCTATAACATTAAGCATGTTACAGAACCCTTCATCTCCAGCGACCACCGTCTGGCTCAACGGTTGACCGAGGAGATATGGTGGTGTTAAACCTCTGATCATCGACGAATTAGTCGGTATATTGTTGGAAATTTGTGTGTAATATATTGTGGTGTTGTCTTCACAACTGTTGTCACTTCCATTGCTCCAAGATCCTTGTGTTTCTTTTTTTAAATTCACCATATTGGATCTAATGTTGTTTGATTCTTGGCCCTTTAAAGCCATCAACTGAAATCAAACATTAAGAATATTCCAAGAAATTAAGGAACCTGATTACATGCCACTACAAAATATATGTAATATACAATAATTCGCTGGTAAACGGTTACCAACGAGAAATGGTAAACGGTTACCAACGAGAAATGGCTGTCGAAAATTTCGCAGTGCATATTACTGACGGACAATGGCGGATCTTGAACAAAAAATATAGAAGGGCCGGGCTCAATACACATATTTTTTTTGGTAAATTCTTGGCAAAATTGTAGTGTATATGTAATATACACTACAATATATACAAAATAAAAGAGTATGACCGACGGTCATATCTCTCAATAATTCGCTGGTAAACGGTTACCAACGAGAAATGGCTGTCGAAAATTTCGCAGCGCATATTACTGACAGAAAATGGCGGATCTTGAACAAAAAATATGGTAGGACCGAGCTCAATACACATAATTTTTTTGGTAAATTCTTGGCAAAATTTACACTACGAAGCGAAACAGTTGTGTGGGCTGAGGCCTCGTCTGGCTCGTAAAAGATCCGCCCATGCTGACAGATGTTTTCAAGGGCAGGGGCGAAGCTTGGTTCTCGAATCGGAGGGGGCCGGACTCAATTTTTTTCGATCGGTAGTGGCAAATCGGCGGGGGCCGGACTCAACCCGAACTCAATTTACCTATGAAAATCGCAAATTTCCACTATTGCGCTAAAAAACAGGGGGGCCAGGGCCACCCCTGGCCCTTCAAATGCTTCGTCCCTGTTCAAGGGAGTACCGACGGATTACCAACAACTGTTGTAGCATAACCCACGGTGCTTTTTTCTTGGCATTAGCAAAAGTTTCTTTGCGATGAAAAACCAACAGTGGTTTAGCGACAAATAACCGACGGTTCATTGTGGACAAACTTTTTAAAGCACAATAACTATTCTTTTACCCGTGTCCGTCCACATTTTACTGATGGATTACCAACAAATGTAGCCTCGTCAGTACTTTTTTCTTGAGATTAGCAAAAGATTCTTTGCGACGGACGGAAAACCAACTGCGGTTTAGCGATAAATTACCGGCGGTTCTTTGTGGACAAACTTTTTAATGAACATTTACTATTTTTTACTCGTATCCGTCGGTAATTACTAACGACGCTAGCCCGTCAGAAACTGTCTGTCGGTAATACTCTTTTTTTTGAACGGCCAACAAATTGGAATCACTCACGGAACACTGGAGTATCATCGTGCCACCAATGGTACCACGCGATCATATTCCACCACCAAGTCACCAATTCAGGAGGAAACTCATAATTATGAGAAAACCCCCTATGTGAGATTTGAACCCAGGACCTTATGGTCCCTAACTCTTATCTCACCACCAAGATGCCGCTCGGCTATAATGCCTTACCTAAAAAGTTTCCATTAAATGTAAAAAACAGTACCTGTGCATGAAGTTTATTATTATGGTTCTTGAGTTTATCATTATCAGCTTTAATAGAGTCAACTTGTGTCTTCAACACATTATAATCTTTCTCCAACTGCTTAGTCTTCCAGCGAGCCCTTCTATTCTGGAACCATATAGCCACTTGTCTCGGTTGCAGCCCTAAAGCCCGAGCCAGTTGTCGTTTTCGCTCCGGTTCGAGCTTGTTTCCCAACTCAAAGCTTTTCTCTAGAGCCTTAACCTGCTCTAGCTTCAGTCTCCTCTTCTTCTGTGTTCCCTCTTCGTCCGATGTCTCAGTACCCTCGTTCACTTCTTGATCATGACTGCACCTTCCTTTACCCATATTAATATATGATATCAGTGGTTGTACATGACCTGCAAGATTATTGTTAATATTATTAATTAGTAAGTGACAAATTAACACATGGATATGTTAAGTTAATGGATATGTAGGCCGGGGACCTTGGAAATGATTATGATTATGATAGTGGTTGTGATCTTCATAGCCAAAGAACATGGGTTCAGGTGGGTGGAAAGACATGAAAATAGAAAGTTTTGTAATGTTGCAAAGGGAAAGATAATGAGTTTTGGGAGAATGTAACAGGGTGGGATTTTAGGGGGGTGTGAGTGATGTGAGAGGTTGTCTAATGTTGGATACCCAAGAGATTTGCAATTTTTTTTTTTTATTATTGAAATATATTAAGTAATCAGTATAACTCCACTCCACCTGGGGAGGGGCGTCACCCGTAAAGACAGCCTCTGGGTATCCCACTACTTTTACGGAAATATCATCGTTGGTGTCACGGGTAGTACCCCTGGAAATATCAATGTTGGTGTCTCGGGTACTACCCACGGGTTGTAGGCAAAACACACAAAGATTATTCAACAACTCTCTTTTGGACCGCTCTTGGTCTAGTGGTATGGTGTCCCCCCTTACAAATGTGAGGTTGTGGGTTCAAATCCTTGCAAATGCAAGGTTAGATGGAAATAAGGTGGTATAAAATTTGCCGTTCAAAAAACAAAAAAATGAGAAGGTGTAAGTTGAGAGAACCATAAAAACTTTTATTAACTATTGATCTAAATTGAATGTGTGGCTTAGATCGAAAGCATTTGAATTTATTTTATTTTGAATTAAATGGGGTAGTATAATAATGAAAAGTAACAAAAAGTGTATATGAGTCATTTCTTTTAGGCCCGGTCTATTGGCACCCTCCACTTTTTATTTTCACCCTCTCAAAGTGCCTCGCTTAGGCTTAAGCGAGACGCTTTGAACTCATTCTGAGGAGGTCAGTACGAACGGGCAGAAAAAGCTAATTTTTAATTCGAAGCGCCTCGCTTAGGCCGATCAAAAAATTATTATTATTATTATTTTGGTCTTTTGAGTTAGCTTTTTGTTTTTTTTTTAATATAATTATTATAAAAAATGTTCTTTTGACAAACGTCTGGCTAACCTGAAGTTCCTTTGGATCAAAATGTCAACTTTTTCCTGCCACCCTCGTATGGTTTGGCTAACCTGTCCAGTTATCAATCTCACTGTCCAACAACTGAATTATTATAAAAAAATGTTCTTTTGACAAACGTCTGGCTAACCTGAAGTTCCTTTGGATCAAAATGTCAACTTTTTCCTGCCACCCTCGTATGGTTTGGCTAACCTGTCCAGTTATCAATCTCACTGTCCAACAACTGAATTTTACTTGCTTGCATGAAAAGTAATGATCATGAACATTCCAAATAACCGTCCAATTTCAGCTTTTGTTTAACTCATGATAGATCCACCAAATCATTTCTTCAAGTTCATTTCACCAAAAAAGGCATAACTGTAATGATCAGAAACATTACAAATAACTGTTCAATTTCAGCTTTTGTTTAACTCATGATAGATCCACCAAATCATTTCTTCAAGTTCATTTCACCAAAAAAGGCATAACTGTAATGATCAGAAACATTCCAAATAACTGTTCAATTTCAGCTTTTGTTTAACTATTGTAGCAACTTCCATAGAGAAGTTATCAATCTCACTGTCCAGTTATATTACTCACTGTCCATGTTTACCTTCAACGATCAACACACACCGCTAAACGTCCAAAACATTTATAACCTTTCTGTACCTGTGGCCAAAAGAACTAGGCTTCAAACACTACGAGCATGGCCAGCTCCCATTTCCACCGATATGTACAATGATGTGGTTTCTTTTAGATAAGGAGGTATATGTACAATGATGTCTTTACGCAAAATAAAACTTACACACAACTTTTTGCTCTAGTGGTGTAGTCTACCTTTTTGAAAAAGACATTTTAGTCTTCAAGACTTCTATGGTTTCGGGTTCCCTTCCATCGTTGACAGATATCTCTTTGAGATGATATCTTCTCTTTAGGTTTTGGAATTAATGAGACAACTTTTCAGTTGTTATCCGAGAGATAGCGGTCAACGATGAAGACAGCCTGAAAGTGGATACCATGGATCAGAGAGATTCAAGCTAATTAAACTCATATCTCAAGCCGGTGCAAGTTATGTTGTAGCATCTTTGATTATCTTCTTGTAATTACTTTCTATTTGTTTCGGGTTTCCTTCCATCGTTGACAGATATCTCTCTGAGATGATAGCTTCTCTTCAGATTCTGAAAGTGGATACCATGGATCAGAGAGATTCAAGCTAATTAAACTCATATCTCAAGTATCTATAGGTAAGAACATTGTGGATGAGGATTGTTTATCTTCCCATTGATTTCAAGTATGTTGCCACACAAGACGAATGTTGCAACATGAGTTCGACCAAGATGACACACGAAGCTTTAGACTCGAACCGGATCCAAGTATTACTGTAATGATCAGGAACATTCCAAATAACTGTTCAATTTCAGCTTTTGTTTAACTATTTTAGCAACTTCCATAGAGAAGTTATCAATCTCACTTCTCACTGTCCATGTTTACCTTCAACGTCCAACGGTAATGAGTAACCTAGTAACCTCTACAATGATGTGATTTGTTTTAACAATCGGATCGGCGCTAACGATGAGTTTGATGAATCATTGTACGTGGTCTAATCAGGTATGTGTACAATGATGTGATTTGTTTTAGATAAGGAGGTATATGTTTTTTTTTGACCAGCCAAACGCAACCATCTTTATTAGCACCAAAGAAAAATACATACATACTGCCACGTCTAGCAAGCAGCTAGACCACAGTGGCGCCAAAAAATCAAAACATCACCTACAAACCAAACATAAGGACACCTATCCAAAATCGTCAAAATTGTACCAGCTCTCCATTTCAATGTTTCTCACCTTGGATCTCTTCCGCATCCACCACAGACCGGTCTCTTTTATATCTTCTACTATCTTAATCGCGGATGTGGATACACCCTTAAAACACTTGCCAGATAAGGAGGTATATGTACAATGAACTTTTTACGCTAAATAAAACCGATTAATGTTCTTTATATATGAATAGTGACCCTCTGGCAATCATCGTTGGTATTAATGGCAAGATATGTGGCTTTAGTCCTTTACGCAGGTTTGCCAGAGGGTCACTATTCATACACACAACTCGAAAAGTAATTAAAAACACTTAAAAATGAATTAAAAACAATTGTTGCGAGTTAGCTTGAATCTCTCTGATCCATGGTATCCACTTTCAGGTTGTCTTCATCGTTGACCGCTATCTCTCGGATAACAACTGAAAAGTAATTACAAGAAGATGATCAAGGATGCTACAACATAACTTGCACCGGCTTGAGATATGAGTTTAATTAGCTTAAATAATCCATCGAGAACTTGAGAAAGAGAGAATAAGAGAAGAGATAATAACATATGAGCTACAACGACGTCGTGTTTTGGAAGCTACAACATAACTTGCACCGGCTACTTTTCAGTTGTTATCAGACGAGGACTTGCCTGTGTTGCCGCATTTAATGAAATTTAACGCGCATACCGCATTCATTGACTTTACGTGGTTGATGATGTCAAGTTTAAGTCATTGACAATGTTGAGGGTTATTACTTTGTTTTTTAAATTTTTTTTAACTTTTTATAATTATTAAATTAAAAAAAACAACAACTCAAAACATCAAAACAACTACCAAAATAAATTACCCACTCGAAGCGCCTCGCTTAGGCCTAAGCGAGGCGCTTCGAATTTAAAAAAACAGCTTTTTCTGCCCCTCGTGCTGACCTCCTCGAATTCAGCTCCAAAGCGCCTCGCTTAGGCCTAAGCGAGGCGCTTTGAGGGGGTTAAAATAGAAGGTGGGGGGTTTAAATATAACGACCCTTTTAACCTTCATAATCTGATTTTATTTTTCCACCTGACATGTACTCAATCACTTCTAAGAAAATGAATTTTAAAGGGGGACACGGCGTTTCACTTGGTCTTTTCAACTTCACTGATTTCTATCAATGTTGTACTGCTATATCACTTTACTGATTCAGTTTACTAAAACTGTTTTTTGGAGGCAGCACTCCACTAGAAATAAAATAGAGAAAAACATAAAAGGGGGAGAGACAAACTCACAGATACCCATCCATTAACAATATCATGGAAACTCTCCATGGATCCACTACTGGCACCACCGACGACAATGTTACCGTGCTGATAGTGAGGTATCCATGAACATTTCTGATTGTGCCTGCCCCCCTAATTTTATGTATATAATTTTCAGTTATAAGTTATAACTAATATCATAATACATGTATATTGAAAACAAAAAATTACTGAAACTTCAACCATTTAGATGAACCAAATGTAATTTCTTATAAATATTTATTAAAAATAGAAATCTTTATACAAGTTTACCAAAAAGAAACAATTATAAAATAAAATAGACCTAGAACCAACTTTTTCCTCATTTCTTGATCAACATCCTTGTTCTTATTTCTAACTAGAAATTTACCCACCGCGCGTTGTGGCGCCACGCGACGGAGCCAAGGTGTAGACTAACTAAACGTATAATATGTGACTTGAGTCATATGATAACATAACATGGGTTGCGACAGGGAGAAGATGTTTAAAACACAATTTGAATATAAAATTTATGTCCATACGGACCATACATAACCGTCCCTGAAAATCTCTGAAAATTCATGTACCCTATCCGAACCGTTAAAAAATAGGGCCCTTAGGCCCAAGTTTAAGTGTTAATTGAATTATATGAAAATATGTACATATATATAGGTATTTTTTTCAAAAATTATGCCCTCAAGATTTGTGGACTTTGTCCGGTTAGCCTCCTCGGACCTCCCCAAAGACGCCCCTGGGACCATACGTACACAATTTGTAATATTTTTGTCTAAGTTGTGTGCAGTAATCAAGCCATCAAGGTCCCATTCCAAGAAAATGCCTAAATCAAATTTGCAATTACACAAACATAAATACCAAATTAGTCTAAACAAAAGTATACAACAATTAGTAACACCTACTTCGAACTCAGTCCAAAGTTTGTCAAAATGGTAACACATCCATGGTTCTGTGACTTCTGTTATATTTCTTCATCTCCAATTTTTTTGTCATAAATGAAAAACTCGCCTACTCTTATAGGTTAAAGAGTACCTTGTTACATCAAGAATCAATATGTCAAGCAACATATAATCTGAATGAATCATACGCTTATCTAATTGACCCGTTTATCAAATTTACTATTGCCCATTTATAAAATTAAGTATTTTCTACACTGTAATATCATTTTAACAATCTGACCAGCACCCGATTTTTATTTGCAACATAAATTAAGTTATGTCCCAAAAAAGCAGGCACATTAAGGATAATAACCATATAAAAGTAACCTGTAACTTAGTTTCTTGCAACCAACCATACCGTAGCATTGGCACTCTCATCCCAAAATGAACCATCTTGGGAAACACTCCTTTGTGTCCCGCTAACTCTCATACCACCTTCATATACAGTGACAATCAATCCATGTAATTTTAATTTATAACTTGCAATCAACAACACATCCGTTGGAAAAAAATGAGGATTTTGTTTTTCAATTATCAACATACGGTCATATGAAACGCTAATCATAATGTGGATATTGGAAAAGTCATCTTTCTTTATAAATTGTTTTCTTAAAACTGTCTCTGATACATATACGCAACACATAGGACTTGAAAAACTAACTGTTGTAACTTGTGGCTACCTACCAAATTAATGTAACTAAGTTGTTCAACCTGCATGTATATAATACAAATGGTTTTAAGGAATTTGAAAACATTTCTATCAAGATGTGAACACCAACACAGAAAAGACTGTGAACACATGTCTGAATATCACAGAAAATGATTCAAAAGAACATATATTGATTTAATGTACATTGGTCGCACAGAGACAAGCTTAAGGAAAATAACAACGACTCATTTCAATTATGTGCCTCTGTCTCATTGGGGGAGGGGGGACAAACTTCTATTTGTAGTGGTTCATGGTGTCATGACATGGACAACAATAACACATTGTGTGCCTATTGTAAATGGATTTAAAGGTCCTCTTAGTATACGATAATGACATATCTTGACTCATTATGCCAATCACCCTACCTATGTCCCAACCTATAGTAATTATAGGAGTTATACGAAAACTTGTTAGCGTGGAATGGACTATAAACCTACTTATAACATTGATAAACCGGCAACAACTCACAAAAGTGATAATGCACTGCAAATTTAAATCAGAAAATAATGGTTACCTTTTGGTGGTGAAATCCTTTGAAAATCAAAGTTGTATCATCGCGTCTACTACTTGTAAACCCACTTCTCATAAAAACCTCATTTTGTATGATGTATACCAGCAAACATCATAGGCAATCCAAAACTCAAACTAAAAGCCCATATCAATTTCTTAGAAAAATCAGAAGCATATCATCAAAAACCCTCCATGTCTAAAAATTTCAAAATCTGCGAAATCACAAAACCTCGATTCCTAGCCACCGTGAGCTGCCAGAAAGAAGTATCATCGGAAAAACACATCAGCATGCAAAATAAGAACCAAAAGGGTTGAACATTACCTTGACCCCTGGACGGACACCGATACAACTCATTGACCGCAACGGCCATTTGCATTCGTAGCCACCACATCACCGTTTGGGTGGCGATTTTTGGCCTCCTCCCAAAGCTTCCCTTCCGAGGGTCAAACTCTGCTTTGATCCTCCACCGGTGTCCCTTCCCTTTGAGCTACGACATACCTGAGACCACATCCTCAGGATACTGAAGGACTAAGCAGGGTTCAGGATGTAATTGTGTTCTGACCTATGTGCAACTTGAGGATAGACTAATGAATTATCTTATTGTGATATTATTGCAGGCACACTTAATCAATATTAAGGTTTGTAACTCCTCCCTAACGGCTATATTGTCTCATTTAAGTCAAAGGAGCTAATCATTGAAGAGCTATGCGTGTAGAACAAGTCCACCACCAAAGAAGATGTCAAACTTGTAACCGACGAGCATTAATGGAAAGAGAAAAACATGGAAATAGTTAACCAACGTCTATATTGGTTAACTACGGACTTGAAACAGTCCGCAAGCTCATTAAAGAAGGCGGATTTCATAGGATCTTCTATTTATTTCATTTGCAACTATAAAAGGGGTGATCAAACGAGTATAGGATACTTCTCACTTGCTTAACACTTCGTAGACACCTAAAACTCTCTCTACACACACAATACTACACACTCATATTGTAATCCTAGATACTCGTTCATCACCTATCCAAAGTTGTATTTATTTTTACCTTATTAATATTAACAAACAAGGCAGGGGCCTAGACTCCTCCCGAGGTTTTGTGCCGGCGATCATCAAGTGATCAAGGGCTTTCATCGTACATCGTGTGTCGTCTACTTATTGTTTTACATACATACTCACCCCTTTTCACTTATTTTACGATTCTGATACACAGTTATATCCTCAGGATATAACTACCATCCTAATTAAACGATACCCTTGCCATCCTCAGCATAGTTGTCACTTTATAATTGATTTGTCACTATAATCGGCTATCTTGAAAACATAACTGAACTTTTGATATATTTCACACATTTAGCACTCTACCTCATTTTTACTAATTTGGAATACAGAATTATTTCTAGTAGGTAATTTTTGACCAAAACATATAGAACGCGATACCAAAAGAATATAAAACATTCCTCCTAAAATTTAAAACACAATACCTACATAGACTTCTTACACTTCTTATGAAAAATGGACTTTTTAGCCAACTCTTTACCTATATATATATATATATATATATATATATATATATATATATATATATATATATATATATATAAGGTTCCTGTAGGAAAATTGGTTTGTGTGAGAAGGACTAAAACTGGTATGTGTGCATCATTTTTTGGACGTATTCATGATGTTTGGATTGTTTTGCTTAGAAAAAACGCCAAACATAACAATTAATAACCGAAAACAATGTATTTTAGGCTTAAAACTTAAAACACTATGTCAAGAACATTTAAGCAGCGTGTTTTAAGTAATTACTATGATGTTTTATCTGTAATTTAAATTTAATGACTATAATACATTGGATTGTGTTTTAAATTTTTGTATATTGTTGTGTTAAGTGTTTTTCAAGCCAAAACAACCCAAGACATCATTCCAGAATAAGAAACATGATGGCTACATGTCAATTCTTAATCCTTCTCACACAAACCAATTGGTGGGTTTTATATGCCCCCGCAAGATGGACGATCGTGAGAGAAGACCAATCTTGGAAGTAAGAAGCTGAAACCGTTGTCGTAGTAGAGGCTTTGTGAGTGCATCGGCAAGTTGGTCATCACCCGAGATGTGAGTCACACGTATATTACCGTCATGAGCCTTTTCACGGACAAAGTGAAAATCTAAGGCCAAGTGGTTCATTCTTGAATGAAAAACTGGATTTTCCGAATAATGAGTAGCACTTAGATTGTCACAATAGATGGCTGGAGTGACTATTGATTTGTACCCAAGTTCAGCCATTAATGATATGAGCCATTGTACTTCGGTTGTAGTGGAAGCAACGGCTCGAAACTCGGCTTCTGTGGATGAACGAGCAAGTGTCGGTTGGCATTTGGAGCTCCATGAGATTGGATTTTGACCAAGATAGACAATGTATCCTGTTGTACTTCTATATGATGGGCGATCACCAGCCCAATCCGCATCAGTAAAAGCATGAAGGTGTAAAGGGGAGTAACGCCTAAAAAAGATTCCATGATGTAGAATGCCATGTAAGTATTAGAACAATCTTTTTAAGGCTTCCCAATGTGTAGTTGTTGGTTTATGCATGAACTGCGAAAGTTTGTTAACTGTAAAAGCAATATTAGGCCGTGTTAAAGATAAATATTGTAATGCTCCTACGAATGCACGGTATTTGGTTGGTGATGGTAGAGGATCACCGTCCAAAATAGTGATGGTAGAGGAACTCGACATGGGTGTGGTGGACGGCTTGCAATTACTCATGTTGGCTCTAGTTAGGATGTCAAGAATATATTTAGATTAAGATAAGAATAGACTGTGGTTGTGAGGATAACCTCAATACCAAGAAAGTAAGAGAGATCACCAAGATCTTTCAGTGAAAATCTAGTGGCAAGATATTGAATGAATGATTGTATATGAGATGGGTTGGCACCGGTGATGATGATATCATCAACATAGACTAAGATAAAGATAGGAGAAGAAGTGGTTTTGTTGATGAATAGAGACGGATCCGAAATGAAAGGCTTGAAATGAACAGAGAGGAGATAGTTTTTGAGTTCTTCATACCAAGTGCGTGAAGCTTGACGAAGACCATAAATGGCCTTGTTAAGCTTACAAACATGGGTAGGATAAGAAGGATCTATAAACCCGGGTGGTTGAGACATGTAAACCGATTCGGTTAAAGTGCCTTGTAGGAAGGCATTGTTGATGTTAAGTTGGCGTAGAGGCCAATTGAACGAAGTGGCGATAGCAAGGATTAAGCGTAGGGTAGTGGGTTTGACTACGGGAATAAAGTTTCAACATAGTCTAAGCGTGGGCGTTGATGAAAACCTTTAGCAACAAGTCATGCTTTAAGGCGATCAACCGAGCCATCGGGTTTGAATTTAGTTCGATATACCCATTTGCGTCCAACAACATTAGGAGCATTATCGGAAGGCACAAGGGTCCAAGTGCGATTTCGTTTAAGAGCATCAAATTCGGATTGCATGGCGTCACGCCATAAGGTTGTTTAAGAGCTTGAGTGATGTTGGTGGGTTCGGGAAGGGAATGAGTTGTAGAGTGAAAAAGAACGAAGTCGGTGTTGTGGTATTTTGGGTTAGGTTTTTGAGTGGGTCGAGTTTGGTAGGTGGAAGTGTTTACGGGTTGTTGGGATGTATTGGGTTCGGTAGGTAGTGAGGTCGTGGAGGTGGAAAAATCAGATGGAATGTTAATTGGGTGAGGAAGATTGTTAGATGTGTTATTTGTTGGTGGTGAAGGAACCGTGGTTAGGGGTGGTGTGGGAGGTGTAGGTTCGGGTGTATTGGTGGATGTGGGAGTTGTTGGGTTTGGGTGAGAAGATGTGGTAAGAGGAATAGGTTTAGTGGTAAGTGGAGACCACGTATTAAGGGAAGGCATTGAAGGAGTGGATGTTTGAGATATAGATTCATAAGGAAAAATATGTTCAGTGAATTGAACGTGACTAGATGTATAAATCCAATTGGTGAGAGGATCAAGAAGATGGAAGGCACTTTGAGAAGAGGAGTAACCAATGAATACACACGGTTTTGACCGATATTGAAGTTTGTGTTTAGAATAGGGACGTAGCCAAGGGTAGGAAAGGCAACCAAAACCATGAAGTTTTTCATAATTTGGAAGTATGTGAAAGAGTCAAAAATAAGGGGACTCATTGTTTAAGGTGGGGGTGGGTAGTCTATTGATGAGGTAGGTGGCGGCGGTGAAGGCAAATGGCCAAAATTTGAGAGGCATTTTAGCATGAGAAAGTAAGGCTAGACCAGTTTCGACAATATGACGATGACGGCGTTCGGCGTAGCCATTGTGTTCGGATGTATGAGGAGGGGAGGTGAGATGAGAAATGCCACAAGAAGATAGATGAGAAGAAAGTTTAATATACTCTCCACCATTGTCGGAAAATAATTGCTTGATTTTTGTTTTGAAATAGTTTTCAACGAGTTTTTGAAAACGGATGAAAGTATTAAGAGAGTCAGATTTATGTTTTAATGGATAAATCCAAATGTATTTTGTGAAATGGTCAACAAAAATTATATAGTATTTGTATCCATCAAAAGATGTAATTGGAGATGACCAAACATCGGAAACGATTAAATCTAGAGGTGTATTAGAAGTTAAAGAGGATGAATGAAATGGAAGTTTGTGACTTTTATTGATACAGCAAGAATTGCATGATTCATGCTTGCTAGAAATAGACGGAACAAAAGAAGTTAAAAGTTGTAAAACTCGCAAATGTGGATGTCCTAGGCGGTGATGCCAAGAAGACGCTTTGTTTGTTTGCAAGTAAAATGCTTGTGGAGACTTGGTGGAGGATAATTCATAGAGACCATGATTAGTTATTCCCCGAAGAATGGTTCGGCGAGTGTGAAAATCTTTGATGACAAAATAAGAAGAGAAAAATAAGACTAGTATGTTGTTGTCAATGCATACCCAAGAGATAGAGATTATGTTGCGAGAGATAGAAGGGACGCAAAGAACATTTTTTAGGATAATAGGAACATTAGAAAAATAAAGAGTAATAGTGCCAACGTGAGTAATTTTAAGAGACGAACCATCACCGATGATAAGTTCCTTAGTACCATCATACGGTCTGTGCATGGAGAGTGCACTAAGATCATTAGTAATGTGGTGAGAAGCACCACTGTCTTTTAGCCATGATAAATCAGAATCGACAGTACGGTGTGTTGCCATCATGTGTGCTTGTGGTTTAGTTTGGGTGTTGTTTCGGTTGTAAGTAGAAGGGGTGATAGTAGGGTGAGTTTTTTTTAAGTTTGGGCAGAATGATAGTGAGTGATGGGGTGATGAAGAAAAAGGAGTGGGTTTAGTAAAACCTGACTGATACCATATGAAAGTATCAAAAAATGATTGATTTTTATTGATGTTTGAGACTTACATATATATACAAAGTGAAAGGCAAATTACTAGGAATAAAGAGTTACAAATAAGGGATTAAAAACTAAGGCTATGGTCAAAACATAAGAGCATCTTTGACTTGACTTAGGAGCTCAATTGGTGGGAGAATTGATTTTGACCAATGTGATGAGCTCAATTGGTGGGTTTGATCAATACGTGGGGCAATGATTGAATCATAGCTGAGATCAAAGACATGATACGGCCATATGATACCATACGAGCCATATCCTACCTATGTTGCACGGGAACTGGTACGGGAACGAGAAACGGGTACGGGTACGGGAACGGGAAACGGGAAAACTCAAAAAATCAAGAAACGGGTACGGCACGGGTACGGAAATAAATACATAAAAAAATAAATATATATTATAGATAATGTAACAAAAACCTCAAAACATATTCACTCTTTTTAGTGAAAATTAACAAATTTAGGTAATAAATATAAAGTAGTAAAAGATAGGGGGTTAAATGTTAAAATTTTAAAACTTAAATACCATAAAAAGTTAAAAAGCCCACTAATTTTCACATGCCATGGACGTCAAATAAACAATTCAATAGGATTAAATCATTTAACCAATGTTTGACTTTTCAAACACTACTCCCAACTCCAAGACCTTTTGGCTTTTTCTCTTTGTTCCATCAGCCAAACAAACCCAAACCTGCAACTTTAACTTCATCTTCCTCAAATATCATACATAAACATATATATATATATATATATACACACACTTCTAAATGGAAAAATAGGGGCCTAGGCCGGACCCTTCTGGCCATAAGAAAGATCTGCCACTGCAGCCGCCACTCCTCCTTCCATCTTCTTCAACCTTTCCGGCAACTTCCAGCACCGGCGCCGGAATTCTCGTCGGAATTCCGGCTTCAACCTTTAAAAAAACGTCCCCAAAACTAGAAACGGTACAAGAAACGTCCGTTGACTTATCGAAGCGGTCAAGGAACGGCCAAGAAACGTTTCCAGCCGTCCCCGTAGGCGTTTCCGTCCCCGGCGAGTTTCCGGTACGGGGTACGGTGCCTCTTAGGCGTTTCCGTGCATCATAGTATCCTACTAGTTCGAAAAACCTGATTTACACCTATTTATTAATCTTGACGACTATAGTTTGATAGGTCTACGAATACAACTTCCAACCCAATGTCGGAAGTCATTAGAAGAGAATAGTGAAGAATGTGGAGGTTGAAAATTAAGCATTTGGTTTAAAGAGGTGCTCAGAATTAAACACTAATATTAAGCTTTTCTTTAAGTGTTTTATCTTTCTAATGGCATCATGTTTATGTCATGTAATCTAATTGTTTTCGATTTTACAATCATTAGTAGCTTAACTTTGTGTATCTTCTAGGTTTAGAGGATTTTAGGCATATTGATTGTATTTATTGATTCGTGTGGTTGCTAACATGATCGTTGATACCACTACTTTTAGGTTGTTGACCATGTGTTGCAACATAGGGCTTGAGACCTGATAAATGAATCAGTAGAGTAACTGGTTAATGAGGTCATGAGTTACCTTTGGATTAAATCTGAATAAAAGGATATATATAATAATTTGTTAGGATCTTTGTTAGGCAATATGTAGCTACGTTTGGACTTGTTTAAGTAAGATAGTGACATGCTATTAGTGATGGATTTAGACTAAAACTTCAGGGATAACATTATAATTTTTTTTACTATACTAAGTACTTTCATACGATGTAAACGAAACAAAAATAAAATCACGATAATAAATAATGTTCAATTTTTTACCATATTTTCATAAGCAATATTTTTTTACCGTTCAATTTTTTTTTTTTTTTTTATCAAAACATTTTACATCAACACTACATTGGCCATTAGGATAATTTGTTAATTTAAATTGATGACCTCATGGTTGAAAAGCCTTTTTAACAAGATACAATCTGTATCCATCCATACCGGTGGAGTGGTGGAGTGGCTTTTGTTTCACCTATGTGATCAAAAGTTCAATCCCCACTTTCATCATTTATGGTTTGTAATCCGGGTGAAGATCGAATACGGGTGGCGCCGGTTCGAATCTGACGGGCGGCGAGGTTTTACCGAGTTCAATAACACTGTCGTGCCTTTCGGGCGGGTGGGGATCGGGTTTCCCCGCATCAGGAGAAGGCGGGGGCTGCTGGAGGTCGAGTAGTCGATTCTTGGGCACGGCGCCCCGCAAGGGTGGTTGCCACACAGTTGTTTGCCGATAAAAAAAACAAGATACAATCTTCTTATGTCATTTATCGATTAAGGTGATAATTATTAATGGGTGGTCAAGTTCTCTGTTACATCTTCCCCCCCCCCCCCCCACTCTTTATTCTTTTCTTTTATTTTTACCGTGCAAAACTAGGGGTGCAAACGAGGTGAGCCTGAGCTCTACCAGGCTTGAGCTCGAGCTTGCCTCGTTGGCAGTTCTCAGGTTCGAACTCGGCTTATTTATTATTTATTACTTAATATATTAAACAAAAATAATATAAACAATAGACTCGTTTAGGCTCGGGGCTCAATAGGTGAAAAGCTCAGCTCGACTCGTTTACTAAGAGCATGTTTGACTCTCCTTACTCCCACCAACTTATAACTTATTACCTTTCCAAAAAGTCAATAAGTTACAAAAAGTGTTTGGTCAAGTCAAAAGTCCTTTTTGTTTTAACTTTTCATTTGTGTATAATAAGTTGTTTTGGAAAAGTAAGGAATGTGTGACTTTTTGAACCTACTTATAACTTTTGGGAAAAATTTACCTCTATGCCCTCATTATATCCTTTTTAGTCATTTTACTTGAAAATCTAATCCAAAAACTTTTTTAAAAACTTTTCTATAAACTCCCATTTGAAAAGTCAATCCAAACACGTTTCTAAAAACTCATTTTCAAAAAGTTATTAGTTAATAACTCATTTTCACCAAAAGTCCCTTTTGTCTCAAATAAGTTTATCCAAACATGCCCTAAACAACTTTAAATTAAGGGTAAATAATATAAAATATTAATAAAACTAATATTATGAGCCTAACGAGCTTCACATATGTTTGGATTCATTAATTTTATAAAATGTCTGGACGATTCCATGCGTATGGATCCTTACGCCTTAGAGATACAGGCGCATGAACTTTATATGTCACACCCTCAAATTTCCACGTGCGGGGTTTTACCGCGAGGCGCGTGACACACCATGATTCAAGTCAACGGTCACAATAAACAACACTATATGATACGTAAAATGACATAGTCAAACCATTAAGTTTTTCATAAATGATCCAACGCTGCGGAAGCGCAAAACTTCATTACAACATAAAATCAAAAGTACGAAAGTCTGAAAATACTAAATGAGATGCACATGAATCCTAGACGCCGTGAGACTCCGTGCGCCTATCGACAGCTGCTACCTTAGCGACCTGAGACAAACATGCTAAAAACGTCAGCAAATAATGCCGGTGAGTTCACAGGTTTTTAAGTAAAACGTTTAACGAACTTTTGAAAGACCATCATGATACTACCGACCGATGAAAACACTCGTTAAATGTTTGAACTCCATAACGAACCTCCCAAACGAACTATCGCCCACCGCAGTTAACGAACTACCATCCCATGGTCAACGAACTACTTTACCATAGCTAACGAACTACCATCCCATGGTCAACGAACTACTATAACATAGCTAACGAACTACCACATAGAGGCTAACGAACTACCGCACCACGGCTAACGAACTGGCACAACATAGGCCATATAATACAGAACATAAATGAATATCTTGAACCCAAATGAACACTCCCAAAACGTAGTGAATACATGAGTACCCAAAAACATAGTTGTCACGCCTTTTAGGAAAACACATTTGACACACGTTAAAGAACACAACATGTTTTCTCCCCCGAAATCGTAAACCAGTAAAAGAGTGGGGCCGTGAAACTCACCTTAGAGTGCGTCTTCTGATAGTTATAAATCCAGTACGTGTATGATAATCCCATCTAATGACAACCTATCAATGAGTTTACATAAGTGTGATGACTATTAACCCGAAGGCTAACTAGTCCCCGATTGTCCAGATCCGAACTACGTGTGTTAAAAAGTGTGTTTAAACGTTAACCGGACATCCCAAACCGACCCGACATCCGTTGGTGACCCATTACATCAATTAGTCATGCACATAAGTTTAACACATAAGTTTCAAGCACAAAACACTCAGTTTGCATCAAAAATCTCATTTTAGAAATCGTAGGGTCGAATGTAGCTCTAAGTGGTCGAATGAGGCTTTGAACGGTCGAATGTGGCTACCTTCGCCCCTTTTCACCCTCCTTCGCCCATTTGTAATACGTTCGACCATTTAGTAACCAGGTTCGACCCTGGAGTCCCTCCTTCGCACCATCGACCGGTCGAAGGAGGCCAGGTTCGCCCCTGTTGTGAAATTTTCCCTAAAAACGCTTCAAACACATTCAAAACGACTCTAAACATCATCAAACACAACAGTCAAGCATGGATAACTTATCCCTACAAAACCCTACCGATTTTACACCAAAATCTAGTCGTTTTACAAGTTTCCCAAAATAGTAAATTATGGAGATGTCACATCATCATGCATGCAATCTTTACCCAATTAGGAAACTTTATGAAATCAATCAATAATCAACTTAATATACTCAGATTACCATGAACAATAAACCCCCCAATCATATCCTTATCACTATCATCATGAACAAGCCCTAGATCTAACCCAAAACCCCCAAAATGGATAAAACATCATCAATAATCAATTGTAACCTATCTCAATCATAAAACATCATCAATAACAGTTCTAGATCATTGTTATAACATCTATACAGCAGTCAATCATCAAACAATACATAACATCACATAAAATACCATTAACACATGTTAGTTTGTATGAAAACTCATTGTTTATGAATAGGTTTTGTTTAGAAAGACATTAGGAAGGTTTTTATCCATGAAAACATGTTTGTATCAGATCTGGACTCTTGGGGTTTAATAAAAACGAATTGAAATGCTTTAAAAATGATTTAGGATGAAGAACACACCTTTGATCTTTGAGTAGAAGATGTTTGTAGGTTAGATTATAGAAAACAAGGGCAAAAACTCCTTCCCCAATGTTTAAAGTTGCTAGAGAGTGTTTTAAGACGGTTAGGGTTTGTGAAATGGTGAAAAATGACAAAGTGTGGTATTTATACTATGTCCACATTCGCCCCTTTTTAATGGGCGAATGAGCCCTCCTTCGACCCTTCTCAGGGTCGAATGTGTCCTTCTGTGGTCGAAGGAAATCCTTTCCATCCCAGTTCCCAGGTTCACCCCTTTACAAGGGTCGAACCAAAGCAATTTATCTCCTTCGACCATTCGAAGTGGTCGAACCAGAGTCCATTTTTAACTAGTTTTCCAGTTTGTCGTGTTTAACGCATTCTAACACATCTTAACACATGAGCATGCAACCTTAGTCTATGTTTATCATATTTAAGCATGGATAATTATCTACACATCATTTAAACACACCTATGTATATAATCCACCACACGACCCCATAATCTTCATACATACTCAATCGGTTTATGTAATTCACCAACAACGGGACTCGTATCGTGTGTGTGTGTGACTAACCCAATGATCTCCCGAATCATTGTACCTTGGACAATACGGACTGTGTTCCGACTCTACTGACCCCGTCAAGTATGTTTAATAAACGTTTTTCGCTAAGGTAGACTTATGTGTTCATAAAGTGTTGACCCAAACATGCCGGGTGTCACATTATACGCCTGATCATCCACAAGTATCAAACAATTCAACATTAAATTATATCAAAAGCTACCGAATGTTATCGTAAACATATCAAAACATGATCTAGACTAGAAACCTATCCAGGGACACACCAGAATGTGCATTTACAATATTCATTGTATTACTTGTGGTTTTAAACATTAAACATATATAACTCAATAAAACATAACATGATTTAGTGTAATATAATATAAGTCACTTATACACAGTGTTATAAGAATTGCCAGGCGTAGTCGGTTGGTGAAGTACCGACTAGCGATGAATCAGGATTAGTAGGGACTAATCGTGATTAATCGGATTGGGATTTTATATGTATTTTTCAATTTTATATATACACATACACACATTTTATATGTAGTTTTTTAAGTAGGCATGTTTTAATTCTTTCCTCAACTCATATCTTTAAGTATATAGGATTAAATTGCTTGAATTTACTGCACTACAAAAAAGATCGTCATCAAGGACTGAAAAATTAGTCTTTGATACTCCTAAATCAGTCCCTAATGGCTATCTGGGACTGATTTTGCCAGTCACGAGTCAGTCCTAGTTGGTTAGTCCTAGATACTTCCATTAGTAACTAAATTTCAGTCCTAAATATATGATACCTACAAGGACTGACATTCAGTCTCTCTTACTCATAAAATCAGTCCTTATTCTATCCCCCTATACCACATCATTTCAGTCCCAAATACATTTCGTTTGTGACTGAAGATCAGTCCTTGAACGAAGGTTTTTTGGGAATGAAAATCAGTACTAAAATGTTGTGTATGTTGTCACAAATACATTTAATTAGCCTTGGGTTCTATGACAATTCAGTCTCTAATTAGACGTTATAGAGACTAAGAATTAGTCCCTGATAATATACTATTCTGTCTTCATATATTCTTTTAGGGACTGAAAAACAATCTTAGATGTCATGTTATTTAGTCTTGGATGTGCGTTTTAGAGAGTGAAATTTAGTCTATGTTAACATATCATTTTATTCCTTAATTATATTTTAAGGACTGAAAAATAATCTTAAAAGTTATTATTTAGTATCGAATATGTTTTTTTAGAGACTAAATTTTTTATCAAGTAAGAACCTTTTCAGTCCCAAATATGTGTTTTAAATACTAATAATTAGTCCCTAATATGTTAACTTCGTGACTAAAAAACTAGTCTTTAATACTATGACTTGTTTCTTGCATGTTTATTAAAGACTGAAAATAGTCTTTGATACTATATTTAATAGTCTATAATGTGTATGCACCAATTCATAATTAATTTAACGCATAGCACATAGCATGTTAATTCTAAAAATTAAAAAGAGTAAACAAACATATAACTAAATAGTACTAAACAGATTAAGTCTAAACTTTAAAACGGAAATCAATCAAACACTAACAAAATAAGTCTTAACTCACTTCCTAATTCAAATTGTCATTGTCATTGACTTGCACATCCAAATCATTTGCTCCACTACTCACATGTGTAGATACCGCGCTCTCAAAATCCGGAAACTTTGAGCGCACGAACATTAACAACTTTTCATATTTTTCATTTCTTTGTTTCCCTTCCTCTTCTAGTGAAGCAACCTTATTTCGAAGTGCTTCATCCTCGCTTAAAGTTTGCTGAGACGATCCAGGTTCTGATGTCATCCAAAAATCTTTTTTTCTGAAAACAGGCCCAACGCCTACCTTCCATGCAGATTTTGTTGTTTTTTCCTTAGCACATATGCTTTCAATTGCCTCCTTTTCTAACTCGTGATGCATGGTAGTAGTGATAGTTGTCCCTTTAGAAATTAACTCCGCCACTGCCTCCTCTTTATGATGAATAATAGCCGCCTAACATAAAGAAATTAAGCTAGGAATATTAATGCATTAAAACAATTCTTTAACCGAAAGAAATTAGCATAAATAATTCAAGCAGATTAGTAACACTACTAAAAGTCTAAGGCACAATACTAAGCAAACAAAGAGAAACAATAAGGAAAATGACCATGGAACATTTTAATAATAACAAAACCAATATATTGATTATCAATGATAGTAATAACTTACATATTCGTTTTCTGCCTCATCATTTTGCCATCCTTTTTTAGCATTATAATGCAACTTGTAATAGACTTCAAAGGGGCTAGGCGGCATTTGAGTTTCCGGATTTGTCTGTGATAGCATAAGTAATATCAATACATAAAGTTTGATAAATGTGTTTTTAAAACATTGAAGTTGCAAGTTGTAAACAATGTTCCATAATCTAAATTTTAACATAAAAATGGTCCAAAAATAAAAGGAGGGTGTAAAACTAATTTACTAAATCAAATAGAACCCTTAAAAGTTGAAACAATCTTCAAAACTTACCATATGGAATATGTGATTGGCTATTGACCGAGAGCCCCCTTTACTTGAAATAACTTGTTTTTGACGAATGATTTCCATTTGATCATTGTATTTCTATAAAATTAAATTAATGGGTCAGTAAGATATGTGCAATCAAATCACTACGATCCAGTAGCAGCAGTCACACCAATGTATATGACATTATATGTTTGCGAACAACTTTTTGTATGCAAGTATATATTCAGTTAACATAAAGTTTGTATTGGTTTCAAGCATTGAACAAACTTACTTGGGTTGATTCTAATTCCCAATAATCGCATAAATGGTTCCAATCTTCTTGACTCCGACAATTGGATTTCATCTCTGATCTTGCCAAATGAGGATTGGTTTTTCCTCCGTTCTTTTTCCAGTGGGCACTCAACTCACCTCGGGTGCGTTTCCATTGGCGATGTAGTTGAAAATCCACGTATTCCATGAAAACTCTATTTTTTCGCAATAGATTGAATTTTCCCTGCATTGAATATATATATGTATGTTACAATACAAATGAAAATGTAACATGCTAATAACTTCTCAATAATTAAAATTAAAAGTATATACAACTTACCTCTAACTTTTCATACATCACTTTTTTATCATTAGTGGGTACGGACTCCCATTTATGAAAGTTCATAGGACATACACTACGTATCACAATCCCACACTCATTTGCAAACTGAGTAGCTGAAGTCCCAACGAATCCTTTCGTACCAGTAGCCATTGTTAAAGCAATTTTGGAACCCTTTGGCAAATTCTCAAGGGCTTTGTCAGCACTACGGTTAAGATTTTGACCACGCCTTTTTGGTGGATCAACATGGGGTTGATTTGCATCTATATGTTAATTTACAATTAAGGGAGGCTCAAAGATTATAACAACAAAGATTATAAGAAATAAAAGTTTAAAACAAACACATTAGTAGAAGTGACACAAAAAATTGAACTGCATCATGGATATATGATTAATACAATATTCAAAGAGCACAAATCCAAGATAAAACCATATATGTGTAATCTTAATATATGACTCGAATATTATGTTATTTGGGTCAAATAATATGTTATGACTTATAAGATGGATAAAATATATATGATATTTACCAGTAGTTGTAATGGCGTTACGCTTGCGTCTACGTGTCGGGCGCGATACTGAATCAGATGCATTTCCAATGACCACCGACTGATTTGTAGGTCCCCTAGAATCTTCTTCAGGCATAGTTCTTGTAAGAACCATCATCACCAAAAACATAAACTTCCACATCATACTACAATGAAATCGATAGTTAGTTACTAAAAGATATATACATTACACAGCTAGTCTTGTTTTTTGAACCAACATATAAAAAAATGAAGAATTTCTATTGTTGTAATTTGCTATGAGAGCCTTCAATACTTCATGATTAGCAACATTTATTAAACGGAGCAAAACTGGTTAAAAATTTACATATATAATTTAAAAACCATGTCTCGCGTGAATATATTTTAATAAGTTGGCATCAAGATTAGAGAACACCAGGAATTATCCTAACAAGTTACTAGGCTACATAAAGTTTGTTAATTGGTTTGACTAATGTTCTTAATTTTGACCCATTAGTATTTTAGTTTTTATAAGATATATAGTTTATATACATTTTTTTTACTTCCGCCTCAGGCTTACGCCTCGGTTCACCTCGAGGCTTACGCCTCGTGAGGTGAAGGGAAATCGCCTACCAAAAATCTCACTTAGACCAACCAGTTACCTTCCTCTTTTTTTTTTTCAACGGCCAACAAAAACGCCACGTTTTATTAATCACCACAAGCCAGCAGGGAGCTAGCTAACACCAGAAATGTACAGAGGATAAAACGTAAAGCAAAACAAAAACAAAGAACTAAGCATTACAAACCAATTCTATGCAACCTAAAAGCTGACCACGTATCCCAATCCACTGGAACACGCGATTAGACTGCACGAACTTCACCTTATGCAGGCCTTCTTTGACACTCTTAACTGAGAAGCGACCCATACCACCCAACGACCAAACCCACATGTCTGCTGAATCTGTCCGTGCATAACCCCGTAGCAGCAGCAACAAACGCTGCAGATCTGACTGTTCTGCTGAATCTGTCCACTGGAACACGCGATTAGACTGCACGAACTTCACCTTATGCAGGCCTTCTTTGACACTCTTAACTGAGAAGCGACCCATACCACCCAACGACCAAACCCACATGTCTGCTGAATCTGTCCGTGCATAACCCCGTAGCAGCAGCAACAAACGCTACAGATCTGACTGTTCTGCTGAATCTGTCCACTGGAACACGCGATTAGACTGCACGAACTGCACCTTATGCAGGCCTTCTTTGATACTCTTAACTGAGAAGCGACCCATACCACCCAAGTCCCAACGACCAAACCCACATGTCTGCTGAATCTGTCCGTGCATAACCCCGTAGCAGCAGCAACAAACGCTGCAGATCTGACTGTTCTGCTGAATCTGTCCACTGGAACACGCGATTAGACTGCACGAACTGCACCTTATGCAGGCCTTCTTTGATACTCTTAACTGAGAAGCGACCCATACCACCCAAGTCCCAACGACCAAACCCACATGTCTGCTGAATCTGTCCGTGCATAACCCCGTAGCAGCAGCAACAAACGCTGTAGATCTGACTGTTCTGGTCCACCACCAATAGGCCTCTTCCATTCCCAATAAAACGCCTTATCAAGCTTACCCAACATATTTAAGGAGTAACTACACAGAACTCAAAGTACAGCTAGCAAATTTTGTAGTCTAGTCAGTGTCTACTATTATATGTTTCTACAAATCTATATATAAGTTAATTTTTAATCAACTGATGACTACCCTTATTAATCATTATAATAAGAAGCCAATCTAATTATCATTCAAGTATTCAACTAAGATTATGTATGGACTGAATGATTATTCTTTTTTCATGCAAGCATTGATACTTCCTTTCGTAGACCACTACAACTCCCATAAATGAAAAACTGTTGATTATTAGTTAGTACATATTTATAATTTTTCCACTTAATCAAAATAACACCTGTTATATACATAGAAGTTATAAGTAGATGGTTGGCCCAACTAACCTGACCAGGCGAGTGAGTCGACCGAATCTTTCACAGAAGCGGTAAGTTGAACAACGTACACAGATGGGCGACGTAGGAGATGTTTTGAGAAGGAATAGTTGAGGGGTAATGGGAACTTGAATCATTGAACGAACGTGTATGGAGAATAGTTGAGGGGTATGTAGAACAAACGTGTGTGTAGAACTTCCCGATTTCCATGGAGTGGTGGTATGACCTGGTGTGTTGAGAAAGAGAGGGTAGATTTTTTTTTTGAAAGAGAGGGTAGATGGAGCAATAAAATAAGGGTGAAATACAAATGAAAAGTAAAAAATTTAACACAAGATATCACGGAAAGGGAAAGTAACTTTAACAATGTACTTATCTTTTTTTTTTTATAAACTATATTAGGGGGGACGGGGCGCCTACCGAATTATCCACGGGTACCAAGTACCAGCACGGTATCACCGCCGACATACACGCTGGCAGTGGTCTCGTGGACCGTTTTGCTGGTGCTCTTTACCGTGCTGGTACCGGCTATGTTTTTGTTTTTTATAAATGCCAAGTTTTCATTTTACCCACTATGTTTTAGTGTTTTTTTTATTTTAACCGTCTGTTTTATATGTATAACGTTTATTTATTTAGGGTTTTGTATTAACCGTATGTTTATAATGTAAAGTAAATAATAAAAACCTTGCATTAATAAATACTAAAAAATACATTAAAAACAAAGAAAAACACTTAAAGTTTGCCCAACATTCGCCATGCCTCGACATGGTCGAAAGCGTTGCCGTATCGAACCTCATACTCATATTGAGCGAATTCGATAGCCAACTCCTCGTCAAGCTCCGGATCGTCCGTCACTTGTTGCTTGTATAGGGTGGTCCACCTCTCACATTTGATGTTGAGGTCGCCCCACTTGAACTGGAGGTCGCGGACAGTTTTGGTTGTGTTGTGGCCAACGTGTTCAACGAAGTCGCTAAACACTCGAGCCCAAAACCCCTCGGGGGGAAGGTCGACCCATCGTCCCCGGGGGAGGAGTTGAATTTCGGGGTCGTTCGACGCATCCTTGTGGCAAACCACAGTCATTTCTTCTTCTTCTTCTTCGGTCCACGGGTTCATTTTTGTGTGTGTTTGGGTTTTTAAACCGTGGTAAATTGTGGCTTTTAACCCCACGGTTTGATCACTTTATATACAACGACGGTATTAAGAATTAATTCGCTGACCGTTTGGTGGAACGGTTGAAATAGTAGAATTAAATGTTAAAACCGTGTAAAAATGTAAAAATGTAAAAAAATAAAAAGTTTGGGTATGTAAATGAAAATAAATAAAAGAATCAGTGGAGTGTTGCCTACAAAAACGTGTTTCAGTGAAGTAAATCAGTGAAGTGGTGTGGTAAAGCAAGATTGGTTAGAATCAGTTAAGGATAAATATAATTCTACAAGGCCCTTTGAGGCCTTAGATAATGAAAAGAAAAAAAAAATCGGTAAAATAATGTTTTCAAAAGTTAAAAAAAAAGTGGTTACGTTGTTGTAGGTTATTATTTATATTTTTTGTATTCTTTAATCTCTAGTCTTTTTTACGTAAACACTTATTTTAGGTTAAGGTTAGGAGTGGCTAGTATATCTGATAAGATTAAGGAGGGTAGATTGAGATGGTTTGGACATGTGAAAAGGCGCCAGTGGACAGCGCCGTCTTCTATTTGTTTTGGAGTTGGGGGTCTCTTTAGAAGCAGTCTCTCTGTCCCTATGGATAGAGGTAAGGTTTGCCTACATCCTACCATCCCCAGACCCTAATAGTAGCTTCCTATCTATGGGATTTACTGGGTACACTTGTTATTGGTGTATGTGTATGCCTAATGTGGTTATTTTGTACGTGATTTTAAGTATTATGTAATATTGTACATGATTTTGGGTATGGTATGCAAGTTTAATTATAAGACTAATCTTGACATATGATTCTTGATTCTAGTTGTATGACCAATTTGACAACTGGTACGTAATTACATTTTATTTTTGAAATACGTATAATGTTATGTGATTTTGTAATGTTACGTGATTACCATATGTCAAAACTAGTCCTATAACTAAAATTATGTACCATATGCTTCCATACAACCAGAATCATGCACAAGATTACAAAACACTTTAAATCATGTACGAGTTCTCAAACTTGGTCATACAACTAGAATAAGTATCATATGCCAATATTAGTCCTATAACTAAAATTATGTACCATTACCAAAATCAGGGTACGTGATTTTAGGTGTAAGCCAAACTGTGGGAATCTGATCCATGATTTTAGTTGTAGGATATCTTATACATGATTTTAGGTGTATAGCCAACTGTGGGCATCTGATACGTGATTATGTGTATAGTACGTAATTTTAGTTATAAGACTAATTTTGACATATGGTAATCACGTAACGTTTCAAAATCACATAACATTATACTTGTTTCAAAGAATAAAATGTAATTACGTGAAGTTGTAAAAATTGATCATACAACTAAAATCAAGAATCATAAGCCAAGATTAATCTTACAACTAAAATTACATACCATACCCAAATCATGTACAAGATTACATAATACTTAAAATCACGTACTATATACAACATATAAATAGAATGGCGTATCATATTCCGTATTTCATCACATCATATTAGATTTATCTATCCCGAAAAGCTTCCGGGATATAATCTAGTTATAATAATCATAATAATAAGGAAGAGGAAAATTTTGGGATTGAAAAGGGTGGAAAGGAGGATGAGGAGTTTTCCAGGGTTTATCAACGACGGAGGTCAGGGTTTGAAACATGGTGGAATTATATATATATATATATATATATATATATATATATATATATATATGAATGGCCCCACTATTGACGTGGAGTTAAAAAAACAAGTCAGCATAACACCTCAGCTGGCACATCAGCATCTGGTCTACCTTAGCATGCCACCTCAACTGCTACGTCAGCTTTCACTAACTCAGTTAGTTCAGATTTAACGGAGGTTCATTTTTATACCCACATATCCGGTTGAGATTGCTGCAACGTTAAAGTTTAGATTATTATTGGTCAATGGGCCAAATTTCGGATTATTTAAATCCAATACCGCAAAAAAAATCTGGCCCATTGATGTAGACCTTACTAATTTTAACTTAGGGGTGCAAACGTGCCGAGCTTTGCCGAGCCAAGGCCGAGCTTGACCGAGCTTGAGCTTGGATCGGTTGGAGCTTTGTTTTCAAAGCTCGAGCTTGACTCATTAGAAATCTCTTAAACTCGAGCTCGGCTCTGGCTTGGCTCGTTTACTATCTATTAGTTAATATATTAGATAAAAAATAATATAAATAGTTCATAGGGAGATTTTGTTTCAACCAAACTTTCGCCACTCGTGATGGATTTGAAAACCGTATGTCCATACTCGAACCGAACCGTCAAACCCACCCAAACTTTTTTTATGTCCGATCCTATGAAATTGAACAATCTAAAACCATGAACCCACTAGAATAAAATTATGAATCCGTCACTGCCTTTTTAGCCCATTAACCACGGGCGGATCTATGCTTACCGAAGGGGTTCCCAGGAATCTATTCGGTTTGAAATTTTTAGTGAGAATTTTGTATAAAAAAATATACTAGGACCCCTAAATAAATTATGGAAACCACTAAGCAAATGGATGAGGTGTGTCACTCGTAAAACCTGCCTTTGTAGTCTACAATGGCGTTAGTTCGATTCCCTTTTTGGCCACTTTTTTTCGTTTTTTTTATTTTTTTTTTCAAAATTAAAACCCAAATTAGGGTCAAAAGTACCATCAACTAAACTCAAAACAAACATTCCTCCTCCCCCGGTCCTCCTCCTCAGTTCTCTCTGCCCTCTCTGCCTCCATCTCTGCCTGCCCCTCTCCAGCTCTCCACCTCCACCCGCCATGGCGGCACCCCCTCGACTCCTCTCCAACAGCAACTCCGTCCAACATCAGCAGCCCGCTGGTCCCTGGACTCCTCTCTAACAGTCCCCTGCCCCGTCACTCTCTCAGGTATGTTGTAATTTATTGAATTCATCATGTTGATATTCAATTTTGTTGTGCTTTAATATGCTCTAAAGTATGATTAATTGGTTATTGGTGTTAAGTTCTACTGTGTCCTTGCTATAAAGTATGATTAAATTTGTTAATTTCTATGTAAGATACAACCGTTCTCTTCGGCTATATGTGTGTTTGCAAAGATTAGTTCCTGGAAGTGGCTGGAACTTTTTTAGTCATTTTGATTTAGTGGTGGCCTAGAGTCTGATTGACTTTTTTCTGTTCGTTAACCTGAATACCTAAATTGATAGTTGATTTTTAATAGATTCCTAGTTAATAGGATATGTTACTGAATATTTGAATTGTTATTCCATCTTCTATATCATAGGTTTCTGTTTATTAAGTAATGATATCTTTTTTGTTTTTTGATAGTGACATTATGTAACGACCATTTTCATGTACACATAGTATTACCTTAATATTTAGATACCAAGTAAATCGGGTTCATTCACATTATTCACATAGATTTTACAGACTATCATGACACTAGTTCATGATTAATAGTTTGACTAAGTTATATCAAAAAGTGAATAATATTGTTTGAACCCGAATGCAAAATATGAGTGCGGAAGCTTGAGTCTTTTTGTATGCGCTTGATTCATCAAAAGAGAGCTTGATCATTCCCGTCTCGGTTCCCTGGAATTACCTAAGGTTTTCGACACACGACAAACCATTAAATCAAGATTAGTGTGAAAATGACTCGTTTTTAAAAAAAAATATATATATGTATATATCGCGTAGTAGTGGAATTGCTAACGATAAACTAGAACGAGGCCCCAAAGAGCCCGCCCCCTTAACCGCCGTAGGCTACAACCAGCCAGCCACAGCCTACAGCTGGCTGCTGCTGCTGTCCGCTGCTGTCTGCAGCCGCTGGCGGCTCCTGCTGCTGTTTCACTGCTGTCCGCAGCCGCTGGCTGCTGTTCTGCAGCCGCGGGCTGCTGTTCTGCAGCCGCGGGCTGTTCCTGCTGCTGCTGTTTCACTGCTGTCCGCAGCCGCTGGCTGCAGTTCTGCAGCCGCTGGCTGCTGTTCTGCAGCCGCGGGCTGCTCCTGCTATTTCGGCTATAACTATGGCTCGAAGCCATGGCCTATGGCCAGCCACCTCTGTAAATGAATCTGGATTGGTTTATTACATTTTTTTTATCATTACTATGGGATATATGAATTGATATTAATCAATGATTGATTATAGTGAAGATCGTATATTGTCTTGTTGGGGAGATTTGGGTCTACACTCTACATAATGGGCATAATTGTGAACCTCATTAATTAGAACTGTCGAGACTCATGATTCATAAACCTAGCTAATTATAACAGTTCAAAATGGGTGTATCTTGCCAGCTCTAAATTTATGTTACCTCATAAACCAAATAATAATGTCTTGTTTTGATAATTAGTTCATGTTTGCTTGTTCTTAACTAGGATTTCACGATGACTATGGATAAGAGCTGGACAAAAATTACCAATAAGATAGATCCAGTGTTCATTAATGGGGCCTTAGCTTTTGCAGAAAGGGGTAAAAGATACGTTGATAGTGAAGGTCGGATGCATTGTCCATGTAAAAAGTGTGTGAACGCAAGAAGACATGTTCCCACACTTGTTGCTGATCATATCATCTATAATGGTTTTTCACCAGCATACAATGTATGGATTTATCACGGTGAACATCTGCCGGGTTATGAAACAGATCGAACAGATAGTGACTGTGAAGAAAGTGAAAACGAATCAAATGACGGTGTCGATGAGTTACTTGATGACGCTTTTCCTACGGGCGGTGGAACCGAAGCTGAAAACACCAGTGGAAGTGCTGGTATACGTAATAACCCAAACGTTGAGAAGTTATTTGTTGATATGGAGAAGCCTTTATACCCGGGGTGTGATGAGTTTTCAGTACTAGGATTTTTACTGGAGTTGATGAATGTCAAGGTAACATGTAAAATGACAAATGTATCAATGGATATGATTCTGAGTTTATTTAGCCGGGCTTTCAAGGACGCAAACTTGCCAAAAAGCCATTATGAGGCAAAAAAGTATTTACGTACTCTTGGGCTGGGATACGAATCTATTCATGCTTGTAAAAATGATTGTGCATTATTTTGGAAAGAAAATGCAGAACTACAAAATTGTCCGGTGTGTAGCACTAGTCGTTATAAAGAAAATAGTAATGGGAAGAAAATACCGGTAAAAGTCTTGCGTTACTTTCCCGTCACAAGTAGACTTAAGCGCTTATATGGCTCAAGACACACTGCTAAGGAAATGTTGTGGCACGATCAATGTAGAACCAAAGAAGAGGGGGTTCTTAGGCATCCAGCAGACGGAAAGGCATGGAAACACTTTGATACAATGTTTCCCAATTTTGCAAAGGACCCTAGAAATGTTCGCCTAGGGCTTGCAAGTGATGGTTTTAATCCATTCGGTGCAAAGAGTCTCTCATATAGTATGTGGCCTGTTGTTCTCATATCATATAATATGCCTCCTTGGAAGTCAATGGTTGATGATTCATTTATGTTGACATTGCTGATTCCAGGAAAAGATTCACCAGGAAAGGATATTGATGTATTTTTGCGTCCGCTAGTAGATGAGTTGAAACTTCTATGGAATAAGGGTGTTGAAACATATGATTGTGAATCAAAAGAGAGGTTCAACATGCGTGCTGCACTTCTATGGACAATTAATGATTTTCCTGCATATGGTTACCTGTCCGGATGGAGCACGAGTGGATATAAGGCATGTCCAATATGCAATGAAGATGCAAGCAGTATACGTATACGGGATAAAATAGCATATGTAGGTCATAGGCGATTTCTCCCACTCGATCACTCTTGGAGGAAAGCTCGAGATTTTAATGGACATAGAGAGACTAGGCTTGCACCTAAACATGTTAACGGGGATGATTGCTTACGTCCGTTGAAAGATCTCACGATACCTCAGCATGGAAAGCATCCTGATCATGGAGGTAAACAAAGAAAACGGAATCAACATGATTTACAATGGTCAAAGAAAAGCATCTTCTTCGAACTCCCATACTGGGCAAAGTTGTTGCTTCGTCACAACATTGATGTGATGCATGTTGAAAAAAATGTGTGTGAGAACATGTTAGGAACCCTCTTAAACATAGAAGGAAAAACGAAAGACACTTACAAAGCTCGACTAGATTTGCAAGATATGAACATACGTAAAGAGCTACACTTGGTGAAAAAAAATGATTGTTGGGTTAAACCACATGCTCAGTATGTTTTAACCCAAGATGAGAGAAAACAATTTTGTAATTTACTTAGCTCTGTGCGATTTCCAGATGGGTATGCTGGAAATTTAGCTAAAAATGTGACTGCTGAGCAAGGTAAGGTATATGGGCTTAAATCACATGATTGCCACGTCTTAATACAACGTATAATTCCTATTGCCATTCGTCCTTTTATGACAAAACAAATTCGTGATGCGTTGGTGGAGTTATCTAAGTTTTTCAAGAAACTTACCGAAACCACATTACACGTGTCGGAGTTAGAAGCGTTGCAAGAAGATGTAGTTAAAATTTTGTGTAAGCTTGAACGAATATTTCCCCCATCATTTTTTACGGTTATGATGCACTTGTGTGTGCATCTTCCTCAAGAGGCAATTTTGGGAGGACCTGTGCAATCAAGGTGGATGTATCCGATCGAAAGATACCTTGGCCATTTGAAGAAATATGTTGGAAACAAAGCTAAACCTGAAGGCTCGATAGCAGAAGGTTATGTAGTTGAAGAAGCTATAACATTTTGTTCACACTATTTACGAGGTGTTGAATCAAAGTTGGACAAACGTTACAAAAATTATGGCAAAACCTCTAGTGATGCACAAAGCTTTGCGTTGGATATTTTTAGTTTGAATGGCCGAGGTATTGGAAAAAAAAAGTCTATATCCTTCCTGGTAATCTTAGGCAGAAAGCAATATGGTTTATCTTTAACAATTGTCAAGAGGTTCAACCGTACTTAGAGTATGTTTTTTTATTATTTGGTTGTTAATTAGTATCTAGAGTCATGTGTCAGTAAATTTATAGTTTATTTACACGTTGTAGAGAACACTTGGGATTTTTACAAAGGCAACATCCGGAATTATCAGATTTTTCAATCATGCAACAATCTACATTCTCCAATTGGTTTGCCAAACGGGTAACAATCACATTCTATTTTAGTTACTTTACTTTGTGATATTGTATTGCACTCAAATAACCTGATTACCATTTTGAAAATTGAGAACAGATTCAAGACATGTACGCACAAAATCCATCTCAAATTAATGAAGAGTTATATGCGTTGTCTTGCCTTCCTGATTATCGTGTTTCGTCACATAAGGGATTCATAGTGAACGGAGTTAAATTTATAGTTAAGTCACGCGATGACTGTAGACAAACACAAAATTCTGGTGTCACAGTACCGGGTGTTCATAATAATGTCGAGGATGATTATTATGGATATCTAGATGAGGTCATTGAATTGTCATTCATAAGAGGTTATAGTATTATCTTATTTAAATGCACATGGTTTGATACTGATCGACGAAGGAAGCATGTGATATTTGAACCTAATTTCATAAGCATAGACACCTCCCGAAATGCTTATAAGGAAGATCCTTTCATTTTTGCAAACCAGGCTAAACAAGTGTTTTATATAACTGATCCACTTAAACCAAATTCGCAATGGAAAATCATTGAAAGAGCTACCCATAGACACTTGTGGGATATTCCAGGAGACAAGAATACAGAAGATTTGTCAGAAGATGTCAACCTTCGTCGTGAAGATGTTGAAGAAGAAATTGTTGAAGAAGAAATTGTTGAAAATGTTGATGTTCAACGTTCTGATGGCACTATAGATGATTTTATATATGACGAGCTATATGATTCTGATCACAGCCTGGAAGATTTGGGTTCAAATTCAAATTTGGATGATTCAGAGACTGATAAGCCCAATAATGAAATTGAAGTTAATGAGTCAGACGATGATGATTGGTAATGTTCAGTTTGTAAATTTTGTAAGAGATTTGACTTTTTAAATTACACAAATACTACTCTTATGCTTACTAATGTACATGTAAAAGTAGAATTGTTTTGCACAATCAAAACATTTACTATGGATATTATGCTCACAGGTAAAGGTAGAATGATCGAGGAAGGAAACAAAACTATTTATTACTTATCAAGACTACCTGGATTCTTTGGTAATTCTGGTTTGATCTTACTTTTATGGTGTCTTACATTATGTAAATACAATGTAATCTTCATTATTAAAACCTTTTTACGCCCATGAACTGATGAATGATATTATTAGGCAATTTAAGTTTTAATGCCGCGTGCTACTTTTAAATTTTATATTCATATTTTTGCAGGAGAATATGTTGGTCTTACGGGTGCCAGGTTGGATGGTGCTGAAATGCTTGTGTGCGGTCTTGCTACCCACTATGTCCCATTAGAGGTGCTTCCATTTTAATTTTCGAAGTTTATTCCATTCATTCCAATATTCACGTGTTAAACGAGGTGCATTTTAAAAAATTATACCAACAGGTAAATGTTTTGCGCTCATTTGTTCAAATCCACCCGATTCACAATAACTTAGGACTTCAATATTTAATATTTATGGGCCACATTCTTCATCTCTTGAGCCAATATAGGTTAGTAATGCTCAATGTTTTTAGAACCGGACCGGATGTTGAACCAGAGTCGCCACCGGTCCAACCGGCCAAAATCCCGGTCCAACCGCCGGTCCGGCGGTTCAACTCCCGGTCCAATGCTAGGGCGGTCCAACATAGTGACCCGGACCGGCCGGGGGTCCGTTTCCCGGTCCGACCGGTCGGACCGGCCGGTCCGGTCCGGGTTTCAAAACATTGGTAATGCTTGACTGACATATATGTATTCTAATAGTAATAATTATTACTATTAGTATTAGTATTATTAGGGCACCCGTAGTGGAGTGTTATAGGGGGAAAGGTTATGATTATGGCGCCCCATAACGCCCCGTACACCGTCCCCTGGGCGTTATGGGGGAGGGGCATTATATAGATAACCGGCGCTATCTTTGTTGAAATCATTTTTATATTATTTTTTAATTAATTTTCACACCATCTTCTTGTACACCCAATCAAATAACCTAATCAAATAATAATATTTTAATCCTCATAACGCCCCATAACGCCCCTCACCCACTACACCATTTTTTTCTCATAAAGCCCATAACGCCCCTCTAATATTTTATTAATATTTTAATCCCATAACGCCCTCCAAACAAATTACACATAGATTTGTAATCTTTCCTTTTTTTAATCATACATTACTTTATAATAAATATCATTTTTCCATACTTTACTTTATGCTATCAATTGTAATGTTTACTGAATTCTTATTGCAGAGATTTCTTATACGTTTTGCGGAAAAAGCTGACTTTGTCGATAAGGATTCTAAAAGAACATTTGGTTAATTAAGTTGTTATTGATTACTTGGATAGTAATTTGATGTTTTTGCGGTTATATATATGTTGTTCTGCTACAAATAAATGACATTATTTGTCGTTAATGACTGGTCGTCTTTATGCATTGTTCACAATTAGGTTTGTATCATATTATATATTACTGATTATTATAAACTCGACTAATTCCATGGCATGTTGTATACAACATGTGCACACGTAAAATTAGTGTCAACCACTTTCTCATAATGCTCAACGACAAACGACATTAAATATTATTAAATTTCAACCCCGGGACGCTCCCGGGTAATCAGCTAGTATCCTATAATGGCATAACTTGTGCCAAACAATCATAGACTAAAAATTAGTCTTTGTTCATTTCTTAAGCAAAAGGTGTTTAAAACTAATTATCAGTCCCCAATGTTGGCCACTATAACAATAGTGAGAACTGATTTTTACTCTTTAATATGTTCCCTCTTTATCAAAGACTGAATATTAGTAACCTATACAATGACGCCATTTCTCATTAGTGAGTGCCCTTATTTGAGACTGAATTTCAGTAACCAAATATATTCCCTCTAAAAAAATTATATTTGAAAAACATATTTGTGACTAAATTTCAATCTTAAATGAGTGATCAAAGTATTAAGGACTGATTGTTAGTCACGAACATCAGTCGCAAAAAAATCAGTCACTAATACATTTAGTAACTGATATATTAGTCCTAGATACTGTGTATTAGAGACTGATAGATCAGTCCCTCATACCTTAGTCCCCAATGGTCACAATATTGAGAACTGATTTTTACTCTTTAATATGTTCCCTCTTTATCAAAGACTGAATATTAGTGACCTATACAATGGCGCCATTTCTCATTAATGAGGGCGCTTATTTGAGACTGAATTTCAGTAACCAATTACGTTCCCTCCAAAAAAAATATTTGACAGACATATGTGTGACTAAATTTCAGTCTCAAATAAGTGATCAAAGTATTAAGGACTGATTTTTAGTCACGAACATCAGTCACAAAAAAATCAGTCACTAATACAATTAGTAACTGACATATTAGTCCTAGATACTATGTATTCGAGACTGATAGATCAGTCCCTCTTACCTTAGTCCCCAATGGTCACTTTTCTTGTAGTGCTGGTTTAGGTCGCAAATATACCCGAAATTTACAAATTTTGGCCGAAATTTGGCTAAAATCGCTAGATAGCCACCGACTAGTGATTAACTGGTGTTTACTCGATGAGCATCCAATTAGCAATTAATCGAAGATTAATCGGAGGCTAGGCGGGATTTTTACAACTATTCTTATACATAACAAGGCTCACTGAGGCACATTACGGTGAATTTTCTTAACGTATCATATGTCATAAGTCATTATGCCTAACATCACTTGTTATAACCTAAAATGACATAGTTTAACATAACAGAAGTCATCATCATCAGTAAATCCAATTAATAGCAAAGCTAAGGTAGGTCTGAGGAGGGTAAGATGTAAACAGTCTTACCTCTACTCCGTAAGATAGAGAGGCTAGTTTTGGTGAGACCCTCGGCTCGATAGTAGTTTTATATCAAGCCTTGTACATAAGCTAACACTCAAAAATCGGCACAAAGGCCGATTGGTACATGTAATCCCTTATATTTTAGCTATCAACGCCACCAATTAATGCATTATTCGTTTTTAACGGTATTTTCACTAAATTAATAAAATACCGTTAAAATGAGTGCAATTTCACTTTTGCCCCCCGATGACTCACATATATATACATTTAAAATGTATGTGCACACTGCAAGCGGGGCATTTAACATAACATGATAAGCATTCAACTTAAATTTTTTGATAGGTAGCAATAAGATCTTCGTTTAATTAATCACGTTAAAAGTTAAAAATGTTAAGCATGACAAGTTGACAATAGATGAATTAATATTAATAAAGAAAATAATATCATATGACACTAATAAAAATAGAAAACAGTACTCTGGCTTCACATGCTATTGTGCTACGTACCATGTGCATGGCCCTTTTCCATCCTCTATAGATTTTTGTCTATCCATATAATTATATTAAACCTATATAAAATTTAAAACAAGCTGTTGAGTATGCATATTACTATATGTAAGCATTATAAGGGGATAGGTTGGATAAACAAGCAATGTAAGCATTATATGGGGATAGGTTGGATAAACAAGCAACGTCCCAAGAAGACAACTATAATTGTGAGATAATTTATAAGTACTTTTGAACTTTAAATAATAAAAAAAATCAATCTAGTAATTGTTTTTATTTGTATTTGTGCACTTGGTATAAGTTGATACCCATATAAATGAAGATACGTCTGTCAATATTTTGCATGTAAAAGAGTTACGCAGAGCATCAGAGAGAGATCGAATTTGACTCATTCAATTTAAAAGAATTTGATGTTAGGCTTTACTCATTTCGAGCTCTATGTCTCAAGTCTGGACTCAACTCCTGGGTAACTTTACAAACTTAAGACTAAAATACTTATCATCACTAGGTAGCCTGCCTTATTTAGTTTTGTAATATCATTCCGTTTTATGTATTTCTCAGTATGACCCATTATCTCACCGACCGCTTTGCAATGCTTAGAAATAGCTAAAATACTCTAATTTAATTATACTCTAAGGTAGCGTTTGTTTTGTGAAATGTAATGGAATTGGAATTTGCGCAGGAACCAAAATTTGACGGAATTTGATTTGAAATGTAGGTATGTTCGTTTCATAGAATCAAATGGAATTGAAATACAGATTCCCTTCCATATATCGTTGTTCAATGGCAATTCCTTCGTCTTCTTTTGAAATGAACAACATATAAGAAATGAATATAGATTCCAATTTCATTTCATTTTCTTTCATAAAACAAATGCTACCTAAATATAGGTTGATACGTCCTAAATCAATATTCTTTTAAGAAAAACAAAATACAACTATGAAAGTACTTTCGAACCGTGTCTAGATTATGAATTATAGCAATCACTTACCCTTCTATAGTTTAATAAAAACACCCAAATAAATAAGACCGTTCAGCCACTTATTGTGTATCAATAGCCCAAGCAACAAACGCGGAAAGCCTACCGATTCTTGTATCTATTATTAGCATGTTTGGGTGTTCATCTCCTTATCTCCTCTCTTTTTCTTCTATCTTATTTTCTCGTTAATCTAAAAATCTTAATTTCTAACTTATGACTTTTCTCCTTTTCTAAAAACTAATTTTCAAACTAATACCTAAATACTTTTTTTAGCTTTTGACTTCTTGAATAAGATATGATTTATCTATACTTCATAATAAGGCCACACATTTATGTTAGCTCCCTATTAATTCCAAGCTCAATTAGAAGGCACAAATTGGTTAGGTTTTGGTAAAAGTAAGTGAAAACCAATTTTTTCCCAAGCATGTTTCGGTTTTAAACCAGTTTCCAAATGAAAACAAATCGGTTCATTACACACCGGTTGATATTTTACCGGATTTTGACCGGTTCGGTTCAGTTCATGGCCGGTCGTTGTCACTTGTCAAACCGGTTTTGATACTAGTTATGGTTTGTTAAGCCTTTCAAAAAAAAAGTTATGGTTTGTTAAAATTTATATTTATTATTTTCTAATCCAAACTAGTAAATTAAAAGTTTTTTTTTTTTTTTTTTTATCTTTACTTTGAGTGTTAGTGTAATATGGCAAGTATCAACAATGGCGGGGCTATTGATAGAATGTGCCTTTGTGAAGATTTACATGCTATGAAGCATCCCTAATTTCTTGGATGTGATTGTGCTAGAGCTAACAATCTTCTCCTACTTCATCCATGATTGACGCTATCACCTTGATGACTTGTAGATTTTAATCATCTTTCTTAATCTTGGTACATGGTTCCTGAGTTACAAGTGGTTCCGGTTCCGGTTCCAGAATAGTTTTTTTTTTTTTTTTGGGTTTGGTTTTTCTCGTTTAAGCTAAACTCGAATCTTATAGGTCTGGTGCTCTGCTAGTCTGCATCACACAAGAGCCCACTAATACCGGTCCAGCCCAAATTAATAACGGGCCTTGCTGCTTCGACATTTTCTTCCCTATTTGATCGTTTATTTGGGTTCAACTTTTCAAGTGTGTAGCTCAATTAACAAAAAAAGTGTAAGCCTGAGTGCTTTTGGTTTCCTTTATAGACCGATTCACCTGATCAAATAATATTACTTCAAATTACTAAAGGAGGCCCCTGTAAATTTTCTCACAGACACTGCGGAAGGGAGAACCACCTTGTGACCAGCAGATCTGCTTGTCTTTGGTTGGGAGAGGGGGAAACATGCCTGTGTGGACCTCACAGGGGTATCTCCTTTGGTTGGGTTAAGGGAAACAGGGTTTGTAGCTGGGCAAGCATCGAGAAAGGCGGAATCGAAGAAAGTAGATAAGCATGCTAAAGCTTGTGCAGATAACCAACATGTCTTTATCCCTTTGGCCTTTGATACCTTTGGCTCCCTAGCGCCAGAAGCTATTCGTTTCTTGACTAGGGTCCAACGGGTCGTCCACAGCAATAGTTCATCTACAGGGGGGGCAAGGATTTGTTTTTGGTAGACTAGGGTTCGCAATTCAGAAAGGGGTGGCGGCGCAGCTTGTTGCCTATCTACCTTCTACTGTGATGTAATTTTCGTATTTTGTTTTAATGAAAATTCTCTTTTATTTAAAAAAAAAATACTAATTAGATATCTTAAATTCGGAAGTTCACTAACTCTTCAAAATGGAAGAGTATAACCTATGGTGATTTTAAACAATTGTATGATAGCACTTGCGTTATTTTCTAGAGTGAATTACTATTTGCGTCCCTGTGTTATAGTGGTTTTAACTATTTGAATCCAAAGTTCAAAATTTTAACTACTTGAGTCCCTAGCTATAAATTAACTAACTTATTGAGTCCATATACTAAATGTCATCCAACAAGTCAGTTAAGTATAAGGGTATTTCAAACATATAGGTACAACACCTTAATGCATACTGTAATTATCAAATATTTTTATTTATTTTATTAATATAAATATACACATAATCTATACATACATGCCTATGTCTCTATATATCTTACTACCCAACCCCCACCACCATCACCAGCATACACCTTCACATCTAAACCACCACTACTCCACCACCTTACCACCACCATAGCAACCCCACCTCACCACCACCATTCCACCACTGCAGCAGCCCCACACCACTCCACCACCGCAGCAGCCCCACCTCACCACCACCTCACCCCCAAAATTGGTTATGAACCCTAATCCCCAAACCCACAAACCCTTGCCGTCATTCGTACCGCATCACCCCCAAAATTCGTACCGCCTTGTAAGAGACCTAATCGGAGAGAAGCATAGCGGTAACTTCCTCTTCGATCGCTCGTTTGCTTCATTTTAATAAGAACCATGGATGAGATTTCCTCAGCTATGAAGGTTTTCTCCTCGCCCTTGTAGTTGACAGAAATCATGGGCTTCTTGGTCGGTCCGGAGATGACCTTAAATGGCCACAATTTGATGTCACTTTGGACGTAAGGATCGGAAAATCGTCTTCCGATAAGAAACTTGGCATCTGTAAACGTAAACAACCGAGTTAGAAACTCTTATAAACACTGTGTAAATAATTAACATAAAGCAGACAAAAGAAATACTTGCCTAATTTTAGTGATGGCGGTGGGGATGAGAAAGGAACAAATTTGTAAGGAACGAATATGAAGGGTATATCTTAATGGAGTTACAGAGAGAAAAAGATAGGAGAGGGAGGGATGAGAAAGAGAGGAGTTTAATTTAAATAGTTTTGTTATATTTTGTTTTTTTATTAGTAAGGGTATTTTTGTCTTTTTGCACAGGTTTAACAGAATTGGTTAACAGAGTTATAAATTTGGACTCAAATGGTTATACATTTACCGACCAGGGACTCAAATGGTTAAAGTTTTGAACTTCGGATTCTAGTAGTTAAAACCACTATAACATAGGGACGCAAATAGTAATTCACTCTATTTTTTATATGCAGTCGTAACTTCGTAACCTCTAAAGATGACAAAGCGAAAGTGAGAATGTCGGCTTGAGTAACGCAAACATTGGTGAGAATCCAATGCCCCGAATCACAATACTTGAACCCATTTATGCATCGTTTTGGCCTTATTTGATTTAGGATCTTTATCAAGCATGTCAAGTGAACTCCCTGTAGAGGTACCATGCACATATCATTGTCACGCGACTATATATCATGAATTCATTATACTACCTTGAAGGGGTAGGGTTCTAATTCCTAGCATAGAGACGGACCCTACCCCACAAGACCTCCGCGGAGCCCGATTCTTACAAGACCACACGCGGAGTGCAATCCACCCGCGCGAGACCCTACGCCCAACTTAGCGATGGTCTCATGCGGACAAGTTACAACCTGGCGCGTGTCAGGCCTGGCCCGCCACGTCGGCGTGCCAGTAGGGAAGGTGCAGCCCCACTTGCTGCGTCGTTCCCCCTGGTGTCAGGCGTCATTTCAGACGATCTTCTAGAAGGAGCAGGCTGACGCCGCCTAACACGAACATACGCAGACAGAGAAAAGATCCGCCTATAGCAACTAGCAACGCGACACGTGGACCAATAGTAGGGCGGTGCACATTTCTCTCTCTCCTGTATTTATTACATTTAGTTTGACATCAATTTTCGTTAGTCCATTAATAACTAATTGGGCCGAAAGGAAGGCAATCCCATAACCCATGCCCAATCCTACCGTCGTGATTATGGGTATTTGGTAACCGACCCGTTTAACCTCTATAAATAGGAGCTCACACCTCCTTTGCCAGGGAGTCCACTCTCTCGAGAATACATACATACCTACCGGGCCAAACCACTTTCTCGAGAATACACACATAGCTATCACGAGTCTCTTGAGGCTCTAGGCAGTCGCCTCCTTTCATACGGCACACTGATTATTTACATATCTCGGATCCAGCCACTGTATGGAGTGAAGGATTATATCCTGTAGTAAACACGAGTCATCACCCCACGTACCTCCTGTGAGGTAAGTACGAGAGTCATTGTTACTCATTGTTTCTTCATTGGCGCCATTCGTAACGGCTGAAAACCTAGTTTTCAAAAACACATCTTTTAGCCAACCCATGGCTGATCCCGCCGCCTCAGAGATCCCTTTGTTCACCGCAACCACTGTGGTCCCTCGTCCACTGGGCGGAAACATAGGAATTCTTGAAACAATAACTAAACAGACCTTGGCACGGGCTCACAAGCCCGTCCGAGACGTTCAACACTCTGACTCTGAGAACAACACCAAGTCGGATGTCGACCCAAATGAGTGGATTTTTAGACAGCAGGCAAAAAACACCGCTAGATGACCAGTCTCAGGGTCGTAGATGACCAGTTTAAGGTAAAGTCTTGAACCTTGACTCGCCTTCCGGAAGACACGGCTGAAAGGGGAAAGAAAAAGAAGATGACCAGTCTCAAGGTCGTAGTGGGGGTCAGGGTAAGAAAAACCCGACCGGGACTACGCCCAAACAACGTTAGAGGAATCAGATGGTTACCAGTCCACCAGTGACCGGGACTATCGCGAGCCAAGCAACCAGCGTCTCTCTCGGGCCACCTAGGGCATGCATGAGACACATTATAACACGGACGACTGCCTCAACAAGTCTTACAGGCCAAAGTCATTCGTAGCAAACTCAAAGTTTTGTGAGTGGATTGCTACCGCCCACATCAACAAACAAGCCAAACTACCCAGCAGCATCGGCAAGTACGATGCCCTGTGCGACCCTACTGACCATTTACACGATTTCAAGTGTGTGGGAAGCACCGTACTTTGGCCGGTTCATGTCTGGTGCCACCTGTTCGCCCAGATGCTCACTGGAGTTGCCAGAGTGTGGTTTGATAACCACCCGTTGAAAGCATTTCGGACTTCGATGATGTTATAAAGAAGTTCTCCAATCATTTTTACCTACGAAATCACAAGAAGAAAAATGATTAAAAGCTTTTGTGTTGTTTTTTTTTAAAAGAAAACGTCAACAGCCAATAGTATAATACCATAAAGACACAAAGAAAGTTGTAATTGTAGGTTGGATAATTCTCAAATACAATATGGAATTGTAATATTGGCCTTGTTGATGTTCTCTTAAAAGTATATTAGTTTTAATAAGAAAAGAAAAATCAGTTATGCATAAACATGACTGCTAAGAACAAACTATCTAAAATAATTTGGAAAGAATTAAGTTGGGAAGGTGTTAATTTTGGTATCACAAAAAAATAAATAAATAAGGGGGCAGGGGCACTGCCCTCGTTTTTTTCAATTTTACTGATTTCTAACAATTATGCAATTATGCACTGCCACATTTTTTTACTGAAACAGTTTTTTAGAGGCACCACTTCACTGATTCACTTTACTGAAATGTTTTTTTTTATTTTTTTAATAACCGTTTGCATTATCTAAAATAACTAGGGCTGTAAACAAACCAAACGTTCGGTGAACAGTTCGTAAATCGTTTGGCGGGAAGTTCGTTTGTGTCCGTTTGTTTAATAAATGAACAAACACGAACAAAAAATTCCGTTTGATTAACTAAACAAACAAACACGAACAAATGTCTCGTTTGTTCGATTGCGTTCATGATCATTCGACAATGTGTTTGTTTATGTTCGTTTATTTATATCCTTTCGTGTATGTTTGTTTATGTTCGATCACTAGTTAAAACTTAGGATAATTATGAACTTTTGAATTAGAAATATAATGTATTCATGCCTATGCCTAAGTAATTTTAGATAATTATGTCTAAGTTAGTACAATTTGACTTATCGACATTGTTTAGTAGATGTACATTGTCTATCGGTTAATATTAACAATGGTTTTTTAGTTAGTTGCATATTAAATGTTTGTTTTTGTTTGTTCGTGTTCAAGACCCGTGTTCACGAACAGTTCGCAAACAACTGAATTTCTTAACAAACAAACACAAACATAAAATTATGTTCGTTAGTGTGTTCGTGAACGGTTCGTTTGTCCAAGAAACCTTAACAAACAAACACGAACAAAGCCTTGTTCGTGTTTGTTTGGTTCGTTTACAGCCCTAAAAATAACCATTGCATTAACTTAAAATAAAATAAAAATACATTAACGTAAAATAAAAAAAATATACAAGAAACATCAATTAAAAAAACATTCAAATAAAAAAAATATTCTCGTCGCCTTCATCGTCTCCCACCCTTTGTCACACTCTTTGATTTTCTTGCATCCATTTGTTTATGTTTGAAAGTAGTTTAATTAATCTAAAGTTGAGAGTGTTTGTGGTTTTTTTTTTTTTTTTTTTTCATCTTAAATGTTCATTTTTCATATACCCGTCCCCTGTTTTTTAATGAATAAAAAGAATAACGGTAAAAAAAAAAGACTGTTGCATTTAAAATATATATTTTAACCTTTTAAAGTTTGACCGTTGCATTTTATATATAAACTTCACGCCCGTTAGTTAGAACCAGCAAAGGTCCACGGGACCCCTATCAGTGCCCACAGTGACGGTGTTAGCGTGCTAATAGTGGGGTACGTATGGACAAAACTTGTTGTGCCCCGTCCCCTCTAAAAAAGATTTGAGGAAGGGATCGAACCCGGGTGAACCATCACGATATAACCAGCCAAGCTATCAACATTTATTATAGCGTTAGGAAAAAAAGATAACTAATGGCCACATAGAAGTTACTGTGCATTTTGTTGGTAACATGTTAATTACTGTATAAGTTATACACAAAAGTCGTGTTTAAGGACCAATTGCAGATGGAAATCTCAGTTAAAATGTGTGTTGTATTGAAAAAAAAAAGTGTACGTACTCTCAACTAAAAAAATCTTAGGTAAACGATAGGCAGTAACCAAAACCGGGTTAGTAATATGTTGTTTTCATCTTTCTAAAAGAATAAAGGCAAGTTTTTTTTTTCAGCATTAGATTCTAACAGAATTCTGTCGGTAATGTCGGTTACTAAAATATTCATGTTTTTCCTTTAACATTTAACCATATTATATATAGTAATTAATTACTAATGATTCATCCATGAAACATTAAAAAAAAAACCTGCCAATAAAATTTACAAACTAAGTTTTTTTTATTTTTCACACAATTTAGTTACCAACTAATTTTCTTGCCAATCTTCAATCGTTAGACTGTCCGTTGTGAGTCGCGAACGAGCCCCGACGCGAGTGAGGTTTCAGTCCGGTGCTCACCTCCAGCCACAACAGCTCTGGCGCGAGCACACGCGAACAGCACCGACGCGATGGTGCTCGCGTTCGTTAACGGGAGAAAGTGAGTACTGGTCGCGCTAGTGCTCACCTCCAACCACAACGGGGACAAGTGAGCACAGGGAGAGGGTGAGAGTGAAGTTGGTGGCTCGCGTCTGCTCGGTGCCACAATGGATTTTCTTATGTTTCAACTTTCAAGTAGTACTCCGAACGAGACCCACCAACAAAATGAATATTCACCAAGCTCAAATCAAAAGGTTCGAGAATTAATGCAAATAAAACATATTTAATTGGTCATATCATAAATTTGTTTGAATCATCGTTTGTAATTGGGTATTAAAAAGAAAAAGAACATCTACTTTTTTATGACGATCAAATAGATGAGTAGTCAAAAGAACAAAATCCAAGATCTTGGAAGCAAAAAGGGACCCTAAATTATGGGCGTTAAAATGGTAGAGCGATTTATGTAATTTGTAGCTCTAATTATGGGAAAAAGGTTAAGAAAAGTGTTCCTTTTGTCCTCTTTAAAGATTTGAACTTTGGAAAAGGTTGCCTCCCAACTTTATACCCAAAATCTGTTGGCTCTTTGCTTTTATATATGAGACAGAAGAAAAAAAGTGTACGTTATGTTAAACGTTTAACAAGTTTATTTACAAACAAAAAAAAAAAAGAAAAAAAAACTTTTTTTGAACGGCCAACGAATCAATTTCCGAGCACTCTCGGACACCCTTTTGGCGAATCAGGTACTCGAGAGTACCCGGGCCACCAATTCCTGGGAAAACCCGACCACTCACCCGCCCGAAGGCACGACAGTGAAATAATCAATAAAACCGGTCGGTATCAGGACTCGAACCCAATCCAATGGCTGGGTCATCCCTCATTTCCCCACCACCAATGTCCTCTAAATGTAGCTAGTGCGAATTAAACCCAAACCTCCCATAGGAAACTTTAGGCCCTTAAGCAACTAAGCTACAAGTGTTAGACAAGAAAAAAAAAAACTTTTACAAAATAACAATATACTTTCTAAAGTTTTTTGTGAAGTGCCAGTCATTTAATGAAAGGGCCATACCATATGAACCAGTAAAAACCATTGAAGTGAGCTTAGAGATTTTTTGAACGGCAAGTGAGCTTAGAGATGAGAATGGATAAGGGTGGGGACGATTTTGCTAATCTTAGTTATATATATTTGAATGTGAACGCTGTAGAATTAATTGGTTAATTAATCTCATTTGATTTGAAAAAGAAAAATTACTAAATAGTAATCAAGTTGTTCTTATATATATTCATTTAGGTCACTTATTAATTTTAATGTTTTTATATCTATTATCTATTATTAATATATATAAAAGAATTGAACATTGCTGACGTGGCGTGCAATGGTGCTTTTAACCTCTCCATGAAACTGCCACGTGGCATCATAATTGAAATATTTTAGTGATTTTGAATTATTTCTTTTTTTTAATTAAATTGAGTTATTTTAGGAAAAAAAATTTAAAAATAAATTTAAAATTTTCTCTCTCATGTTTCCTCCCATAATTTTTAAACGTTTATATCTTTTATATACGAGATTTTTTAAAGAAAAAAATTACACCAAATTAACGAGCGTTTTATTATCTTTCCAACGAGTACCATAGTGCTATATAAAGAACGAAGAAAAAATCGACTATTTTTTGTGGGGTATCGTTCATACAGGAAAAAAACACACAAAGTGTTCATGTTATTCATTAATCATGTTTTTTTCTTTTAAACTAAGTTCTTAACTACGATGTTGAAAATCAGCCCAATCGCCATGTTATCATTGGAATTTTACTAGGTATACTTCATCAAGAGAAGCTAGGAGAAAAAATCGCACAACACTGCAACACATGGTGTCACCTTATAGCAAGGTTATTTTTTTATTTATTTAATTACAAGAGTATTAATTATTACTATTAGTATTAGTATTATTAGAATGGTTATATTTTTCAACCCCGGGACGCTCCTAGGAAGAATTGATAGTTGTTGTCGTGGCGTTCAATGGTGGCCACAACCATCTCTTGATTATGCCACGTGGCATAATGAAATGCAATGGTTACAACTTCCAACTTAAGTGTTTGTTTAGTTGATTAGGTTAGGAATTATAAGAGCCATTAGAATGTGAGAAATTAGAGAGATGTGATGAGTTTTTGAATAGTTGCAACTTACATAAGTGATTCTTTACATGATTACTGATTAGGTTTTAGATTAGGGAATATGAGTTATTACTGATTAGAATACTATGAACATGCAATGATTGAGAGATTTTGTGGTTAGTTAACTTGAGCCATTTGCAATAGGTTATGAAGTAAAATTAGATTTTTCAACCCCGGGACCCTCCCGGGGTAATCAGCTAGTTACATTTATAAAAAAGAAAAATCATAACCCTGTAATAATATTAAAACTTGAGTGGTTTTTATTGATAGAAAAATTATGATGTATTTAAGTGAAAGATTGAAAAAAACTTAGCAAGAAATAGATAGGTTACTCTGTTTAATAATGTAGCTAATGCGGTAGGTTACGGAAAATATAAGAGTACTCAGGGCGTCACCTGATTTGGTATCGGGTAACCCCTACCCATCTGGAAACATAGCCGGCGATGTCCCGGATAATAGGTTCCGGCTATGTTTCTCGGGTGCTGGTCAATGTACCTTTAACGATCTACTAATACATATTTTCTAAGTGGTGGTTGATGGTGGCAATCCCGTCGCCTGAAAAGTGCGGCTCAGCTTCGAGCGGTGTTCGGCTGAAAATAGGTACATATGTTGTGGCGAGTGGTGGAGGATATGGTGGGGTTGTGGTGGTGGTTAGGTTTGGTGAGTCTGGGTGCCGGTAGAGAGAATTTGGAAGTTAGAGAGGAGGTGGTTAGCCCATTTGCTGGCGGAGAAAATCAATCATGTCGCATTATCACGTACGCCAGCGATACCGTTGTGGCATCATCCATCTGTTGCTGACTTGCTCTCAATCATAATTCAGAATCTTGTTCGATTGTTCACACAATCACACCTTTTCAATCTCGGTCTCATTATCATGTAAAGGTATAAAGTTTGAACCATTTGAATATTTGATTGTTGTAAGGGTAACAATTTTTTTACTAATTGATCCACACGTGACAAATTAAATTAGGGTTTACACTTTTTTTTTGGCATTCATGGTCTTTATATGTTGAAAAAGACTTTTGGGTTTTTTTTGTGTAATATTTCCACCCCTCACATATATGTTTAAGTTTGTCACTGATATTTTATTCAAGTTTTTATTGTCAGACTTATTTAGTTTGTTTGATTGTCTAAATAACTATACGTGCTTGAATATTCACTTATTTAGGTTCACCAACGGCTATGCATGGCTCCCGGTTGCTTACTATTTTTACCACCACCAACCACCAACCACCATCTTTTCCCACTATTTGAACGTTACCAGGAAAAAAGACAATCAAGACAAGTTCCACCCGCGCTCCTTCTTAGAAGATTTCCTTTAGCTTATGACTTGACGGGAAAACCACATTACACTTTTCATTAGCTAGTGCAGTTTCAAATGTTTTTCCTTGATCGCCCGATCTGCGAACTAAATAACAAGAGCAAGAACTCTATTAGTTGCTCTTACCTTGTGATAGATCTAGGATTCTCTCGTTTGTGCTTAGTCTGTAACTCTATTATTAACTCCTATGAAGTATTAAGTTACATTGTACACACCAAAATCTATATCTATATCGATATATAAAATAAACTAAAAGGGGTATGCCACATAGCAGCACCCATTGATTTCTATCAAAAAGTCATTTTCTCTCTCATGTGTATTACACATGCGCTTTCCCCCCACAATTTTTAAACATTAATAACTTTTATATACGACATTTAAAAAAATACACCAAATTAATGGGCGTTTTATTATCTTTCCAATGAGTATCATATTGCTATACAAAAAAAAAAAGAAAAAAATGACTTTTTAGTGTGTTTTATTCATGCAGAAAAAAAATTACAATGCGTTCAGGCAATACATTAATCATGTCTAAGGCCTAAAGGGGCGCAAATAGATTCATGTTTCTGATTTTAACCAATCCTGCACTACCACATCACTTCACTGATTTACTTCACTGAAACACTTTTTTGTAGACAACACTTAACTGATTCACTTCACTGAAATCTTTATTTTTTATTATTTTTTTAAAGAAACATTAATTAAACATATTATTAAACTAAATAAAATAAAATTACATAATATTCCATAAAATAAAATCAATACATGACATCAAACCATTATTTAATAACGTCCTCTCATAGCTCTTCAAACCTCGACACTCGGGTAGTTTATCATTGTGTATGTTTCGGTATTGGTTACGGGCTTCTTCAATCAATTCATCTTCGTTTAACCCCGGATTGGCGTCCATCGCATTAACGAATAACTGTTGAAATACTGCGCACTTCGACTTTAAATATACAAACTTTCCATATATCACAGCCGTTGAACGATGATTTTCACCCATTTGTTCATTGAATCTTGTGACAACCGCTTTCCAAAAACTTTGCGTTCTCTCGGGTCCTTGCTCTTGAATAGCAATATAGCTATTCACCAAGGCGACTTCGTCCTCCAAGTTCCAGATTGGTTGTCGCACACGGTTTAGCGGGGGCGGGATTGGATTTGGATTTGGGTTTTGGTTTGCCATTTGTGATCAACTTGAAGATGATCAATTGATAAAAAATGGATTTGGTTTTATACTAAATTAACGGTAAAAAAAAGTGTTACCGTTTATATCAAATTCATTCAAACGGTCAAAAAAATAATAAAATAAATACTAAAAATCGACCGTTGCAATTATTATTAATGGTTACCAGCACGGTAACAAGAACCACAAAACGGTTCACGGGACCCCTACCAGCACGGGTGGCGGCGGTGTTACCGTGCTGGTAGTGGGGTACCCGTGCCGAATTCTGGTAGCGCCCCGTCCACCCTAAGCTACTCACTAATCATGTTAAGATAGTATATATGTTTTTGAACCTACTATTACATATAAGAACCCACTAACTACATATATATTCACAGATATAGTTAGGTTGGTAAGTTTTTTTTTACTTTTTTTTTTTTTTTTGTATTTTGATTGTTGCTAGGAACATTAATTATAAAGGTTGCTAAGTGTTGGATCAGTATTAACCCACTGAAAAGGCAGTGGGTTCAGCAGTTTCAAAAGAAGAATCTATTGGAATAGTTTTTCTAAGTCTTTTTCTTTTGAAAAGGATAGTTATTGGTGCTCTTGGTGGGGTCTGAGATGGATGAGACTGAGAGGATGTTTCAGTCACATCTTTAAGAAGTGCAGATTGCACAGTAGTCTTGTGACACCCGGCATGTTCGGCTTAAACATAATAGTAACATCTAAGTCTACCTTAGCAAGAAACGTTTATAAACAAACTTAACTGGGTTAATTGAGTCGGGTCAATTAGGATTGTCCAGGGTCAATGATCTGGAGGATCATTGGGAGTCGTTTTGGGAATACATTAGTATCGGGTTCCGTCGTTGGTGACATTACATGAACTAATTAAGTATATGTGTAGATTACGGGTCGTGTGGTGGATTGTATGCTTACACTTGCTTAAATGATGTACGAATGATTATACGTGCCTAAACATGCTAAGTATAGACTATAGATGCTTGTTTATGTGTTAGGATGTGTTAGAATGCGTTAAACACGATAAACTGGAAAAAGGTTAACATGTGTTAAAAGTGCTGTTAACATGTGTTAAAAAGTGCTGATGACCTGAATGTGGAAATGGGATCTGAAAAGTGGGCGAACGTAGAACAAAGTGGGCGAATGTGGAAGAGTTCCACATTCGACCACTAAAAAGTGGGCGAATGTGGAAGATTTCCACATTCGACCACTAAAAAGGGGCGAATGTGGAAAAGTTCCACATTCGACCCCACGAACCGGGCGAACGTGCAGATGGTATAAATACCATCCTTAGCCATTTTTCACCATTTCACAAACCCTAAACGCCTCTAAACACTCTCTATCAGCTATTAACATTGGGGAAGGAGTTTTTGAGCTTATTTTTCATAACCTAACTCTCTAAGTCATTACAAGTGAAGATCTAAGGTGTGTTCTTCATTACAAATCCTTTTTAAACAATTTTGGCTTGTTTTAATCTAAACCCCAATGGGTCCAGATCTGATATCAACCTATTTTATGAATAAAAACCTTTCCTAACCAAAACCTATTCATAAACAATGAGTTTTTATGCAAATAAACATGTGTTAGTATGATAGTATGCATTGTTTGATGATTACTTGTTGTATAGATGATATGACAACAACTTAGGGCTGTTATTAATGATGGGTTATGATTGAAATATGTTACCTTTGATTGTTGATGGTGTTTTGATGATTAAAGGGGGTTTTTAGTTAGATTTAGGGTTGTTTTGGGATGATTATGATAAGGTTTTGATAGGGGTTTCTTGTTCATAATGATCCGAGTATGATAAACTGATTATTGATCGAATTCAGAAAGTTTCCTAATTGGGTAATATCTTCATGCATGGTGATGTGACATCTCCATAATTTACCATTTTAGGAAACTTGTAAAACGGATAGATTTTGGGGTAAAATTGGTAGGGTTTCGTAGGAATATACTAATGATGCTTGACTGCAGTAACTCGTGATGTTTCGTGATGTTTTCGGATGTTTTTCGACGCGTTTTTGGAAAAATCTGACATCAGGGGCGAAGGTGGATTCCAGGGGGGCGAAGGTGGATTCCAGGGGGCGAAGGTGGAAGACAAAGGGGCGAATGTGCTACAAAGGGGCGAAGGTGGAAGGAAAAGGGGCGAAGGTGGAATTTCAGGAACACCTTCGACCAAACAGAAACACCTTCGACCACTTACAAGCCACCTTCGACCACCCGGAACTACATTCGACCCTACGTTGACAAAAATGAGATTTTTGATGCAAACTAAGTGTTTTATGCTTGAACCTTGCGTGTAATCTATGTGTACTTGATTAGTTAGGGTAATGGGTCACCAACGGGATGGCGGGTCGGTCTAGTGTGTCGGTTGAACATTTAAACACGTTTTAAAACATACTTGATTACGATCTGGACAATCGGGGGCTAGATAACCTTATGGTTATTAGTCGGAACACTTATGTGAACATTTTAATAGATCTCCGGTAGAGGAATTATCAAGGGCCAAACATCTTTACTTATAATTGAAGAACGCTATCTAAGGTGAGTTCACGGCCCCACTTTTACTGCTTTAACTTTTGGGGGAGAAAACATGCGCTAAACAGTTTTGGTAACATATGTCATACTATGGTTTTAACTTTATATTGCTATACGATCTTTTGGAAAGTCCCGGGGGAAACCATGAATGTGCGGGTTTGCACAACGGGGGAAATGTGGATAGATCTATTGGGCGTGACCTGCCCCACTCGTCGGCTTGGAGGGCCGGGCGGGTGCATATTGTCTCGAACAGGAACATTATTGTGCTGAACATTACGGGCTGCTAAACATGCTAAACATTGCTAAACGTGTCCAGTAATGGTTTCCAATCGTAGTAGTAATAAAATATACGCCTAGCTAGCGTACTTGGTAGTGTTGATATAGTATGGACATGGTATCGCTTGGTAACTCTTTTTGAACAAACCTGTGAACTCACCAGCATTATATGTTGACATCTTTTGGCATGTTTTTCTCAGGTCGCTAAGGTAGCAACAACTGGATCTAGGCGCACGAGTCGGCACGGGCGTCTAGGGTTTAGAGCATGGTCTTCATTAAACATTTAAACTATGTCTTTTGGGTTGTAAACATTTAAAGCTTCCGCTACAGTTTATGCTTTTATAATTATACCTTTTGGGTTTTGTGTTATGCATATAGTGTTGTTTATTGTGACCGTTGACTTGAATCCTGGTTTGTCATGCGCCTCGCGGTAAAACCCCGCAAGTGGAATTTGAGGGTGTGACAGATTGGTATCAGAGCCAATGGTTATAGTGAACTAGGACTGCATTTAGAGTCTAGTCTATAGCCGAGTCGCACACACTAGACGGTCACATACTTGTGTCGGTTTGGAACATGTACTAACTTTGTCGGGGTGTCGTTACATTATCATCACACTTCTCTGTTACATCATCCGTTTTTATTTGGGTTCTTACCTACTCTTGTCCTCTTCTTCTGGATTGAAGGAGGAGGGGTTGATTTGTTGGTTCTTGCACACACATGCCTTCTTACACTTGCACCTATTGCCACATAGGCGACAATGTTCGGTGACTGGGGTCTAAATTAGGGGTACATCTGGAGGACCATGTAGAGCAGTTTATCATTTCGGGTGCACACGAAATAATAAACTGGGATGCATGAAAATCCCGATGGACTTCAAGTTTGGATGTATAGTCCTGAATTTGTCCCTAGGTTAACTCTTGAAAATTCTAGTGGTTGACACTGGAAGTGAATCTGAATCTCTCGATTTCTTGGTTTGTTAGATCATGTCTGGTGCTCGTGGTGGTGGACGTCGTGGTGGTGGTCGTGGCGGCGGTGGTCGTGCCGGAGGCGGTGGCCGTGGGAACATCAACATGACCCAAGCTGAGCTGAACAACTTGCTCCAGCAGCAAGTGAACATGGCTATGGCTAATTTCCAGGCCGGGATTAATGCCATGGGTGGTGAGTTGATTTCTGTCGACCTTGCCTCATTTTTGAAGTTCGTGTCCTTTCGTTTGTGTTTTACTTGTGTACCGTGTTTCAGGTGTTTCAGGTCTGACTGCAAGTATGGCCGGTGTAATGGCCATTTGTCTCCCTTTAATTGTTGAGTTGAGGGAGATAACTTCATCATCCACCATCACTGTCTCAGCATTAGCCCAGAACTCATTTAGAGTTTCAGGATGAATTGGTGGGTCTATGGTGAGAGCGGTGAAATATTGGGATTTGACGACAAGATCAATGATCTCATCGTATTGGGACCAGCCTTCTTGTTTTTCTAAGTAGGCTCTGAGATTGTGTCCCTGTTTGAGAACTAAAGCCATGTGGTTTGTGTGTGTTGATGAATCGAACAGTGATTTTGTGTTGCAGGTTCAGGGTTTTGAGAGCTTTCTTGAGAGAGAAGGAGGGAATTTTTGTGTTTGAAAGGATAAGTGTTGAAAAAAGATATTTATCAGAAGTTTTTAACCGCTTGGATCTTCTTTATTAGAAGTTTTAAACCGCCTAGGTTAAAAATCTCTTTATCAGAAGTTTTAAACCGACTAGGTCAAACTTATGATGATGGGAAAAGTCAGTTTTGCCCTTTTTGACTAAACTGCTGATGAAGGATTATCTTCATCAGTAGTTCCCATTTCCTCTTCAGTAGTTTTAACAGCTGATGAGAAATAGTTTATAAATACTTTTATTCATAACTTCTGAAGGTTATTTTATCAGAAGTTAATCACTTTTCAGAAATTATCCCCATACTGATGTTTTGTTCATCAGTAGTTTCTCTCTTTTCAGAAGTTTTTCAAGTGTTAGAAAACAGATGTAAGTGAAAAACAAAAAATGTGCAGAAAAATAAATAGAAACACTTACAAATTTAGCATCCCTAGCATGGATACTAACTTCTGAAATGTTAATGTGTCAAGGGGTTTAGTGAAAATGTCAGCTATTTGATTAGCTGTTGCTACATGTTTCACTTCAATCTTGCCCTTTTCATAGCAATCTCTTATGAAATGATACCTGATTTCAATGTGTTTAGTTTTTGAAAACTGAACAGGATTTTGAATGATGCTAATGGCAGATTTGCTGTCTACAAGCAATAGTGTCTTGGTCTCTTTGATTCCATAATCAAGAAGTTGATATTGGAGCCATTGTATCTGTGATGTACAACTTGCAGCTGCAATGTATTCAGCTTCAGCAGTTGAAGTTGCAACAGATGTTTGCTTCTTTGATTGCCAGGACACTAGACAGTTTCCCAAGAATTGACAACCACCAGATGTTGATTTTCTTGACATTTTACACCCTGCATAGTCACTATCTGAAAAAGATGATAACTTGGTATTGCTTGAAGCAGGATACCAAATTCCAAGTGTGGGAGTTCCTTTCAGATATCTGAAAATTCTTTTGACTGCACTAAGGTGTGATTCCCTAGGAGCTGATTGATATCTAGCACAGGCACATGTTGAAAACATAATATCTGGTCTAGAAGCAGTTAGATATAAAAGGGAACCTATCATACATCTGTACATGGTTTGATCAACCTGTTTTCCTTGATCATCTGGTTCAACTTGTGTGGTTGGTGTCATGGGGGTGGAACATGATTTACAATCTTGTAAAGAAAATTTGTTTAATAATTCTTTAACATATTTTGATTGATGTATAAAAGTTCCATTTGTTTGTTGTTTAATCTGCAGTCCCAAAAAGTACTGCAGTTCCCCCCATTGTACTCATCTCAAATCTTGATTGCATGAGTTTCTTAAATTCATCACACAATTTTGTGTTTGTTGAACCAAAAATGATATCATCAACATATATTTGAACAAGTAAGATATGATTTCCAACATGTTTTATGAAAAGTGTTTAATCAATGGCACCTCTTGTGAAGTTATTTTTGAGTAAAAAGGTTGAAAGTGTATCATACCAGGCTCTAGGAGCCTGTTTGAGCCCATAAAGAGCTTTGTCTAGTTTGTACACCCACTCAGGATGAGAAGGATCCTCAAACCCAGGTGGCTAACAAACATACACTTCCTCTTTTATCTTTCCATACAAAAATGTACTTTTGACATCCATTTGATAAACTTTTATTTTGTTGGAAATGGCATAGGCCAGAAATAACCTGATGGCCTCAAGCCTTGCAACTGGAGCAAAGGTTTAATCATAGTCAATGCCTTCTTCTTGAGAGTAACCTTGTACTACCAGTCTTGCCTTGTTCTTTATTATCATACCAGCTTCATCTTGTTTGTTCCTAAAAACCCATCTTGTACCAATTGGTTGCTTGTTTGGTGGTAAGGGACAGATTTCCCATACCTGTTGCTTGTTGAATTGAAGCAATTCATCTTGCATTGCCTGCACCCAATTGTTGTCTTTGAGGGCTTCCTGGTACTTCTTTGGTTCCAACTGTGAAATAAATGCTGAGAATAGACAGAAGTTGGAAAGCTGGTTTCTTGTAAGAACACCTGATGCAATATCACCCATGATTTGATCAAGTGGATGATCTTTGTGTTCGATCAGTTGTTGTAAACCACTGACAGGTGTTGGTGGCTCTTGTTCTTCAAACAAACTACTGAGGTCTATTATATCTGGTTCAGCAGTTTCAGTGTCTTCAGTAGTTGCAGGTGCTGAAGCAGATGTTTGAGTTTGGCCTTCAGTATTTGTTGAATCAGAAGTTTGTGAAACTTCTGATGGTTTTGAAGTTGACTTAATGACTGTTTGAGGAGTCCATGGTGTTGGATCCTCATCATCAAACCTTTGATCACCATAATAAGTAGGTTTAGATGAAGTGACAGTCTTTTCAGGTTCAAAATGAAAGTTGTCAAGGTCAAAGAGTTCAGCAGGATGTGCTGGAATGAGAGTGTGTTTTGACTCATTGAACTTGACATTCAGTGTTTCTTCTACTATCCTGGTCCTTGAGTTAAAAACCTTGTAGGCTTTTCTAGTTGAGGAATAACCAAGAAAGTAACCTGAGTCAACTTTGGCAGCAAACTTTGAAATAGATTCCTTGATGTTCAAGATGAAACATTGACACCCAAAAGCCCTGAAAAAGGAGATAAGGGGCTTCATGCCATGAAGAACTTCATAGGCAGTCTTTGAATGTCTCTTGACAACAAGAACTCTATTTTGAACATAACATGATGTGTTAACTGCTTCTGCCCAGAAGTATAAAGGTAGGCCAGAATCAGCTAACATTGTTCTTGCTCCTTCTATTAAAGTTCTGTTCTTCCTTTCTACCACACCATTTTGTTTAGGAGTTCTGGCAACACTGAATTGTCTAATAATCCCTTTAGACAAACAGAAGTCATTCAGAGTTTTGTTCCTGAACTCTGTCCCATTATCACTTCTAATGGTTTTGACAGGTAGAGAGTATTGCTTCTCTACTTGTAGAATGAAGAACTTGATGATTTCAGCAGCCTCATCCTTGGAAAATAAGAAGAATACCCATGTAAATCTTGAGTAGTCATCAATGATGACTAAGCAATACTTCTTTTTACCAAGGCTCATGATCTTTACAGGCCCAAATAAGTCCATATGGAGTAGTTGAAGACATGCAGTTGTTTTTGATTCTTCAATAGACTTATAGGAGGACTTATGTTGTTTACCCTTTAAACAGGATACACAGTGTTCTTGACACTGGTATACTTTTAAGGGTAGACCTCTGACCAAGCCCATTTTTGTGACTTTATTTATGGTTTTAAAGTTCACATGGCCAAGTCTCCTATGCCAGAGATCAGTTTCTGAAGTTGATGCCCTTGAGAAGAAACAGGCAGTGTTGTTCAGTACTTTGTCTTTTTCAATGTCCACTGCATAGACATTGCCACATCTTTTGGCAATTAACAAAGTATGATCTTCAATGATCTTCTCTATCAACTTCTGGCCTTCTGGTGATATGATCTTGCATGCTGTCTTTGTGAAAAAAGGAAGAATATCCTTTATCACACATTTGTGACACACTAAGCAAGTTGTACTCAAGGTTTTCAACCAGATTGACCTTGTCAAACTGTATTTTGCCAGAGGAGACATTGCCATGTCCTAGCACATATCCCTTAGCATTGTTCCCAAAGGACACAGATCCATCTCTTTGACTGATAAAATTGTTTATCAGGTATCTGCATCCTGCATGTGCATTGAGCCTCCACTGTCTACATACCAAATGCTATTTAAGCCTCTGGAAACTCTCTGCACAATATAGCAAATTAGTTAGATTTAGGAACCCAAGCCAGTTTGGCTTTGGGTTTGCTCTTGAGAACATTAACAGTTTGTTCTTGACCAATTTGAGAAATCCATGTCTTTTTGGCAATGGATTTTTCATTAAGCACAATGGTGGTTTTGTTTTGAGGGCCACCATCAACTTTGGTCATCAGTAGTTGTACCAAGTTCATAAGATCTTTAATCTCAGCAGTTTGTGAAACTGCTGAAGATTCAGGTCTAACTACTGAAAGAGAATTTTGAGAAAAAAGACTTTGGTTGAGATTTTGTCTTTTTCTGAGAAAGGGTTTTTGCTGGTTGTTGTTTCTTGGGAGAAAAGGTTTTTACATAATCATTTTTGATTTGTTCCCCCACAACCAGTTGTTGATTTTTCTTATTAAACTGAATACCCTTTCTATATCTGCAAAATTCTGTTTTGTGGTTGAACAAACCACAAATTTCACATTCTTTTGTCTTTTCTTTCAAAGACAAATCTCTGACTGTTTTGATTGGTTTTAGGTCATCAGTAGTTTTCAGGTTCTCAACTCCTGATGTAGTTGAAACTGCTGATGACTTAAAGTCAGATTTAATCAATACTTCTGAAGAACTTTCTTTGTGTGATTTTAGAAAGTTTTTATGGAAAGATGTGCATTCTTCCTCTTCAGAAGTTTCACCTGAAACAATTTTTCTCCCATCTTCAGTAGTTTTGGGAGAGAAATCTGTTGGTGTTTCAGTGTGATTGTACCCTATGCCAAACCTAACATTTGAGGCACTTTGTTTGTTTAGCAATAGTTGGTACCCCTTACAAGATTCCACCCATTTTTCACATGTGATCCTGGTGTCAGCAAGCTCTTGTCTGACATTTCCCAGGTCATTTAGCATGATTTTAATTTGTGCTTGGGTTTCAATGGCAGTGTCAGTTAATTTAGAAACTTCTTTTGTTTTAGCATAAAGTTTTCTTTCTAAATCACATTTCATCTGAGTGAATTTTCTCTCAGAGTCATTTGCCTTTCCTTGTAAGTGAATATTGGTCTCTCTTATGAGAGCAAAAGATTCTTTGCATGAATTAGAACATAGTTTCGTCAAAGATTCTTTAGATACCTGTGACAAGGCAGATTTTGAGGTGTATCCCTCAAATGCCATTAAGGCAAAGTTCTTCCTGCCATTGTCAGGCTCTCCCCAGTTGATGTCAAACATTTTGTTGTCTGCATCAGGATTGCACTCTGTGGTGTCAAAAGGAAGACTACTCCAGTCAACATACCCTGAGGTAAATAAGCTTTGTTGAGAGGGTTGCTGTTGCTGTGGAGGTTGTTGAGCAGTTGGAAAGGGAGGGATTGATTGTTGGCTCTGCATCTGTTGAGCAGGCATCTGTACATATTGTACTTGTGGCACATATTGGAGTTGTGGAGCTTGTGCCTGTACAAAATGTGCACTCCCTTGTGTTCCATTATTCCTGTTATAATTGGGGTTAAAATTGTTTCCAGACTGAGATTGGTTAGAGCCAGAGCTTCTACATTCTCTAGCAAAGTGTCCCAACTTTTGACACTTGTGACATCTAAGTTTAGATTTGTCAAAACCAATTTTTGTAGAACTGTTAAGTCCTGGAAACTTCCTTCCTGACCTTTTGTAAAATTTATTTGTTTTTAAACTTAACATGGCTAGTTGGTGCAAAATATCCATTTCTTCTAGGTCATCACTGCTGAAACTATTTAAGTCATCCATGATAAAACACATGTTATCAGCAGTTTGACCTAAATCATTATTGTCATAACCTGGGAATGATCTTTCAGATGAGATCCCAGCAGTTATGTCAATGTGGTCAAAAGATCCAAAACTATTTGAACAAGTTGGTGAGTCTTGTCCCAATAGTGCTGTACTACCTGGTAGATAGTCATCAGCAGTTTTACCAGAATTTTGTAACTTTTTCTTTTGATCAATTTCTCTCTCAAAAGTAAGTAATCTCCCATGAAGTTTTGTAAGAGTGAGGGAGCTAAAATCTGGTGAAGATCTTAAGACTATTGAGTATGTTTCCCATTTATCAGGTAAAGACCTTAAAAATCTATGAAGCATAGATACAGTTGTATAGGTCTGACCATTTAGTTTTAGCTCAGATATTAATGAGGAAAATCTTTCAAATTGCTGAGTTAAAGTTTCCCCATTAATGTGAGCAAAAGTCTCATATTATTGAGCCAAGATTTCTCTGGTGTTGGCAATCACCTCTTCAGTTCCTCCAAACTGTTCTTTTAGGCAGTCCCAAAGCTCTTTGGCACTATCACAATGTAATAGGCCAGAGTAGATTTCATTTGGGAGTGCCATTGCCAACATAGAGAAAGCTTTTGCATCAAGCTCAAGTTTTAGGAAATCATCTTCAGTATAGTCTTTTGGTTCTTTTGGAATCTCTTCTTTAGTTTCGGGATTAATGTTTACTGGTTTATGAGGACCATATATCACAGATTTCCAGCAACCTGTGTTGGTCTGTGATAAGGTGTGCCCCATTCTTCTTTGCCAGATGTTATATTCATTTCTAACCAGCATAGCAGGTTTAGTGGCAGAACCAGTATTATGAGGATCCATTTTAAAGAGTATTGATTTGTCAAATATCTCTTAAAGTGATGGATGTTGATAAAAGTGAGCTTATTATCCTTTATTGAATATCAATAAGAGCCTGTGTCTGATTCTCAATGTGTTAGATTGATATGTTATCAGATAAACCAGTGCTCTGATACCAATTGTTGGATCAGTATTAAGCTGCCCTTTTAGTTTGAACTTGCTAGTAGACACTTAAGTGTTTAGCAAGTTCTTTGTGAGTGTTAGCACAGCGGAATGTTTAAATGTTTATAGCTACACTTTGTCAACAGGAGTTATTACTCCCCCTGGAATCAAGAACTAATAAATGAGAAGTGTTTATTGAGAATCTAAGTATTGAATGAGAATGAAATACTTTGACAGATTCTCAGTAAACACGAAATGGAAATAACAATAATAAGTGTTGAAGGATTTCTTGTATTAAAATCAATGTCTAAAACAGAAGGATGAATCCTTCTATTTATAGACTTTACAAATACATGAACCTTGCCAAAAAGCAAGTTCAGAAACAAGTTGCAACAAGTTGCAGTCTTGGAACTTGTACATAAAGCAAAAAAGAAATACTAAAGTATTAAACTACTGATATACAAGGGCGGTGGAAAAGATCTTCTTTAAGTACTGATGAATGACAAACTACTGATGAGTAGTTTGTCTTCAGCAGTTCTTCAGTTGAAGTGTCTGGTTTGAACTTCAGAACTTCTGATGACTTCTTCTTCAGTACTTCTGAATCTCTTCTTCAGCAGTTTGATTCCTTGTCTTCAGCAGTTCCATACTTAGAGTATTTTGACAGAAAGTGAATTAGACTAAGGTTTGCAAAAGTGGTTTCACCAATCCTTTTTGTGTTAGATGTAGCCTATGGTTCTTATACATCAAGTAAATCTCAAGCTGATAAGTGATAATTAATCACCCTATCATGCACGCATCTTAAATCGATTTTAATGTATGTACTTTAAAATCGACTGACATGTGGTGATGTTTGAAATATATAATTAAATTATGTATGAGTAGAGAAAATAGTCGGGAGACTGGAAAGTTATTATCCTACAATCTTTTAAGTCGATGGCAGTTATATCATTTTTATTTATAATCTTCAAAATGAGTCTTTATTGCTTACCTATTAATTGTTTTATTTGGAGCCACCCAGGTGATCGATTGTATATCTGTAATAAAGATTACACATGTATGTCATTCTTTCACATATGCTCACTTTACACATCACAATCATTTATCATCATCATGACATATCATTTGATACCAATTTTGTTGTTTTTTTCCACGTTCACATCACTGCTTAGAATGTCTTGAAGAAGTGACAGAGTTGTACAAAGACTCCACTCAAGCAAGATGTGCATATGTAGAATTAGAAGTATGTTTTATAATTTATTGAGTGTTGATCATTTACAAAAAAAAAATTATGAAAAAACGACATTTTCCTTTTACAGTACACACACTTTATTACTTCATATTAAATTTTTCTATCCCGAAAATCTCCTATGGAATAAACTAGTTAAGTAATACCACAAACGGTATATGAGTCTAAATCTGGATATTCCAAGAACATACAAAGAACACAAAGTTGTCACTAAGAACAACTTGATTTAAAATGAACACACAAACCAAAAATGAAACACACATGCACAACAATACATAATCTCTTTCTGACAATGATACCACCAAACGCACCCAAATGAACTTAAATTCGGTATTAACTATTTTAAGGAGTGTTTGGCATTACAATTACATTTTAAACTTGCTAATTATTATGTGACATGAAATAAACGAACATGATAACTAGATGTAATCAGGTTTTTAAAGATCCACAAATTCTAGATGATTATAGACTATTCAGAGAATAAATGGTATAATGAGCATTAAAATAAGATTTTTTTTCGACTGCTTTAAAACTTTCTTGAAACTACTTTTAAAAACTTCATTTTTAATTTATATTCATCATCAATTTGACAATTTAACCCAATTAAAACACATATTTTCACATTTAATTAATAATCAAATATAACCACTTCAAAACAACAAACACCTCTCAGGGCCGGTCCCATAAATTATTGCGAATATGTTAAAAATCAGTGTTATTTATATATTAGCGTCAATTCACGACAACACCTAAGGGGGGCCATTTTATGTATTATGTTAAAAATCAGTGTTATTTATATATTGGTGGTATGGTGTCCCCCTTACAAATGTAAGATTGTGTGTTCAAATTCTTGCAAATGCAAGGTAAGGCGGAATAAAGGTGTAATAAAAATTTGCCGTTCAAAAAAAAAAAAAAAAGTAATTTAAAGCATTTAAATGGAAAAAAAATTGAAATTAGATATCTGTAGGCATATCAACTTCGTCTACAGAAAACATTAGTTATGGTTACCTGTCACTCATAAATATTGTTTTATTCATCAAAATACCGAATATATAATTTAGTTAATGTATGAATTGGAAGAAAAAAAAACCGTTATACTATAATGAATTAAAAACGTACTGTTCTCGAATATGATCTTTGATTATGCAAAATTTCTACGTTGATCATATAAAGTGGACAGAAAAAGAAAAAGACAGAAAATTATATTAAATCGACGAAAATTAAAAGGATGCAATATGCTATCTATATAAATAGATAAAGTTACCAACTTACTTTTGGATCAGTAAAAACGTTACAGTTCACATATATCTTTCACACGGTTATAATTATGTATAAAACGTTATATAGATATGCATACAAGCATATTCAATACATAACTAATTTTAGTTACCATACATGATAAACACATAACTAGTATGGAATATATAGCCAATACAATTACATAATTAAACTTCGAATAACTGAAGCTTCAGCGCTCTCATCATCAATGGTGGATAATAAATGTGACAATCGTTCGCTAAGATCATCAACCTCCTTATGCAAGCTTCTCACATAGTTGCAAGTCTCTTGCAACACCTTCGAAGCCGATGCCTATACAAAAAAAATTATAGGATTATTTATTTTCCAAAACTACACGTATAAAATGTTGAAACACGGGTACATATGACGTATAGGTAGTATATATGCTTTTGAACTGACTAGGTTCATGAATGTACTGTGCTTTAGTGCAACTCATGTGACTCAAGAAATAGACCCCTTATATGGAGCGTAGTCGCTAGGATATCGTCTATCACATGCAATTACTATATAATTACATAAAACAAGAACTAAAGAAGTCAATATAATATAAAACAATATCCACACTAGCTACTTGATACGTGTTACGGTTTTTTTTTATTTTCCAGTTGAACTTTAAATATGGTATACCAGAGCAAAGAAAAGAAAGCAGTTGCTTGTTTATTTTGCCAAGTGGTCAAACATAAAATTATGAACTTAATTACGTACACCATACAGCATTTTTCACATCAAACATTAGCGTGTTCAAACAAACCAAGACTCGTGTTTTCATGTATATGAATTAATGTATGTATGCATGATTGCTTTAGTAGTTTTCAATGTGTTAGTGACTATAAGTTTTGATCGAACTGTTGGAAGAAGCGAAGAGATAATTAATTTTTTCTTAAAACGGTAACTTTCATATGATTGACCCAATTTCACACTGCCTAATCGGCAGCCCTAGCCAAGGTCTGTCCAAAACTACGTTGTCTTAACATTGTCCGCGCTAGTGTATCAGATTTGGTTACGACATTCCCCCGAAAACCGTACGAGTTTTCTCGCTGGAGTAACACCCGGGTGAAAACCGGGGTGCGGCTAAAGATCGAACGCTTCTCGATGTGTTTGTCACCATCATTGCCCGGATGGTGTAGAAAAAAAATGAGGAGAGTAGGAATCGAATCTAGATCACAAAGAACATCAAATCTTTTCCCAACCACTCCACTACATGGAGGCTTGGGTTCAATTCCCACTAGCTACATTTGGAGGACATTGGTGGATGGGAAATGAGGGATGACCCGGCCATTGGCTTGGGTTCGAGTCCTGATCCCGACCGGTTTTACAGACTATTTCACCGTCGTGCCTTCGGGCGGGTGAGTGGTCGGGTTTTCCCGGGAATTGGTGGCAATTGGTGGCCTGGGTACTCTCGAGTACCTGATTCGTCAAAAGGGTGCCCGAGAGTGCTCGGAATTGATTCGTTCGCCCTTTAAAAAAAAATATATGGTAACCGCTATTTTAAGTAAACTTTTTTTGTTTTGTTCAGTATTCTCATATTTAAAGTGTTTTATGTTATTTTACAAACGTGCTCATATATTGATTTCTTTGGTATATATTATATATGAAGGAAAAAAGTTAAATAGTAGAATCCAATAAATCTTTTTTTTCGTCTTCATTTCCTAAGTCAAAAAACCGTTATATTTAAATAACTGAAAACATGGCAATCAAATTATTCAAAATATATTACATGTTTTGTGGGATTACCGTACCTTGTTCGAACGACGATTACGAATTTCGGGAACAAGTTGTTGCAACTTGGAGAGGAGTTGTACAATTTGAGCATCAGTGAGCCTCAAAGCCTCAGTTGATGACTGGCCCGATCTTCTGCTTGACATTACGGTAGAAAGAAAGTGCAAATGTGTTTGGTGTTTTGGGACAATGGAAGGAGGTGGTAATGATGTATATATACAGAAGTTTTGGGTAACAACAGTAGATTTAACTTAATAACAGTCTTATTCAACACAATAAACTCACAATTATGAAATAAAAACAAAGAGATTACATGGAGCAACGAGAAGAAAGAGAGTGTCAAGTGTGTGAAGCATGTCCAAGATGTTGAATATGAAGAAGACAAAGCTTAGGAAAAAGCAAGTGTCCACTATTTATATGGTCCCATTTGCTTATTTCATATAAATTTGAGACAAATCGACAATCACGTACAATTAATTAAATTAATTATGATATATATATATATATTATCAATTATCTATTATCCTTGTATAATAAACTGATATAAGTTTAAAGGAACCATTTGTTTTTTGATTTTCTATTCTTTTTCTCCTACTTAATTATCATACTTATCTTTTAATTAAAAATATTATTTTTTTATCTTACTTAATTATAAATAGTTTTTTGATTAAAGATAGTTATTATATTATCAACCAAATAAATTTAATATAAAATTAATTACTAATAATTCAAATAAACCTATATTTTTTTTTACATAAAAACTTTACTAAGTTCAAACCAATATAAGTTTGAACACATATCATTCACTAGACCATCTAGTTTTTTGGTTGCCCCTTATTTTTCACTACTTAATTATTTACACTTATCTTTTAGTTAAAAATGTTATTTCTCATAGTTGACTAGCGATACTTATCTTTTAATTAAATATATTATTTCTTTCTATCTTACTTAATTATCAATAATTAGTTTTTTAATAATTTAAATAAACTTATACTTTTTACTAGTTACAACTTATATTAGCTAAAATACTAAAAATAAAAAATAATGAAGATAATTATTTTCATAAGTGATATTTAAAAATTTTCTAATACTTGATGTGGTTGGATGGTAAATAATAATAAAAATACAATATGTTAAATAATAAAAGAATAGATGGTATTAAAAAAAATCAAAGTTAATTACCATTTGAAAAAAAAGTGTTTTAAAAATTATCTTTAAGAAATTTATAACTGTTGAGTCAATATTTCTTTTTAAATACATATATTGATTGTTGTATATGTTAACAAGTTACGTTATATTTTATTCTATTAATATAATGCATTGATTTATGAAATGCATATGTTTTCTCAAACATAGCTTTTTATTAATAATATTACATTTATGGACCCGTGTAATACACGAGATTGAAATAACGTCATCTGACTCTGTTGGTGGAATAATCATAGGTAATTTATTTGCTATTTGAAAAAATAATTGTGAAAGTGTGAAATTTGGTATGAAAGAATGGTATTAAATTGTTGGATGAGAGGGTTATAAAATTTTGTATATGAGTTCTGTGTTTATATATGTTTAAAATAATTTAAAAAGTTTTTTTTTATATATTGTAACGGTCACATGACTGTTTGAGAAGCTTCTAGCCAATTTGGCCACCACAAACCGAGATTTCAAGCTGATTTCCCAAGCCCACCACAAACCGAGATTTCAAGCTGATTTCCCAAGCCCCATCCCATTAAACTGTGTAACCGAGAGGATACACTAGCCGGTCACCCATGGTGTGTCGTCCCCCTTAGAAAAAAACCCTTTTATTTAAGGAAAGGTAGTCATTAATTACCAGTGGACTATTTAATTAACTCCAAACAATAAAAATAAAGGAAAAAAGACAACTATTAACTCGTCGAATAAATTACTAATGGGTTCAACGAACCGCCGATCTTCTAGTAAAGTGATATGGAGGCCTAATGATAGGTGACTTGGGGCCTAATGGTTACAAATTCGAGCCTTGAAGCATACGAGGTTTTACCGATTATTCACTGTCGTGCCTTCGGACGGGTAGGTGATCAGGTTTTCGCGAGATTGGTGGACCTGGAGGACCACGAACCGAGAGGATACACTAGCCTTTCAAAAAAATTGAATTCAATGAGATCCAAATAAAAGGAAAAAAAAACATTCCTAAAGAATTACTAACCTGTTACTGAGGGATCCTGATGTGTCGGTTTTATTAATATAAAAGACATTATTTTTTCGGTGTCAAAAACTATGGTGTTTAAAAAATCAAAACATTGATTTTGGAAAAAGATGATTTGTTACTAAACCATTACCTAGTTTTAAATTTATAAGTAAATGATAATTACTTACTTATAAACTAAAACAAAACATACAAGCAGAGAACCTGACGTATGCAGCATCTGTCTAGGGTAAATACCGAGTATCGTATTCAAGAGAACACACTTTTCCCTACTCAACCTTTCATCATTTTCGTTAATCGGATTTTTTAAAGAAAAAAAAAACGGATGGGTTCGAAAAGATAAATAGTTTTTGAAAATGTTTTGGTTTTAAAATAAAAAATAAAATAATGGGGATGGAAAATGTGCTAGTCGTGGGAACCCTCCGATAAGTAGATTAATTAAATTAATAGTAGTAATAGTTTTAATTATTGATGTGGAAAGCGGGTTTTGAACGGTCCCTTCAGAGTTAGGAGATGGGAAAGAAATAAACAAGGAATGTCACACCCTCAAATTTTCACTGTTGGGTTTATACCGCGAGGCGCGTGACACACCAGGATCTCCATAGCCATAAGTCATATGAACGACTCATTGTAACTAAACAACAATATTATTGGGAACTACAGAGTTGTTAATTTGCCTTTGTGAGTACTAGTGTCTATCAACACTAGTCGAATATGTGGTCAATAATTCATGCCCGTGACCCAATCACATCAAGCATGAGGCTGCTGCACAACCTAATAGCGTTATCAACTAATACCCCGTTCACCTCCAGCGATTAACCCAATAATGTGTAAGGACTTTTCAAATGATAGAAGTGTTTAGTTAACAAAGGACAAAAAGTTGCAAACTGGTAAAAACCCGATCCACACAAGGAATCGAAAACCCGACCCACACAAGGAGTCAAAATGTGATCCACGCAAGAAATCAAGCATCCCAAAACCCAGGATTGAAAAGTAGTCTCAACCGGACTAGAAAAGTTCATCAAGTTGTCTCAAAATCCGAGACGCATGCTTTTGAGAAAGAGTAGAGAAACTCACCTTAGGTTGCAAAAGCTAAATCCAAATCCGAAAGTAATAGGAACGTACTACCGACTCCCTATTATATGTTTCACTATGTGAGTACATGTGTATACACGGCACACCATAAAACTCATTTGTCCAAGACGTTAAAATAATGTGAAAACGCTTAGGTGACACCAGGTGTAACAACATGCACAAGTTATAACCCTACGAACCCATTGATGAACATCATGTTTATTATCAGTTATACACGCCATATAGGTCTCATACAAGTGTACGTACAGTTTCAAGTCATAACCGAGTCATATAAGCCTTCAAATAAACACTTATGCACATGACAGATTATGCGTTGTCAAAACGATTTTATGAAAAATACATACACAACATATTAGACTCCAAAATTTTACTGAATATTCCTAGGAGTCTAGTCGTCATGACCATATTTTTGTTTCATGACAAAAACCATATAGAAAAATTACGAAAATTGTTTACTACAGCTAAGTTCTGAAAACATTCACATTAGGTCAGTTTACGAGAAAAATTCTCAAAAATCGTGTATTCATCCAAACAGGATGAATCTACTTGGAATATTCGAATTATCCATGTACCTATCTACTGACCAAATTTCGTGACCTAACTCCTTGTGAAACTCGAGTTATGGTTGTTTAACGTTGACCTAAAATATTAATCCGAAAATCAGTTTAGACCCATCTTACCCACTACAAAAATCTAAGACCACATACAACATGTTCATATCAAGAAACAATCATAACAAATAGTTTAAGGTCACGTTACAAAGCCAACAAATCGACCTATGTATTATGTCCAATTTTTAAACATGTAAAAATCTTAACTTAAACAAACCCTAGATGTATATTATCGATCATGGTCATCAAATAAACATCATACAAGACTCATCACACATTAATCCAATCAAAACATGCAAGATTCATTGTAAATATTATCATCTATAAAGCCTAGATGTTCAATAATCATCAACATGCAATAACATGCAACATATCAAATAACAATCATAAAACTCCATGTTTAACATATTAATCTTTTAGAAAACTCAAGTTTTAATCTTTATAAATGATGATCCGGCCGTCACGGGTCATGCAAAACCTAAATAACCTATGTAGTTACGGTCAATAGGGTATCGAATCCAAGGAGCATGTGGTTAGCGAAATAGATTTTAGTTGATAAAGAAAAACTGAATTACTTATGAAGTTTACAATTTTGTGTTGTATTCAAGAATTGTTTGATAAAAATTGGGGGCAACCACAATGGATTCAAAATTTATTGCGAATAAAAGACAAAGTAAGAGATTAAATAAATTATAGCTGTAACAGTAATTAATAAAGAATTCACACCCGGGTTTCAACAAATGATTACTAAGGCTCTAACGAATGGGTCAATTATAATTATTGCAAATGATGTACGCGGGTTAGTTGTCTCTATGATGGACGATAATATACTTTATAACTCTAGAACATACAACCCTAGATTTGTGTTGAAGCAAGGAACCATGTTCATGACACTAGAAATTGGCACAAGATCAATTAACTAAAATGGCTTCAACATAAGATTAATCTCAATTCAACACAATTGTTTGACATTCATAAGCAAATAAAAAAATAGAAAATACCCAAATGTTTAGAACCCTAGAATCAATGTTTACACCCGGATATGAATAAATGTTTAGCCAAGTATGGCCATAGAATTATTCAAGTGATGTATTCTTCGATCTTCAATCTTCAAGAGGATGATGGAAAAATGATTGTATGATGATTAGAATGGTGTGGAGTGATTAGTAATGATTAGGAATGATGAAGATGATCTTTTAGATCTCCAAATCATGTTTTTATCAAGTCCCCCTCGAGTCCTAGGTCAAGCTCTCCATAAAAACCCTTAAAATTTGCATTAAAAATGATTTTGACCAAGTCTTGTCAGGTGGCACCGTCAGAGACGGTAGGTTTTCCGTCAGAGACTACGGGTCTCAAACGCCCAAAATGGTAGCAGACGGGGTCCCAGACGACTGGAAAACTTGTTTTCTTCATAACTTTTTCGTTTTAACTCCGTTTTCACGGTCACGTCTTCGTATTTCAAAGACCTTTCACATCATAAAATAATATATTCATTTCAAATTCATGTATTTCTTCCAAAACTCATCCAATCTTTGTGTTTAACCTACAAAACATCAATTTCACATAGTTATCCACTTTCTCACATATCAACACATCCAAACACATAAGATTTAACATTTAAATACTAAAAGCACCGGACTTTCAACCATGTATCACATCCCCACACTTATCTTTTGCTTGTCCTCAAGCAAACTCAATTCACACTTTCGCATATATCAAACACAAGATAGTTCACCATCCTTATGCAATGCAAGATAAGGTCCTATGTCATACCCAACTCATTTTAACCACACAATTTAGAATGCCATGACATATTATGATCTTCATTTTCAAAACAAATGTTTACCCAAAACTAGATCACCTTCAACAGTCAATGCTTCAACACACACATCCCTCACAATTTTCTCTCCACTCGGCATAATATGACTAGTATTAATGTACTAATATATGTATACATATGAACACTTTTAGCTGAATGTGACCCATGTTAGCATAAGTTTGCATCTCAATCACCCTCCACCAAATTGCACAAAGTTATTACACAAGTCAAAAGGTCTTTCAAAGGATTGTAACGGGGCTTGGTGAAAGGGTATGGAATGGGAATTTTGAAAGCGACTAAGGTAACGAAAGTCTATTTTTATTACATTAAACTCAAACTATGTACAATCTAAACAATCTAATAACTACAAGGCGATATTGTGCCTTTTATTTTTTTAAAGACAATACATGTTTTTCATGTTTCTTTTCTTTTTCATAACTTTTTCAGTTTTTTTTTTTTTTTGAACATAAGATTTGTACAATATAAGAACCTCCTAAAATCAAACTTTCATTACTCGGGTTTTAAAATCAAAAAGTTTAAACGGGTCAAATAGGTTAATCTGGGTGTTCAAGAGAGAAGTTTATGCTCAAGATTGGTTAACTAAGGGAAATTGTTTTTGGTGAAGGATGCAGAAGTGGTGTAAAAATAAAAAGGCCAAACCTAATGCCTTAATCATTCTTATGCAAAAAAAATTGGCCCATGGTCTTAAGTGTATCAAAATACGCAAATTCTACCACATATGATCACATAGGCGCACTCAAATTCAATTGAACATAACATAACATGCATAGATAGTATGTGAAATGTAGCATGTTATGATGACTCAAATACTCACATAGGAATTGGGTAAGGTATGTGACATGTGTGGATAATCGACTTATCAAGTGACCAACTTCCAAGTAAACACCCATAATTTTTATAAAACTATAATCAAGCATCTATCACGTGGGTTTCTTTGAGTTTAACCATGAAAAAGGACCAAAATGGTTCACACATCCCATGTTAGATTTTGTTAATTGTGTCTTTTTTAATGCAAAATTGAGGACAGTTTTGAAAAAAATTGAAAAATTTTAGGCATTTTCTCCCCCATCCCCACACTTTGAGGCCAACATTGTCCTCAATATGTAGAATTTAACTGGTAGATTTCAAAATACTTAAATTTTTCTCCTCTCCCCACACTTAAAGTCCACATTGTCCTCAATGTGTAGGGAAAGTTTCAAAGTGTTTACGGGAATGTGATAAAGCCAAACCAAAGAATTCACCCCAATCAACAATATACGGTTTACAATCCACTTATTAAATCTACGTAAATGATCAAAATTAAAGGGATGGAAATAGATACACCTAGTTTTTCGTCATTCTTCAATTCCATGTGTTATTCAACAAAATAGTTCCACCTCCATCATAAATAAACCTACAACTCCCAAGTGTGTAGAAGCAAGCTTCTCACAAAAACATTAAGAGTTATCGGTTTTACTTTTTGTTGAAAAGCATTACCAAGTAATCTTTTAGTTAATTTTGATCAGTGGACAAAATATACACTAACTAAGATAGATGCTTTAAACCTCTCGGTAGCCCGGTTATGAGGACGAGTGAGGTCTCGTGAGGGTTATATAGGAAATACACCCACAACGTTTATTTACCTACCACACAAAATAAAATAATAATAATAAACACACAAACAAAAAGAAACAAATAAAAATACAAAAATATACAAAAACTAACAAGTATCTCTTACTCACGGTGGTCGAAGTGAATATTTTCCTACCAAGTTACCAAGATAAGCTCGGTAGTTTACCTTCCATGCTCCAATCTGTTCATTCTCCTTCAACTTGTCCATCGAATCCAAGCATGAAGGTTTTATCCCACATTTTCCCACCGAGTTTCCAACATACACTCGGTAGTTCACATGCCAAATCCACAATTTCTTCCTAGTTATTGGCATGAGAATTGGGTGATTCTTGTTGCAGGGCCATTTTACAATAAATTGCCTAATGTCCTCCCAGCTCACCTTCCTCTTCTTCATCTTTAAACCTTCATCCTCCACTTTGTTAGGTGCCTTAATCAACACGGGATGAGATTCGTGAGGAACTTTCACCTCAGCCACCAAATCTTCATGAGATGCTAAGTCTTTAGTTGGGTTTAGCCATTCAGAAAGACTTGCAGTATCTTCATCTATATTAGCATCTACCATAATACCATAGCCAACTCATTTTGCTCACACTTAAGTTGGGAAAATTCCTCGGCTAGTTGATGAACCTGCATGACCAAAGCTTCACGAGCTTTGTCTCTCACTTCATTTCGCTGCTTCGTTTCTTTTATCATATTTATGATAGCATCAAACTTGGAATCTCGTGAGTTTTGAGGTTCTTCATATGCCAGTTGATGGATATTAGGATAGTAGTCATCATATTCCTCATGGTTTTGATATTGTTGTGTCCTTTGGCTAAATAAACTCCCTTGATACTTGCTATTTAATTGATAATAGTGTTGAGAGTTTGAATGGTGTGGCCGATGATGTGAAGAAGATAAATGTGAACCTTCAGGTTTTTCTAGCCCAAAAATAATACGATCTTGTCGTTCTTTATATGCTTCAATTCTCTTACGAGACAATGGACAATCTCGCCACAAATGATATGGGCTCCCACAAGAAGGACAGGTATTATCATCATCTACCCAATACATGGTGATGAGGACGATCAAGTCTTGCTAATTTCCCAATCTTCGGATCTTACACAAGTGGCATGCATGCATTATCTGTCACCTGCACACTTAACACACCACACGTAACAACGAACAAAAAGAGGTAGCAAAGACAAGAATTAAACAGATTATCACAAAATCAACTAATCACTAAACTAATCACTAAACACTAAGCGCACTAGTTCCCCGGCAATGGCGCCATTTGATGATCCGGTCGTCACGGGTCATGCAAAACCTAAATAACCTATGTAGTTAGGGTAAATATGGTATCGAATCCAAGGAGCATGTGGTTAGCGAAATAGATTTTAGTTGATAAAGAAAAACTGAGTTACTTATGAAGTTTGCAATTTTGTGTTGTATTCAAGAATTGTTTGATAAAAAATTGGGAACCACAATGGATTCAAAATTGATTGTGAATAAAAGACAAAGTAAGTGATTAAATAAATTATAGTTGTAACAATAATAAATAAAGAACTCACACCCAGGTTTCAACAAATGATTACTAAGGCTCTAACAATTGGGTCAATTATAGTTATTGCAAATGATGTACACGGGTTGGTTGTCTCATTAGGTATAGGTATAAAAAATAATCAACATTTATGATGGACGATAATATACTTTATAACTCTAGAACATACAACCCTAGATTTGTGTTGAAGCAAGGAACCATGTTCATGACACTAGAATTTGGCACAAAATCAATTAACTATAATGGCTTCAACATAAGATTAATCGCAATTCAACACAATTGTTTGACATTCATAAGCAAAAAAAAAAAAAAAAATAGAAACTACCCAAATGTTTAGAACCCTAGAATCAATGTCTACACCCGGATATGAATAAATGTTTAGCCAAGTATGGCCATGAAATTCTTCAAGTGATGTATTCTTCGATCTTCAATCTTCAAGAGGATGATGGAAAAATGATTGTATGATAGATTGGAATGGTGTGGAGTGATTAGTAATGATTAGGAATGATGAAGATAATCTTTGAGATCTCCCAATCATGTTTTTATCAAGTCCCCCTCGAGTCCTAGGTCAAACTTTCCATAAAAACTCTTAAAATTTGCATTAAAAATGATTTTGACCAAGTCTTGTCAGGTGGCGCCGTCAGAGACGGCGAGACTGCCGTCAGAGACGGCAGGTTTGCCGTCAGAGACGGCGGGTCTCAAATGCCCAAAATGGTAGCAAACGGGGTCCTAGACGGCTGGAAAACTTGTTTTCTTCATAACCTTTCGTTTTAACTCCGTTTTCGTCCATTTTCGCGGACACGTCTTTGTATTTCAAAGACCTTTCACATCATAATATAATATCTTCATTTCAAATTCATGTATTTCTTCCAAAACTCATCCAATCTTCGTGTTTAACCTACAAAACATCAATTTCGCATAGTTATCCACTTTCTCACATATCAACACATCCAAACACATAAGATTTAACATTTAAATAATAAAAACACCGGACTTTCAACCATGTATCAATAAAACCATCCTAGACCTGGAAAAACTTATTTATGGTGTTTTATAACATAACAAAGAAGATTAAACACAAAAGGTTTGATAATATACTTAAAGCTCTTCATTCGGGTGATAAAAACTCAAGTAAAGCTCCAAAACTTAATCGATTATGGTTATGATAGAGGTTATAGGGTATAATATTTGTATGGGTGCTGATAAGGATGATTAGGGTTGTGTTTATGAGGATAATGAGGTTTAAAATCGTTTATAGAAGGCCTAAACTTGTTTTCCAAGAAAACCACTCCCACGCGGGCCGCGGAGGGATTGGGCATGACGGCTGCGGGCCGCGGCGACCTCCAGATCAAGCTAGGCTTGGTTCCGTGTTGGGCCGGGTCCAGCTTATGTTGTTTTATTTATTTATTTTTTCTTTTCTATTGGGCCTTAGTCACTATATCCACATTACCAATATTCAACCCAATATTTTTAGACCCGAATTACCTTGTCGATTCGTCGGGTGTCAGATAAGAGTTCGATGACGCGTTTCATTTAAATAACCATACTTGCATATTAATTCACAAAAAAATCCACATAAGCACGTAATTGCAAATAATATCAAACAATCATTTCACCATTATTTATTTTGTTATTTCACCAACGTTCGGGGTTCGATACTCGTGTATGTAGTCTGGTTACTGGTTCATGCAGTTATTAACCTATAACCGTGCAACGTGTGACCCACCTAACTAATCCTATTTAAGTAAAATGTTGTGAATATAAATACAAGTTAACTAGAGTTTAGTTAAAGTATGAACCTGAAAATGCGGGATGTCACATGGAATCCCTTTCACCTCTCTTAACTCCCACTTTCCGTTTCGAAGGATTTGACATGCCATCACAATTTTGTGACGGGGAACCCTCTAAAAAGTAAATGGCTTTGTACTAATGAGAGTTAGATAAAATATCATTGTTTTAATTATCTTTTGTGGTGAAAACTTAAATATTTAGTGATCAAATAAATATAAGTTTGGTTTAGTAATTAAATGTCTTAAAAATTTCAACCCTTAACCCCCAAGACTTATTAATGATAACCTTAACAAAGGTGGAACATAATCTTAAAGGTGTGTGGCTCAAAGACTACGGGTGCACCCGTAGGGAATCCGCCCTTTGCCATAAAAACCACTCATACATCTGGCGTGATACCAAAAACTTGTCACCCGGACCTGATCCACTTGAGAAGCCTTTGCTTAGAATCCGGTTTAGATATCAGAAGCCCAAAGGATCTGTCTCATTATCTATTTCCTAACCTTAGATCTAGATTATGACTACCAGAAGTCGTACGAACCCTATGATAGTTTTTAGATTATTTAAGTTTTGGTTGATTTTACGATTGTTAAGCTAACCACTAATTGAACCTGGCACAAAAGATAAACAAACAAAGATTAGTTAAGAAGACAAACACATCAATTAACTAAAAATAAACTACTAATAGTATAAAAAGTCTATCAAATCGAATAGGTTTGGAGAATACCGGATGGATATAACCATCTATTGATAACAACACAAGAACATGAAGATCTTCTACTCATACACAAGCTTCCAACCACTTTAATTCTATGCGTATGAAGTGATCCCCACAACCCTCGACTTTATTTCATGTAAGTACTCTATGGTGCCGTTTCTGGAGCGAAAACCCAAGCTAGAAAGTATCCTAACCTTGAAGAGGAGTTTGGTCGGCCCTAAGGCCTTCCCAAGAGTCCCCAAGAAGGCTAAAAAAGGGTAGAAATCGGCACACAAATGGTTGAGTTGAAGATGCTATTTATATGCAAAATCCAAGCTGAGCACTGTCATGCCTACAGGGTGGCACGCCCGTGCATGCTGCTACACGTATGTTTTGTTGCTACAGGGTCAGCCTGATCATCCTTGGTGTTTGGCATGACCGTGCCAGGGCATGAGCACGCCCATGCACCCGACAAAGTGATGTTTTCTTGTCCCCCAAGTTGGCTGCTTTGTCCTCTAGTGTCAAGGCCTTGTACTAATGTGCGTGGTCGTGCTTGGTCGATCCCGAGATTGATTTTATCGTTATTTTGGCCCTGGAAAGGTCTTTACACACCCTTGGATCATGCCTCAAGTCTCGTGTCATCAGGAATCTCCATTTTTTGGTTGTTTTTACCCCGGAATTTCTTTTTTTGGGTTTGGAGCTTTATTTTCATGGTGAACATAAATAGGAACGATTAAGTAGCTTTTATTACCAATTTTAGCTTAATTATGTCCTATTTTGAGACTTATTTATACATGTTCTATATATGTAAATGATGGCACATCATATCCCATGGTGTAAAACTTATTCGCTTAATTTTATTCAATAACAGGATATACAATATATAGACCTACGATAGCTGAATACATGGAAAATAAATATTACATATTAAATTACAAAAACTATACATAAAATGCGGACATGATTACGCAAATCATTTACATGATTTACGTAATGCTATCCCCCCCCCCTCGCGGTCAATCCAACAAGTGGGGGACCAACACGAAGTAATTCCCAAAACTTTTCAAAGAAGGGGCGTGAGAAACTTTTGTTGAAACTGTCCGCAGCCTGGAGATTTGATAGAACAAACTTTGTGTATATGCGACCAGATGAGACGAGTACTTTTACAAAGTGATAATAAATGTAAATGTGCTTGTCCGTTTATGAGAAACTAGATTTTGGCTGAGAAAGATGGCGCTTTTGTGTCACATAGTAGAGTAGGACGGGCCACAGGAAGAGCATGTAACTCACGAAGGAGATGTGTTAACCAAATAATTTATGCTGCTATATTAGCCATGGCACGATACTCCGATTCACGACTGGATCTAGAGACAGTAGGTTGCTTTTTTGCACTCCAAGAGACGAGATTTCCCCCTAGATAAATTGAGTAGCCATAAATGGAACGTCTAGTTTCAATACAGTGAGCCCACTCTACATCAAAGTAACCAACAATAGTTTTGGAAGTTGGTTTCGAAGAAGTTAACCCAAATGCGATTGTGCCTTTAACATACCAAAGTATCCTTTTGACCAATTCAAAATGGGATGTGGCTGGGGCCTGTAGGTGTTGACTTGCTTGATTTACGGCATACGAGATATCTGGTCTAGTAACCACGAAGATCATATGCTGCAAGCAAAGCATGATGTTAAGAACCAAAAAATAAAGACAAGTTAGATAATATATAGTCTTGAAAACTTCGTTTTTCGATCGAGTTCTCATAGGATGAGATGTCATCGGCTCAACGGGAGATCCCTGGGTAGTATCTTGTGGGTTGCGGGTTTTAGAATGTGGGTTTGAGGAATTTCGGAATTGGTCCGTGGGGGGTGTGGTATGTTGGTGTTGGGCTGGTGGTGATGGTGTGAGGTTTTGAGTTTGGGCAGGTGGTGGTGATGGAACATGGGCCGAGGTATGTGGTGTGGTGTATGGAGATTGGGCCGGTTGAGGTGGTATGGTGTTTCGAGGTTGGGCAGAGTGTGATGAATTAGAAGGTTGGGCCGACGGATAGGGAAATGTGGTAGAGGAAGCAAGGTGATCATGTGGGCATAAAGAATAAGGAGCATAGTGGTGTTGGATGTTAGACGCATATGAGGTACGCATAAGGATCGGTGGGGAATTGGACAAAGGCATATATGGGTGTCTTGATAGGAAGTGGAAGGACTTATGAACGTACCCGTGACGTGTAAAAACCACACACTTGTAAGCTAACCATTAACTCCACGTGCAATGATCAACCCCTTTGTGTTATGGAAACACTCACACTTTGCGGTTGATCCTCAACTATCAAGCTTCACTTAGGGTCGGTACAGTCTATACACTTGGACTTTGTGTTAAGCCATGATTTGGTTGTGGGAGTTAGCTACATGGTCTATATGTTAGCTTTGGAGCAAACCAAAGATTGGTGAACCCGTGTTAGAAGTAAACAGTCTTTATTTACTTCTATTATTATATTGCCACACAATTAATAACAGATCAATCACTTTTTAGTAAATTAATTATTTCAAGCAAATGATTAGCGTACTCGAGAGGATACAATGCCTTTCCCATGTCAAATGATAGTTTGTCAATTGCTACGGCTTTTAGCAAGTTATTAACAAAAGAAAAAGAGTAGTTAAATGTCAATATCACAACTTTGGGAGGTGTGTTTTTCAGAGTTCGGTATACACGATCTTGGGCGATACGTCCCTCACAGTTGAGAGGTGAGCTTACCGGGACGGGAGACACACCACTTAGCTAAATATTTACTAGTAATTCATACCAAGAAAAGTCGGATCCGAAAGCAACACTTTTGTTTGGTTATTCTTTACTCTCTAGGCTACTTTCGTTTTCATAATTTTTATAAATATTTTCTTAACTTAACAACTTAAAACTGAGTAATAAAAGTCATGTTTTTTAGTTCGATACTCGGTACTTGCTCAAATTTATGCATTACCTGATAGGTACACTTGCCTATTGTGTGGGTTTTAGACTATTAAGAAAATATCATTTTTATAAATTTAAAACTTCGACCGCGTTTTGGTAAAATATTATTTTTCTCTGGTTTTAGGACACCAAGTTTTAACACCATTGAATCATATTTTAAAATTTACTAAAACACGCACATCAATGCGTTATCAATCACTTGTGTTATTGTGGGTGCGAAGACAAACCTAAAGCAATATGATGCAATACCATTTACCTCTCAGTATCAAATTCCATTTTTTCAGGCCTTCGAACCGCTCAGGTTTTGTAGGTGGTTTTAAATTCATCACCTCTGCTACACCATGTCCCTATCTCTCTGTCTCTCTTGTCGCTAGCCACTACCATACCCTTTCGTCTACGACACCTCCTCCGCACCATCACCAGTTGTCTTTCTCATCGCTTTCTACCACCATATCAAGACCACCACTAACCAGCGGTATAACACCCCAATTGATATGGATGTGCCACGTGTTTAATTGTCTAAAAGGACATGATATTATTGTAGGTGTAATGTAATTGAAATTCAAATTAGATTGTCATAAAAGTAAAATAAATACACATTGTCTCCACAAAACAAAACATGAAATGAAAAGTTGATTTATTAAGTCTAGTTCCAAAGCCCTATATGTATCATCATTATGCGTTACCTGAAACATTTACAAAATAATCCTCAATAAAGAATGTCGGTTAGCATACTTATACATATAGCATCGGTTTGAAAAGTACAATTTAAGTGTCTAATGTAATACCCAAGCAATTATGTAAACACGGAAGTAAACAAAGGGGCAAAAGCAAACCTAATGTTGACAAAGTGTCCCTAATATAAGTTAGGGCATAAATGCATCTAATAATGGGTAAGAGCTTCCTCTCAAAAGGGTAAATCAAACAAGGCGGGTTCTTAATCCAATAACGCTCCATCTTTACCGGTGGCTTGTACACAATTAATGATTTTGTAATGAATGTATGTATACTACGTTTAAGTTTAAGCGTAATGCACATAGTTAAATAAGACATGTTTAGGAATTGTTTTTCAATAAAAGTTCATGTGTATGTGAAAGTTTAAGTAGGTGTACATGTTTCTTCCCAAAAGTGTATAAAATGAAAAAGGGATAAGTATCCTCACCCGAATGTGCAAATAAACATGAACAGGGATAAGTGTAGTGGAACCGATAACGAGATGACCTAGTTTAAAATTTATTTAACGATGTTTAGGTAAATGTGACAAGATTTGTGAGTTTCGCAAACTAGAATCGTTTTAAGTTAAGAGCATAACCTCCGGCAGCCAAAGGTTCCTAAGTAAGGGCAACGGGTCCAAAAAGGATTAATAAACTCCACCCCTAGCGTTAGACAAAACTTTGCTTACTTGTCAGATGCATATATACTTAACTTACAATTCTATATGTATACAAGCTTGGAGAGTGTGTAATGGTTTGACGATTTGTGAAAGTATAACGACTAAAATTTAAATATAATTTAGTATGGTTTAGGAAATTTTAGAAAATAGAGGGTTATTATGAAAATATAAATCTTTAAGATAATTACGGTAGTATTCAAAAGTTCATAATTTATGATGATCAACGAATAGCCGATCATAAGATTTGGTTGAATAGCTTGTTCTTGCAAAACATCTAGGTTGGATCCAAGATTTAGAAAATCAAAGTGTTTTTATTATAAAAGTACTATGATTATGAAGAATTAAGTAAGAACAAGTATAAGCATTCAAAGTAAAATTATAACAAAAGCAATAAATGCATATAATTGTATAACTTACTTGTTTGTGCTTTAGAGCTTAAGAAAGAATGTGTTGAGGTGTGAAAAATGATAAGGAGTTAGCCTCTATTTTAGTGGTATTAGTAGAGAGGTTATGCTTGTAAAGTTTATGAAATTAAATCAAACTTAATAGGGTAAAAATCATTTTCTTATGCGATACTACAAAGGTGGTGAATAACATAATTACATAGATATGAACATTGAACGACTTATGAATAACGTCAAATTTTGGCGGATGTTACACGCGGTAACTGCAACCGGATGTCTATAATAAATCCCTAAATATTCCAATTCGTCTGATAAAATTACTGGTCACAAATTATTTATAACCCGGTTAACCCAGTAAGGATTCTCGTGTATCTTTCTCTTAATCTTTACCACCCACTCAAAGACTTCATCTTCTTTGCGAATTCAAAAAGCTATTGTGAAATCTCAAAAAATCCCATTTGAGATTTTAAATTTAAGAAAGGAAACGATCATGATCATAGAGACCCATTTCGAAAAAAAAATGGTTTGGGGAACTAATATTTGATGATGAAATTTGATCGGCAAATATTAGTAAACAAATTTAGTAGGTGATGAAGATGGGCTTGTAATTTGAGAGATAAAATGTTTAGACAAAGATGACTATGTAATTTGAGATTTTCTACCAAATTTCTTCCTTAAATATGCTACTTTTTTTGTGAATAGTAACTGATTTGATAAAATATCTGAAGATCTGACAAAGTTTTGAATCCAAATCTACTCTCTCTCTCTAGGAAAATTTTGGATCTACTATTTCTCTAAAAGTTCTTCATAAAACCCTAATTTATTAAACTACAATCAAATTTGAAGATGAATTTGAAGATGGTCAAATCACAACTTTAGTACCAAATCACTGATACCAAATTGTAGGATTGAATCGGATCTAACTCTGATTTGGTGAAAAATAAGATGAATATCACACGATATATATAGAACCCTAATAGATAATTTGCATAACATGTTTACTATGAAAACACCAAATTTCCCTATCGTGTTTTACCAATTTCATCATCGAATGTTGACTTCGGCTTGTTACGTCTTTGAGTGTGACACTGTAGTCGCATATGCGACTACGACAGTATAGAGTGTCGCATGTTGCGATAGATTGCGACACTAGGAGAGTGTCGCAGTGTCACTCCTGAGCCATGATCTGCAAGCCAAGCCGCTTTTTGCTAGAAATCCTTCCCACTATCGTATGCAAGACTTACACGATGTCGCTTTTGCAACTGCGACACTAGGTAGTGTCTAATTACTAATTGGATCGTACAATTGATAACATTATTTTCCAATTTGACCCAACAATTTCCCCCTAAGATGATGTTATCAATTCTTCAAAATATCCTTAGAGATGTGAAATGTCTTCTCAGATTGCTAATAGCCCATTGAATTTTTTGGCAACATTATACTACAAATTTTGACCGAACAATATCCCCCTTAAACTAATGTTATCAATCACAAACATCAACCTGTGCATGTTGTGATCTTGAATTTGGCAAGCATTGTTCTAAATTTCAAGACCTAACAATTGGGTATATTTAGAACAAAGGTGGTAAAAAGTCAAATTGACCATCACATGATAAGTAGGGGGCTAACGGACTAGTTAATGAATGTTAGGACCAGGTTAATGAGTGAATAATATTTTTTAAAATGATATACACTCATAATATTATAGAGATGGAAATTATGTTTTATTTTTTTTAATCAAACTCATCCTGAATTGACCAACTAAATCCGATTTTAGCAAAAGTTGACCGTCTTTAATCGATGGAGAGTAATTAGGCGGAGTTTAATAAAATCTTTCGGCATCATACCTTATAGCAACAACTCGGTCACCTAGACATAGTTTACTCTTTCTAATTTTAAAACTATTGACTCGATTTTTATATTATAGGAACTAGGTTTTAGGCCCGCGCGCGTTGCGACGTTCTAAACCGGTTAAAACACCTTGCTGCCTGTTGCAGCAGTATTCACCTTGACTTTTCACATATCTTATAATCCCCTCTATATATCTGGTCCACCATCTATATAATATATTCCACACAAACCAAAAAATTTTCTCCGGCTAAAACAATGACCTTCGACAACTACTCACTGGCTCCCTCTGGTACGTTCTCACGTACACCTAGTATCGACCCAACCAAACAATTCACATACGTAGCCCAATCACCAGCACCCAGTTACCCATCTCTTGCAAACACTACTATAACCTCCCTACACCAGTTAACCATACTACGTCAACGCTCTCTTCCATCAGATCTTTTATCCGGTCAACCTCCGGTACGGTTAGACATACGCCGTGTAGTCAACTCAAGAAACGAAGTTAGTCACGTTGATGAACTGCCCAGAAAAACAAATGTAAGCTTTTTGCCATGTGGCTGCCACATCATGTGACCCACTCTTGAAACGCCCTTTAGGAATCATACACCCCAAATTAAATTTCATACACCGTATCCCACATCACATGCCAATAGAAAATTATCACATACTCCAAAATATTATGTCACGCATCTCAAAATATGATATTACGGAGGGTATAAAACCCAGAACCCTTCTAAATATATTACTCTGTTTCGAATGAAACAACCCATATGTGCTAAATGATTTATTATTCAAAGGATCAAAACTTGGGGTTGGGAAAAGTGCTAGGGCCAGACAAATGGTTATTACTACTTCCAGGCTAATACATGCTTAAGACCTAGTATCAGTTCCTATCCAATTTAGACCTGCTGACCATGACCCAGGCCGCCTTTTAAGTTGAAAGAAACATTTATAATTGGACCGATTTTATTAGGAAGCTATTAGTATTAGTATCACAGCCGACTTTGAAAGGCTGATTTCGTGGTAAGGAAAAAAAAGTAACTCACCGACGTTTCTTTTTAGTATATATAGGAATGATATCTTAATTCAGTTAAGTGTTTTTTTTTTTTAATAGTGAACTTCATAAACCGTTAAGTGTTCTATACCTATTATCTCAATGAAAACATCATGTTATTCAAAGAAACAATATGTAACATTAGAATACTATGGTTTTAAAATGCAATAGCAATAGAAGAATTGAGCCACATACTCACATTGTGATATGCATTCGACGGGCCCATAATTGTTTGTACAAAATTCAAATTGTTCCTACTCGACATGTAAATCATGTCACGGATACTATCTAGTATCTGCCATACAATAAGTTCAATAACTATAGTAAAGATCAAATACAAAGTGTTTTTTTGGTGAGAACTGAAGGAGGGGGGGGGGATTTTTTTTTTTTTTATGTGCTTAAACATACTTTTTAGATGAATAATATAAAAAAAAATTAAATTTTTTTAGTGTAATTACGTCATTAAAGTAAATATATTAGTTTACACTAGAGTAATTATGTAATTACTCTATATGTAATTACTCTACACCAAAATTTATTTATTTTTTGTTTTTTTTTAATTTCAATACTATAATACATGTTTAACAACATGTAAAAAAAATTTCAAAAAAAAAATTATCCTCATTTGATTCTCACAGTTCTTACAAAAAAACACTTTGTACAGGATATTTCCCCCAATAACTAACCGACATAACTATTCTCTAAACTATTTAAACTAAAATATTTTATGGGCGAGGAACACATACACCCCCACCGCTAGTTTCACCAATCAATGCACGTTATTATTGTCTTCTAACCTACTTCTACTGTCCATTCCGTTTGTTATTTAAAAATTGTTATATTCATATAAAATTAATTTACAATTGGTTTGTGTTTCGTGGAGTTGTATCTCATGCATAATAAGTGTATTGTGTATGAGAGAGTTGTACATCTTGCTTTGTATGTTGTACTTTACTTTGTTTTTTTTTTTTTTTTACTTTTAAATCTAATAGTTTTTATCTTTTATATTTAACCCTAACACTTTTTTTCACTTTCAACTATGTCCCATATGCTTTTTACCTTTTACCAATTTATAATTTAACGTTTTAGTCTAACTTTTCAAGTTAACACGTCACAACATGTGTATATGGTTCAACGTTTTTACCTTCCCATATAACGTCACAACATGTCCCATATGCTTTTTACCTTTTACCAATTTTTAATTTTACGTTTTAGTCTAACTCTTCAAGTTAACACGTCACAACATGTGTATATGGTTCAACGTTTTTACCTTTGTTTTTCCCATATAACGACCACATTGTGTTTCATGTTTCGCTCTAATTTTTGCGCATTTACACACCACAAATGGGGGTGCATGGTTCAACGTTTTTATATTTACATTCGTTCGATTTTATTTTTTTCTTTTTTATTTCTTCTATTATGGGCTTTTCGATGTTATTGGTCACTAACGATAATGTGACAATGATGCTACTTAGTGTTGTTTTATGCTCCCGCCGAAACGCGGGGCTTAATGCTAGTTATTAGTTATGTAACTATTTATAAAACTATAGACACAGTAAAATAATATGAGAAATAACACGGAGTAAAAACCTTTTGAGGGATACATAGAAGAGCACCCAAGAGATAACCACGAGACACCATACCGTTCGTAAGTCAACATCAGATGTGCATGCCCCTTAAAGGGGTGATATGCCACGTGTTCACTTATTATTAGCCTATGTTGGAAACAGGCAGAAATGTTTAATATTGATGTTTCTGTCGGACCATTGGTCACGTGACTCTTCAAATATTTGTGACCACCCTCTCTCTTTATTCGCTTCCTGGCACCATACGGCACTTTTATATGTGATTAGGGCGGAGGAGACAGCATCTTAGAACTTATTTGAGAAAGCCAAAATGAATTGGGTCGCTTGGGATGGTGTAATTGCGTCTTGTGAAGGGGGTGGGCTCGGGTTTGGATCACTTTTGGATAATAATTTGTCTTTATTAGCGAAATGGTGGTGGAGGTTTCGGACTGAACCGGATGCGCTTTGGCGGAAAGTGATTTGGTCAATACACCATTCATCTAGGGCGTGGAATCCTATTCCTTGCAGGTTGACGGTGCCAGGCCCATGGAAGGCAATTGCAGGGGCTATAGATAGACTAAAATCATTGGGTGTCGATATTGGAATGCTCATGAGAGGGATTGTTGGTAATGGTAATACACTCAAGTTCTGGCTGGACAATTGGTCGGGAAACGGTCCACTGGCAGAAGCTTTCCCAGCCCTTTTCACGGCTGCTGTGGATAAGTTTGCTGTTATCGCTGATCGGGTATCGAACAATGGGTTGGGTTGGGTCTGGGACTAGCGGAATGTAGCGATGAACGGGGCAGAACAGGTGGAACTGGGGCTTCTGGAAACTGCTCTGCAGCCGCCTGTCCTTGCAGAATCTGCAGACAGCTGGCTGTGGACGGTCGACAGGCTGGGTACTTTCAATGTTAAAGGGTTAAAATGTTGCTGCAGGATCAGAGGCCGAACGCGTTCACATGGGTCTTTAAGCGGAATAATTGGGTAACAAGTAAAGTCGAAATTATGGCGTGGCGTGCGGGTCTTAACAGACTTCCTACAAAAGAGGCGTTGGGTAGAAGAAACATAAACGTGGGCTCGGGACTTTGTCCGATGTGTGGCGATGAGATCGAAACGGGGGATCACCTGTTCATTGCGTGTGCATTCGCGGATTCGGTTTGGCAAATAATTTCCCAGTGGTGCAAAGTGGGCGGCATCTACGCGTTCGATATCCAATACATGCTTTCACTACACATCTACACGGCCGGTTCTGATAAGCTGAAGAAGATCTTATATGCAGTTTGCTTGACTATGTTGTGGTGCATATGGGGCTGCAGGAACGATTTAATCTTTAAACAGGTACAACCATCAATACACAAGGTGATCGGCGATATTAAAACACTCAGTTTTCTTTGGGTCAAGGCGAGAGCAAAATTGTTCAACTTGGATTGGGACAAATGGCGGGGTTTCAATTTGTCGCATATTGTTTAGTTGATTGTTTTTTGTGCCATTGTATATGGGTGAACTGTGATGTTATTCTTTTGATGTACGTCGGGTGTTTTTTGCTAGTTTTCCGCTAGCCTGGGTGTTTAATAAAATTTGTTGGCCGTTAAAAAAAAAAGAACTTATTTGAGCAATTCAATCCGACCAATAGGGAGTAAGGAGTTGTTATCTCATTTTAACACACTTAAGCCCTACCCATGACCTCTAGGTCTAGTGGTATGGTGTCCCCCCTTACAAATGTGAGATTGTGGGTTCAAATTCTTGCAAATGCAAGGTTAGGTGAAAATAAGGTGGTACAAAAATTTGCCGTTAAAAATAAAACCCCCCGCTTCAACCCTAACATTTTTTTTGTTTATTCACATTATACAAACAAAGCAAATAAATAAAGCAAATTTTCATTAATAATAAAAAAAATCAAATTCGGCATTTATATCCCTAACAAATTTTAAAAATAAATTTCTTGGATAAACTGATGATCGCTCTAAATATCGTAACACTATACTTTAGGCTAACGGCGAAGTAATTAGTCGAAGTTGATGTGACTTCACGATCATGACACACATCTTTTCTTTTATCATGTCATATCTTCAAGTTCTTCTGTTGCGGAAACTACTTTGGCAAGAAACTCAAGACCAGAGTAGGATTAAGTTGGAAGAAGTTGATGAGTCGGGTAGAATAAAATTTATTGTATCCATTTGAATGAAAGAAGATGATGAATATCATTTTATAGTTTGGTTGTGTATAAAATGAATGGAAAAGGAATATATAGTTTGAAAATGTGATTTTTTTTTAAATAATAATGGTCAAATGATCGTTGTCAAACGGATGGAAAACACAAATCTTGGGTGGGTTCGTGAACTAACAACTGAAACCACCATGGGAACCCATGTCACTTATGGCGATGTTCTCTTACCTACTCGCATGAACCCATACCACTTATTTCTCCTATTTAAATTAAAGAGAGAATTACAAAGATTGTCCTTTAGTTATACATCAAATTGCATCCTATGTCCTTTATGGAAATTTTTCACTCCTTATGTCCTTTGGTTTATACACTTGTTACACCCTATGTCCTATAGACCAAACCCGGTTAGAAAACACTGTTAACTTTGTCACGTGCCCCTCACGTGAGGGGCAATTAAGTCTTTTCACCCTATGTTTAACGTTTAAATCTCTGTAAATCCCACATAACCCACAATCAGTTAAGGTAAACCACTGTAAACCCTAACTAATTCCCGCCCAAAATTACACCCAAACGACAATGGATTTTGATATTCGGGCACTAAGCCCTGATGTGAGAGATGAACGATTTTACATACGCGAAGATCTAGAGCAGGAAGATATTGATGGTATCTATGGTAAGTGTGTTTTAAAGTTTGTATTTTTTTTATATTAATTTTGAACATCAATTAATGTACGTTTACTGGTTGTAAACAGGCACATATGATGGGTTGTTTTTGATTGAACTGCATCATGGAGGACATTTCGCACAGGGCAATGGCATAAAGTATTTGGAAGGGAAGGTTAGCCTTGTTGATATGCTTAATCAGCATTATTTCTATGTTAACACACTAGATCAAATAGTAGAGAAGCTAGATTATTCTGTTGAAATGGTTAGGTTTTATCATTATGTTGAGCCAAATGGGGATTTAGATACTGGTCTTAGATCATTAGGCAACGACGTTGATGTTGGAAAATTTTTGAAGTTTGTATGGAATAAAAGTAGCTTGGTGATGAGGGTTTATGTTGAATTTGGGTATACAAATGCTTTTTTCATGGATGAATTTGGTGAATGTGTAACTCAACCAACACCCCTTGCAGTGGAATTACCCCCTGAACAGATTTATGATGCTGGTTTTTTTGAGGATTTTGATCATTTCTTTGGGTCTAGGTCTAAAGTTGATGAAACTGATAGGTTCAAAGATAAGAAGATAGACAATGATAAACATAAAGATAAGAAGATAGACAATGATAAACATAATAATGCTGAAAAAATTGATGATGACATAATTATGGATGATGTAGATGAAGTTGAGGAAGACAGTGATAGTGATTTTGATGGTGAGGATACATGTAAGGATGATGTAGATGTAAACATGAGGGATTTTAAACTTAACATTGATCTAGGGCTTGATGAGAATAATAATGAGGGATCATCTGAAAACATTGAAGATGATGTATTGTGCAATGATTTTGATAGTGGTAGTGAGTCTGATGAGGATGCATCAAGGGTTAGGAAGAAAATGCTTAGGGATGTAAGGAATGCTAATGCGAACAACAGTAACTTCTATTGTGGGCAGATTTTTGGAAGTAAAATGGAGGCCAAAGAGTTAATTAAACAGCATGCAGTTGAAACTAGAAGGGAGCTTAGGATTGTGAAGGATGATTTAGTTAGGGTGAGGGCTGTTTGCAGAGGTCAGTTGCCTAATTTTCATGTGGATGAAGTTGGTATTCATAACCATGCTGACATAGGTGGTAAGTTAAGCATTAAAGGTAAGGGTAAAGTCAAAGGATCTAAGGTGAAATCTGATAAACCTAAAGGAGTTGGTGTGAAAATTAAAGGGGAAAAGGACAAACAAGTTATTGTGGGTGGAAGAAGGAATAAATCTAACCCCAATGTTGCATTTTGTTTAGGGTATTACATATTACTGAATACATAAAATGTTGCATTTTGTTTAGGGTATTATTCCTGCAATAGAGAAACTATTTCCATATTTTGAACATATAGGTTTTGCCTCAGACATATTCATGAGAATATGAAACTGAGGTTTAAGGGTAAAGCATACAAGGATCATCTGTGGAAAATGGCCTCATCATCAACAGTTCCATATTTTGAACAAAATATGAAAGATTTGAAAGATTTTAATGTTGAAGCCATGCAGAGGTTGTCTGCCATCCCACCAAAACACTGGTCCAAATCATATTTCACTGGTAAGTCTTCTGATTTATGTTTTTCCATTGTTTGCCACTATTTGCCAACAGTTCCATTAATGTTTTTCATTATTCATATTCCAGGGAGGGCAATATCAGATGTGCTATTGAACAACATGTGTGAAAGCTTTAATTCCCAGTTGGTAGATGCAAGAGACAAGCCAATTATTACCATGTTGGAGTACATCAGAGAGTATCTAATGAGAAGGATTGTGAATGTGCTTCACCTAATGGACACTGCTGATGGATCATTAACACCTAAAGCTATCCTAAAGTTCGAAGAAATTAAGCAGCAAGCCAGTAGGTGCACTGTGTTGTGGAATGGGGAAGATCATTATCAGGTTAGGGGGCCAGCAGGTTTTGGTGTTGTGGTGGATTTGAAAAGGAGAGAATGCACTTGCAGGAAGTATGAGATCACTGGGATGCCCTGCAAACATATTGTGGCTGCAATCTGGAACAAGAACATGTATAGTGGTAGGGAAACAGAACTACTAGAGACATATGTTCATTCTGTCAATACAGTTGCTAGGTGGAAGGAGGTATACAACTACAAGATTTATCCTATCAATGGAAGGACAATGTGGCCTAAGTCTAATGTCCCAACTACTCTAACTGCACCCTACCATCATAAGCCCATTGGCAGGCCAAAGAAGGTTATAAAGAAGTCCCCTGTGGAATTGGAAGATGCAACAAAAGGGGGAAAGTTATCACAAAAAGGGATCCCCAAGAAATGTAACAAATGTGGTAATGTGGGGCACAATAGCAGGACCTGCAAGGGACAAGTTCAGCCTTAGTGTTTTGTTATGTTGACTTTAATTTGGTGTGTTATGTTTTGTTGACTTTAATTACTATGTTATGTTTTGTAATGGTCTGTTAGACTTTGACTTTAATTACTATGTCTGATATGGTATGTTGACTCTAATCAAGTCTATTATGTTTTAATGAAGTTTTTTATGGTTTGATAATGGTTGTTGTTTCAGCAGGTTTTTGTGGTTGTTGTTTGTCCTTTTTTGACCCATTTGACTTTAATTAGTCCATTTTTGACCCATTTGAATTGTGCAGCAGCTTGTTGGTTTGTTAATGGTTGTTTCTCCATTTTTTTTTGACCCATTTGAATTGTGCACAACCTAATTGGTTTGTTAATGGTTGTTTCTCCATTTTTTTTTGACCCATTTGAATTGTGCACAGCCTAATTGGTTTGTTAATGGTTGTTTCTCCATTTTTTTGACCCATTTGAATTGTGCAGCAGGTACCCCCCTAAATTGGTTTGTTAATGGTTGTTGTTTATCCATTTTTTGACCCATTTGAATTGTGCACAGCCTAATTCATAACCAATCAATATTCTGACAATACATTTCATAACCAAACTTCTTACATTTCATAACCAAGTGCTTACATTTCATAACCATTAAACTACATTTCAACTAACTATTCAAGAACAATAAACTACAACAATAACAAAAAAAAAAAAACGAAGAGAATCCAACTAATCCAAAGCTTGCTTCTCAGTTTCCTTGATTCCTCTTGACTTTCTTGAAGCTTTCGAAGCAACGTAGCAGTCTGAAAGTTAGACTCTACATATTGCGTCTGTTCACACCAACCAATAAAGCCACAGCCGATTGGACAACAATAGAATCTTCTACCTGGGTTTTTTTGCTGTTGTTGATGTTCGAATCATCGCCAGCATTCCACACCTACAATACACCATCGTTGCAAAGCCCTGATTTTTTTTATTATGATACAAAGCCCTAATTTGATGATCTGATATAAAAGCCCTAATTATTCGAACGTTATAAGGTAGCAGGGGAGAAGACAGAGGTTGAAAAGAGTTAATTGCCCTTCACGTGAGGGGCACGTGACAAAGTTAACAGTGTTTTCTAACCGGGTTTGGTCTAAAGGACATAGGGTGTAACAAGTGTTTACCAAAGGACATAAGGAGTGAAAAATTTCCATAAAGGACATAGGATGCAATTTGATGTATAACTAAAGGACAATCTGTGTAATTCTCTCTAAATTAAATATAATGATCTATTACTTAAAGATATTATTTCTTTCTCTCTTACGTAATTACGGATAATTAATGCTGGATAATTATTTTTTAATGAAAGATAATTACTATATTATTATCCAAATAAATTTAACACAAAATTTATTATTAATAATACTTTAAATAAACTTGTATTTTTAACATAAAAACTTCACTAAGTTCAAACTTATGTTAGGTAAAATACTAAAAATGAAAAATCATGAAAATAATTGTGTTTATAAGTGATATCTAAATGTTTTTAAATACTTGATGTGGTTGGATCGTAAATAGTAGTAAAAACAAAATATATTAAATAATAAAAAACTAGGTAGTATTAAAAAATCAACGTTAATTCCCGTTTGAAAAAAAAATGTTTTGTAAATTAAATTAACAAAATTTATAACTGTTATGTCAATATTCTTCCTTTTAAATACATGTTTGACGAATGTATATGTTAACAAATTATATTATATTTTATTTTACTAGTATAATACAATGATTTTTTCAACCGTAAAATGCATATGTTTTCTTAAACATAACTTTTTTTTATTAATTATATAACATTACATTAATCAACCTGAGTGATATACAGAATTATAACATTGTGTTTAATATACGCACATATAGATTATTAGGTTAAACATCACATTGGATTTCCTAAAAATAAATCTATACATATAATAAACCAAAACCATTTTAATGACATGGCATTCAAAGAGAGTATTCTCTCTATTGAGTGTGTCATGTGTCATCCCATGTAGCAAGACCTTTATTTTAGGAAAATAATAATTTAAAATTTAAAAACAAAATTAGATTTTTATCTCTAATGTTTCATCCCATAACTTTTAAACGTTAATATATTTTATACACGGGATTTTTTAAAGAAAAAAATTACACCAAATTAACGAGCGTTTTATTATCTTTCCAACGGGTACCATAGTGCTATATAAAAAACGGAGAAAAAAAACCGACTATTTTTTTGTGTGGTTGGTTTTAATATTAGAGTTATACATTGTTTAAGGTTATGCACTAACATTGGAGATACATTGTTAATTGTTTTAGGTTAAGTGCTATCCGAAGCTTTCCTGCATGTAGCTGTAAAACGCATCAGTCTATTTCAGATGTAAAATTGATATTTCAAATTAGATTTCTCAACCCGAAACGCTCCCGGGATATAATCTAGTATGTCAATAACTAAGTAGAGGAGTTAGTTCTGACTTCAAAGGGTTTCATAATACAAAAAAAAACATGTTTAACCCAAGGGGCCAAGGCCCAACGTAGTGTAATCCCAACCAAACCCGTTTTATTTTGCATGAAGAACCAGTAACAAGCTTGCATTAGAACGAGACGGACCATTTAAGGCCCAAGACAGGTACTCGTTTTTTTCTTTTTAAAGACTGATTGGGGTTGAGTTTTAAAATAGATTTTTACATTATTGCGTTTTGAAAACGTAAAAAATTAGTTTTTAGGGTTTGAGAAATGTTTATAAAAATAGATTATTTGTGTTTAATAGATTACCAAAACGTAATAATCTAAAAACATTTCAATACTGCAACAAAATGCATAATCTGTTTTCAAAAGGCAATCTCAAACACCCTCTAAGTATCATACAACAATGCCTTTATTATTTAATTTATTTTTTTCTATATATTTATAAAATAAAATAAAAAGTACTTTATACGTTATGTTGCTCTACAAAGTCTCAAAATAAAATCTGCATGTTTTCCACTTAATTTAACACGTTTAAATGATTAATTGAGTGAGATCAAACGAGTAAAAAACACCACGAAACAATAAAACATGGATGGTCAAGGCATTGATCAAAGAACTAATACGAAGGAACTCCGCACCCAGTTAGCCTTAGGCATGATCATGAAGATGGCCACGAGATGATTTGAACATTAAAAAGAGCCATTGGGCTCTCAGTTCTTTTTTTTTTTTTTTTTTTAAAAAAAACATTTTAAGCCTATTTAATCACATTTTACATTTATTTTTCACACAATCTTGCTCTTTCTCCCTACAAATTCTCTCAAACAAATACATAGATTCTCTCTAAAAAAAATGGTTTCTTCATCATCCTAATCCGACAAAATCAATCATGGTTTGGTTTCTTCATCGTCCTCATCCGCCGAAGGCAAAACGTTTTATGTGAACGGTAATGGAGGCGGCACAAATTATATTGGAGGAAGAAGAAAACAAACATACGCCGCAACCAAAAACACGAAGTGCGCCTTTGAATAGAGATTGGGATGCTATACTATTTCTTTTTCTTAATGATTTATTATAATGAAAAGTTTATTTCTTTAAATAGTGAACCAGACGACAAGACACATTTACAAACTAATCGAGGAAACCAAACCTCAAACACAAAATATGACTAAAAGTGAAAACATATAAAAAAACGTACGAAACAAAACAAAAAATACAGTCCAAATGGAGAAATACGACAACAAATTCCAACTGACAATCGAAAACACAGACGCTCACTTTTTATTTGTAGAAACATATTTGTTTTTTAGGAGTTCAATGAATTTGAAATTTAAAGTGTATTTCTTATCTTTTGGCTTAGAATTTGAAATTTTTTTTTCTTTTGTTTTATTTTAATAAATTGGAATTATCTACTATAACATTTATTAACTTAGTGAACAATATTGGGCCCGTTTTGCTTGATTTCTCGTGGGCTCAAGGAGATATTAGAAGTGGAAATGTGGGTTGTGGGATGCCCATTATTTAATAGTTGATTTAAACTCAACTAGTGGTTTAGAAACCGGGGGTTCATGTGCTACACAGCGATAAATTTGTCGCATCGTAGTTAAAATTGTGCTATGACCCAAAAAAATATCAACATGTTATTTATACCAATCGATAACAAGTATTCATTAAGAATTGATTCGGTTCGTCATAGTATCACCTCGGTACCAGCACGCACATAGTCTACGATTGATTTAATTTATTCTTAACATAGCTAGTAAGATTGTGGCAGAATTCCACGACCGAAACGTGACATGCTATGGGAATCTACTTTTGCTAAGGTTCCCCTAATGAGTGAGTGTATACAATAATCAATTTCTTTATCTTCATAATTAATATAGTTTTATTTCAAGTTAATAGTTCGGGTACAAATGTTCATAAAAGTTTATAAAGAAGATGTAACAAAAAAATTTGTTTATAAAAGTATTCAAGTGTTCTAAAATTAAACGTGGAATGAAACAAATGAATTTGCCTTCTTCATTAACTGTTGGTTTGAATTGTTAATCAACCAAGAGATTTACTACCGAAATGAAACACATCATAACCCACCATTGTGGTTTATTAAAATGAACTTCATAAAAATATAACATAGCTTGAGCCAAAGTGTTTCAGTTTGTATATCTTATAGCATTCACACTACGATCTCTATTTCCATCTTTATAATTACATTAAGAACACTATCTTTTCTCTCTTATTTTCAATAAAATAATGTTTTTTATACTTTTATCATTATCTTTTATAAAAAGTATTAAAAAATTATACATGGTGAACAGTGCTACTCCAAATTTACTGATAAAGAGTAACATTTCCCTCTCCTTTACTTATTAAGATATAGAGATTTCACTCACATAGTATTATTTTGGAAACTGAATGTGAATGCTCTTACTGTGTTTATAGGCGAGGTATATGTTCATTTGGGGTAAGTTAATTTATCTACTGTACAATCAACTTTCTTTAGGCTATAGGGTGTGCTCCCCCTTCCTTCCCCCTTGTCCACATTAGCGTCATGTCATTTCCTCCTCCCCTTTTAAGAGAAATGGTTCACCCTCCTTCCCCTTCTCCCTTCCATTTTTTTAAGTATATAAAAAAACAAACAAATGTTCACACACATACACCAATCTCTCTCCAAACCCATCATCTCCAAAGTTCACACACACCACCTTCTACAAATCATCTCACCTCCCTCTCCCCCTCTGTCTCTCTTAACCCCCCCCCCCCCCCCCTCTCTCAACCAGACACACGCACCCATCTTCACTCTCTCCGGTGACGTGCTCCTTTAACCCCCTCTCCGGTGACGTTGTGACATCCGGTCCCTCTCACTACCAATATTGTCCGCTTTGCCCCGATGGGTTGCCCATCCAGAGCTCACGGATTTGTTTTTGGTTGCCCAGTGGAGACTTCCTGTAAGACCCTACCCCTACTATGTTATATTTAAGGCTTTTCAGTGGGTTTAATCATGACTTTAACACTAGTTACCGATTACCACTTAAGTACAATTACATTTCATATCCAAAAGAAACCGGATGGGGTTAAGTTTACAACAACCAAGTAGTATTTTTATTCAGACGCAGCGGAAACAAGAGACTTGTCTAACTAAGCTAAGTTATGGCTAGTTCCTACAAAAGACGTTCCAAGGAACACGTTCGGTTTGTTTCGGTTGCTTGATCTTCCATCTGGAGGTCCCTCATATCCCCAACCTGTTACACATACATCAAACGGAGTTAGATAGCGTTTAAAAAGCCTTAAAAGTTGATAAACGATCAAAAAGAACCACACTGGGCGTTTCGCGCGGGCTCTGCGCGCGGCCGCTCGAATGCGCGCGGGCTAAATCCAGATTCTCACAGAAAGTTGGATCGGCCGCTCGAAGGGTCCGAGCGGCCGCTCGAATGTTCCAGATGCAGTTTTCTTGCTTTTTCACAGCCTAACTCTTGGTTAAGGCCAAATTTCGCTACCTTGGCCCCTACAACCCCTCTCCGGGTTGTATTCGCCTTGGTTTAAGAATGTTTAGGGATGCCTCGGGCTCTACAATCCGCACGGGATAGTTTATGCCTCGGTCTTATTCCCTTTTATCGCTTTCCAAGCTTACTTTCTCATCCATTTGACCCGTTTGGGTCATCAATGGATACCGTTTTCATTATGGTCGATAGGCTTCGTACACATCGTACGAATTGCGCCCACGATTTGCTTTCGTCTAAGCAAGTTTCATGTTTCGGGTCCTTAGGGACCACTTATCATTTATGCGTCCATGTTATCCGTTTTCATATCAACATGCTATCCTACATATCCTTTTATCATGGCAATTTGCAAGTATTCTAAACAATCTATATCACGAATGAATGTAGGCGAACGTACCTCAAAGCTTTCCCTTTTGGCGAGTATCCGGTTCGCCCTTGACTTCAAGACTTCCACTTGATTCACCTAGATGAATATCCAAGTGTTTGTCAATACAATTAGTGGTATGATCACCAACTTAGCACATTTCACTAATGATTCCATTACTTTTATGGATTTCCATACAAGTAACCTCTTTTGGGCATTTAATCAAACACTTAACATACATGATTTTTCACCCAATTAATTTAGCCAAATGGGTCAAACAACCACTTACTACCCACCTCATATTCTCATTACAAGGTGTTATTCTACTCTTGCTAATGACTAATAATTCACAATTTCAAGTTGCTCAAGTAATCATATAAGGTTATTAAGGGTTGTTTCACCCTTCTTGAGGGAACCAACCCATATCACCCTAATTTCCCCAAAATCTTATGTTCTAGGGTTAGATAATTCTCATGGAGCAAAATTTACAAGACTTTAAGGTATCCCTTTCTCATAAGGTTCCTTAAAGTTCATAAATTCGTTTCCAATCAAGAACCCTAAAAATCTTATTCATCATCAATGAGCTATAAAACAACAATCTAGATAGAACAAGTGATACCTAGATGCTTACTTGAGTTTATTGAGTTGATTAAGCCTTCATGCAGTTAGATTAACCCCTTAACAAGCAAGATTCAGCTTCAAAAGGGGTGAAGAAGAGTAGTGTGTGTTGTGGAGTGTGTTTTGTGGTGTTTTGGTCGATCCACTGATCACCAACCCACTTAATATTAGTTTTTTTTTTTTTTTTATTATTATTACTAATAATCTTTGGTCTATTGGCAGAAATGGCCCTTGGAGTTTTTATTTCACAATTCAAGGCACCAACCTACTACTTGGTTTTTATTTATTTAGTAGTGATTAACAATATCCCTACTTAACCCGTTCCCCTTTCTAAGTTAATATTGTGATAACTAGATTTTTGGTTTTTGGGTGTTACACTTCCCAGGAGGTCACCCATCCTGATACTGCTCCCACCTGAGCACGCTTAACTGTAGAGTTCTCCTCTCATCCACAAACATTAAGCCCCAAAACGCGTTGGTGATTTAAGAGGCAAGACATTACTTATGAACCAAGGATCTCTCCTGACCACGGTCGATGTGGGATTTTCCTGGGGTGTCACATTCACCCCCCCCCCCCCCCCCCCCCCCCGCGTTAGAGTCTCATCGTCCCTGATGAGGTATTCACCCACCATCCCGAACGGCACAGGAGTGGCTCTGATACCATCTGTAACATCCGACCCCTCTCACCACCAATATTGTCCGCTTTGCCCCGATGGGTTGCCCATCCAGAGCTCACGGATTTGTTTTTGGTTGCCCAGTAGAGACTCCCAGGAGGTCACCCATCCTGATACTGCTCCCACCTGAGCACGCTTAACTGTGGAGTTCTCATCTCTTCCACTAACATTAAGCCCTAAAACGCGTTGGTGATTTAAGAGGCAAGACATTACTTATGAACCAAGGATTTCTCCTGGCCACGGCCGATGTGGGTTCACTGACGGGGATTGATGCCACATGGACATGGGCTCCCCGACCCCTTCCCTGTTCCCACACCCAATGGTCTTATATGATAAGACTAAAGAGTGTATTGAGATGTGTGCCTCACCATCTTGAAATTAACACTTTATTGAAATGTATCCCTACCAAAATTTCAGGTCAGAGATAAAGAGTGAGATTTTTTATAGCTCCGGCAAGTTGGTTTTGTCATCAACGACCAACTTCAACTACATTGGCATATCTTTTTCCCTTCGATTTACAACGCCCGTTGAAGTTATTATCACATCTCTAACGCCACAACGCAGTGACATGACTTGAATGACAGTACCGGTCTCATCTTCTCCTTCGCACATCTGCACGGCTACCGTCATCAGAAATGACCACCAACACCGTACAACTGCCTAGCCGTCCCACTCCCTTTTTTTTTTCTCTTTCTTCGTCCCTACCATTGTTTTTCTAGTGGCTCAAGATCCCCCCCCCCCCGATCGGAAATTACCACCAAAACAGTACAACCGCCTAGCCGTCCCACTCCCTCCTTTTTCTCTTTCTTCGTCCTCACCTTTGTTTTTCTAGTGGCTCAAGATCACTCCCCCCCCCCTCCCCCGGTCGGAAATGACCACCAAAACAGTACAACCGCCTAGCCGCCCCACTCCCTCTTTTTCTATCTCTTCGTCCCCACCTTTGTTTTTCCAGTTGCTCAAGATCACCTTAACCCCCCCCCCCGGGTGTTTATTCCAACATCACAAGAACAGACAACACCTCAACTATTAAATAGTACACACTTGAGGCAGAGACAGGAGTTAGCAATGGTGACAGGTGGCAACGGATCCGACCTCTATCCCCTCTGTTTCGCAAGCCATGGCGGTGATGATTAGTAGACGATGGCGGCTAATGTGGCGCTGGTAATGGGTAGTGACCAACGGTGGAGTGAGAGTAAAATAAAGAGAAAATGAGAAGAAAATGTAGATTGGATAGAGAGAGGAAAGAGAGTTCAGTAAAGTGAAATGTAGATAAAGAAATAGAGAAGGATTGAGAAGAAACTGTACAGATGCCACATATAGCCACAGATACACGTTTACTGCATTCTAAAATGGTACACAAACACATGATAGGCGGCTCAATAGGGGAGTGGCAGGCAGATGCTAGCACTATTCAATTTACTCTCTGTCTCTCGGTCTATGACACCTAAATGAAAGAAAAATCCGGATCAAACCCTTATTTATCTTAACCTTAGGTTAATTTACTTCGCCGAAAGGGAGCAAAATGGGTCGAACCTTTATTCTTATTAGTTTTTAGGTTTAAGTCTGACGAGAATAATATTCTACAACTAGCAATTCATTGATTTTCAAGCCTACCCATTTACTATCTATTATTTAATTGACTAATCCTTTATATTGGAATGGTTGAACACCCACGTCCGTCGACAATCTCTCTCTCTCTTTATCTCTCTCTCTCTCTCTCTATCGCCTTCTCTCTAGCGCGCTCTCTCTCTCTGGTCTAAAGTTTCTCTTTAAACAAAGGAAAAGGACAGCGTGTATACGTATATGTGTTTATCCACGGGAATGGACACGTGTCCAGGCACGAGAAAACCACCCCCCAAGCTGGCGAATCAGAAGTTTACAGGAGGTGTCTGTCATGTTAAATAGCCTCGGTGTCAAGCTCATAGGAAAAAAAAACCAATGCAAAAAATTTGGAACAAAAACAGTAGCTAATGGGAATCGAACCGGCACAAAACTACATCCAGAGAAGTTTACAGGAGGTGTCTGTCATGTTAAATAGCCTCGGTGTCAAGCTCATAGGAAAAAAAAACCAATGCAAAAAATTTGGAACAAAAACAGTAGCTAATGGGAATCGAACCGGCACAACACTACAGCCAAAACTGAACTCAACCAACTGCACCAGACAACCGTTTGATATAAATACCAAACACTTTACTATATAAAAGCTTTCCGAAACTATGAAATTACTATTCATGAGCATTGACATATTAACATATAGGATAATGAATTGAATTCTAGTATGAGTAAATTGCCAAATTCGTCCTTGAGTTTATACCAAAATTGCTACATCCATCTAAAAAAGGTTTTTTTTTTCCCTCGATTGAACCACTAAAGTTTTCTAAACGTCGTCAAATCCATCCATTTATCTAACCATGTTAAAACTAACATTAACTGAGGGGTATATTTGTCATTTTACATATTTGTTTTGTTTTATAATTTTTTTTCTTATTTCTATTACTTTTAATATAAAAAAATTAAGGTTTTGTTTTAAACCATCCCCAACCCCACTCCTTCCCAATCTCTCTCTCTATCTATCTATCTATCTCTCTCCCTCCCTCCCTCCCCCCCCCCCCTCTCTCTCTCTCTCTCTCTCTCTCTCTCTCTCTCTCTCTCTCTCTCGATCTTTCGATCACCACACCACCATGGCACCACCATCACCTCCATCAACCCTCGTCATCACCACCATCCACCACCACCACCAACCACCGACGTAGGAAGAAAAAGACCTTATCGTCGCCTCCACCTCCAATAACAGCTAGTGAATCTGCAACACACCCCAGTGAGCTCCTCCACCCCAAAAACGACTGCATAAACACTAGAGATCTTGCCGCTTCACCAAAAATGGCGCGACTAAAGTTTTGCTGCAAAACCTTAACGGAAACAGTGATGGTGGTTGTGCCCAGTGAGAAGGGAAATAGATCTAGTGGTGTCAGTGGAAATAAACAAGGAACCCAAAGACTCCAATCATATTCCGGAAACTAAGGTGTGGCCCGACACCTTTGACTATATTTATCGATTATCGGACCCTATTTCTGGCGTCTAATGCTTGATTCTGGCTATATGGAGTTTGTTAATGGTGGTGGTGGTGGAGGTGGTGGTGGTGGGTGTTCTAGAAAGAGGTGTTGGTAATATTGGTTTGTTCTTTGACATTGGTATTTGATGACAATGAGAGGCCCTCTTGTTGCTGGTTGAATCTATTAAGCTCTGGAGGACTACACACTTTTTGTTAATACATTAAGAGAGGGGGAATGAGTAAATGATCATATTGCCCCTGCATTTAACGGTGAACTTTAATAGGGGTTGGATTTTGGATGGATTTGGCACCAAATAATTAACCTGAAGGGCCTAGGTGAAAACAAAAAGATTTTTTTGATGGAACTCGCAAATCTGATATAAAGTCAGGGACGAATCTGGTAATTTACTCTTCTAGTCTAGTTGAAAGTTTGATTATTTAACAAATACGATGATTTATAGTCACATTAATAAAGTTTATTTTGTTACTTTTAGATACACAACTATTACTATCAAAATAATATATATTTCTATCATATTTAAAAACAAGGACACTAATGACTAGTTTTTAATACACGTCTTGTATTTGTTAATGTTATTTTATTTTTCTACAATTCTGACAAAAAATTTGTTGAAAACGTATTTGTAAGCTATAGCGAATGCCAGTATTATGATGAATTTACCGATATCCACATCGGTACCAGTATAGGTGTTACAGATACTGATAAGAGGATAGATTGCCATGTTAAGATGTAGCTAATTATGTGTTTTTAAGTGAATTATATCATAAAACATGGTTACTTTGAGTTTGAGTTGGATTGCAGGTAGCTGGAGCGGATTGGATGCAATTTTGGAGAAACTAAATGACTTTTAACTGAAGATATTAAATGATGATGTGATAGAGCTCTAAAATACAAAGACGTGGCAGCAAGAATCGAAGAAAACGGAGTTCTAACGAAGATTTTATGGCAAAAACAGACTCATACCAGTAACCAGCACAGGGTTGCGCTGGGGGAGACGCCGGGCTGCGCCAGACTCCAAATATCAGTGCTGGTCTACACTGAAATCAGCGTAGGTCAATAGAATTCGGTCTCCGGCGCAAGGCTGCACTGGGTGGGGCGCCGGGTTGCGCCTGGTGTCGGAAAAGTTGCGAATTTGAAGGATTTTTACCATACTTAAAGATAACTTCAACCCCAAACGAAAAAACTTTGAACCTTAGCTGTTTTTGAGCTCCCAAACACACTTTTCATCATTCCAAACCTCAATCCAATCAATCCTTTCATGCAATCATCATTCCAATCATTCATTGAAGATCCTATGACGAAGATTAGCGGCTAAACACTTTTTTAACCAAATTCAGGTGCACGGCTCATTTGTGAACCCTTTAAACTTGTTTGATTTGGTACTTTGGATTGTTTTTCATTTACTTGAAGAATATTTGTGGTTTTAATCAATTAAAGAATTTACGTGTGTTTCAATTGCTTATCTTTTTATCATTCGCATTCGGTTTTCTTGCATCGTGAGCAGTTTGATTATTGGGAGGGTAATTGATGCACGTGAGTTGGTAATTGAATTGTACAGGTTATTATTAAAAACTTGTGTTCGATTATCACTTGAATTGAAACCGTTTAACAAAGCCATGTCTATGTGGTATCCTATCATTTAACCAGGTTTGGGTGAATCATTGAACCAGAAACTCAGAGGGGGTTACTTCTTTATTATTATTGTTCACAACTTTTTAAATCCGTTTTCTAAAATTCAACTAAAAAAACAAAGTAATTAGATATCAGTTTAATAGTTCAATTTACAAAACTACTCTTTCCACCAATTCCCTGTGGAGACGACTCAACTTCCATATACTACCATTTTCTTATATTTTTGATTGACCAAACGATATCCATCCGATACCGATACTAGTTTTTTTAGTTTTTTTCCACTAGTTTAAATCTAAAAGGATAACATGTTAGGCTAAAAAATTATATAAAATGGGAATTGAAATAGTAGAAATTTAACAATCCTCCGAAACACTGGAATCGTCCCCTCCCTCGCCAACACCACCAAAGCGACCGTTGTTTGCCTACCACCAATTTCGTCCTCATTGCCGTTGCTGCCATCACTACACCCTACTCCCATCAGGCCATCACCTAATTTTTGACTTGAATTAGGCGGGTCTTCGATTCCTGGGTCGTAAGCCACCTGCTATTGATCGCCTACTGCAAAACTAGTCCGTTGCTATTTTGTTTACCTTAGTTATTGAACGAAAAACCTGTCACTTGTTGTGTACGTTTCATGCGCTGCTTGTTGGATTACTTGAAATCAGTCATAAGTATAAGCCACCATATATTGTTCTGTTCATGGCAAGGAAGAAAATCGGGTATGATCAAAGTTGGATTAAAAGTCGTTAATGCGATCAGTTACATCAGCATTGAACTGGCGCTAACTTGATCATTGGTCTCTACTGCCATCCCAAACAGTACTCCCCATAATCCGGTTGACCTGAACCATCTGGATGCTACCATACAACTCCTCGTAGCTCTAAAAACGAGCGTTCTGCCAGTTTCTTTCTGTTGTTGCAACAGGTTCGATCATTACTCGATTTAACTAACCATGCTTATAGATGTTGTGTTTTAGTGGGGTTGCTCCTTTTGGGGATTCTACCATGAAAGCCATCATCCGTCCTTGCCCTCTAACTCCGATATCATGCCCGCGCTTGTTGTGGATGAGGACTGTGTGCTTCGATGCCTCCGATCTTTCCCTAAAGGGACTTCCTGTAGGAGGAACGGTTTGAGGGCCCAACATCTATTGGATGCCTTTAGCGGAGATGGGTCTGTGGCTTCCACGGGTTTGCTCTCAACTATTACTGAAATCGTCAACTTATGGCTAGGGGGTTGTGTCCCATGGGTACTTGCTGAATTTATTGCTTCAGCCCCCTTTACCCTTACCTCTCTTCTGAAACCTGATAACGGGATCCGACCCATTGCAATAGGAGCCATTTGGCACAGACTGGGATCTAAAATGGCTATGAGGAAGGTTGGTAAGGAAATGGCTAAGTATCTGGGGGACTTCCAATTTTGGGTGGAGACTCCTAATAGGGCAGAGGTGGTGCTCCACAGTGGGAACATGTTCCTTAACTCCTTCCATGAAGACGGTTCTTTGGCTATGCTCACTGTGGATTTTCAAACGGGTTCAACATGATCGACCGCTCTGCCCTTCTTCGAGAAGTTCTTCAGCATTGGCCGTCTATCTATATGTAGGTCCAGTTCTTATATGCCCATCCAGCTAGGTTGTATGTTGGTAATGATTGTATAGGGGTCACTATGGGGGTTCAGCAAGGGGACCCTTTAGGTCCCCTACTTTTCACCCTGGCACTACACCCTATGGTTCTCTAGGTGTAAGAAAAATGTAACATCCCATTTCATGCATGGTACCTTGATGATGGCACAATTATTGGTGAAGCCACTGATGTTGCAAATGCCTTAGACATCATCCGGAAGGAGGGGCCATCCCTAGGGCTTCAACTGAATATTAAGAAAACTGAGGTTTTTTGGCCGTCTTGTAATGGGGTGAAACTTAGGGATGGGCTTTTCCCGAGTGGGATTGGCAGGCCAGAAAAGGGAGTGAAACTCCTTGGAGGGGCTATTAGTCGGGACTCTTACTTTACACGGGAATTGGTCGGGCAAAAAACCTCGCGCGCGGTTGATCTTATGAAACTTTTGCTCTGCCTTAGGGATCCCTAGAGTGAACTCCTCTTGCTTAGATCTTGTATAGGGGTCGCTAAATTGCTTTTTGGTTTGCGGACATGTCAACCCGCCATGACGGATGAAGCGGTATCATGTTTTGACAAGGGTCTGCGGGGAGCCATCGAAGACATAGTGGTATGTAGGGGTCCGTTCTTTGGTGACCTATAGTGGCGACTGGCATCCTTGCCGATGCATTTGGGAGGATTAGGGCTCCTCTCAGCGAAGGATGTTGGAGTGTATGCTTTCGTGGCATTGCGAGCTCAGTCTTGGAATCTCCATGACCACATCTTAAGGAATAGCGGGGATGTCAACATGGACTTGGACTACGTGCAGGCCCTCAAAAGGAAAAATGACTATCTCCCAAGTTTTGATATTGACGGTTTTTCTAACAAGGACACCCCCCACCCTAAAGCCTCAAAAAACTTTGGCGAATGCTCTTTTTGGCAAAATCGCACAGAGCCTGGGTGAAGCTTTTGGTTTGTCCCCCAGCCAAAAGGCAGTTATTGAATGCTTGCAAAGCCCCCATGCCCACGATTTCCTGAATGTTATCCCAATCGAAAGTTAGGGCCAAACCATGTCTGGGGTTGAATATAGGGCAATTCTTAAATATCGTTTAGTGATCCCCATGTACCATGAAGACGAAGTCTATCCGATTTGCCGTAAGGCATGCTTGGACAAATACGGGGAACACGTGGTTCACTGTAAGGAGTTGCCTGGTTTCAAAAATAGGCATGACTGGGTCCGGAATGTTCTTTGAGACTATTTAAGAAGGGCTGGGATCTTAGCCAAGAAGGAGGCTCCTGTGAATTTTCTCTCGGACCCCGCAGAAGGGAGATCCACCATACGTCCAGCAGACTTGCTTGTCTTTGGGTGAGCCGGGGGGAAACACGCTTGTGTCGACCTAACAGGTGTATCTCCCCTGGTTGGTTTGAGGGATAGTGGTTTTGTAGCAAGGCAAACGGTGCGGAAAGCAGAGACGAAGTAAGTTGAGAAGCATGCTAAAGCTTGTGAGGAGAATCAACACGTTTTTGTACCCCTGGCATTTGATACCTTTGGCTTCTTGGCACCGGAAGCCATCCGTTTCCTAACCAGAGTCCAACGGGTTATTTATAGCAGTGTCTCGACTCCGGGGGGGGGGGGGGGGGGGGGCATAGGTTCGTTTTTAGTAGGTTAGGGTTTGCCGTCCAGAAAGGGGTGACGGCGCAACTTGTTACCCGCCTGCCCGCTATCTTAATGTAATTTTTCAAGATTATGTGTTAATAAAACAATATTTAATCGATTAAAAAAATTATAGATTTAAACCATTAACAATAACCATTATGCCACTAAATTCCATATTCACTCTTTAATCACACCATTCGGTTCAATCATATTACTGAATCTTAGGTGATCATCCACCACCATCACATTTAGATAACCAACTTGGGGTTATTTTTTCAGTAACATAATATTATCTCCATTTAAAAAAGAAAAAAAGCCAATGTGGGGTAGCCCACTTGGTAAAGGCTTATGCCTCTTAAAGGGGATGTCCTAGGTTCAAATCTAGGCAAAGGTGTATTTGAAGTAATTATAGTGGGAGTGTAATGTTAGCCCTTCAAAAAAAAAAAATTAAAAAAAAGGATAAATGACCATCTCCCAAGTTTTGATATTGATGGTTTTTCTAACAATGACACCCCCCCCCCCCCCGCCCCAAAGCCTCAAAAAACTTTAGCGAATGCTCTTTTTGGCAAAATCGCACAGAGCCTGGGTGAAGCTTTTGGTTTGTCCCCCAGCCAAAAGGCAGTTATTGAATGCTTGCAAAGCCCCCATGCCCAAGATTTCCTTAATGTTATTCCAATCGAAAGTTAGGGCCAAACCATGTCTGGGGTTTAATACAGGGCAATTATTAAATATCGTTTAGTGATTCCCATGTACCATGAAGACGAAGTCTATCCGATTTGCCGTAAGGCATGCTTGGACAAATACGGGGAACACGTGGTTCACTGTAAGGAGTTGTCTGGTTTCAAAAATAGGCATGACTGGGTCCGGAACGTTCTTTGAGACATTTTAAGAAGGGCTGGGATCTTAGCCAAGAAGGAGGCTCCTATGAATTTCCTCTCGGACCCCGCAGAAGGGAGATCCACCCTACGTCCAGCAGACTTGCTTGTCTTTGGGTGAGCCGGGGGGGGGGGGGGGGGAACACGCTTGTGTCGACCTAACAGGTGTATCTCCCCTGGTTGGTTTGAGGGATAGTGGTTTTGTAGCAAGGCAAGCGGTGCGGAAAGCAGAGACAAAGTAAGTTGAGAAGCATGCTAAAGCTTGTGAGGAGAATCAACACGTTTTTGTACCCCCTGGCATTTGATACCTTTGGCTTCTTGGCACCGGAAGCCATCCGTTTTCTAACCAGAGTCCAACAGGTTATTTATAGCAGTGTCTCGACTCCGAGGGGGGCATGGGTTCGTTTTTAGTAGGTTAGGGTTTGCCGTCCAGAAAGGGGTGGCGGCGCAACTGTTGCCTGCCTGCCCACTATCTTAATGTAATTTTTCGAGATTATGTGTTAATAAAACAATATTTAATCGATTAAAAAAATTATAGATTTAAATGTAACATCGTGTAATTTTTGTTACTTTTACATATATTTTAAATTCTATATTTATCAAATTTCAAGTTCGCCTTTATTCGATTCTTGTATATTACTCCTACCAATTCTTGACGAGTCGTCAATATAAGTTATCCTAATCAATTTAGAAACTCATTTAGTTAAGATCCTAATATATATATTTTCTTTTAAAACATAGATATTTATAATAATAATAATAATAATATTTTTAGTTAAAAAAAAAAGAAAAGAAAAAAAAAATACAATTAGTCACGTTGACTTTGTGTTCCAAGTCATAACAAACATGAAATACCCATTTCAAGTGTGAAGAATATTGTGATGTCTGATGTCGTTTTTTTTTTAAAAAAAAGGGTATCGACAGTAGCATTACAACAACCATCACCATTCCATAATAATTAGACTTAACCCCATTAATATCTTCCTAACCACCCTAATAACTCTATTTAATACCCAACCAACTCATCTCACCTATAAATACACCACTCCTACCCATTCTAACACTTGCTCATTCTTAAATCCTCTCAAAACCTCTCAATTCTTCAAAGATATCTCAAGTGTGGAAGTCCACTTCTAAGTGAGTTTTCTCATAAACTCCAACTTTATTATTCTTTCTTCACTTCTTTTCTTCTTCTAACCCCTTGGGGAAACCTCTAGGACCTTGCTCTTGTTTGCTATGGCAAAGGAATACGAGTAGGACACCAAAATGAGGCCTCAAAGGTGGTTCATCTTCTATTATTTTTATGCACTAGAAGGTTAGTTGAAGTGATACCAACCAAGTTCACCAATAACTTAATATGGACTTGTGCTATGGTTAATGGTTGACAAAGGAAAGCCAAGGCTCATCCAAATTAAGTCACCATACACTACTTTAACCCTATAGTTATATTATGTAAATACTAAAATATATACTTTCAAAACTCTACTAATCTAATAACTTGGAAGGTTTGTGGATACATCCCTACCTTACCAATACTTGACTCTCTTGACCATCCGAATCACCTTTATGGTGGTTTGTGTTTTGGTTCGCCTTAAAGGCACTACTTGACTCTCATGACCATCCGAATCACCTTTATGGTGGTTTGTGTTTTGGTTCGCCTAAAAGGCTTGCTTGACTCTCTTGAATCTAATAATCCAACTCTTGAACCTAAAACGCTTTCCTTTCTAATTCTAGTTATTCGGAGCTAAAATCTTCAATTCTCAAGACCCGTTTTTGGGAACTAAATAACGCACCCTAAGGTGAGTTCATACTTGTCCCCCTTTTATTCTTTATTCTTTGGGGCTCAACATGTATCACTATCAAAACTTAAACGATTTCATACTCTTAAACTATCATGCTCAATCTATTAAACATACTTATATGCTATTTGCCATGCTTACGATTCTTGATACTTAAACATAATTCATTAACTATTATTAGCCCACTTAACATGTATAGCGCTATAGGACTAGCACACCGCCCCCTTTATGGGTCATTGTTAAGATTTAAACGGCCTAGCATGAATATGTTAGGTATACGCTGTGGTACTCGCGGGTTTGAGTTATGTTATTTGTATGGTATGTATGTGCAATGCTATAGTATGAGATTCGAGTAAATCATTCTAATTATTACGTATGTAAACCAAAACTTGTATGCTCACCAATGCTTTATGTGTTGACGGATATTTTATACATGTTGCAGGAAATATTTATTGCAGGACTTTCAAGATAACTACTTAGGATTGGACATAGAAACTCACTCTAGTTCAAGTTATCATATTCTTGTTGTATTTTTCGTTATTTGAACTACTTGTATTTATATTTTTAGACAATAAATGAAATTCTATCTTTAAACTATATTGTCACAAAATCTAGTGTCATGAAGTCTTTGAACAATCTACCACAAGTCTTGCCCCGATGTATTCCGCCATCGGTTGGGGTGTGACATTAAACCATTAACAATAAGGATGTGTGTAGTGGTGGGGGGTTATGGGATTAAAATATTAAAAAGTAATAGAAAGGGGGGTTATGTGGGGGTTATGGAAAAAGAGGTGTAGTGGGAAGGGGGGTTATGTGGGGGTTATAAATGATTGAGTAATCATTGATTTTTATTGTTTTTTATTTAAATAAGAATATGAAATAGTTTAAATTATTTTTCATTAAATATATAAAACTTACAAATACTAAAAAAAATTACAAATACTAAAAAACAACAGATACTTCAAAAAAAAAGTTACAAATACTTAAAATAACTAGTCGTCGTCGTCTCCTTCTTCGTTTTCTCCTTCTTCTTCTTCTGCTTCTTCTTCTTCTCCTGCCTGGCTCTGATGAATCGGGCGAATCGACCATGCTTCCTCTACCAAATCCGCCTTCAACGCGTTATGTATATCCTTGGAATGCAACATGGCACTAGGGGTGAGCAAAGTACAAGAACCGACCCGACCCGATCATTACCCGACCCGAAACCCGAACACCCTATAAAATCAGAACCGAGATATGGAACCTTATTACGGGTCGGTCTTCGGTCCTTAGAAGTCGGTTCCAGTCGGTCTAAAGAGGAATACCCGAACCGAAATTATGTTTAAAGGCTGTTGAAGCTGCAAAGGGACTAGATTATTTTTATGATATGCAATTTCACTATCAGTCTATGAGGCATCTAATCTTAGAGAATATACATAAGCTTTTTCAAAACACCGAGTGATACAAAGTTTAAGGTTCACGAGAAACTAATTTAGCAACTTCAATGTTCACCGGACAAATAATCAGTTTCATGCTAGACTCAAATATCAAACAGTAGATTATAGATTTTTATATGAACGACCACTAAACAAATGAACGACCACTAAATCTGAATTATATCTAGTAACGACCACTACTAAATCTGAATTTTATCTAATAAATGAACTAAACAAATGAACGACCACTAACTCTTTGGTGGCTTAACTAGTCTAAAATATACTGCAGCAAAAAAAAAATATTAACTGCAGCAAATTTAAATATACTGTAGCAAAAAAAATATATTAACAGCAGCAAAAACATCGCAACTAACATATTGACCCATTACATAATAATGCAGCAGCCTTTTAAATATACTGCAACAAATTTCGACCATGCATGACCCAACCCATGTTGACCCATCACAGAATACTGCAGCACCTATCTATTTTGCCAACACCAGTGTACCAGCAAACATTTCCAGAGATTTATAAGACAAAAAAGGGCAGAATACTACAGCACCTATCTAAGCATGCATACCCAACAACAAGATAGATACCCAATTCTGTGTCACAAGTACCCTTATCATCTCCTTTGCTTTTTAGCTTTAACTGTTGATCAAAAGCATTATTGGTATCTCATTGTTACTTGCTTAAATATCATAAAAGTCTTGAACCACAATTTTAAACTTATAAATTTTCTAATAAATTAGCAAAAAAAATGTTATTTATTTACATGGTTTTGCCACAGGGATACAATGCCTCAGTTAAGTTACTTAAAATAACTTACTTTAAAGCCTGGAAGTACATAAGTGTGATCCGATGTTGACTATAAAAAAAACGAGCCAGTTTCTTTGTAGAATACAGAATATAATGAAACTAAATTGCAGTTTTTATGTTTCCTATAAATCTGTGCAGGACCAGACAGTTTCTGCAGTGGACTATAAATTTGTGCATGACCGGACAGTTTCTGCAGTGGACTATAAATCTGTTCGACAGCCTTAATGTTGTTATTAGGTCAAAGGTAGCTTTATATTAGAGTTTGTATAGTTGTACAATTGTAATTTAGGCCCAAGATTTGCCGCCTAATATAATGCAGTTAGTTATTTTATTAGAGTACTTCGGTCCGTCGGTTTTTCATCGGTTTTTACGTATTCCTGGACCGACCCGACCCGAGAACCGGCTAGAGTTATATTTATGGACCGACTAAAGAACCTAAAAAACATACCCGGGTCGGTTTTGGTGGAATTTCGGTTCGGTCCTCGGGTTTTTTTCGGTCCGGACCAATTTTGCTCACCCCTACATGGCACTGTTTTGGAATCTCTCCTGCTGTGTCGCTTGCGTCCCTGGAACATCTTCTTCTGCTACATAGTTTGGGCATATTGCCTTTCCTTCGTCTTCAAGTATCATATTATGCATTATTATACAAGCATACATCACCATTCTAATCCTTTCTTTTTCCCACATACGACAAGGATTTCTTACAAAATGCCATCGTGCTTGAAGACAGGCAAAACACCTCTCAGCGTCCTTTCTTGCAGACTCATGAACTATTTTAAAATATTGCCTTTTTTCATCTTGTGTCTGACTAAACGTTTTGACGAGCATTGAATACTACGGATATATACCATCCGCCAAGTAGTATCCATACTCGTAGTAGTTATTATTTGCATAAAACCCACATTTCTGTATTGTTCCGCCAATGTAAGACTCTAACAATGGCGAAAACTGAAAAGTATTTATGTCATTCATACACCCGGCTAGACCAAAGAAGGCCGACCAAACCCACATGTCTTGTGAGGCAACTGCTTGTAAAACCAACGTTGGTCCCTTTTGGTCACCGCGTGTATGTTGACCTCGCCATGCGGTTGGACAAGCATACCATCGCCATTGACGACAATCTATACTACCAATCATACCGGGTAATCCATGTTTTTGAATATGCGCTTCATATAGTTGTTGAAGGTCGCTCCATGTCGGGTTTCTCAGGTATCTTTTTCCATATAATTGGCATATACCTAAAAAAATCAAATGTATATATAAAAAATATGTACCTATTATATGTATATATAAAAAAATCAAATGTAAATTTGTAAATACCGTAGCAGAAATACTCCAAAGTATCGCGTGTGGTTTTCTCCGCCATCTTCAAATACTCATCATTGATATCATATGTGTTCCCGTAGGCGAGTACACGTATTGCGGAAGTCACCTTTTGAATTGCGGTGAATCCTAAACACCCTCTAGCGTCGGGTTTTTGCTTAAAGTAGTCATAGGCGGACTCTAAATCTCCGGTGATGCGCAAAAATAAGTTTTTACGCATCCGAAATCTTCCTCTAAACAAATCAGGGCCGTAAACCGGATCGGCATTGAAATAGTCATTCATCAAACGCTCATTGGCGGCTACACGGTCTCGCTCTATATATTGCCTAGACAATATCGGCCGTGGGACGGAAGTACCAATAGCTTCAACCGCGCTAGAAAATAGTGTAACCGCACTCGAAACGGCCTCGTCCACTTCCGCGCCGTCATCTTTAAAAAACCGATTATATAGATCGATAAACGAGTCATCGGAGTGAGGAGGGGACGACATTTTGATGATTTTTTTGTGTGTTGAATTTGTTTGAGGGTTATAGTTTTGTATGTGTGTATTGTATGTGTGTGAATGAGTGTGTAGTATATGAATATTACATATATATATAGTTGATGAGAAATTTTTTTTTTTGATCAAATATGACCGTTTCCAACGGTCATCTCCATTCCCCATGCATGAAAACGCTCGTTATGAGCAAAACCATTTACACCCAAAACGCCACCATAGCGCCTGGGGGGACGGTGTTCCCGACGCTATGGTAGGCTAAAACGCCTCATAACTAAGCCACTACACACACCCTAACCATTATGTCACTAAATTCCATATTCACTCTTTAATCACACCATTCGGTTCAATCATATTACTGAATCTTAGGTGATCATCCACTACCAGTCTACCACCACATTTAGATAACCAACTTGGAGTTATTTTTTCAGTAACATAATATTATCTCCATTTAAAAAAAAAAACAAAAAAAAAAAAACCAATGTGGGGTAGCCAACTTGGTAGAGGCTTATGCTTCTTAGAGGGGAGGTCCTAGGCTCAAATCTAGGCAAGGGTGTATTTGGAGTAATTATAGTGGGAGTGTAATGTTAGCCGTTCAAAAAAAAACTAAAAAAAAAAACCAGAGAATTCATGAGAATTTCTTTCCAGTATCAATAACTTCTTGGAAAAATTGTTAGTGACTAAAATGATTGTGTGTATATATATATGGGCTGGTTCAAACACAAAGTAATGAAAACATGCGAAGTGTCACTTTATACATGATAATTACGTAATGATAATTACGCAATGCTTTCATGAACATACAAAAACATTACGTAATTATCATTTTACGTAATTATCATGTACAAAGTGCATGATAATTACGTAATGCTTTCATGAACATACAAAAACATTACGTAATTATCATGTACAAAGTGACACTTCGCACGTTTTTGTCACTTTTCACAACAACCACCATATATATAGTTATATAAAAAAATTAGTTTTGTATTCTATCATGTGAACATCACAGCAAATCATACCACATCCAAAATACAGCTCAGATGAACGAGATATTGATGTTTCAAATTGTATGGTTAAAACAAGCAAATATGTGAAATATGAAACAAAATGAATTAAGCTTATTGTCAAATGTTAACTTGTCCCACATAGGTGGGACGCAGGGGCAAAGCATTAGGTAGTTTGGGAGGGCCCTGGCCTTACCTTTTTTTTTTTTTTTTTTTTTGCTTAGTAGTGTAATTTTTCCGTTTTTGTCTAAAATTTTTGTAAATATTAAGTTCGGCCTTCACCAATTTGAAAAAAATATTGGATTTTGTGAGTATCGACCCCTACCATCTAAAAGTTATAAATCCACCCCTGGTGGGATGATAAAAACTTGAAGTGGTATATAAGGAGGTGCACTTTTTTTATGGTTGTGCATGGATTGGTTAGGTTTTCAACCACGACCGAAACCAAAGCTATCGGTTGATCTACCAATTAGTGTTTGGTTAGTCGATTCAATTTATTTGATTAGTTGGTTGTTTAAGGTGAGACATCTTACCACCCCACGCCAATTTGTGGAGTCCAAGGTTGTTAAGTTCGAAATTAAATATAAAAATGAGCTTAAGTTAACTAAATATATATATATATATATATATATATATATATATATATATATATATATATATATGTTATTCACCCTCGTTGAAACGAACAACAAATTCTTCGACCCTGTGTATACTTAACCCTTTTCAATTCTATTTATGTCTTAGCTTTTCCCAATTTCACTTCATCTCATCTCAAGGTGATGGTTTAATCATGTTAACTTCGCTTAAACCTATTGTTTAGTGATTTTTGGTTTAAAAAAATTAACTTAATCTGTTAACATCTCATTAACATGTTAACAAATAATCTTTTTAACGCTTCGTAAGACAAGAAGAGAGTAGTATGCAACGCGAATTAACATGTCATGTCAATCTTAAGTAATAGATCATATATTAGAGTAAATTTGAAAGCAATGAACAATCCAATAGTTAAAAAACATGCATAACGTGAGATGTCTCCAAATTATTGAATGAAGTGCTTAAAACTCATTTGTCTTAATCATTGCTTATGTGGGCCTTAAGCCCAAAAGGCAAACTTGGTGCGCTGAAGTTTAGAAGATGATCGAAAGACACATTCTAAAAGTGAAAAAAGCAACCCACATGGGGCATGGGTTGTGAAAATGATGAATATATCCTTTTAGCTGTCTATAACCACTTGCCACCTTTCTATAACATCTTCCATTTAGTTTGACCGTTTCAGAAAGGCATCCGTTAAAATTACTAAAAGTAACAATCCTTCTAATAATATCATCCCATGACCATATATAGAAGATACAATGTGAAAATATTATTGTCCGCCTGCCTACCTGCTATCTTTATATAATTTGCCTCATGTTTATATAAAAAAATTGTTAATTAAGTAAAACGCTTGTATTGGTTGTAACTTTGTATATAGTAGAGAAATATAGATTTGCTAATGTTACTAGTTAAGATGTAATTACTCATGATTTAGTGGTATCGTGATATGATATGGTGTTTGTCCTTAAAAAAGTAATATGGATTTAAATTCTTAGATGTGGAAGTTGATAGGTGGTTAAGGTGTGAGAAAAATGTTGTTCACAATCAAAATATACATGTAAAAGACAAATGTAAGATATAAATTTACAATGTCACATTAAATGAGACTGATAATCCTAGGCGCATGTTGGGTTATTTGGAAAACACGAAATGGGGTAATTTTCAGTGGGAAAAGACTGCACATTCAAGGCTTGCTCGGAGAAATACAGGCACTCACGTTCAGCTGGATCAAACACAAGGCGAAGCAAAGTTCATGGACGTGGGAAAGATGGATTGCTTTTGATGTTCCCATAACATAAACATGTAATGTAAAACGGGTGACTAATGGTGATGTTTGTATTATGGTCTAGAACCTTTCTAGACTTTATGTATATATTTTGGGTGGAATGAAAGATATTTTGCCGGTCAAAAAAAAAGTTATTTTAAATCATTTCATATTATTTTATCATCATTCGTTTTTCTTTGATCCGACCCATTTTTCATACCGAGTAATCAAAATTCCATGATTCGCCACTAATTATACATGTTTTTTTTTAACGGCAAACAACTTTATTCATCACCCAAAAGATACAGTACAATTTTTATTTTTAGCATAACATGTATACGGGGTATTAAGCGGGTACATTTAGTAAAAGATGTGTGGAAATAAGGTGTGAGTAATTTAGCACAACATTTTCAGAATCATTTGTTTAAATATTTATATATAACATTACAAGCATTGAGTTACAACTTATAACATGTCGGGATGGAACCAATGGACCAAACATATGATAGCTAACGATTGGTGACCAATATACTATGTAACACAAACATGTTTATCATCATTATCATATGCGATGATGTTGTAGTTGCAAGAGCCTAGAGTAAGCACCTTCTGGTCGACTTATAAGTTCACCATGACTACCTTGTTCCACGATTCGACCATCTTGGACCACACCGATACTATCAACTCCTCGGATCGTTGATAACCGGTGGGCCACCAACACTGTCGTTCGGCCCCTCATTAGTCTTTCGAGTGCTTCTTGAAGCACGCACTCTGATTCTGCATCTAGTGCACTAGTCGCCTCGTCTAGTAACAGAATGGTTGGATTTTTTAAAACAGCTCGGGCTATCGCGATTCTTTGTTTTTGTCCACCCGAAAGTTGGACTCCTCTTTCCCCGACCGGGGTTTTATATCCTTCTGGCAAACCGCTAACGAATGTGTGCACGTTTGCTGCTGTTGCGGCCGCTATAACTTCAGCCTCTGTCGCCCCGTCTTTCCCATACGCGATGTTTTCCATTATGGTTGTAGCAAATAGTGCTGGCTCTTGTTGGACTAGACCGATTTTCAACCGAAGAGACTTTAGATTTAACCGTCTAATATCTTTCCCATCGACCATAACTTTGCCCGCGGTTGGGTCATAGAATCGCTCGATTAATGCAATAACCGAGCTTTTCCCAGAGCCACTGGCTCCAACTAGAGCCTGGCTCTGACCGGCCCGTATTCTAAGGCTAAAGTCCTTGAAAACGATCACATCGGGCCTCGAAGGGTATGAGAAGTCGACATGACGCAGCTCGATCTCCCCCCTAATAGTTTCAACGGGGTCAGCATCTGGATCGTCCGGGTCAATTCGTGTTGATCTATCGAGAATGGAGAATACCGACCCGATGGATTCACCGCCTCTGATGATCTCAGGAGCAAGACTAACAGTTTCGGCTACTGAGTTCGCGGTGATGACTAGGACAATGAATACTTTGATTACTTTTGAGAAGGTTGAAAGGCCTTTGGTAACAAGGTGCGCGCCATACCATAGGATTAGAGCTTCGGACGCGTATAGAGCCAGTTGGGAGACACCGAAGATCATGCCCGAAAACTGACTACGACGAAGGCTTTGTTTTTGCGGGACACGCAGTTCAGCAGAGAATAACGAAAGGATCTTATCTTGCGAGTTGAAGGCTGCAACGGTTCGAATATTGCTCACCCCTTCACCCGCAATCATGCTCGTTTTCGCATGAGCTTTTGCTGTGTCTCCAGCAAAACCTTTAAGGGAAAGTTGCTGCAAAATGCAAAATTAATCATGTTATGTTATTGTTAAACATAAATAATATACAAGATACATCTACAATGTTAACATTCTACAACACATTGTTACTTTAGATATAAAATGTAACATTCCTAACACGCATGAGGTTTTGTTTTAAGAAGATTATGGGTATGTTTGGCAAAATTAGTTGGAGGCTGGTAGCTGGAAGCTGTTAGCTGGTAGCTAGAAGCTGGAAGCTGGGGCGGGAGGGGGCGGCCGACCCCCCGAATTTTCGTGCAGAAGTTCTGATTATATAGTATTTGTATAGAAAAATTTGTAAATATAGGGTTTCGACCCCCCGAAACTGGTTTTCGACCCCTCGAAACTAGTGACTTCCGACCCCCCGAACCTTCGGATCAAGCTTCGTCACTGGGAAGCTGGAAGCTTTTTAAATATATTTTGATGTTTGGCACAGTAGCTGAAACTTTTAATAAAATGTATAAAATGACCAAAATGAGCATAATTAAAAACTTGTAAAGAAGGTTTTTATTTTATTTTTAAAATAGAATGGGTATTTGTGTCATTTACTAATTAAAAGCTTGTAGCTAGTAGAGTTTTTTTTCTGAAAAGCTAGTACTAGTAGTTTTTCACTATAGAGCTTTTTCTCTAACCTAAAAGCTTCCAGCTCCTTCAACCAAACAAGGCTAAAAGCCTTGTTTGGTTGAAGGAGCTGGAAGCTTAAAGCTCATAAAAGCTTCTAAAAGCTTCTTGCCAAACATACCTTATATATTAACAAAAATGACATAACTACCCTTCTTACTTACTGTGGAGTAAAAAAGTGGGTAGGGGTTAAAAGTTAATAATAATAAAGCCTGGGACCATGAAGTGTTAGAGAAGTAAATGGGTAAGTGACAAAACGACACAACATTCAGTCACTCACTCAGATTGTTGAAAACCAATAATAAATAATAATAATAATAGTAGTAGTACAGTGATCAAATGCAATCAATATGAGAGAGTGCAGAAGGTTTGAATGCACGAGAGAAGAAAACAAAAGACTCCCTCCTAAATAATGCATCTGACAACACAGCCTCCCATCCCATGGAAATTACAACTGGAATAGTGAAAGTTAAATGCCTATAAAAGTATTGAACAGAGCGCACCAACGGTCAGGTCACGGGCTTAGAATCTCTGCTCTCCACTGTCTCATCCCATGTCTCAGGTAGGTGGTATACTGAGCACGTTTATGAGTGAATTTAACATCTTACACTCGTGATGGTCTAAGGTATGTGAGGTTTCCGTTATAAAAATGTTTTACCGGACTCTAAAATAAGATTGTTTTTATTTATTGGAATATTAGATTTAAATAATCCCAACTATTATACTTATTAGTAGTCACAAGTCTCAACTTTAAAAATCATTGTAGACGGTCTTAAATTTAAACCTATTTTTCCTTCAGTTGTCCCATACTAACCAAAAGTTAAAAGTCAAAGTTTTGCTGACGTGAAGTGCTTATGTGGTAGTCCACAATAACAAAAACGGATGTAACTTTTAGTTAGCATGGGACCGTCGAGAGAAAATAAGTTAAAATTTGAAACTGTCTGCAGTGATTTTTAAAGTTTGGACTTGTGACGGCCAATATATAGCTAATAATTAAAACTAGTAATAAGCCCATTTTTGCCATCAAGACACTATTCTCTAATGTGATGCATCTTAATATATAGAGTAATAATTTAAATCTAATATTTCTTATTTATTTGACAATAATATATAAAATTTCCACAATTGAGAAGTGGGCGTGAGTCTCGGGAAAGTATGAACAAGAAGCACATGCAGGGCACTATATGTATTTAAAACACTTTGAATATACTAACTTGTCGTTTTATAACAAGATAATATTACCCAAAATCAAGATTCGGTATTATGAAAAATGGTGCTTAAACTAATAAATATATAATTTTATCTTCTTTTCATGTTTTTAACTTTTTTTTATTAAATATAAGATGTGACAAATGGAAGAGGGAATATATATATATATATATATATAGTGTAATAAATTACCTGAGCAAAATGGGCCAAAACAAGGAGAGGGAAGGTGGCAAGAATGAGGAGTGAGACTCTCCATTCGACAATAAATGCAACAACGAATGACGTAAGCAGAGAAGTCATGTTCTGTAGTAAAACAGAAATCCTCTCGGCTATGGCTGATTTAACGTCAGCAGCATCTGTGGCTAACCGGGCTGCTACTAGACTTGAGTTGTGTTCCTCTTCATCGAACCATCCCACTTCATTCCTCATGATCGCTACAATCATAAAACACTACAAATTTATCTTCTTCTTCTTCTTCTTTTTTTTTTTTACAAAAATAAAATAAAATTATATTGCAAAATTAGGAGTGTAAACAAGTGACGTCTAGCCCTAAGCTAGACTTCAGCTTGTTTAACTTACTAGAGCTCGAGCTATGCTAGTGAATAGTATAATCGACCTCGAATCGTGCTAGGAAATTTTTATATGGTATTTAGGATCCATACACCCTATAATTAGGATTCATACACCATGGTCCATATCACAGACCAACAGGAAGCTGCCACATACTCAGAATGTGATGTTATACCCCCCAAATATGATGTCACAGGGTTTGTGAATCCTAGAACCCTATATGACATATTTGAATATTTTTAATGTGAACTTATTATTTTTTTTTTAAATATGACAGAATATATATTTTTAGTTATTTTTATCTTAATTTTATATTTTTTTTTGACAAAAATAATATATATGTTTATTATTTTTTTTATTAAGTAATATTCCCATTCCCATTCAATCATCGCAAAAAATTTTATATATAATAATAATTATATAAATATATATTAAGTATACTAAATAAAATTTATATAAATAACATGTTGGTTTAGGCTTCAACCAGCTCAAGCCCGATAAGTGAAGCTCAGGCGCTTGAGCTCGGTTAAGCAAGCCGATCTCAAGTAACTCACGAGCAGCTTAGCTTAGCTCATTAATTTGCAGGAAAATATACCTGAAAGCATCATTCTCCTTACTCTTGTAGTAAGGTTCTCTCCCATGATACTAAAGAAGTAATGCTGGATCAAGTATGCAACAACAGCATATAAACCAGCTCCAACATAAATAAACACATATTCTTTTGTCTTCCTCTCCATTTGAGCAGGGTTGTTAAAGTAGAATACTTCAATCATATTGCTCATCACAATCGCAAATGTTGGACCGATGAATCCGGATAAAACAGATCCTACAGCACCCATTATCGAGTAAGGCCATTCAGGCGCATTCATCTTCAAAAGACGGAAGAAATAGTTACTTGGAGCCGGATTCTTTCTATCTGTTTCGGCATTGGATGTCATTTCTATTCGGCCATCAGCACCAGTGCTGTATGAGTAGCTTAAGTTTCTCAAGCTTCCAGACCTGAGGCTAAGAGACTTTGTGGACAATGAATGGCTTAATCTTGTTGAGCGCGTGCGACGAGTTGAAGGATTTGAAAAGTCTCGGGTTCCAGCCATTTCTTGAAATCTAATTAACGAGGCGTAAGCGCCAGCTTTGGATATCAGTTCTTCGTGTGTCCCGGTTTCCACAATCTGTCCTTGTTGGATAACTGCTATTGAGTTAACATTTCTTATGGTTGATAACCGATGTGCAACGACCACAGTTGTTCTTCCAACCATTAATCGGTCAAGGGCTTCCTGAACAATACTTTCGGAACCTGAATCAAGGGCGCTGGTTGCTTCGTCAAGGAGGAGTATTTTTGGGTTCTTTAACATTGCTCTAGCGATTGCGATTCTTTGTTTTTGACCGCCAGATAGCTGGACGCCACGCTCGCCTACTTGCGTGTTGTAGCCATTTGGAAGCAAGGTAATGAAGCTATGAGCATTCGCTGCAGAGGCTGCTGCTTCCACTTCAGCTGTAGTTGCATCAGGTTTTCCGTAAAGTATGTTTTCGAGGATCGTAGTGGCAAAGAGTGCAGGCTCTTGGTTCACTAGACCAATTTGATCACGCAACCATCGCAGTTGCAGCGTCTTAATATCCACATTGTCTAGCAATATTTGCCCTGCATAACCCCTCAAATTAGTTTCAAAAAACAAGCCATTCCCTAAAAATAAAACGTTTAGCGAAACTTACCTTGACTAGGGTCATAAAACCTTTCTATCAGCGAAACAACTGTGCTTTTACCCGACCCGCTACCACCCACAACAGCGACTGTTTTTCCCGCAGGGAAAAAAATCGAGAAGTTTCTGAAAATAAAAACATCTGGCCTTGAAGGGTAACTAAAAGCTATTTCCTTGAACTCAATATTGCCATTGACCTCCGCTAAACGCAACCCGTCTTTAGCGTCTTGAACGATAGTCGGGCTTTGCTTAATGATCTCCATCAACTTATATCCAGCAGTTTTACCTTTGCTGAATGCTCCAAGATTTGAAAAAGACTGACCCAAACTCCTGTTATGAGTTATAACCAATTTGTATGAATTAAACTTTTAAAAAAATGATAATTAATTAAATTTATAAAATAAAAGAAGTATAAATCTTACATGCCACCAACAATGGCAGAGAAAATAGCAGTGAATGCTTTCCCACCATCTGTTTGCCCATTCCTAATAAACACACCAGCATACCAAAACACAAGTGCCCATGACATGCAAGCAATTCCATATGTACATCCTAGTCCCAACCCCTTCGCCATTCCCGCCTTATACCCGAGCTTAAGGGTATGCTGTATTGCGTCCGAATATGAGTCCAAAGCCTTGGTCTCGCCCACGTACGAGTAAACCGTTCTTACTTGTGCAATAGCCTATTAAACATCATCATACATTATTAACTTTCATAGTCACCATTAAAGTCAAAAAAATGTAAAAACATATTAATAATTTAATACAAATGTATATGATTAAGTTAGTAGTTGATTAATACCACACTAAGGAAACAAGAGAGAGTAAAAGTAAAGCAACATTTTAAGCAAAGTGTTCTAGTCACTATAGCGCATGCTGTATAATACTTTAGTAGCATTGAATCATTTATCACCATAAAGTAACTAATTAATTTTTATCAATAAACACAAATAATTTTTTTTTTAACGGTCAACTAAAGTATTGCCGGGTACTCTGTACGCGGCCCCCAATAGCCGAAAGGGGCCCAGACGGCCTCTAGTCCGTACGGACATAGCCCTTCGGCCCACCCGTCTCCTGTTCCAGGGAAAACCCGGCCCACAAACCCGCCCGAAGGCACGACGGTAGTGAACCGGTAAAACCTGGAGGGTATACACAAATAACTTAAAGTAACCTATGATCACCTGTTCAGCAATAATACCAGCATTGGCATACGACTCCCGGCTCTTCGAAGTAAGACCCGTAAGTGTATACGCGTATAAACCACCCGCGAACGCAATGCCGGGTATCACCGCAACACTCAGCAGAGCTAGCTTCCATGCTGACACAAAACCAACCACCAGTCCAGCCAAAAATGTAGACAGATAATGTATAAAGTTTCCCACCTAAAATATCATCAAGTATAAATTGTTAAAAGAGTGCAATAATCATCAATATGGTGTCAGGCGCAGGTTAATCAATCCATGCTAACTTGCGCCGGTATTTTTTTTTTTTTTACTGGACCCTACAGTAACGTCCCACAACATTTAATGGATCACGCATAAATGATGATAAGCTAATAATTGTTATTATTCCGTTACAAACAAATGTTCCATTCTAGAATTTAATTTAGAATTTATTACTGTGTTGTGTCACAATAAATGATATCAAAAAAAAATATACTACATATTGTTTAAAAACGCTATCACTATTTTAGGAAACGATATATATATATATATATATACACAATAAAGCGCTATTATAAAGCGCGAATAGCGCTAATACCTTCTCGCTAATGGCGTCCTGAACGAGAAGTGTGTCCGTCGAGACGCTAAAAACAATATCACCTGTCCTTGCATCCGTATCATAAAATCCTACGTCTTGTTTTAGTACAGCTTCTAGGTACCTCTTCCTCAACGCGCTCACTTGTCGCTCACCCGTGTACATCCAGCATCCAATCTCTGGTACATGTTCATTGTTCATCACAAGTTTATAAAAAAATTAATCATCTAGTTAAGTATCATTGATTGTGGTTAATTTGTTAATATGATTTTAGTTTTGGTTGAAACTTGAAAGTGATGGGAACAGATGGAGACTGAACATGAAAAAATATTCGAAAATTTGACCATGTCGTCACTAAAAGGACAAACATAAGCCACGTGCACCTGATCCTTTATCAATGGACTAAAATAAATAACCACTTCATAATAATAGTAATAATAATAATAATAATAATAATAATAATAATAATAATAATAATAATAATAATAATAATAATAATCAAACATGAAATCAATAATTCCATAGCTTAACTTGTTACTTTATAAAGAAGTTAAAAAATTAACTTAACCGTGTCAGGATATTTTCCGTTTTATTTTACTAATTTAGAAACTTACAGTAGTAAAAATTAACTATAACCATCGAAGTAAACTGTGTCAAAATATTGTCCGTTACATGTACATGTCATGGTAAAAAAAAAAGGTTTAAAAAAATAAAAAAATAAGGGATCGGGATTAAGTTCTCACCAGCATAAGACGAGACACACACGACCAATCCGAGGTACACAAAATACAAAGCATACTGCAAAAACAATTTACACCAAATTATATCATACAGATCTAGAACCAGTAAAAAAACAACTTAAAAAGTTTATATATTATATAATATTATAACTATATGTAACATTATATTATAATCACCTTGGAGACTTCATGGGTCATGGTATTTAAATCTGATTGGTTTTTACCAAACCCATTGACCATTTGACCAAACAATAAGAAAAAGAAAGGCATTGAAGAACCGTGAATGATGGCACCGATGGTGCCGAGAAACATGAGGACATAGTCGAGGTTATCAGCGAATGAGAAGAGTTGATAGAAGGGTAGAGACTGTTCCTTCTTTTTGTCTGCTAGTGGTGGCATTGGCTTGGTTGTTGGTTCAGTTGTGTCCGACATTTTTTAAGGTTTGGATGGTTGGGTACTTGGGTTAGGGTGTGTGTTTGTTTGTTTTTTAAGATATTAATTAAGGGTGTGGAAAAGAGAGGTGAAGTGCCATGAAGAATGAAGGAAGAGAGAGAGAGAGATCTGGAAGTGGAGAGTGTGAGAGAGTCAGAGTGTGGCAATGAGTCAAAGGAGAGTGGGGTGTGGGGAGAGGGAGAATGTGAAGTTTGGGCTATATAAAAGGAGAGGTGGGTTTAGACTTGTATTTAAGTTTAACCATGGTTTGCAAATAGGGGTGTGAATTTCTGACACGGCCTGAAAATACGATCTGAACTTAATACGAAATTAGCGGGTTTAGGTTTAGTCTAAATGGGTTCGAGTCAGATTTGGGTCGGGTTGGACCCGTCAACCCGCGAACCCGACCCGTTAAGCACCCTTATTTGCAAAGGTGGGAAGGGACAAAAGTTTAATTTTTGTTATTAGAGGGGACGGGGTGCTTACCGTGAAGCACCGGTAACGAACCAAACGTAGCCTGCCACAATTGGACCACCATTCGTGAACCCTACATCCGTGGAGCACCTGGTTTCTCTCTCTTCTCTGGATCTCTCTCTCTCTCTCTCTCTCTCCCTCTCCATCTCTCTCTGCAATTGTGATTGCACCCGTGAGATAGGCCACGAAAACCTTCCGCGAGACTACCAGAATCTCACTACCCGTTACCACGGCGGCATTGAACTCGTGCGGGTAGTACTCATCAGTGCCATTCACTGTTTACTATTTCTTATATTTGTTAAAGAATATCCCCCTTACTATTTACTACTCCCTCCGTCCCTATTTAAATGTCAATCTTTCCATTTTTAGTTGTCCCAAATTAAATGTCCATTTCCAAAAATAGAAATGCAATTTTTAGTTTTGCCCATAAAAGACAAAACACAATTACCACTTTTGAGAATATTATTGTCATTTTACCACATACAGACAAAAGATTTTTTAAAATGTGTGTTTTTTGGCCCACGACATTTAAATAGGGATGGATGGAGTATATTTCTTATATTTGTTAAATAAACAAATAACTAATAAAATATCATATAATATCATATGAAATAACTTTGATGTGACAAGTGATATAGAACTTTGAGATTATAAGGGTGAAGAGGGCACCTTGAAGACGGGGGTTCGGGTTGGGTGGGAATGGACGCTGCAAATTGTAGGAGATCTGATTTGGGATGGGAATTTTTGATGGTGAACGGGAAGAGATGATTGTTGCCAACAATTTAAGAATTCTAGATGAGAATCGAGTTATTTTTTAGTGTTTGTTACAAGTTTGGTAAAGATTATGCGACACTCGTGGGTTCATTTTGAAATGCCCCTCACGCATTAAGAAAATACTAAAAAAACAACTCTTTTATGTGTTTGTTACAATTTTGGTAATGATGATGTGACACTCCTTCATTAGATCAGTGTAGTGGTGGATTAATTAGGTGTGGAAGGAGCTTTTGGCGTCCCATTTCACTTGTCTACATCGCCCCCAAGTATATGTGTACAAATTGTTTTTTTGCCAAACCGGTTTCGGTTTCAAATCGGTTCGTTACAGTACCGGTTTTTTTCTAAACCAGTTCGGTTTTGGACCGGTTTGGTCGGCCACAAAATCAGGTTTTTACCCGGTTCCGGTTCGGTTTTGATTTCAGTTCAGTTTCGGTTATATTCCGGTTCACTTGCGCACTTTTTAAAATCGGATAAATTACATAAAATTTAACTTTTAATAACTTTTAGAGCTTTTTAAAGTGTTTAATACAAAAAACAAAGTTTTGTTTGTGTGTATGGCAAAAAAAAATGTATTTTTTTTAAACCGGTTTCGGTTCGGTTCCGTTTTGTGTACCGGTCAAACCGGTTCCGGTTCTTTTGACTGGTTTTATCGTCAGTTTTAGCCCGGTTTTTAGTTCGGTTCGGTTTGGGATTTTTTTAGTACCGGTTTCATGTGGAACCGGTTTTGTCGGTTTCGGTTCCAAACCGGTTTTTTTGTACACCTCTACCCCAAGGGCACCAAATGTATTATTTGGGTTATGGCGTGAAAGTTTTCACGGGGCAAGTCACATTTCACCAACCAATCAAATCTCTCCAATTTTCATCCGTTAATCACATTATTTGTTTTAAATTTAAAAAATAATAATAATAATAATAATAATAATAATAATAATAATAATAATAATAATAATAATAATTGAGTAATGATTGGAATGAGCTTAAACTACCCTTTTAGACTATCCGTTGTGGGTAGAGCTTAGTGATAGATTTATAGAATAATATTTAACCACGTCAACGCCCACGTGGCACTGGTTAGCGCCCGGCGATCGGTCGCGGCAGGGTGTTGTGGCTAAGGGTTAGCGGTTATTTTTTTTACCAAATATATTATTCAGCACAATTTTAAAAAGAAACATAAAAAAGAAGACGACTACATTAGAAAATATCCTCTCATAAGTCTCCACGTTTGTTCATGTGGGTAGTTATCATTGTGTGTGTCTCGATATTGATTACGAGCCATTTCAACCCAGTCTTCATCTTTTAAACCCGGGTTCGCGTCCATCGCATCCATGAAGAACCTCTCAAATATGGTGCACTTCGCCTTGATGGAACAATATTTTCCATAAATCATATCAGTTGAATGAAGGTTGTCACCCCTTCGTTGCCTGAATCGGGTGACAACCCCTTTCCAAAAGCTTTTGTTTCGATCGTATTCTCCTTCGATCTCTTGTTGGCAGATATAACAATCCACCAAACAGAGTTCTTCCTCTAAACTCCACGTTAGTGTTACACGGTTTGTTGGGTCTGCTAACCTGGAGAAGAACAGATGATTAAAAGCCAAAATATGCTAACAGTTGATTCCACAAATAAACAGTCTTTACAACATATTCTTCCCAAAAGACTGCTGACCCTAACAACTGTTCCATCCAAACAACTGTTGTGACAACTACTGATACAAAGGAGTGCTAGAGAACAACTGATAGAGAACAACTGCTGACCAAAGGTCTGATAAAGAAACAACTGCTGATCAAGTACTAAAGACTAAAGGTCTGTTGGAGTCAACAACACTTAGACTCCAACAGATGTTACAAGACCATCAGAGTTTTCCCTTAGCAGTAGTTTACTTTACAGTGTTTTGTAATATAACAGTAGTTTGTATAGGGCAGATGTGACAACCATCACCTGCGTTTTTCTTCAAGTTGTCAATTCTAGTCCTTGTACTTTCTATCATTTTTGAATTTATTAGAAGTTTGAATTTATGATAATCATTGAAATTTTCTTTTAATGGAGTTTTGATAATAAATTTCCTTTTTAATTAGAAATTTAATATGTCTTAAAGCTACATAAGTTATGAACATAAAAATAAAGAATGTAAATGCTCCAATTCATGAGCCATTAGTGCACCTTCATAAGTTTCATTATACCTTTCTTATTTCATTTGTTATAAAATGGAAAAAACATTAGTTGAAACAATGGGTGTTCCTCATTCTAAAATCGATGTTCATAAATTTTTATTCATCTTGACTTTGCCATATTTTTGAGAGTATGTGTCTTAGAAGCATCCCTTCGATTAAATCAAGATGTATCATAATATCTTCTTCAACTCTCATTTCGTGATACTCCAAACAAAAATCAAAGGCTATCAATTATCAATGACGTTGACGTTTGAGTGTGCGTTTGTAGAGCTTGGAACTTCCATTTGCGAATTCAACCTCAATTCTAATCTGATTTGGGTAATTCTGAGTCTAATTTTATTTATTTCTTATCTACTACAAAAGCCCTCTATCAATTTTTTGATAAAGGGAATTTGATTTTCAATGTGACAAATCAAGTTCTATGGTTCATACAATAATTTTGGGATTTTAGGGCTTTTAAACCTATTCTAAAAATAGCCTTTTGACATTGTAACTTATATTATTTAGTGACTCTATTGTTGATTTGGTCTTAGTCATGCTTGTGATAAGATTTTTTGGAATTTATTCATGTTTTATACTAATTTAAGCTATTTTTATTCTATAAAATTCAAGTGGTAATTTTATAACTAAAATATTGTTATACATTCGAAATTCTATACATTTTGGTTAACATTGTTATTTGAGTACTTTATACATAATCTATATGATACTTATGTATGTATATATTTTATACACCTTGTGTAATTTATATATATATATATATATATATATATATATATATACACGTGCGTTTAGACTTTTGATAGTTATTTAATTTACAAAACAATAATATAGTCTTACACGCATTTTTTTATTCATTTTCTCATATTCACTATTCTAATTATATATAAATATTTATTTGCATCGCATTGTATGAGTTATGATATTTATTTATTCAAATATATAATTTGACACTTTCATAGTCATACTATTGGTTGGTGTTTAATGCTTTAGATATATTTTACATACACATACACTATATATTACATTTTATTTTGTTATATTCTAATTCAATGTCTAATTCTAGACAACTTCATTTATTATTATAATAATAATACTCAAATGATTATATTTTAATCAAATCTATAACCTATACATATATGGTTTTATATATTTTTTTCCATGATAAATATGATGTAAACATATCAAATTTTATTTGATCGAGTCATTATTTACTCTTACCATTTTATATAAATACGAATTGGAATATATATTTTTCTTACGTTAAACTATCTAGACATTTTAGAGTCCTAAACTAAATCCCTAAACATATATGAACCTAGAAATCTCCAAGTCGTTCTAGATTTTATTCTATTATTTATACATATAATATTCATTCTGTTAGGGTAATTTTTGGAGTTACCCAAACCGCTACAACTTGTGCTAGTCGTACTTGTTATTCTTCACAACAAGTGAGTATATCTTTCCCCTTTTTACTGTTTTACATCTTGGGGTGACTCATGTACTTACAATCAAGTTTCTATTTCCTTTACTAAATGCAATTCTCATGTGTGTTTGCGTTATGTTAATTTGTGTGTCTATGACTTGTCAAAATCATTAACCTTTGAGGGCCTGGCATTTCAATGAATAGTACTATGGTATATACCCTTGTGACTCTGTTGAGAGTCCTTGTCATTGCTATGTATTACATTACTACTAGCGCATACTATATATATCTGTTTTTCTTTACATAGGGTTGATTTTGAACGGATATTACTTATTACATAATTGCAAATGGTACCGCACATGAATTGCTAAACACTTTTCCTACTACATTTATTCAAACAGGGTATGCTCACCAATACATTTTGTATTGACCAAAACGTTTTCGTACATGTTTCAGGTTGTTTTGAGATGCATCCTTTAAGCTTTCGGATTTATATTTAGATTTTGATTCATTGTATTACATTTTAGTTGGCGGTTAGAATCGTTGTATTTCATTTCGATGTAATAAATTATTTAATCAATGTATTCAAATTTACACTTTAGTCCATGTGCTATTGAACAATCGTCACTACGTGACACCTCGATGTTTCCGCCATCAGTTGGGGTGTTACAGCAGATGTTATATGTTGTTATTCTGTTAGAGGTCACTATCTTAGGTGACGTCAGCACAGGTCACAAGTGGTTTAGGTTTGTCTATAAATAGAACAGTGCTTGTACTGTTCTATTACATCACACACAAACATTCTCTCAGACAAACAATCACTGTGTGATCAGGCTGAGAGGGAGTATTTGTACTGATTGTAATCTTTCAATTAATGAAAGCATTTGATCATTGAAAACATTTATTCCTATTGTTTTGATTATAGTTTATCTTTCCGCTGCACTTTCCATTCATACTTACTTCATTCATTTCTCATCTTATTCTAAATATATCAAAACAATCAAACTCAGATCCTAACACGGTTCATTGAGGGCGGGGATTGGATTTGGATTAGGGTTTGCCATTTGTTCAAGTGAAAGATAAAAAAAAAAATTAACCTAAAGATCTATATATATACATGTAAAATTTTATAAAATCAAGCAAAAATTTAATTAACTTTATTTAATTTTTGACCGTTAGCTAGCTGCTAACGGCCAAGACCTTTGGAATTGCACCCGCTAGCTCACGTGAGCTTCGTCGCTTGGGCTAGCTCGCGGCACCGTTCGCTGACCAACGTTATGGGCCAGGCTATCCATCTGGATCGCATTGTGGCTCGCGGCAGGCTGCTCGCGAGCCACAACAGATAGTCTTATTAATTTCAAGCCCTTTTAAGCCTCATGTGAAACTCACATGAGAGGGGTTGAAATTAAGCCACCACTACACAGTTCATTTTGAAGTGCTCCACCGCTCCTCACACACTTAAGAAATACTAAAAAAAACAACTCTTTACGTACTAAGGTTGTAACTTGTAAGCTAGTTGACTTAAACTCAGGCATGACTCAACCATATTAGATAAATTATGAGTTGGATTTTATAGTTTGATGAGTCTTAATGATTCAAGACCTAGTTTAAAGATACGAGCGCAATTCAAAAGTTAATATACTTGAAGTATTCGACAGAGAAAGATGATTTCGTTCTTAGAGCATTCTTAGTAGCTTCCCCATTCCCTATTCACTAACAACCAATCACAATCACATATTACATTATAAATCATTAAAGTTTCTCTCTCCTCCACTCATAATCACTTTCAACAAATATTAAAAAATAATTACAGTTTTCAGTTTTCCTTAAAAGATTCTCAAATAACCCCAAATATACCGATAAACAGTAGGTTCCCTATTTTCTTTACATATGGACTAAAGGTCGTCCTAACTGGTAATAAGTTGATAGATAAAGAAAGTTGTTTTCTAAATTTTCTTTTTAAAAAAAAGATAAAATAAACTATTTTTCATCTCTTCTATTTACTCTTTAATTTTTTTATTCATTTTATGTGCGTGCCTTCAATTGTATTTGAATTTAACTTGATTCTTATAATCTTGATAAATTTGTCTTCAGGTTTTGTATCTTTAATTTGTCCATTATCTACAAAGATTAAAGATTATTGGACTCCCTATCCTAACTCATAACTTGTTACTTGTCCGTCGTAGTAACACAAGCTCTATCCTTCTCTCTCTACATTGTACATAGTCTTATGTGTTAACTAACAGATAGTGTGTGTCACATTTAAAAAATAAAGTGTTTGTTTTTTTGGGAATGTCAACTTAGCGCAGTTTAAGACATAGAGTCTCCCCCAAATGGGTCATAACGTTCGGATCAGCACAAGCCGCCCCACAGAGGAGTCAAACTGGCACCTTCACAGGAGATAAATACGTTTGCCATTACCGCCACTTTGCATTAATCGAACCCGGTACCTAACATCCTCTGACCTCACTAGTGGTCATTGGAGTACGACCAGTTCTACTAGCCATCATTAGCTTCATAAAAGAGAATTAAAACATTTAAAACTAGCTAATAACCAGGGGTGCAAACGAGCCAAGCCGCTCGCGAGCTACTCGAGCTCGACTCGGTAAAAAGCTCAAAACTGTTAGAAGATAATCTTGATTCATATCATAAACATGTGTTAATTCAGTCATGTACATATATTAGAAATAATATTATCCTAGATATCATAAGTTTAGAATTGATATTAGTTGACCAGTGTGTCACACATGAAGACTGGCGGTTAGTAAGTTGTTAAAGGGTCATGTCGGTTCAGTGGTGCCTATTCGTAATGTAAATATAGGCCGAAACCTTATGTATTTTAGTGTGTGAAAGTTTAAGTTTTTATAACTTCCTTTCAAATTTCCCTCCATATCTCTCTCTCTCTCTCTCTCTCAATAACCGATAAACACAAATCATAATCTTAGTTTCATTCCAAAATTCAACATGGTATCAGAGCCTAAATTTCCAAAGACCTGTGGTAGTTTATTCGATGTTAGTAAGAACGAAGCAGAATTGTTAGGGACAAAGGGCAATTACGGTTTTGGACCGCTAATCCCTAATCTAATGTATGATCATGTGGATCATAGATGGAAGGACAAGAAGGCAGATTGCGAGAGCAGTAGAGACTCTCTTAACGTGAAGTTATCTTCGTTTAACATCGGATCAAGTAATGTGTCCGTGAGGGATCACGAAGAAAAGAAAAGAAACGCACAAAAGGAGTATAATCGGCAAGTCAAGATTGATCAAGAAGTGTCCAAATATCCGTCTACCATGTGTTGTAGTAAGTGCAAAGAACCCTTTCATTATAGGCGTAATTGTCCTAAGATAATTGGTAAAACCGAATTTATGGTAAAGGGTAGTGATGAAAAGGGTTGGAATGATATATGGTTTGCAAGTTTGACTCGAAAGGAACACGGATGTGGCAACAAGGATTTGTTCATTGTGTTGAACAATCCATTTGGTGTATAAGGTTGCCCTAGTGGTTATAGAAAAGAATATTTCCGTGGTAAAGGATCGGTGGCGATCACAAGTGGTGGACAATTGCACAAGATTCAAAACGTATTTTATGTGCCCACACTTAGGAAAAATGTGTTAAGCGTTGAGAAGTTAACACAAGAGGGATTAGAGATTGAGTTTGAAGGAGACGTGTGTTACATCAAAAGGCCGATTATCCAAGAGATTAGAAGGGTTATTACTTGTCGTATTTGTGAAGGAGATGACCACTTTACGTTTAAATGTCCCGCGTTTGATCTCGGCCGAAAAGAAAAGGAGACAAAGGGCCGTAACATTGAAGATCAAAACTGTTTTAAAAATCGAGTCATTTCAGAAAATTTCGAAGGGTTGAAAGACAAAGGAAAGCGGGTTAGATTCAAAGGCGACAAGATGGAGGGAATAACCAATGAAGATAAAGAAAGAGCGTCCATTTTCAAGCACTTTGACGACTATTCCATTAACAAAGACCAATATGAAGGTGTTATGGAAAGAGGTCCGGTGATGTATCCAACCGAAGGTACACAATTACAAGATTGTATTGTCTTTATGGATTTGATCCATATTACTAGCACGATTGAAAGATACAAGAGAAGGTTCGAGTTAGAGTTTGAAATAACCGTAGATTGGTTTATGAAAGAGTTCTTAAAAATAAGAACTAGAGCATCAATCCCACCAAGAGATGAAACGGGTTATCTAATTTGTTTATTGGATCTTTATAAAACGGTACAAGTATTTGGTGGCTATGACAAAGTGACGAAGGACGAGAATTGGACGGTAGTGGCCATGTCAATGGGATATGGAAGAGGATTGCCAAGTCTAGTGTCAAAGATGGACATTACAAGAAACTTAAGGCAAACATACGTCCGTTACTTGGAGATGCTTGAGTGGTATCATCTAAAGTACAAAGGAAGAGAATTAGTGGTCGAAATGAATGAAGAAACAATGGAAGATCACAAGATGAAAGGAACTGAATGGAGTGACTCGGATTTGCCCCCAAAGAAAAGATCAAGATCCTCATCAAGTGAAGACTAAAGCCGAAGTGCATGGAATCAAGATTAGGGGGGAGAATGTTAGAAGATAATCTTGATTCATATCATAAACATGTGTTAATTCAGTCATGTACATATGTTAGAAATAATATTATCCTAGATATCATAAGTTTAGAATTGATATTAGTTGACCGGTGTGTCACACATGAAGACCGACGGTTAGTAAGTTGTTAAAGGGTCATGTCGGTTCAGTGGTGCCTATTTGTAATGTATATATAGGCCGAAACCTTATGTATTTTAGTGTGTGAAAGTTTAAGTTTTTATAACTTCCTTTCAAATTTCCCTCCATATATCTCTCTCCCTCAATAACCGATAAACACAAATCATAATATTAGTTTCATTCCAGAATTCAACAGAAACGAACCGAACCTTATCAAGCTCGAGCCTTATCGAGCCTAGTGTAATATTAGTTTTTTTTTAATATTTAATAATATCTACCACTCATTTAAAGTTATTTAGTAAACGAGCCCCGAGCTCGAGCTTCACTTATCGAGCTCACGAGCCTAAACGAACTATTATTTATATTATTTTTATTAAATGTATTAACTAATTGATAATAAACGAGTCGAGCCCGAGCCGAGCTCGAGCTTGACAAATTGTCAACTAGCCGAGCTCAAGCTCAAGCTCTTATAAGTCAACCGAGCTCGGCTCGACTCATTTGCACTTCTACTAATAACTATCTACCACTAATCTTTTAATGAGTCACTTCAATAATGCTTAACTACTACTTTTAGAAGGGTTTTAAGTTTACAAACATCTAGCTAGATTACGTTATGTTGTACAAAATACTTGGATATATATTTTTATACATGTTCTTAGGTTGATATATGTGGTTCACTAGTGTACACCCATTATTATCTTCCATCTCAGCGTCACATCAACATGCTCTTCCACCGTTTCTCTCCTCCACTATCTATGGGTCATGTGGTTTAGTGTCATCTCCTCTTTTTATATTATGTTCTCCAAATTAAATTGTATGTTAATGGATTTGTGGGTTTCGTGGAAATCTCCACCCTCATCACCGCTCACCAATGAGGGGAGCGGTGTTCCAATAGTAACCATGAATCCACCTTAGCTCCACGAGCTATTCCACGAAGCCACACCATTTGGACTTAACAAATAACCCATCACTGACGTGTTAAAAGGTTAATGTGCAAAATCTAAGCAAATATTAGGTCTTACATACCAATGAACAATGGAGAACGCTTAAAACATAACTCGAACTCTATATATGTGTCACCATTTGTAAAACACTTTGATGATTATTTGATATATTATATATTACATTAATACAAACATTTTCTATTGTTATTCTTTTATCTATTATATGTCATTTTCATGACTCGTGTGCTATTATATCCTAGCAATCTAAGACAATTCTCACGGACTGTCGTAATTACATAATCTTATAATACAAGTGATGTAAAAGAATACATGAAGAAAATAGAAGTGCACGTGACCTGAGGCTATATGGATTAATTAATGTGTGATTTAAATATACAAATACACAAGAATATTTAATATAAATTAATTAGTTCAACAAGTTATTCACAGGAAGGAATAGTTCATCTCCAGAGGACAGGGGTTTGCATTTGATATATTAGGGTTCACAATTTAAAAAGAGATGGCGGCGCAGTTTGTTACCCGTCTACCTTTTATTTTGATGTAACTTGACAAATTTTAAGAAATGAAATTTACGAGATTGAATTTAAAAATTAGTTCATATTTCAAAATTTGACTTTCAATACAAGTAAAAGGCAAATGCTACACGAACAACTCGACAAATAGAATATAAATTATGTAAAAAGAGATTGAATCTTCTATATATATCCCTCAATTTAAGGCAAATGCTAATGTTCAAAATATTGCTTTTGAGACTAGTTTTTTTTTACTTCTTTTATGTCTTGATACTGAAATTTTAAAATATACTTTTCATAAAAAGAAAAAGTTATTATTTTTAATTTTAACCTTTTAGATGCATGTATTTTTTATGAATTAAAGAAAGTGGTTATGGTTGTATTGTTAGGACTTTGGGGGACAAAAGATTAGTATTAGGAAATTATTTAAACCTTAGAATCTTTCTGGTACCACACACAAAGGGTTGGTATGAAGGGGCATGTGATGTGCTTTCTAGGGGTTAAAACTTTTGGACCACTTCATGTTCAATGTAATTTTTTTTTGAAGTATGAGGTGTGTGGTACCGATCCCTCCACCTATCCCGACCGTCACGTCGTCATCACCATGTAGAAGAGAGAGGGAGATAGAGAGAAGAGGTCGGGATGGACGGGGAGGATTCCAAGATTTCACTGAAAATTGGAGGCGGGGAGGAGAGAGGCAGTGTTCCTTAACAGAGGAGGTGCCACCTAGGCTCCCCAACCACCTCACCGTCTCCCACACCTCCCGCCTAATAAAAATTGCAAAGTAGTATAATGACTTTAAATATCTTGTTTGTGGTTCCTATGATTTGTAGGATTATAACTAGTATTTGACCCTTGTGTGATGCAGCGGGGGCATACAACCATGTCAAATAGCATAATTGACACAACACCGCTATTGACTACCCACCGAAAAATCTAGTTACTAAAAAAGAAAAAAATTTGAATAAAATAAAACCAAACAAAAAATAAACCTAAAACGTTAAACCACGCAAGAGAACTGTAAAACACAAAAAACTGTAACTTGTTATGACATGGCTGTTAGATGGGAAAAATAGACGGAAAAACATTGAACCACACATGCGTGTTAAAGCGTGTTAACTCATAAAATTTGGACCCAAACGTAAAACGAAAAATGTAAAAGATGAAAAGTATTGAGAATTAAAGTTGTGAAGGATCGACATAAGAATTGAATATCGCGCGCGTATCAGATTGAGGGCGGAATCAACGATCCGGTTAGTTGTTATAGGTGAGTGTTTATGGATGAAATAACAATAACAATATGAGAGCACACACACAAAAACAATCACAAAGGGTTGCACTTGTATTGGAAATGGCAAAAGTTACAAACAAGCTAAGGCATGAGGTATTTATACTACTCCTTCATACACCTCCATGTCATGCACACTTATGGCCTTCATACATGTGGGGGGGGGGGGGGGGGGGGTTACATGTATGGCCCTCATACATGCGGAGGACACATGTATGAGATAAGTAGGAGGTGTGTGTTACATATTAAATTCCTAAAATACCCCTAAGCCTATAAAACACTATAATGCAACCTGATAACATCTAAAACGCTAAACAATCATGCCTACGACTATTATGGACCGATCACTAGCTGGGGACATACACGAAGTGCACTAACAGTCTCCCCCTTGGACCTAGCTAGTGATCTGCAGACTTAACCAGTCACTGAACTGGGAATGTCTAGAAAGACGTTCACAGACTCCCCCTAAGGTCTAGCTAATGCCCTTTGGTCTTCAAGTTTTCATATCTAGCAATCTTCAACTTGGGAACATACACCGCAATGCACTAACAATCTCCCCCTAAAGACTTGAATACTTGCTGATTTGAGTTTTGGTCGTGGCTTCATGAGATCTCGTCTTGGTCTTCGATTAGCTTCGATGAATTGGGATGAATCAAGAAATCTCTGTTATTTTGATTGATGATTCTGAGACGAAGATGGAGATCTACAACATCTGCACTTTCATTTCTCAATTCTCATCTTTGTCAGGTTCGGTTCCTGGAGCTCTATCATGGTCTGGTGTCTCTAAAGATGGAAAACCGAGTTCTTGTTGTTTAGGATGATCTCGTTGTTCAGGTTCTGGTCTTGTTCAGCTTCAAGTTTTGTTGTTTGAATCATGGTGACTACACTGGTTGTGTTTAATCCTGCAGAAAAAATTAATAAAAACTGCACACACCAAAACTACAACTTGTATTAGATACGACAGATAATCCGGACTCAATCAAATTCTTGAAGTTTATCATTCGATAAACTTTCAAGATTTGTCCATTTTGACCACCATTTGGAAAAACAAAGCATCCCCCCCCCCCTGAACATTTGAATCTTATCAATTTTCACCTTGAACTTTCAAACTTGTCAACTTAAACCCTTAAATTTATGAAAGTTGCATTGTGACCCTTGAATTTTGAAAGGCTTTATTTTATTGTGTTTCGGCTTCGGATCTGAGATTCCAATTGAAGAATTTAGTATTCCGGCATCAGTTAATCGAAAATAAAATCTTTTTTAGTTTTTCATAAATGCTGAAAATTAAAAACGAAATGCAGTAAGTAAATATATACAAACATTCAACTTTTTGTGATTTTCCGATAAGAGGATCATGTCCGTTTTGAGAAATCTATTCACACCGTTGTTCTTTCAAATTAAACTTTATAGACTGTGAGACTTGGCAATTGCTGATATTGTTGTCCATATAAGCTCACATGCAAACCTTTGTGCAATGCTTTAAAATGATATTGATTTGGTGTATTAATAACTAACTTGCTTATGGTTCCCACACACACGACATACTCCCGTATCAAGGAATTTGCACAATGATTTATCGTAATGTATGATTATGCCGTAGTTATCCGTGTGTTACAGTGTTCCTTAACAGAGGAGGTGCCACCTAGGCTCCCCAACCACCTCACCGTCTCCCACACCTCCCGCCTAATAAAAATTGCAAAGTAGTATAATGACTTTAAATATCTTGTTTGTGGTTCCTATGATTTGTAGGATTATAACTAGTATTTGACCCTTGTGTGATGCAGCGGGGGCATACAACCATGTCAAATAGCATAATTGACACAACACCGCTATTGACTACCCACCGAAAAATCTAGTTACTAAAAAAGAAAAAAATTTGAATAAAATAAAACCAAACAAAAAATAAACCTAAAACGTTAAACCACGCAAGAGAACTGTAAAACACAAAAAACTGTAACTTGTTATGACATGGCTGTTAGATGGGAAAAATAGACGGAAAAACATTGAACCACACATGCGTGTTAAAGCGTGTTAACTCATAAAATTTGGACCCAAACGTAAAACGAAAAATGTAAAAGATGAAAAGTATTGAGAATTAAAGTTGTGAAGGATCGACATAAGAATTGAATATCGCGCGCGTATCAGATTGAGGGCGGAATCAACGATCCGGTTAGTTGTTATAGGTGAGTGTTTATGGATGAAATAACAATAACAATATGAGAGCACACACACAAAAACAATCACAAAGGGTTGCACTTGTATTGGAAATGGCAAAAGTTACAAACAAGCTAAGGCATGAGGTATTTATACTACTCCTTCATACACCTCCATGTCATGCACACTTATGGCCTTCATACATGTGGGGGGGGGGGGTTACATGTATGGCCCTCATACATGCGGAGGACACATGTATGAGATAAGTAGGAGGTGTGTGTTACATATTAAATTCCTAAAATACCCCTAAGCCTATAAAACACTATAATGCAACCTGATAACATCTAAAACGCTAAACAATCATGCCTACGACTATTATGGACCGATCACTAGCTGGGGACATACACGAAGTGCACTAACAGTCTCCCCCTTGGACCTAGCTAGTGATCTGCAGACTTAACCAGTCACTGAACTGGGAATGTCTAGAAAGACGTTCACAGACTCCCCCTAAGGTCTAGCTAATGCCCTTTGGTCTTCAAGTTTTCATATCTAGCAATCTTCAACTTGGGAACATACACCGCAATGCACTAACAATCTCCCCCTAAAGACTTGAATACTTGCTGATTTGAGTTTTGGTCGTGGCTTCATGAGATCTCGTCTTGGTCTTCGATTAGCTTCGATGAATTGGGATGAATCAAGAAATCTCTGTTATTTTGATTGATGATTCTGAGACGAAGATGGAGATCTACAACATCTGCACTTTCATTTCTCAATTCTCATCTTTGTCAGGTTCGGTTCCTGGAGCTCTATCATGGTCTGGTGTCTCTAAAGATGGAAAACCGAGTTCTTGTTGTTCAGGATGATCTCGTTGTTCAGGTTCTGGTCTTGTTCAGCTTCAAGTTTTGTTGTTTGAATCATGGTGACTACACTGGTTGTGTTTAATCCTGCAGAAAAAATTAATAAAAACTGCACACACCAAAACTACAACTTGTATTAGATACGACAGATAATCCGGACTCAATCAAATTCTTGAAGTTTATCATTCGATAAACTTTCAAGATTTGTCCATTTTGACCACCATTTGGAAAAACAAAGCATCCCCCCCCCCTGAACATTTGAATCTTATCAATTTTCACCTTGAACTTTCAAACTTGTCAACTTAAACCCTTAAATTTATGAAAGTTGCATTGTGACCCTTGAATTTTGAAAGGCTTTATTTTATTGTGTTTCGGCTTCGGATCTGAGATTCCAATTGAAGAATTTAGTATTCCGGCATCAGTTAATCGAAAATAAAATCTTTTTTAGTTTTTCATAAATGCTGAAAATTAAAAACGAAATGCAGTAAGTAAATATATACAAACATTCAACTTTTTGTGATTTTCCGATAAGAGGATCATGTCCGTTTTGAGAAATCTATTCACACCGTTGTTCTTTCAAATTAAACTTTATAGACTGTGAGACTTGGCAATTGCTGATATTGTTGTCCATATAAGCTCACATGCAAACCTTTGTGCAATGCTTTAAAATGATATTGATTTGGTGTATTAATAACTAACTTGCTTATGGTTCCCACACACACGACATACTCCCGTATCAAGGAATTTGCACAATGATTTATCGTAATGTATGATTATGCCGTAGTTATCCGTGTGTTACAAGGTAAGAGGCACAGATGTGGCAGGTCAGCAAATCAATCTACAAAGCAACATGTGCACTCAACCTGGGTGAAGCTTATATCAAATATGATTTTCATCATAGATTTGATACGATGCATTAGATATTCTTTGATCATCGTCATACATTTTGAGTTCCTCATTTGATAACTTGGGATTTGACATTTTTCAGCTCTTATAAGATACCCTGACTGAATCTAGGCCCGTAAATCAACACGACAGAAGATTAGTTAGGCTACCCTAGATAACTATCAATATAACGACCCGAAACATCTGATTTTGGCAACCCTATCAAACGAAATTATGGTACCAAAACCATATGCCATGAGGTGTTCATCCACATAACAAGTAGTTCGTTATGTTTGTATCACTAAGGCACACATTACTAGGTTCACGAAGCCTATCAACACATCACTCAAAGTCATCACATGTCATTTTTATCATTACAATTCTTTAGCATGTGATAGATCTCCACTTATGTACTATCATCTCCTCTTTTTCTTTAGGAAAAAGCACTTTGTGTTTTTTTTATTTTTTAATGTTTTTGTGTTTTTCTGAAATTTTCTCCCCCTAAAATTCAAAAAGTTTAAAGAAATTGAAATCTTTTTGGATTTTCTGATAGAAAAACGGTTAACCAAAAACTGATTTTCCGATGTGTTTACTCAGATTTTCCTAAAATGCCTTTTACCTTTTAAAGATAGGCAAATTTAGATTTGTCAAATGATTTGGTAAACTAGTTGGAAATTTGGTAGTCAGTGTGGACTATAGTAATCACTGGATTCTTAGTGATTACTATGGAAGTTAGACTATCAATAAGAAAATGGAGGTGATAAGAGAACGTAAACCGTAGTCACGCATGTGTATTGCTGGATCCTATTGAAGAACCTAGAAATAATAGCTTGATGCAGCTACCCAATTCGGCTTCGTAGGTTGCAGGAAACACATGTGACGACCTCCCATGAAATGATATCCACCCGCTGCGGATTCAGCTTCAACATTGTAACCACCATTGACAAACTCACCAAGGTCAACGAGATCTAGCTTATCGCCATTAGGGTACCATAGACCTTTGGTCGGTAACCCTTTAGATAATGAAGGAACCGTTATACAGCAATCACTCAGTCCACTCTTATTCATTACTGACACCTGTTGTTAAGTCGAAACACTAGATCATGATTTTAAACTTGTCAAACATTTTTCTCTTTCTTTTCTCCTTCTTTGACAACAAATCCCCTCCTTTGATTGGCCAAGGTTACATATCCTCCAAAGATGTTCTGATAAAGTTATCGGAGCGATATGTCACCTATTTTTTTTTCTAAGATGCCCCACTGTCAACAATCAATGACTACTGATAGTTCCTCCTGGAACACCCTGCACACTCGTTCAAAGATTAGTTCTAGAGAGGGACCCAGGCCTTGATTGTCGTTGGTTGTCCTAGGTCATCAATCATTGGTAGATCCATCCACCTACCATGAGGAGTTGGAGTAGGATCACTTGATGATGAACCCTCCAAAAAAGTCACTAATTTAGGTCTCCACACCTACTTGATTTTATCTTTGAAATTTTTGGTTTTGCATGTTTGGGTTTGGCCTTAGGTTGAGCCTTTGGATTGCCCTTTGGACTAGCCTTAGGGCTTTTCTTGGGCTTTGAGACCTTAGGTTTTACAACCTTCTCAGTTTTAGGCTTTGGAGATTTAACAACAACGCTTTGTCTTCTCTTAAATGGGTTTGGTCTCTCATTTTGATAATAAGTCTCATAAAAAGTTTGGTTTGGAGAGCTAAAATGATTGTTATTGTTGTTTATCGGGGGTTCACAAGTCCTAGCCTTCATCTTTCTCAGATAGGGACAGTGAGATCTGATGTGTCCTACCTCGTTGCAATCAAAGCATGACCTCCACTCTTCATAGTATTCAGGATCATACCGTGAATACCCTAAGCAATGCTGACAAGATCTCGGGCTAGAGCTTCCAAATCTAGTGGTACTTTAGGATGCTTGATAGTCATGAGATCTAGGTGCAGCATATCTTTGATTTTTTTTTTGTTTAAAATACTCAAGATTTGAGTGATTTTCAAAATATTGCACGTGATCCGTACCCCTAGATTTGACAAAATTAACTTCTTTAGTCCTGGAAATAGACTTGTTCTTCCCAGACTTTTTCTTTGGAATCCAATTGATTTTCTTAGATTGATTTGGTTGGTTCTACTAATTCTGATGAGTTTTCTGAGGAATAGCTTGTGGTTTCGCCTGTTAAGGTTTACCATTTTGCTTTATGCCTTCGGGTTCAGGATCACATTCTATGTGATTCTCAAGTGGAATAACTGGTTTTAATCTTAAACCTGGTCTCTCGGATTCCTCGTTAGAATCTCCATAATCAGTTTCGATCAACACATAATTCTCATCTTTAACAATCTCAGTTTCCTTGATCTCAGATGGGTCATCAAAAGTGGTGTTGTGACAACAAATTTTGTGAGATCTGTCTCCTCTGGTGACTTGGAATAATTGTCACGCAAAGGAGGAGGAACTAGGGATGAGCATACGATCCCGAAAACCGATCCCGAACCGAAAAAATACCGATCCCGTACCGAACCGATACCGAACCGAGGGTTTTCGGTATCGGTATCGGTACCCACACTTAGAGGTTTTCGGTTTCGGTATTATCGGTATCGGTACGGGATCGGTATGGTATCGGTATTTTAAGGTAAAATACCGATACCACACCGGTACCGTATCGATACCGAACCGATACCGTACCGGTATTATCGGTATCGGTATTGGTTTTTTAGACTTTTCGGTATCGGTATTTTCGGGATCGGTATCGGTTCGGTACCGATACCGTCCTGAGCTCATCCCTAGGAGGAACTGCATTGTAACCTATACCACTCGTGATCTTTTCAGTTATTTGTTTTTCAATTATGTGATCAATCACATACCTGGAATTCGAATAACTGGCAAGCTTTTTTCTTGATGGCCTCGTAATCACACTGTGCCACTGCTAATGCCTTTTTGGTTTGGGTTAATTCAGCAATGTAGTTGTTGATTGCGTCTTGTTTGTTAAGAATGGTTCTTTTGATCTCACTAACATCCTTTTCCAACAATATTATCGTTTCTTTAAACTCATTTTCATTTGATTTTAAGGCATTGTTTGCATCAGTTCACGATCGAAGATCACATACCAAACTGGTATTGTGTTCTTTGATTGATTCGATTCGGGATTCTAACTCACAACACTTAGCACATACAAGTTTAAAGGACCTAGAACTTACCTCACTATGATGCTCAGTTTGATTTTCAGGTAACTGAATTGGAGTGTTAGCATCTCTCTCCTCTATATCTTCTTCTTCCGAATCATCATTTCTAGATGATAAACACCCTACATCAGTGCTGCTTGTTGACTCGCAACTTCGCTCATCAGCAAACGATTCTCTCTCTTCACCCGACCCATCTTCATAAATTGTTGAGCTTGAACCGAAGCTCTGACTTTCCTCACTTGAGCTTTCATCTGCTCCACTGCTTTGTTCCTCTGAACTCCGAGCAGTGTCTGAGGATTGTCCTTCGTCCGGAACTCTTGTCATCTCGTCACACCCTTTATTTGCATGTTTAACCAATGCTTTGACTATAACTGTACTAACTGTATCCGTGTTACTGCTTCTTGTTTCCTTCCCGCTTAGATGGTTCCTTTGCGGAGGCAGAGCGTGAACCGGACTATACAGAACAACATACGAACGTGTGACTTGGGGTTGTTGTCTTGATGGGAGTCCAAAGATTGACATCCAATGTTCATCAGTGTCAACAGCTGTAATTGCTTGTGGAGGCGGTGCACCAAACGGACTATAAGGCACATCGGCATTTGCTTGTTGCGGAGGATTCTTTGCATGTGCGACACCATACGGATATTGCACTTGCAGGGCCGGTTGAGGTTGTGGGACTTGGAAATCCCAAGATGCCATTTTAGAGGGTGGAATCAACGATCGGATCAACACAGGAATTGAATATCACGCGAGTATCGGATTGAGGACGGAATCAGCGATCCGGTTAGTTGTAATAGGTGAGTTTTATGGATGAAATAATAATAATAATAATAATAATAATAAAAATAATAATAATAATAATAATAATAATAATAATAATAATAATAATGAGAATATGAGAGCACACACAAAGGGTTGCACTTGTATTGGAAATAAAAAAAGTTACAAATAAGCTAAGGCATGGGGTATTTATACTACTCCTTCATACACCACCATGTCATGCACACTTATGGCCTTCATACATGTGGTGGTGGTGGGGGGGGTAGATATATGGCCCTCATACATGTGAAGGGCACATGTATGAGATAAGTAAGAGGTGTATGTTAGATATTAAATTCCTAAAATGCCTCTAAGCCTATAAAACAGTATAATGCAACCCGATAACATCTAAAACGCTAGACAATCATGCATACGACTATTATGGACCGATCACTAGCTGGGGACATACACAAAGTACACTAACAGTTTATGTGATTATATGATGAACATGAAGGTTCATCTTATTATGAAGCGGAGAAAAACATATGGGTTATTTACAAAAAAAAAAAAAAAAAAAAAAACACACACACACACACACAAAGTAACAAGACTTGGTATGTTCTTAGTTCCACACCAAACTAGAGATGAGCACTCTCAAACTTTATCTTTTTAAAGTTCTAATACACTAATTTATTCTGTGCAAACTCGGCCACTTGGCCTTCAGCAGTACAGACTGCTTTGGCTATTGTACCCTGAGAACATACGTGCTATCTTGAGTAGAGACGTGAAATCTATTTGTATTATTATGTCATTTTTGCGAAACTAAACAAGACGCTGAAAAAGGGTTTATTCGAAAACCTTAGACGTTGACTGCTGCTTGGCGTTGGCTGGGTTATTGAGCCGGAACCCTAATAGGTTGTTAGGGTGGTGGCGTTGGGTTGTGAGGGTGAAACCCTAACGACGGTTAATCGTTTGTTGATCGAGTCCACCGTCTCACTAATCGCTCCCCCCGTCAAGACATAACCAACCAAAACAGTCTGCAACTCTGCTGTCACATCTAAACCCTAACGATTTCTGCACACCTCATCTCTTTCCTTGCAAATTTTCTTCAACCCTAAAACAGTTTACTCACCACTAACGAATATGGATCTTCAAAGCCTTGCTTTTGTTCTAAAAGCAGCACTTAGTCCAAATCTTACTGAACGTAAAGTAGCTGAAGACAGTCTCAGTAAGGTATTATTATTATTCACTTATCATACCTTATTTTTAAGTGGGTGTGTTTTATATTTGTTTCATTGTTGTTATTATATCATATATATGTGTGTGTATAAGCAGCTAAAGACAGTCTTAGTAAGGTATTATTATTATTATTCACTTATCATACCTTATTTTTAAGTGGGTGTGTTTTATATTTGTTTCATTGCTGTTATTATATCATATATGTGTGTGTATATGTTATTGATGATGAATTGAAGTGCTTGTTAATGTGAAGATGGTATTGTATTCAGTTTCAGTATACACCTCAGCATTTAGTAAGGCTGCTGCAGATTGTTGTGGATGGAAATTGTGATTAATATTTTGAGTTTTAGATGTACTGATTTAAAATGTAGTTATGTTTGTTAATTTGTGTTGGTTTTGTGAATTTAGAAAATTTTTTGGCTGTTAGTTGTTTATTGATTGTTATTGTTTAGGTGTTTCATGTTCTTAATATTTGTTATTGTTTATATGCGATGTTTCATGCTCTTTACTCACTTGATTTTGATATGAGACCCAAAGAACAAGATATCAAAATTGATTGCATCACTAACAAGGTTTTTGTGAATTACCAATATTTTAGATGCTTTAGGGGGTTTATGAAAGACTGATGTGTTGTTGATGGGTTTAGTACAAGATGATGATATTCCAGGAGAAGTTCATAAAACCCAAGAAGCAATCAAGTCAGTGTTTTTAATTCATATTATTATTTGTTATTGTGTTGAGAATTATATATCCGAATAGGCATGTGGTTGTTAATTGTTTATTAATATGTGAATTTGTTATCAATTTAGTAAATTTTAGGTATACAGATAGGTGTTTTGTACAGTGAATGCGGAAGATGCGTGAAGTATAGGTGCAGTGTATATATTATGTGTGTGATCATTAAACTTCCATAGGAAGTTAGTTTAATGTAAGACCCTAACCCGTAATCACGCGATTATTGCCTAATCTTACGGGTTTTGACCTTAACTAAAAACCACTCCCGATTAAAACTTTGAAATTTTCTTTATAAGTCAACCCATTAAGATCAAATACATGTTTGATTCACACAAATTTTTACTTTTTAATAGTTGAAACATATTTTAAGATGTTGCGTTTTAACGGGAGTTCCTTAGATTCTAGTGCGGAAGCTTGATGAGTGTTCGGGCGTGTTCGGTTCTTCTCGCGACTTGATCCTTGCTCCGGGTCGTCCCTTGAATGTTTACCTAGCACCATCACACAAAGAATGGTTAGTGGGTTGTCAATAATACATTTAAACTAGTGTGAGAGTCGTTACACGTCGAAACGGAACGAACCAGGCCCAACGGCCCTTTATCAGGAGAACAAATTGTTGCAACTTTTGCGCAGCAGCTGTTCGGATCGCTTTTACCCCTTCTAAAACCCAAAATCCGACTTCGACCTTCAAATAAGAATTGTTCTACGCTCCGAGAGCTTTCCAGGCATATAAAGAACACCTCCTAACGATTTTTCTACGATTTTATACGCAATTTTAAAGTTCGTGCTGACATGCAGGTCAAAGCGCGCGGCCGCTCGGTCTCTGTGAGCGGCCGCTCGAAGCTTCTGATGTGATTTTGGTGATTTTTAAGCATGGGGATCATGTCGCAACCGTATTTGATGATTCCCGAAGCCTAAGTAATGACTCGCCGACTAAATAGACCTTTGTTTGACTGAAATTATGGTCCGGTTTATGTCGCCATGATCCGGTTCTTAGTTTTGAATGTTTATGGCGACTTTTACCCAATTTGACCCATTTAGACATTTAACTTATCCAAACACCATTTGACCATGCGCAATGCATCTAGTTTATGTTGTCAAGTCATTATACACTTGATCAACTAAAGTGTTTGTCCGATTTGTTCGTTATGATTCCGATTATTAGATTTATCCTTTAGTAAATCTTTATAATTTCCCAAAATGCCCCTCCTAGCCAAATCTTTCGATTTAGCCATTCGTGGCGACACTTCTTGATTGAAACCCATTGTTTTTGACTCAATGACCTGTTTAAAAACTTCTAAGTCTGTACGGACTTAGATTTTCAACATTTCTCAAGATTGTTCTAATGTGGTCGATTCTAAGCGCCTTAGCGCGCGTTAGACATAGTTATGGGATTAACTTACCTATTTGGCACCCTCACTTCATGTGATGCTTTAGCACCCATATTGCTTCGCCCGAAGGCGTTTATTTAACTACGGACTTACCCGGTAGTGTTGACCCATTCTCATGCCTATCAAACCATCCATATGAATCCTTGACATCAAGTGTTCTTTTTTTTTTTCCTTCAATTTAGTAACCTATGTAAACATCTCATTTCACACACATTAATAGCCCGGGATCCAAATGGCGATCCACCACCAATCGGCCCGTCAACATTATAACATCTAAATGCTTAGCATAGGAGCATTATGTACCGGGTCATTGATGCTCACAACATCATTTGACCCGTTTAACTATTTATTCATACAATCTTCAATCTTCAAGTTTTATTCATGAGTTTTAATGAAAATAACATTTTAACTCATTAGACCCATTCACAAAGATTTTTCCATTATCTAGTTAGGCGTCCCAACCGGACTTATCAATTTTATTTATTTAGGCGATTCTAGCCCATTACAAGCTAGTAACCCATTCTTTACAATCGATATAAGAATTCATAATTCAAGAATGTTTTCAAGATATTCTAGTTTCTAAGAGGCTTATTTAACATAAGTCACTTACCTTGGCCACAACTCATGCGTTCCATGATCCATTTGCTTCGTTAGGTTCATCCCATCCAAGCTCCTACCTAGCTTGATAAGACCAAACCTTCACTATACTCACAAGATCGGTCAAGTTAGTCATCATATCCAATAACCAACACATCTCATGAGTTTATTCACACCATTAAATCATATTCAAATCTCGGGTCAGTTTGACTTCTAAAAGTCAACTACCCTTAGCATGATCATGTGCACTAGAATAGGACAAAGTCACTAGTTTGGGACTATCCCTTCATTTATCATATCAATGCCATCAAACGTATTGCACATACAACTTCCTAATCATTATTAGGCTACTAAATATCATATGGTGTGATCTATCCTCTAAGCATGTACTTCATATTTCATATGCAAGTATTTCCATGTTTTACTCAATTAAGTTATCACCTTAGTTTGCAAACAAGGTCATTGTGGCGTTTCATCAAACACCTTGTAGGCATCATTTACAACTTAGTTTCTAAACTCCATAGGTCTTATGGATGCTACCTCCTTCCACCCTACTCATGATGGTTAGGCAATTCATCATCCAAAGCATAATTATACTATGTTTCACATTATAACAACTCCAAAGAACCACCATGATTACTAGATGTATGTGGTTTCAACCTAGAGGTTGAATCCCAAATTTCACATATTAACATAATCATATGAGTATAATCAAATACACAAATAAAATGAAATTCATAACCGAATTAGACTTGATCGAGGTTCCCTAAAGCTAGAGTAACCACTAAAAATCCAAAATTCCACGTTTTTGTAAAAACCCTCAATTTACACCATGTTCAAGAATGAATATAGCATCAATTTCTACCAAATAAAAGGTACCTTGATGTTTAGTAAGCCTTAGACGACTCGTTTCTTGCTAATGCACGGAAAAACCCCTTGATTTGGCTTGGATTTGAGCAAGGGTTTGATGTTTAGGGTTTGGAGGTAAAGGAGATTGTTTTCTCCTGATGATGATCGACACACACACATAAGTGTGTGTGTGTTCTTTCCTTTTCAACATTATACACACACAAGTTTGCCATTTTGCCCACTATGGTCCCTCCAAAATCCCCGAATGTCATTTTCTAGTTAAACTTAGCTAGTCAAGCTAGATTTTCTTGTAATACTTGCTTATTTATAAGATTAGTAACATTAAATGGATTAGTTCCATATTAGAACATAACCCAAGTTTTTATTGTTCGAGTCTCGTTTTATTATTTTGCTAATCACGCTTAATGGCGTAATTAAGCGTAACGGATGATTTTGGGGTGTTACATTTAATAATAATATTTAATGTAAAATAATGATTTGTGATTTGAGACTATTTTGTTTGAGTCATAACGAGCAGAAAAGGATAGAAGAAAGAGAAGTGGTGGTCCATAAGTTTAGCTTTGGTTTGTTTTTTTATAAAAGAGATACAGAAGGTGTGATTGGTAGCGTATTAGGCAGTTAGGCATTATGGTAACAGTTGAAATGGTTTATATTTCTTTGTTCAGATTGTAGATAATTGATGTTATAGTTGTGATGACAATTTGTGATTTGAGTTTTATTTTAGATTTAAGTTTATGTCCTTACTTTAGTTTATGTAGTGGTATTCTATTGTAACTAGTGGGTTTACCCGCGCGTTGCAGCGGGATCCACAAACGGGTTGCAATACAAAATTATGATGCTTAGGTTTTTTTGCCGCAAGTTACGCAAAAAGAATAGAAATGTGCACACTATGTTTTAACAAGTATTCATAGAAAGAAAAGAAAAGAAATGTGCACCGCCACTTACAACTGATTGCAGTTCACCATAAAAACCATGTACTCATTATTGAACAAATCTAAATAAACCAAAGGTATGTTACTGTAACAGATCAATATGAACATAAACATCACTCTTGTGTAAGTTGTCCGGTCATTGCATATCTACATAATCGTGTCATTGAAGACACATTGATAAATGATAAAGTTCATTTACAAGACAAAAGCATGAAGTAATAATATGATATTGTATAAACTATCATATGAAGGTCATTGTCCATTTAGAAATTAAAAGTTGTGATTTTGTAAGTTTGTAATAGACTTGCCCAACATGACCCAACAGCTAAAAAATTGCCCAATGTAGCCGGTGAGTCGAACCATCCCGTCCACCTTATCGCTCGGTAGACGCATATATATGAAAAGGGTTTATAATATAAGTATTATTATGGAAAAGTTTTAAAATTCTTACAAGTTTAGCTGAGATAAGATTATTAATTGTGGTAACATAAATTATTATATGTTATCGCCATTATATGAAATTTGTTAAAAAAAAAAATATTGTTATCCCGTGTGTTTATTTAGTTTGGGTGAGTTCCATTTTCATATAAATCTTCTAGGGCCATTTAGGGAAGAAATGTGGTAAAATTTAGAAAATTGTAAAGAAACCTTTGGTATGCCATCTTAACTTTTGACAATTTGGACATATTTGCCCATGCCTCCTCCTTTATAATGTAGTATAGATAGATATAGATTATTAGTGGCTAATATAGGAATCAAATCCATAGGGGACTAATATAATTGAGATGGAAGCATCTTATGAGGTTAGGTTTGTGATTTGGGACTACTTTGTTTGAGTCACAACGAATAGAAAATGATAGAAGAAAGAGAAGTGGTGGTCCATAAGTTTAGCTTTTTTTTTTTTTTTTTTTTTTTTTTTTGATAAAAGAGATACAAAAGGTGTGATTGGTAGCGTATTAGGCATTTATGCATTATGGTAACAGTCAAAATGGTTTATATTTCTTTGTTCAGATTGTAGATAATTGATGTTCTAGTTGTGATGACAATTCGTGATTTGAGTTTTGTTTTAGATTTAATTTTATGTCCTTACTTTAGTTTATGTAGTGGTATTCTATTGTAATTATTAGTGGCTAATATACGAATTAAATCCATAGGGGACCAATATAATTGAGATGGTAGTATCTTAGGCGGTTATGGGACACGGTAACAGTCGAAATGGTTTATATTTCTTTGTTCTGATTGTAGATAATTGATGTTATAGTTGTGATGACGATTCGTGATTTGACTTTTCTTCTTTTATCATTTTTTAATAACTCATACTAAATTTTTCAATCTCAAAACCTTCCCAGGGTAATAAGCTAGTATCTATATAGACTATAGATATGGATATGTATTGCATTCACTAGTTACTCCCAACACTTTTATGAATGATTGACTGATTGAGGGTATGATTATCGAATCTTGTAGGTAGTTTAGAAGCTAATTATGAAGTAGAAGAAACTAATGCATGTAATTATTACATACACTAACTTTTGTATGAAAACAGAAAAAAAAAGGTAGGACACATCATGCAACTATTCTAGTCCAACTAAACTGTAAGGCTAAGCCCAATGGACCACAACCATAGTCTCTTCTGACAGTCTTCTAGCCAAACTAAACTATTAAGGGTAAAGGGTAAACACACCATACATTCATGCAGCTCTTCTAGTGATCTAGTCTACTCACACTTTTATTCTACAAGTAGTGCGTATTATACCCGCGTTTCATGACGGTGGTGAGCTGAGTTTCTAAAAAAAATAAATGAAAACCAACACGCAATGATAAAAATAACGTTCATGAAGAGAAATCGGTTGGTATAGGTTTCGTTTAATACCGTATTCATATGTATTGACACTCGGTATAACAACGGTATAACAATTGAAAGATTAAATAAAAAAATAAAGGTATCCATACGTTACCGACAATCGGTAAAACAACCGAAAGAGAAAACCCACAAATTAAAGTTGGCCAAAAGGATACGAACACGTGTTTAAATTAACTGACAACCATAAAAAAGTTCAGTAAGTAGATTCGGTGAAAGTAGATAAGGGTTGGTTTTAGGGCCGTACTGCTAATCTTCAAACGTTTTAACCCGGGGCGAGTAAAAAAAGCAAACCCCTATGATATAAACCAAAAAATTCAATAATCATATATAAAAAAAATCATAATATGACAATAAATCTGTAATGGATTTTAGTTGTTGGGCAATTTTTGTTTAGTTGTTTAACAACTTGAGTGGGTGAACGTGGTTTTATTTGGGTTTAATTTAAATATACATATTTTTTTTTTTATAAATGGAAGTATACAGTGAAAATCTTTTTTATAGTGAAAATTGTAAAACTCTGACTTTCCGAGCTTTTATTTGGGAAAATTTTAGCGCATGTAATATACATTATTTCAAGCATTTTGAGCCAAAAAATCAAAAAAGTGCCGAGCGTTTTTTTTTTTTTTTTTTTTAAATTTACGTTTTCGGGCAACACATTTGTAACACATGTTACTTTCGTGTAACATGTGTTACACAAAAAGTTATGTATTTATTAAAAAAAACGCTCGACACATTTTTTTTTGCTCAAAATGCTTAAAATCATGTATATTACATGCCCTAAAGTTTTCATAAAAAAAGCTCGGAAAGTCAGAGTTTTCACTATAAGAGTGGGCTGTCGGAGCCGGGTCGTCGGGTCGGGTTACCAGAGCTGCGCAGTGGATTCGGATAATAACGCCTTTACTTTCCCAGGATCCATGTCATCTTAGCTGGTGGGTTACCTGAACACATGCCAAAAATAGTTTCTGTTAACATAAAGTTGGTGAGGTCGTGTATTTTATAAAGTGAATGGCCAGTTCTTTTATAAATGACTCTGTTATAATATTCTTTGAATAAAAACATGCTTTACAGATAATAACTTCTGAGGGGAAGATATTATATTATATTAAATTGATTCTATTATGTGGCATTCCTATCGATGGTACCAATTTGTCAATGGTAGAATAATGGTTCTTGCCCTCTCCTGAGACAAGAAAGGAAATGGCAGAATACCAGACAGTAGTACTGCCCTCGTCGTTTCTATTATCCCCTTTCTATTATACAACTTCTTTTATAGAACTTCTATTATGTAAAGCATTTCTATGTTTTCTGATAAACGACATGTATTCCCCCGAAAACACTTAATAAAACGATAAAAGTGGGGAGTTCACGATACTCGCAGGTTTGGTATATAATCTTCTATAGTATTTCTTATTATAATTATATTTCATATATATATATATATATATATATATATGTATATCGATACGTGTTATGCCTGGGACTTGTTAGGTTTATAATACTTGGTATATATAACATATATACACTTATACAGATACAACTTGATATATTTTAGATAGTCCTAAACTCGGGGTTCATTATTGATAGTTATTATATGAGACACGACACTGACATCCTAAATCTAGTTGGCCATTACAGTTTAGCACTCGTAAACTAATAAGCTGGCCATTACAGCTTGGCAGATCTAATCTAACAAAAGAATAGAAAATATTATCATTAAGCCGAGTCTAGTATATCGTCAATATATCAGATTGTATAGGGATAAACATATAAATTGATTCTAATATGTGTCATTCCTATCGATGGTACCACTTTGTCAATGGTAGAATAATGGTTCTTGCCCTCTCTTGGGACAAGAAAGTAAATGGCGGAATACCAGACAGTACTGCCCTCACCGTTTCTATCATCCCCTTTCTATTATACGACTTCTATTATAGAACTTCCGGTTGAGTTTATTATCAGGCCAAAGAGGAAGGTATATGGTTTAGGTTGATGGTGATAAGGACCTGATGACAATCATACGGACAGGTTCAACCGGTAGGTTTCAAGGGTCTCACGACAGAAACAAGAATAAGGTTGTGGTGGTTATAGACTCGAGGGAGGAGCTCACCGGAAAATAGGGCGGCGCCGGAGGTGGTTTCTGGTCTGGGGCTCTCGACACACACAAGTGTGTGTTGTGTGGCTGTTTATGCAGACAAAGGGAGAAGAAGGAGGCTTTTATAGCCTAAGTCAAATTGAGGGTGTTTGGGAACGAGGTTAATAGCTTGGATAAAAGGGTGTTTGGTGACAAAATTAAGGCTGCACATAGGTGTTTGGTGATGATTTTAATAGCAGACAAGGGGCGTTTGGCTGCAGACTTTAAAACACTCAAATATTATAAGTTAATAGTCGGGTGGTCGGGTACGAACCGACCCATTAATGAGAACCCTAACACGCGGGGTGTTACACTCTCCCCCCTTAGAAAATTTCGTCCCCGAAATTTGAGAGATCTTACTCTTTATATCCTTAATTTGTAAGGATATTACAAATTTAAACCAAACATTTATCAACAAGATATGATCAGTTTTATTGGTTTGCAAGGAAATCGATCTTTATATCAAATCCAAGACTACATAAATTAGAGATGTCAATCTGTAATAATACATCTTGATCATTCGGCTAATCACGTTTTAACCTTTCTTGCTATAGTCATGTTATTTCAGATACATGGATTATCTGTAATTTCTTGGTATGACTACTAAAGGTTTTCTAAATAGATTGATATTTTCTTTATACTATTAACATTATTCTTATCTTTTCCTCATTATGATGAGAAAGGAATCGAATATTATTCTTATATAAAGAGAATTTAAACGTACTTTGAGACTATAATCGGTTTTCTTCTGTAAGATTTACAAACCTCCAGCAAACATCACTAGAGTCTCAAATCGATAGGATATACTCATCGTTGGATATCTGGATTTATCTACAATGATGGATTACTAGATAGTTCTTTAAGAGATAGATACAGAAGTCCCATCCATTCATTATCATCTTGACTTGAATGGGATCCGAGCAACTATCTCGTGGATTGAACTTAGAATTTATCATCACTGTATCTTTGACTTCTCAAAGAGTAGAAATGATTCTTGGTAAATATCGGATTATTTCTTCTTCAATTTCTACCTTGTAAGTTCTATTATATCGATGTAATATGGTTGACTTCTTGGTCAATATTTCCATTCGTATATAATCAGGAGGTTTCTCAGACCGTCAGACGTGTCTTATTTGGATTCAAAAGGTGTAAGGAAAGACTAATCGAACTTGTTGAATTACACGGTTTCAACAATTCCTTTTTATCTCTGGAGAGATGAAATGCACAAGCATTGATGAGTCTTTTTAAGAAAGATTCTTGAATTATGTTCCAATTCCTCTTTCTTTGATAATGATTCCACTGATACTGAATTCTTATCACTTTTCCCTTTCATTATCTTGTCCTACTGAAATCGTTCTTTAAGATTTTTCTTAAATCATCGATAATAAATCTTACTGACTATTTCATTGATGATTGATTGCATTGTATCTCTATACATATTACTTGACTTTCTCTTGTATTATTGTGAATAAGGCTTTCACGATTGACTGCATTATTTCTTCTGGCATATCTGATGCCTTCTGATAATATTTGGCAATTCTAATGCCTTCTCGTGATATCTGGCATTTCCAATGCCTTTCTATTATTCTGACATATCTGATGTCTTTTTAAATTATAATTCTTTTTATTTCTCTATTTATATTCTATTAATATCCAAGCAAATACTGATAACGTCTATAGTAGACACTATAAATCCATCATTTCTATAATATACACTTGCTTGGAATAATTCTTTCTTTTTTATATATTCGATTAAAGTCTATACTTTGAGTGTCTGAAAAAACATTCTGATAAACTTATATATAGGCAATGTATCATATCTTCTTAATCCAACTTATTATAAGCGAGGCTTATTTCATCAGGATATTCATGTAGCTAGTTCTTGCCAAAACAGTTATTTCTTAAATTATCTCTCCCAAACCTTAAACTCGGAACAGGGAGTTCATCATTTCTTTGGCCAGAGAGTTTCAGTGGAAAAATGAGCATAATTCTATTCATTTTTCGATTTCACTTCGATTATACCGTTCGGATCTTTACATGATTCCACTTGGTATCTAATCGTCTTTTGATATATTCGATAGAAATTATTTTCTTTTGATAAATCGTTGGATTCCACCATTTCCGGTTTCTGAATCCATATAGATTTCTATCTGTTATATTCTAAGGATTTAACAATTCTTCCATCACTTCTTATTCTTGATTTTCAACCTGGTATCACTTGGCCACTTTACCAATTCGATTGTAGTATAACTCGCGCGAGTTTTTATACAAAAGCGACTGCGAAGATTCTTTCTCCAACATTGGATGGTGTGGCATTTCTTTCATAGTATCATATATCCTTACAAAGAATCCTGTGCTTGGTGGCAAATGTCCGGATATACCTTCTGTAAGGGTCCGGATATCTTTTGCCACAGGGCTTGCACAGAGGACATGCAACTATCTTTGGTTTTACATACTGATTTGATCGGTAAATTCTAACCAGTTCTGTATACAGATTATTCTTGAAGAGTTTATGATGTTTAGATCTAGGCTGCCATGGAATGCGCTTGATTATCTTAGTTTAATCTGATGAACATGATTATTTTACATTTTGGTTGGCAATCAAAAATCAATAAACTGATTTCTTTGATTCATAGAATTTAAACACTCGATGGTTTTTATCCTGCGAATATATTCTTAGTCGTATTTCACAAAGGAATTTCAACTATATTGCCAGTTCTGTGGTCGTATTTTCCATATACGATACGCCGATGGTTCGTATTTCTTATATTTCTTCTTATTATTATTTCTTTTAATATGTTCATGACTCAAACATACTGTGATCTTGATAAATTCCTACTCGAATGTTCCTATGCCTGTGACATTCATAATTATGTCGTGACCATAATTACTATTTCACCTCACCTAACATTCAACTGCTTGTTTATTTTAATCACAATAGGTATGTGTCCCTCACACATTATTCTATTGTTCTTTTCTTTGTTTTCTCTAGAATTCTTAATTATATTATTCTGGATACAAACATCTTGATCTGAGTCTAACGTAATAGACTTTCAATCTGTCTAATTTGTTTCAAGGAGATGAAACTCGTTCTTGAATGTTTTCGTGTTAAAGGATATCCAATATAATAATCCAATATTTTAATCTTTCTAACTTGCTTAAATCATAGGATTAATATGATACATATATTGTTGCTCACTCAATTTAAAAGAATTCGGTTTCTTTGTATAGATCCCAAAATATTCTTTTATTATCTTGTCACAAGATTTCGAGGTAATAATATTTCTATTCAAAATATCATTTTGCTCTTGGAAAAAGATCAAAGTTGTTATATAGCTGAGATTCTATATATACACAAAGAGAGATTTAGATTATAAAACGTGGTAAATAATACTCATTGTTCATATCCAGAGGAATATCGAGGTAGATAAACAATCGGATATAAATGTAGAATCATGCCGAAAAGATTCTTGGCATATATACGGATATGGATTCGATTAAAGATCTTCCAGAGAAAGGGCACCAGATGTGGAGTGAAATACGCTCTAGTAAGACGATTCTGCAGAGGTGTTATAGGATTTCATGTATTGAAATAGAATTTCTAGGGAGGATAATAACAACAATACTGGTTAATGTTGATGTCAAAGATCTGAGGACAAATGAAAGATACTGGTAAACATTCTTGAAGAAATCTTATTCGTTGAGATATCTGGAAAGCATAGCTTAGAATAGATTATGGATGGACTTAAACTGGCCCGAGTTGCTAATGAATATGTTAGTCCCGAAAAGGAAAACTAAAAAGAGACTCAGGGAAACTGCAGCTGGATTGGCTTCCAGAATTTACTGAATGGAGAAGGCTCCGAGTATGAGGTTTTGTGGTTTTAACGGAACATCTGATTGTTGGTCGGCTACTGGTTTACCAAGATTGAAAATTATAGATGGAGGGTATTTACGTTATTTCTCAGAACTTGATTTATAGAACAGAAATTTCTAGGAATAAATCCAGTAAATTAGTGAAATATACTGAAGAGATTTCAAAAACACAATTTACGTTATCGTGGAAATTTTCTGATTTTCGATTATAAGATTGAAGGAAATTCTTTAGAAACATAATACTCGTATGTCTCTAGCATATTTGAGTCTTAATGATTTGTGGAATTCGTAGTAAAAATAATATTCTTGAAAACTCGATCATAGGAATGTTCAAGTTGAAGTGTAATATTCGTATTCTATTTATAAATATTGGAATAACAATAAGGTTAACGATCTGAATTTTGATAGAAATTATCACTGAGACTGGAATGATTCAATAATTTATGCGAAATTTATTGAATACACAATAAGGTTTTATAATCAACGAGTTTTCTAAAGTGTGAAAAATGATTTTCCTAAACTCTCGTACTCGTTGATCGGATTATCGAGGATATATTTGTAGTTTGATAATCTAATTATACATATACTTTTATAATTTTCGTCATTTCTTATTTATATCTTGATTTATTTTCTGATTTCTTTTAATATCATGGTTTCTCTTCTGTATTCTTTCTTATTTATTATGGCCTTAATATCCTGTATGATTTCCCAGAAATTAGATGTGCATGTAGATTCAGAATTGTGTACAAAATTGTCAATTTACCCCACATAATCATTCTAGTAATATCCTTTAGTGGATTCCTTTCGATTTCTATTATACTGTTATGGTTCTCACCAACTTTAATACTTTATCTGGTTAGGCTTTTAGGTACCCATAAATTTGATCACTTTTGATATTCTTTATATATTTTTGTAAGCACATATTTCTTTTAGAAAATATTTGGTTGATCCTAGAATAGTAAAGATTTCAAGACTGTTATTATTCGCTACTCTGATACCACCTATAACGACCCGGGTTGTCGGAGCCGGGTCGTCGGGTCGGGTTACCATAGTTGCGCAGCGGATTCGGATAATAACACATTTACTTTCCCAGGATCCGTGTCATCTTAGCTGGTGGGTTACCTGAACACATGCCAAAAATAGTTTCTGTCAACATAAAGTTGGTGAGGTCGTGTATTTTATAAAGCGACTGGCCAGTTCTTTTATAAATGACTCTGTTATAATATTCTTTGAATAAAAACATGCTTTACAGATAATAACTTCTGAGGGGAAGATATTCTATTATATTCTATTAAATCGATTCTATTATGTGTCATTCCTATCGATGGTACCACTTTGTCAATAGTAGAATAATGGTTCTTGCCCTCTCCTGGGACAACAAAGGAAATGGCGGAATTGTAACACCCCAACCGATGGCGGAATCATCGAGGTGCCACGTAGTGACGATTGTTCAAAAGCTCATGGTACTAAAATGTAAATATTATTGAATAATCAAAATTGTCTTACATGGAAATGGAAAATACATTGTCTAAATGAAATGTAAATATTGAAATAACTGAATTAAAGTAAAGCACTAAATGTTCCTTGCTAAAGCACTAGATTAAACTGCACCTGAAACATGTACAAAATAGATTTGGTCAACATATGAAATGTTGGTGAGCATTCCTAGTTTTGATATATATATATATATAGTAGGTTAAAAAGTTATACAATTCAAGTGCAAGCTACAGTGCAAATATGTAAACTATGTATCATACAAATGAGCGAAATCAACCCTGTGACTGTATAATGTACTGTATGAACTGTAGTGTACTTATCCAATAAATGGATAAAAGCTTAACACTGGCCACGGATTCTCCGATGAAAAAGGGGGAGAATCAATCTAGGCGGGTTGTCAATCCAAATAGCGCTATCCAATGTTAAGGTCGGCTTGTACCATGTTAATGATTTCACTAAGTACAAATGTAATCCACATGTATTGTCTAAGCATAAAGCACGTTGTAAGCAATGCACATAGTACTAGAATTGTATTGTAAAAATGTAAACTTGTATTTGAAATTGTAATAGTGTACATGTAACACCCCAAAAATATATAAAAGCAAAAAGGGGTAGGAATACTCACAGTTCACGTAATAACTTGAAATTGGACTTGGATAACGAAATATGTGTTGGAACTATCTCAAAGTATCAACCTAAAGAATTTGATAATGTGTAAGGGAAATAACTCTAGGATACATGTATTTCTAGGGCTTCAAATTTGGGGATAAGTATTCGTTTTGATTAATAAATAAATTGTTAACTAATTAAAAGAAATTTGGTAAATATATAAACAAAAGTCTTTTGTAAATTTTAAATTGAATATAGTCACAACATAAGGTTTTGAGTATGAAAATAATTTTTATAGAATTATTTTCTTGTAAATAGAATATTTAATCTAATTATTTCAAATTGTCAAAATATGACTTTAATATCAAAAAATATTAAAATCAAAGAATTTCTGAATTAAAAATTGTATTTCAGTTCTAGATGAATAGAAATAATTTATGTAAAATTTTGGTACAAAAATATTGTAAAATGAATTTATTATGAATTATTTATGATTAAAACTAACAAAAATTAATTAAAAATACAAAATAAACGATTTTTCTGAAATAAAAATATTTTCTGGAATGTTTAAGAATATACAAGTTTAGGATAATTTTTGTGAGATTTAATAAAATCGTTTAGATATTTTTATAGAATTTAATAAATATAAATGAATAAACTTGTATTATTAATAATATATATTAAATAAATTATTTTTGAAAAACTAAAAATTGGGTAATGAACTTTCTCATCAGATCAACATAATATAATTTTTGTAGAATTTATAAAAGGGTTTTGGTATTTTAAAATGAATTTTAAATATATAAATGGATATATATATATAAGTTAAGCTTTAAAAAAAAAAAATGGTGCTTATGGGACTCGAACCTGGCCCCTGGCCGGTTCATTGATTTATTACAAGTGTGGCTCACCACTGAGCCACACCCTGAGAACATTTAAATTCTGAAACGAAAAATATAAATACACTAACTGTTTTGACTTCATCTTCCCCAATTATCATTCGAGCCCTAGTTTTCCAATTCGTTTAATTAGCAAACAATAACCTCATGAAGGTTGGGGTTATTGATCGTCTAGTGAGCAGGAACAAAAACACGTAATCAATTATCACTTACAAGCTTCGATGATCAATGATGGTTCAGGTCAAACAAAAGTCAAACTGCGATGAAGGTAGCTTATAACAAGTGTTTTAGGTGAAATGGAAGGTGAGGGTTTTGAAATTGGCGTGTAAAGACTGAGGAGGTGGGTCCTTTTTATAGTGTTCTTGTGTAAAAGGAATGTTTCAAATTTTGACCACTCTTGGTCAACGACGCGGCTTATGATACGAATTGGAGGAGTTTCAGGCGTAAATCACGGGATTAAATCATGGAACAATGTTCGTCGGTCAAAGGTGATGAGTTATCTACCAAAAATAGGACCATTAAACGTAGAAAGTGGACCGGGTTTTGACTGGTCTTGCGGGTCGGATCTGAGGGATGGCCGGGTAACAGGGAAGAGCCGGGGTGCTTGGTTATTTATATAACTGGATCTGGATTCATAACAATAATCATGTGTGGCTCGTGTGGTTGAGACGGGTGTGTGTGTGCGTCTAGGCTCAGGTTCGAAACCCGGCATAAGCACATTTTTTTTTAAACAAAATGCAGAGAGGGCAAAAAGGGGGGGGGTTGCTGATGTGGGCCGGTTCTTGGGCTTATGGTTGGGCTCCAGAAATTGTAAGGGGCTTAAGGAGATCTTGGGTTTGAGTTTAAACAATTAAATAAATTTGCATCTAGAGTAATGTTATCACTTATTATTATTATTATTATTATTATTATTATTATTATTATATATATAAAAAAAAAATATATATATATAATGAAAAAGTGACGGATGTCACAGGAATACCAGACAGTACTGCCCTCGTCGTTTCTATTATCCCCTTTCTATTGTACAAATTCTATTATAGAACTTCTATTATGTAAAGCATTTCTATGTTTTCTGATAAACGACATGTATTCCCCGAAAACACTTAATAAAACGATAAAAGTGGGGAGTTCACGATACTCGCAGGTTTGCGTATATAATCTTCAATAGTCTTTCTTATTATAATTATATTTCATATATATATATCGATACGTGTTACGCTTGGGACTTGTTAGGTTTATAATACTTAGTATATATAACATATATACACTTATTTTGACACCCGGCAAACTCAGGGTAACATTTTTCTAACATATAAGTCTACCTTAGTGAAAACATTCATTTAACATACTTAACCGGGTCAGTTAAGTGGGGTTACATTAGGTATTGTCCAGGGTTCAATGATTCCGAGGATCATTGGGTCATCCTATGCACACACACAAGTCTTGAGTCCCGTTGTTGGTGAACGTACATAATTGGATTAGATGATAAACTTGAACCGCTTCGTATATGATGTGTAATGTGTGAATACGTAGAATACGTGTTTAAGTGATACTTATATGGTCCTACATGATTGTATATGTGTGACACCCGGCAAATTCTGGTTAACAACGTTGTCTAGATGAAAGTCTACCTTAGCGAGTCACGCGTATATTGTACTTAACTGGGTTAGTTAAGTCGTGTTATGGTTCGGGAACTATTAGTTCAGTATAGAGGATCATCGGATGTTAGTCTAGAGGTTCATTAGATGTCAGTCTTTAACCAAGTGTACAAGTGGTGACGATTCGTAGAATCGTCAAGTCATACGGAACATACAAGTCTCGAGTCCCGAGAATTCGTGAACGAGTGTGAATATTTTTGTTTGCAAGTGTTATGTGTTTACAATCATTATGTGACTTGTCGGTATGTGAAAATGTGTTAACATATGTTAAAACGGGGTTTAACGCGCAAAATATATCGAACCAACCCCTATAGGCGATTAGGGAGGCTAATCGCCTATAGGGCATGCATTTAGGGAGTCATTACATGCGATTGGGGGCTACTCGCATGTAATGACATGCGATTAGGCCCAATTGCATGTAATGTCATGCGATTAGCAGCCCTAATCGCATGTAACTGCTGCACAATCGCGTGTTACGTGCTGGACGACTAAAAACGACTATAAATACAATGCTTGACCTCCTAAACTTCATAATAACAACCCTAGTCGTCCCATAACCCGCCCCAACACACACACAACCTCTGGAACGTGATTTTGGATCAAAACACAAGGTTTCAAGCTTATTTCATCAAACCATCACAATCTAAGGTGTGATTCTCATCCATGAAATCTTTATAAACGTTTTTATTAAATCCCTAACGGTCCAGACCTGTTTTAAAACGTATGAGTCTTCTGAAAATCATTAATAATCATTGTTAATTGGATTCTAAGTAGTATGCATGATGTATGTGGGTTTTCAATCAAAAGCTAGGGTTTTTATGATTCTAGATGGATGATTACATGTTATTAGGTTAGTTTCAGATTAATAATGATGGCATGATGATAGAATCTGAGTAATTGTTCATTAGGGTTATGATTATGCATGTTAAGATGATGTTTCATGCTATGTGTATTATGTTTGGATTACATGGTTACATGCAGGGCTGATAGAACAAGGTTAAACGAAGGATTTTGGTTTAAACATGTTTGGTATAGTTATTAGATTGATATTTGATGTTTACACACGTTCCGGATCTGATTTGGAGTGTTAAACGCGCGAAAAACCGAAACAGCTGGGTTACAGGCGATTAGCAACCCTAATCGCCTATGTTAGGGGCGATTAGGAAGCCAATCGCCAGTATGGACTCCCCAATCGCATGAAGTACATGCATTTGGGGGCTAATTGCCTCTATTACATGCAATTGTGATCCTAAATGCTAGTTAAGTCCTGAAATACATGTCTTATAGCCCTAATCGCCTATAAACTCAAGATTTACATGTCTTATGACCCTAAATGCCTATATTACATGCAATTAGCTTTCCTAAATGCCAGTTGACCAACCTAAATGCTAGTTGACTTTTCCTAATCGCGTGTACTGCTGCTGTAAGTGTAAATTAGCATTCCGAGACCCGATTTGACATCTAGGAACATGCTAGGAACCTCGTAGCATATCTAATAACTTGGTAACATATGTTTGGATGTAATTCTGTGATACGTGAACTACGTGCTATAACTTGTTGGTCATTAACGTATGTTAAGTATGATTGCATGATTGTATGTTTGAGAGCGTAAACATAACACGGGGAGTCTCGGGTCACCAATGGGATGTCGAGTCTTATACATTGGGTCAGTTAAACAGTCACGGTGTTTTCAAACGAACTTGGTTATGGTCTGGACATCTAGGGACTAACTAACCTGCGGGTTATTAGTCTAAGTACTTGTAACTGTCATATATTAGGTCGCCGCTTTACGGGACTAGCATAGCTGCTGAGTTTATTCGTGTTACGGAGTAACGCAACTTAAGGTGAGTTTACGACCCCTCTTTTAACTGGTTTCACTTTTCGGGGGAGAAAACATGTGTTAAAACTTATGTTTGGTAACTACTGTCATACTATGGGTTTCTATTGTTTACTATACGATCTTTGGAAGTCCCGGGGGGAACCATGAATGTGCGGGTTTGCACAACGGGGAAATGTGAATAGCGCTATTGGGAGTGACCAACCCCGCTCGTCGACTTGGAGGGTCGGCGGGTGCATATTGTCTCAAACAGGAACAACAGGTTACTACATCGGGCACGACATCTGGTTTGCGAGTTAGTAATGGTTTTCCAATCGTGATAGTAACAAAACATACGCCTAGCTAGCGTACTTTGGTTTTCGATTTGTTATAGTATGGACAGGTTGAACTTGGTACTTGGATTACAAAACCTGTAAACTCACTAGCATTTTTGTGCTGACGTAAACTTTTACATGTTTTCTCAGGTCGCTAAGGTAGCACAATGGAACTAGGGCGCACGCGTCTGCACGGCGTCTAGTTAGGATTGCATGGTTTTCAAACATTGAACACTTGGTTTATTTTGGATTATGTTTTGAATAAGCTTCCGCTGTATTTGGGGATTCTAAACTATGTTTTCTTAAATTGCATATGTTCATTTAGACTTGTTTATTGTGATCGTTGGTTTGGATCCTGGTTTGTCATACGCCTCGCGGTAAAACTCCGAAAGTGGATTTTGAGGGTGTGACAGATTGGTATCAGAGCCAGGTTATAGTGAACTAGGACTGCATGTAGAGTCTAGTCTATAGCCGAGTCGCACACACTAGACGATCACATAGTACTAAACATTTTGATGGATTACGTATGGGTTGTCGGGGTGTCTCTAAATCATCTGATCTTTCTATGTTACATCATCCGTTCTATCCTAGGTCGAGTTACTTGCTTTCTAGGCAGTGTGGTGTATTGGGGTAAATCGTGTACTCTTGAGATTTGTCCAAGGCTCGGACATCTCCCTTTCATACTCCAATAGAAACACTTGCCATAAACTGCCGTAGTATTACGGTGTATAGCTAAGAGTCTATGTTCGGTGATTTGAACTTTGAACTAGGAGAACACTTGGAGGACCATGTAGAGCGGTTTATCATTTTGGGTGCACACAAAATCATAAACCGAAATGCATGAAAGCCCTGGTGAGCTCTGGGTTCGAAAGGATAGTCCTGGATTGGATCTAGCTTTGATCATGTAAACATTAGTGGTTATCTTTAGCTGCGAAACTAAATTTTCTCGTTCTTTCTGCCAGAATCATGTCTGGAGTACGAGGAGGACGTGGAGGTGGTCGCAATGGTGGACGTGGTGGTGGTCGCGGTGGTGCTGGTGGTCGTGGAGGTATTAACCTATCACAGGATGATCTGAACAACTTGCTACAAGCTGCCTTCCAGTTAGGGCACAATGGTGGTGGTAAGTTGATTTATCCATTTTCCTTGCCTCATTGGTGAACCTTGTTTACATTCTTCGTGATTTCTCATGCGTTTCATTTCAGGTGGTCCTGTTAACCCACCCCCACCCATGTGTACCTACAAGATGTTTCGGGACTGTAAGCCCCAGGAATTCTCTGGCACTGAGGGTGCGGTGAGCCTACTCAGGTGGTTGGAAAAGGTGGAGTCAGTGTTTCTGATGTGTAACTGTCTCCCAGAGGATCGAGTCAAGTATGCTGCTGCTTTATTCCAGGATGTTGCTTTGACCTGGTGGAACAATATCACCCAGAACATGGGTATTGGGGAGGCTTATGCTATGCCTTGGGAGAATTTTGTGCAACTGCTGAAGCGTGAGTACTGTCCAAGGGAAGAGGTGCAGAAGTTAGAGCACGAGGTGTGGAACCTCAAGATGTCTGGGTCTGAAATTGAAAAGTATACTGTGAGGCGTAATGAGTTGGCAGTGCTGTGTCCTGATCTGCATGTGCCAGAGTACAGGAGGATCGAACACTATATTTCGGGGTTAGTACCAGAAATCGCAGGGTTAGTGGCTGCGGGAAATCATCCTACATACTCAGAGGTGGTCCGATCGGCTCATAGGATGTCGAACTTAAAGGTGAATGAGGGTATTTTGCCTGCTAAGGGTTCGACTGTCAAGGCCCCAGAGAACAACAAGCGCAAGTGGGATAATGAAGGGAAAGGATCTGCACCGGCACAACAGGGTAAGAGATTTGATAGCGGGGGTTCTTCTTCTTCGGGTAACAAACAGGGTGGTTATGCGGGGAAACTGCCTAAATGCAACAAGTGTGGGCGTCATCATCAAGGGAACTGCGACAGTAATCGTTGCCATCGCTGCCAGCGATTTGGGCATTTTGCTAAAGATTGTCGGGCTACACTTCCATCGACCCAGGCCCCAAGCAATACCCCGGCTCCTGCTGCTCAAGGAACTACGGGAAGACAGGGATGTTACAACTGTGGAGAGACTGGTCATTACAAGAAGGATTGCCCGAAACTGAAGCAGGGTGGGAACAACGGTAACGGGAACAACGGGGGCGGTGGCAGGAATGCACGTGCCTTCGTCATTGGAGCCGCGGAGGCTAGACAGGATCCTGACACAGTTACCGGTACGTTCCTTCTCAATAACCGCTCTGTTAGTGTTTTATTTGATTCTGGTGCCGACAAGAGTTTTGTATCCATGGAAGTTAGTCGACTGGTTGATGTAGTACCCGTACCATTAGAGACTAAGTATATTATTGAGTTGGCTGACGGTAAAAAGATTGAAGCTACTTGTATACTTCGGGAGTGTCAACTAGAGTTGTCGGGTTTGTCGTTCCCCATCGACCTTATGCCGGTACCTTTGGGTAGTTTTGAGGTTGTTGTAGGCATGGATTGGTTGTCCTTGTATCGCGCGGAGATTGTTTGTTACGACAAGATTATTCGGATTCCTCTCCCTGATGAAGAATTCCTTTCTGTGTACGGTATCAAGGGCGGTGTTCCGCTAAATATCATCTCTAGCATGAAAGCCCTTAAGTGTCTTCGAAAGGGTTATTCGGCCGTTTTGGCACTCTTATCTGTTTCCTCTAGTGATGAGAAGAAGATCGACGATATTCCAGTTGTACGCGAGTTTCCTGATGTATTTCCTGATGATTTATCTGGTCTTCCTCCCCATCGTCAGGTCGAGTTCGGCATTGATCTTGTACCAGGGGCTGCTCCTATTGCTCGGGCCCCCTACCGTCTTGCACCTCCCGAGATGCAGGAATTGTCTAGTCAGTTACAGGAACTCTTGGACAAGGGTTTCATCAGGCCAAGTTCTTCCCCTTGGGGAGCCCCGATTCTATTCGTCAAGAAGAAGGATGGAAGTTTCCGATTGTGTGTGGACTACAGAGAACTGAACAAATTGACCATCAAGAACCGTTATCCTCTCCCACGTATTGATGATCTATTCGACCAACTCCAGGGTTCTAGCTATTACTCTAAGATTGATTTGAGGTCCGGTTATCACCAGTTGCGCGTAAGGGAAGCTGACGTTGCAAAGACTGCCTTTCGTACACGTTATGGCCATTTCTAATTCTTGGTCATGCCTTTCGGTCTCACGAACGCACCGGCGGTTTTCATGGACTTGATGAACCGCGTTTGCAAGCCATATCTTGACAAGTTCGTCATTGTGTTTATTGATGACATTCTGATTTACTCCAAGAACAAGACTGAACACGAGGAACACCTGCGTTTGGTTTTGGAACTCTTGCGACGGGAACAACTTTACGCCAAGTTCTCAAAGTGTGACTTTTGGTTACGCGAAGTTCAGTTCCTAGGACATGTGGTTAATGAACTAGGAATTCATGTCGATCCAGCTAAGATCGAAGCGATCAAGGACTGGGGAGCACCAAAGACGCCAACTGAGGTGCGGCAATTCCTAGGCCTTGCGGGCTATTATCGTCGTTTCATTCAGGGGTTCTCGAAGATCGCTCAACCCCTCACCACTCTTACTCAGAAGGATAGAAAATTCGACTGGGGTGAACCACAAGAGTCGGCATTTCAAGAACTAAAGTCTAAACTTTGTTCTGCTCCTATTTTGTCCTTACCTGAAGGCACTGATGATTTCGTTGTTTACTGTGATGCTTCTATTCATGGTCTCGGTTGCGTATTGATGCAACGCGAGAAAGTGATTGCATATGCTTCTCGTCAACTCAAGGTGCACGAGAAGAACTACACCACCCATGACTTGGAGTTGGGTGCAGTGGTTTTCGCGTTGAAAATTTGGAGACATTACTTGTACGGTACCAAATGCACCATCTACACCGATCACAAGAGTCTTCAACATATTTTCGACCAACAACATTTGAACATACGACAGCATCGTTGGATTGAACTCCTGAACGACTATGATTGTGCCATTAAGTACCATCCTGGCAAGGCGAATGTTGTAGCAGACGCCTTGAGCAGGAAGGAATCAACTAAACCTCGTCGCGTTCGGGCGTTGCAACTCACCATTCATTCATCTCTACCTGATCAACTCCGTTCTGCCCAGTTAGAAGCTTTGAAGGAGGAAAACCTTAAAGCTGAAACTATGCACGGTGCCGACAAGCACCTCGAGCGAAGGCCTGATGGCCTACACTACTTCGCAGAACGCATATGGGTTCCTTTATTCGGGGGACTTCGGGAGCTTGTCTTAGATGAGGCTCATAAGTCCCGGTATTCTATTCATCCTGGTTCGGATAAGATGTACCAAGATCTGAAGGTGCTTTACTGGTGGCCAAACATGAGGTCGGATATAGCCTCATACGTGAGCAAATGCTTGACCTGTGCTAAGGTCAAGGTGGAATACCAGAAACCGTCGGGTCTCATGCAACAACCTGAAATTCCGGAGTGGAAATGGGAACGGATTACAATGGATTTTGTCACGCAACTTCCTAAGTCACCGAGCGGGAATGATAAGATATGGGTAATTGTTGACCGATTGACAAAATCAGCCCATTTTCTCGCTATTAAGGAGACCGACACCATGGATCGTTTGGCTCGTCTTTATCTGAAGGAAGTTGTTTCGAAGCACGGGGTGCCGGTTTCTATTATTTCGGATCGTGATTCCCATTTCACTTCTCACTTCTGGAAGTCTTTGCACAAGGCTTTGGGTACCCAACTAGACATGAGTACAGCTTATCACCCACAGACTGACGGTCAAAGTGAACGTACGATTCAAACTTTAGAAGACATGCTGCGGGCATGTGTGATCGATTTTGGCAAAGGTTGGGAAGCTCATTTACCGTTAGTAGAATTCTCTTACAACAACAGTTACCACACAAGCATCAAGGCGGCTCCGTTCGAGGCATTGTACAGGCGGAAATGCCGTTCTCCTCTTTGTTGGGCTGAGGTGGGTGAGAGTCAACTCAATGGGCCTGAACTAGTGTACGAAACTTCGGAAAAGATCGTACAGATTCGTAACCGGTTGGCAGCGGCACGGGATCGGCAAAAGAGTTATGCCGATCAACGTCGCAAACCATTGGAATTCCAAGTAGATGACAAGGTACTTCTGAAAGTTTCACCGTGGAAGGGCGTCATACGCTTTGGGAAGCGTGGCAAACTCAACCCTCGGTATGTCGGTCCATTTACGATCCTGGAACGGATTGGACCGGTGGCATATCGTCTTGATTTACCGACGGAGCTCGGTAACGTACATAACGTCTTCCATGTGTCCAACCTGAAGAAGTGTCTGGCTGACGAGTCTCTCATCGTTCCACTGGAAGAGATCAAGGTTGATGACCGTCTTCGGATTCTGGAAGAACCTGTGGAGATTCTGGATTACAAGATTCGTAGCCTACGTCATAGCAAGATTCGCATTGTGAAGGTTCGCTGGAACTCGAACCGGGGACCAGAGTACACTTGGGAACGGGAGGATCAGATGAAGTCTAAATATCCTCATCTCTTTCCTAAGGAAGCGTTCGAATCGAGATATGTCTCCACTGCAGCTGAATGAATCTCGGGGCGAGATTCCTTTTAACGTGGGGATGATGTGACAACTCGGGTAAATCTCTCTTTTGGTTTCTATCTTTTATTTGTTTCTTTCGTCATTCCTTTTGGTACTTGTGCAATTTTCGAGACGAAAATTCTTTTAACGTGGGGATGATGTGACACCCGGCGAATTCTGGTTAACAACGTTGTCTAGATGAAAGTCTACCTTAGCGAGTCACGCGTATATTGTACTTAACTGGGTTAGTTAAGTCGTGTTATGGTTCGGGAACTATTAGTTCAGTATAGAGGATCATCGGATGTTAGTCTAGAGGTTCATTAGATGTCAGTCTTTAACCAAGTGTACAAGTGGTGACGATTCGTAGAATCGTCAGGTCATACGGAACATACAAGTCTCGAGTCCCGGGAATTGGTGAACGAGTGTGAATATGTTTGTTTGCAAGTGTTATGTGTTTACAATCATTATGTGACTTGTCGGTATGTGAAAATGTGTTAACATATGTTAAAACGGGGTTTAACGCGCAAAATACATCGAACCAACCCCTATAGGCGATTAGGGAGGCTAATCGCCTATAGGGCATGCATTTAGGGAGTCATTACATGCGATTGGGGGCTACTCGCATGTAATGACATGCGATTAGGCCCAATTGCATGTAATGTCATGCGATTAGCAGCCCTAATCGCATGTAACTGCTGCACAATCGCATGTTACGTGCTGGACGACTAAAAACAACTATAAATACAATGCTTGACCTCCTAAACTTCATAATAACAACCCTAGTCGTCCCATAACCCGCCCCAACACACACACAACCTCTGGAACGTGATTTTGGATCAAAACACAAGGTTTCAAGCTTATTTCATCAAACCATCACAATCTAAGGTGTGATTCTCATCCATGAAATCTTTATAAACGTTTTTATTAAATCCCTAACGGTCCAGACCTGTTTTAAAACGTATGAGTCTTCTGAAAATCATTAATAATCATTGTTAATTGGATTCTAAGTAGTATGCATGATGTATGTGGGTTTTCAATCAAAAGCTAGGGTTTTTATGATTCTAGATGGATGATTACATGTTATTAGGTTAGTTTCAGATTAATAATGATGGCATGATGATAGAATCTGAGTAATTGTTCATTAGGGTTATGATTATGCATGTTAAGATGATGTTTCATGCTATGTGTATTATGTTTGGATTACATGGTTACATGCAGGGCTGATAGAACAAGGTTAAACGAAGGATTTTGGTTTAAACATGTTTGGTATAGTTATTAGATTGATATTTGATGTTTACACACGTTCCGGATCTGATTTGGAGTGTTAAACGCGCGAAAAACCGGAACAGCTGGGTTACAGGCGATTAGCAACCCTAATCGCCTATGTTAGGGGCGATTAGGAAGCCAATCGCCAGTATGGACTCCCCAATCGCATGAAGTACATGCATTTGGGGGCTAATTGCCTCTGTTACATGCAATTGTGATCCTAAATGCTAGTTAAGTCCTGAAATACATGTCTTATAGCCCTAATCGCCTATAAACTCAAGATTTACATGTCTTATGACCCTAAATGCCTATATTACATGCAATTAGCTTTCCTAAATGCCAGTTGACCAACCTAAATGCTAGTTGACTTTTCCTAATCGCGTGTACTGCTGCTGTAAGTGTAAATTAGCATTCCGAGACCCGATTTGATATCTAGGAACATGCTAGGAACCTCGTAACATATCTAATAACTTGGTAACATATGTTTGGATGTAATTCTGTGATACGTGAACTACGTGCTATAACTTGTTGGTCATTAACATATGTTAAGTATGATTGCATGATTGTATGTTTGAGAGCGTAAACATAACACGGGGAGTCTCGGGTCACCAATGGGATGTCGAGTCTTGTACATTGGGTCAGTTAAACAGTCACGGTGTTTTCAAACGAACTTGGTTATGGTCTGGACATCTAGGGACTAACTAACCTGCGGGTTATTAGTCTAAGTACTTGTAACTGTCATATGTTAGGTCGCCGCTTTACGGGACTAGCATAGCTGCTGAGTTTATTCGTGTTACGAAGTAACGCAACTTAAGGTGAGTTTACGGCCCCTCTTTTAACTGGTTTCACTTTTCGGGGGAGAAAACATGTGTTAAAACTTATGTTTGGTAACTACTGTCATACTATGGGTTTCTATTGTTTACTATACGATCTTTGGAAGTCCCAGGGGGGAACCATGAATGTGCGGGTTTGCACAACGGGGAAATGTGAATAGCGCTATTGGGAGTGACCAACCCCGCTCGTCGACTTGGAGGGTCGGCGGGTGCATATTGTCTCAAACAGGAACAACAGGTTACTACATCGGGCACGACATCTGGTTTGCGAGTTAGTAATGGTTTTCCAATCGTGATAGTAACAAAACATACGCCTAGCTAGCGTACTTTGGTTTTCGATTTGTTATAGTATGGACAGGTTGAACTTGGTACTTGGATTACAAAACCTGTAAACTCACCAGCATTTTTGTGCTGACGTAAACTTTTACATGTTTTCTCAGGTCGCTAAGGTAGCACAATGGAACTAGGGCGCACGCGTCTGCACGACGTCTAGTTAGGATTGCATGGTTTTCAAACATTGAACACTTGGTTTATTTTGGATTATGTTTTGAATAAGCTTCCGCTGTATTTGGGGATTCTAAACTATGTTTTCTTAAATTGCATATGTTCATTTAGACTTGTTTATTGTGATCGTTGGTTTGGATCCTGGTTTGTCATACGCCTCGCGGTAAAACTCCGCAAGTGGATTTTGAGGGTGTGACAATACGCTTAACATATGTTACGATTGCATGTTCGTGTGTTAGGATATGCTAAAACGCGTTTAAACGACAAAACTGGAAAATCTGAAAAATACATGTATAGGTTCGACCTTAAGGGGGGTCGAACCTGGGAATGGAAAATACAAGAAACTTATTCGACCACAAAAGGTTCTCCTTCGACCTCCGTAAGGGGTTGAACCTGGACTGGGTATAAATACCACACTTTGTCATTTTTCATCATTTCACAAACCCTAAACGCCTCTAAACACTCTCTAACAACTTTAATCACTGGGGCAGGAGTTTTTGCTCTTGTTTTTCATGATCTAACCTACAAACATCTTCTAAACAAAGATCTAAGGTGTGTTCTTCATCCTAAATCCTTTTTAAAGCATTTTGATCCGTTTTCATTAAACCCCAAAGGTCCAGATCTGATTCAAACATGTTTTCATGGATAAAAACCTTTCTAACATCTTCCTAAACAAAACCTTTTCATAAACAATGAGTTTTAATACAAATTAACATGTGTTAATGGTGTTTTATGTTGTGTTATGTATTGTTTGATGATCGATTGTTGTGTAGATGTTATAACAATGATCTAGGACGGTTGTTGATGATGATTTGTGATTGAGATAGGTTACAATTGGTTATTGATGATGTTTTGCTCATTTTGGGGATTTAGGGTTAGATCTAGGGCTTGTTCATGATGTTATTGATAATGATATGATTGGGGGTTTTCTTGCACATGATAATTTGAGCATATTGAGCTAATTGATAGATGATTTCGATCGGTTTCCATATCAGGTAAAGGTTGCATGCGTATGATGTGACATTTCCATAATTTGCCATTTTGGGTAACTTGTAAAACGGACGGATTTCGGGATGAAATTGGTAGGGTTTTGTGGGAATATGTTAATGATAGTTGACTGCTGTGATTGGTGATGTTTCGTGATGTTTTCGGATCCTTTAGATGCGTTTTGGTGCGTTTTATGAAGTTTTGCAACAGAGGGTCGAACATGGAACTCATTCGACCCTTTATGGGGTCGAATGTAGCTCAAATGGGTCGAATGTAGCTCAAATAGGTCGAATGTGGATGCCTGGGGTCGAATTAAGACGTGTTAGGGTCGAATAAACATGTGTTAGGGCGAATGAACTTGTGAATAGGTTTAATGGACATCATGAGGGTCGAACCAGAAGCCCTAGGGGTCGAACCAAACTCGGAAATCTTCCGGTTCGACCTTACGACTTCGTATATGCGATTTTTGATGCAAACTAAGTGTGTTATGCTTGAAACTTGTGTGTTAACCTTATGTGCTTGATTTTTTTTTATGTAATGGGTCACCAACGGGATGTCAGTTCTGTCCGGTGTGTCCAGTTAACATTCAAACACACTTTTAAACACGCGTAGTCAAGATCTGGACAATCGGGGACTAGTTAACCTTCGGGTTAGTAGTCAAAACACTTATGCAAGCTTATTGATAGGTCGCCACTAGTTGGGGCTATTGAACACGTGTCGGATTACTCTTTTATTTGAAGACTCAACCTAAGGTGAGTTCACAGCCCCACCCTTTTACTTTTTCATACTTTTGGGGGAGAAACATGCTGTACAAACTTATACACTTACGAACTTATAAACTTGCAAACTTACGAACTTTTAGACCAACATATTACATTATATCGCATGAATACTTAGTGACTATTATTTCATCTCTAAAGTCCTCTCATGTCTTAGTGAACCATTAATATGTGGATACATAGCGGGGAAAGTGTGAATAGATCTATTGGGCCTGGCAAGCACCACTCGGGCCGAATGGAGGTCGGTAGCGGGTGCATATTTGTCCTATATCTTATGGCACCGGGTGATGAACTGGTGACGGGTTTGAGGCATTCTTATTGTTCAGCAGTGGTTCACGACACTATAGTATCATGTAACGATGTCTAGCTAGCATCAGGTATAGATGTAAGGATTGGGTGGTCTAACCTTTAAACATTATCTGACCAGGGTTATTTGGTCAGGGACTTATAGACTTCATCTGACCAGGGTTATTTGGTCAGGGACTTATAGACTTTATCTGACCAGGGTTATTTGGTCAGGGACTTATAGACTTTATTTGACCAAGGGTTGTTTGGTTAGGGTTTTACAAACATTATTTGACCAGGGTTGTTTGGTCAGGGTTTTACAAACATTATTTGACCAAGGGTTGTTTGGTCAGGGTTTTACAAACATTATTTGACCAGGGTTGTTTGGTCAGGGTTTTACAAACATTATTTGACCAAGGGTTGTTTGGTCAGGGTTTTACAAAAATTATTTGACCAAGGTTCTTTTAGGTCAGAGTCTTACAAACATTATTTGACCAAGGTTTATTTGGTCGGGGTCCTATGAACGTTTATTAACCGGGTTTTTCAAACATCGATTTGTTTGGGCGTTCGGGCAAATCCTACTTTTGCAAACCTAAAACTCTGTGACTCACCAGCATTATGTGCTGATGTTTTTAGCATGTTTTCTTAGGTCGCTAAGGTAGCAGCAGTCAATAGGCGGGATTCATTTGCATGGTTTCAAACATTGTCAAACTTTTGGTTTCTCATTTATGAGACGTTTATGCTTCCGCTGTAGTTGATAACACTTTTGAGCTTAATGAATGATTTACGTATCTTGCATTTAGATTGTTGTTTATTGTGACCGTTGACTTGGATCCTGATGTGTCACGCGCCTCATGGTAAAACCTCGCAGGTGGAATTTGAGGGTGTGACACTTATACATATACAACTTGATATATTTTAGATAGTCCTAAACTCGGGGTTCATTATTGATAGCTATTATATGAGACACGACACAGACATCCTAAATCTAGCTGGCCATTACAGCTTTACACTCGTAAACTAATAAGTTGGCCATTACAGCTTGGCAGATCTAATCTAACAAAAGAATAGAAAATATTATCCTTAACCCGAGTCTAGTATATCGTCAATATATCAGATTGTATAGGGATAAACATATATATATGATTATTATTTTCTTCTTCTTATTATTATCAAATCCGAATGTTATCCGTATTATATATATTATATATATATATATATATATATATATATTCGTATAGTCATAATAATAATCCTCGCCGGGTTATAAGACCGGGTTCTATTCCGGTTGATGAGTTGCTTCGGGTATCGGACCTGTCTTCTAAATCGGTAATCGGTTCCTCGCAACAATCATAATTGTTATATCAATAACTAATTATAAGATTGTAACCAATTTAACTAATAAACTTATACTTTACCGGAGATATGACCGAACACTTGCCGGAGAGTGACCGGAATTTAACCAGACTTCCGATTAACATATATCATCCTTCCCTCAATACTAGGTTATCGGTACCTCGTAATAATCATACTAACAATATTACAATTCGGTATTAAAAAGACTAACACCAACATATTTAAATATGTAACCTTTATGATTATACCTCATCAGAGATTCATCGGAATATAACCGGAGACTAACTAGAGCTTCATCAGAATATGGTTGGCTGGATAATAACCGAACCACGATAAGAATATGAGGGGAAACCGAATCAGCCCCATAGCTATCGGATTCAAGACCACACACACAACGATGTGTGTGAGGCTTACAAGATGATCGGGTGGGTTCTAGTTGGTTTATTGGGACTCGATGACAATCACCGGATCTTGGTGACTGTCTGTTTACTAGAATAGAAAGGTTTAACTGATAGTTCAATGGGTTAGGTTCAGTTATAGCGATTAATAGGTAGAAGTGATTACCAGGTTTGTAACAGAAACCTATGAACCAAAAGATGATTCCGGTTGAGTTTATTATCAGGTCAAAGAGGAAGGTATATGGTTTAGGTTGATGGTGATAAGGACCCGATGACAATCATACGGACAGGTTCGACCGGTAGGTTTCAAGGGTCTCACGACAGAAACAAGGATAAGGTTGTGGTGGTTATAGACTCGAGGGAGGAGCTAACCGGAAAATAGGGCGGCGACGGAGGTGGTTTCTGGTCTAGGGCTCTCGACACACACACACACAAGTGTGTGTTGTGTGGCTGTTTATGCAGACAAAGGGAGAACAAGGAGGCTTTTATAGCCTAAGTCAAATTGAGGGTGTTTGGGAACGAGGTTAACAGTTGGGATACAAGGGTGTTTGGTGACAGAATTAAGGCTGCACATAGGTGTTTGGTGATGAGTTTAATAGCGGACAAGGGGCGTTTGGCTACAAACTTTAAAACACTCAAATATTATAAGTTAATAGTCGGGTGGTCGGGTACGAACCGACCCGTTAATGAGAATCGTAACACGCGGGGTGTTACAGTTTGTTAACTTGGATATTGTTAATGTGTTACTTCGCATTAATGCGGTTTTGTAGAGATATTCGGATTTCTTCTTTTAGAAGACTTCTATTTTGTATGTAGTTTGTTAACTTGGATATTTCAGTGAAATTATGTAATTGCAATAATAAGTTTGAATGCTATAACAACATCTTTTGACAAGTAAACAGATATTGGTAAACAGAGTATACAATAAACTCAGGATATCTTTGAACACTGCAAGACTTTGGTCAAACAAATGGTTATTTTATCTTAAAAGATTTTTAGAAAAATCTGACCAAATGTTTAGGCAAAAACTATTTTTAAAGATAAAATTTTTATTATAGTGATTTATTATTTGTAATTAAATCTCAGTTGAACATTAAGATTGTGGACTGACAAATAATAAATACAATCTTGTCTTTAGGATAATAACTAATTTTGTTTGTTAACTTGGATTTGTGAATGTTACTTTGCAATATAGCATTTTGTATTGCTATCCCACCTGCTTCATTTAGAAATTTTGTTGTTATAAAATGTATTATCATTCAAGTTATTTAAAAAGAAACTATAATTATATATTTTATAGATGATGATATTCTTTTAGAAGTTTTGTTGTTATAAAATATATTTTCAGTCAAGTAATGGAATACCAATAATAAGTGTGATAGTTAAAAGCAATAATTATAAGAAAAAATAACGAGCCCAAATGATTTATAGATTAATTTTGTAAAACTAAATAGTTTTTAATGTTTGGTTAAATAAAAAAAAAGATCAAACATAAATTAAGGGTAACAGTTTTTAGTTATTTAATAGTAAAAATAAGTACCATACACAATAAATAAGCGCTATTTTTATAAATAAAATAATCTAGATCCTTCATTTGTACAATGACCCTCATAGACTTTTAGGTCTCGACTGCCAAATAATAAATACGACCTTGAAACTTCGTTTTTAAACTCACGCGGTATTGTTTATTTATTTGTATTTAAATAATGTATGTTATCACTACTAATTATCAAGGGAAACAATAGCACAAATGGATTTAGATTTGTAGGCACAAATGTATGAAATTGGTAAGTACAATGAATTCAGGTATTCAGATGAAATGCTCTTAATGGAAATGTTGGACCAAACTATTGCTCATGAAGAATTCTTTAAGCCATATCATGTTGCAAGTTGGTTTTACTCTCATGACTTTGAAATAACAATAGTTAACTATGAAAATGGTTTGGAGAAATTATTCAAGCGAGAGAACATAGAGTATTCAAACGACTTGGAGTTTCTTAAAGAACGGGACCAGAAAAGAACAAGTAACATTAATCGGAATACATTTCATCTGAATCTGGAACAAATGATTAGGGCAAGGATAATGTATTTGAAAGTGAAGGTGGAACAAGTTATGGAAGAGTCATTCTCTTATTGGAGTTCAAGTGATGAAGATGATGAAATTTAAATGTTTTTATATGCTTGCATGTTCAAATATGAATATTATTATAATGTGGTTATTTTGTTTATAATGTTTATGGTTTGTGATTGAAAAATATTAATGTTAAACTAGATGGTTATTATCTATGTTTTGTTTGAATATGTGGTTTATTCCATAACCTTTTCTATTTATAAAAAAAAATAATAACTAATTAAGTTAAATAAAGTTTATTAAAATTTGCTATATGTAAAACCGTGAGTAATTATTACCAATGTTTTGGCGGTTAGGCTTCATCATTTGTAACACATATCAAGATTTTAAATATGAAGTTGAAAAGACTTCTGTAATTTAAATACATAGTGAAATCTTAAGAACAAATTGAATCATCTAATAAAAGGTGTTGTTAACTAAAGTAGATGCACATAATAATATGAACTAGAATAATATTAGCACAAACGATACCAATTGTTAGTATTTAAGTTTAATTTATTATTTTGTGTATTAACTATAAAACATTAATAATGACGTTTGATCTGATAATAACATTGTATATATTTATCCTTCTGTTATTTCAACTTTCGTCAATGTTTTCAACATTCGTCAATGTTTTCAACATTCGTCAATGTTTTCAACATCTGCTAACTTTTCACCACTTTTCTAAACGTCTGCTCTGTCAAATGTATGTTGCTCAACAAATATATTGATAATATTTCTAACATCTATTCAGAGCAATAATTAAATTTTTAAGAGTGAAGTTATACTAATCTTCCCTTATAAACTTCCTTTCAGTGCTTTCAAGATTGAAGTGAATATTATCAAAGAAGTAATATTGGTCATCGTACGTTGATTTCAAGATTCAAGATGACATCTTCTAATAAAAGAATACCAGTTAAGATTGGTCGAAGACAGATCCCACTTTCTTTATGCTTTGCAATGACAATAAATAAAAATCAAGGACAATCGCTTGAACGTATTGGTTTGTATCTTCCATGTATTGTTTTCAGTCATGGACAACTTTATGTTGCTGTATACAGGGTAAAAAGTAGAAAGAGCTTGAAGATTTTGATTTATGATAAACAAAAATAAGTTTGTACAAACACTATTAATGTGTTATACAAACAAGTTTTTCATAATATTTGAATAACTAACTTTGTCATTTTGTTTTGTTTATATTGACATGTTTACATATCATTATCTTTGGTCTCTTTCTTTTTTTGTGGGTTTGTAAGTTAAATTGTTTATGTTGTTTAATGAATTTAACAGTGAAATATGGAAAGAAATGCATAAAGTGCAGTGGAATAAACTATAAAACATAACGAATGAACTTTGATTTGATAATAACTTTTTAAACATGTCAGTTTGTTTCAACATGTTTCAGTGCTTCCAACAGATGGTGTGTCATCATTGTCTTTTTTTTTTTCCAATATCTATTCTGTCCAACAGACCTTTCCATGCATCTGTTTATCTGGTCTGTAAAGTGGCAACTGTTGATTTATCCGTCTGTGGTTTTAACATCCTTCAGTGTTTTCAACATCTGATCAATATCTATCAGTTGTCTCTCTTCAACGGATCGGACCTTAGTAAACAGATTTTGCTTACAACAGATGATTGACTTCTTGATTTGTTTTTTAGTAAACAGACATTGGAGACTAATTTTATTAAAAAATGATATTGAATTCCCGTGTTTTCACACGGGATTTCAGCTAGTCTATAATTATAACTCACTTAAACACCTCATGATAATTAATATACACACCGGTTACTATAATTTCCTTGAGTTTAGCTTGACATTTCTAACATCAGTCCGTATCCATTCATGAATGTGTCAAAGCCAAGTTCAAGCTTCTTGAAGGGCGCTAAGTTAACACTCATAGATGTAATTCCTTCTATTCATGTTACTACATTAAACTTCACCCAAATTCAAAAGTAAAATCTTCAACATCCTTTCATTCAACAAGGCTGAACACAATTCTTGAGATGATTCATAATTTTGCTTCTAACATCGTATTAGCTTTCATTGACGCCAAAACACGAGTCAATAAGTGATTCTCCAAAAAGCGACCAGATTTTAAGGAATAAGGATAAAGACATGTAGGTTAGACTAGTTAGTCCGGGTTATATGTGTTCTCAGGACCATAGAGGTCCAATCAAGTAGGCTTGGTGTTTACTGATACCGCGTATCTACAGATGATGAATCTTTCTTATAATCTAATAAAATACAATTCGACTTTCCTGGGCAGATGCCACTTATAAGTTGCTAATTGACAGTTCTAACATTTGGCCCCTAAAGCTACTCTTACCAACTATAAATAACCATCCAATATAGCTAATTCTAATCCGCTCTAGCTCGTTCAGAAAGGATATTAAATGGCCATGAATCCGAGGGTGACGGGTACCTAGCATGTGGTTTGCTCACATTTGGTCCGGGCTGCTTTGTTACGGCTTCAGGGATCTTGGACTCTGCGAAAAGTTTCGGGTCATTTTGCAGGGGCAACACAATTACAGGACGAACAACAGGGTTGCCTTCTGAAGCCCATAAAGACTGGGGATGAAGATGAACTCTCTCATCTATCTGACGTTGTAGCTTTTTGATATGGGCTTCCATGACATTGTTTTCTTCTTTTAATTCATCCTTCTCAACAACAATCTGTTCATTCATATAGCAAACAACTATATTTCAACAAAACAAATACATTCATTCGGATACAATAAGGCTATGGGGTGTGGTTACACCTTCCCCCAACTCCCCCAAACTCCACATCAGCGTCACGTCAATTTCCCCTTCCCCTCCCCCAAACCAAGGAAACGGTTCCCCAATCTTCCCGCTTCCCCATTCTTTTTTTTCTTTTTTTTTTAAGAAGATAAAGAAAAAAAGCACACAAAAAGAGCTCGGAGAGGGAAGGGAATTTCCCCGAAGTCACCGATTTTTTTTTTGTTGTAGGGGAACACCAAAGTGTTCACCAAGACCACACCATACGGTCTAAGAAAAATTTTATGGCCAGTTGCGTTTTTAGTTAAAACTTAACTAATTTGACCAGTTAAAAATAAAATAACTCGAATTGACCTGCTTATCGTTTAATGGGCAAACAGGTGGTAAACAGGCTGTAATAAATGGGTTACAACAGTAATTTTAAAAAGAAAAATAATTTGTTCTAATTTTTTAATGGTTAGCAGGTTGACTTTTTTAATTAAACGTGTCAACCCAAACATGACCTGTGTAATTTAACTGTGTTGATCAGATCAACCAGAATACGACATATTTATTAAATTGACCTGCTTATTAAACATGTTAGACTTTGACAACCCAAAACATGATTAATTTGATAACTTACGTATTTCGATTCGGCTAAAAGAACCGAATTCTCTTTCTTAAGAGAATCAACTTGAGCTTGCAGATCCTGGATGATTCGAATCGTATCGGTCAATGCAGAAGACTTCCCAGTGTTCTGATTCGCCGATTCTGCAAGCAATCAAACAACCTTTATATAATGCTGTTACTTCTGAAACAAACAAACAAACAATAAACAAAACCATAACTATTATTAAACTCCATACCCAAAGCATTAGTAAGGTCGAGAAACAAATCATTCATATGATCACGTTTCAGCTTCTCTCTTTCAGCTTTATGAATTTTCCTATGAACCTTTGCACCATTCTTTTTACTGAAACAAAATTATAAACCGAACCCATTAATTCAAACAGAATAAATTTAAAAAAAATATATATATGGCAAAAAAAGACCATATATTAAATGAATGATCAGACAGTACCTGCAACCCGATTTCTTATTCGCTGTATCGACATTTTCGTCCGTAGAAACCGAACCTTTCATATTTTCAATCCAAATTTTGATGAAATACGAAAGGTTGATTTTACACTAAGTTTATTATTATTATTATTATTATTATTATTATTATTATTATTATTATTATTATTATTTTAATCAAAATGGTAAAGAGGAGAAGCAAAATTGGGGTAACATTTGGAGAAATGAAAAGAATGTAGAGGGATTTTATAAATAATTGTACGTGTAGACTAGATTATTATTATGATTATTATTATTATTATTATTATTATTATTATTATTATTATTATTATTATTATTATTATTATTATTATGATGAGGAGTTTAGTTTATGGTGTGTATTTGGGTGAAGGGGATATAGATTATGAAGGATGGCACACGAAGGCGTGTGCCAAGCATCCGTCCTTTGCATGCCGATTGGTGGGTACGTAGCACGTCACGTGGTGGAAATGGAATTAAGTAAACGACGTTGCACGTATGATATAGTTTTGTAACATTTGATAAATCCATAGCAATTTTCGTTTTTTTTTTAATTTTGTTTTTGTAATAAACTAGGTTTAAACCCGCCGCGCGTTGCCGCGGCGGGGGCGAACGGGTTACTGCGTCATATATAGCCGTTGCACGTAACGTACCATGTCCGTCATCTCATTGCCACGGATGGGAGCGCCACCCTCGCTTTGACAATTATAATCACTTAGCACACAACGGGAGACACCCAAATCCTCGTCCTCGTCACCGTCAACCTGTTGTAAAAGAGTTAGAGTTAGCAAATAAATGGATTTTACAATTAGAAGGCTACAAATGTCACCGAATAACTAAATCCCATAACCCCAACTATTTATTATAAACGCTACATTTCATGAGATTATAAAGCCTACTCATAATCGGATTTAACAACACGAAGAAGGTTAACCACGTGAAACATAACACAATAAAATGGTACCTCTTGGTGTCTACAGTTGTCGGAATGTTGGTTGTTGCTACCAACCTTTATTGCCACAAATTCACTATTCTAAAGTCTAAACCATCAAAGTGACCAAAAAGCTGACCAGCAAGAATGCCTAAAGTGCATTGAGACTCCGTTGGATTGGGGTTAGGGCTTGATGTCGAAATATATGTCATCGTCGTCTGTCGCTGACTTCATCGTGTCAACCGTCCGAGTCATCAAAGTTTGTAACCTGTACGGATAACCTAAAATCAAAATTTCTGCCACATAGTTTGTTAAAGCTTATAATTTAAAATCACATATGGTTTTACCATATAAACAATTAACGCACACATACACATTTGAATAAACAAAGTTGGATACACCAACAAAACAAACGAAACTATCTCAAAACTGTACAACTATCTCCATACCCCAAAGGAAAAAAAAAAAAGCTGTGACCCTCTTGTTCTCTCTCTCTCTCTCTCTATCCTTCCTCCTCTCCATTCCACTACCATCACCCTATTAACTGTCGCCACAACGACGATCATAACCACAGCCACCACCCCAACCACATTCATTTACCAATTTCAACCTTGTAATCGTTGATTCTCCATCTCTCCAGGTACCGGAAATGAGTTTACCTTTTTAAAAATCCGATCCCGCCGCCGTAGATTTCATCCACATCCGACAACCACCACGAAAACGTGACAACCAGAACATTATAACCATCTAGACACCACCGCCACTAACCGTCGGTGCATTGTAAACTACCATCGCAACCGTTGCAAGAAACCACTACGACCAACAACTCGCAACGCTGATTCATCGCCGGAAACGAAGAGCACCACAATACAACCGCCTAGCCTCCTCTCTCCCTCTGGTTCTCTCTCCGTCTCCAACGATCGACAGCGCCGTGGTCACTACCGGAAGCCTGGTGTTTGGAGAAAGGGGAAAACTGTATCGTGCAACAATCGTCACCTTACACGCGTAATCGTCTTCTTCATCCACTCAATAAACCTCGTGATCGTGTTTAGTAGAAATGAAGTGGGAGAAATGAGGTATAACATAGAAGAAGGTGGTGGGACACGTGGGGGTAAGACCATAAGACATGGAAGCGTCTTCGCCGCCTTAGAACCGCTGGCCTTCGAGAGAGGGGATATATATGAAGAGGTACTGCTTTAAAAACTTGTACTTCGGATAGAATGCGCTTGAACTACTTGTATTGAGGGAAACAGTAACTTGCCCTCACATCCAAAGTTACCATTTGTATATATACTAGTATTTTACCCGCCGCGCGTTGCGGCGGCGCGCGACGGGTATCGACCTAACCACTATGCTACCCTTACCTTTGTATAAAGATTTAGCGGCGTCAAAACAAACACTAATTATTATGGGGCTGTTTGGTAGCCTCTTAATAACCATTCAGAGGCTACCTCTTAATGGTCCATAACCTCTGAATGGTTAAGAGGTAGCCTTAAGTCTGAATGGTTAAGAGGCAAGCATTAAGATGTTATCTTTTAACCATTCATACTTAAGATTATATCCTAACCATTAAAAGGCTATGAACCATTCAGATGTAGCCTCTTAATGGCCATTCAGAGGCTACCAAACAGCCCCTATATCAAAGTCTAGACCAACTGACAACGTACAATATGAAAATGTACTATATCTGATCCGACTCATGAAAATGTTCATTTCAAGATCACTAAACGTTTTCAAATCCATGAAATTGTGACCAATCGGAGCTATGAAAATAACCAACAAAGCTCATGAATAATGCTAACTCATTTGTAGTTTTTATAAACATCTAATCTAATATTAATAAAGAAATTTACAAAATCACGGCATAAACTATAATTAATCTCTTTAACGAATTAACCATTTTGTCTACCGCACGAAACTATGGTCTAAATATGCATTGGGAAATATGATTTAGTTACTATCTAAGGAAAAAAGGAACCTAGTAATTTTTTAAGGTCAGTAACCCACTAACCCTTAAGCTAATTTTTTATATAGAAACAAATAATTCTTCAGCTATTTTATATTCACTTTGTTGGGTTCATATCCCTAGTCATCTAGAGATCCAACGGACAAGGATTGACATTTTCCTTTAACACACAACCCAGGGCATAAACGTTTTCATTATCCCCCTCCAAACCAACTCCCTCACTCGCTTCTACTTCAACCCGAATTAAAAAGACATTTTTGTACTATGTTTGTCGGTGACTGACGAATCAGCATTGTCTTTTAATTAAGATAAGCACCGTCGATCGTCACATCGTCGGCCACCACCGACCCGTCGCCCTCATCTTCTAACAAACCTGTACAAATGTCACCAGAGTTTCCCTATCGCTTCCGACTCCGGCGTCCACTCCTCCGCCAATCTTTGTTGGAAGACTGGGTTTGTCGTAGCACCGCCACAGTCCGGTGTACACCATCGTCGGATACCACCCTCCACCTAAACCGGAAGATGGCCACTCTAACCCAACACATCGATAAACGGGCCGATAAACAACAAAGAAGGACCAGATGGGGAAGCACACGGAAGCTGAGGGATTAAAATGATCATTACCTGAATATGGAGGGTTGGTAGGCTTGCCGACGCGGGCCTGCAGTCATCGACGACGTCATTTATTTTGTCCACGCCGACTTTGTACTTTAGATATATAGGTAATATAATGTCAAGTGATTTTTAACAATGTTGGATTTTTTTTTTTCTTATAACTGAAGGAGGTGGTTTGGGTTTAACACTTCTTTTGAAGTTAAAATTTGATAAAGGAGTTTAATTTCTAAGAAATTATTATTGGTAATATCAAGTCCAAGAATTGATAATAAGAATACGGACATGAATGCGAATGGAATAACTCTTCAATATATTAATAAAAAAAATATAACTCAAAAATTGATGATAAACTCATAAACCATAACTCAGTTTCTCTCTACACTCTTCTATATACATAATGTCTAACCCTAACTTGGTTTATATAGACTAAGGGGGTGTTTGGGATTGATTATTCAAAACAGATTATGCGTTTTGGAAAAGCAGGGGTGGAGCTACTTATAGATTATTGCGTTTTGGTAGCTTAAAAAACTGATTATCTGCGTTTTCAAAACGCAATCCAAACACTAAAAACTGATTATCTGTGTTTTCAAAACGCAATAACCTAAAAATCAGATTCAAAACGCAATCCCAAACACCTTCTAAGTCTAACTTGCTTTTTGAAAATAAAGCAAGTCTAACTGTCTAACCCTAAGTCTAACTTGCTAGCCAAGACATTACTACATATAATTATAACATAATTAGGAAACTTAACCAACTATGATCAACTTGTCATTATTGATCCTCCAAGTTAACCGACTTGTAACTTGAAGTATGCAAATTACCAACATAATATTGTTATTGAAAACAAATTTCATCAACGTATATATTCAAATTTGAAAGAATTGAATTCTACCGAAGTGAGATGTATAATACACGTGGTTGGCGTGTGCCCCGCTATTCTTGTGGTACGGGTGACGATGACCAGGTGATGGTGTGGGCGGTAGTGGTGGTGGTAGTGAAGTCGGATATGTAATTCTTTGATTGAATTGTTTTACATGGTGAAGTTTGAGAAAATTATTTCTTGACTGAACATGTTAATTATCTTTGAATTCGGATTACGATTCTAACAATTATGTAAACCAAATAGGTTAGGAATGCGATTCTCGGTCGATTCAACAAAACCATTAGTGATCTAAATAGTAACTCCACTTCTGACTTAACAACAAGACATATGTGGACAGATGAATTCAGCAAGTCTGAAATCAAACATATCATCGTGATTCATGCCATTTGTTAATCTTATTTGTTTGGGATCATTTATATAATGTATTATAATATAATTGAAAAGGAATAAAGATTTCAATAGAAAGATGCTGTTTATAAGTAAGAGCCAATAAAAAACCGGATTAATATTATGAACAGAAAGTTGGATTGTGAGCAAACTATTATTGGCCCTCTACAAAATTATGGATCAAAATAATCAATAAAAAAAGAACAACAAATTGGTACTCTATCGTGAGGCCGTTAAAGCTTTATCATATTCGACTACTTTTTTTCTTATAACTGAAGGAGGTGGTTTGGGTTTAACACTTCTTTTGAAGTTAAAATTTGATAAAGGAGTTTAATTTCTAAGAAATTATTATTGGTAATATCAAGTTCAAGAATTGATAATAAGAATACGGACATGAATGCGAATGGGATAACTCTCCAATATATTAATAAAAATATATAACTCAAAAATTGATGATAAACTCATAAACCATAACTCAGTTTCTCTCTACTCTCTTCTATATACAAAACTAGTTTTTATCCCGGGAGCGTCCCGGGTTGAAATATCTAATATGACATAATAAAATATATTATTATTATTATTATTATTAGTATTATTATTTTAAACAAATCACTGCCATAAGTTATCATATTCAAATATAAAAAAAACGAATCTTTGCGCCGGGGTATAAATCTAGTGCTATTACAAATTAATTCGGAAGTTTGTAATCGATCATTCTAAAAAGAACTAACATGAAATAAGAAAAAAAAGTTAATTATTGAAATATCGAACGCATTAGTATAAGGGTTATGTGATGCGTTAAAAAATTCATGGGTATATGATCGGGTATATAATTTGGGTATTTGGGTATGTTGTTTCGGGTAATCGGGTCGGGTATCACCTAATCCCAGACCCGACCTAAACCCACAATTTTTTTTAAACTAATCCCAAACCCGACACAATACCTGTCGGGTTACAAAAAATAGTCATTTTTTCTCCGTTTTTTATATAGCACTATGGTACTCGTTGGAAAGATAATAAAATGCTCGTTAATTTGGTGTAATTTTTTTCTTTAAAAAATCTCGTATATAAAAGATATTAACGTTTAAAAGTTATGGGAGGAAACATGAGAGAAAAAATAGTAAAGTTTTAATATTTAGATTTAGTAGATTAGGTATTTAATAGATTAGGTTAAAGATTATAATAGATTAAGTTAAATCATATTTATTCCATTGTTTTAATTGGTTTACACTTGCCACATCACATCCTATGTGGCATCTCTCAAATGAGAGATTACATAAGAGCATGACATGTAGGATTAATCCCTTTGCAATATATATATATATATAGATATAGATATAGATATAGATATAGATATAGATGTCTAACCCTAACTTGGTTTATATAGACTAAGTCTAACTTGTTTTTTGAAAATAAAGCAAGTCTAACTTGCTAGCCAAGTCTAACTGTCTAACCTTAAGTCTGACTTGCTAGCCAAGACATTACTACATATAATTATAAAATAATTAGAAAACTTAACCAACTATGATTAACTTGTCATTATTGATCCTCTAAGTTTACCGACTTGTAACTTGAAGTATGCAAATTACCAACATAATATTGTTATTGAAAACAAATTTCATCAACGTATATATTCAAATTTGAAAGAATTGAAGTCTACCGAAGTGAGATGTATAAAACACGTGGTTGGCGTGTGCCCCGCTATTCTTGTGGCACGGGTGACGATGACCAGGTGATGGTGTAGGCGGTAGGGGTGGTGGTAGTGAAGTCGGATATGTAATTCTTTGATTGAATTGTTTTACATAGTGAAGTTTGAGAAAATTATTTCTTGACTAAACATGTTAATTATCTTTGAATTCGGATTACGATTCTAACAATTATGTAAACCAAATAGGTTAGGAATGCGATTCTCGGTCGATTCAACAAAACCATTAGTGATCTAAATAGTAACTCCACTTCTGACTTAACAACAAGACATATGTGGACAGATGAATTCAGCAAGTCTGAAATCAAACATATCATCGTGATTCATGCCATTTGTTAATCTTATTTGTTTGGGATCATTTATATAATGTATTATAATATAATTGAAAAGGAATAAAGATTTCAATAGAAAGATGCTATTTAAAAGTAAGAGCCAATAAAAAACCGGATTAATATTATGAACAGAAAGTTGGATTGTGAGCAAACTATTATTGACCCTCTACAAAATTATGGATCAAAATAATCAATAAAAAAGAACAACAAATAGGTACTCTATCGTGAGGCCGTTAAAGCTTTATCATATTCGACTACTTGTTATAAGATACAAATGAAATTAATTTCTTTGCTTTCTATTTTTTAGAAGGCCAACTCCACATTTTTTAACACCATACGGAGCGGAGGGGCAATGAGGGGATGAAGCGTCATATTGCACTTGTGAGGCCCACGTGTAAAAAGTGAAGATTGTGAGAAGTGGAGGGGGAGGGAAGAGGGGGGGGGGGGGGGGGGGGGGAATGTCACGTGAATATTATTTTATATTTTTATTAAACTAATTAAAAGACACATTTTTACTAAAAAAAACATAATTAAAAACCATAATAATTAATAATAAAGGGGGGGGGGGGGGAATGTCACGTGAATATTATTTTATATTTTTATTAAACTAATTAAAAGACACATTTTTACTAAAAAAAACATAATTAAAAACCATAATAATTAATAATAAAATTAAAAAAAAAAGCGTAGAAAAAAAAAACATCAAAAAATACACCTAAAAAAAACTACATGTTATATTTTGATATGATCTCGCGCTTCATGGCTAACATCATCTCTAACTCTTGACCGCTTAGGTGATCGACGGACATGGCAAGAAATTTCATATCTTCGCCATTTTCGCGCTGTTCTTTTATACTCAATTTTTTTTTCAAAGGCTTCGCGAATGGTTCTTTTCTCCTCGAGCCTTTGTTGTTGAATTGTGTTGAATTGGACGATGTTGGCATTTAAATCGGCCAAGTCGTTGCTGTAAGCACCTTTGCCCGATTCAGAACCCGAACCCAAAGCAGAGGATTTTTGCGCCCTCTTTTTGGACTTATCTCGACCGGGTGAGCGATTCAATTCCTCATCAAACTCGTCATCATCCAAGTTAATTTTCTCCAAGTTTTCACGTGTACCCGAACGGTTATGAGATGAATTTGTTTAAGCACCTTTGCCCGATCCAGAACCCGAACCCAAAGCAGAGGATTTTTGCGCCCTCTTTTTGGACTTATCTCGACCGGGTGGGCGACTCAATTCCTCGTCAAACTCATCATCATCCAAGTTAATTTCCTCCAAGTTTTCACGTGTGCCCGAACAGTTATGAGATGAATTTGTTTTCGTTCTTTTTGACGAATCGGTTGCAGTGGGAACCCTCGCCCATTTTGAATGGTTTTTGGCGACTTCCCAACAATGCAAAAAAGTGAACTCTAAAACCTTTTCTTCATGGTTTGACATCGGACGAATCGGTGGTGTATTCGGGTTTGGGATGAAGTTGTATATGGGTTGTTCGGGTCAAAGCCTCGGTTGAACGGGTTCATTTTTTTAAAAAACTATGATGAGAAGTATAAAAATATATGAAGAAGTGTATAAAATAGGTGAAGAAATGTATGTGAAGTGGGTGTTGTGTGAAATAATGGGGTTATATATAATTTTTTTTATTACCGTTAAAAACCAACGGTTACTTTTCAAAAAAAAAAAAAAATTATAATCAACCGGTCAAAAGGAATGGCCCAATCATCGCCTGCCACGTGTCCCCCCTTGCCCCCACGCAGGTGGAATCCTTTCCCCCAAGGGGCTTCCCCCCTCCACGCCCTTGTGGGGCGGTACAAGGGCGGTGTTCATGGCGTGAAAGGGTTTCCCCCCCCCCCCCCCCCCCACCGTCTAAACCTATTTCAAATCTGCACCAATCTTTATTATAGGATCAACTACTTAGAAAGCAATGTAATGAAATGTACTGAAAATATAGAGTAATTGGCCAAATTCGTCGTTGAGGTTTGGTCAATATTGTTAGATCCATCCAAAATACGAATTTTTGACACCTAAACCGATAAGGTTAGAAATCTAGTGCTAAATCCATCCAATTTGCAAACTTTGTTAAATCAGGGGCATTTTGGTCATTTCCCATAATTTTTTTCCGTTACATTCCCACCCATCCGACATCCCCTTTTAATCATTTTAATCGGATTATGAACTAATTCATAATATTCAACAAATCTCATAACAAGCATGATTCATGGTGAGTGATTCTTTGTTCGCCTGTAGGCTTTCATTTTTCTTTTTGTGGATGGTTAATCATCAAGCACAACATAATTAAAGTCTTTTTGTAACTTATTGAAAGTATCTTTTAAATTCATAACCAAAAAGTGAAAACAAAAAGTGTTTATGCTGGTAGCCATACATCTTATTAGCTTTTCAAAAAAAAAAAAAAAAAAGAAGCCAATTGACTTTTTAAAATAAGTCAATAATAAACTATTTTTCAACTCAATGTTAAACACCCTCTAAATGTATTTTTAGGAGTAAACTTTCAAAATGGTCCATGAGGTTTGGCTATATATGCTATTTTAGACAGGATAGTTTTTTTTTTATCACCGGGAGCTCAATGGTTTCATTTTAATGCCATTTTGAACCATTTCCTAAACGGGGTTAGTGAAGTCAGTTAATTTCAGAGGCAAAATTGTCAATTCACGTTATATCTTTAAAATCGTCATTTTTACCCCTTCCTCTCTTCCAACTATGCTCACACTCTCTCATTCATTTTAAAAAAAAACCTAATCTCCAAATTGAACTACAGTTTATAGTCTGTTATCCAAATGAAAAGTCGAATGACCCGTCCAAACATTTACATGTAAATCTTGATTATTATCATTACTTTTAGAAGGTCCTTGCTATTATCAGCAATGATCATTGAACCCATTTCTTGCTCACAATTTGACCCGTTAACAAAACTTGATTTTCGATTCTAACATAAACGACCAAATTGAAGAAAGTTTTACAGCCAAAGGGCAACTCGAGTAACAATGTAACGTTTGCTTACTATGTTTTGTCGACCCGTTATGATCAACTTAATCACAATTTGGACAAAGTAATACTTTTTTCCTATATACATATAACCAATGCGGACTTCGAATTGCACCTGTCACATAAAAGTGCTTGTGAATGGCGTTTCGATAATGAATTCGCATAATGAACTCTACGATAACACGATAAACATAAGTAGGTTGCATTTGATCTACAAGACACCATTGATCTTGCTTCCCCACAATGAACACAATGGTAACCCATTTCTTGTTCCTTTTGAATATTATTAATCCCCTTTGTTTAAAACATAAGGCTATATTAGATACCTGCACCAGTGTATAATGAATGGGAAAATTGATAATCAAAAATGGATTTTTTTTCTTCTTTTTGACCCAAAAACGAAACACTTTATTGATTCAGAAGATGTTCTAGAGTACATTAATGGGCCAACAAGTTAAATCAAGAACAATATATTGAACAAATTTGCGTGTCATGATTAAAAAAATATCTTTTATAATAATTGAATTTTTTAGCATCTAAAAATCCTATCAGAAAGTGAAGGAATGATCAAGAAACACGATTTGAAGTGAAGGAGAAAGTGTGAGCATGGTTGTTAGGGGGAAAAGGGTTAAAATGAGGGTTTTAAAAGATACAATGGGAATTAACAATTTTACCTCTGAAATTAATTGAATTCACTAACTTCGTTTGAAAAATACTTTAAAATGACAATAAAATGAAACTAGAGGGTTCCCAATTTATTTATTTATATATTTATTTTTTGAACCACTAAAGATAAGTTAGTTTACTCGTATTTTTAGACAAGAGGGAGTGGGGCGGGAGAGGTGGGCGGTAGGCTGAGGTGGAGGCGGGAACACTGCCCCCTTGGGGCGGAAAGGAGGTGGCGGGAGGAGTAGGCGTGGGAGGGGGGAGTGGATGTGAGGTGGCACCATATCATTGGTTCTTTGTTTTTAATAACCGTTGGAAAAAAATGAAAAAAACTAGCCGTTGGAACATTAATTTTATTTTTATTTTTTTAAACTAACTGCTATATATATATATATATATATACACACATACATATACATTTGGCTACAATCACAATCCCAAACACCAACCCAAATACAAACCTAAATCATGGCGGCGTGGACTAACCAAGATCAACTCGAGTTGGTGAGGACGTGGATCAACACTAAGGAGAATCCACCAAACGATAGAGAACATTTTTGGCACAATGCATTGGAGGAGTTCAACCGAATTACCAAAACGAACAACCGTACTGTCGATCAGATCGCCGGTAAGTGGTCTGCAATACAAAATAACTGTACGAGATGGCACACAGTCTATGAAGCGACGATGCAGGCGCACCCTGACATTAGCGAACAGATGGCAATTCAACTGACACACGACGCTTATCGTCAACGCTACGACAGCGACTTCAACATCACCGATCTTTTGTCCTGGTCTATGATGCGTTTTGATTTTGTTTAATATTATGTTTTATGTTAGTGTTTGATTTGTAATGTTTAAGGTTTTAATGTTAATGTTTTATTTGTTTTTGTGTTTAATTAAATTAAATAAATAAAAAATTTAAAAAAAAAACATTACATAATTAAATTAGTTAAATAACCATTACATAATTACTTAAACAACCATTACATAATCCTAATTCCTAAATTACTTATTTAAACACTAGATAATTCCTAAATTACTTATTTAATCTTAATTTTCTCCACTAGTAGTTGTCCCAGTCATCGATTGTGTAGTACGTGGGGGACACGGAAAAAGAACTATCGCGACCATCGGATCTCGCATCCTCGAGGATATAGCAGTACTCACGAGGAGGGGAAGGTTGGCTCCGGAGTAGTTCCTCCTCCTCAGCTTCCCTGAGGGCTTCCAAGTCCTCCTCAGTTGGCTCCCCTCGTTGACGGGGGGTGGGGGTAGTTTGGTGGTGGTGGTGGTGGGGGGTGGGGGGGGGGGGGGTGGGGGTGGGGGTAGTCTGGTGGTGGGGGGGGGGGGGGGGGGGGGGGCGACAATATTAGTCGATCCACTTCTCTAACAGCCATGGCATAATCCATGGCCCAGACCCATTCCTCATCCGTGAAGTCATCATCGGCTTCAGGAGGAGGAGGAAAGGTTGGTTGTGCAGCAGAAGGAGGACGGGTGAAGGTTGGTGGTGCAGCAGCAGCAGCAGGAGGAGGAGGATAGAACCAATGTTGTGGAGGAGGAGGAGGATGAGGAGGAGAAGAGGAGAATGGTAGTCTCCGGGGCCGGCCCTGGCCCCGGCGAGAGTACTGCCGGAGATTAGACGGTCCGGCAACTCTTGGTGCAAAACTGCCACTCATATTATTCATTGCTTTGAGGAGGAGGAACAGGTGTGACTAGGAATTTGGATAGGTGATGTATTTATATGATTAGAAATATGACAGTTTGGAGGAAAAAGTTTGAAATTCAAACTTTGAAATTTTAACGGGAGGGAGGGGGGGGGGGGGGAATTTGAAATTCAAACGGTTTGGAACAGTAACCGTTTGAATTTCAAATTTTGAATATAATTTTTTTTTAATATTAATTATTTTTTTATTATTTTATTAATTTAATAAATTTTCGGTTTTAATTATTATTATTATGTTTATTAATATATTAAACTTTTTCATAAAAAAAAACCCAAAAACAAATGCCATATGTCACTTCCCCCACCCTTCCCCCCCTTCCACTCCTCACATTTTCATCTACATAAGTCCCACAAGTGCCACATGACGCTCCCCCTCTCCACTCCCTATGGTCTTAGCAACTAGTTTTTTTATTGACTTGTTTTTGCTGGTCTCATTTTTAGCTTATGCAGTGAACCAATTTGTTAAGATATTTTTGAACCAATAACGAGATAAGCCTGTGTGCAAGTTTGGTTCCAAAATTTAGGGTTTTATAGGAAAAAAATGGGGATGATAATGGTTTGGAATGGTTACACGCTTCCTCCTCCTTCACGGCGGTTTGTGGGTCGCCGGAAACTCTGTTTTGACGGAATATCCTCAGTCTGTACTTCCTCATCAGCCACACATCCCGACGACGCCTCTGTTTCATCTCCTTCCATCAACACGTAATAATAATAATAACCATACATACATACATATTCCTTTATTACTTACACTTGTTGTTTTTTGAGGCAGGCATTGTTGTGATTGTGATTTATAAATTATAATTATGTTGTTGCTTGGTTTTGGGATTTGGGTTTGTGAGAAAACCTAATGCAAGGGGGAATTGGGATTGTGCTTTGCTTTGTACTTTGTAGTATGGTTGTCACTTGTCCAAGGCGAAAAGGTGCTTAGGCCTTAGTATAAGCCAATGTTGCAAAACAAGACCGAGTTGACCGATTACTAGCGGAGTACTCGCTACAGGTTAGGTCGCGGAGTATAGCCGAGTTGGCCGAGTACTCGCAACTCCCCAGTCGGCCGAGTTGGTAGTGCCTAGCGAGTTTTGCAACCATGGTATAAGGCGCTCAAAAAGTGCGTGTAGTAAAAAGTTAATTTTTTTTCGGGTTCTAGACGTGTTTTAGGCTTCTTTAGGGCTAGTTTAGGTTGTTTTGGTCTTTTTGTTTCAGACATGTTTAGACAGTTTTTAGCCGGAATGTCGTCGGAACTTGGCCAGAAGAATAATGCACATGAGGGCCTAAAACTTGGTTTTTTAAAAAGCGACAAGCGCACTGAGACAACAAGGTCTAAAACCAAGGCGCTAAGTGATTATAGTTTTTTTTATTATTTTTTATTTTTTTTATAAACATTTCGTCGGTGTTTAGCTTTCCCTAACCAAAATATAGCAATAAATAAGGGTTATGTATATTTAACATACATATCACCTACGTGTACAACCTAAAAAACATGTTGCGTAACATTTTGCTGCACAGAAACAGGCAATTCTATGAGGCGCGCGCCTCACCTGCGCCTTATGTATAAGGTGCGCCTTGTGTAACCTAAGTGACCTTTGCGCTTTAGGGCGCCTCAAGCGCGCCTCTTTAAATCATGGCCTGAAAGTGGGGCTTTTGAAGTGAAGCAAGAAGGCTGCACTGGTCGTGAAAGGTGGAACTAGGCGCACGCCTGGGTGAGCGTTAACAATAGAGCTTTGTAGTGACATTGAGAATTTGGAGGCCCTAATTGGTATAGCAGCTAATTGGTGTTTGGATTTGAATTATTATGCATTCAAAATGATGAAATTTTGCAATCATGTAGCTATTTTTTATATTAAGCACTTGATTATTTGATTATGATATTTCAAATGTTGTAATCATATAAACATGTATCCAAACACTCCCTAAGCCTCCTTTAAGCCATGTTAACTTGCATTGCCATGTGTATTGCAAGCTTCTGCCACTACCTGTTTTTGAGTTGCATTTTTAGTATATCTTATCTTTCTCTACTCCCAAGTAATTCTTTTTTACTTGCATACTTATAGAGTTGGTGAAAAAACGTTTAAAGATCTGGGAGAGGTTACAAGGGGGTTCCATACAACACGCAGAACGTTGTTAGCAAGTTTATTATTATCATTATGTTACCCCCCTTCAAGATACTCATCAGGTTCAGACAATCCATCTTTTTCCTTAACAAAAGTTTGTTATTATTTGTGTTCATTTTTTTGATATACATTGGTTGTGCAGCTAATGCTTTAGGAGACCCTTCCGTGACAATTGAACAAGTAACACCTGTTGTAATTCCTTCTGGGCCGCTTTTTCCGCCTGAGGTTTGTAACATAGTCACAGGATTCGCTAATGAGCCTGTGTACCGCGAATCGATTCGCCCGTACCGGAATCGGGTACATTCGCGTACCGTTCGCATAGGATTCGCGATCCGATTCGTGAACTTGAGCGTATCCGATTGTGTATAATTTCGTACCAAATGTCACAAATTCGCGTACCGGATTGTCGAATTCGCTGTTTAGATTTAATGCGATTCGCGAATCGTAACTAAAAAGCTTTGAAGGCTGCTGTGTTTTTGAAGTTTGAACTTACAATTATGAACTTGGTTAGTTTGTTTTATGTTTTTTGAAGTTATAATTAAGAACTTTTTTTTGGATTTATGTTTTTGAACTTATAATTAAGAGCTTTGTTTTGGATTATGATTATGAAATGTTTATTGAAGTTATTTGAAAAAAAAAATATATATGGTATAATGTTTATATACGATACGACGTACCAACTTATAGGGTACACCGTACCGCGTACCGAATTGGCGAACCGAATGAACCTACCCCCCCTCGTACCGACTTTTAGAAATGCGCGAATCGCGTACCCGATTTCGTACCACGAACCGAAGCGTACCGCGATTCATGTGACTATGGTTTGTAATTCTGTATAAACTGTTTCCACTTCATGTCTTTTGTGTGTTTGGAGTCTTTTTAAAATCAGACTCTTGTATGTTTTACCCTTATAATGTATGTTTATGGCAGGTAAATTGATATGTGTATGCTTGGCAGGAAAGAATCGTCAACCTTTTTGAGAACAACACTTACTCTGTTGTCAATATATTCGATGTAACTTTACGGCCTCAGCTTAATGTTACGGGGGTAGTTGAGGTAATTGTGGATGAACTTATTTCAATTATGTATTCATTTACATGTTTAGTTTTATCTGATTTGTAGATTATTGGCAGATTCCTGAAGGAAATGGTTCTGGTGTTGTTTGGGATGATGAAGGGCACATTGTCACAAATTACCATGGTGAGGAAAATAAAAAAATTGTCATCCAATTTTTATTTATTTTATTTTTATTATTTTCTTAATAACCAAATATATATGAGGTTGTAAATAGGTGGGTGTACCTTGGGTGCCTTTTGACCCTTAAATATAACACATTTTTTCACGTTGGCGGGTTGAATTGTGATCACTAAATATTGATATTTAGGCTGTTACACAAAGCATCCATTCCTGATTCTCCCTTTCGACTAAATTTTGAGATCATTTTTGGTATAAATGACTAAACTACTTGTATGGTTGTCCAGTTATCGGCAATTCTCTGTCAAGAAATCCAAAACCTGGAGAAGTTGTTGCTCGTGTTAATATTCTTGCCTCAGAAGGGTAAGATTGGTATGTAACATTACATGATTTTTAGTAATTTATATTACAAACTGCCTCACCTCGTTCCTTGTGTGTAACATTAAAAGGGTACAAAAGAATTTCGAAGGCAAGTTGATTGGTGCGGATCGGTCCAAGGACCTTGCCGTCTTGAAGGTAGTTATTTCTTTTATATTTTTTTCAATTTCCTTTTGTAATGCTCATTATCATTCATGTAGGTGGAAGCACCTGTGGATCTGCTAAGGCCAATGCAGGTGGGTCAATCGTCTTTCTTAAGAGTGGGCCAGCAGTGCTTAGCCATTGGAAACCCATTTGGGTTTGATCATACACTCACAGTGGGGGTTATTAGTGGGCTTAACAGAGACATATTTAGTCAAACGGGAGTCACAATTGGTGGCGGTATTCAAACAGATGCTGCCATCAACCCTGGAAACAGGTATCTTGTTCTTTTTATCTTATTTATAAATCACACTTCTACCATTTTAGGGTGGAAGATTTTGTAATATCAGCCGGTGCGTCCTTGTGGGCAAATAGGAACCAATAATTTCACTTATTTAAAAGTATCATAACTCATTAATGCCACTTCTGAGTTGATCAATGAAATTAGCATTTCAATTATGACTTTGGCAGTGGAGGACCTTTGTTGGATTCCAAAGGAAATCTAATTGGGATCAACACTGCCATATTCACTCAAACAGGTATTTTTGTATATTTTTTTTATATTCATTGATATACTAATCTGCAAATGGAGTAAAATAAAATTTGAACACTACCGATGGCAAATTATTCACATTGTAATGTTGACGTGACAGGGACTTCAGCAGGCGTCGGATTTGCTATCCCTTCCTCAACTGTTGTAAAGATAGTACCTCAGTTGATTCAGTTCGGAAAAGTAAGCTGTTACTCTTTCACATTCAGATTAATCATAGCATGTTTTCAATAAATTATACTTGTAATCATTGCTAATTTTATAAAATTTACCTTTTAACTAAAATCAACCCGCTTGTACATACTGAAATTTCCCCTGCTAATTTCCGATTTTGGTATTTTTGTGTTTTTTGTTGCGTTAGTTTTATCTATCAGTTGTCACCATTAATTATACATGAAACTGGTATAGATATATAACTATATATTCATATTTGCGTTAATTCCTGCGCAAGTAATGTTGTGTATCTTGGATGTTAGGTTGTTAGAGCTGGTTTAAATGTTGAGATTGCTCCTGATCTTATTGCAAATCAACTTAATGTTCGAAACGGGGCTCTTATTCTCCAGGTAATACGATCCTTGTCACCAGTAAAACCATTTTGTTTTGTCACTTCATTACATGTTCATTGCTATGTTATAGCCTGAACACGGATGTGTTTGGGTAATGAGTTGAATTGGGTCAATTCTGCAGATGGTTCAAATTGTGTTGCGTCAAGTTGACACCCAAACATTTATTGTCCATTTTCTAAAATTAATATATTAAACCTGGCACTAAAACTATTATACCATGATCAAATCATTTTACTTGAAACCATTTAGGAGGTTGTAAAACTTTTAGATTATATATTGTGCGACCTTCAAACTGTTATTATCATTCTAATATTTTATTCATTTGACCCGTTTAGCCCCACTTACGGCTGTGCGCATATAATGTATATACGTGTCGCCCTTGGGGGCAAAAGTAAAGTTGCACTAATTTTAACGTTCTTTTACTAATTTCGTGAAAGTAACATTGAAAATGACGGGTTAATCATGCATTAGGTGGTGACGTTGATAGCCAAAAGACAAGGGGGTACATGCTCCAATTGGGTTTGTCCCGATTGCTAAGTGTTATGTGCCTTATGTCTAAGGCTTGATACAAAACCACTATTGAGCCGGGGGTCTCACTGGAAGCAGCCTCTCTATTCCAACGGGGTAGAGGTAGGTAAGGCTGTCTATATCTTATCCTCCTCAGACCCTACCTTCGCTTTTGCTATTTTGGTAGGGTTAACCGAGTATGATGATGATGATTCATTTGACCCGTTATCAATATAACTAGATTAAAATTGAACATTTTTTGCATAAATTTTGTTGTATTTAGGTTCTTGCAAATAGCCCAGCAGCAAAAGCTGGTCTTCTTCCCACCTCCAGGGGATTTGCCGGTAATATTGTTCTTGGTGACGTCATCATAGCAGTCGACAACAAGCCTGTGAGTTTTCTCCTATGTCTTTTTTAGTTTCTTTTAAACCGGCCACTAATTATTAACGAAGACGAACGGTGCTATATTTGATTTGATGGATTCAGGTCAAGAATAAAGCAGAGTTTTTAAAAGCATTAGATGAATATAGCGTGGGAGATAAGATCATATTAAAGATACAGAGGGGTAATGAGACCCTGGAGACGCCTATTGCTTTAGGGGAGAGTTCGTGAGAACATAGTTTCTCCTAATCTATTTGTTTTTTGTTAATTACTCCCTCCGTCCCATTTTAAATGTCCCACTTCCAAAAACACACATTTTAAGAAATTTTTTGTTTGTATGTGGTAAAATGACAATAATATCCTCAAAAGTGGTGATTGTGTTTTGTCTTTTATGGGCAAAACTGGAAATTACATTTCCATTTTTGGAAAGGGACATTTAATTTGGGACAAACAAAAAAGGAAAGGAGGACATTTAAAATGGGACGGAGGGAGTATATTTATTATATACACATTATATAACTGCTATATCACATGATGGTAGCTACAGATTTGTCAATTACATTCACGACATATCTATGAAGATGCAAAGAAACATGATGGAAATCAGACAAAAACGCTGTCGTTTTCTGTCTTATGCTTCTAGATTCGTCTTGGGTTCGAAGGCTCTGGTTGGCTGGTTCAAAGTAAACACAACCTGTATTTTGTTACATGTGAGAGATTAAATCTGTTTGAAAGCAAGAGTCAATTTAAGAGAAATTAAGCCATTAGTCCGACATGTTAACTCGAATGCAACACATTTAGAGTTTAGAATGATGATCCATTAGGAGTCACGTACGGAGTACTCGGCTTCTACGTAAGTTTTCATTCACCACTAAAGTAAAAAAATATTTGTTTTGTTATATGCTGAAGTGCATTATACATTTAAAAGTGACAATAGCTATTTTTAGCTAGCGTGAAAGATTAACATTGTTAAGAAAAGTAACATATATCCAATTAAGTTAATTTAGAATTATCGATTGACCCAAGCTTAAAACGACAATTTAAACAATTTTTATTTTTGTCTCCATGATCCCATCAACCAATAAACCATATTATTGTATTGTCAATAATATATTTGGTTATGAAGTGATACCTCATCTTTGATTGAGGTCTTACGATTTTTTCCCCTTTTTTATGCATAAATGTCTCCGTCTTGTTTTCATCGTTCACATTACTATTTTTATTTTTCTCAAATCAATGTAATAACTATAGTTTACTAATTTCTCTGTTTTAACTTTTTTTTTTTAACGATCAACTAAAGTATTGCCGGGTACTCTGTACGCGGCCCCCAATGGCCGAAAGGGGCCCCAGACGGCCTCTAGTCCGTACGGACAGAGCCCTTCGGCCCACCCGTCTCCTGTTCTAGGGAAAACCCGGTCCACAAACCCGCCCGAAGGCACGACGGTAGTGAACCGGTAAAACCTGGAGGGATCAGGAGTCGAACCCATGACCACAAGGGTCAAGGGTCTCTCCATCACTTCCCAACCAGCTAGGGTGGGGGTATCCATCACATGCCTCCCGTGGGAATCGAACCCGGCTCCCCCAAAGAGAGAACCGACCCTTTTACTACTAGGCCACATGATCAGGATTCTCTGTTTTAACTTTAACTAGTGTTTTACTCGTCATTTTCAATTTTTGTTCATTAGTAGCTGATTATACAAGGGTAAAAAGAGTAAGGTTTAATGATACGGATCTCATTTCTGAGCTAGGTTGAAGTTGGTTTTTACTATAAGGTTGTGAGTTATTAGGCTTGGTGTGTGTGTGTGTGGGGGGGGGGGGGGGGGGTTTCCTGACTGGGCCGACCCACTACGTCGGACCCCGACTCCTTCCCTTTCCCACACCCCATAGCCTTAAAAAATAATACAGTGTGTGATGTTAAACTCTAATAAAGTAGGACACCCAACTATTGGGGTGTGATGCCCTACGATCTGGAGCCCGGATTTGACCCAACGATTTTTTCTCAATTTTAAAATTTATACTTTATTTCCTCTTCAATGTAAAAACATGAATTTTTGACTTTATAATTTACACAGTTTTGTAAGAATTAAAATGATTATTTGGCTCAGTCCTACCATGGAAATTCGGTGAAAATTATATTTTCACAAATATAGAAAAACGAGTTTTTCTTAATTTTGAAGAAAAATATATAATTGAAACTGTGATTAATTCATATATTGTCGGTGAGTTTGTATTCTATGTTGTGAGAGCTTTGCAAGTTGCAACGAACCAAACCACGTCCAAAACAGAGCTCGGATGAATGAGTTATCAATGCTTAAAATTAGTGAGTGGAACTTGTCCCACGTTGGAGGAGACAAAACTTGAGGTGGTGTTTAAGTGAGAACTCTCCTTATTGGTCCAAGTAAGCACACACCAGTAAAGTGTAAACCCTCCTTTATTAAGCTTCAATGGAAGCACAGGCTAGCGCGTGGGCGTTGCGATGGCCTCAATGTGGGGCTTTGACCGGTTATACTTGTTGCATATACCAGGTGACATGCAAGTAATTTTGAGTATGAGTCACATCCCATCCCTGAACGCCATTTAAAGTCAATTACACAACAAACTTGGATAGTTATGTGTGATCCCATACTTGATATTTTTTAAGTTATTGTTGGACTCATAAATTTTCGTATCATATTCTTACAGAGTTACCTTTTATGGCAACACTATTCCGACGACATAATGGACCTTTGGCGTCGAGGTTATGCCTGTCGGGAAAGGCTTTCCCGGCTACATGTCGCCGGGAAAAGTCGACGTATCAGATTAGATTTGTTGTAGTGCGTTGCAATAGTTCAAGTAGGCCTAGAAAAGAACTTTTATTGTCTTCGTATCTCAAATCCTGGACATGCAACATACAGTAGAGGCTCGAGAATCAAATTCTTACTCTGGTTCCTTTTGTATAGATTTGATCCATCTATCTAATATAGTAGGTACTTTAATAGGTAATCTTCCTACCTAAGGTAACCCAATTCAGTTTACTAAGATTCAACATACGAATAGTCGAATAGATATTAGTTATGTAGTAATGATTTATGATTTCAAATGACCTTTATACTATCTCACTATGGTACATTGCTACCCATATAGATTATGACCTATTTTATATGAACTTATGAAACATGCTTCCATAATATATCTTATTAACCCAATACACAAATCCATTCAGTCGACCAACCTAGAAGTTTAAGAGGGTGTTTGGGATTGAGTTATAAAACAACTTATGACTTATTGGCTTTTTCGAGAAGTTAATAAGTCAATAAGCTGTTTGTGTAAAGTAAAACCACTTTTGGTTTTGGCTTTTCAATAAAGGTGGGAAAACTGTTTTCAAGAAGCCAAAAATCTTGACTTTTGGCTATTTTACACTAATAAGCTAAACCAAACACTTTTTTTTTAAAAACAGCGTATTGACTTATTGACTTTTCCCACCACAAAAGCTAATCCAAATACTTTTTTTAGAAACTCATTCTCAAAAAGTCATAAGTCAATAAGCAATCCCAAACACCCTCTAAGTTACCTTTTACCTTTTAAGGTGTAAAGACAACTTAAAGCACACAAAGGTTTTCAACAGGGCAATTTACCAAAATAGGCATTTTGACCCAACATTTTTCGAAAACAGGTATTTTTTTGGATTATCAGCTTTGTCTCAACGAACCAAAACTCGCCACTTACCCTTTAGCTGTTGATTAGCCATCAAATAGCCGATAGCTCTAGCCGACGTCCATTAGCACTGAAATTTTTGAGCTACAAAAGTGGGCCTCACCTTAGATGATTTCAGAATGCGACACACATCATTCCTTTCAACTGGCCCTTACCCTTGTAGTCATTAACTTAGCCGACACCATCAGCTGACCCCTTGAATGGGACCTGCAACTTCGATCAGTGATAGGCAAAACACATATATTGTGGTAGAGAAGGATTCCATCTTACTCTTTAAAAGGAAAACATCATTTTTCTCAACCGATGTCAGACATACATCTTATTAGCAAGATTTAAGCATTACCATTTATTGTGTATCATTGTATTTAATTTGTATTGACTTTAGTCAATTTGAGATTGTAACATATGTGGTCCTCCTTGATTTCAGCCTTGACATTGGCTTTTGTACGTGTATATATATCCTTGTAAAATAATGAGAATCATCAAGCTTTCACAGCAAACCTATCTCTTCTATATGGTATTCAGAGCCTAACTGCTCCTCTGAGCCTCATCACCGATCCATCTTCTTTTTTTTTCCAACCAACAGCTTCCATGGCCTCCTGCCTCACACACATCACTGCTGCAACTCATTTTCCAATTAAGCTCACCCCACAAAATTTTCCCTCATGGCGAAAGCAGGTTCTCTCCACCTTAATAGGGCTGGAACTCGACAACCATATCACCGGCGATGACTCAACCCCACCCAAAAACCTAACTGACGGTGCTACTGTCAAACCAAACCCTGACTATCAAAAGTGGTTCCGTCAGGATCAATTAATCATATCTGCAATTCTTGGCAGTTGCACAGATCCACCCCAGCCTATTATCTCTTCCGCTGAAACCGCTCGTCAGGCGTGGGAACTCCTCAACTCCAGCTATGCAAGCGGCTCGCGTTCTCGGGTCATCTCCCTCAAATCTCGTCTGTCCAAAAACCCACAAGGTACGAGGTCCATAACCGATTTCCTTAATGATATGAAATCCATCTTTGACGAACTCGCCATCACACAAAATCCAATCCCTGAAGAAGACCTTGTGGTTCATACCATGAATCAACTAAGCGAAGACTACGCCACACTTGTTGCGGCCTTCAAAACCCGCGATACTACAATCGCCTTTGCTGACCTTTTTGATAAACTTCTAGACCATGAGCGCACCCTTAAAGAAAGTGCAGCCCAACCAGCCATCACCACCATCAACCAGACCCAACGCCATTCAAATGGTCGCTCCTTCAGCAGGTACGGGGGTGATAATCGACCCAATCGAAACACTTATGCTGCTGCCCCAACCAGCAATCGCTCCTCCTGGTCAGCCCGAAACCCACCTACAGCTACCAGAACCAACCGCAGCTCTGCTTACTGTTTTTACTGCAACATTCCGGGTCACGACACTAAAGAATGTCGCAAACTCAGTCGTTTTCTGAAGGAACATCAAGTTTCAACTCTCGGTACCTCTTCATCAACCCCGGTTGTCAACCACACATCTCCGAATGCTGCGCACCCATCCTGGATGTGGGACAGTGGTGCCTCGGACCACACAGCCAGAAACCAACAAGCAGTGCATGTTCTCTCTGAATACGGAGGCCCGGATGAAATTGTCTTGGGTGACGGTAAATCTCTTCCTATAACTCACATTGGTCATACTACAATTACCACCAACTCACGACCTCTTACTCTAAACAACGTTTTAATTGCTCCAAATCTTCGTAACAATCTTATTTCTGTTGCAAAAATTTGTCGGACTAACCGTGTTTCTGTTGAATTCTTTCCATATCATTTTTGGGTCAAGGATCTACGCACGGGGGCGCCTCTCATGCGGGGAGTGAACGTTGATGACGTTTACTATGGACCAATATCATCATCTCCACAAATTAATGCTACCATGACAGGATCTCTACTCGCGTGGCACCACATTCTGGGACACCCTTCATTTCAAGTGTTCAAATCTTTACTTTCTACATTAGGCGTTAATTGTAATAAAGTGTCACACGAATCTTTTCATTGTAGATCCTGTTCTTTGAATAAAAGTCACAAGCTTCCATTTGGTAAAAATTCTTTTGTTTCAACAAAACCCCTACAACTGGTTTACTCGGATGTATGGGGTCCCGTTCAAACATCAATTGATAACTACAAATACTATGTTATCTTTGTTGACCATTTTTCCAAATACATATGGTTATACCCAATGAGACGCAAATCCGATGTTTCCACCCTCTTTCCTCAATTTAAAACATTAGTGGAAAAATTCTTTCATACACCTCTTGTCTCACTCTTTACGGATAATGGGGGAGAATATATTGGCCTTGCCTCATACCTTACATCTCAAGGAATTTCACACTACACTACACCTCCCCATACTCCCGAACAAAATGGGGTGGCCGAACGACGCCACCGTCATATAGTGGAAACGGGTCTTGCCTTACTCCACTATGCTCACTTACCACCAAGTTTTTGGTCCCATGCTTTTCAAGCCGCAACTTACCTCATCAACCGACTACCTACAACTATTCTAAACAACAAATCACCTTACGACATTCTATTCAATGTCCCTCCTACCTACAACAAACTCAAACCTTTTGGGTGCCTATGCTACCCTTGGCTACGCCCATACACCTCATCCAAACTTCAACCACGGTCTGCTTTGTGTATCTTTCTTGGTTACTCTTCCTCCAAGTCCGCCTATAAATGCTTTGATCCAACCACCCGCAAACTATACCACTCCCGTCACGTTGAATTCATCCCTCACATCTTTCCATTTGAAAACACCAACTTATCTACTACACCTTTGTCTTTCGAATCCTTCCTAAACATCAACCAATCATCTACTGCTCCTGTGCAATCACCTATGTCCCCACAGTCGGCTATTCCACCCATCCACCCACCCGTATCGGAAACCACCTCCACCTCATATGATACCTCCACAACCGCAACCACTACTCCACCTACTACTGCCACACCAATCACAACCACCTCTGAACCTTCCCCATCTTCACCCACATCCCCTTCTGCCACAACAACTCCAATAATTCACACTACTCCCACTCCTGAAGACTCACCACCCTCATCACCCACCTCATCCACTCCGAATAACTCCTCCTCAAATTCCATTCCCACACCTTCCACCACCAATAATCCCACTCCCTCCTCACCAATTGGCCGACAACGAAAACCCAATCCCAAATACTTTAACTCAAACTTTATCAACTCCACCACTAAACATCCCATTCCACCCACTTTAGAACCTTCTACCCACACTCAGGCGATGAAAGACCCTGCTTGGCGCCAAGCTATGGATAATGAATATAACGCCTTACTTAAAAACCAAACTTGGGAACTTGTACCGCACACCACTCAAACACCAATTGGTTGCAAATGGGTCTTCCGAATCAAAAGAAAACCCGACGGCACCCTTGACAAATACAAGGCACGTCTCGTCGCCAAAGGCTTCCACCAACAATACGGTAAGGACTACTTTGATACCTTTAGTCCTGTCACCAAACCAGTCACTATCCGAACCGTCCTTTCCATTGCTCTTTCACGTGGATGGTCTCTACGTCAACTCGACGTCAACAACACCTTCCTTCATGGCACACTTCATGAAGATGTCTATATGCTCCAACCACCAGGATTCACCCACTCGGAGTATCCATCTCACATTTGCAAATTAAAAAAATCCCTCTATGGCCTCAAACAAGCTCCTCGTGCTTGGTATAATGAACTCAAATCCTTTCTTCTCACGTTCGGATTTCAAAAATCTCTATCCGATCCATCACTATTCATCTACAACAACCATGGAATCATCTGCTACCTCCTTGTTTATGTAGATGATATTGTACTTACGGGCAGTCATGATTCCTTTGTCACCTCCTTCGTCCAAGCCTTAGGTGACAAATTCTCCATCAAAGACCTTGGTCCACTCCACCATTTCCTAGGCATTGAAGTCATTCAAACGCCTCAGGGACTGTTCCTTTCCCAACATCGACACATCCATGATATCTTGACCAAATTTAAAATGGATGGCGCAAAAGAGGTCCTAACTCCTCTAAGCGTATCCGACCCTCTCATTCCTCATGATTCTTCTCATCCGTTGACTCCACTCTATACCGCCAACTCGTTGGCACTCTCCAATACCTTGCTTTCACTCGACCTGACATCTCCTTTGCTGTCAACAAACTCTCTCAATTCATGCACAACCCGAAACAGTCACACTGGCAAGCTCTCAAACGGGTCCTCCGATATTTAAAAGGAACATTGTACCATGGGTTATTTTTAAACAAACAATCCTCACTTGATTTACAAGCATTCTCAGATTCTGATTGGGGTGGAATAAATGACGGTGGAAGATCAACCACAGCCTATCTCTTATACCTTGGCTCCAACATCATCTCCTGGCGCTCCTCAAGACAAAAAACGGTCTCCCGTTCTTCAACTGAAGCCGAATACAAAGCCCTTGCTAATGCAGCCGCTGAACTATCATGGGTCAAAAACCTTCTCCTTGAACTTGATGTTCCGGTCACTCGCACTCCATCCCTATTTTGTGACAATACCGGTGCAACCTACCTATGTGCTAATCCTGTTTACCACTCACGCATGAAACATGTGGCTCTAGACTATCATTTTGTTCGAGAACAAGTAAATGCCGGAACCTTGCAAGTCCTTCACATAAGCTCCAAGGATCAGCTCGCCGATGTCCTCACCAAGCCTCTACCACGATCGTCATTTTTGTCACTACGGTCCAAGATTGGTGTATCCAATGGATCCTCCATCTTGCGGGGGCGTATTAGCAAGATTTAAGCATTACCATTTATTGTGTATCATTGTATTTAATTTGTATTGACTTTAGTCAATTTATGATTGTAACATATGTGGTCCTCCTTGATTTCAGCCTTGACATTGGCTTTTGTACGTGTATATATATCCTTGTAAAATAATGAGAATCATCAAGCTTTCACAGCAAACCTATCTCTTCTATACATCTCGCCCAGGCAAAACGCGTTGTAGCATAGAAGATTCTCATTTCTCACCCTGTTTTTAAAATATAAAATACTTTGAGATTTTCACGTGTTATATTAATTAGTTATCATCATAAATTATAATATCATTTCCCTTGTATATGGGTGGAAATAACGTAGAAAAGATGATATCATTTTTTTTTTAAAGGTGAACTTCATTAAAACGAGCAAGAGGTCCTCAAAACAAGGACCTCCGCCAACAAACTACAACATGTACAACGGGTATAAAGCCCAATCTTTCCAAACTAACTTTTTAAAATTAGATCTCGACCTCAACCAAAGAAAAGCCATAGACTTAACCTTAGCTACTACATCACCAACTTTCGCTTCTTTGGTCCCAATTTTTTTTCATTCCGAGCATTCCAAATGATCTAAAGCGTAATCATAACTATACCTTGAATGATCCTTTTCTCTTGTTTATTTCTCCTATCTTTGGCAATTTGAAGAAGGTCCGTAATGTCAAAAGCGAAAATATGCCCTATTTTACACCAAGCACCAATAGAGGACTAAACGCCGAAGGAAAAACCACATCCGGTAAAAACGTGTATCGACGATTCTTCATCCACATCACACAAAGGACATACCGTATCATCTATGGGAATACGCCTTCGATGAAGGGCAACTCTAGTTGGAATCCTATTCATTTCAAGTCTCCATATAAAAATTTTGACTTTCAAAGGAACCCAAACTATCCATTGAAAATGAAAAACTCTCTGCTGCCTTCGGTCTTCAATAAGCAGTCTTTTTAGGTCCGCAACAGTGTACAAACCGTCCGAACTACCTTCCCAATTCCACTGATCTTGATCACTAATTACTTGCACATTCAGAAGCTGACTCTGAAGCCGCGATAGTTCATCCAGCTCTATACCCGTATCTAAAACCCGACCCCATCTATGCGAAAAGGAAGAACTTGTACTGTCACATAAGTTAGCAACCTTCGCCTTCTTGTTTTCAGCCAACCGAAATAAACTCGGGAACAAATCTCTAAGAGGTGAATCACCATTCCACCTATCTATCCAGAATCTGATTGTTCTACCATTACCCAAAACGCCTTTGAAATAGGTAGTAAAAAAACGAGACTGCAGCGTAAATTTTGTTAACAGCCGCGGCCAAGGTTTTCCAACACCCGATTGAGTATCGGTTTAAAGGAAGAATTTCCCAATTATTATAAGAACTATGACATTCATCGATCACTTTATGCCATAGAAGAGCCGACTCAATTTTGTATCTCCAAACCCATTTGACTAAAAGAGCTAAGTTAACATCGGCCAGCCGCGCAATACCCAAGCCTCCATCTTTCTTCGGATTCGTAACCACTTCCCACGAGACCCAATGTATTTTCCTAACCGCATCATCTCCCGCCCACAAAAAAACGCTTCATCAGGGTCTCAATATTGTCGAGCACTTTAACCGGGGCTTTGTAGGGGGGAAAAGTAGTAAATTGGAAGACTAGATAAAACCAATTTAATTAAAATAAGACGCCCACCAATTGAGAGAAGTTTAGCCTTCCAAGGTTTGAGCCGAGATTTACACTTTTCAATAACTTTATCACAATTACGAACCCAATTCATATTGGCGCCAACCTTAATACCAAGATAGTCGAATGGAACGCTACCAATCTTACACCCACTCAAATCAGCTATACACTTCAAACCTTCTTCAGAAATGTTAATACCAATAATGTCCGATTTATGTAAATTAATCTTTAAACCCGAACATAAGCGAAACACCTGAAGAATACGAATCATTCTTTTAAAATTCTCAATGGACCACCTACCCACAAGAAGCGTATCATCCGCATATAGTAATTGAGATATTAGCGGACCATTATATTACCGACTTGGACACAATCAAGATACCCAATATCACATGCCTTATTAATAAGACATGTAAGAGCCTCCATCACTTTAAGAAAAAGAAAAGGCGATAGAGGATAGCCTTGCCTCAACCCTTTCTCACATTAGAAAACGAATGTTGGAGATCCGTTAACTAAAACCAAGGATCGAGCAGATTTCAGAACGCCCTCCATCCAAACACCCCATCGAACCGGGAAACACATTTGATTTAAAATGGAAATAAAAAAAATGCCAATCCACATTGTTGTACGCTTTCTCAAAGTCAATCTTGAATAAGAAAGCTGAATCCCCTTTTCTTTTTAAGTTTGAAATCAATTCATTAATAATGAGTGGGTCGTCTAGAATAAAACGGTCCGATAAGAAGCCACTTTGATTTTTAGAAATAATTGAGCCCATCACCTTCTTGATACAATTCGCCAAGACCTTAGAAATCACTTTAGAAATAACCCCAATCAACGTAATAGGCCTATAGTCTTTTAATCCGATTGGATTTTTAGACTTAGGAATAAGAGTAATAAAGGCCTCACTATGACCATGACTAATCGTACTTGTGTCGAAGAATTCAACCATCAAATTGACAAAGTCTTATTCGAAGAAAGCCCATAAATGCTTTAAAAAAGAAAAGTTAAACCCATCGGGGCCCGGAGCATGATCACCTCCGCATTGAAATACCGCTAACTTGATTTCTTCTTTAGTAAAAGAGGTCACTAATCCATCTTTATATTCATCAGGAAGGAGGTTTATGTTATCAAAATGTAAGGTTGGCCGAGACTTAACAGGAGTGACGAACAAATCCCGGAAAAATTTATACACTTCTATTTTAACCAAAGTTGGCTTAGAAACCCAATTCCCTTCAATCAATAACCCCGAAATGTGGTTTTTTCGACTTCCGACCATTAACCATTTGGTGGAGAAAAACCGAGTTCTCGTCTCCATCTGAAGCCCACCGAATCCTCGATTTTTGTTTAATATCAAGGAAACGAAGATGCTCGATCAAACCCACTTCCTTTTTACACTCTTCGTATACCCAAATATCCTCTTCATCTAGATCTTTTTCTTCCATAATAGTTTCCAGCCTTTCAATCTCAGACTGCATCTGATTATACTCTATGCCTTCTTTATTAATAATCTCCAAACGCCAAGCCTTTAGTGTGATACCCCACAATTTCATGTTCTCACTTTAACTTAACTCTAGTTACATTCTATGCATTCTACTTAACTAGGGTTAGCTAGTTAAGTCACACGTCGTACAATTACAGGGTAATAACTGCATAAAGTGGTAATTCGAGGAATCACCAGACTGTATACATGATTAGTGAACCTCGGACGTTGGTGAATAATGAAGTTTAATAATTATGAGATAATTGGTTTGGATTGATTGCGATTACGTGCTTCTGTGATACTCGGTGAAACTATGTGCAAACCATACGTGATTATGTGAACTTAAACCGAATACGTTAATAAAAATCGTTAAAGGTGGACCATTAGGATGATTGGGGTCTTAACACATGGGGTTACACTTATTACGGTCTGAAATAGCGAAAACGTCGAAGGAAAACACGTCGGGTGACGAAACGGGCCACCCACGCGGGCCAAGGCCCTGTGAGCGGCCGCTCACAGGGACCGAGCGGGCCGCTCGCGGGTGTCTGTCGCCACCAAACCGACTTAATCACCTATTTAAGCAACCCTAAGCCTCTTGTATCACCTAAACTCAAACCCTAATCATCCCTACTGCCCTACCTACGAAATATTAACCCCAAACCACCTGCTAAGGCGCAAGAACATCGATCGGGAAGCTTCAAGAGCATTCGGTTGGTTGTTTCAAAGAGTTTGTGGTATAATCCTTAATCTACTATGCTTTAATCTTATTATTATGTTATAAAAACCCTATAACTAAGTTTGTCCAGGTCTGAGACCTTTTTATAAATATTAAAATTTGAAGCTTTTGAAGATTTAACGGGTTAAACATGATGATAGGCGATTAGTGATATAATAGATTACTTGTTGCGCAAGCTGATGATGTTTTGATCGTTAGGGTTTATGACTTTGCATGTATTATGATAGATTCTGATCTTAATAGGTCTTATGAATGTTTTTTTATGATTGTTGATGGTTATTAATCGATTATACGCACACGTGAGTCGTTTAAATAAAGGGTTTATGCATAATTAAAATCTGGACAGAATGTTTAGGTCAACTTGTAGGGTCTATTACGTGGCTTTAACATGATGGTTTTGATGTTTTCTTTGCATAGTGATATCATACCTGGTCTTAGCTTTTCGTAATGGGTAAAATGAGTGATTTGGACGTCGTTGGAGTAGTTTTTGGAATTTTCTTTGAAAATAGGTCATATCAGAATTTCGGGTTAACAAACTGAGTCGACTTTAAACCGTCATAACTCGAGTTTTATAAAGAATTAAGTTATGAAATTTTTACAGAAGATTAAAATTGGAATAATTTGGCTTTTCCAAGTGGATTCATCCCGTTTGGATGAATACACAATTTTTGGGAAGTTTTCTACTAAACTGACCTGTTGTGAAAGTTTTCTGAACATAGCTGTGTTGAACGAATTTTAATAATTTTTGTGTTTGGTTTTGAGACAAAAAAAAAGTATGGGTTGTTAAATGAATCCCAAATAATATTAAGTAAAAATTTGGGAGTTTAACTCACTGATTTAGTATTTTAAATAAATTAGTTTTGGTAACGCACAATCTGTCCTAAAAACGCAGATTGTGTATTTTGTGTTTGTGTGACTAATTGGAGTCCTATGTGGTATGTGTTTGATATGTACTTGAATGGGCACTTATATGAGATGCATATGAAGTGTAAAACTAATGGTAACCAACATATTCACCAACGGGTCCGTAGGGTTTACTTATGCATGTAGAATCACTAGGTGTCACTTACACGATTTTGAACAATTAAACGTCTTGGACAAAGGGGTTATATGGTGTAATGGTATTACACATATGCTCACTTAGTGATACATGTATTAGGGAGTCGGTAGCACACCCTACTTTGGAATTTGGATTTTGGATTTACTTGCTTGCATACTAAGGTGAGTTTCACTACTCTTTTCTCAAAAGCATGCGTCTCGGGGAGACAACTTACTTACTATACTAGTCCAGATTTGGGACTACAATTTTTATCTCGGGTTTTTGGATGGGTTGATTCCTAGGAGGAATCGGACCTTGCTAGTTTCACACTCTGTGTCCTTGATGAACTAAACTACACTCTATCACGGAAGTCCTTCACTATTTACTGAATGAGTTGCCGGGTGGCAAGCGGGTTACTAGTTGATAGCGCTATTAGGTTTGACAAACCTCACACCGTGCTGGGAGCCGGGCGTGAACTACGACCTTAGATTTTATCATTGTTGATAGGCAATGATGGGAGGCAAAAACCAGCTCGCGGGGCGAGTGCATCGTTCAAATAGCAATTCGGTATGTCCTTGTTTAGTTATCATGAATGGGTTAGCTACCCTTGGCATACGCTGAACTAGTGGTACTTGGTTCTTGGTTTTGGTTGTTGATTACTACATTTGGGTTTGGGAAACCTAACTACTATTTCTTGGTTTGGGAAACCTACACTTTTACTTACCTTACTTTGTGAACTCACTAACTTTATGTTGACACACGCTAGCATGCTTTCGCAGGTCTCTAGGTTCGGAGCACGATAGGAAATGCATCATTGTGTCATGGGTTGTGAACATTAGTTAACTTATACACTTTGCTTTACATTTAACGGTTTTATTTGGAGCGCGTTGTTTTGCGCATGAACTTAAACGATTATGTTTGATTTACGCTTCCGCAACTTAACTAAAATTTTTGGTAAACGCTAAACTTGATTTTCAATAACGAACTAAATGGTTTGGGCATTTAGAGTCGTTCTTATGACTTATGGCTATGGGATCCTGGTATGTCACGCGCCTCGCGGTATAAACCCCGCAGTGGAAATTTGAGGGTGTGACATTTAGAGCCTCTTTAACCCTTTTGAATTTGCTTGAAATCACCATCCCTGCATTACCAACAAAACGCCCATTATCCAAAACATCTATAATTATGTTTTCACACCCATCACGTTCCAACCAAGAGTTATACCATCTAAATGGTTTGGGATCAAAATTCGAATCCACAATAGACAAGAGTAACGGGGTATGATCAAATCTTTCTCTCGGAAGCGCCCTCAAACATGCTTGTGGCCATTTATTAAAAAAACTTTGATAAACAAGAACCCTATCGATTTTACTGAATTTGAAACCATTATCACCACCTACAATAAAAGTGAACTTATTTCCCCGCATTTGATACTCTGAAAGCCCAAATCGTCAATAAAATTATTGAAATCAAGAGCACTAACAGGATTGAATTCGGAATGTTTCCGCTATTCGGGAAAATAGACAACATTAAAGTCTCCAAATAAGATCCATAAACCATTAGCCGGAAGAACAATCTCTTTAATATGACTCCATAACCTCCTCTTCTGAACAACATTTTGTGGACCGTATACATTCAAAACATTAACCAGGGAACCATCCGAAACCAAGTTCCCAGAGGTTAACAAAAAATTAATATTGTGGACAGATGATTGTTTAATAAAAACCTTGGGATCCCATAGATTAATTAACCCTCCAGATCTCCCTTTAGAATCAACCTTGTCAAAACCAAAATCATTACTGCTCCATAATCGACACTATTTCAAGGAACCAACCTGAGTCGATTGAGTTTCTTGTAAACCAACAAACGACACCTCATTCTTCAACTTTAAACCCCTAGCCTAGTCAATTTTCCCGTCCGCCCCTAGTCCTTTAACATTTATAGATAGGAAATTCATACTGTACCTTGCTGTCGACCTTCCTCCAAGACTGTGTTACGAACCAAAACTTCAAAAGGCGCCAATTGAACTCCCAATTTATTACCCAGATGAATGGTTTCTCCAACTTCACTATGTACTTTATCGCCTCCTTCCTTAATAGAAATGACATCCACTTCCTCGTTCTGACCTCGAGCCGAGTTTTGAAGCTTTTTGTCGCTCTTCTCAGGTTGCGAGTTTAGATCAATTATTCTCTCAGCGTCTTCGGTTAATCCCACCACTGTGCGAGTTTAGATCAATTATTCTCTCAGCGTCTTTGGTTAATCCCACCACTGGTCTCTGTTCTTCGTGTTGTTGAGTAGGTGAGTCTGATGAAAAAGACTCTTCCTTATCATTACCAATCACAGGCTTAGTAATCCCAATCAAAGCATCCAGGCCAAATATATCCAGCCCATTTAGATCAATATCTAGTCTTGGTCTTTTTAAATTGGCCCTTTCATCAAACGATACCATTTTGGGCTTATATGGATGGTACTTGTTCTTTTTAAATTCACTTTTCTTCTTTTTTTTTTAAACGGGCCCACTGACTTATCAAGAATCTTCTCATTATTCCACTTAGGTTGACCATCCATATTTGGCACCTCCTCATTTATTGGAGTCAACCCTTCTTCATTAGGAAATAATTGTACCTTAATGTCCTTTTCAAAACCTCCCGCACGAGTATCATCAGTTTCCGCATTTTCCGGGATTACAACATCATTGTCATTAACTGCCATATCTTGATCCTTAATCAGAAATTGATCGGAAGTATTCTACCTGATCGGAGCTTCACCATTGTCAAAATTTTTAAACAAAAACTCCATAATCCAATCTCCGATTGACGTGTGCGTAACTATACATATTTTACAATGGATTTTAACACACGTTTTTGCTTTAATATTTATAAAAATGGTTTCGATCTTCATATTAAAACACACACACTAGGGCAAGTGTACCCTGTCATATATGTAGTAAGTACAGATAAGAACCAAGTATCGATCCATGGACGCGCGCGGAGCAATGGTACTAAAACTCTATCCCCGATTCACCGGTAAGTAAAAGATAAGTTTGAGTTTTGTTTAAGACTAAATTAATTCTAAAACATGTAAATAACTTAACTACGACTCCAAATAGAAAATATAACTATATAAGCTATAATACGCCAATCCTAGCATGTCATCTATATAAGAAATAAAGGCGTGATCAATGTAACACCTCGAAGTGTTACGGGTCTCTTAAACGGGTCGGATCGTACCCGACCACCCGATTATTTATTTAAATATTCCAGTTCGAATCTCGCGACTAATCGTTTTAATTGATTTTGTAAATAATAATTATTAGATTTTTATTATCTCAATAAAACGCTCCTTATCTACTATTTAAACATTGTCAAACGTTTCTTATTTTATTACTATACTCGCTACCAAACACCCGTGTTCCAGCAATTATCCCTGTAGCCAAACACCCCTTATTATATTTATCTATTAAAACCTCTCCTCTCTCTCTTTTGGTTCGCATCAAAGCAACAATCCACACACATATGTGTGTGTACTAGAGCAGAGAGCAACCACAACCATCTCCACCTCCGGCGAACCTCCGGCCGCCGCCGGCTTCATCTTCTTCCTCCTCTCCGGTCACCAACCCACCTCTCCTCTGTTCTAAATAAAACCCGGTAATCCTCTGTGTCCGTTCTGAAACCCACCCGGAACCTTTAACCCGATAATAATCCTCTCCAAACCACCAAGAAACCTCCTCCATCTCCGGCTACCTTTACAACCACCAACGCCATCTCGTCTCTGTTATGAACTATCAAACACCCCCGCCATGTTCATCCCTCTGTCCAGTAAACAAGCCGGACAGTCACCGGTCTTGGTGACTGTCATCTATTCCGATAATAAACCGGTAACCTTCTCCAACTCTTACCCGATAACCACCCTGTTCGTCTTTTGTTTCTGTTGGATGAAGTCGGACAGTCACCGTAACCGGTGACTGTCATCAGTAATCAACTCCTTTGTTTCTGTTCCTAATCGAACCCGGTAACCCTTTTGTATACTTATAATCTGAACAGTCACCAAGTCATGGTGACTGTTATCGCACCGGGATAACTTTCTGATAGAACTCGGCTGTGACTATCTTCCTGTTCGGGTTTATAATTATAAAGCTATTCCGTAACCCAACTGTCGTGTGCTCTTGTCTGATTCAGATCCGGTTAACTCCGGTGACTGTGGTCCGGTAAACAGGCTCACACACACATCGACTGATGTGTGTGTTTGTATGTTAAGTATCACCCTTCTGTTGGAATTATACTCGTGAACCTTCCTTCGTAGTCCGATCGTGGTCCGGTTAATCTCCGATATATCTTGACATGATTCAGATTACAAACCCGAAAGGTATAATCTTTAACAGTTATTATAGATATGTTGGTATTAATTGTTGATACCCGATTATAATACTGTTTCTATGATTATTGCGAGGTACCGTCAATCCAATCGGAGAGTTGAACCCGATACCGAGTCAACTCAATGACTCGGTCAACACCCGGAATAGAACCCGGTCCATTGATTAGACGAGGATTATTAGAATTATACGATTATATATATATAATACGAATAACGTACGGACTTGATAATAATAATAAGAGAATAATAATCATATATAGAATATATACGTTTATATATATAAGATTCGATATATAGAATGATATACTAGACTCGGGTTAATGATAATATGATCAGCCGAACCAGCATCCGGGTAAGTACGTGTCTAGAGTCCTATAGGTTCGTGTGCCAAGCTGTAATGGCCAGCTTTATTAGCTACGAGTGCTAAGCTGTAATAGCCAGCTAGATTCTAGGATGTCCGTGTCGTGTCAATAATAAACCCCGAGTTTAGGACTATCTAATATATACCGAACTCTATATATACATAAATTGTATATGTGATATATATCCTAAATAATACAATCTAAACGAGTCCCACGCGTAAAACGTATCAATATATATATTTGACATATAATTGTAATAAAAGAGACTATAGAAGATTATACGCAAACCTGTGAGTATCGTGAACTCCCCTCTTTTATTGTTTTATTAAACGTTTTAGGGGAAACACATGTCGTTTACTAGAAAATATAGAAATGCTTTACATAATAGAATTAATAAAGGAAATATAATAGAAAAGGGGATAATAGAAACAACGAGGACAGTACTGGACGGTATCCGCCATTTCCTTTCCTGCACCAACTAGAGGGCAGGAACCAGTCGGTACAAGTATTTATCACAAACAGAGTGATACTATCGATAGGAATGGCAACTAATAGAATATAATAGATTAACATATAATCGGTACAATTTAATCGAATTGATATAATAGAATATATTCCCCCTCAGAACTAGAATAGTAAAGCATGTTTTATTAAAAGAATTATAAACAAATGAACTGGCCATTCAATTTATAAAATGCACGACCTCACCAACTTTATGTTGACGGAAACTATTTTTGGCATGTGTTCAGGTAACCCAACAGATATGATGACGTGGATCCTGGAAGAGTCAAGACTGTCAATATCCGGAAGTCCGCTGCGTAACTCCGATAACCCGACCCGACAACCCGGCCACGTCAGGCTGGGGTGTTACAGGTTGGTATCAGAGCCGCGCTTATGGACAGTCTTGAAATATTTATTAAACCAGGATCTACCAGAAATGTCTTTTAAAAGAAACTGTGATTAGAAATATGGATAGGATAAAAGAATATTAGAAGATAAAATTTTGGGTACCTAAATGCCAAACCATTATAAAGTTGGTGAGCACCAGAACAGTATATTAGAAATCAAAACAAATCCACTACAGGATATTACTAGAATGATTATGTGGGGTAAATTAACAATTCTGTACACAATTGTGAATTTACATACACATTTAATTTCTGGGAAATCTTACAGGATATTAAGGCCATATGAAATACGAAAGAATATAAAACAGAAATCACGACATTAAAAGAAATAAGACAGAAATATAGAACAGAAACCAGATATATTAAAAGAAATAAGAAAATAAATCCAGATATAAAAGAAATAATAACAATTATAGAAGTATATATAAATAGAAAATAAATCACAAAAATCATTCCTCGATAATTTAATCGACCTGTACGAGAGTTTAGAAATCATATTTCACTCTCTATAAAAACTTGTTGATTAATAATCATTCGTTGTATATTCCAGAAATTCCGTATAAATTAATGGAATTATTCCAGTCCCAGTGACTATTTCTATCAGATCGTTAACCTCACGGTTATTCCAAAATTATAAATAGAATACAAATATTACGCTCCGACTTGAACATTCCTATGATCGAGTCTCCAGAAATATTATTTTTATTCCGAAAATTCCGAAATTTTATCAGATATGCTAGAGACATATAAATATTATGTTTTTAAAGAATTCCCTCCAATTCTTTTTAATCGAAAATTTGAAATATTCCCACAGTAATATCGATTGTTTTTATAAATTCCTTCAGAATATTTCAGTAATTTACTGAATTTATTCTCGGTTATTTTTATTTTATTATTATACTAAATCAGTATTTCAGTTTTGAATAAAAATATATAAATATTGTGTTTCCTAAGAATTTTCCTCGATTATTTAAATAAAAATCCCATATATACCGCGATTATTTAAAAGATTTTAAAATCTTTTCAGTATAAATTTTGAAGTTTATTGAATTTAATATTATTTTTACAATATTTCAGTTTTGAGAAAATATATATATAAATACTCTCCGTTCAAAATTTTAAATAAACGATTATTTAATTTATAAAATTAAGAAAACCTGTTGATATTTTATTTTTTTTAGTATTGATAATTTTTGAAACACCCCAGAATCTATCTCAGGTTTTATTTAAATTTATCCGTTTAATCTTAAAGTTTGATTTCGATATTTTAAGAAATTTATTTATTTTATCAATTTATAATAAGAATTTTATTTATTAAAAATTTAAGAATTCCGACACTATGAAAAATTTTTACAACGACCCTTTTCAGATAGTTATTATTTTCGAAAATAAGTATTATTATGAAACTTGAATCAGTATTATTATTATAAAATTATTTCTAAAAGTTTTTATATAAAAGAACCACGACCGTATTATTTTATCGAAACATATTTTATATCGCATTTAATGTTATTTTCATAGAAATTTATTCATCAATTCGTATTCGTATATATAAATATTAATAATGTTCTTCCGTATAATTTTATAACTATGTTCGATTATATAATTTCTCGATATTGTTTTAATATAAACGATAAGCATATATTCCGTTATAATCTAAACTCATATTGTAATTATGTAAAAACCTCGGTTGTACCATTTTGTTCGAATATATTTCACTCCATATTCGGTACCATTTTTCGTAAAGATCTTTAGTTGAATTTGTATCCGTATATATGTCAAGATTATTTTTGGCATGATTCTATATTCATATCCGATCGTACAACTTCCTTGATATTTTATCTCGATATAAATAATAAGTATTTACCACGTTCTATAAATCTTTCTTTGTATATATATATCGAAAAACCTTAGCCAGATGATATCTTCGATCTTTTCTCCCGAGAATTAAGATAATATTTTGAATAGAAATATTATTATTTCGAAATTCTCGTGACAAAAATAATTTGGAATCTCTCTAAAGAAACCGAATTATACTCGTTAGATTATGTGACAATATAGGTACTCTCTTAATCCTGTGACTTGAGCAAGTCAAAGATTAAAAGATGGAATAATTATATTGGACATCTTTTGGTGTGATCAAATTCTTGAACGATTGACAGTCTATTTCGTTAGACTCGGATCAACATGTTCTATTCCGAAATAATATAATTTAAAGAGAAAATAAAGAAGAAAATATCAGAATAATATGTGAAGGACACATACCTATTGTGATTAAAATAAATAAGTACTGGAATGTTAGGTGAGGTGGAATAGTAATTATGATCGCGACATAATTATGAATGCCACAGGCACAGTAACATTCAAGTAGGAGTTTATCGAGATCCCAGTATGTTTGTATCATAAACATATTAAAAGAAATAATAAGAAATAATAATAAGAAGAAATATATAATTGAATCATCAGCATATCGTATGTGGAGAATATGACCACAGAACTTGCAATCTAGTTGGAATTTCTTCGAGAAATACGACTAAGAATACGTTCGCAGAATAAAAACCATCGATTGGTTAAATTCTACGAATTACAGAAATCAATATATTGATTTCTGATTGCCAACCAAAGATAGTTGTATATCCTCTGTGCAATCTTCGGGACAAATGATATCTGGACCCTTACAGAAGGTATATCTGGACATTTGTCACCAGGTCACAGAATTCTTTATAAGGATATATGATGCTATGAACAAATCTTTGTAGTCACTTCGTATGAAGACTTGTACGAGTTGTAGTACGATCAAATTGGTAAAACGGTAAAGTGTTACCAAGTTGAAGTGATGAAAGAATTGTTAAATCTTTAAAATATAACAGATATAAATTTATATGGATTCAGAAACCAGAAATGGTAGAATCCAACGAAGTATCAAAGAAAATAATTTATAACGAAATATAATTGATACCAAGCGGAATCGCGTAGAGATTCGCAAGGTATAATCGAAGTGAAAACGAAAAATGAATAGAATTATGCTCATTTTTCCAGTGAAACTCTCCGGCCAAGGCATGTCGAAATTCCTATTTCGAATAACGGCTTGTGAGACATAAATTGAGAAATCACTGTTCTGGCAAGAACTATCTACACGAATATCCAAATGAAATAAGCTTCGCTTATAATAAGTTGGATTAAGAATCTATGATAGATTGCCTATATATAAGTTTATCGGAAAGTGTTGTCAGACACTAAAAGTATAAACTTTAATCAAGTACATAAATAAGAAAGAATTATTCCAAGCAAATATATATTATAGAAATACTGAATTTATAGTGTGTACTATAAATAGTATCAGTATTTGCTTGGATATAAAGAAATATAAATAGATAAATAAAAGAATATAAATCGAAGAATAAAAAGAATTATAATCTAGAAAGACATCCGATATGTCTAAATAAAAGAAAGGCATAGGAAATGCCAAATATTATTTAAAAGGCATCCGATATGCCAAGAAATATAATTAACAAATAAGAATATTAGTCGTAAGGAAAGCGGCTAGAATTTTATAAAGAATATTTATTAAAAGAAATCATAGAACATTTCACCGAGAGTGTTAACGAATTCCAAAATAGTGATATCAAAGAAGGAATAACTGCAGGAATACTTAACGCAATAAGTATTCATGCATTAAACCTGAATGATAATCATAATTTTGAGAAAGAATAATCGATGCATTGTTCTTAGAAATTTAAAGTCAAAGAATCGTAACAACGATTGTTACCAGTAGATTCCGAGACTATAAAGATAAAGTTACATATATTTGACGGTAAAATTGTGAAAGACCTCATTCACAATAATACACTAAGAAAAGTCAAATAATATGTAACGAAATACAATGCAGTTAATCATCAATGAAATAGTCAGTAAGACTATTATCAATGATTTAAGAGAAATCTCAATAATCGATTTCAGTAAATCAAGATGATAAAAAGGAACTGTTGAAACAGTGAAATTCAACAAGTTCAATTAGTCTTTTCCGGTACCTTTAAATTCCGGATAAGATACGTCTAATGATTTAAAGAAATCATTTCTACTCTTTAAGAATCGAAATTTACAATGATGACAGATTCTAAAGTTCAAAAATAAGAAGTAGTAGCTCGGATCCCATTCAAGTCATGATAATGAAGGGACTTCCGTATCTATCTCTTAAGAACCAACTAGAATCCTTTATTGTAAATGAATCCGACAATGATTATATCATACTGATTTGAGATTCTAGCAATGTTTGCTGGAAGTTTGTAAATCTCTTTGAAGATAAACGATCAGGATCTCAAAGTATGTTTAAATCGTCTTTATATAGGAAAAATATTCAGTCTGTTTCTCATTCTAATGAGAAACAAGATTAGAAGAATATTCACAATATAAAGAAAATATCAATTTATACGGAAAACCTTTAATAGTCATACCAGAAAATACAGATAATCCATGTATCTGTATTAACATGACTATAGCAAGAAAGGTTAAAACGTAGGTTTAATTGATATAAGATCGATTTCCTCGCAAACCACGAGTACTGATTATGACTCGTAACGAGTGTTCAAGTTAACATTGTAACATCCTTATCGATTAAGGATGTAAAATACAAGATCACTCAAATTTCGGGGACGAAATTTCCTAAGGGGGGGAGAATGTAACACCTCGAAGTGTTACGGGTCTCTTAAACGGGTCGGATCGTACCCGACCACCCGATTATTTATTTAAATATTCCAGTTCGAATCTCGCGACTAATCGTTTTAATTGATTTTGTAAATAATAATTATTAGATTTTTATTATCTCAATAAAACGCTCCTTATCTACTATTTAAACATTGTCAAACGTTTCTTATTTTATTACTATACTCGCTACCAAACACCCGTGTTCCAGCAATTATCCCTGTAGCCAAACACCCCTTATTATATTTATCTATTAAAACCTCTCCTCTCTCTCTTTTGGTTCGCATCAGAGCAACAATCCACACACATATGTGTGTGTACTAGAGCAGAGAGCAACCACAACCATCTCCACCTCCGGCGAACCTCCGGCCGCCGCCGGCTTCATCTTCTTCCTCCTCTCCGGTCACCAACCCACCTCTCCTCTGTTCTAAATAAAACCCGGTAATCCTCTGTGTCCGTTCTGAAACCCACCCGGAACCTTTAACCCGATAATAATCCTCTCCAAACCACCAAGAAACCTCCTCCATCTCCGGCTACCTTTACAACCACCAACGCCATCTCGTCTCTGTTATGAACTATCAAACACCCCCGCCATGTTCATCCCTCTGTCCAGTAAACAAGCCGGACAGTCACCGGTCTTGGTGACTGTCATCTATTCCGATAATAAACCGGTAACCTTCTCCAACTCTTACCCGATAACCACCCTGTTCGTCTTTTGTTTCTGTTGGATGAAGTCGGACAGTCACCGTAACCGGTGACTGTCATCAGTAATCAACTCCTTTGTTTCTGTTCCTAATCGAACCCGGTAACCCTTTTGTATACTTATAATCTGAACAGTCACCAAGTCATGGTGACTGTTATCGCACCGGGATAACTTTCTGATAGAACTCGGCTGTGACTATCTTCCTGTTCGGGTTTATAATTATAAAGCTATTCCGTAACCCAACTGTCGTGTGCTCTTGTCTGATTCAGATCCGGTTAACTCCGGTGACTGTGGTCCGGTAAACAGGCTCACACACACATCGACTGATGTGTGTGTTTGTATGTTAAGTATCACCCTTCTGTTGGAATTATACTCGTGAACCTTCCTTCGTAGTCCGATCGTGGTCCGGTTAATCTCCGATATATCTTGACATGATTCAGATTACAAACCCGAAAGGTATAATCTTTAACAGTTATTATAGATATGTTGGTATTAATTGTTGATACCCGATTATAATACTGTTTCTATGATTATTGCGAGGTACCGTCAATCCAATCGGAGAGTTGAACCCGATACCGAGTCAACTCAATGACTCGGTCAACACCCGGAATAGAACCCGGTCCATTGATTAGACGAGGATTATTAGAATTATACGATTATATATATATAATACGAATAACGTACGGACTTGATAATAATAATAAGAGAATAATAATCATATATAGAATATATACGTTTATATATATAAGATTCGATATATAGAATGATATACTAGACTCGGGTTAATGATAATATGATCAGCCGAACCAGCATCCGGGTAAGTACGTGTCTAGAGTCCTATAGGTTCGTGTGCCAAGCTGTAATGGCCAGCTTTATTAGCTACGAGTGCTAAGCTGTAATAGCCAGCTAGATTCTAGGATGTCCGTGTCGTGTCAATAATAAACCCCGAGTTTAGGACTATCTAATATATACCGAACTCTATATATACATAAATTGTATATGTGATATATATCCTAAATAATACAATCTAAACGAGTCCCACGCGTAAAACGTATCAATATATATATTTGACATATAATTGTAATAAAAGAGACTATAGAAGATTATACGCAAACCTGTGAGTATCGTGAACTCCCCTCTTTTATTGTTTTATTAAACGTTTTAGGGGAAACACATGTCGTTTACTAGAAAATATAGAAATGCTTTACATAATAGAATTAATAAAGGAAATATAATAGAAAAGGGGATAATAGAAACAACGAGGACAGTACTGGACGGTATCCGCCATTTCCTTTCCTGCACCAACTAGAGGGCAGGAACCGGTCGGTACAAGTATTTATCACAAACAGAGTGATACTATCGATAGGAATGGCAACTAATAGAATATAATAGATTAACATATAATCGGTACAATTTAATCGAATTGATATAATAGAATATATTCCCCCTCAGAACTAGAATAGTAAAGCATGTTTTATTAAAAGAATTATAAACAAATGAACTGGCCATTCAATTTATAAAATGCACGACCTCACCAACTTTATGTTGACAGAAACTATTTTTGGCATGTGTTCAGGTAACCCAACAGATATGATGACGTGGATCCTGGAAGAGTCAAGACTGTCAATATCCGGAAGTCCGCTGCGTAACTCCGATAACCCGACCCGACAACCCGGCCACGTCAGGCTGGGGTGTTACAATCAACATTCCCATTTTCCGACAGTTAGTGTCCCTTTCGGGCATCCTAACATGACAACTATACAGAAAGCTAACATGAATACACACGTTAACCGCTTCAAGTCGTTTATTAGCGAGCAGCTGATATGATCTCACGCAGATCTTCTAAAGATAAGTTAGTCATCGGTTAAGAGTATTCTAACCTCACTAATTCAGGAAAGCGATACCGAATACACAATACAGCCACCTAAACTAGCATAAAGTAGAGCATTTCACAACCTATTCCATTTTACCAACTTTGAACCCAGATCTACTAAGATCGCTATTTTTACCAAAATAACTACCAAAGATCATTAACCGTGTCAAAGACTAGTAACGGTACCATTAGGCTTTTTAAACCCTTTTACATGCCGGTAAGCATTTTTAACGGTTATTCGACTGACTTTAGCCAAACCAATACCCGGTTACAGTTTCATGGCATAAACTATTTAACAAGTTAACTAGTCTACTACCGAACGATTAAACGGACGGTTTTTCAACATTTATCCGCCTAACACATTCGACAATCGCTAAAGTCATTCAAATACAGCTACAAATCCATCAACAACGAAACAAGGTTGCGCTATGATCATCAAGATCTAAACATGAAAAACGCCAAATTTATACAAAAACTTGATTACATACTAACGATTGTTTTTTCTACTAACGATTACTAAACACGATTACTAGACGATAATGTACTACATAAACAACACAAACAAGCTAAAACAAACAGATTTGAAACAACTAAAAGCTTAATAGATCAAACCATAAAACTTGAATGTGATGGATTGGATGATGATCGATGATCCGGATGAGTTCCCGAGCTCGTTCCTCGCCTTTGCAGCTGCTCACATGTCCAGAAAATCGTCCGGAATCGCCCAGAGACCACCCAATATTTGATCAGTGGGTTTTGCTCTGTTTTTATAGAAGTTTTGATTTTGTGCACGGCCGTGCACTTTATCAACTTGAGTTGACGTGCAAGTGGGCAAGTGGTTTGGCTGCTCCTGGAAATATCTAGATATTTGGCACGGCCGTGCACCTAGGGTGCACGGGCGTGCAGGTCTGTGGTAGCCGAGCACATGGTGTGGCACTCCCTGGTGCACGGGCAGTGCCACCCGAGAAAAGGAGTTGCACGGGCACCCGCACGGGCGTGCGGATCAGGGTGCCCGAGAACATAGGCTGCACGCCAGGTCGCACTGGCCGTGCATCTGATCTGTGTCCGAGTAACATGAGCCCGCACGGGCGTGCACCTGGGGTGCACGACCGTGCACTATTTCCAGACTTAGCTGATTTTGCAGAAACTTTCCGTCTTGTCTGATTTTCGCCCGGTTTCTTCGACTTTGCTCGTGGGGCGTCGTTTAAGACCTGCAATAAACATATGAAGCGGTTAAGTACCGAAATCGTGCAATTATGGTCGAAAACGCGTAAATTGGGAGTTAAATCGGGGACTTAAATATGTATATTTTAACGTATATCACCGATCTCCTCCATTACCCATACTCGAAATTTCCTTATTCGCCATTGTATCACCACTTCATCCATAATCCTCCTTCCCTCGCCTACCAATACACCGATATATCCGTGAGATAAATCCGCCTCCATCTGTTTGACATTAGCTTTGTGGATTACTTTTCCGAATCTTGATCCTATCCAATCCAGCGTTTCATTGCATAAGACATTCAAAGGAATTCCTTGTACTTTTAACCAAGCAACCATTTCAAAAGGGAATGACTGGCCTTTCCACATCTCAACCGATTTAAAAACCTCTGTTTGCTCCATCGCTCTAGCCCGTACCCCTTCAGCTTCGACTTCACTTTGAAAAGATAGTAAACGGATAATCCACTCAAATACTGTACATCACCTTCCTGATCACAAATCTCCTTAACCACTTCCGACAATTTCTTCAAGTTTTTGATATCGAAAACTGTAGCCACCAATTCCTTCCCATGTCGGTTACTGAATTCGTTAATAGCGACCGGAATCGTCACCACTATTTCTTCTTTCCGTTCATCCTTAATACCAGTTAGCATCTCCTTAAAGGAGGAAGCTTGAAGGTCATTGGAAAACACCCTATCTTCAATAATCTTCGTTTTAGATAATGTAACATTGTCCTGCTTTGGAGGAGGTACATAGTTTTGATCTCCTAATTCGGTGAAACGGGCGATGTTGGCCCGAAGTTTGTAAGATCCCAGCCAGACATTCTGCATCTCTCTCCCTATTTCTTCTTTATCTTTGATCTTTTGAAAAGTCACAAACCCAAATCTCATCCCAACTTTATCACACTTTCTTGCAATGTAAATCTTCGAGATTTACCCATGTTCCTTCAATAGTCTTTCCAGATCATTACCACTACACCCATCCGGGAGGTTAGTGATATACAACTTTATCGTCCCTTCATCATCATGCTGCTCGATCCTCGTCATGTTTGATGCTTCTGTTTCTTTGCCTTTTGGTCTTCGGTTGCCCATAGTGTTGCGTATTAACTTGAAATCTACCGAATAGCGAGTTTTGAATTAGGATTATCCCAAAGGATTAACCGAAAGTTGGTGCATTTTGAGCTGTAAGTTGCGGCCAAAAGAGCTTCAAAGTCGTGAGGTTTATCGATTGAATGGTGGGTTTGATAAAGGGTTTCTCTTAGTCGCATGTATCTGACTTTGAGTGCATGATATCATGCTAAAGCAAGAAAATATTCAAAGGTTTCAAAAAGGAAACTTTCATCAATTACAATATGATAATATTTTACGAAAAACAGTCAATATTCTTGTTCAACTGCTTCTTCATTTACAGTTGGGTGAACAATACCAACCTAGTCATCTCTCCAACATTCATACTAAAATAATTAGTAAAAATATAATTAAATAAATATGAGTAATTCATGAGACTGTATCAAGTATATCAACATATAAAGACAAGAATCGCACCATCTAATTTTGGTTTTCATGCAAACAATAACATATAAAACATGAGTTTAGCTTCCCCAATTCGAATAGATCCAGTGTTTTCCCCAACTGACACTTTCAAATGTGAAAAGTACCAAAAGATTTCAAATTTGACCACATATTTGATATGTTTTTTCTTGAATCCATATTGAAACATAAATTAAATCCACTAGAAGACCAATATTTGGCCAAATATAAAGGACGAACATAACTTATATTATATATACTAGTTGGGAGCCCGCACGATTCACCTGAAAACAACACACTGTCAGGATGTATATGGTTCAGTTGGTTCAATTATTATCTTCGAACGAAGCCGAAACCAAACTTATCAGTTGATCTATTTTTATCAACCGATTGGTTTTCGGTTGTTCAGTTCATTTTTTCCGGTTAGGTTGATACTTATTGGCTCGGTTCGTTTAATTTTGATTAATAGCCAAAAACCAAACTTGCGTTAAAACCTTCGCTTAGAAATACTTGAAATGAAAGTATAAATATGTGAAATGAAGGTATAAAGTATGTAATTCTTGAATCAGAGGTATAAAACTAAAAATATATAAACATATAAGTGATTCAGTTCGGTTAATTTTGGTTAAACGAGGGTACAAAATAACCGATAATCGATTTTTGGTTAATTCTGCTTTTAGTTAATTCAGCTTTTTGTTGATTTCGGTTTAGTTTGGTTTATTTTAGTCTGTTGTCGATTTGGTTTCAATTAACGATTTAATTATTACTCCCCTTTACGTATCATATACATTTATTTTAATCAAAAAAATTACAGAAATAGTATAATCAAATTAGATAGAATAAAATGCTTGTTATAGCAATTTAGAAGTCATGGTGTTGTTAGTTATTTATTGAGGAATTAGATTTTAATAACATAAGGTATTCGAAATTGGCCATTGACACCCCAAACTAAAAAATTGGTCATATATAATCTGTACTATTAACCTATTTGATTCTGGCACCCAATTTAGTGGAAGAAATATTCTTAACGGGCCTCTAATCATTAGCGAGGCAGTTTCATGTGCTAAAAAAGCAAAATCAAGAATTTGGTTTTTAAAGTCGACTTCCATAGAGCATATGACTCGTTAAATTGGAAATTCCTTTTTAAGGTTATGGATTATATAGGTTTCCCAAGCAAGTGGGTTGACTGGATATGTGGATATGCATGGTTGAGCATGGAAATGAGTTTCTCACACCATAGTCTATATATAGCAATCTCATGTGTAGGTTTCATTAAGATTGTGAGTTTATGCTTTGAATGCTCTCTAAGGGAGATAATGCCCCATCTCCCCTGGCCCCAAGATAGATGTTTAGCCTACTGATGACAATATCTGTAACCGTTTATGATGTAATACGAATCTATGTTGACGTGGTTATCATCTATTTCTGTTTCGCCTCCAATCTCCTTCTATAACCGAGCTTTAACTGTTTAAACGATCTAAAAAACGGTTCGAAACCGTTTTCACAAATAGATGTTAGCATGTGTGTTAAAATTGTGGATCATCCACTTGCGATGGTTCCCACGTTAAATCTCCAAAAGTAAGGACACATGGCATATTCTCAGACCATCTAACTAAGTTTTTCCCGCTCATTTTATCGGGTCAATTAAATGTATCATAGATACTCCATCTACTATTAAATTATTTTTTCCCTCTCATGTGCATATCACATGCATTTTCCTCCATGATTTTTAAACGTTAATAACTTTTTTAAATGACATTTTTTTTGAAAAAAATACACCAAATTAACGAGCGTTTTATTATCTTTCCAACGAGTACCATAGTGTTATACAAAAAAACGAAAAAAAAACGAGCGTTTTATTATCTTTCCAAATCAACAAATAAAGCATTTGTTGCAAGCAAAGTCTGTTTACTAAGGTCTGTTCTAGAGTAGTGGGTCTGTTAAGGAGATTTGTCTGAAACAGCTGTTTGAAGCAAATTGTTGAAGCAACATCTGTCTGAAGCAACAACTGTTTCAAACAGATCTCCTTAACAGACCCATTGCCCTGGAACAGACTTTAGTAAACAGACTTTTCTTGCAACAGATGCTTGACCTTTTGAGTTGGTCTTTGGTAAACAGACCTTAAAAAATGATATAGTCTTCCCGTGCAACGCACAGGATTTCACTTAGTCTTCTATAATATATAAATGAAAGCAATGTGGGACACATGACATATTCTCAGACCATCTAACTAATTTTTCCCGCTCATTTTATCAGGTCAATTAAATGGATCATGGATACTCCATCTACTATTAAGTTATTTTTTCTCTCTCATATGCATAGCACATGCACTTTCCTCCGTGATTTTTAAACGTTAATAATTTTTTAAATAACATTTTTTTTAAAAAAAATACACCAAATTAATGAGCGTTTTATTATCTTTCCAACGAGTACCATAGTGTTATACAAAAAAACGAAAAAAACGAGCATTTTATTATCTTTCCAAATCAAGAAATAAAGCATTTGTTGCAAGCAAAGTCTGTTTACTAAGGTCTGTTCCAGAGTAGTGGGTCTGTTAAGGAGATTTGTCTGAAACAACTGTTTGAAGCAAACTGTTGAAGCAACATCTGTATGAAGCAACAACTGTTTCAGACAGATCTCCTTAACAGAGCCATTGCCCGGGAACAAACTTTAGTAAACAGACTTTTCTTGCAACAAATGCTTGACTTCTTGATTTGGTCTTTGGTAAACAGACCTTAAAAAATGATATAGTCTTCCCGTGCAACGCACGGGATTTCACATAGTATATATATATACGGGATGAGATAACGTACAAAGCTTCTTAACGTGAGAAGCATAGGAAACATTCTTAGCCATTAGATTAAGATGGTGGCAGATGGTAATTAACAACCCTAATCATATTTAGGTTAATCTAACCAAGGGAAAATTAGGAAAAAGCATTTAAATTATTTTCAAATCGTAACAACAGAATCAATCAAAACCTAAATTTTCAACGATTGAAATTGATTAACCAATCTAAATGATTACACAATCAAAATAACAAAAAAAACTCGATTACATTGAACCAAAACGTAATATCAGTATTTGAAATTAAAAATTAGAAAAACAGAGTATTATAAATGGTATGATAAATCAGTCGAAATCATATGTATTATGAATATAACCGCACGTATTATTTGTCAGAAGCTTTCGATTTTGATTCTAGAAGAAGAATTAAAGATTAAAATGGGTTAAAAAGTTGCCGACGAAGAAGAAGATGTATATGATAACAGGGGTATTTAAACGAACGTTATATCTATGTTAATAGGCAACGTGCGTTTAAAGTTCAAATGGTGGAACAAACAAAACAAACGCACGTTCATATATTTAAACGGATGTTTCAAAAAGTTAAATCCACATAGTGTAAGATCCAGACGCAAGTAAATTACAAATACACATAATATGTTTTTTTATTGGTTTTGTACAGAGTTAATGGCCAAAATCATCCCTGAGGTTTGCCAGTTTTGTTACATCAATCTAAAATCAAAACTTTTTACATCTGGGTCCTTCTGTTTTACATTTTGTTGCCAAATTCGTCCCTGACACTAAACTCAGTTAACTATTGTCGTTATTTTTGTCTTTTTGGTTGTCCCCTTTTTACATCTGGGTATTTTTGTCTTTTGAGGGTATGAATAACTTTGTTTAAATTGGGTTTTAAAAAGGGAGGCAACCAAAAAGACAAAAATACCCCTAGAGTTAACGACAATAGTTAACTGGGTTTAGTGTCAGGAACGAATTTGGCAACAAAATGCAAAAACAGAAGGATCCGGATGTAAAAAGTTTTGATTTTGGACTGATGTAGCAAAATTGGCCAAACCTCAGGGACGATTTTGGCCATTAACTCTTTTTGTACATGTAATGATGAAAAATGCAAGTGGTATAGCTTATTAATGGTAAAACATCAACATATCTAGTTACATGAATATTTAAATGGTAAAAACTCAAAGTATCTTACTAACTACTAAATATGATTTGATTGGTAATAAATATAATTAATTCTTGAAATTTAATATTCAACTACCAGATATCATAAGTAATTAACTTTTTTGTTCTATAAATAAACACTATTAATACATAAGACTCACATACCAACTAAAAACTCAAAAAAATAAAATAAAAAAATGGCAGATAACTATATAGATGCAATCAACAATATTCAAGTGAAAACTTTGATCATGGCAGATTCCATCTCTGAGGACAGAGATGACATCAACTCTTCATGTGTAGTTTTAGGAGTGCAAAGTGAGGTCCAAAGAGAGTCTATGAAGAACTTGGATCTCATTGAGAAGCTAATGAGTGATGAAAAATCACCATTCAAGGATGCAACAATTGAGCAACTCTATAACCAAGTAGCTTTTGATAATCTCATTTGTCAGACACTAAACAACACTCAAGAATGCATCATGTGGAACATGGCAGGGAAATAGAAGGCAAGGGACAACATCTTGGGTGGCAATTGATGGATGGGTTGGGGTGGTTTTTGGGGTATAGTGTTTTATGTTTGTATATATATTTTTTATTATGGTGGTGGTTGGCTAGTAGTTGTTTCTGGTCATTTTTTGATGGTGGTTTGTGATGGTGGTGGTGTGATGGTGATAGTGATGATGGTGGTTGATATGTAAGTTCATGTTATGAATCAATGATATAAACGCACTATATTACTACTTTAAACGCACTTGTCCTAATTATGTAAACACACGCTATATACATTCAAACGCACGTATTAAACATTTACAAAAACAATTGTGTATCAAAAACAAACATTAAACGCACTATGTATAGTTTAGACGCATCTGTATAAAAAATAGAAATGACAACTACTCCTGATCATCAGAATTTTCCTATTCAACATCTTCCTTATCTTCAAGGTCATCTTCAACATTTTGATCATGTTGTTCAACCTGTGACTGGGTTGAACCACCATCCCTCTGATGTTTACGTCTATCAATGATTCCCACACACATCCTGTCAATGGAGAGGTTAAACTATAAACAAAAGAAGTATTATTAGACATCTTGAAGACCACTAAGTTGCACATTACATGGTCCCCACTGGTAATTAAGTCACTGGATCATATGCATACTTTGAGTTAGACCATAATTAAAAGGGGGATTCATTGAATAAGTTGTGGACTTATGGATATAATAACTTTGGATCCAAACAAACTATATGAAATGCATCAAGTAATACCTCAGAGTTACGTTCTGTATCAAATGAATGCATATCTAGTAGCCTAGGACTAAAACCATTGGTATCATCACCACCACCACCGTTCTTTTTCCGCGACGGCGGCGTCGCCGGCTCCCACCGCTTACAGACCTTGTCCTCCTCCTCCACCACCAGGAGTGATTAAAGTCTTGCTGCTCAATTAATCAACAATAACTTGACAATTAATCATCAAATCAACTTCATAATATTAACCTATTACCAGATCTACATCATGAACTAAACAAAGTGAGCAAACATTAAACATGCAGAAGAGTTATTAGAAGATGATTGTTGCAACTATCTGAGTACCGACGCTGGTGACGAGGCCCAGATGCACCAGATCGTTGGCCTTGTCTTCCTACAACATTCATCTCAACAGACCCTCTGAGTCAGTGTTGAAAGAATCGGGTATAGAGAGAGAGAGAGATCGAGATGTGAGGGAAAGGAATCAGGGATTTGGTGGCTTCACAAATGGAAATTAGCTTTATACCTAGGGTTTATGGGAGGGAAATTCAATTTTTTTGTGAAATTAACATGACACTAAAGATGACATACAAAATTCTATACCGTCATATTTTCTATTTCTTGACATTACATTCTTGACACACAAAAAAACGTGTCATTATTTAACCAGATTTTCTAAAACATGACAATTTTTTTATCACACACGCTTTTGAGTGTCATAAATAGGCGCGTGTCATAAAATGTGTGTCAAGAAAGGGGGTTTTTTTCTAGTAGTGGTAATGTGTTTGAATGAGATTGAAACGATCGTAATGTGATCGACTGATGTTGTATAATTCAAATTGGAATTTGAAATCGTTCACGTAAGTTATGAAACCGTTTATGAATATAGAACGTGATTGTAGTAATCAGTTACAAAAAAAGTCCGATTTGCCCTTGATTTTAACTGCAATTGAGTTTAATTAGGTTAATCGTAGTTTGGTCAAATTGACAGATGAGAAATTATAGTGGCGTCCTACACTTCTCACGTTAAGGATACTTTCTATCCTATACTTTCTCTCTATATATATAGTAGGACGCCAGGACTTATATATAGAACTCGACCCTTCTAACACATTTACATTATTACTCATTTTTGGTTTAAACCGTTGATCAAAGCTCTTGGAAATTATGGAAATGAATGGACCATGATAAATCAGGAGTCTTCTAAGATATGTCCACAAAAGAATTCAATAATAAACTTGTCCTTGTCATCTAATTGTGTTGATTTAGTCAAGTATGCCAATAAATAAACACACAAGATTAAACTAATATAAACCATACACGCGCAGCAAGCTAAGATACGACTTACGAGTCTCTCATTGATCGAGACTAAAATCACATTTAAAGAAACCAAATAAGTGTCCATAAATATCGAAACTTTGCTTATTTACATGTCCAAGATCTTGACTTCTGTTCTTTAAAACCCTAATCTTCTTTTCTACCACTTTTTCTGTGCAACTGCTTCGAAAACAAACCCCATAAGGATCGGAAATAAACCCCTTATCAGGAACCACTTTGGTTATACAAAAACTTCCAAATCTCCATTAAAAGAGCTTGAAATGTCTTCAGTAACTTTCATGGATGATCAAAAGTGTTTTGAAGGTGATAAAACGGACCATGAGGTCGTGTTACCCGGTTTTAGGTTTCACCCGACCGATGAAGAGCTTGTTGGATTCTACTTGAGGAAAAAGATTCAGCATCAGATTATTCCAAACGAGCTTATTAAACAGGTTGACATATACAAGTACGACCCATGGGATCTTCCAAGTAAGTATAGTGATCATTTTTTATAAAGGGATAGTTACCAAAAAAAAAAGTTAAAGTTAACCAAAAGTTTTCAAAAAATAGAAATGTAAATTTAGACTTCACCAAAGTAGTCAACCCTAGCTAGTTTCCTCAAATCGAAAGCCGCCACATCAGCTTCGCCAGCTGAGACGACTAGAAAATAGCCTACACTTTTGGCTGAGACAGTTAGGAAAACGCCAACTAAAAGTAAATGTTCAATTTTTAAAACTTGTTGTCAAGTTGAACTGTTTTGGTCCCCTTTTCTAAACTTTGTAGGATTATAAGCAACAAATTTGTGATAGAAAATTTTGTCACTTAATTTTCTTTTTCAGTGGAGATCATATATAAATCTGTCAGAATATATGTTGCTTAAATGTCCCTCAAAAATCCGTTGGTAATTTGTTGTAAATTAAATTAAAGATTTCATTCGGTAAACATTATACGGACGGATATCCTAAGAATTGAGCTGTCTATGGTTCTGTTTTTTGTTTAGTCTGCTCTCATTTGTTTTTAGTTTTAAATTTGCATGATGAATAAATTATTATTCTCATGTTGTGAACTTGTGATTGACATAGGTTTGGCTCCATTGGGTGAAAAAGAGTGGTATTTTTACTGTCCAAGGGATCGTAAATATAAGAATAGCGCACGACCAAATCGTGTGACGGGAGCTGGTTTTTGGAAAGCTACGGGCACAGACCGACCAATATACTCGTCAAATGGTGCCAAGTGCATTGGGTTGAAGAAGTCATTGGTGTTTTATCGTGGTCGAGCTGCAAAAGCGATCAAAACTGATTGGATGATGCATGAGTTTCGCCTGCCTTCGGTTGTTGAACCAGAACAGTATAAAAAGATTCAAGATAAAAGCCTTCCTCCAAATGTAAGTCAAAACACCAAATTATAGAACAAATTATTATTCTAAATCAATATTTCTATAGTTTTTGACTTTTAAGTCCAATTTTTAAATTATTTATGTGTACATTGTAAATTTGATTATATATTGCGATATACCAAGTCTAACTAATATACTTAAGTCTTTTAATTTTTTGTTTTATGTTCAATCACTACAAAAAAAAAAAAAAAAAAAAAAAATAATAATAATAACTTTTAACGAAGTACAAATACATCGTTAAGGTAGGTACCTATGGTAATCCATCGGTGCTCCGTTAGAAATTAGGGCATCTATAATCCGAGTTCAGTCAGATATACTGAGAGATTATCGACGGATTTTGGGTAATTATTGATGGGTGTCTTCAGTCGTTAATTCGCAAGTGATACTCATTCTTCTTGTAGTGTATTAATGGTTGCTACTCGATTTTACTTTCAGGATGCATGGGCGATATGTAGGATATTCAAGAAGACAAATTCGGTAGCGCAACGGGCAATTTCTCATTCTTGGGTATCTCAATCTGAAGATAAGGCATCCGAATTCTACACACATTCGAGCCAGTTTAGTCCCGAGAACAATTCTTGCATGACTAACCATCTTTGCTACACCACAAAACCGACGTCCACTAATAGTTATTCAGATCTTGAAACTCCATCATACCGACCTATAAACCAATCCGCTTGTAAACCATATCCTTTCTCACTTCCTTATGTGGATTCTAGTACCAATGGGTTCCTCCTTTCATCCACTAATACACCACAACCAAGGGTCTTGAATCTTGAGGATACAAACAAGATTTGTGAAAGTATTGATTATGGAGGCGAACGACAACCCTTAGATGACTTTTCGATAAATCATTATTGTGAGAACGAGCTTGGAAATGTTTCGATGGGTGGATTTCCCTTCGGTTTGCCATCAACGATTGCTACTTCCGATGAAAGGGGGCTTAATTATATGGCGTGGGAGTCCCCTCCAAGTCATGATAGTGCTTCCACAACCTAGCTACTCCACAAATAAATGTCATATTTAACAAAATGTATTGAATACAATCCTAGCCTTATGTGTGACGTTTATGGTTAATATGCTTTACATCGTTTACTTTGGCTAGGAGGTTCGTCATCGATCGCCTTGGGCTGGTAACGGGAGGAAAATGAAACAAGATTTGGTGTTGCTGTGAAATTGTAATTTAGATGTGTCCCTGGAACAATGTTTGTTTCCGGTGATATGCAATGTTTGTTACTATTTAATTAATAGAACTACATGTGTACAATATATGTATATACAACTGAAGATCATAACAACTCAATGATCAACATTGTAAATTTCAATCTAGCTAAGACCTCGTTGAACAATTCGCATTTGTTCAAAAAGGTTACTATTATAGTATTATATATGCATGACCCACCCAATAGCATGTCTTTGAGAATGGAACTTGCATCAATTTACAGAATTGTAAGCATCTCATTACATACTATTAATAATCAAGTGTATTTGAATAGTGTTTTATTATTTTTGTTGGTATTTATATTGTTATGTTTGAGTATATTATCAATAAATGTTCCAGCATAGATGGTGTGTTGTTGTTGTGTTCATGGAAGTTGTGTTGGAATATCAAACTGATGTTGTAGCGGATTTTTGGAACAATGATTTCTTTTAATCCTGCAGTAATTTCCTTCTTGATCCAGTCTTGTTTCCCTTGCTGCAATCTTGTACTTGAACGTATTGACCCATATGCATCTTAATCCTATTACATACCACTACTTACATCTAATGATATACATATTAATACATACATACATGCTATTACAGTTACATAAGTTTAGATGATACATACACATACTATAATGTACATAAGATATAATGTTTTATTCAAACATCTAACACCTGCCCCTAAATTAAACTTGCGTTCTTCACATTCTTGGCCAAGGTCTCTATTGCTTCTTTCAGTGCTTGTTCTACTTTTTGTGAAGTCATACTTTCTTTTCTTTATGAATTTCTTTGCAGTATTCCAGTCTCCACCCATGTAGAGAGCATAGTCATCTTCAATTAAATTTGCATTCCTGATTAACATTGGTATTTCGATTGATTCATCTTGCTTCTGTCCACTGCCATTTATTATTCCTGCATTTGAACTTTCCTGCCTGCCATGTCTTGCTATAATTCTCACACGGTATTGCCATTCCAAGACATCTAAATATTGGGCATAAAGAATCCTCACAATATCTTTGTCCTCATAGTCTAGGCCCAACTCTTTTGCAATGATTACCCATAGATTATACTTTGATACTCTTCGGTGTCCACCCTCTCTTTTTACTATCACATACAAGTCATATAAATCTATTATCTTTCCATTTTCAATTCTTGGAGGTATTGGCCGATTATCTACTCTTAAGTAAAAGTTTAGAAACCAATCAACCATCCTCAAGAAAGGATCTTTCAATAATTCTTTATGTGCCCAAGGATATTCTAGATCTTCTATAATATCCAAAAATTCTATACACTTTTCAATAGAGTCTATGTTGATCTTATGAATAATATCTTCCATCTTTTTCATGTTATTTTGTGAATCAATATCTAACTCCTCAAAGTATTGATTCAAATACTCTTCTTTCTTTTTCTCATGTTCATTTTCTTCCAACTGTAATTCTTTCAACATAGTTTCTATTGAATCTCTATTTTCCTTCACATTCATAAATTGTATACTCTCCCTTTTAAACATGTTTTGCACATAACATTTGTTTCCTTCCAATTTAACTATGAAACCTTGTAGTTTCAATTGAGATAGACTTAGAATATTTTCTTCTATATCCGTAGTGTAGAATACATTAGGAATGATTAACGAATGATCACCAACTGAGATATCTATCATCCTTACTCCTCTTATAAACACAAATTGATTTTTAAAACGACTCTCTACACCGAATGATCGTCTTATTTTCAGAAAATGATCTATGTTTCCTATAACATGGTTATGAATGTTTGGACTTACATACCATATGTCTTTCCATGTTTGTTCATCGGATCCATATAAGATATAATCATTACCACTACCAAATTTCTCAATAGGATAATAACTAATACCCGTATCAATAGCATCCTTATCAGTAGAGCATTTTCATCCCTTTCTTTCATGTTGCATGCACTTATTAGATGCCCCGGTTCATGACAATAATAGCACTTCCTTGTATCAATTTGGTTTCTTCTTATTGTTTCCCTTCTGTTCCTTCTATTTCTTACACGGTTTTTGTTTCTTACTGATGTGATGACTGAAGATTCGGATGAATGAGACATGATATTACGGTTGATTAAAAAAACGAACGTATGATAATTTGAACAATGAATCAGAAGGAAACAAATTGGCTCTGATACCAGATTTGTTGGAATATCAAACTGATGTTACAGCGGATTTTTGGAACAATGATTTCTTTTAATCCTGCAGTAATTTCCTTCTTGATCCCGTCTTGTTTCCCTTGCTGCAATCTTGTACTTGAACGTATTGACCCATATGTATCTTAATCCTATTACATACCACTACTTACATATAATGATATACATATTAATACATACATGCTATTACAGTTACATAAGTTTAGATGATACATACACATACTATAATGTACATAAGATATAATGTTTTATTTAAACATCTAACAAGTTGCCCCAGCTCGAATCCTGCTGAGCGCCGTTATGTTTTTTATCCATTATTCTCACCTTTTTTTTATCTCCAACTTCTTAACCATCTACTCTTCTGTCACCTCTCTTCCTCTATCTACATACCTTTTGTAAGCTTTTTATCCGATTTTTCTTACCTCTCTTGTCTCTCGCTTCTCAACCCCTTCTCTTCAATCAACTTTCTAGACACTTCTCCCACCTATATCCACCACCCATCATCAACGACAAATCCCGCCAACATCTCCGATTCACCGACTGAGACCACCACTTTACAACACACTACACACACCCACTAATATGATGGTTTAGAGAGAGAAACAAAGAATAGAGAGAGAAAGAGGATACTTCTTTAGCGGCGTTACGATCACCTTCTCCACCATCAAAGGTTCGTTCTCTTCATCCTACGCCTATTTTAAATGTGTCGTTAATATGGGCATATTGTTATGTATTGATTTTTGGGTGTATTGGGTAATGATTATTATTTGTTGTTTGTAAGAAATCACATATTTGTTTTGTTGGAATATGAGTTAGAGATGCTATGTATGTTAATTTAGTTACGTTTGAGGAGAAAAATATGTGCACACTAGGTGTTTGATGTTTTGTCTCAGTGAGTTTTTTTAGTGTAATGTTTGATTATTTAGCGGTCTAAGGGTTTAGACCTTATGGGTATGCCAAATATAACTTTTCTTTTTAATAAATAAATGTTAAACCATTAAGAAACCGAAAAACGTTTATAGTAGAATGGCAAGTAGACATTTACACATCTGCCCGATTGTTATCGATTGCTGAATCAGGGTGAGTTTGTTTATACTTTATATCCAGGCTTTTATTGCATCTTTTTTTCTAAACAATGTTTTTTTTTTTTTTTTTTTTTTTTTTTTTTTTTTTTTGCATTTTAGAGTGTAATTATTAGTTACCAAGCTAATGTTGTTTTGAATTTTGCTGGATAGGGTGGGTGGTGCAATAGTCATGGAACAACAGAAGAATTGAGGACAAAAGAACAAATGAAACAAGATGGTGCCATTAAGAGGGACAGAGCTAAGGCTTATGCTCTTTATCAACAGGTAATGATATTACAAGGCGCACATTGCGCGCCACATAGGTAAAATATGACTGACGCATGGTCATATCAGATAAAATAAACTATCATCATGATAACAAGAGAGTAAGTGAATAACTGAAATAAATCAAGAGCCATTTTCAAGTAGATATGTTTAAGTTTTAACGTCTATTTTTAAGTCGATCGCATTAATTGCCGCCTTAGCGCTTAAACGCCTAAGCGAATAAGCGCTTATGCGCCTACACAACCATACGCCTATGTGTTTAGGCGAGGAGGTCCCTAAGTGAATCAAGCGCCAAAGCGGCCAAACACTTAGTCGCCTAAGCGAATCATACACCTTAGCACATAAACGCCTAGGCGTCTAAGCCAGTAGGTGCCTAAAATCATACACCTTAGTGTCTACGTGACTAAATGCCTACGCGTCTAAGTGAGTAGGTGCCTAAGTGAATTAGGCACCTAAGTGCCTAAATGCAAGCCATGTAATCAGTAGATTAAGTCGTATTGTATCTTTATCAGATGTTACTTATAACTTATCATTCTTTTTCATTTTGTCTACAGTTTTTTTTAAGGAAGAGGAAGCAACCATAAGTTGTTGATTATATCCTTAAACATGGGTCAAAAGAATAGAACCTAATCATGTGTATTCGATCAATAACATAATAAACATTAGTAAAACATACTTGTAGGAATGATTATCTTTGAAGATGATGAGTAAGCCATGATTCCCATTATGGTACCTTGTGTTGATGGATCACATTAGAGAGAATAGTGTGTGGTGTTCTTCAAGAGTTTTCTTATTTGTTATGATCAATATTAATATCATGAATGGTGATCATGAATGGTGATCAGTTATGAAAACTGTATGTATTCTCTATTAAAGGTACCTAAAGGGAAATCTTAATTGCTCCCTTAAACTATTCAATATTTACAATTACTACCATCAAGTAATTGTTGGGAACTAGTATGTCATATTGGTAATATTACTCAAATGATCTGTAAGGCCACATTAATGGGTTATTTCCAACATTCTCCCACTTGGCCGAGTGATCATTTTTGCAGAGTTAATTAAATGATTGAGACCATCTTATTTATGTGAGTCCAACATTATCCCACTTGGCTGAATAACCATTTGTGATGAGTATTAAGTAAGTTTGGCCAAGTTAAACACTCATCAAGTTTCAACATTTAAACTGTAGCAGAAAAATATAGTCATTGAGTTATTATCAACTCAAGACCCCATTAATCATACTACAATCCAAAAATCAAAACATAAGTAAATTTAAGACCAAAATGACTAAGATAAGCCCTTAAAATTAATTTGTATAATTCTTGTCTATACGTCATTATGTGCACATATACGTATTTATAGACAAACAAATTTAAATAAATGAGGAAATTTAATAACTAATCATTCATAAGTATGATATGCTATTCTGCAAGGCCTTTAGTAAAACCCGTCTTTATTATGAGCTCTTAAAAAGACTTTGGGTGGTAGACCTCTAGTTATCGGATCCAAAGCATATCATAAGTGTATATTTATTCGATACATATATTATTTTCCTCTACTCATTCATATACGAACAATAATTTTGTATCGAGATATACTCCAGCTCCACTCGAACTATTATTATTTGAGAAGCTAATGGAAGCTGAGTTATGACAATAAATCTTCAATGGCCTTTATATGGAGTTTGTAATTTTGAGTCTTGTGATAAGCTTCTTCAACACCATCTCATGGCATATTGAAGTATAAATGCCAACATATTCTGCCATTACTATTGAGATTGTTGTCTAATGTTGTTTATGACTCCTCCATGAAATAAGTATGTTTGCTAACATAAAGATACACCCTAAAGTTGACTGTCTATTATCTTTGCATTTAGCAAAGAGGAAATTAGAATGGTCAACCAATTTTAAGTTATTACTTCTTCTATCGAACAACTTGTAATCTTTAATCCCTTGAAAATATTGCAACACCTTTTTTGCCGCTTCCAATGATCTAGGCCATTAATAAATTAATAATGACCTAGTATTTCCAACAATATAAGCAATATCTGGATGAGTACATATTTGATCATACAACATAAATGATAAGTATAGTATGGTTGCTCCCACTCATCTTGAGATAAACGTATAGATCTACTTGCTTCTTAGTGAAACCTTATTTCTTCATAAATTCATAAACTTTTAGGTAAGACCGACTTGATGCTTACGTTAATCCATATATGGATCTCTTTAACTTACAAACTAAGTGTTCTTAATGTTTATTCACAAACACATCTTTATGTAAGTCATCATTAAGGAAAACAATTTTAATGGCCATATGACGAAACTCTAAATCGTAATGCGCTAGTAGTGTTATAACGATCCCCAAAGAATATTTTCGTGAGACATGTGAGAAAGTTACTTGAAAATAAGTACCCTCTCTTTGAGTATAGCATTTAATAACCAATCATACTTTATATTGTTCAACATTTTCCTTTGGATCTAATGTTGATTTTGAAAACCCATTGGGTGATTCAACCAGATCCTAAACGTCATTTTGATTTATAGAATCAAGCTAATCATAGCCTTATTCCATTCACAATATTGATCACTACTAATTGCTTCATTATAAGAGGTAGGATCGTTAAACTTTCCTATAACCATACCAGCTTCATTAAGGTAGCTTACGTAATCATCATAATTAATAGGCCTTCTGGAAGTTGATGACCAATCATTAAAATTAATGGGCCTTTTGGACCTTGATGACCTCCTGAGCTGATTATCAGGTTCACCAGATTCAATAGTTGTTTTAGATATTGAATCTTGGATACTTGAAGTGTCTTTAGTATTAGGTGTATTAAAAGAATTATTATAACATAAATGAGGAAGTGGTGCAGTGTCAGGTACAAGAGGTGTAATCGAAGGTGAAACGTTTCTCCCCCGCCTCTTGGATTTCATGTAAGTCACCAGCATCACTTCACTGCTCCCACTAACCTTTTGAATTCTCTAGGAACTCACCATCCTTAGTTGCTATAATACGTGTGACGTTGGAAGGACAATAAATTCTATATCCTTGTGAATGTTCAAGATATGTAATAAAGAAAAATTAATTATTCTCATAGCTTCATTTGATTAGAATTATAATGTTTTGCCTTAGCAAGACATCCCCATACTTTCATATATTTTAGACTTGGTTTACTTTTGTCCATAACTTAAAAGAGTTTTAAGGACATATTTAGAAGGAACCATGCTTAGTATATGAACGGATGTCTTTAATGCCTTAGTCCATAAGAAATGAGGTAATCCTGAATTGGGTAATATGCCTCTTATCATGTAAATAAGATCAATGTCTATTACTCAACATATACAATCTGTTATGTAATATCTGACGCAATTAATTGGATCATGATCCTTGGTCCTTACAAAATTCAAAGAAGGGGCCGGAAGCATGACCCACATTCATATGTTAACCATAATATTCACCTCCTCTATCTGATCTCACTACTTTTATTTTGCTGTAAGTTGATTTTCAACTTCAGCCTTAAAAGTTTCAAGTAATTCAGATATTCTCTTTAATAAATTAGAAGTACATGTAATATGATCGATTATCCATAAAGGTGATAATGACTTATGTTAATATATGTTCTTTTGGGAAAAGGTCCACAAAACATGATGTATGAGGTTTAATAAACTAGAGCTCCTTGTGGCACTTTATTTATTTCCCTTATCCATTTTACCTTTAAGATACACATGTTTAAATATTATTGAAATGTAGGTTTGGTGATACTCCATCCTTCATGATTCTTAACATCCAATCTCGTATGATGTGACTCAAACATTTGTGCCATGACATGGAATGAACCGGTGAACACGAGTAAACCCACATGTGCTAATTGGATTATTAACATTAAAAGACTTAAATATCATAAAGATGGTCACCTCTCTTAGTCTGCAACTCATGAACTTTGTGCAGTCTATTTGCAGATCCCGTTAATTTAGGAAATATGCAATGAAATTTCCTTTTTGAGACCTTTAAGATCAAAGTTGTACTTGTACTAAACTTTGGACATTAAAACATTTTTCAAAACTGAAATTACCCTTCCTTTTTTCTTTGGATTAGTGGTAGTGATGTTAATAATATCTAGTTATTCTACTTTTGAAATTCCTCTTTATGCACGCATATTGCTATCAATTAACTCATTTATCTTTTGAGTCTTACAATTGATCTTGAAAGCATTAAGACGAGCAAGGAATTTTGATGAAATGGACTAGAAAACCTTCATTGGTCTTGACGAATGAGCCCTTTATTTTATGAGCCATGTTGCTCGTCATTATTTTGTGCTATTGCACGCCATTAACCGTGACATAATTTGTAGTGAACGTTCTCAGAATTAGAGTGCTCACATGAGCTTTAGAAGCTCCGTTAAATTATATTATGAGTGAATTCAGAAAAGGTTTTAACATTCTCTCAATCAGATATGGCTCCTTTGTTTGCTACTTAAAAGTGAGGTTTACTTAATCTCAACAAGATGCAAACTTTGCGCACATTAATAATTCAATATCTAATTAGGAATTAGAGTGAATGCCGTATTTATACAAGTAGAAGAGTTGAAGTAAGCTAATTAATGGGTAATTAAGTAAGTCAAACAACATTAACACAGTGAAGAAAAATCTATTATAACACCAAAATAATAGACAGACGTAAAGTTCTACATTAACATTGGCTTCGCTTTGGCTTTGGCTAAAGTTAATGTATTATGAACATACTTAAATAATGAATTGACTTAATGTTCTACCTGCATTTTGGTTTCGCTTTGGCTTTGACCATAATTCAGGCATAATGAACTTATATAAATAATGATTGTGTTGATGTTCTATATAAACTTTGGCTTCGCTTTGGCTTTGACCAAAATTCATATATTATGAACGCACATAATAGATTGACATAATATTCTACATGAATTTTGGCCTCGCTTTGGCTTTGACCAAAATTCATATATTATGAACATACATAAATTAAATAATAAACCCACTTAATGTTCTATCTCAGTTTTGGCTTCGCTTTGGCTTTAAACAAAACTCAGATATTATGAACATACATAATAATAAATTATCTTAGTGTTCTACATGAATTTTGGCTTCGCTTTGGCTTTGACCAAAATCCATGTATTGTGAACATAAATAAATAATAACCCGACTTAATGTTCTACATGAACTTTGGCTTCGCTTTGGCTTTGACCAAAGTTCAGGTATTATGAACATACAAAAATTAAATAAAGCACATAAATACAACATAACACCTTGGGTGATACATCTATGTAAATTAAGCTAATAATTTGCTGTGTATCATCAAACAAGTAGTCGTTAGGTTTATATTGTTTTGACAATACACATAGTTACATAAGGTGGCATAATATAAACTTCAATGTTAAATCAATTGATTTTAATGTTAAATCAATTGATAACTCGTTTGTTCAATTATCCGATCTTTCATCAAAGTTGTCATTCAAAAATGCATACATAAGTTCTAAGATATGCACAAGTTCTAACTTATTCGAATGTTTATGCAAAAGTTATAGTTTTGTATAAAAGTTAAACTTTTGTTGGAGTATTGATGCGAAAATGAGACCATACGAGTGCCAAACATTTAGGCACAAAAATATTCTATTTAATCCATTGATTGTAGTCCTTAATTAATTCATTAATTGCAGTCCTTGGATTAAATATTATTTCATGAAAACTTTGTAACCGATTAATTCATGAATACATAATCAAAATTCGTATTCAATTACAATGTATAACATTTAACTCTCCGTAATTACAAATAATTTAATAGAGAACAAATGTGCATTTGGAGTAAATGAATGGACGATGAAATAAAAAATGGCAAACAATTGATGGCCACTACATCAGTAAACTTCATGAAAGAATTCACGTGCATAAAAAATACCAAATTTAAATTGTTCTAATGGGATTCGTGCATGCCATTATAAAATATTTTTCAATCTACACTATATAATAAAAGAAAACACATGAGGGACACATGACACTCCCTCATTAATTCTCTCATTTTATTATTTAATAAATTAAACTCAAATTTAATTATAATAATTGATTTGCAAAATATAAGTTTATTAAATTAAATTTTAGTAATTACATTAATAATCATAGTTGTAACTGGAATCATTAATAAAAGAAAACACATCATTCTTTTTTATATAACATATTTATATTTATGTATTATTAACTTTGAATTTAAATCATCTACATTAAATTAACCCATTTTTAAAAAAAAAAATTAATCTGTTATTCTAAGTTTAAAATTAATTTTGTTCTAATATTTGACAAATGATTATTAAGTTTTATTATTTTGGTCATTAGTTTAGATATTAAATTATGTTAAGCAAATACATATTAATTTTAAATGCTTAAAATAGTTCAAAAGTCAAATAAACAAATTAATAATAACACAATGCAATTAGTCAAGCTTTTTTGTGAGACTTTTATACTGTTCAAATCTACATCTACATCTACATCTACATCTACATCTACACTATATAATAAAAGAAAACACATGAAGGACACATGGCACTCCCTCATGAATTCTCTCATTTTATTATTTAATACATTAAACTCAAATTTAATTATAATAAATGATTTGCAAAACATAAGTTTATTAAATTAAATTTTAGTAATTACATTAATAATCATAGTTGTAACTGATATCATTAATAAAAGAAAACACGTGATTCTTTTTTATATAACATATTTATATTTATGTATTATTAACTTTGAATTTAAATCATCTACATTAAATTAACCCATTTTAAAAAAAAAATTAATCTGTTATTCTAAGTTTAAAATTAATTTTGATAAAATATTTACAAATGATTATTAAGTCAAATAAACAAATTAATAATAACACAATGCAATTAGTCAAGCTTTTTTGTGAGACTTTTATATTGTTCAAAACAAATAAATTAAATAAATCAATTAACATTAATCGATTTTATCTATAGTAATAAAAGCAGCACATGGAGTACATAGAACTCCATTAAAAAGGCTCTCATTTTATTATTTCAAACAATACATTTATTTTAATTTGTTTCTTTATTTAATAATTATTTCTTATTCAGTTTTTATTTGTTACAACTATAATTATTAATATAATTACTGGAATTCAGTTTAATATATATTCTATGTTTTTGTAAATTAATTAATATAATTATATTTTAATACAAAATTAGAAATAAATTAATAGACATAATTTGAAAATGTTTATGAACTAACAAAAGTAATCATTATTAAAAATTATTTATTTTTTTAAGATAATGTATTTATATATTATTAAATTTATATCGTGTACCTTAAAAAACGTGTTTTTAATATGTGGTCTTTCACTCTAAGTTTAAAACTATATTTCTTACAATATTCTAAAAAAATAAAATAAAACAAATCAATCCACAATAATTAAATATTTGATTCAATACAAAACTAAATATGTTTGGCTATTTTCGTATTATAATAGCTTGATATATAAAATACATTTTATATATGAAAAATAATTAATTGAAATCTTCATTGACTTTGTTTTTTCAAGTTACTTCAATAGAGAAATGCAATATCTAAACAGTCTTTGCATTACTAATTCGTTTCAATCTTTATTTTCAGGCTATTAATTTACACAATCCTTTTTATAATACAATCAATTTGAACCAATAAATGTCATTATGTTTAAGGACCTTGATGTTAGAAAAAAAATGATTATACACTCAAGGTTAGAAATACTTTGGCTTTGAGGAAACTTGATGTCAAATTTATTTTTGTTTTGTTTTGTTGTACTTGCAGTCTACAAGGTAATAGCTGTGTATGGAAGATATATTTTGGAATGTTTGAAAAAAGTTTTATGTGAATAAAAATGTTTTTTACAATAAATCATTTAGGGGCTGATGAATATTTAATATTTTTTCGGTTGTCCAAGAAACTTTTTTTTATTTTAAATAACATATGTAATCTAATTTTTCTTAATTATATTTTAAATTTATATATAATATATATAATTTAAATTGTTCAACCCGTGTATCACACGAGTACATAACCTAGTTAATAGATAAATCCCTTGTTAAAATAGATAACTTTACATGTAATTAACAATAAACCATGTTTATCGAACCTTTCAATTAGAAAAATAAGAATCTGTTTAATGGTCAAAAAATTGATTTACAATTTTACTTTAAGCAATTCAATTTTATGTAGAGAATCAACTTATTAGTCCATATAAACTGACGATTTTCTAATGTTCCATAAATCCATTTTCCAATGGTGGTTTTGATAGATTTGATTAGTTACGGAAAACAATTTTTTCAAGGAACGTTACCGATTTAAATTTCAAGGTTCATAAATTTCATTCATTGATTGAAAAAAACCGATATTTATAAATATAATCAACATTGCTCTGATACCACATGTTGATTATATCCTTAAACATGGGTCAAAAGAATAGAACCTAATCATGTGTATTCAATCAATAACATAATAAACATTAGAAAAACTTACTTGTAGGAATGATTATCTTTGAAGATGATGAGTAAGCCATGATTCCCGTTATGGTACCTTGTGTTGATGGATCACATTAGAGACAATAGTGTGTGGTGTTCTTCAAGAGTTTTCTTATTTGTTATGATCAATATTAATATCATGAATGGAGATCATGAATGGTGATCAGTTATGAAAACTGTATGTATTCTCTATTAAAGGTACCTAAAGGGAAATCTTAATTGCCCCCTTAAACTATTCAATATTTACAATTACTACCATCAAGTAATTGTTGGGAACTAGTATGTCATATTGGTAATATTACTCAAATGATCCGTAAGGCCACATTAATGGGTTATTTCCAACATAAGTTTCTTTTGTTTAAGACTGTTTAGGTGGGATGAGTGTTAAAGAAATTTAGTAAATACATACAATAATTCAATAGGTACAAAACATATAGTGATACGGCTGGTTAAATAATTATCGTGGAATACTATTTGAAAATTTTAGTCATTATTAGAGTGGTATCGTATGACTATGACTGACTTCCACACGCTTTTGGTCAAAGTTTTGGTTTATAGTTAAAGCTTGCAAAAACTAAACCAAACTAAAGTAATAGATTTGAATATTTGATCATGAAGCAGTAGTTTCCTTGGTTATGATTCTCTCGAAGGTTTGATAATGTAAATGGATTTGACAAGCTTAGTTAGCAAAACTTAAAGCAACATTTCAATTACTTTCAACATGTTTACTATTGGTGTGGTGGTTGTGTTGGTTGGTTTATATGGTGAATACTTGGGGTTCAATTCTTGCAACATCCCTCTTTTTGCCTTTTTATTTGCTTGCATTTTTTTTTATAATATATAACAAAAATAAAACATAGCCTAACACTTTTGTGTCTTCCAAGGTTTAAAATATTTAAGAACAACACAATAAAAGTTAATAACTAGGATGTATAGTGTACATGTCATGTGTATTAAAAACACATTCTTCTAATTATTCCCATATTGGTTGAATTTTGAATTAACATATTTGTTAAGGAAGTGAATGATTACATGTTGGGCATTGAGTAAGTTTGTTTAAATATTGAGTTTGGAAAATCCGCATTAACGCGTCATGTGAAAAACGCGCAACACACGTATTAATACACCTAGTTCATTTTAAATATCCTCTAATTTCTCCCAGTCTTATATTATATATAATCTAAGAGACAACACTTTGAATATGCTTAGTCCATCTACAGGCACATAATTAGGTCTAGTTTTTACGGTGTATCTAACTACAATGAGAAATGGTTGGATAATTTATTTATTAGATAACTCAACTATATACCTTTTGATCCTTTCCTTATTTTTAGTTGTTCTCTTTGTGAGATCTCAGGATCGTTTGAGGGAATATTTGAGAGAAACCAAGTGTTTTATAAACAAAGAAAGTTTCATATGTTTTACAATTGATACATATTGACCTATTTATACTTGGTGAATCGGTGTGAGTGAAACAACATAACCGTTCAAACTATTATAACTACCTATAATTGCTATGGGATACATCGGTTCCTTTATTTTCTATTCTAGACTTAGGATATATATATATATATATATATATACTTAGGATATAAATCAAATATTATATGCTAACATTCTCCCCCTTAATTTTGATTTATCTTTAATGCTTCACAGTAGGGCCTTGATCATCTTCATTGCGTCTTGCTTATAGCATTACTGGTCCAACTTCCTCACATTGAATTAGATGAGCTTCCTCCTTTTCTTAATTTAGTTTTGGACATTTGTGTTTGAGGTGTCCAAAATCATTGCAATTGTAGCATCTCATATAGCTCTTGATTTGCTGGTACCTCCTGTTGTCTTTGTTTCTCCAAGTCTTCCAATTTTTAGCTTTACCACGTCCTTGATTTTCTTGACTTGAGTTTGCATGACCATAATGTTCACATTTATCTTTGAATTTTCCTTTCGCATCTTCTTTGGTGAATAAGAGTTTAGTTTGTATGTCACCTTCTTCTGGTTTCTTAATGCGTTCTTCGTATGCTTTTAATCTTCCGATAGCTTCTTAAAATGGCATAGTATTAAGATCGGAAAATTGTTCGATTGCAGCAACAATTTGGATGTACTTTTCTGGTACAGAGCTGAGTAGTTTCCTTACTAATCTTTTGTTATCAATTGTAGGTCCAAGATTATTGGCTTGTGAGACAAGTTTACTAATTTTGCCCTTAAAATCATCTAGTGATTCTGAGTCTTTCATCTTTAGAGCTTCAAAGTCTGATTCGAGTGTTTGCATTCTTGCTTCTTTGACTCTGTCTGCTCCTACATATCTTGCGGAGAAGGTTTTTACTAATAAATCGATAGTCAAACTCATTTCTTAACTCTGCCCTTTATCCGAGTAGTCTTTTCTTCGCCTTTCAAATCTTCCCAAATATCTTTAGCGTTTGTATGATGAGCGATTTGAAATACTAGTTCTTCTGTCATGGCTTGATAGAGATTAGCAATAGCTTTGGCATTTTTCTTTGCATCGACTTCACCTATTGGTTCTATTGCTTCCCAAATTCCATGTACGTTGAAGATTGCTCTAGCTTTTACTGCCCAAATAGTGTAATTTGTGGAACTTAGAGTTGGGCATTGGAAGGTCATTGACGTTCCTTGTTCTCTTATGACTTCCTTAGTCATTGTTCGTGTCTTCTTTTTCTTCTTTCCAATATGGGTAGATACACTAACGTAACTTTAACTTCTTTGGTTTCCGATTGATTTTATATCAACTTTGCTAGTCTCGGATCAAATCAATATCAACCTTGCTTGAGATTAATTTGATATCAGCCTGAATGACTTCGGATCAAATTATCTTCTTCTGGTTTTTCGGTCGCGTAGCGAATCAAAACCTTAATTCCGAGAATAGTTACGGGGTTTTTCGGTCGTTTATAACGAATAAAAACCAACTATTCCTTTTTATTACAACAATAATGGGGTCTTCGGTTGTAAGACGAATCAAAACCTACTAACTGGGTCTTTCGATCATCTAACAAATCAAACCAATTGTTGCGTGCCGAGAACAGTAACGGGGCTTTCGGTTGCAAGACAAATCAAAACCAATAACGGGGTTTTTCAGTTGTCAAGCAAATCAAACCAACTGTTCTAGGAACTGGTCCTTCGATTGCAGGGCAAATCAGAACCGTTCCTCCCTTTTTTGTTTTTTGTTTTTTTTTCTTTTCTTTTAAAAATCATATAGTCTACCCTTTTTTTATCAGTGAACAAAAACTTAAAAACACTGATATTCAACTTGTAACATAAACCCTCAAAAAATCTTATAATATTTCATGTACTTTGCCTTTCAAAAGTCATACTTTGTCCACGACACTACGTATTGCCCAAATCGATAAAGAAAAAAATTATGTTTTTGATCGAACAACTGATGGAACGATAACAAATTTTGTTCTACAACACTGAAATGAATCCTTTTCAAATCAAATGATCGAATACGAAAGGTTTCAAAAGATTTCTAAAGTTTTTTTGGTTTATTTTCTTGAACCCGAAAAAAACTTAATCTTTGATATGATTTTGATATTTCTATGTAAAACCGAGTCCGATTTCAAATAAAAATTATCCAAAAAAACTGTTTTTGATTAAAAAACTTTGTTCTGTTTGAAAGAAATTTTTGGCGGGAAAAAAAGTTTTGTACAGGATGAACGAAAAAATAGGGGATGCCAACTTTGACTCGTTTTCTTCGTTTGGATCAAGGTTCTTGTATTCGATTATGATTATAAATAAAAGGCATGGATATGTATAATCGTTTAATCGTTCGTTTCGATTTCTTCTGTGAAATCTGGTGTCTCGCCGGAGTTTTCTGGTTTCACCAGAATCTCTCAATCCGGTACTGTTCCTTCTTCCTTAAATGGTTAATAGATTGTGTATTGATCCTATAATACTCCTGGTTGGCCTTTGATTCGTGTTTCGATGTTTAAAAACTGAATCTGTGTCGGTCTCTATTTTCTGCAGTGAAACAGAGGATCGCATTCGTTTATCTTCTACTTGATGATCGATGGAACGATTGATGAACCTTTGCTCTGATACCAAATGCGAGATCTCAGGATTGTTTGAGGGAATATTTGAGAGAAACTAAGTGTTTTATAAACAAAGAAAGTTTCATATGTTTTACAACTGATACATATCGACCTATTTATACTTGGTGAATCGGTGTGAGTGAAACAACACAACCGTTCAAACTATAATAACTACCTATAATCGCTATGGGACACACCAGTTCCTTTATTTTCTATTCTAGACTTAGGATATATACATATATATATACTTAGGATATAAATCAAATATTATATGCTAACACTCCTTATTGACACAAAGTTATACTGAGCCAAAGATATTTAACAATGTAACAACCTACGTTTCATGGCATGGGAATATCCGCCATTTCCTTTGTCATTATGGCTTAATAGATCTAACACGTACTCTTATCCCAGGACTTCATCAAGTGGACAACCTAGTTTAGAATTCTTATGGCCATCTTTGGAAATTCCTCGCATTGCTTTGCTTCAATCTATGACTTTCAACTATCGAATCCCTCGCTTATATCCTCTTACTGTTTAGTCGATATAGGTTCTGATCCTTAGTCAAGCATAGGGTGGTATTCAATATTTGAGCCAGATTTGAAAATTCAGAATTAGACTCGATTCAAATTTGGTTATCAAGATTATAATTTGGTTTTAGCAAATTCGAATTCGTTTCGAGTTTGATAATTGAATTTGAAGCAAATACAAATTTATGATTTCCTACGTGATTCGATTCGATATTCGAAATCATATTATACATATATACTTTTTTATATTTATATATAAATTATGATTCTAGTCTTTTGACATATTGATGTTTTATTTATTTTGTATATTAATGTTTTTATGTTAAAAATAATTATTTGGTAGTAGTTTTAAAAATAAAAGTAAACAATTTATTATTTAGGGTGGATTTGAATTAAATCAAATTCTATTCGTATTCAAGTTTCAAATACAAAAAGAATTGAATTTTGAATTCGGCATGCAATTTTAATTAGAATACAAATCGAATAAATTAAATCTAAAGTGAATTCTAATCGATTACAAACTCAGGTAAAAAAAATTCAACTTGATTAATTCAAAAATTAGTTACTTCATTCGTTTAACACCCCTAGTCAAGCATGACACATACCCTAACCTTTCTACCTCCCTAAACAGACCTCTATGTAATGTTCTCGCATTTCCAGAGAAACTGAACTCTTTTTTTTTTGGAATTGATCAAATCAACACCCTAGTTGGTCCAAAGCAATCAAAACTTTCCTATGTCTTTTGCCTACTAGATCACATACCTTGTAGCATTACCTTCCGCGTAATCTTTCAATTAGGCTTTGGAACAATTGGCACTCCGTGTATGAGTAAATGGATTGGAAAATGATAAATAGGACACGGAAACAATCACATGAAATTTCGGCAACAATTCGACATGTATTGAATACTAGTGCAAAAGTTACAAAAGTTGAGGCAATGGGGTATATTTAAATACTTCCCTCATACGCCTGGACTGTTCTAGGCATATGGGGCCCTTATGCCTAATGGGCCAGGGTATAAGATCCACATACTCCTGAGAACCCAAAACCAACAATATGTTAATTTAATTACATCAAATGCTATTTAAACACTATCTCAACACTATAAACATCATACCAACCTAGGTTACGCCAAAATAAACCTATCACTAGCTGAGCACATACACTAAGTTTACTAATAATCTTCCCCTCGAACCTAGCTAGCGATCTACTGACTTAACCAGTCACTAAGCTTGGAATGTATGGAATAGACATTCATAAACTCACTCTAAGGTTTGTAGGATCGTGTTCCAGACAAGAAAAGATGTATCACACGCGTTTCGGATTAAAGGTGAAATTAATAACCCGATTAGTTGTCATAGGTGATTGTTTATAGAAAGGATAATAATATGAAAGCACACACACAAAGGGCTGCAACTTGTAGTATTTGGCAATAGTTTTTAAAAGTTACAAGTCATGAGGGTATTTATAGTCAAGCACTATGCGCCTTAGTCCATTCACAGGTATGACTCCATACGTGTGCCATGTGCACACGTATGAGTCCTATCCCGCGTATAGTGCTGATCTAACGACTATAATACCCCTATCAACTATACAATCATCAAAACGAGCCCGAAACGTACTAAAACATGATCCAACTAACATATCAATGCTAGGGACATATCCGATGTAACACCCCAACCGATGGCGGAAACATCGGGATGTCACGTATTGATGATTGTTCAGTAGCTCATGGTGAATAATAAATTTCATTATATGATTTAAATAAATTACATACAATTGTTCTACAAGAATTCGTACATCAAATAATCAAACAAAGCTTCAAATATCTCCTCATGCTAGCTCTAGACTTCAAGCATCAGTATTTCCTGTTGAGTTTGGAAAAATAGGGGGGGTCAACTAGAAGTTGGTGAGAATACATAAGCCATGTCAAGCAAATAGTTTTAGTATAAAAGTTTAGCAATTCATATGTCTATCGTAAGTTTAAGTCTACATGAATAAACATGATATGTTGAATCGACATAATCAAACCTTTGACTAGTTTAGGTCCATCCCGTCATCCACGGTTCACCTTAATAATATGTTGGAACGATAACAATCACCCACGCTACCTATGTAGGAGGTACACGTATCCGGGTGGGATTGTCAATCCAATAGATCTATTATTGAGTATCGCCGGCTTGGCCATAGCTAATGATTATGTAATGTTGAAACTCGTTGAAACTGTTGTTGTTGTCTAATTCATGAGGCATTAAAGTTTACAACTAGACATGCATGTAGAATTGCTTAAGTATAATGTTGCAAGTATGAAGAATTGCATAAACATGGTTACGTAAACTCACCTTAGCAAAGTATTAAGTCTCGAGAAATAGAATATGTGTAGCCCCAAAGTTGCCAATTACAAGAGCTTATAATCAAAGCTTCAATTGTAGAAGTAATAGACTATAGAAGAAAGGTATGAGGGAAAGTTTAATCGGATTGAAACAATCGATTTAGAGGTGCAAAGTATAATGGGTCATAGGTGGGTTTTTATACTAGTTTTGGATTCTATTAGCCATTAAAATTGGTCAACACCATAAAGTAAGGTTTTATGATGAGTTGACTATTTGACTAAGACTTTGACTGTTTGACTAAGACTTTGACTAGGACTTTGACTAATTGACTCAAGGCTTTATTTAAAAAAAATAAAAAATAAAAAAAATCTTGTATGTGAAAAAAAAAAATTTAGAATCATATTATTATTATTATTATTATTATTATTATTATTTATATACATTTATGTATGTATATAAGTTGTGAGTTAGGATAAAGACTTAGGCACATTTGTATAATATTAATGATAAAGGTGTAATAAAAAAAATATATATATAAGGGCTTTTTATGTATTAAAATTTTGGGGAAAATTTTGCGATGTTACAGTCTCCCCTACTTTTGGAAACTTCGTCCCGAAGTTTATTGAAAACACAGGGTTGAAGGTGATTGGGTAGAAATTAGGACAAGGGTGGTTTGGGAAGTTTCGAGTTAAGGCATGACATAAATTTATAGGTAACAGAATAAACTGTTTCGAATAATTTGGGTAAGAGTTTTGATATGTGTGAGTTTTAAGGGTTGGATTAGGTTCATCTGAAATAGCAAGGAGAATAAGAATCTTAAGTTTTAGGAGTCCTAAAAGGAATGAGTTGATGGACTATTGAAAGACTAAATGAACTACCAGATAACTAAGGTTTATAATTGGTCAACTACCGAAAACCTTGATAGAATTTCACACTACCTTAACGTACCTGTAAATTCATGATTACGTTCCGGACCGCAATCACCAATTTACCTTACATTAGGGTTTTGTGTCCTTCTATAACTCTAGACACACATGTAAAATAATATGATTAACCATGTATCCAAAAATGAGTCCAACTGTTGAGCAGGAAAAAGACTTCTACCAGTCAGTGAGTAGGAACCTCTACCGATTGTTGAGCAGGTATGATAGCCTCTACCAGTCGTTGAGCAGGTTGTAGGGCCTCTACCGACTGTTGAGCAGGCATAATGACCTCTACCAATCGTTGAGTAGGTTATTTTGTACTCTACTAACTGTTGAGCAAGTACTTCATCCTCTATCAGTTGTTTGATTAAGTGTACCAATTATTACACACATGAATTGCAAATTGATAATATGTACATGTAAGCAATCAAGTATCAAGTATAGCATACTAGTTGTAATAGAGTTGCCCTAGATAAGGTTAATGACTCTAGGTGTGTCTATAGTAAATAGTTTATATTCCATGAATTTTAGTTTCAAATGTACAAATAAGGCAAATAGTCGAATCCTCATGTATAACTAAGGATTATGTTTGATGCAACACACAATCAAGTTTCAATAGTTTGGTTATCATGGGTAACTAGCTCATGTGTGAGAAGGTGAAGGATATGAATTTAGTTCTTGAGAGGATGATGAAAAATTCTTGAAGCAGAATCAAAGTTGTGAGAGATAGTGAATGTGAAGATAGTTGATAAAGAGTTTATTTTATAGTATGGAGATTATATGATTTGGGTAGGGTGTTGAATATTTAAAAAGTGGCTAGGATGGTAAGGTGAAGTGTGATTGTGAAATCCATGGATGGTTATGAAATGAGATTGATTTAAGCAGTAAAATTTTGAGATTTTTGAGCTTAGTTTAAGGAAGGTGAGTGTAATCATTTATTCATTAATTAAAACGAATAAACGAAAACGTTGACTTATCAAAACTTCTAGATTCTAATAACATAGTGAAGACATGCTTTAGCCTATAAGTGAACACTCATCCCGAGAATTCCCAGGTAGGCATCCGGGTCCCTCGTCTGATTGGGATATATGCGCAATGCCAGTCCTAGACAGAAAACTCAGAATACAGGCGTTCACCCTTCCAGATTGCACGTGTTCGTTATTAAAATCTAGAACTTCGACGAGATCTCAAGGTGGTTCAGGCTATACCTGAGGATTGTCCTATTAGTCTAAGAGTAGATCTTGTGATGGAGAGCAATCTTCTTGTAGGGGTTGAAGTAGGGATAAGAAGTAGGAGTGAGATAGAGAATAGCAAGTAAAAGGAGCAAATACTGGTTATATTCCTATGGTTATAGACTAGATTATTTTTTTTTCTAATAACCTAATTCCCTATAACCAAGGCTCTGATACCAATCTGTAACACCCCAACCGATGGCGGAAACATCGGGATGTCACGTATTGATGATTGTTCAGTAGCTCATGGTGAATAATAAATTTCATTATATGATTTAAATAAATTACATACAATTGTTCTACAAGAATTCGTACATCAAATAATCAAACAAAGCTTCAAATATCTCCTCATGCTAGCTCTAGACTTCAAGCATCAGTATTTCCTGTTGAGTTTGGAAAAATAGGGGGGGTCAACTAGAAGTTGGTGAGAATACATAAGCCATGTCAAGCAAATAGTTTTAGTATAAAAGTTTAGCAATTCATATGTCTATCGTAAGTTTAAGTCTACATGAATAAACATGATATGTTGAATCGACATAATCAAACCTTTGACTAGTTTAGGTCCATCCCGTCATCCACGGTTCACCTTAATAATATGTTGGAACGATAACAATCACCCACGCTACCTATGTAGGAGGTACACGTATCCGGGTGGGATTGTCAATCCAATAGATCTATTATTGAGTATTGCCGGCTTGGCCATAGCTAATGATTATGTAATGTTGAAACTCGTTGAAACTGTTGTTGTTGTCTAATTCATGAGGCATTAAAGTTTACAACTAGACATGCATGTAGAATTGCTTAAGTATAATGTTGCAAGTATGAAGAATTGCATAAACATGGTTACGTAAACTCACCTTAGCAAAGTATTAAGTCTCGAGAAATAGAATATGTGTAGCCCCAAAGTTGCCAATTACAAGAGCTTATAATCAAAGCTTCAATTGTAGAAGTAATAGACTATAGAAGAAAGGTATGAGGGAAAGTTTAATCGGATTGAAACAATCGATTTAGAGGTGCAAAGTATAATGGGTCATAGGTGGGTTTTTATACTACTTTTGGATTCTATTAGCCATTAAAATTGGTCAACACCATAAAGTAAGGTTTTATGATGAGTTGACTATTTGACTAAGACTTTGACTGTTTGACTAAGACTTTGACTAGGACTTTGACTAATTGACTCAAGGCTTTATTTAAAAAAAATAAAAAATAAAAAAAATCTTGTATGTGAAAAAAAAAAAAGAATTTAGAATCATATTATTATTATTATTATTTATATACATTTATGTATGTATATAAGTTGTGAGTTAGGATAAAGACTTAGGCACATTTGTATAATATTAATGATAAAGGTGTAATAAAAATATATATATATATATATATATATATATATATATATATATATAAGGGCTTTTTATGTATTAAAATTTTGGGGAAAATTTTGCGATGTTACATCCGAAGGGTGTATCTACAAGTTTTAGCTAATGATCTTCGGTCTTCAAGTCTTCATATCTTTCAATCTTCAACTAGGGAATATGCACCACAGTATACTAACAATCTTTCCCTAAAGACTTGAATACTTTCAGATTTGAGCTTTTGTCGTGGCTCCATGAGATCTCGTCTTGGTCTACGGTTAGCTTTGATAACTTGGGAAGAATCAAGAAATCTCTTGCTATGTTCTTCTACAATTTTATGACGAAAACGGATATCAAATTCAGAATCATCTTCTGTTTCATTAACTTCACTTTCATTTCTCGATTCACATCTTCTTCAGCTTCGGTTGCAGGAGCTTTGCCACGATCTGGTTACTCTGAAAATGGAATACCATGTTATTGCATGTTGTTCAGGATGATCTTGTTGTTCTGGTTTGGGTCTTGTTTAACTTCATGCGTTGTTGGTGAATCCCGATGAGCACGCCCGTTGTGTCCTGTAGAAAAAAATTAATAAAAATTGCACGAACTACAACTTGCATTAGAAACAAAACTATGGACTTATTAAAATTTTCAAATTTTGAACTTCTTGAAGTCAAAAATACAATAAACTTCCAAAAGTTGTCCATTTTGACCACCATTTGGATATATGACTCATTCGCTTGTAAACTTTGGGCGAATGGCTCATACTCCTCCTGAACTTATAAATATTTTTAAATTGCTCGTTGAACTTTAAAATTTATCAATTTACCAACATCACTTAATAAAAAAAAAACAAACTAAAAATAACATCTTTTTGTATGTTTAGAAATTTAAGTTAAAACACACCTAAAATCTTTTTGGGTTTTCAAATTTCAAAAATAAATACAAGAAAAGTAGTAAACAAATATTAAGAGCTTCACCTGTAAGAGTATTATTTTGGCATCCGAACCTGTCAATAAGTTTTTGTTCGTTTAGTTAAGATTTAGATAAACATTATACAAACAACTACCGATATTGCTATCCACATAAACCCTAAAATCAAATTTACTCATTGGACACTTCAAATATGATTAATTGGTAAGATTTATACTCTATGTCAGTAGTTCCCACACATAGGACACATTCCCGTATCAAGGTATGCACAAAGCTTTCTCGTAGAGTATATTGTTGTTATCCATTTTCTAAAAGGGACGAGTTCATTGGTGATCAGATAACATAAAGGTGCCTTAGACTAGCTGTGAACCAAGCGTTCGACATATTTACCTTAGATAGTCCAGTGCAATCCTGGCCAGGGTCAGGGAAAATACCATTGTGATTTTTCGGTACCATTGCTATATGCTTTTTTATTGTTCCTTTTTAGCTTCTTGAATTCTCTTTGAGAATTTGGGTTTTGGCATTTACTTTTCTTTCTGCTCTTTCTAGGAGTCCCATACATCTCAATGCAGCATACGATGACATAGAGGTGTAAATCCACATGATTTCAAGTCATTAATGTTTACATAACCATGCTAAATATGAAAAACCAAATTTCGATACTAAGACCATATGCCAATGATTTGTAAATCCATATGATTTCAAGTCATTGATGTTTATATCACCGTGCCAAGTTTGAAATGATTTTGGAGCCTACCGGTACATTATTTGTAAAGTTATTTATCGTTTGAAATTGTGGTTTTGAAGAAATCCTGACAGTCCACTAATATACTATCATTTTCTCTTTTTTTACACTGATAACTCAATTTTTTTTTGAATTTTCTCCCACTAACAAGAATAGATTATGCGCATATGCTCGGTTCAAAGGCGGAATGAAATGATCGAGTTGTTGTTAGCCGTGTAAAGGATTGGAAAATGATAAACACGACACGAAAACAATCACACAAATTTTCAATAGGAATCCAACATGTATTGAATACTAGTGCAAAAGTTACAAAACATGAGACTAAGGGGTCTATTTATAGACGTCCCTCATACGTCTGGACTGTTACAGGGGTAAGAGACCCTTATAGCTGATGGGCATGGCGTATGTGATCCTCATACTCCTAATAACCCAAAACCATCAATATGTTAATTTAGTTACATCAAATGCTACCGTAACTCGATCTCAACACTATAAACATCATATCAACCTAGGCTACAACCAAAATAGATCTATCACTAGCTGGGGACATACACAAGATGTATTAACAATCTCCTCCATAGATCTAGCTAGTCCCCTACTAAGTTAAGTAGTCACTAATTAAGCTGAGAATGTATGGAATATGCATTCACAAACTCCCTCTAAGGTTTAGCTAATGATATGCATGGTGGTAGCTTTTTAGCTAGCTAAACTAAGTCTTATTCATGAGGAAGCTAGACTCATAAAGTTGCATCAGATTGTTTATAGATCATACTTTGAAGAATAATAAATTGTTTGGGTTGGTTTTTGATTGTTTTATTGGATCTGATTTGAAGAATAATAAATTGTTTGGGTTGGTTTTTGATTGTTTTATTGGATCTGATAATTGATCTAACAACTATAGGTTTCAACTTTCAAGAATCATATCAAAATACATATTAACTCGGATAGTCATAGGCAAATAATCAAACAACATAATCCACTAATCGATAATCTAATAGTCAATTTTTTTAAGAAAGTTTTCAGATTTCAAGGATCAAGATGCTGATCAAGCTGTTAGATTTCAGAAGATGGTCAGATATTGTGCTGCTAAGAAGATTCACGCGGGATGTGATTGCTATCGAGTAGGTTCCTATCGGGTTGTCACTCGTAGGGTATCGAGTATATCCGTAGGTTTCGGTTAAAACCATTAATTTAAAAATATTACTAGTTGGGTATACACGGCCGAAAACCCATCACGTAACTACTAATCAATTACATTTAGCATTATCACTCTAAAAATATATTACATAACTATAATGTATATAAATGAAATACCTAAATGTATATAAAAAATATTCTAATACACAGATGAAAAAAATAGTCTATGCAAGTCAGGTAAACTGGTACACTTTATTGGGTAATCGGGTCAGGTAAAAGGTATATCGTTGAATCCCAAACCCACAAAAAAAATAAAAACCTATTACAAACACAATCCTATACATGATTATCTGACTCCAAACTCATTCCAAACGTGTCAGGTTTCGAATTTACCCATCAGGCTCGGGTTCGATTGATATCCCCAAAAATTGGTCTTAACTTTAAAACGTGCAATGGGTTTTTTTGATAATAAACAGAACAATGGGTATTAGCCCGATTACATAATAACTAATAAGTTAGTTAACTTATATATACTTTTATATTTGTAAATTTTTTTTATGAATTTTTTTGGGTCGGTGTAAAAGTTTCATGATGGGTCGATATTAACGTTTTATGAGAGCATTCCCTCGTAATAATCCTAGAATTGTGTTGAATTGTTTTGAGGCGTATCTTGAATGGGCTACAATGCCACATCCACATATATGCTTTTTAAAGTCTTAGTCTTAGGTGGTTCGCTACGTGGGCCTTTTTCTTGCTGGTGGGCCGGATATAAATATAGTTATTGTATAGGACTGAAGTTTGGTTTTATTTTGGTTTTGTGTTTTCTTTCTTTAGGTATGGGTTAGAAAGTCGTAGGAATGGTATCAAACGAACTCGGATAAACTAATTTAAGCGACATTGGAACCGTCTCATCAAACCCTACGATCTTAATTTTTAGGTTTTCAATTTTTTATTGGATTTTTAGCTTGTAGTTTTTAGAATGTACGTTATATCATTGTGCCTTTTATGTAGCATTGTGTCTTTTCCTTATTTTCATCATTGTGTCATTTTTCCAATTCATTGTGTCATTTTTCTTCAGCATTGCGTTATATTTTATGGCTCATTGTGTCATATTTCGTGATTTATTGCGTTTTTAGTATCCTTCTCACCTTTCTCATTTTTGTTACACTGTGTAGGATATCTTGACCCCTATACTGATTTATTAAAAAATTAAGAATAAAATATATTTAGAAAAAAATACGGTAATTTTGAAAAAACTCTTATTTCTGTACTAATTTATTTGTCATGTTACCTACCGGCAATTGATGCTTTCACTTAGAGCACTCTTAAGTCTATGTTTCTAGGTAGATAAAAGCAACTCGTGTGAAGCGTTGATATTAAAAAAAAAAAAAAAATTATGTAACATAAAATTCGTAATAAATCAAACTTTATTAAAATTTAGTGGTTGTTGTGTAAATTGATTTAAGAAAAAAAGAAAACTACAACTTTTTTAAAGTTAAGGGGCAAAATATTAAACTTATTAAAGATTAGGGTGTGTAAATGAAAATTAGACAATAAAAGACAAACTTTCTTGTATAAAAAAAAACAAGACTTAAGTCTAATTTGAGTCCATGTGGTTATACTCAATCTCCATGTTGAGTCCTTAATTCTCAATTTAACTTTCTGAATTACGATTAGAGGAATATCAGATGTCTTTTTTTGGGTACAAGTTGATACACTTGAAGAACATGTTTTACGTTTGGGAAATTGAAAGTACCACTTACTCACATTCAATTAACATAATGAATCCTTCATTTACTCCCATTCAAGCACCCTTAATCCCTTTGAGTTATTCTAATTTAATTCGTAATTCCCACCCTCTTTTATATCATTCATTCGCCTTGTCAAAATTATGGTATCAAAACTATAAACTCCAAACTTTATTAATCAGAACTGAAAGAACATACAAAGACCCATAACATACACGGAAAAACCCTAACCTATACAACCAGAAATAAAGAACAAACTTAGCACCTGATCTATACAACCAGAGAAACTCTATAGATCTGAAACAAGATGTTTTTAGATCTAACCCTAGAAAGATCAACTAAGCTAAAATACTGGAAAGGTTATGAGAGAGTATGTGAGAGAGAGTACAAGAGATGAACGAAGATATGATTGACGAAGAGAAGCACACCCCTTTTATAGTCTGACAACCCAAACTCTCTCTCTCTCTCCAAATCAACGGTCAGGATGTAGCCAAATAAAGCATAATCAACGATCAACACACGTTTGTGTTACTTGCCACGGATTGCCACCGTGGCAATATACAGACTTCTCGGCTTTACCCTTGAGATGGGCCTGGAAGACTATTAGACTTAATAATGGACAACCATATAATCTTGGATCTGAGCTATACTATTAGCCCAATATATCAACACTTGGATATTAGCCCAATATATCAACACTTGGACAGAAGATAAGACACGAGCTCCACCACATCATCCACCCACATATGCTATGCCGTGCCACATCAACTGCCAACTCAGCTGCTCCCAGCCACCTCAGCAATCCACCTCAGCAACCTGCACAATTTTCTTATGCAAAATATTTTAACTTTGTACAAAACATATCTTAAGCTATTAAACTAACACTTACCTTTTTAACATCCCCCCTTAGTTTAATAGCTAAATGGGTCAAACATTTGTAAAAGTTTACATAACTCATCATGTTGCCCAGGATTTAACCCCTTTGTAAAGATGTCAGCAACCTGATTTGCTGACTTAATATTGTAAGTTTTAACTAACCCCTTTGAGATTAAATCCCTTAAGAAAAAAATGTCAAGTTCAAAATGTTTCGTTTTGTCAAAGAATACAGGATTGGCAGCAATAGCCAAGGCTGCACTACTGTCACAATGAATACTTACTGGTAACTTAACATCCAGACTTAACTCAGACAAAAGATTGATTATCCACAAGATTTCACATGCAACAGAACACATTGATCTGTATTCTGCCTCAGCAGAGGATCTTGACACAGTTGATTGTTTCTTGCTCTTCCAAGAAACAAGAGAACCTCCTAAGAACACACAAAACCCAGAAACAGATTTTCTTGTTTCTGTACACTTAGCCCAATCTAAATCAGAATAGGCTTCAAGATCAAAACACTGTGTTTTATTAAACTGAATCCCTTTTCCAGGAGACCTTTTCAGGTATCTTAGAAGCCTCATAGCAATTCTAAGATGCCCTTCAGTGCGCTTATGCATGTACTGACTTAGATAGTGTACAGCATAAGCTATATCAGGTCTAGTATGAGAAAGATAAATCAACTTTCCAACTAGTTTCTGATATCCAGTTATATTTTCTAACACAGTATTATGATCCTTACATAATGCAGTTAAAACATGATTAGGTTCAAGAGGATTACTAACTGGTTTGCATCCTAACATGCCATACTCAGTTAGTAACTCCATGCAATACTTTCTCTGAGATAGACATAGTCCATCACTGTTAGACACAACTTCTATCCCTAAGAAGTATTGCAATTCACCTAAATCTTTAATCATGAAATTAGATTTTAGATTTTGTTTTACCAGATCAATATCAGCAACATCAGACCCAGTCAAAACAATATCATCAACATAAACTAATAGAACAGTAATGTTAGATTAATGTTGTTTTATAAACAAAGAATAATCACATTTACTTTGTTTGAATCCTAAACCTTTTAAAACTCCTACAAGTTTTTCATTCCACATCCTAGGGGCTTGTTTTAGCCCATAGAGAGACTTTTTCAGTCTACAAACTTTATTTTCATTACTTGAACAATAACCTTCAGGTAATCTCATATAAACTTCTTCATTCAAATCACCATATAGAAAGGCATTATTGATATCAAGTTGATAAGTTTCCAATCATTTTTAACAGCCAAAGAAAGTATACATTTTACAGTAACAAATTTGACTACAGGTGAGAAAGTCTCATCAAAGTCTATACCTTCCTTTTGACTATAGCCCTTTGCTACAAGCCTAGCCTTAAACCTTTCTATTTCACCATTTGACTTATATTTGACCTTATAGATCCATTTACACCCTACAACACTCCTACCCTTAGGTAACTCTACTATGTCCCAGGTGTTGTTTCTATTTAAGGCCTCAATTTCATCATTCATGGCCTTTATCCAGTTAGGATCATTAAGGGCTTCTTTATAGGTTCTAGGTTCAAAGCTTTTATTTAAAACAGATGCAAACACTTTGTTACTATAAGACAAATTAGAGTAGTTAACTACTTTATCAATGCTATACTTGACCTTAGTATCTAACACAAAATTTTTTTAACCTCTTAGGCAAGGTTGAACTCCTAGAAGACCTTCTAATTATGTTTGGTTCACCATTTTCATGTTCTTTTTCATTTGAAATAACTGAGTCCTTGCCCTCAGATTTGAAATTTTTTTCATTGTCATATGTCATATCCACAGCCCTATCATCAAAACCTTTACCATCAGGTTGCTGATCAGCAACACTGGTAGAAGGTTGAGATTGCTGTGACCCATATGTTTCTGACTCAGTCTTACCTAGACCCCTTCCATCATCATAGGGCTCTTCATGATGTTTGGATGTTTCATACAAGTCAAAAAAATTTTGAGAATTCAGATACTCTAATGTATTTTCATCAAAAGTTTTGAAAATATTTTTCTCTTTAAAAGAAAATATTTCCTCATAAAACTTTACATCTTTAGAGAAGAAAACTGATCTGTTTTCTAAACTTAGAATTTTATAACCCTTTTTTTCATTTGAGTATCCAATGAATACCCCTTTTTCAGCCCTACTATTCAATTTATTTGAATCATTTAAAATAGTTGCAAAGCATAAACATCCAAACATTTTCAAATTACCAAGGAAGGGATCAAAACCAAACATCAATTCATAAGGAGTTCTACCATTCAGCACTGAGGAAGGTGTCCTATTAATCAAGTAAGCAGCAGTTAAAACACATTCAGTCCAATAACAAACAGGTAGATTACTTTGAAAAAGTAATGATCTAGTAACATTTAACAAGTGCCTATGCTTCCTTTCTACAATTCCATTTTGTTGTGGGGTGTATGCACAAGATGTTTGCTGAAAAATCCCATTTGTTTTACAAAAAGTGATCATTTGGTTATTTATAAACTCAAGACCATTATCACTTCTAAAACACTTAATAGATTTATTAAACTGATTTTTCACAATACTAGCAAACTCAACAATGTTTTCAAACACTTCATTTTTCTATTTCATTAAGCACACCCACACAGCCCTAGAGTAATCATCAACAATAGTAAGAAAGTATTTAAAACCCTCCTTACTTTGAACTCTATAGGGTCCCCAAATATCAAGATGAACAAGTTCACCAATACATGTACTTTTGTGATCACTCAAGGGAAATGGTTCCCTATGTTGCTTAGCCTTGTGACACACATCACAAGGCTTTTCACTAGCAACAACTTTGTGACCAATAACATGCTCAAGTTTTTGTAAAACAACATCCGAGGGATGTCCTAATCTAGCATGCCATAAATCAAAAACCTTACTAGAATTATAACACACCTGTCCACATACAGCAGACTGTCCACAGAACTACAATCCTTCAGACTGACTACCAGTCACCAGGACTTTCTTGGTGTGTAAATCCTATATATAACATCTATGTTCATCAAAACCAACATACAGTTTGTTGTCTTTAGCTAACTTATGAACTAAAATTAAGTTCACAAAATATTTAGGCACAAGAAACACATCATAAAGAACAACCCCATTTCCAATTTCTTTATTTCCAATTTTTGTTACTAGGGTACTAGTTCCATTAGGGTGTTTAACACGAATGTTTAAGTCTGATACATCTATATAGCTAGTTAATAACCCTTCATCATTTATCATATATTGGTTAGCCCCTGAATCTACAATCCATACAAACCTAATTCTTCCATTTCCCACATGAAAACAGTAAATAGGTTTAGCATAAACATTTGCACAGAAAGGAACAGAAAGACTACCTGATACATTATGACTTTGAGGAGTTTCACTAGACTTGTCACTAATCAGACTTAACAACTTAGCCCATTGTTCACTGTTCAAGTTTCCAACAGAAGTATCAGGTTTATCATCACTACAACTAGCATTTGCAACCACTGTTTTTCCTTGTGTCCCTCTTGGTGGTTTCATCCAAGAGGGATAGCCAACAAGTTCAAAGCATTTGTCTATGGTATGACCTACTTTGTTACAATGAGTACACTTCAAACTTTGGTTTGAAGCTTTGTTAGACTTTTTAGTTGATTCAAAAGACTGATTAGATTTTGAGAAAAAACCTATAGTTTGAGTTTTCTTAGAAGTTCCACTAGAGTTTCTATGGGACTCTTCCCTAGAAACTATAGCAAAAGCTTCCTTGATACTAGGTAATTCTTCTCTCATTAACAGATTTGATCTAATCCCCTGATAAGTACTGTCTAAGCCCATTAAGAATTGCATTAGTTTAATCATATGATTAAAACTATTGAACTTGGTGGCTGCATTACAAGTACATGAGGGCAGTTGCAATATTTGATCTAACTGCTTCCACATGATATTTAATCTATGATAATATTCAGAAACAGTTAAACCATTTTGAGTGAAGGTGTTTATTTTTTGATATAAATCAAACACTACAGAACCATCTACTTTGTCATATGTTTCCTTCAATTCAGTCCATACTTCACTAGCATATTTAGAGTAAACTTGACCCATATAAAGTTCATCACACACAGAATTGAGAATCCAGGTTAACACAACTGAGTTACATCTATCCCATTGTCTAGCTAATACTTCATTAGTTTCAGATTTGACACAAGTTTTATCTACAAAACCCCATTTGTTTTTTACTTGAAGTGCAAGTGTCATAGCATTTGCCCAAACCGAATAATTTTCTGACCCTTTAAGTTTAACAGAAACAATGGTAAGATTACTTGAATCAGAAGGATGCAGATACAATGGATCACTAGCATCCAACTTGCTAACTAGGGTTTCAGCCGGTGGCAGTGGAGGAATAATATCTCCACCACCACCAACATTGGGCCCTAGGTTCACATTATCATCCATACTATGCTAAACAGAGTCACACAAGTAGCAAATAAGAATAGTTAAGCACAAACAAAATCAAAACAAACAGTAGAGATCACACAAAGAACCAACAAGTACCAAAAAAAAAAACACACAAATTCTTAACTAGCGAAGCCAAGCCAGGGACAAGATCACAGGTTCATCACTCAAGGGTGCCTGTGCATGCCTTAACTTGGGAGCTATTTAAGAAATAACTAGACCAGATCTTAAAGCTAAACAGGGACTCAAGACCTGGCAATAGACTCCTTAAGACAACTTCTAGGAATAGAAAAAACAAGGGAAAGGAACGATCTCACAGTGCACAGCCCAAGTTAGGGTTCGCCAAACCCACAACCGTATAACCTTCACTTAGGGTTACACGATTGGAGGTGCAATTGAAGCTAAAAGAAAAAACTCCAATCCAGATAATATTTTGGCCAAGAAGTTAACAGATCTGACCAATCCAATTCAGATTTAACCCAAGAACGATAAATCAGCGGAAGCCCCCAAGATCTACAGAAAGAATCCACAAATCCTTTCAGCAGAGCTATAATCAAAGATCGATCAAGACCTATAGCTCTGATACCATGTCAAAATTATGGTATCAAAACTATAAACTCCAAACTTTATTAATCAGAACTGAAAGAACATACAAAGACCCTTAACATACACGGAAAAGCCCTAACCTATACAACCAGAAATAAAGAACAAACTTAGCACCTGATCTATACAACCAGAGAAACTCTATAGATCTGAAACAAGATGTTTTCAGATCTAACCCTAGAAAGATCAGCTAAGCTAAAATACTGGAAAGGTTATGAGAGAGTATGTGAGAGAGAGTACAAGAGATGAACGGAGATATGATTGACGAAGATAAGCACACCCCTTTTATAGTCTGACAACCCAAACTCTCTCTCTCCAAATCAACGGTCAGGATGTAGCCAAATAAAGCATAATCAACGATCAACACACGTTTGTGTTACTTGCCACGGATTGCCACCGTGGCAATATACAGACTTCTCGGCTTTAGCCTTGAGATGGGCCTGGAAGACTATTGGACTTAATAATGGACAACCATATAATCTTGGATCTGAGCTATACTATTAGCCCAATATATCAACACTTGGATATTAGCCCAATATATCAACACTTGCACAGAAGATAAGACACGAGCTCCACCACATCATCCACCCACATATGCTATGCCATGCCACATCAACTGCCAACTCAGCTGCTCCCAGCCACCTCAGCAATCCACCTCAGCAACCTGCACAATTTTCTTATGCAAAATATTTTAACTTTGTACAAAACATATCTTAAGCTATTAAACTAACACTTACCTTTTTAACACGCCTATTGTACTTCTTCACACCAAATCCCAAAATTCCTTACAATTAGAATGAGTTCCATTATTAATAAGGTTTCTTGTGTTGGTTGTTGTTAATGCTTATGTTTCCAACATCCCCATTTGCTTAACTTTGAAGGTTCCTGCTGCCTTCCACATTCAATCAGGTCCGTTCTTTCATAATTTTTTTTTTTTTGGAAAAAACAATTAAACATACCAAGTCTCAAACCCAGAATCCTATTTGTAAGTAAAGACAATCGCCATCATTCGTATACTGTGCTTATTATTCTGTTATATGCATGTAAAAGTATGCAAGTAAAGTATACTAACACTAGGAGTGCAATATAAAGATATTAATTTGTCCTATGTAAAGAATGTTTAATTCACCTAAAAAGTGACAGGGTGATCCAGAAAGTTCACATCAACTGCTTAAAGATCGTAACAAGCGGTACTATAACAAACGAACTGCAGCTAAACAATTAGGCAATAATGCAAGACCTCCTCCAGCCCAATCTGATCCATCCACAAGTTGCCAACAAGCAAGCATATCTGGAAGCTCATCGTCTCAGCAAAACACAACAACTGCAGATCCCCATCCAGCATTGTTAAACAACCGAGGGAAAAATACCACCAGCACCGTACGTATGGATGTACGCATACGTAGAAACACTGCAGGTTCGCACATACGTAGAAACACTGCAGGTTCGCACATACATATATACAGGGACGAAGCTTTGTGAGGGCCAGGGGTGGCCCTGGCCCCCCTGTTTTTTGGCGCAGTAGTGAAAATTTACGATTTTCGTAGGTAAATTTGGTCTGGGTTAAGTCCGGCCCCCGCCAATTTGCCACTACCGATTGAAAAAAATTGAGTCCGGCCCCCGCCGATTGACTAACCAAGCTTCGCCACTGCATATATATATATATATATATATATATAAGTGATTTATAAGCTGTCCAGTAATATTTTTGAAACTAACGACACCTCCTTATGCAGATACCACATAACGACAACCGATATTACAAAGTCAATTGGTAGGCATACAGGAAACCGAAAACCATGAACCACCAGCAGCAACAAATGACCCGTATAGCTTTGTTTACCATGGACTCCCTACAACACATTGTGACCTAATGGATCGCAGCCCATGCGTTTATTGCGCTGCAACCCGATTGCAACATGAGTTCCCATCCTTTTGTTGCATGAATGGGAAAACAATCCTAGCCGAGCCAAACATACCACAACAATTGCTGCAGCTTTACACATCACAAGATGACTTCGGAAGGGTATTTAGGGAACACATACGCGCCTACAACTCAAACTTCTCATTCACATCCATGGGTGTCTCATTAGATGAGACATTGAACAATATGAGGTGAGGGGTGTACACATTCCGTGCGCACAAGGCCATATACCACCGAATTGGCCAGCTTGTACCCCGTGATGGCACGCCAAGGTACTTACAACTATACTTTTATGACCCTGATACTGAGTTAGACCTTCGGTTGCGGTGGCCAAACTTAGATCGTAGTATTACTGAAATCCTTCAAAGTGCTCTTTCGACAAACCCCTACACAAGAACGTTTCGCCACATGGCTGAACTAGGCCCACTAGACAATTATAGGGTGATACTTAATGCATCGTCTCAACTTGACCAACGTGCGTACAATCAACCAACGACATCCGAGGTGGCTGGTATTTGGGTTGAAGGCAACGACAATGTCACGACATACAAGAGGAGTTAACAAACCGTGACACACAAGAGGAGTTAAACATACCAGTTGACCCGACCCACATTGAAGCTAAGCATTCCCTAAACTCAGACCAAAAATGGGTATACCATGAAATCATGAACCACGTAACCCATGAGTTGCCAGGGGTGTTCTTCATAGACGGACCTGGGGAACGGGGAAAACGTTTTTGTACAAGGCATTGCTCGCAGAAGTTCATACATGTGGACAAATTGCACTTGCAACAACATCATCTGGCGTAGCTGCAAATAACATGCCCGAGGGTAGGACCGCACACTCGGGATTCAAAATCCCCCTAAACCTAAGCAACAACTCCATGCGCGGTATAAAGAAACAAAGTGGGATAACTTGTCTAATCAATGCAGCAAAGTTAATAATTTGGGACGAGGCATCCATGGACAAACGACAATCAATAGAAGCAGTCGACCGCACCTTACAAGACATCAAAGGTAAGAATTTTTTAATCTCAAATTTATATTTTAAATATATAAGATTTTTTATTATAGGGATCACCTAAAAATTTCCTTACACTATGTACGTTTTCCTGTCAGGTATCAGTATTTGTAGTTTCTAATTAATATTCATACAACCTCTTATACTAACTTTGCCTATTTTGTGGAACCCCATGTATCAACAGCCCCTTTGGTGGCAAGGTAATGGTAATGGGGGGAGACTTTAGGCAAGTACTACCTGTTCTTAAGCGGGCCACTCGTGCACAAATTATAGACGCTACCCTCCGCATGTCCCCACTATGGTGTCTAACTAAGAGGATGCGTTTGTCCATAAATATGCGGGCCTTAAACGATCCATGGTTCTCAGACTTCTTATTAAGAGTAGGCGATGGAACTGAAACCTCCATGGACGGAACATTCATCTGCATCCCCGAAGACATGACAATCCCCTTCACAACCCAAGAACACTCCATCCAACAACTAATTAACGCGATTTACCCATCACTCCCAGGTAGAAGCACCCCCACTGAATACATCACCTCACGCGCAATACTAACAACTAAAAACGATAGTGTCGATGACATTAACGAACGAATGATTTAAGTATTCGAAGGGGAAGAAAGAATTTACTATAGTTTTGACAAGGCAGAGGATGACCAACAAAACTTGTACACGACAGAGTTACTGAATTCACTGGTTGTAAGCGGATTGCCCCCACATAAACTTCGGCTCAAAGTTGGCTGCCCATAATATTGCTTCGCAACATCGATCCGTCAAACGGGTTATGTAATGGGACGAGACTTATATGCAAAGCAATCGACCGTAATGTTATTGATGCGGAAATAGGAATCGGCGAACATCGCGGTAAAAGAGTATTCATCCCAAGAATTCCATTAAGTGTATCAGAAGACGACATGTTCCCGTTTAGGCTTAAAAGAAAGCAGTTCTCAATTAGGCTTAGCTTCTCAATGACAATCAACAAGTCACAAGGGCAAACCATACCTTATGTTGGTATTTACCTACCAGAATCTGTCTTCTCCCATGGCCAACTATACGTTGCATTTAATAGAATATATTTAGTCAATGTATATTATTGGTAAATTACAAAGTAATTATATGTATTTATGTCATGATTATCCCTTTCCATATTATAGGGGATAACACTCTTGTATTTATAGATGTTGAAATCAATGAGATTGACAAGGTTGTGAACCATAATTTCTTACATGGCCATCTAACTAAGACAGTTTATATGTACCAACCTATGGGGTTCCATCACCGGGATTATCCCGACCATGTTTGTCGTTTGACAAAATCTCTTTATGGTCTCAAACAGGCACCCAGGGCATGGTACCAAAGATTTACTGATTTTGTCATTTCTATTGGTTTCGTGCAGAGTAAATGTGACAACTCTCTATTCACATACCACCACGGGGGTGACATAGCATACTTGTTAATTTATGTTGATGATATTATTCTCACCACTTCTTCAGATCCTCTTAGGAAGAAGCTCATGGGCAGCCTCGCGGCTGAATTTGCAATGAAAGACCTGAGCCCTCTTAGTCATTTTTTGGGCATCTCTGTTTCTAGGACAGGTAACCAGATGTTTCTGTCTCAAAAATCATATGCATTGGATATCGTCAGTCGTGCAGGTATAGACTCTTGCAACCCGGTTGCAACGCCAGTTGATGCAAAACCCAAGTTAAGTGCAACCTCTGGAGCACCATTTGAAAATCCAACTCTGTATCATAGCTTAGATGGTGCTCTGCAGTACCTCACCTTTACCAGGCCTGATCTCACTTATGCGGTCCAGCAAATATGTATTCACATGCATAGCCCCACACTTGATCATTGGAATGCTCTAAAACGAATAATCAGGTACATTCGAGGCACTGCTGATTTTGGTCTCACTCTTTCTACCCACGCGGATTTATCTCTTCGGGCCTACACTGATGCCGATTGGGCAGGATGCCCAGATACCCGTCGCTCTACATCGGGTTACTGTGTTTACATGGGTCCAAACTTATTATCTTGGTCATCCAAACGGCAGACCACTATTTCTCGTTCAAGTGCCGAAGCTGAATACAGAGTTGTTGCTAATGTCGTAGCTAAAGTTTGCTGGATTCGTAATCTCCTTTTGGAACTACGTCGCCCTGTATCTAAGGCCACCCTGGTATATTGTGACAACATTAGTGCCATTTATCTCGCACATAATCCAGTCCAACACCAGCGCACCAAACATATTGAACTGGATATCCATTTTGTTCGTGAACATGTTCAGCGTGGCACCATTCGGGTTCTTCATACTCCTACATGACTTCAGATTGCCGATATCTTCACCAAAGGTCTACCACGTGTACTCTTTGAAGACTTCCGCTCCAGTCTCAACATTCGCCCTCCTCTTGCTCGACTGCGGGGGTGTAATAGAATATATTTAGTCAATGTATATTATTGGTAAATTACAAAGTAATTATATGTATTTATTGTTGGCCCAGAAACTGAATTTGCAGCGGATAATAATGATTGTTTCAAAGATCACAGTCACAATATATGAACAAACAATATTATACGATTGAAAGGTTTGTATATGATTCGAAAGAAACAAAGGTTACAATAGGATTCAGGAAGTTTATTAACGAAAGGATTGTGTAAATGAGACAATCTTGATAAAATGATAATGTGCCGCATTCCTCATATTTAAATGTATTGAATTGTTGTGTCTGTCCCTCAACCGTCGTAACTGTTATCTCATACCGGTTTGTTGCCGCCAAAATAATCAGTTTAACCGTAGGGGTATAGTTGTCCTTTTGCATCATTCAAATACTTGAAACAATCTTCGAACAGTGGCCTTCCTTTCTGATCAGTTTGCTGCTTGTTAATGTGGTCTTGAAACAATTATATGCATCCAGACTTGTTGTCTTGCAGCCTTGACCATGATCCCTTCAATTCGTTTGTTTTGACCCATATACTACTTTGTCTAATCTTATTCATGACTAAACTATGCTATGGTACTTATTATTCTTCTACTTAATACATATTACATACACAAATATAAGTTCAATATTCACAATAAACATAAGTAAACTAGAGTTATATTTACAAATCAACATTTATGTCATGATTATCCCTTTCCATATTATAGGGGATAACACTCTTGTATTTATAGATGTTGAAATCAATGAGATTGACAAGGTTGTGAACCATAATTTCTTACAGCATTGTCAAGAGGCACTTCACGCGACAACACAAAGATACTAATACATCCAGAGAAGACGTTTACGAACCCCGGAGTTTACACCTCAAATGTCGCCTACCATGAAGTGTTACAAGCCTAACAACGAAACACTATTGAATGGATAACCTTTTAAAGCAACAAACAGTATACCATCCATGTCTACATCAGTTAATTTCGCTTCTTAAAAGCTTTAGACCACAGTCCGTATTTCTAATAAATAAGATTTGTATTTATGTTTGACAAAAACATTATTTTACTTTATTCATTTTGTGCCAATTATGTATTTAACTTAACATACTTCACAGATCACCAATGTTCTCATCAAAACTTATGAACATGGTTTATTTTACATAGAAGAATAACTTACCAAATGTTACTTTACTGATTTTTATGTTCAATTTTTGTCTGTCGCTCTACACAGAGACGATCGTGCCACCCACCTATTTAATTTAGTACCACCTCCCTACGTTTGGAGCAACACACTTAATATATATGTTACTTTTCTTCCTATCCATATAAGCTGTTATTCTACATTTGATTTCATGCATTTCATAATTGTGCTTGGCTGCTTGTTCTATCATTATTACACGTTACTTTGGAACACCTTCTATCATTATTTATAATTGTGTTTTTAGAAGCTCTCATGTTAGTAAGTTAGATTACAATAATACCCACATTTTACAAGTTTCTATTCAATAAATACGTATGTCATAGACAATAGACATATTTTCATTTTCTTGCCCCAACTAATTGCTGAATTACTTAGACTGAAGGGTGCACAGACGCCCCACCCCCCGTTCCCTTCTTTTTGCCCCGTCCCCATTCCCAACACTGCCCCTCCCCCGTTCTCGAACACCCCCGTCCCCCCTTAACATTTGGAACGCAACAATCACGATTTTTTCTTTTCTTTTTTTTTTTCTTGAAAATCCAACGGCTAATTGTATCAAACGGCTAGTTTATTAAATTTTTATTTTTTTTAACCAAAACCAACAATATAAAACCCAACCATCCAAATAAACCAACATAAATTAACCAAAACCAACATAAAAACTCTCTACTTTCTTTAAAAAAATACCAAACAATGTCATACCTACCAATGGTTGATTCCTCATCTTCGTCGCGCGAAGAAAACCGGGTTTTGTGAACGCGGTTTGGGAAGAGGCACAATTAATCTTGGCAGAGGAAGACGAGGTGAGCTCGCAACCGCGACCTAGGTAAACGGCCATAAACAGAGACCGGGAGGGTAAGTGTATAATTTATCTTCAAATACATATTTAGAAACTTTATTTTTTAGAATGTATAAATTTTCTTCAAATATATTTTAGTAATTTGGTAACGACATACGTGTAGGTGCACACGAGCGATTAATCAGAGATTACTTTGCCGACCAACCGGTGTATATAGACGAGATATTTAGGCGGCGGTTCCGGATGAGCCGTGGGTTTAATTTTTAGGATGATTTGTAATTTTTTTTAATTTTTAGGATGGTTTTTAATTTTTTTTAAGAATGGTTTGTATTTTTTTTAAATCTAGTATTTATTTGAATATTATTTTGTTTATTTGTTACTTTTATAAAACTAATTAAAATTAATATTTATAAATAAATAATAATAATAATAATAATAATAATAATAATAATAATAATAATAATCTATACATCTAATAAACAAAAGTCCATGAGTACACTTGGCATTCCCACATTCCTCCTCAATTGTGTAACCAATCAAATAATGCCAAGTGTCTCATTGTGGTATTTTATAAAATTTTCAATTAAAAAAATTCAAAAATAAAGAAAATATATATAGGGAAACAAAAACACGGACAGAACATGTTTGACACAATCCTCCTCCTCGCCGTCTCTGATCGAAACCCTACCTACCAGGCGATCGCCCAAATCAGGCAACCTACAGCCTTCTTCTTCATCTCCTATCAAAGGTATCATCTCTTCTATCATTATGTCAATCAATTGTCTTTCGTATATCTCTTTTGTCTGGATTTTTTTTGGTTTTGTTACTGATTTCAAAGATCGATTACAGTTTTTTTATACCTCTTTTGTTTGATTTCAGTAATTTTTTTATAACACTTGCATTTACATCTATTATTGGTCAGTTTTATATATATTTATTTTTAGGGTTCATGTTGTATGGTTCATGTTTGTTAATTGTTGTGCGAGTAATTTCTTAGGGATTATATGTATAGATCTGATTTACAATTGAATGTTCATGTATTGTGTGTAATATGCCTTGAATAGGGTTCTTGATTGTTTGATTAGGTTTCTTGATTGTTTGATTAGGGTTCTTGAATGGATATGGATGGATTCGGACATTCTTTTCTTTGATTTGGCATTGATGATGTTAGGTGAAAGTTAGCTTTTCAGAATATTAGATTGATGTTGTTTTGATGCAAGTTTGTATGAACATTATGAATATGAGTCGATTATATAAAGGTTTCAAGATTTTTCAGATTTGTCATTTATGTATTCATCTAATGATGCAAATTTTGTTATATGATTGCATGTTTTAATTTGTTTTAAATGATAATACAGGTGCTTTAAAAGGTCGTCTGAGAATGGTCTCTGGATTTTGGGTCAAATCAGAGGGCAAAGAGCGTGTTTGTATGGTAAGCGACCTTTCTTATGCGTTAAAAATCCGTTGGTTGTTAATTTATGTTCATTGATCACTGCACATTATGAGTTTTGTAGAATATTTATTAACTGAAAATCGAATACATTAGTTTATAATCAACTGTTTTTGGTATTGATTTGTAGGCCTTGCCTGGCGAATATAACGAGTGGATTACTACGTATGGATTCCCTACAGGCATGACCAAAATTCATACTCTGGATGAGAGACAATTTGAAGTTAAAGTCATTAATATAGCTGGGAAATGGTTTTTTTTACAATGGATGGAAGCACATGATAACCATGCTAAACTACCCAAGTGGTTGTCACTTTGTTTTTGAGTTCGAAGAGCTGCTCAACTGTTTTACTATGTATACTTTTCATCAGGATGCTATAGGTGCACCAGGGAAGTATTTCTACTGCAAACTTGACGACCCGCTCACTGATCTGAATCGCCTGGTATGTTTTCTGAATTATGTGTAGAACCATGACATAACGCTTTAAATACATTAATCGACAATAATGTTTCAACATTGTTTTTCAACTTTGCAGCATATAAGTCGCTTCGTTCATCATGGTTTGTACAATCGAAACCCTCCAGCGGAACCGATTATGGTTAGCTCATTTCCAGGTAATCTCATGTATATAATTAGTTATTAGATAATGAGACTTTTTTAAATCTTGATTTTCATAATGATAACAGTGGTTAGATATTAATCTCCCTTGCAGGGCATGTTTTTCAGATCCAACTTGAATACGATGGTGATGAGCTTTTCATTACCCAGGGATGGCCTTACATGAAAGAGAGGTTTAAGATAACAAAAGATCATCTGATGGTCTTTGAAATTTACAATGAGGTTTGTTTGTCGATTCTAAATTTCAATAAATATCATTAATTTTGATTGAAATTTACATCAATAATTTGTACACTTCTCATGTTTTTTATTGTAAAATTAACAGAAAACATTGGATTTGTCCGTCTTTGAGAAAAACCGTCTGACCCTGCCTCCGTATTTGTGGGAGGAAGTTGAAAAGCCTGAGGATGATCACCGTAATCATCGGGTTACAATTGTCGTTTCTGATCAAGGTTTGCAAGCCTCTGACTTTTGCCTTCCCGTTATTTTATTTCATTTATAAAGTTCTAATCAGATTAATCATTTTGCTTGGGATATTGATTTGGGTTCTTGAAAACAACATTTACATCTATTATTGGTCAGTTTTATATATATTTTAAATCAGATTAATATTTCTACGATGTTGATTTGGGTTCTAATCAGATTAATATTTGGGTTCTAATCAGATTAATATTTCTACGATGTTGTTTTTTATAACACTTGCATTTACATCTATTATTGATTTGTGTTCTAATCAGATTAATATTTCTACGTTGTTGTTTTTTAAAACACTTGCATTTACATCTATTATTGGTCAGTTTTATATATATTTATTTTTAGGGTTCATGTTGTATGGTTCATGTTTGTTAATTGTTGTGCGAGTAATTTTTTAGGGATTATATGTATAGATCTGATTTACAATTGATTTGGGTTGTTGGTGCCATAATTGCCTTCTTTTTCTTAAACGGTTCACCCTTTCATTTTCGTTGAACGGCTCAAAATTAGTATTTTGACTGAATGGGTCAAATTCTTTGAAATTTTTGTGAATGATCATATTCTATATATTGTCGGAGATGTAGCGTTAACATGTTTGGTCCGCTGACTTTTGCGTATTTTGTTTTTCTTTCTGATAATGATGGAGAAGAGTATTCAGATGATGATGATACGGAAAGTGATGATGATGAATCTGGATCGTATGCTGATGTATCCGATATAGACGATTGGGCCCCTCCAATTGTCTTTGTAGTTGGCAAGCATTTTGTAAGTATTATATGTTAAAGCAATATATTATAATCATTTTGATGGTAAGTAAAGCTTTTTTTAACAAATTTCATGTATGGTTATTGTTTTAGCGGATGAAGACACAATGGGCGAAGGACAATGGTTTGAACAGGCCGCGATCATTGACAATTAAGGATGTTGAGCAAAATAGCTGGGGTGTGTCTGTTGGTATTGAAGACAGGGGATCGAGTAAGCGTTATTACATCAAAGGTATGTCTGTTTTTGTTGCGGATAATGATTTGCAGGCCGGTGATCAGGTGCATTTCCATTGGTTTGAAAAACGAGGTGTGTTTAAGCTCTCTAAAGTAGTTAGGGTTGATGGTAATTAGTTAGGTTGCTGGTGGTAGTTTTTTGGATATGAATCACATACTTTTGCTCCAAAGTCGTGGTGGTTTTTGTATCTATATAGCGGTTGTGGGTAACTCTAAACACGATGGTTATGGTGGTTTTTGGGATGATGGTTAATGTTAGTGGTCACATACATTGATTTGGCATTTTTTGGGTTGATATGTGTTTTGAAAAATATATTTGTGTTATGGTTTGTGTTTATCACATATGATCTTCTATGGTTTAATAGTTGTTAGCAAAATTTGGGAAATATGTTTTTTTTAGAATTAGGTAAATATGTTTAATATGATGTGATTGCTATAATTAGAATTAAAATTTAGACAACTTTAGATTTTACAAATTGACTTTCTTAATATTGTTGATTAAAACTTAAATTTGGTAAATAAAATTACATTAATATTAAACAATCTGATTAGTAACATACTTAAATTTCGTAACTTTGACTTTTTATTTGAAAAATTTCAAAGTTTTTATATCTTCCATTTTAAAAGAAATATAGATCTTTTTAAATGTTTTAAAGTCAAAAGTAATTAATAATTGTCAAAGTCAAACCGTTTTAATATTAAGAGACAAGAATTTTGGAAAGACAATCAATTAAAGATTTGTAATTGACTAATTTTTATGGTTTCAATCAAGCTATAATTTATGTTTTTGACATCCTAATTTATGGCGTTGACTTTTTTCTGTTAAAAGTAGTTTTACTGTGTAACTGTTACCACCTTGCTATGGTTGTTTTTTGGAATGTGATTAACTGTTAGTGGTTACATACATTGGTGTGTTTTACCTGTTGATATGTCGTTTGAGAAAACTAAGTATGAATTTTTTTTTTTTATACATATGAATGGTTATTAACAAACTCAACCGTTTTATTTGAAAATGTTAAGTTTTCCGAATACCATTTAAAAAAAAAATAAAACGGTTTTTAATATTTTAAAAATCGAAAGTAATTAATAATTTACAAATTAAAAACGTTTTAATTTGACAAACAAGATTTTTGGCAAGACAAAAAATTAAGGAAATCTAATTGATTACCTTTTATACCTATTATATAAATCAAACGTTAATTTAGTATTTTCATAACCAAATATTAGTCGTTGACTTTTTTACAATAAGATTTAAGAAATAACATTTATTTTCATAATTTTGGAAACTTTGACCACTTAATTTGATTGAAAATGTATTATGGAAACTTTTAAACTTAATCAATTAGATTGCCATTTCATATTTTGTTTCTATTTATATAATCTATACTAAAAATACAACATTTCTTCCTTATTTGTGATAGGTATACGATTATATATATATATGTACAATTCAATCGATTATAATTCAATCTTTTGCTTCTACATTTCGTAGGTAGCATATACTACTTTAGGTTTTTACATTGTTTATTTATATATCACACGAGTACTAACATTTTTTAGTTCGCGGTTATTTGTGATAAATATTACACACGTGCAGGCAGATGGATCCAAATAATGTAACATTTTTGAATGACATAACATGGCGGCTGAGTAATTACACAATCAAAGTTAAGGTACTTAGACTTTGGAAGAGAGCAAATCGAAAGATACCAGGTGAAACTCTTGCCATTGATATGGTTGTTATGGATGAACAGGTTAGATTTGATATCATCATTTCCTTTGTGACAACATATATGTTACACGAGTCCATTTAATATGTTTTCTGTTCAAACTATGTTTTCTAATTACATATTATTCACGCAGGGTTCTAAAATGCAAGCGATTGTGTGGAATAGATACATGAAGAAACATGAAAAATTTCTACGTGAAAATGAAGCATATTATATCTATAGGCCACAACTTGCGGATAACAAATCTCTTAAACACTTTTCTAAAAATGACATATTATCGTTTACTTTTGAAACAAGTCTTACAAAGTGTAACAGATTTGATGGTAGCCAATATGGTTTTAATTTCTCTTCTTTTGAGTCTATTAAGTCTGGTAACCTTTCTCAGGAACAAAGGATTGGTAGTTTTCGAGAACCTTAATCTTTTATATATATTTATTCTTTTAATAACATTTTAAATATTTTAGATTTCATTGGGTTCGTTGAAGAATGGAGTCCACCCGAGCCTATCGAAACAAAAGCTGGATTGAAAATGAAAATGAACCTATTATTGATTGATCTAGAGTATGTGTTTCATTTTTTCTACTCATAATTTATTATCTCATAATCTTTCATGTTATATTCATGTGTCATTTGTACGATTAATACTTAGTAAGAAATGTTTAAAATTTATGCATGATCTAATTAAACATGTGTTGTATGTAGTGGGGTAAAAATGTCATGTTCTTTGTGGGATGAATATAGTGAACAGATGTTTGAGTACATCAAGCAGAATGAAGGTGAAGTCCATGTTGTTCTTATTGTTCAATTTGGTAGCTTTACCAATTATAAAGGTTTGTCATTTCTTGCAATTTGTTTTACATTTGACATTTTTTGTTACTTTTTTTAAAAAATAACGCTTGGTTTTTTTTTTTTCAAAGGTAATATAAGTTTGCAAAATGGGTTCAATATAACTCGCCTGTTTATCAACGAAGATATTGACGATATTCGTGCTTTTAAGAAAAGGTGCTATGTTTAAATTATCCTGTAATTATTTACATATATCTAAATATTTGAGTTATTATATATATGTTATATTAATTGTTTTATGTTTACAGTTATATTGAAAAGTTTTTTTCTATGGAATCATCTTCTGTACAACGATCTATTGGATCGTCTGGTAGTATGAATATTAATGATGAATTCTTGAATAAAACCCCTTTCAGCACTATTCGTGATCTTCCTTTGATAACAGAGGTAAGACTCAATTGATTTATCATATCATTATATACAACTTTTATTTAAAATTCATTTCTCAACCGATTTATGTTTCTTTTGTAGGTTGACAAACAGGTCATTGTTCTTGGAACCATTAAGGGTGTCGATGATAAAGATGAGTGGTATTATTTGGGATGTGAGCACTGTAATCACAAGGTGGAGCCGACCTTAAGTTTACCTGATGATAATGAAGAATCAGATGTTACTTCTTTCAAACAGGTGTTAGTTTGCCCCAATAGAGAATGTCCAAAGCACATCGTCTCTGCTGATCCAGTGTATGCTTTATTTTAAATATGTACATCTTAAAGTAAAACAATATTAAATTTGTTTAATAATATTTTGTAATTTGTAAATGTAGGTTTAGAGTACCTTTAAGGGTTCAGGATTTTACTGGTATTACATCCCTTACTTTGTTTGATCGTGAAGCAAAGAAATTGCTGGGAATGTCAGCAATGCAACTTTTAGAAAAATCTAAGCAGGTAAGTTGTTTATATTCAGTCCAAAACAAATTGCTTATTTTGCTTTATATTATGTATGTCATTTGTTGTTAAGGTTTCTGGTGAAGAAAAAACAACTCCAGCTGAGTTTCATGCTCTTGAAGACAAAAAGTTTGCGTTCAAAATTAAAGTGGGTCAATTCAATATTGACAAGCACCTAGACGGCTATAATATACGCAAGTTTACGAATGAGTCATCGATACTTTCTTCACTAGAACAAAAGTTCTCCGATATTCAGGTTTTTATTGCCATCCTATATTCGTTTATAAGTTGATTTTATAACAATTTGTTATTGTTTTACTATATAATCTGACACATACAAATTCTTTAATGTTTTTAGGTGGATCAACCTGGATTTGAAAGCTTGGATGGAGTTGAATCGTCTACACAAAATGCAGTCTCTCTTAAGGTTCTTTTCACCTCTTAAATCACTCCCGCAATTAAATTTAAATTGCTACTATTATCAAACTTTTTACCTTTCATTTACTTTTGTAGGATTCTGTTGGAGATAACAACACTCCAGAATCATCTTGCAGAGTTAGTCTGGTCCATGACGAGCAGGAAGTGAAGCGTAGCCTCGACAAAGTTTACGGTGTAGAAGATGATGCAAGTGAGTCTACTACCAAAGTGCGCAAGGGGGATAAGAAAGTTTGCACGGACAAATCAGTTGAGATCCCCCCGTTGATCCCAAAGCTTGAAAAATAAGAACATTTATCCGTTTGTTTACTATTTTTTTGGGGATTTTTTCTGGATGTTTGTTTATGGTTTGAGACAATTTGTTTTTTATTATGGTTTTTTTGATGTTTGCTACTATTTTTCATTTGAATTAATTGTTGGTTTGAACATTTATGTTTTTTTCCTTACCTTTGGCAAATGATTGTTGCGTTGTTGAATAAATTTTAATTATTTATACCTTATGTTGAATTGTCTATAAGAATCGTAACATTATTTATAAGTCCACCTATATGTAATTCACATTTTTTTATCATATTTATATTATTTACAAACAATTTATCAAACATAAAGCTCTAATACATTCAATAACATTATTCAACAAAATATGATAAATATTTAATTATATTCTGTTTTTACAAACATTTTTTTTAAAAAAACGTTTTTAAGTTACTTTAATATAAAATTATAAGTAATATGAATAAAGATTATGTTAAAATTACAAAGTTGCTATAGTATAATTAAGTTAAACAAGTGTATTGTAATTACATACTTAATAAAAAAAAACATCAAAAAATGTAAATATAATTAAGTTGACTTTTTCGTTTACTTTAAAATTGAAATAGTATTTCTTTAATAATGGTAAGTATTTAAGGTTAGTAATAAACATTTTTAAATAAAAATTCTTTGTAATTAAACACTTGCTAAAAATAAAAATCGCTACATGTCCATAAATTCAAATTTTCGAAAAATTTGAATTGTAATTAAACCAAAAAATTAAAAAAACTTAAAATTCCTTTAATCATGGTAAGTAATTAACCATATTAAATAAGTTTTTTGACTAGAAAATTAGACGTGTTTTAACAAGTTTCCGAAAATATGATTGCCATAATTATATTATAATTAATGTTATTAAAAATATGAAGTTAACAAAAATATATTCAATAACTAATATCTATATAAATATGCATTTATACTTCTCTTTATATACATTTTTTTTTCCGCAATATGTTAAAAAACGGCAATTTAGTGCAACCCTCGATTTAGTTTTTACAATTTTATTTTTTTATACGGTTTCTTTATATATTTTGTTTTTTTTTCGCAATATCTTAAAAAACGGCAACTTATGGTTAATTATATTAAATTTATATTATAATTAATGTTACTAAAAATAAAAAGTTAATTATATTAACTTTAATAATTTGACACGCAGAATTTTGGTGTTTTAATAAGTTTCCGAAAATATGATTTCCATAATTATATTAGAATTAATTGTTACTAAAAATATGAACTTAACAAAAATATATTGAATAACTAATATCTATATAAATATGCATTTATACTTCTCTTTAACCAGATTTTGTAACCATCGGATTTTTGGAACGGCTTTTGTAACCGTCGATTTTTTTTAATAAGGTATTATTTTGTAACCATCGATTTTTTTTTTATATCTTTTTTTTTAACATCCGCTTTATATTTTTACTTTATTTGTATTGTTGTTTTTTTTCTGCTTTTTTCGATTATACAGTAGGTTTTATGTTCTAAAATACACATATTATTTTCGATTCTCTTTGTTGTTGTTTTTTTATCGGCTTCTTTTTTAATTTGTAAAGTTTCTATGTAACAATTGTGGCCGATTTTCGTTTATTAAAATTTTTTTAAAAAAAATATTTGAAGATACTGACAAAAATCGGTTTGCTCTTTATAGGTAGTCATGGATATTAGGTTCTCTCACATGGTGTACAATGGTGCAGTTCTACAACCAGTTAATTATTGTCAACTCTGTGACGTCCAATGTTTGGATGATGCCCAATATGCACAACATGTTAACGGCAAAAAACATCAAGCCAAGGTATTACGTTTAATATATATATATATATATATATATATATATATATATATTTATTAAACGTAAAAATAAATGCCTTATTTGTGTATTCATTTTTTTTATAATAATGGTCCATATATTACGATTAATATATATATATATATATATATAAGTTTTATATATATTTATATATATATTTATTATACGTACAAATAGGTATTTTATAATATTGATCCATATATTACGTTTAATACATATATATATATATAAGTTTTATATATATATATATATATTTATTATACGTACAAATAGGTATTTTATAATATTGATCCATATATTTCGTTTAATACATATATATATATAAGTTTTATATATATATATATATATATATATATATATTTATTATACGTAAAAATATATGTCTTATTTGTGTATTCATTTTTTTTTAGGTTGCACACGCTCATGGCGATGATGTATTCTATTGTGGTATATGTCAAGTCAGGTGTACCAGTCAAACGAACTTAAATGCTCATCTTGATGGAAAAAAACATAACAAGGCTTTGCAGAACATTGGGTTTATTAATATTGTTTGATGATTAATTTTTTTTAAGTCATATTTTATGTTTTATTTCCGAATTTTGTATTTTTAGTACTCTGGTATTTTGTTTCACATTGTCGGTGCTATTTTTTTTCTTAATAATATTATCATTTGGTAAGTGTTAAATCGTTCCCAATAAGTGTATTCAACAAAATATGACTAATATTTAATTATATTCAGTTTTTACATACAAATTTTTTAAAAAAACGTTTTTAATTTACTTATACTGGATGCTGATGGGAAGTGATGACTAAAACAAAAAATGTTGTTTCTAAGGAAATTTTCAGCGATATTTGAATAAATGTGTATTCGTTGCTTTTAAATCTTAATAAAATATTTCTGCTACATTTTTTATATGTTTTACCCCTCAAAATAATTGTACGTGGGTGAACCGCGTGTAACGCGGGCAATTATCTAGTAATAATAATAATAATAAATGCTTGAGACATGGGTTTCTCATGTCTCCACACACTACCCATGTCTCAAGAATGTTGAGACATTATTTTGATGAGGTGACATCCTAGGTGGCATGGAGACATGACCTTTTTCATGTCTCCACACCTCATAGCCTTAGAAACTGATCATTATAACAATCAATTATCATTTTCATAACTACATAGCACATAACTTCAATTTCAAATATAATAAAATAAAACCACATAACTATTAAACCCTTCAAATAATAACTAATTAACACACATTTACTTCAAACATTCAATGTGAAAGAAGTTTCAAACACCAATGCGTTACATTTAAACTTAACTTAACTGTATACAAAAAATGTAGATATATTCTCATTTTGTTGTCCAAAGTAATTGTTAGAACTTACAAATGGATGATTATGACAATCAATTGTCAGTGTAAATAACCCATACCTTTAGTCTATGCACTTCACCGTGATCCTGCCTTTAGAAATATGCATCATTTTCATAAAAAATCATATAATTTACTCCAATTAAAGTACCATTTACTCACATTCAATTAACAACAATCAATTATTCATTTACTCCCATTCAAGCACCCTTAATCCCTTTGAATTACTCTAATTTGATTCGTAACCCCCACCCCCTTTTATATCATTCATTCCCCTTTTGTATTTCTTCACTCCAAATCCCAAAATTCCTTACAATTAGAATGAGCTCCATTATTAATAAGGTTTCTTGTGTTGCTTGTTGTTAATGCTTATGTTTTCAACATCCCCATTTTTTCAACTCTGAAGGTTCCTGGCTTCCACATTCAATCAGGCCTGTTCTTTATATTCCTACTCTTTTTTACTTTATTGTTCAACTTTCGAAATTTAAAGTTTATTTAGATGATGAATTTCTTTTTTCTATATGGATAAAAATGGGTCAAAACACTAAACCTTCTACTAACACATATTCTTGTATTAACAACATACAATCTACTTACCATGATTGCAAGAATACGAAATCACTAACTTCTTATTGTCATCCAGTGATTTCAACATAAAGTGATTACCATTTGCTAGCGAGGACAAGCAACGTCTCATTCATCAAATTTACAACAAACCGGTACGCCTACTTAATTAATATTTCATTCCATACTACAATAACTTCCTATCGTTAAGTATAAAATTGCAATTTGTATAATGAATTAACTAACAACAAAAATTGTAAACAAGCCACAAACAACAATGCACTAACAAATTATTATACTTTTTGGATCATGACAACAATCACTTTGTAGGAAAATTACACACCTATATATTAAACTTTTTTTTTAACACAAAAAGGGAGGGGGAATTAATACACCTGTACAATAAATGTCTTTGTTACTTCAAAAAAAAATTATAGCAACACATTGCTAGTATGTGAAACACGGACTGTTGTGTGGTTGTAAACCCTCATCTAGCTCATTTGCACTATCGCCTAGGCACACTACGGATTAACAAATAATTACTTTCTTCTATCCTAATGTTTATTAGTTCACCATATACTTACATTTATGCTTTCTTAGAACATATTTACCAGATAAGTTAAACAACCCAGGCCTCAACAAATGTGTAACGATCTGCTCCTATGACCAACCCCTGTTAAACATCAAGCACATCAAACAAATAAAATGACTTACAATCCAGAATTTACATCAACAGAATCATCTTTAATTATATCACCTTGACAATTGACATTTACCATTTCTCGATCACAAACAGGACCGGCCCACGCAATGGCATACTTACCGATTGAAATAATAATTTTTAGCATTCTATCACGCCTACCAGCAAAGGATGCAGTCCGCTGCAAAAAAGTATGCAAGGAATGTGTCGCTTATTAACAACGGAAGAATTTACACAAACTCACCTCTCACAATCATCATCTCCAACTAACCAAAGGACCCTACTAATACGTGATTTGAATTGCTTTGTCTTCACAATGGAACTACAAACAGGAAACTATGTGGCTGAGACAATTAAACCTTTCCAAACACAAGATGGTATTACAAATGTACGTGTCCTTGCGCATCTAGATGGCATCCTTTGTGCACACCTACTCCCCACCAACCACCTCATCCTTTGGAATCCAACAACCAATACTATTAAAAATTTGACCACCAAAGACGACCATGGCATTTACGAAGACATTAGCGACACAGTAGGCATGTACAAAGGGCCATCAAACGACTACAATATAATACACATAACGAGGAAAAAACAACTATACACGCCTATGTCTATTCCAGACGCTTTGAAAATTGGCATCGAATTCCCTTCAACACAAAAAAAGAATATGCAACCAACACCTTTTACTGGTCACCAGGAAGTATTTGTGGGCCCACTTTGTACTTCACTGTTTGTGAGTGCTCGGTTATGGGAACAAATATCATGATTGTCTTTGATACAACCACACATCTGTTAACAGAAATTAGATTCCCTCCCATTCCAACATCAGGAATCTTCCATGCCATGCTAGCAACTGTTCAAGACACCCTCCACTTGGTTATTACAACCGGTGTACAGGAAAAGTCGTTTAACATATGGAACTTATAGGAAGGTCAATGGGTTAGCATGTTCTCAACACCTCTGATCCCACCAATACCAATGAGAATATCGATCACCATTACACACTACATGACAAACGGTAGTTGGTTTATTATGAATGTTCCAAATAAGATTCACAAAATACCATTGCATAACAACACTATGAACTGTTTGTACGTTGTTAGTTGGTTTCGGGGACATGTCGGCGCCATGTACATTCGGAGTCTTCTCTCACCATCTATTTGACATTCCTTCAGCCCAACACTTATCAACCAGGAGTACACTCAGTGACACTTTGCCACCAAAAATCGCTGACACGTTCAATTTCTACATTACTTCAACTTTCATTTAAGTTTGTATTGACACTTCAACTTTCATTTATGTTTGTATTGACAATATGTACAGACAATTACAATTGCCTATATGGAAAAATTAACCACTGACCAGGTGTTTTAAGTGGTACTATTATTTTATTATCGTTCATTTTTACTTTATCTCTTACTCATATCCTATCTTCCATTTGAATATAACGTACTTATTTGTGTTTTTCATATATCATTAGTTTTTAATAATACAACACATTCAAAATTTTATTCACCCATATTACTTGGTTCATCACCTGTGACCTTTCACATAATACATACATAAACTTAATCAGTTACTTTAAAAACTGAAATTCGTTAAAATCTATCCGTGTTCTCGTAAAACCAAATGTTATTAAACACATGTACTTGGATCATACTTTACAAACAAAGAATGAATCAAATATGTATTACACTCAAAGGTCGGCTAGAACTTTCTACTTATCACCCATATTAAACACCGACAACACAAAAAAACTCGTAACAACATCTACTTTGGGAAAATGGAAATTAAACAGCCTGCTAAAAGGAAAACCAACGCTACATAGGACACAAGTGACAATGGATCTGAAGCACCAAAGAAATCAATGAGAAAGCAACCTAAACCCACATTGCATGGTAATCAGTCTTTACATTAAAAATTCAATATTATCTGCCTATACATATGCAAACTAAACATAACTAACACTACTTACATGCAAGACCGACTCAAACAAACACACCAATAGTGAAGCCGGAGCCAAAACCACAGGCACCAACTTCAACACCCAACACAATCAATGAAGCAACAAAAACCAATGATGAAACTACTATCACTGGTAAGCACACATTACATATGAAAATTTATTTATATCCCTTGAATATACATTACACTTATCTTTCATATTAACACAATTTAAATTACCTACAGGCTTCACATCACTACGTATCGATGAAGAAAACACACATGGATCCAACACGTCAACAACAACAACCATGCAGACAAACGTGGACAGTACGCATCCAAACAGCGACTCAGACAGTGAATGATTCGCCACCAACATAGACGTTATCCTCAACGGCCGGAGCAAATATGATAGAGATTGATTATGCAACCTATTACAAACTCCATATTTACTTACCACCAACATACAATTTCTTAATGTTCGTTTGATTAAATAATATTATTGCCGTTTGTGTCAGCTATTACGTTCAAAGTAACCTTCCAATGAAGATTCACCTTATTACCCTAAACAATAACATAAATTAGACATCACATTCTCCAACACAATCTAAGAGCGCATTCTCCAAAACAAAAAATGAGATATCACCCGCACGAGGATTCCAACAGTAGAAACACGGACTGACTACGCACATCACCAAAAATGGGCCTCTCATACTACATTACAAAATTATATTCCCTATATGTTTTCTTCGTGCTACAAACCATTTGAATTCGATATAAGTTTCCATACATCACTTGCCTTTTGTGTTAACGAATGTACATCTATCATACGATATCAATGCTTGTGCGTTCATCAAGAATCTAACAATCAATTGTCAGTTTCATCACTAATTTACCAATAACTTCAACTTCAAATTAATACAAAAAACCCATAACTCTTAAGAAAACGTGTTCCCTAATTGTTTTAAAAATCTTTCACATTAAATTATTTAATTCCAAAGATTTCAAATTCCCTTTTCCAAACACACGTATGGTTCTTCATACTCAAAATTAAATGTTCATGTAGGTTATGATGTTAAGAATTAATATGCCTTTTAACATTCCATTAATTATCCACATTTCAAGCACCAAATTCAATGTAATATAATAATTACAAATCACATTCAACTTTCAACCCCATAACTTTATATATACTCATTCTACTTTTATTTTGCAGACCATCCTTTGGGCAACAATGCATACACTACATTTTGAGATAATTGTTTTTAGCATACTCACACTACTACCAGCCAAGGATGTTGCCAGGTGTAAAACTGTTTGCAAGGAGTGGCACATGCTACTCTCAACACATGCCTTTGAAAAAAAATCATTGTAGCCACTCATCAACACACAGTCATAAAAAAACTTTATTAACTCGTCGCCTCGAATGCTCTGTTTATGAAATGGACTTCAAAACCGGCAATCATGGCCCAAAAAAAATAATTCCGTTCCCATTCAAAACCACGCTTAAGGCCATATCAATTCTGGGCCATCAAGATGGTCTGCTATGTGTTTGCTTGCATCCAACACAAGACTTAGTTTGTGGAACCCAACAACTACAACATACAAGTATTTGTTCAACAGTGAGGATGTTGTCCCATATAAGTACGTTACAGATACTGTCGGCTTATTCAATGGCCCGTCCAACGACTACAACGTGTTACATGTGAGAAGATCATCAGACAAAATTTCGGCGAATTGCACTCCCGGCTGACCAGTGGTACCTTTTTTTACGTATTCTGGTTTCGTTTTGAATTGCACTTCTCTCCATCTTCCCAACCGTCTTGAGTAGATCCTCGCCGAAATTTTGTCTGATGATCTTCTCACATGTAACACGTTGTAGTCATTGGACGGGCCATTGAATAAGCTGATAGTATCTGTAACGTATTTATATGGGACAACATCCTCACTGTTAGACAAATACTTGTATGTTGTAGTTGTTGGGTTCCACAAAACTAAGTCTTGTGTTGGCTGCAAGCAAACACATAGCAGACCATCTTGATGGCCCAGAATTGAGATGGCCTTAAGCGTGGTTTTGAATGGGGACGGAATTATTGTTTTTGGGCCATGATTGCCGGTTTTGAAGTCCATTTCATAAACAGAGCATTCGAGGCGACGAGTTAATGAAGTTTTTTGATGACCGTGTGTTGATGAGTGGCTACAATGATCTTTTTCAAAGGCATGTGTTGAGAGTAGCATGCGCCACTCCTTGCAAACAGTTTTACACCTGGCAACATCCTTGGCTGGTAGTAGTGTGAGTATGCTAAAAATAATTATCTCAAAATGTAGTGTATGCATTGTTGCCCAAAGGATGGTCTGAAAAATAAAAGTAGAATGAGTATATATAAAATTATGGGGTTGAAAGTTGAATGGGATTTGTAATTATTATATTACATTGAATTTGGTGTTTGAAATGTGAGTAATTAATGGAATGTTAAAAGGCATATTAATTCTTAACATCATAACCTACATGAACATTTAATTTTGGGTATGAAGAACCATAAGTGTGTTTGGAAAAAGGGAATTTGAAATCTTTGAAATTAAATAATTTAATGTGAAAGATTTTTAAAACAATTAGGGAGCACGTTTTCTTAAGAGTTATGTGTTTTTTGTATTGAGTTGAAGTTATTGGTAAATCAGTGATGAAACTAACAATTGATTGTTAGATTCTTGAGTTTGTAACGGACATTTGAGGTTTAAATTACATTAGTCCATGAATAATAATAAAATGGAAGAACTTATGGGTGTTGTGTATTATTTGAAGTTCGAGTTTTTTTTTATTTGAACATATTTGAAGTTTTAGTTATAGCTTATTTTGTTATACAACTGGACATGTTATGTTACTGATTTATTGTGTAATATGTACCATTATTAGTTGACGAATAAAGAGTATGCATATATGGTTTTACGATGAATTGTAGGTAATTCTTATTAGGCTGTTGTTCATAAATAGGTGTTATTTTTACCTCTTGGTCCCTGAATATTGGACCCTACAGTTACAACATACGGGTGACGCACAAGCATTGAAATCGTATGATAGAATGTACATTCGTTAACACAAAAGGCAAGTGATGTATGGAAACTTATATTGAATTCAAATGGTTTGTAGTACGAAGAAAACATATAGGGAATATAATTTTGTAATGTAGTATAAGAGGGCCATTTTTGGTGATGTGCGTAGTCAGTCCGTGTTTCTGCTGTTAGAATCCTCGTGCGGGTGATATCTCATTTTTTTGTTTTGGAGAATGCGCTATTAGATTGTGTTGGAGAATGTGATGTCTAATTTATGTTATTGTTTGGGGTAATAAGGCGAATCTTCAATGGAAGGTTACTTTGAACATAATAGCTGACACAAACGGCAATAATATTATTTAATCAAACGAACATTAAGAAATTGTATGTTGGTGGTAAGTAAATATGGAGTTTGCAATAGGTTGCATAATCAATCTCTATCATATTTGCTCCGGACGTTGAGGATAGCGTCTATGTTGGTGGCGAGTCATTCACTGTCTGAGTAGTTGTCTGGATGTGTACTGTCCACGTTTGTCTGCATGGGTGTTGTTGTTGACGTGTTGGATCCATGTGTGTTTTCTTCATCGGTACGTGGTGATGTGAAGCCTGTAGGTAATTTAAATTGTGTTAATATGAAAGATAAGTGTAATGTATATTCAAGTGATATAAATAAATTTTCATATGTAATGTGTGCTTACCAGTGATAGTAGTTTCATCGTTGCTTTTTGTTGCTTCATTGATTGTGTTGGGTGTTGAAGGTGGTGCCTATGGTTTTGGTTCCGGCTTCACTGTTGGTGTGTTTGTTTGAGTTGGTCTGCATGTAAGTAGTGTTAGTTATGTTTAGTTTGCATTTGTATAAGCAGATAATATTGAATTTTTAATGTAAAGGCTGATTACCATGCAATGTGGGTTTAGGTTGCTTTCTCATTGATTTCTTTGGTGCTTCAGATCCATTGTCACTTGTGTCCTATGTAGCGTTGGTTTTCCTTTTAGCAGGCTGTTTAATTTCCATTTTCCCAAAGTAGATGTTGTTGTTACGAGTATGTTTGTGTTGTCTGTGTTTAATATGGGTGATAAGTAGAAAGTTCTAGCTGACCTGTGAGTGTAATACGTATTTGATTCATTCCTTGTTTGTAAAATATGATCAAAGTACATGTGTTTAATAACATTTGGTTTTACGAGAACTCGGATAGATTTTAACGAATTTCTGTTTTTAAAGTAACTGATTAAGTTTATGTATGTATTATGTGCAAGGTGTGCAAGGTCACAGGTGATGAAACAAGTAATATGGGTGAATAAAATTTTGAATGTGTTGTATGATTAAAAACTAATGATAATTGAAAAACACAAATAAGTACGTTATATTCAAATGGAAGATAGGATATGAGTTAGAGATAAAGTAAAAATGAACGATAATAAAAAAATAGTACCACTGAAAACACCTGGTCAGTGGTTAATTTTTCCATATAGGCAATTGTAATTGTCTGTACATCTTGTCAATACAAACTTAAATGAAAGTTGAAGTAATGTAGAAATTGAACGTGTCAAGGATTTTTGGTGGCAAAGTGTCACTGGGTGTACTTCTGGTTGATAAGTGTTGGGCTGAACGAATGTCAAATAGATGGTGAGAGAAGACTTTTAATGTACATGGCGCCGACATGTCCCCGAAACAAACTAACAACGTATAAACAGTTCATAGTGTTGTTATGCAGAGGTATTTCGTGAATCTTATTTGGACCATTCATAATAAACCAACTACCGTTTGTCATGTAGTGTGTAATGGTGAGCCATATTCTCATTGGTATTGGTGGGATCAGAGGTGTTGAGAACATGCTAACCCATTGACCTTCTTGTAAGTTCCATATGTAGAACAACATTTTTTGTATATCGGTTGTAATAACCAAGTGGCGGGTGTTTTGAACTGTTGCTAGCATGGCATGGAAGATTCCTGATGTTGGAATGGGAGGAAAGCTAATTTCTGTTAACAGATGTGTGGTTGTATCAAAGGCAATCACGATATTTGTTCCCATAACCCAGCACTCATAAACAGTGAAGTACAAAGTGGGCCCACAAATACTTTCTGGTGACCAGTAAAAGGTGTTGGTTGCATATTCTTTTTTTGTGTTGAAGGGAATTCGATGCCAATTTTCAAAGCGTCTGGAATAGACATAGGCGTGTATAGTTGTTTTTTTCCTGGTTATGTATGTTATATTGTAGTCGTTTGATGGCCCTTTGTACATGCCTACTGTGTCGCTATTGTCTTCGTAAATGCCATGGCCGTCTTTGGTGGTCAACTTTTTAATAGTATTGGTTGTTGGGTTCCAAAGGATGAGGTGGTTGTTGGGGAGTAGGTGTGCACAAAGGATGCCATCTAGATGCGCAAGGACACATACATTTGTAATACCATCTTATGTTTGGAAAGATTTAATTGTCTCAGCAACATAGTTTCCTGTTTGTAGTTCCATTGTGAAGACAAAGCAATTCAAATCACGTATTAGTAGGGTCCTTTGGTTAGTTAGAGATGATGATTGTGAGAGGTGAGTTTGTGTAAATTCTTCCGTTGTTAGTAAGCGACGCCATTCCTTGCATACTTTTTTGCAGCAGACTGCATCCTTTGCTAGTAGGCGTGATAGAATGCTAAAAATTATTATTTTAATCGGTAAGTATGCCATTGCGTGGGCCGATCCTGTTTGTGATCGAGAAATGGTAAATGTCAATTGTCAAGGTGATATAATTAAAGATGATTCTGTTGATGTAAATTCTGGATTGTAAGTCATTTTATTTGTTTGATGTGCTTGATGTTTAATAGGGGTTGGTCATAGGAGCAGATGGTTACACATTTGTCGAGGCCTGGGTTGTTTGACTTATGTGGTAAATATGTTCTAAGAAAGCATAAATGTGAGTATATGGTGAACTAATAAACATTAGGATAGAAGAAAGTAATTATTTGTAAATCTGTAGTGTGCTTGGGCGATAATGCAAATGAGCTAGATGAGGGTTTACAGCCACACAACAGTCCGTGTTTCACATAGTAGCAATGTGTTGCTATAATTTTTTTTAAAGTAACAAAGACATTTATTGTACAGGTGTATTAATTCCCCCCTTCCTTTTTGTGTTAAAAAAAGTTTAATATATAGGTGTGTAATTTTCCTACAAAGTGATTGTTGTCATGAAGTATCACTACAAGAAATTTGGGTATTTACCCACACATAGTATGTATAGGAAAAACCATATAATGTGTTAGAAGTTACGTTTACCTACACATAAATTAGGTGTCATGATGTGTAGACTCGGCACTGTGGATATAGATCATTACCTACACATTTATTATATGTAGGTATATAGCAAGCTATACCTACACATACATGCGTAGCTAAAACTAATATACATGTGTTGGTAGAAGTATAGCAACTTGTTAGAATGGCATATGACGTGGCATCTGACGTGTAGAAAAGAAAAAGTAAACTTACATACATTTCTTCCTTTTAGGAAAAAAAAAAAAAAAAAAGAAAACAAATACAATAAATTAACTTTTTACCAAATAATCAATACTTAACGGTAGAAAAGAAAAAGTAAACTTACATACATTGCAGCCGCATTTTTAGATATCCAACCTTTTTCTGCATCCCAATGTGTAAGCCACCAAGTCTCAAGTTGATCGGATGAAGAATCCAAATCCAAGCCACGCTCAATGTGATAGCATATTGTACTCTTCGAACCATTTCTACTATCAAGTTTCGGTTTTGCACGTGCGATAACTTTCTTTTTTTACAATTTCCTTCAAGGACATACAACCAAATAATACATAACAAGGTGTCTTTTGACCTGTTAACAGTTTAACATTTTGTGTTTGTAGAAAATATTAAATATGCATAACCACAAATTATTATTCTCTGATAAACAAAATCTTTGATGAAGTGAGTAAATATTAAAGATTATTAAGAATAAATTGACCTCAAACCTACATATGGTTATTCAATTAGTTATTATTGTTTTTCAACTTTGGGAATAAAGAATTAAGAGGTGGTGAAAACACATCCCATCCTCCTATAATGTCAACAAAATAAATATACCTATACATTATTAACTAATTTCCTGCAAAAACAAACTTACAAAGCATATAAATTAAAATTGTAAACCCATGCCATAAGGAACTGAATTTGAAGTGAGGCAGCCAAAGTAGTGTTCCTTCTAAGTTCTAAAATGCAAGCATCTGATATTCTTTGTAGTGTTCCTGCTAATGATGTCCAGCCCAGCTGGTCGGAGGTGGGAGGGTTTACTCCTTAGAGAGGTTCCCGCCCGGGCTTGGTCTAAGGTTCGAGTCCCCCCACTCGCACTAAGGGGTGAGAAATTCAACACCCGCGTTTGGCCTGGATTTGAACTGGGGTTGAGGGGTTGTGCATCGTTTGGATTCTACGCTGAAACACACCTTCCAAAAAAAAATAGGGGAAGGGGCAAATCCTGCACCATTGTTTTTATATGGTTATCAGATGTCAAAGGAAGACGCTCTCATGTGGTTCATTCGACGACTAATAAAAACCCCATCATAGAACATTGATTTCGAGCGACATCATATAACCATACTGTTCCACAAATGGGTATACCTGAAATATTTACTTAGCAATTAGAATGTGTTTAGCAGACGCGGGTTACCGATACGCTCAACAAATAGCAAAACCAACAAATATGAATAACAACATGTGGTCTAACAGAAAGTAATAGAGAATAGAATACCTCAAGCGCAATTGGTGCCGTCAAGTTATAGTTAGAATATATCACAATCGGAGTTGTTCGAAAAAAAAAAGATTATCAATCTGTATGTGACTTGCTAATGATGCTTGATCCGGGAGTGTCCAGTAAAAAGAGATCGCGTGGTGGCCGGCCTGAGGTTCAGAACAACACCCAGACCCGTCGGCTCTCTCTTTACGATCTAAAGCGCTCTCTCTCTCTCTCTCTCTCTCTCTCTCTCTCTCTCTCTCTCTCTCTCTCTCTCTCTCTCTCTCTCTGTATGTGTGATTAGAATGGGAAAGAAATGAAATTAAGGTGAGAAGGCCACTGTACGCGGGGACTTGAGAAGTGAGAGGGGAAGTGGAATTGGGGAAGAGAAATTTTGGAGATGATGGGCAAAGATTAAACTAGGGAAGCAATCTAGGGTTAGGAGTTGAGAATGTGAAATTTTAGGGAGGGAAATGTGAGGTATTGACTTTTTTGTTGCAATTAAAATTTTTACGTGAGATATGGTGCGAGAAATATGTTATTTTTTGAGCGGGCTTTTTTTTGTTTTTTGAAAAGTGAACTTTATTAGAAACGGGGTAAGTCTTCAAAGCGAGGACCACCCAACGACGAATACAACATATACACTAGGCTAGTTAGCCAATCCTTTCAAACAATATTCTTGAATCTAGATCTACTTTTTAACCATAAAAATGAGCAAGATTTAATCATCGCAACAACCTCAAGGACTTTCGGATTACTCCCCTTGAAAACCATATCATTCTGTGCCTTCCATTTTTTGAGCGGGCTTCAAAATCCAAAAAATTTAATTTACGAAATTAATAAGTATTTAATAAGAAAGATCAAATTTATGTAGTATTTTAGATAATCAATAAAAGAAGAATTACATATTTATTTTAAATTAAAAATTTTGCGTTTATAATAAAAATTTCTTTTGAGGTTATATTTCAGTATTGGATTTTAATACTTTAATCATGAGTTGCGAGTACTTAGGTAGTACTAAGACATGATAAATTATAAATAAAATAATAGAATAGGTTTGGGATAAGATGAGTCTGGGTTAGGATGAGTAAATTAGAAAAAAAAGGTAAGGATGAGTTCAGGTCAGAATGGGTTCGGACTGGATTGGGTCTATTAGCGAACTAGACTGTTTCGTCCTTACAGAATCGTTAAACCACCTGGACCGTTTCGATCCCACCGGGCCGTTTCGACGGAACTAAACCCGTTAATGACCTGGACCCTTTCGACGCCGCTCTTAAAAACCCGGACCGTTTAGACCCAAACCGAATCATTTGTACTGAACATGCTCGTTAATGACCTGACTGGCCTGATAGTGACCGGGCCGTTTCGACCTGAGAGGCCCATTAACGACACGGACCACTACGATCCAAACCTGAGATACGCGTAGATATTTTTTATGCCTTGACATTTACTAAGTACATATATATCTAATATGTACACACTAGCTTTTATCCCGGGAGTGTCCCGGGGTTGAAAAATATAACAATTCTAATAATACTAATACTAATAGTAATAATTATTACTCTTGTAATTAAATAAATAAAAAATAACCTTGCTATAAGGTGACACCATGTGTTGCAGTGTTGCGCGATTCTTTCTCCTAACTGCTCTTGATGAAGTATACCTATGCATCTTTAAAAGAGTAAAATTCCAATGAAAGCATGACGATTGGGCTGAATTTCAACATCGTAGATAAGAACCAGGTTAAAAAGAAAAAACATTATTAATGAATAACCTGAACACTTTGTGTTTTTTTCCTGTATGAACGAAACCCCACAAAAAATAGTCGTTTTTTTTTCTCCGTTTTTTATATAGCACTATGGTACTCGTTGGAAAGATAATAAAACGCTCGTTAATTTGGTGTAATTTTTTTCTTTAAAAAATCTCGTATATAAAAGATATTAACGTTTAAAAATTATAGGAGGAAACATAATAGAGAAAAATTTAAATTTGTTTTTAAATTCTTTTTTTTTTAAATAACTCAATTTAAATTTAGTAGATTAGGTTTTATATTATTATTTATTTTTTTTATTTGCCACATGGCACACTCAAGGAGGAGAATGCCTCCTTGAATGTCATGTCATTAAAATGGCTTTCTTAGGCCTTCATTGAATGACAACTCATCAATCTTCAATTCTTTTATTATAAGTTATAGATATTGTACATTTTTTAAAAAAGTGTATGTATTTATTTGGCGCGTCATATAAAATAAAATTATTATTTTTTATATGTAACCAATATCTACACATGTTATACATTTTAAGCATGTGTAGGTATTTTTTTGCCATGTCATTATCAAAAACTAAAATAATAATTTATATAATTGATTTATCTACATATTTGTTTAAATATAATATGTGTTGGTAAACATAATCATTTACCTACACACATATTAGTTGTTTACATATTTGTAGATAATTTACCTACACATAACAAAATTTTACCATATATATAGGTAGTTTAACATTTAATTGATGTCAATTTTGGGGGGAAATTTTCCCACCACCTCCAATGTGTAGATAAAATGTATTACCAAAATATACTAAGTATCAGTTATGATTTAACATAATCCGTCAACAATTACCTACACATGTACAAAGATGTGTAGATATTTACCCACACATTTACATGTGTAGGTAAGTTATGTGTGGGTAAACACCCCAAATTCTTGTAGTGTATAATAATTTGTTGGTGCATTGTTGTTTGTGGCTTGTTAACAATTTTCAATGTTAGTTAATTCATTATACAAATTGCAATTTTATACTTAACGATAGGAAGTTATTGTAGTATGGAATGAAATATTAATTAAGTAGGTGTACCGGTTTGTTGTAAATTTGATGAATGAGATGTTGCTTGTCCTTGCTAGCAAATGGTAATCACTTTATGCTGAAATCACTGGATGAGTGAAACCACATAAGCATTAACAACAAGCAACACAAGAAACCTTACTAATAATGGACCTGATTCTAATTGAATGGAATTTTGGGATTTGGAGTGAAGAAGAAAATTAATGATATAAAAGGGGGTGGGGGTTACGAATCAAATTAGAGTAATTCAAAGGGATTAAGGGTGCTTGAATGAGAATAAATCAATAATTGATTGTTGTTAATTGAATGTGAGTAAAGGGTAATTTAATTGGAGTAAATTATATGTTTTTTTATGAAAATGATGCATATTCCTAAAGGTAGGATCACGGTGAAGTGCATAGACTAAAGGTATGGGTTATTTACGGATGAAACTGACAATTGATTGTCATAATCATCCATTTGTAAGTTCAACAATTACTTTGGACAACAAAATGAGAATATATCTACATTTTCTGTATACAGTTAAGTTTAAATGTAACGCATTGGTGTTTGAAACTTCTTTCACATTGAATGTTTGAAGTAAATGTGTGTTAATTAGTTATTATTTGAAGGGTTTAATAGTTATGTGGTTTTATTTTATTATATTTGAAATTGAAGTTATGTGTTATGTAGTTATGAAAATGATAATTGATTGTCATAATGATCAGTTTCTAAGTGATTCAGCAATTAGTTGGGGCAAGAAAATGAAAATATGTCTATTGTCTATGACATACGTATTTATTGCATAGAAACTTGTAAAATGTGGGTATTATTGTAATCTAACATACTAACATGAGAGCTTCTAAAAGCACAATTATAAATAATGAAAGAAGGTGTTCCAAAGTAATGTGTAATAATGATAGAACAAGCAGCCAAGCACAATTATGAAATACGTGAAATCAAATGTAGAATAACAGCTTATATGGATAGGAAGAAAAGTAACATATATATTAAGTGTGTTGCTCCAAACGTAGGGAGGTGGTACTAAATTAAATAGGTGGGTGACACGATCGTCTCTGTGTAGAGCGCCCCCTGTTAAGTCGAAAGGAATCCGTAGCGTAGAAAGACTCCAATTGTTTGGGCGCGTGTGTAAACTCGTAAAGCTTACCGGGCCCGCTCATAACAAACCACATCCCGTTTGTAATGTAGTGCGATATCGTCATCCAGGTTGATGATGTTATTGGGCCGATTGGTGGTGAGGAGAAGCAGGTGGTCCATGATTCGGCCGCAAGTGACCATACCCCGATTGATTTCTAATGATTCTTATGTGTAGATGTTAGTAGGATCATGTGCAGGTTGTTTTGGACGCTCACTAAAAATCCTTCAAAAATTTGATATTATTATTATTAAAGTTTTAAGCTATGCACAATGTTCAATTAGGATGGCATCATTTTTGTAAAATTAAGGTGCTCCACTTGTTTAGATATAGGTTGAGTACATCGACAAACAAAAATTGAACATAAAAATCAGTTAAGTAACATTTGGTAAGTTATTCTTCTATGTAAAATAAAACATGTTCATAAGTGTTGATGAGAACATTGGTGATCTGTGAAGTATGTTAAGTTAAATACATAATTGGCACAAAATGAATAAAGTAAAATAAGAAGTGTGAGAACCATGGATCGTTTAAGGCCCGCAAATTTATGGACAAACGCATCCTCTTAGTTAGGCACCAGAGTGGGGACATGCGGAGGCTAGCGTCTATAATTTGTGCACGAGTGACCCACTTAAGAACAGGTAGTACTTGCCTAAAGTCTCCCCCCATTACCATTACCTTGCCACCAAAGGGGTTGTTGATACCTGTGGTTCCACAAAATAAGCAAAGTTAGTGTAAAAGGTTGTATGAATATTAATTAGAAACTACAAATACTGATACCTGACAGGAAAACGTACATAGGGTAAGGAAATTTTTAGGAGATCCCTATAAATAAAAAAGCTTATATATTTAAAATATAAATTTGAGATTAAAAAATTCTTACCTTTGATGTCTTGTAAGGTGCGGTCGACTGCTTCTATTGATTGTCGTTTGGCCATGGATGCCTCGTCCCAAATTATTAGCTTGGCTGCATTGATTAGACGAGCTATCCCACTTTGTTTGTTTATACCGCACATGGAGTTATTGCTTAGGTTTAGGGGGATTTTGAATCTCGAGTGTGCGGTCCTACCTCCGGGCATGTTATTTGCAGCTACGCCAGATGATGCTTTTGCAAATGCAATTTCCTCGAAGAAAGCAGTTAACATTGTCTTCTTATTCCTCTCCCTGTTAAAAATTTCAGGCATTACTGCATTCTCAGTAAATGTAACATTATGATTATTTGGGAGGTCTAGATGGAGTGCTAGAACAGCTAGTTGGATTTGTGAAAGTGGGAATTTGAAGATACGCCACATTGCTTTAGGTGGTGATATGTAGCGGGCATCCTGGAAGTGTTTTATTTCGTTGACAACATCGTCATGGCTATCTGGGTCTATTTGGATGGCTTGTTTGTCATGTCCCTTGTAGATATACTTGAAAAGGTATTTCACTGATTTTATACTTGAGCATATCTCTAGGTTAATGTGGCAATAGAACAGCATCAATAACTTTGGGTTATAAGGCACAACCCATCTGTTGTCCATTGTTTTTCCCTTGACAACAGCTGATATCCCATTGTCACGCCTTCGATAAAGGGGATATGCGTCATCTCCTTGAGTTGTTTGTTCATTAAATTGCCTTGGGTAGCGAAACCTACATTTTTTGATGTTCCTTCCATGCAGGGGCTAGTAGGCCGTAACGCACCATAAGGACCATGAATCATGTGTTTGATGACAACATCGTGTAGAGTTGGATGTGACTGCTTGTCTGGTATTTTAGCACAAACATACTTTTCATACTGATCGGGTGAGTTGATCCTGTGTTGCGGGTGCATTGTAAGAAGAAAATGTTCATGTGGCAAACCACGTTTCTGGAACTCAATAACGTATACATGTGATTTAACTTCACCCAATACGTGTTTCTTTAGAAGTAGATCCTTTAGTTCTTCCAATTTAGCACGGAATACTCTTGAAACCATATCGGGTCTATCGTGAGGCTGTTGGCCCGTGCTTGAATTGTCCCGGATTTCTGGCCAGTTTGGGTTGCAGGTCATTGTGAGGAAGAAATCCGGTTTACCATCATCATGTACTAATGTCATGGCGTCTAGGAATCGACGCCTCATATCGTGAGGACCACCAATAAACGTTGCGGGAAGCACAAATCATTGGTTAATTTGGTGGTAGTGTACATAAAGGTGAGCGACATAATTTTTACAATGGTGTAAGCATATACAATGGTTAATTTGGTGGTAGTAGACATTGGTTAATTGGTGTCTAATAATGAAGGGGGTTACATGTTGGAGGTGATATGAAGTGTGTATTAAACACATATACAATAAGCATCATATGTTGTACACAAAGGGCAAAAAAGGAAGAAAATGAAAAAAAATAGTGCGCATTGCGGCGGAGTCGACAATACAGGACGGAAACGTAATTCAAACCTTAAAACGATTAAAAGAATAAATATGTAAGGTGTAGGTTTGTGTGTGTAAGTACATGTGCTTCGCAGTGGGGTAATTTTTTAAAAACTATAAGGAGACATAATAGCATGCTACGTTCTATATACCATATTTAATTTGACCTATATGCCGGTAAAAAAATGAAAGTAATGGTTTGACTCATTAGCAACTATTATTATACTAATAGTCCTACTCAATATGTTGAAAGTGCCAAATCAGGAGAGATTGTAGAGGAGAAGAAAGCATAGGGACATTTAGACTATGCGGTGTGAGGGCGGCCTTGGGTCGTCGATGCCGGCTTGGCCCGGCCAACATCGCCCCCGCTGTGCCTAATCCGGCCAAATCGGCTAATCTTGGCCGAAATGGACGGGGCTCCATGATTGGTTATTTGCTTTGTGTGGGACCCCTCTCTAATCCCCATGTTTTCCATCCCATTAAAAAAAATTAAGATTTGTGAAGGTTGAAGATGAGAAACGATGTGCAGGAGATGTGCAGGAGGTTGAAGATGAATGATAATAAACTTTAATTCAAATTTCCATTTAGCCCCCTGAACTATTAGGTAAAGTACACCCAGAAATCAAATTTCCATTTAGCCCCCTGAACTTTAATTCAAATTATATTATTTATAATTTAGATTTAATTTTATTTTAATTATATATTATTTATAATTTAAAATTAAATAAATAAAATGGTGGACCAATAGAAGTGGAGGACTACCTAGTAGAGTGCCCGCGCGATGTAGCGGGGAACACAAACACTTCTAAGGGTGTGTATGGTTCGGTTAAGTTCGATTATTAGCCTCAATCGAAACTAAAGTCAAAGGTAATCAATTAATCAATCTTATTAAACAATTGGTTCCTTTGTTCGGTTAGTATTGTTAGATTTTCGTTTTTTAGTCCGGTTTAGTTAATTTTGGTGAATAACAAAAACAGACTTTGGCTAAGTTTTTTTGCCTTGAAGTAAATGAAATGGAGGTATAAATAAATGATATATAGGTAAAAATAGGCCTATAAACGAACCGAATGTTCATGAGCTGTTGGTGAACTTGTTCGGTGGGAAGTTTGTTTATTGTCGTTTATTTAATAAATGAACAAACAGGAACTAAAAAATTTGTTCGTTTAGTTATGTGAACGAACATGAACAAACGTTGAGTTTGTTCATTTATGTTCATGAACGTCCGTTTATGTTCATTTAGTTATGTTCGTTTAAGTTTGTTAATTACATACGTAGTTATATTTACATAAATACAAACATAAATTGAGCTTTAGCTACTTGTATAAATATATAACCAATTAGTAATTGGGTTTTTTCAGTAATACAAAACCGTTCACATTTATTATGTTCGTGAATGTCCGTTTAGGTTCGTTGGAGAACTGTTTGTTTAGATTTAAACGAACGAACATAAACGAACAAGAACATGACAAATTTCTTAATGAACGAACATGAACACAAAAATGTGTTTATTTATGTGTTCGTGTTCGGTTAAAATTAAATGAACATTCGGTTCGTTTACAGGCCTAGGTATAAAAGCTAAAAATTTCAAAACCCCATGTATTTATACCGCCACTACAATTCATAAACCTATCTACTCAGCTTCAAACCATATTAGAGTATAATATGCTATATACTTTTAATTAAAAAAATGATTTTTTACGTGATTAACAATATCTAGAGGTGAACAATAATTGAAACTCAACCAAAATCGAACAAAACATACAAAACCGAACTGAAAATTAACCAAAACCGAGTTAACCTAATATCGATTTTTTCGTACCCTAAGTTAACCAAAATAAACAAACCAAAACTGAACCATTCATACATTTATACCTTTAATACATCCATTACATGTATTTATACTTCCTTTAATGTGCTTCTAAGCAAAATTTTAACCAAAGTTTGGTTTTGGCTATTAATCAAAATTAACTAAACCGAACTAAAAACGACAATCTGAACCAATTAATCGGTTGGTTAACAAGATTGATAAACCGATAATGTCAATTTTTGTTTCGGCTAAGGCTTATAACCGATCTGAACCTAACCCAACCATGAACCATTATAAGTGTCTGTGTTTCCCACCACATCATGCGGGCATGTTGTTATGAATATATTAATGAGTCTGTTTCAGTTCAACTAATTTGGGTTAACTACGGGTACAAAAAGAAAACTATAACCAATTTTAAGTTAAATCGGATGTTTTCAATTTTCAATAGATTTTGGTTCAGTTTTGTCAATTCTTTTGTTTTGGCTTTGGTGAACGGTTTAGTTATTGCTCACTCCTAGATATTGTTAATCACGTAGCACATAAAAATTTTTAAAATAAAAAATAGCAATACTATACTCAAATTAAATTAAATATAATAAAATGCTCATTATTATGATGTAATATTTTTTTTTATAAAAGTATAAACGTATGCAAAAAAATATGACTATTTAAAAGTCTTGGGAGATGGTTTGATTAAAATAAGGAAAAGAAGTTTAACTATAATTTAAATAACCAAAAGTTAAGTAAGTTTAATGGATTAAAGTGTAACTAAGATAAGATATTAAAATGTAAATAATATATGAATGACTATTTTACCCTCATTTCAAGGTTATTAATGAAAAATAAGTTCTTAACTTTTGGGTATCTTAAACAAACCCTCACTCATGCATTATAATATAGTATAGATAGATATAAACATATAAGAAAGATTCTTAAAACTTGTATTATAAGTTATATTTTTAAATTTTATGAAATTATTGTTAAAAATACATAATATTCATATCCAATTTTATTACTTTTATTATTTCTTAAATATTTTTTACTTTTTTTTTTTTTTTTTGCATAAGTTCTTTTACAGGTGGGCTTTTTAGCTGTTGGATCGGTACAGTTTTATTGCTAATGGAATGGGCTCCTGATTGTTCTAGGATGGGCTTATCATTGTGGGCTTATGGTTTAGTTGACCCATAGTCTGCCTTTTAAGGAAACTTGATCTTGATCGTTCAATTGGTGATCCGTGTGATGTGCTTTATCCAACGGTGGAGATAATGGTTGATTGTGTTTCTTTGTCAAAGCTTCTACAAGGCAGTATATATGTTGTCTCTCTCTACAGAGATAAATTTTTATTCATTCATATCTCTCATCTCTCTCGTTCTCTCACATTCTCCCTGTCTCAGTGAACAAGCGATTATGCTTTTGTGATCAGTAAACAACTTGTTTCTGATCTTGTTTTGTTGGTCTAATCAGTGTCTGTTTGAGATTGTTATTGTTCTTTGATCTTGTCAGTTGTAGTTATAGTTGTCAGGATTTTTGGTCAAAACTTGTTTAGAGGTTTGTTGAGTTGTATTATTGATTCTTTTATAATAATAATCTGTGCTGACTGTTTTGTTGATACCATAATTTTGACATGGTATCAGAGTGTTAGGCTCTTGATCTTGGTCTATTCCGCCGCTTTTGTTCTTGTCTTTGTGTCTTCTGTCCTGTATTTGTTTGGATCTGTTGGTCCTTAGTCCTTGGTTTTGTTAGTGATTGGGATAGATCTATCTCGATCTTGACCATACGTTTGGATCTGGGGGTATTTGGTCAGATCTAGGGCTTCCTGATATTCAAGGAGCATTGATCTGGTGATTTGATGATTGGAAGCATATTTTCTTGCTGGTGTTATAACCCTAAGTGATGGTTGTAACACTACGAGTTTTGGCGAAACCCTAACTTGGATCTCTTTGGTGAGATCTTTCCTTTAATCTTTTCTTTTCTGTTTTTGTCTAGAAGTCACTTGGCCGGGTTAGGGGATCGGCATTGAGACTGTTGTGTGTGTTTGAGTCATAGGTCTAGAGGTTCCCAAGTTAAGGCTTGCACAGGCACCCTTGAGTGACGAACTTGTGATCTGGTCCCCTGGCTTGGCTTCGCCTGGTATTGTGTTTCATATTATTTGTTGTTTGTTTCCCATTGTGTATTGGTTTGTGATCATTCCTGATTGTTTCCGTTTACCTTGTTTGTATTTGCTGATTGTTTGATTCTCTGTGTTCTGATTATTTGCTTGGTGTGTTATTATGGTTGATGGTGATCCAGCTGGTCCGGCTGCAGGTGTTGTTGGTCCTGCTATTCTTGGAGGACCAGAAGCACCAGTGGTCACATTAGTGAGCAAACTGGATGCCAGTGATCCTTTGTATTTACATGCTAGTGAATCTACTAATCTGACTATTGTTAATATCAAACTTAAGGGAACTTAGAATTATACTGTATGGGCAAATGCTATGATATTAGGGTTACAAGTCAAAAATAAGCTTAGTTTTATCAATGGTGATTGTGTGAAACCTGAGAATGATGATGTTCTTGCTAGATAATGGGATAGGTGTAAGTAACTCTGTTGTGCTTACTTGGATATTAAATTCTATTTCTGATGAGTTATACATGGGCCAAGTCTATTCCAAACTAGCTTCAGAGGTTTGGAAAGACTTGAAAGAGACATAAAACAAAATAGATGATTCAGTTGTTTTTTTTATTTATATCAGAAAATTAATTCTTTTAAACAAGATGGTATTAGTGTTTCTGAATATTATCATAAATTGAATATTATGTGGAAACAACTTGATCAGATTTTGCAATTGCCTGCTTGTACTTGTGATGCTTCTAGAGAGTTTAATTCACATAGTCATATGATTAAGTTGATGCAATTCTTATTCGGTCTTGACAATGTGTATCAGGCTGTTAGGACCTCTCTTTTGATCAAAACTAATTTATTTTCTATTAAAGATGCTTTTACTATTGTTTCTAGAGAGGAATATCATAGAAGCTCTTGTATAAGTGGGATTAAATTTGTCAAACTATGAGTTTTGCAACTAAAGCATCTAATGTAAATGATGTTTTGAGTAATAACAATCATAAAAGGGTGTTCAGGGTCCTAATCAAGCCTTGAAGTGTACTCGTTGTAACAAGACTGGTCATCTTGTTAAGAAGTGCTATGAGTTAATTGGATATCCTCCTTAGGTAAAGCTAAGAGGGTGTCCAACTTACTCTGGAAAAAAGAATTTTATGAATAATAATAATAACACTGCTAATTCTTCAAATGTTAGTGCTAATTCTTTTACGAGTGAACAAGTTTCTAGGTTGCTTAGTCTTTTGAATGGGATGTCTGGTGATGGATCTCAGGGGACTCAGTCTTGTAATATGGCTGGTAGTATTTTTTTGTGCCTCTGTGTTAGGATCTTGTATTTATTGTTTTGCTAGTATGGATGGTACATTACTTGGTATAGGTTGGATTGTTGACTCAGGAGCAAATGAACATATGTTTAATAGTGATAAAGGATTGTTTGATTATGTTGATTTGTCTGATTTAAACATAAAGGCCGGTTAAACATCCTAATGGAACTTTTGCCAAAGTAGCTAAAATTGGGAAGTTAAAATTATCTGAAGAAGTTATTTTACAAGATGTTTTTCTTGTTCCTGAGTACACTATCAATCTAATGTCTGTTCATAATCTAGCTAGAAATAATAAGTTGTTTGTTTGATTTGATGAACATAAATGTTATCTTCAGGACTTGTCAAGAAGGAAAGTCTTGGTGACTGGTGATTAATTTGATGGATTGTATATGTATGGCAATGCATGTTTAAATGCTAAGGTGTGTTTCAATAATGTTAATGATTTTAATATGTGGCATGTTAGATTAGGCCATCCATCTGATCAGGTGTTGAATGTGCTTAAATCTGATTTAAATCTTAAGATTAGTAGTAGTCATGGACCATGTGATGTTTGCCATAGGGCTAAACAACACAGAGAACCATTTCCCCCCAGTGATCATAAATCAACTGAGTTAGGACAATTGGTTCATCTGGATGTTTGGGGTCTTTATAGGGTGACTGATAGAGAAGGGACTAGATTCTTTCTGACCATTGTGGATGATTATTCTAGGGCTGTTTGGGTTAGTCTGATGAAAAGTAAAACTGAAGTATTTGATCATATTCAGTATTTTGTTGACATTCTTGATAACCAATTTGGAAAAAAGGTTAAAGTGTTTAGAAGTGATAATGGCATAGAATTTGTAAATAACCAAATGAGTTTGTTTTTAAAAAACAAAGAAATTATTCATCAGACTACTTGTGCCTATTCTCCACAACAGAATGGTATTGCATAAAGAAAACATAGACATTTGTTGAAAGTTGATAGAGCCCTTCTTTTTCAAAGTAATTTGCCTATTAGGTTTTTGTCTGAATGTCTTCTTACTGTTGCTTATCTTATTAATATGACTCCTTCTGTACTTGGTTGAAATATTCCTTATCTGTGTTTTTGCACCATTTTAAATGAGTCAAACAAATTAGAATCTAGGGCTGAAAATGTGTTTTCTTAGGTTATTCAAATGAGAAAAGGGAGTACAAGGTTTTAAGTTTGGATAGTAAAACTACCTTTTACACTAGAGATTTTAAGTTTTATAAAAATTGTTTTCCTTTTAAAGAAAAAAATGTTTTTGAAAAGTTTGACTCAAATGAAAACAAAGATATAAACTGAAACTACCTTTTACACTAGAGATGTTAAGTTTTATAAAAACTGTCTTCCATTTAAAGAAAAGAATGTTTTTGAAAAGTTTGACTCAAATGAAAACAAAGATATAAACTGTTTAAACTTTTTTGATTTTATTTTAAAACATAGACTCTAAAATCTCTCATAATATGGATGATCCCAATGGGGTAATGGTAATATAGACTTAGGAGCACATGGGTCTTGGCAATTAGATTCTCAGGATCATGTTGAAGGCTTGGCTAGGAGTCAGTAGCCTTATAATCATGATGATGATGTTAATAGGGCCAAGCATGTGAATACTGAGAATGATAACATTAATCAATCTGAGGGTGACACAGTTCAGAGCTCTGTTAGAAAGTCTAGTAAGACTGTGTCATTTCCAAAGAAGTTTAATGACTTTGTGTCACACCCTCAAATTCCACGTGCGGGGTTTTACCGCGAGGCGCGTGACACACCAGGATCTCAGTCAACGATCACAATAAACATACAACAAACATGCATTCATAATTATATTTAAAACCAAAATATCATGCTTTGAGCTGTAAACCAGCAGCGGAAGCATTCTTGTTTACAACCAAAAGACATATCATTGTTTACAAAGACATTGTTTAATATGCTTCAAAATATTAGACGCTGTGCATGACTCCGTGCGCCTAGCCCATTGACTGCTACCTTAGCGACCTGAGAAAACATGCCAAAAATGTCAACATATAATGCTGGTGAGTTCACAGGTTTTCTTTCATAAAAGTGTTGTTATAAGTTCGGTAAGATCACTTCCCGTTACTACTATGTTATGAGAACGTTAGCTAGACGTTAAGTATTGCTACTACTGCGGTTGGGAATCCATTACTAAACCGGTATAAGTGTTGAAGCCAGCCCAGACGGACGGGATTACCGATGCCTCGGTAACCCCCAAAGTATTAGAGACAATATGCACCCGCCCGGCTCCCAGCCGTCGGGTGGGGTTTGTAAGGCCCAATAGATCTATCCACATTTCCCCCGTTGTGCATCCCCGCACATTCATGGTTCCCCCCTGGGACTTTCTGTAAAAGCCGCATAGTACGTGAAATAACCATAGTATAACATGATCTATGATGAGTAATCAAAATAAGTAGCATGTTTCTCCCCCGAAAGTAAAACGGTAAAAGTGGGGCTGTGACACTCACCTTGGATTGCGTTACTTGAAAACAGTTAAGTAATTATGTTATGATAGCCCCAAATAGCGGCGACCTATCATAAGATGTGTATAAGTATTGGACTAATAACCCGCAGGCTAACTAGTCCCCGAATGTCCAGACCGTGACCATAAACGTTTGAAAACACCTTTAACTGTTAAACCGACCGTGCCAGACAAGACCCGACATCCCATTGGTGACCCGACATCCCACGTGTTAGATAAATGCAAGACATCATGCAACATATGCAATTAAACACTTAATACGCGCAAGAGTTCACCTAGTCTAGCATAATGTCCAATTAACGCATAACCAGGTCCGAACACGTCTTACTAAGTCATTGGGTGTATCCCGGGGTTCCTAGCATGTTCCTAGGTGTCAAATCGAGTTCCGGGATGTCAAAACGCGTTCACGACAGCAGTTCATGCGATTAGGAAAGTCACACGCGAGTAGGCTTCAGCCTACAGGCGATTAGGGGCCTAATCGCATGAAGCATGAGGCGATTAGGGTCCTAATCGCCCCATATGTCTGCATAATCGCATGGCATCAGGCGATTAGGATTCCTAATCGCCTGTTGCTGCTGTGTAACGGATTTTCGCGCGTTTAACCCTCCAAATCAGATCCGAAACATGCAACAACACCCAATATCAAACCTAAATCATTTACCAACCCATTTCAAGCAAAAACCCCCGACATATCACTGATCTAGCATGTTCTATGCAATTATTTCCTAAAATGGCAAAGTACTAGGTTTCACCTACCAACCTTATCTTTCCTTAAATGGAAACAATCAGATTTCAACCTCTACAAACATGTAAATCATCAAACCTCTGATCTAACATCTTCCTAGTATGAATCCTAACAACATTGCATCAACAATCATACCATAATCATCCTAAATCCTCAAGAACATACAAATGGGTCGAAATACACATTTTCTTCAAAACACCACAATAATGGCTAAAATTCCAAGACAACCTTCCTAATAATCTCTACATAGCAGAAGTACAATCATATCTTGGAAACATTCATGTTAAAATCACCAAGAAGACCAACATATGCATGTAAACTTCACATATAACAAGCATTAAGGTGTAGACTTGGTTTAGGACTCTTTTGAAAGATTTTTAAAGACACATTTTGGTAAAACAAGGTCTGGAACTTTGGGGAACTCAAAATAACATCTTTACAAAGGTTAGGGATGAAGAACACACCTTGGGTTTTGTTAAAGGAAGGTGTGTAAGCTTGGAGATGGTGATTTTTGTAGCAAAAATAGTTCCAGAGGTGTTTCAAGGTGTGTGGGCGGTTTGGGAGCAGCTAGGGTTGTTCTAGAGGTGTTTGGGGAGTTAAGGGTTCTATTTATAGGTGTTTTGACCCGGACTCTGCTGTTCATGCGATTAGCAGAGCATGTCACGCGATTGGGAGCCTAATCGCATGGAACATCAGGCGATTAGGTCCCAATCGCCTATAACAATCCCTACTCGCCCCCTATATAGGCGATTAGGGGTTCCTAATCGCCACTGTGGTGCTGGAACGAGTTTTTGGCGCGTTAAACACTATTTTAACATATTTAAACACGTATTCACATACCGATAAGTCACATAATGATTTCAAACATATAATGCATGATAACTAACACGTTTACATCCGTTCACCAATTCCCGGGACTCGAGACTCGTGTGTGCATTAAACCCGGCGATTCCACGAATCGCCGATCCTTGTACCCATAGTTATGGACCGACTCCCGATGACCCCGCGGATCATCATAACGACTCCCGATGATTCCCAGAATCATCATACCGACTCGACTGACCCCGATAAGGACGTAATATGCATGACTCGCTAAGGTAGACTTACTAGTTTAGTCAACGTTACTAACCTGAGTTTGCCGGATGTCACATCATCCCCCCGTTGAAAGAATTTTCGTCCCGAAAATTGCCCAAGGCCAAAAAGGAAGAGACGAAAGAGAAGAAAAATTTTCCGGTTGCCACATCATCCCCCTGTTGAAAGGAATCTCGACCCGAGATTCATTCAGCTTCAGCAGAGACATGTCTTGATTCGAACGCGCGCTTAGGAAATAAATGGGGATACTTAGCCTTCATTTGATCTTCCCGTTCCCACGTGAACTCCGGTCCACGATCAGAGTTCCAACGGACTTTAACAATGCGGATTTTACTCCGGCGAAGGCTACGGATTTTATAGTCAAGAATTTCAACCGGTTCCTCCACGATACGTAGACGATCATCCACCTTGATCTCTCCGAGAGGAACAACCAAAGATTCATCCGCCAGACACTTCTTCAGATTAGAAACATGGAAGACATTATGAACATTACTGAGCTCAGCCGGCAGATCAAGCCTGTATGCTACCGGTCCAATCCGTTCCAGGATTGCGAACGGTCCCACATACCGAGGATTCAATTTGCCCTGTTTCCCAAAACGTATAACGCCCTTCCATGGAGATACCTTCAACAAAACCCTGTCGCCAACCTCAAACTCCAAAGGCTTGCGACGACGATCGGCATAGCTCTTTTGACGATCCCGAGCTGCTGCCATGCGGTTACGGATTTGTACGATCTTTTCGGAAGTCTCGTACACAAGTTCCGGGCCGGTGAGTTGACTCTCACCCACCTCGGCCCAACAAAGAGGAGACCGGCATTTCCGCCCGTAAAGAGCCTCGAACGGAGCTGCCTTGATGCTAGAATGGTAACTGTTGTTGTAAGAGAATTCCACCAACGGTAGATGACTTTCCCACCCCTTGCCGAAATCGATCACACATGCCCGGAGCATGTCTTCTAGCGTTTGGATCGTCCGCTCACTTTGACCGTCAGTTTGCGGATGATAGGCTGTGCTCATGTCTAACTGAGTACCTAGAGCCTTATGCAAAGACTTCCAGAAGTTAGAGGCGAACCGAGGATCACGATCAGAAATAATAGAGACAGGCACCCCGTGCCGAGAGACCACTTCCTTGAGATATAACCGTGCCAAACGCTCGAGACCATCGGTCTCTTTGATAGCGAAGAAGTGCGCAGACTTTGTCAACCTATCGACAATCACCCAGATCATGTCGCAACCACTGGGCGATTTCGGGAGTTTGGTCACAAAGTCCATCGTAATCCGCTCCCACTTCCACTCGGGGATTTCAGGCTGTTGCAGAAGGCCGGATGGCTTTTGATACTCGACCTTGACCTTGGCACAGGTCAAGCACTTGCTCACGTACGAAGCCACGTCCGCCTTCATGTTCGGCCACCAATAAAGTATCTTTAGGTCTTGATACATCTTATCGGAGCCAGGGTGAATAGAGTACCGGGACTTGTGAGCTTCATCAAAAACAAGCTCCCGCAAGCCCCCAAATAAAGGAACCCAAATACGTTCAGCGAAATAGTGTAACCCATCGGACCTGAGTTCAAGGTGGCTATCAGCACCATGCATGGTTTCAGCTTTAAGGTTTTCCTCCTTCAAAGCTTCTTGCTGCGCTGAACGGATTCGATCAGGTAAGCCGGAATGGATAGTGAGCTGAAGAGCTCGAACACGACGAGGTTTAGCCGTTTCCTTCCTGCTCAAAGCGTCTGCGACCACATTCGCCTTGCCAGGATGGTATTTGATAGCGCACTCGTAATCATTAAGAAGCTCGACCCAGCGACGCTGTCTTATATTCAACACCTTCTGATCAAAGATATGCTGGAGGCTCTTGTGATCGGTGTAAATAGTGCATTTGGTACCGTACAAGTAATGCCTCCAAATCTTTAAAGCAAAGACCACCGCACCCAATTCCAGATCATGGGTGGGGTAGTTTTTCTCATGAACTTTGAGCTGACGAGAAGCATAGGCGATGACCTTCTCGCGCTGCATCAGTACACAACCAAGACCCCGGATAGAAGCGTCACAATAAACCACAAAATCGTCCGTACCCTCAGGCAAGGACAAGATAGGAGCAGAACAGAGTTTAGCCTTTAACAACTGGAAGGCCGACTCCTGCGAATCACCCCAGTCGAACTTTCTGTCCTTCTGGGTAAGCGAGGTGAGGGGTTGAGCGATCTTCGAAAATCCCTCGATAAAACGACGGTAATAACCTGCAAGGCCTAGGAATTGCCGCACCTCAGATGGCGTCTTTGGTGCTTCCCAGTCTTTAATGGCTTCAATCTTAGCTGGGTCAACGTGAATTCCTTTCTCATTAACAACATGACCAAGGAATTGGACTTCACGCAACCAGAAGCTACACTTAGAAAACTTGGCGTACAACTGTTCCCGCCTCAGGAGTTCCAAAACAAGACGTAAGTGTTCCTGGTGGTCCACCTCGTTCTTGGAATAGACTAGAATATCATCAATGAAGACAATCACGAACTTATCAAGATAAGGCTTACAAACACGGTTCATCAGATCCATAAAGATGGCAGGTGCATTGGTGAGACCAAAAGGCATGACCAAGAATTCGAAATGGCCATAGCGAGTTCGAAAGGCGGTCTTCGGAATGTCAGCTTCTTGAACCCTCAACTGATGGTACCCCGACCTCAAATCAATCTTCGAATAGAAACTAGAACCCTGAAGCTGGTCAAATAAGTCATCGATGCGAGGAAGAGGATAGCGATTCTTGATGGTAACCTTATTCAACTCCCGGTAGTCGATACACATCCGTAGGCTTCCGTCCTTCTTCTTGACAAACAAAATAGGGGCTCCCCACGGGGACGAGCTAGGTCGAATGAAACCCTTCTCTAACAGCTCCTGCAACTGGTTCGATAACTCCTGCATCTCGGGAGGTGCAAGACGATAAGGGGCACGGGCAATAGGGGCCGCACCCGGAGCAAGTTCAATACCAAATTCGACCTGGCGATAAGGCGGAAGACCAGGTAAGTCTTCGGGAAATACATCGGGAAAGTCACGGACAACAGGAATATCTTCAATCTTCTTCTCTTCTTCAGACGAAACCGAAACAAGTGCCAGAATGGCAGAATACCCCTTCCGAAGATACTTATAGGCTTTCATACACGAAATGATACTCAATGGGACCCCGCTCTTCTCACCGTGCACCAACAGAATTTCTCCATCAGGGAGAGGAAGTCGAATGACTTTATCAAAACAAACGATCTCAGCATGATACAGCGACAACCAATCCATACCCACGACAACATCGAAACTACCCAAGGACACCGGCATAAGATCAACAGGGAAGGAATAACTCGACAACTCAAGGTGACACTCCCTAAGGACGTGCGTCGCCTCAACTTTCTTACCATCAGCCAATTCTATCAAGTACTTAGCCTCTAAAGGTGTAGGTACCCTATCAAGCAATTGACTAAACCCAAGGGATATAAAACTCTTATCGGCACCAGAATCGAATAAAACCGTAGCATAACGATTATCGAGAAGAAACGTACCAGTAACAGTGTCAGGATCTTGTCGAGCACCGCTCGAACCAATCACGAAGGCGCGAGCATTCCTGCCTCCGCCCCCATTGTTTCCATTACCCGACCCATTCTTCCCGGCTTCACCCTGTTTCAACTTGGGGCAGTTACGCTTGTAGTGACCAAGCTCACCACAGTTATAGCACCCTTGTTTCCCCTGATTTCCCTGGGGAGCAGCGACTTGAGGGGCTGGGGCTGGTGTGACCGACGGGTTTCGGTTCCCCAAAGGGTTGGACCTACAATCTTTGGCTTGGTGCCCAATCTTATGGCACCGACGGCAACGGTCCTTATCATCGCAAGAACCGGTGTGATGATAGTTGCATCGATCACATTTCGGCAACTTCCCAGCATAAACCCCCGGTTGTCGTTCAGACGACGATCCCCCAGTATCAGTCTTCCTCACCTGCTGAGGCTGAGCCGAGCTCGAGCCTTTCCCCACAGTTTCCCACTTCCGCTTGCTACTATCAGAAGTCTTCACAGCAGCGCCTCGAGGAGGCAAGACCCCTTCAGCCACTTTCATGTTGGTCAGCCTGTGGGCCGACCGAACCACCTCAGAATAAACAGTGAGGTTACCCGCAGCAACTAACCCGGCAATCTCCGGTACTAACCCAGCAACATAATGCTCAATCCTTCGGTATTCGGGTGCGTGCAGATCGGGGCACAACACCGCCAACTCATTGTGCCTAGAAGTGTAAGCTTCAATCTCAGAACCCACCATCTTATGATTCCAGACCTCATGCTCAAGCTTCTGGATTTCATCCCTCGGGCAGTACTCATTTTTCAGCAACTGAATGAACTCCGCCCAGGGCATAGCGTGGGCTTCCCCAATGCCCATAGTCTGGGTGGTGGAGTTCCACCAAGTCAAAGCTTGACCCCCCAGGGTCGCAGAAGCATATTTCACCCGGTCGCCTTCCGGGCAGCTGCACATCGAGAAAACAGATTCGATTTTCTCCAACCAACGGAGCAGTCCCACTGCCCCTTCAGTGCCACTAAAGTTGTGGGGCTTGCAATCCATAAACTTTTTGTAGGAACACTGGGATGGAGGAGGATTGACAGCACCACCTGGAACAGTCACGTAGGTGAGAATCAAGAAAAGGTAAAGTACCCCAGAACAAGGTAGAATAGGTGAGGATCGACGTACCACCCATAGCATTATGAGCGGCTTGGAATGCAGCCAGAGCAATATTCACGTGCTGCTGCATTAAGTTATCCAATTCGGCTTGGGTCATATTAATATTCCCGCGGCCACCGCCGCCACCACGGCCGCCAGCACGTCCGCTAGCACGGCCGCCTCTGCGACCTCCACGAGCTCCCGACATCTTCTGTCACAACATGAAACAAAAGATTTAGGCTCGCCCGTGGTATATCCCATTAGGAGTTTCAAGAAACTAGACAGAGCCCAGCTCGGGTCCATCCGTTCAAGCCCAAAGTCCGCCAGGGATCCCATGCGTCACAGTTTATGATCTCGTGTGCACCCGACATGATAAACTGTTCCACATGGTCCTCCAGGCGCGCTTTAAGTTTGAAGTTCAAGTCACCGAACACTAGCGCCAAATCATGGTATTATCATAAGTATAAGTACGAGATAGTATGCATAAGAACGGGCATGTTCATTAGGGCATAGAGGGGAGATGTCCAAATCCCTGGACAGATCTCAAGAGTACGCCGAAGCTACCCCAATGTACACTGCCATCAAGAAAGTTCAATAGTATATCGTTCGCCATCGGATCATAGTAAGGATGAGTCAAGAAATAGGATGATAAGGAATAAATAGGTGATGTAGCGTAGTAGACGATGACACCGACACCCTCGACAAGTCATATTGTTACCCACTTGCTAAGACTCGACTAATTGTGACCGTCTAGTGTGTGCGACTCAGTTATAGACTAGACTCTACATGCAGTCCTAGTTCACTATAACCGTTGGCTCTGATACCAATCTGTCACACCCTCAAATTCCACGTGCGGGGTTTTACCGCGAGGCGCGTGACACACCAGGATCTCAGTCAACGATCACAATAAACATACAACAAACATGCATTCATAATTATATTTAAAACCAAAATATCATGCTTTGAGCTGTAAACCAGCAGCGGAAGCATTCTTGTTTACAACCAAAAGACATATCATTGTTTACAAAGACATTGTTTAATATGCTTCAAAATATTAGACGCTGTGCATGACTCCGTGCGCCTAGCCCATTGACTGCTACCTTAGCGACCTGAGAAAACATGCCAAAAATGTCAACATATAATGCTGGTGAGTTCACAGGTTTTCTTTCATAAAAGTGTTGTTATAAGTTCGGTAAGATCACTTCCCGTTACTACTATGTTATGAGAACGTTAGCTAGACGTTAAGTATTGCTACTACTGCGGTTGGGAATCCATTACTAAACCGGTATAAGTGTTGAAGCCAGCCCAGACGGACGGGATTACCGATGCCTCGGTAACCCCCAAAGTATTAGAGACAATATGCACCCGCCCGGCTCCCAGCCGTCGGGTGGGGTTTGTAAGGCCCAATAGATCTATCCACATTTCCCCCGTTGTGCATCCCCGCACATTCATGGTTCCCCCCTGGGACTTTCTGTAAAAGCCGCATAGTACGTGAAATAACCATAGTATAACATGATCTATGATGAGTAATCAAAATAAGTAGCATGTTTCTCCCCCGAAAGTAAAACGGTAAAAGTGGGGCTGTGACACTCACCTTGGATTGCGTTACTTGAAAACAGTTAAGTAATTATGTTATGATAGCCCCAAATAGCGGCGACCTATCATAAGATGTGTATAAGTATTGGACTAATAACCCGCAGGCTAACTAGTCCCCGAATGTCCAGACCGTGACCATAAACGTTTGAAAACACCTTTAACTGTTAAACCGACCGTGCCAGACAAGACCCGACATCCCATTGGTGACCCGACATCCCACGTGTTAGATAAATGCAAGACATCATGCAACATATGCAATTAAACACTTAATACGCGCAAGAGTTCACCTAGTCTAGCATAATGTCCAATTAACGCATAACCAGGTCCGAACACGTCTTACTAAGTCATTGGGTGTATCCCGGGGTTCCTAGCATGTTCCTAGGTGTCAAATCGAGTTCCGGGATGTCAAAACGCGTTCACGACAGCAGTTCATGCGATTAGGAAAGTCACACGCGAGTAGGCTTCAGCCTACAGGCGATTAGGGGCCTAATCGCATGAAGCATGAGGCGATTAGGGTCCTAATCGCCCCATATGTCTGCATAATCGCATGGCATCAGGCGATTAGGATTCCTAATCGCCTGTTGCTGCTGTGTAACGGATTTTCGCGCGTTTAACCCTCCAAATCAGATCCGAAACATGCAACAACACCCAATATCAAACCTAAATCATTTACCAACCCATTTCAAGCAAAAACCCCCGACATATCACTGATCTAGCATGTTCTATGCAATTATTTCCTAAAATGGCAAAGTACTAGGTTTCACCTACCAACCTTATCTTTCCTTAAATGGAAACAATCAGATTTCAACCTCTACAAACATGTAAATCATCAAACCTCTGATCTAACATCTTCCTAGTATGAATCCTAACAACATTGCATCAACAATCATACCATAATCATCCTAAATCCTCAAGAACATACAAATGGGTCGAAATACACATTTTCTTCAAAACACCACAATAATGGCTAAAATTCCAAGACAACCTTCCTAATAATCTCTACATAGCAGAAGTACAATCATATCTTGGAAACATTCATGTTAAAATCACCAAGAAGACCAACATATGCATGTAAACTTCACATATAACAAGCATTAAGGTGTAGACTTGGTTTAGGACTCTTTTGAAAGATTTTTAAAGACACATTTTGGTAAAACAAGGTCTGGAACTTTGGGGAACTCAAAATAACATCTTTACAAAGGTTAGGGATGAAGAACACACCTTGGGTTTTGTTAAAGGAAGGTGTGTAAGCTTGGAGATGGTGATTTTTGTAGCAAAAATAGTTCCAGAGGTGTTTCAAGGTGTGTGGGCGGTTTGGGAGCAGCTAGGGTTGTTCTAGAGGTGTTTGGGGAGTTAAGGGTTCTATTTATAGGTGTTTTGACCCGGACTCTGCTGTTCATGCGATTAGCAGAGCATGTCACGCGATTGGGAGCCTAATCGCATGGAACATCAGGCGATTAGGTCCCAATCGCCTATAACAATCCCTACTCGCCCCCTATATAGGCGATTAGGGGTTCCTAATCGCCACTGTGGTGCTGGAACGAGTTTTTGGCGCGTTAAACACTATTTTAACATATTTAAACACGTATTCACATACCGATAAGTCACATAATGATTTCAAACATATAATGCATGATAACTAACACGTTTACATCCGTTCACCAATTCCCGGGACTCGAGACTCGTGTGTGCATTAAACCCGGCGATTCCACGAATCGCCGATCCTTGTACCCATAGTTATGGACCGACTCCCGATGACCCCGCGGATCATCATAACGACTCCCGATGATTCCCAGAATCATCATACCGACTCGACTGACCCCGATAAGGACGTAATATGCATGACTCGCTAAGGTAGACTTACTAGTTTAGTCAACGTTACTAACCTGAGTTTGCCGGATGTCACATCATCCCCCCGTTGAAAGAATTTTCGTCCCGAAAATTGCCCAAGGCCAAAAAGGAAGAGACGAAAGAGAAGAAAAATTTTCCGGTTGCCACATCATCCCCCTGTTGAAAGGAATCTCGACCCGAGATTCATTCAGCTTCAGCAGAGACATGTCTTGATTCGAACGCGCGCTTAGGAAATAAATGGGGATACTTAGCCTTCATTTGATCTTCCCGTTCCCACGTGAACTCCGGTCCACGATCAGAGTTCCAACGGACTTTAACAATGCGGATTTTACTCCGGCGAAGGCTACGGATTTTATAGTCAAGAATTTCAACCGGTTCCTCCACGATACGTAGACGATCATCCACCTTGATCTCTCCGAGAGGAACAACCAAAGATTCATCCGCCAGACACTTCTTCAGATTAGAAACATGGAAGACATTATGAACATTACTGAGCTCAGCCGGCAGATCAAGCCTGTATGCTACCGGTCCAATCCGTTCCAGGATTGCGAACGGTCCCACATACCGAGGATTCAATTTGCCCCGTTTCCCAAAACGTATAACGCCCTTCCATGGAGATACCTTCAACAAAACCCTGTCGCCAACCTCAAACTCCAAAGGCTTGCGACGACGATCGGCATAGCTCTTTTGACGATCCCGAGCTGCTGCCATGCGGTTACGGATTTGTACGATCTTTTCGGAAGTCTCGTACACAAGTTCCGGGCCGGTGAGTTGACTCTCACCCACCTCGGCCCAACAAAGAGGAGACCGGCATTTCCGCCCGTAAAGAGCCTCGAACGGAGCTGCCTTGATGCTAGAATGGTAACTGTTGTTGTAAGAGAATTCCACCAACGGTAGATGACTTTCCCACCCCTTGCCGAAATCGATCACACATGCCCGGAGCATGTCTTCTAGCGTTTGGATCGTCCGCTCACTTTGACCGTCAGTTTGCGGATGATAGGCTGTGCTCATGTCTAACTGAGTACCTAGAGCCTTATGCAAAGACTTCCAGAAGTTAGAGGCGAACCGAGGATCACGATCAGAAATAATAGAGACAGGCACCCCGTGCCGAGAGACCACTTCCTTGAGATATAACCGTGCCAAACGCTCGAGACCATCGGTCTCTTTGATAGCGAGGAAGTGCGCAGACTTTGTCAACCTATCGACAATCACCCAGATCATGTCGCAACCACTGGGCGATTTCGGGAGTTTGGTCACAAAGTCCATCGTAATCCGCTCCCACTTCCACTCGGGGATTTCAGCCTGTTGCAGAAGGCCGGATGGCTTTTGATACTCGACCTTGACCTTGGCACAGGTCAAGCACTTGCTCACGTACGAAGCCACGTCCGCCTTCATGTTCGGCCACCAATAAAGTATCTTTAGGTCTTGATACATCTTATCGGAGCCAGGGTGAATAGAGTACCGGGACTTGTGAGCTTCATCAAAAACAAGCTCCCGCAAGCCCCCAAATAAAGGAACCCAAATACGTTCAGCGAAATAGTGTAACCCATCGGACCTGAGTTCAAGGTGGCTATCAGCACCATGCATGGTTTCAGCTTTAAGGTTTTCCTCCTTCAAAGCTTCTTGCTGCGCTGAACGGATTCGATCAGGTAAGCCGGAATGGATAGTGAGCTGAAGAGCTCGAACACGACGAGGTTTAGCCGTTTCCTTCCTGCTCAAAGCGTCTGCGACCACATTCGCCTTGCCAGGATGGTATTTGATAGCGCACTCGTAATCATTAAGAAGCTCGACCCAGCGACGCTGTCTTATATTCAACACCTTCTGATCAAAGATATGCTGGAGGCTCTTGTGATCGGTGTAAATAGTGCATTTGGTACCGTACAAGTAATGCCTCCAAATCTTTAAAGCAAAGACCACCGCACCCAATTCCAGATCATGGGTGGGGTAGTTTTTCTCATGAACTTTGAGCTGACGAGAAGCATAGGCGATGACCTTCTCGCGCTGCATCAGTACACAACCAAGACCCCGGATAGAAGCGTCACAATAAACCACAAAATCGTCCGTACCCTCAGGCAAGGACAAGATAGGAGCAGAACAGAGTTTAGCCTTTAACAACTGGAAGGCCGACTCCTGCGAATCACCCCAGTCGAACTTTCTGTCCTTCTGGGTAAGCGAGGTGAGGGGTTGAGCGATCTTCGAAAATCCCTCGATAAAACGACGGTAATAACCTGCAAGGCCTAGGAATTGCCGCACCTCAGATGGCGTCTTTGGTGCTTCCCAGTCTTTAATGGCTTCAATCTTAGCTGGGTCAACGTGAATTCCTTTCTCATTAACAACATGACCAAGGAATTGGACTTCACGCAACCAGAAGCTACACTTAGAAAACTTGGCGTACAACTGTTCCCGCCTCAGGAGTTCCAAAACAAGACGTAAGTGTTCCTGGTGGTCCACCTCGTTCTTGGAATAGACTAGAATATCATCAATGAAGACAATCACGAACTTATCAAGATAAGGCTTACAAACACGGTTCATCAGATCCATAAAGATGGCAGGTGCATTGGTGAGACCAAAAGGCATGACCAAGAATTCGAAATGGCCATAGCGAGTTCGAAAGGCGGTCTTCGGAATGTCAGCTTCTTGAACCCTCAACTGATGGTACCCCGACCTCAAATCAATCTTCGAATAGAAACTAGAACCCTGAAGCTGGTCAAATAAGTCATCGATGCGAGGAAGAGGATAGCGATTCTTGATGGTAACCTTATTCAACTCCCGGTAGTCGATACACATCCGTAGGCTTCCGTCCTTCTTCTTGACAAACAAAATAGGGGCTCCCCACGGGGACGAGCTAGGTCGAATGAAACCCTTCTCTAACAGCTCCTGCAACTGGTTCGATAACTCCTGCATCTCGGGAGGTGCAAGACGATAAGGGGCACGGGCAATAGGGGCCGCACCCGGAGCAAGTTCAATACCAAATTCGACCTGGCGATAAGGCGGAAGACCAGGTAAGTCTTCGGGAAATACATCGGGAAAGTCACGGACAACAGGAATATCTTCAATCTTCTTCTCTTCTTCAGACGAAACCGAAACAAGTGCCAGAATGGCAGAATACCCCTTCCGAAGATACTTATAGGCTTTCATACACGAAATGATACTCAATGGGACCCCGCTCTTCTCACCGTGCACCAACAGAATTTCTCCATCAGGGAGAGGAAGTCGAATGACTTTATCAAAACAAACGATCTCAGCATGATACAGCGACAACCAATCCATACCCACGACAACATCGAAACTACCCAAGGACACCGGCATAAGATCAACAGGGAAGGAATAACTCGACAACTCAAGGTGACACTCCTTAAGGACGTGCGTCGCCTCAACTTTCTTACCATCAGCCAATTCTATCAAGTACTTAGCCTCTAAAGGTGTAGGTACCCTATCAAGCAATTGACTAAACCCAAGGGATATAAAACTCTTATCGGCACCAGAATCGAATAAAACCGTAGCATAACGATTATCGAGAAGAAACGTACCAGTAACAGTGTCAGGATCTTGTCGAGCACCGCTCGAACCAATCACGAAGGCGCGAGCATTCCTGCCTCCGCCCCCATTGTTTCCATTACCCGACCCATTCTTCCCGGCTTCACCCTGTTTCAACTTGGGGCAGTTACGCTTGTAGTGACCAAGCTCACCACAGTTATAGCACCCTTGTTTCCCCTGATTTCCCTGGGGAGCAGCGACTTGAGGGGCTGGGGCTGGTGTGACCGACGGGTTTCGGTTCCCCAAAGGGTTGGACCTACAATCTTTGGCTTGGTGCCCAATCTTATGGCACCGACGGCAACGGTCCTTATCATCGCAAGAACCGGTGTGATGATAGTTGCATCGATCACATTTCGGCAACTTCCCAGCATAAACCCCCGGTTGTCGTTCAGACGACGATCCCCCAGTATCAGTCTTCCTCACCTGCTGAGGCTGAGCCGAGCTCGAGCCTTTCCCCACAGTTTCCCACTTCCGCTTGCTACTATCAGAAGTCTTCACAGCAGCGCCTCGAGGAGGCAAGACCCCTTCAGCCACTTTCATGTTGGTCAGCCTGTGGGCCGACCGAACCACCTCAGAATAAACAGTGAGGTTACCCGCAGCAACTAGCCCGGCAATCTCCGGTACTAACCCAGCAACATAATGCTCAATCCTTCGGTATTCGGGTGCGTGCAGATCGGGGCACAACACCGCCAACTCATTGTGCCTAGAAGTGTAAGCTTCAATCTCAGAACCCACCATCTTATGATTCCAGACCTCATGCTCAAGCTTCTGGATTTCATCCCTCGGGCAGTACTCATTTTTCAGCAACTGAATGAACTCCGCCCAGGGCATAGCGTGGGCTTCCCCAATGCCCATAGTCTGGGTGGTGGAGTTCCACCAAGTCAAAGCTTGACCCCCCAGGGTCGCAGAAGCATATTTCACCCGGTCGCCTTCCGGGCAGCTGCACATCGAGAAAACAGATTCGATTTTCTCCAACCAACGGAGCAGTCCCACTGCCCCTTCAGTGCCACTAAAGTTGTGGGGCTTGCAATCCATAAACTTTTTGTAGGAACACTGGGATGGAGGAGGATTGACAGCACCACCTGGAACAGTCACGTAGGTGAGAATCAAGAAAAGGTAAAGTACCCCAGAACAAGGTAGAATAGGTGAGGATCGACGTACCACCCATAGCATTATGAGCGGCTTGGAATGCAGCCAGAGCAATATTCACGTGCTGCTGCATTAAGTTATCCAATTCGGCTTGGGTCATATTAATATTCCCGCGGCCACCGCCGCCACCACGGCCGCCAGCACGTCCGCTAGCACGGCCGCCTCTGCGACCTCCACGAGCTCCCGACATCTTCTGTCACAACATGAAACAAAAGATTTAGGCTCGCCCGTGGTATATCCCATTAGGAGTTTCAAGAAACTAGACAGAGCCCAGCTCGGGTCCATCCGTTCAAGCCCAAAGTCCGCCAGGGATCCCATGCGTCACAGTTTATGATCTCGTGTGCACCCGACATGATAAACTGTTCCACATGGTCCTCCAGGCGCGCTTTAAGTTTGAAGTTCAAGTCACCGAACACTAGCGCCAAATCATGGTATTATCATAAGTATAAGTACGAGATAGTATGCATAAGAACGGGCGTGTTCATTAGGGCATAGAGGGGAGATGTCCAAATCCCTGGACAGATCTCAAGAGTACGCCGAAGCTACCCCAATGTACACTGCCATCAAGAAAGTTCAATAGTATATCGTTCGCCATCGGATCATAGTAAGGATGAGTCAAGAAATAGGATGATAAGGAATAAATAGGTGATGTAGCGTAGTAGACGATGACACCGACACCCTCGACAAGTCATATTGTTACCCACTTGCTAAGACTCGACTAATTGTGACCGTCTAGTGTGTGCGACTCAGTTATAGACTAGACTCTACATGCAGTCCTAGTTCACTATAACCGTTGGCTCTGATACCAATCTGTCACACCCTCAAATTCCACGTGCGGGGTTTTACCGCGAGGCGCGTGACACACCAGGATCTCAGTCAACGATCACAATAAACATACAACAAACATGCATTCATAATTATATTTAAAACCAAAATATCATGCTTTGAGCTGTAAACCAGCAGCGGAAGCATTCTTGTTTACAACCAAAAGACATATCATTGTTTACAAAGACATTGTTTAATATGCTTCAAAATATTAGACGCTGTGCATGACTCCGTGCGCCTAGCCCATTGACTGCTACCTTAGCGACCTGAGAAAACATGCCAAAAATGTCAACATATAATGCTGGTGAGTTCACAGGTTTTCTTTCATAAAAGTGTTGTTATAAGTTCGGTAAGATCACTTCCCGTTACTACTATGTTATGAGAACGTTAGCTAGACGTTAAGTATTGCTACTACTGCGGTTGGGAATCCATTACTAAACCGGTATAAGTGTTGAAGCCAGCCCAGACGGACGGGATTACCGATGCCTCGGTAACCCCCAAAGTATTAGAGACAATATGCACCCGCCCGGCTCCCAGCCGTCGGGTGGGGTTTGTAAGGCCCAATAGATCTATCCACATTTCCCCCGTTGTGCATCCCCGCACATTCATGGTTCCCCCCTGGGACTTTCTGTAAAAGCCGCATAGTACGTGAAATAACCATAGTATAACATGATCTATGATGAGTAATCAAAATAAGTAGCATGTTTCTCCCCCGAAAGTAAAACGGTAAAAGTGGGGCGGTGACACTCACCTTGGATTGCGTTACTTGAAAACAGTTAAGTAATTATGTTATGATAGCCCCAAATAGCGGCGACCTATCATAAGATGTGTATAAGTATTGGACTAATAACCCGCAGGCTAACTAGTCCCCGAATGTCCAGACCGTGACCATAAACGTTTGAAAACACCTTTAACTGTTAAACCGACCGTGCCAGACAAGACCCGACATCCCATTGGTGACCCGACATCCCACGTGTTAGATAAATGCAAGACATCATGCAACATATGCAATTAAACACTTAATACGCGCAAGAGTTCACCTAGTCTAGCATAATGTCCAATTAACGCATAACCAGGTCCGAACACGTCTTACTAAGTCATTGGGTGTATCCCGGGGTTCCTAGCATGTTCCTAGGTGTCAAATCGAGTTCCGGGATGTCAAAACGCGTTCACGACAGCAGTTCATGCGATTAGGAAAGTCACACGCGAGTAGGCTTCAGCCTACAGGCGATTAGGGGCCTAATCGCATGAAGCATGAGGCGATTAGGGTCCTAATCGCCCCATATGTCTGCATAATCGCATGGCATCAGGCGATTAGGATTCCTAATCGCCTGTTGCTGCTGTGTAACGGATTTTCGCGCGTTTAACCCTCCAAATCAGATCCGAAACATGCAACAACACCCAATATCAAACCTAAATCATTTACCAACCCATTTCAAGCAAAAACCCCCGACATATCACTGATCTAGCATGTTCTATGCAATTATTTCCTAAAATGGCAAAGTACTAGGTTTCACCTACCAACCTTATCTTTCCTTAAATGGAAACAATTAGATTTCAACCTCTACAAACATGTAAATCATCAAACCTCTGATCTAACATCTTCCTAGTATGAATCCTAACAACATTGCATCAACAATCATACCATAATCATCCTAAATCCTCAAGAACATACAAATGGGTCGAAATACACATTTTCTTCAAAACACCACAATAATGGCTAAAATTCCAAGACAACCTTCCTAATAATCTCTACATAGCAGAAGTACAATCATATCTTGGAAACATTCATGTTAAAATCACCAAGAAGACCAACATATGCATGTAAACTTCACATATAACAAGCATTAAGGTGTAGACTTGGTTTAGGACTCTTTTGAAAGGTTTTTAAAGACACATTTTGGTAAAACAAGGTCTGGAACTTTGGGGAACTCAAAATAACATCTTTACAAAGGTTAGGGATGAAGAACACACCTTGGGTTTTGTTAAAGGAAGGTGTGTAAGCTTGGAGATGGTGATTTTTGTAGCAAAAAGAGTTCCAGAGGTGTTTCAAGGTGTGTGGGCAGTTTAGGAGCAGCTAGGGTTGTTCTAGAGGTGTTTGGGGAGTTAAGGGTTCTATTTATAGGTGTTTTGACCCGGACTCTGCTGTTCATGCGATTAGCAGAGCATGTCACGCGATTGGGAGCCTAATCGCATGGAACATCAGGCGATTAGGTCCCAATCGCCTATAACAATCCCTACTCGCCCCCTATATAGGCGATTAGGGGTTCCTAATCGCCCCTGTGGTGCTGGAACGAGTTTTTGGCGCGTTAAACACTATTTTAACATATTTAAACACGTATTCACATACCGATAAGTCACATAATGATTTCAAACATATAATGCATGATAACTAACACGTTTACATCCGTTCACCAATTCCCGGGACTCGAGACTCGTGTGTGCATTAAACCCGGCGATTCCACGAATCGCCGATCCTTGTACCCATAGTTATGGACCGACTCCCGATGACCCCGCGGATCATCATAACGACTCCCGATGATTCCCAGAATCATCATACCGACTCGACTGACCCCGATAAGGACGTAATATGCATGACTCGCTAAGGTAGACTTACTAGTTTAGTCAACGTTACTAACCTGAGTTTGCCGGGTGTCACACTATGTTTTTGAAAGGAAAGTGAAATATGGAATTGAAAAAGTTGTTAATTATTCAAAACTTTCTCATGAAAATAGATGTTTTTCTGTGTCCCTTGACAAAAGTATTGAACCCAAGTTCTATCATGAGGCTGTTAAAGATCCTAATTGGATTAAAGCCATGAATGAAGAACTTGAGGCTTGTATAGAAATAATACTTGGGACATTGTTGATTTACCTTAGGGAAGACATAAGATAGGGTGTAAATGGGTTTATAAGATTAAGTATAAAGCATCAGGATAGATAGATAGATATAAGGCTAGACTTGTGGCTAAAGGTTTTAGCCAAAAGGAACGGTTTGACTATGAGGAGACCTTCTCTCTGGTGGTAAAACTTGTCACTGTGAGATGTATTATTAGTCTAGCTGTTCAAAATAGTTGGTCTAATTTTCAACTTGATGTGAATAATGCTTTCTTATATGGTGATTTACATGAAGAAGTTTACGTGTCTATGCCCGATGGTTATGACTGTAAATTTGATAATAAAGTTTGTAGACTTAAGAAGTCTTTGTATGGGCTTAAGCAAGCCCCTAGAATGTGGAATGAAAATTTGGCTAGTGCATTAGTTGAATTTGGTTTTGTTCAGTTTAAATGTGGCAATTCTATTTTTGTAAAAAACACTGGTTTTGTGTTTTTGGTGTTATTGGTGTATATTGATGATATTCTAATAACTGGAAATTCCAATGCTGAGATTGAAAAGGTCAAAGCATGTTTTAAAACTAAGTTTTTGATAAAGGACTTAGATGAATTAAAATATTTTTTAGTGATTAAAGTTCTTAAAACTGATAGTGGTGTTTGTTTGACACAAATTAAGTATTGTACTGAGTTATTAGCTGAGTATGAAATGTTAGGATGTAAGCCAATATCTAACCCAATAGAGCAAAATCATATTCTAAACAAAATAGTTTCAGAAAATGATAAGTTGCTTGATAATATGGTTGGATATCAACTACTGGTAGGAAAGTTGATCTATCTTTCCCATACCAGGCCTGACATCTCATATGCAATCCATTTTCTTAGTTAGTACATGCATAAACCTTCTGAAGGTCATCTAAAAGTTTCCTTGAGACTTTTGAGGTATTTGAAATCCTCTCTTGGTAAAGGGATTTGATTTTTAAAGAATGATAGTTTTAATCTTTGTGCCTATTCGGATTCTGATTAGGCAAAGTGTAATGAAACCAGAAAATCAATTACTGGTTTTTGCATTTTCCTTGGAAGTTGTTTAGTTTCATGGAAGAGCAAAAAACAAGCTACTGTCTCTAGGTCTTCCGCTGAGGGGAATATAGAGCCATGGTTGCTACAGCTTGTGAAATTATGTGGATAAAAAACTTGTTGTCTGAACTTGGTATTTTTATTAAACTTCCTGTTAGCTTGAAATGTAATAGTTCAGCAGCTACTGCTATTGCTGCCAATCCAGTTTTTTTATGACAAAACTAAGCATTTTGAGCTGGACTTGTTTTTCTTAAGAGAACAGGTAGGTAAAGGGGTTATTAAAACTGACAAGGTAAACACTGCTGATTAGTTAGCTAATCTTTTTACCAAAGGTGTTTTAACACAACAACACTCTACTATGTGTGAACAAAATAAGGATGATTGATGTGTTTAATTAATAAAATTGAGAGGGGGTGTTAAAAATACATAATATTCATATCCAATTTAATTACTTTTATTACTTCTTAAATATTTTTACATTTTTTTTTTTGCATAAATTCTTTTGCAGGTGGGCTATTAGCTGTTAGACCGGTCCAGTTTTATTGTTGATGGAATGGGCTCCTGATTTTTCTAGGATGGGCTTATCATTGTGGGCTTATGGTTCAGTTGACCCATAGTCTGCCTTTTAAGGAGACTTGATCCTGATCGTTCAATTGATGATCCGTGTGATGTGCTTTATCCAACGGTGGAGAGAATGGTTGATTGTGTTTCTTTGTCGAAGCTTCTACAAGGCATTATATATATATATATATATATGTTGTCTATCTCTACAGAGATAACTTTTGATTCATTCATATATCTCATCTCTCTAGTTCTCTCACATTGTCTCTGTCTCAGTGAACATGCGGTTAGGGTTTTGTGATCAGTAAACAACTTGTTTCTAATCTTGTTTCGTTGGTCTAATAAGTGTCTGTTTGAGATTGTTATTGTTCTTTGATCTTGTTAGTTGTAGTTACAGTTGTCAGGATTTTTTTGTCAAAACTTGTTTAGAAGTTTATTGAGTTCTATTGTTGATTCTTTTATAATAATATGTGCCGACTATTTTTTTGATACCATAATTTTGACAATTATGTTCCAAAAACTGAAAAGACCAAAAAATCAAACTGTTACTAAGGGTATGTTTAGCAAGGAGCTTTTAGGAGCATCTAGCTTTAAGCTTTTAAGAAAAGACATTTTTTTAATAAAAAGTTTTGTTTGGTTTAAAGAACTTCAAGCTTTTAGGTTAGAAGAAAAAACTCTATATTGAAACGCTACTAGTACTAGCGTTTAAGAAAAAACTCATACTAGCTACAAGCTTTTACTGAGTAAGATGACACAAATACCCATTTTATCGTAAAAAAAAAAACATGCATACAAGCTTTTAGTTATGTCAATTTTAGTCATTTTGTACATTTTATTAAAAACTATAGCTAATATGTGAAACACTAAAATATATTTAAAAAGCTACAGCTACTAGCCACGTACTAGCTAGTTTTGCCAAACATACCCAAAAACTGAAAAATCAAAACCGAATGGTTTTCAAAAAGCAGACACTTCAGTCACAGTTATGGATTTACCAAAAAGCCAAACCTAACCGGACTGTGCACACCCCTAGTTTCAACATGAGTTTTGATTATGCCCTAAATTTGGCAAAACCTACGACGTTTTAATTCTTCGATAAGGTCTACTTAGTCTTGGTTCCCTTTGTCTAGTTGTCTTTATACGCTCTACTTCAATAAATGGGACACCTTAGTATGACGTTATTTTTACTATAATAAGTACCAATTCGATCCGTACAAAGGCAACATCTTAGCTTTATATTATGCTTCACTGGTCTTGTCCATGGTGAGCTCGTGGTGCAACATTCCTCCCATTTTTGCTTTCTCGTTGCAAGATTTGTTTCAAATACATAAACAGGACGGCCTTGTCAACCATAGAAGGAAGTTCATTCAAGCGGTCATTCTCATAGCCTGTTAGAGCTTATGGAGAGCCAGGAACAAGATTTTTTTTTTTCTAATGATGAAGTAAGGGTAGAGAAGATTCTCCGGGAAATAAAAACGTTATGTTTTTTTATGGATTAAAAATAGATCAAATTCGGTAGTCGTGGATTGGATAAATGGGCTGTTATTGATGTCTAAGTTTGTGTGGCTGTTTGTTCCGTTTTGTTGCAGTTGGGTTTCCCTTTTGCTAATTGCATTCTAGCGGGGTTGGTTTTTATAATACTTGCCGTTCAAAGAAAAAAAAAAAAAAAAAAAAACACGAGGTTCCAGAGAGAAGTTGCTTAAACTACGGCATTATACTAATTTGTTGGCTTGCAACTCGATCAAATTAAAGTCTGCATTGCTCACATGTTTAACGTCTTCACTTATTATTATTTAGTATATTATTTTGTTGGCATAATGCTTAATCCAAAATCTTCAATGCTAACACTTCTTCACTTATTGTTAGATACTATATAATTTTGTTGGCGGGCTGCAGAAATTATAATCTTTAGTTTTCTTTTTTTAACAGAGTGGCTTTCTTATGAATGACCAATGTCACATTCGCCTATTGGCGAACCCTCATTGATAAACATCATGTGGTACCTCCTCCGTCCTTGCCCTCTAGTTTGGTTGCCCTGCATGCTCTTTCTGTAGATGGAGACTTAGTGATGGGGTTTATACGTTCTTTCCCTAAGGGGACTTTATGTGGGAGGGACGGGATGTGTGCCCAACAAGGGAGGAACGGGATGTGTGCCCAACACTTGTTGGACACTCTTAGGGGCAAGGGTTTGGTGGCTTACACGGGTCTTCTTTCAACTATTACTGAAGTCTTTAACTTATGGCTAGGGGGTTATGTCCCAAGGTGCTAGCTGAGTTTATTGCTTCGACCCCCTTACTCCCTTATTAAAACTGGATAACGGAATTCGGCCCATTGCTGTGGGGGGGGGGGGGCATTTGGCGCAAGTTGGTCTCTAAAGTGGCCATGAAGAAGGTCAGGAAGGATATGGCTCGTTACTTGGGGGACTTTCAATTCGGGGTGGGGACTCCTAATGGGGCAGAGGCGGTGTTCCACAGTGCGAAGAGGTTTCTTAACTCCTATCATGCGGACGGTTCTTTAGCTATGCTCAAAGTGGATTTTACAAATTCCTTCAACCTCACTGACTGCATGACTGTTCTTTGAGAGGTTCATCAGCATTGCCCGTCCATTTACCTCTAGGTCCAGTTCCTTTATGCCCAGTTAGCTAGGTTGTACGTTGGTGATGACTGTATAGGGGCTACCACTGGAGTTCAACACGAGGACCCTTTAGGCCCCCTTCTGTTCACCCTTGCATTACACCCCATGGTTCTCTGGGTACAAGAAAATTGCCACCTCCCATTTCATGCGTGGTACTTGGAAGATGGGACGATTATTGGAAGGGCCACCGAGGTTGCTAAAGTGTTGGACATTATTAGTTCAGATGGGCCATCATTAGGTCTTCAGCTTAACATTAAAAAAACTGAGGTTTTTTGGTCGTCTTGTAATGGGATGAAAGTTAGGGATGGCCTTTTCCCTAGGGGGATTGGTATACCAGAAAAGGGGTGAAGCTCCTTGGAGGGGCCGTTAACCGGGATTCTTCGTTTATCCACAAATTGGCAAGGCAGAGAGCCTCGTACGCGATTGATTTTATGAAACTCTTGCCCTCCCTCTGGGATCCCCAGAGTGAAATCCTCTTTCTTAGGTCCTGTATGGGGGTTGCCAAGTTGCTTTTTGGTTTATAGACGTGCCAACCCCCTATGATGGACGACGCGGTTTCATGTTTTGACAAGGGGCTCCAGGGAGCCATTGAAGACATAGTGGTACGCGTGGGGGGGGGGGGTGCGTCTTTAGCGACTTACAATGGTGTCTGGCATCCTTGCCGATACGCTTAGAAGAATTAGGGCTTCTCTCTGCGAGGGAAGTTGGGGCTTATGCTTTTGTGGCCTCGAGAGCTCAATCTTGGAAACTTCAGGATCACATTTTACGGAACAGCGGGGTTGCCGGCATGGACTCGGATTACGTTCAGGCCCTCGATAGACTAAGTGACTCTCTCCCAGGTTTTGATATTGGTAGTTTTTTTGTGACACCCGGCAACTTTCGGTAACTAACTTTTTAAAAATCTAGTGAGTCTACCTTAGCGAGAAACGTTTATAAGCAAACTTAACTGGGTTAGTTGAGTCGGGTCAGATTAGGATTGTCCAGGGTCCAATGATCTGGAGGATCATTGGGAGTCGTTTTGAGAATACATTAGTACCGGGTCCCGTTGTTGGTGACATTACATGAATTAATTTAGTATATGTGTAGATTATGGGTCGTATGGTGGATTGTATGCTTATACTTGCTTAAATGATGTACGAATGATTATACGTGCCTAAACATACTAAGTATAGACTATGGATGCATGCTTATGTGTTAAGATGTGTTAGAATGCGTTAAACACGACAAACTGGAAAAAGGTTAACATGTGTTAAAAGTGCTGTTAAAAATGTGCTGATGACCTGAATGTGGAACTTTTGGGCGAATGTGGAAATGGGGTTTGAAAAAGGGGCGAACGTGGAAACAAAGTGGGCGAATGTGGAAAAGTTCCACATTCGACCACTAAAAAGGGGCGAACGTGGAAACAAAGTGGGCGAATGTGGAAAAGTTCCACATTCGACCACTAAAAAGGGGCGAACGTGGAAAAATTCCACATTCGACCACTTAAACTGGGCGAACGTGCAGACAGTATAAATACCATCCTTAGCCATTTTTCACCATTTCACAAACCCTAAACGCCTCCAAACACTCTCTATCAGCTATTATCATTGGGGAAGGAGTTTTTGAGCTTGTTTTTCATAACCTAACTCCCTAAATCATTACAAGTGAAAATCTAAGGTGTGTTCTTCATTACAAATCCTTTTTAAACAATTTTGACTTGTTTTAATCTAAACCCCAAGGGTCCAGATCTGATATCAACATGTTTTATGGGTAAAAACCTTCCTAATATCTTTCTAAATAAAACCTATTCATAAACAATGAGTTTTCATACAATTTAACATGTGTTTATGTGGTATTAAGCATTGTTTGATGATTATTTGTTATATAGATGAGATAACAACAACCTAGGGCTGTTATTAATGATGGGTTATGATTGAAACGTGTTACCTTTGATTGTTGATGGTGTTTTGATGATTAAAGGAGTTTTTAGTTAGATTTAGGGTTGTTTTTGGGATGATTATGATAAGGTTATGATAGGGGTTTCTTGTTCATGATGATCCGAGTATGATAAACTGATTATTAATCGATTTCAGAAAGTTTCCTAATTGGGTAATATTTGCATGCATGATGATGTGACATCTCCATAATTTGCTATTTTAGGAAACTTGTAAAACGGATAAATTTTGGGGTAAAATTTGGTAGGGTTTCATAGGAATATGTTAATGATGCTTGACTGCTGTAACTCATGATGTTTCGTGATGTTTTCGGATGTTTTTGGATGCGTTTTTGAGTAAACAACACAACAGGGTCGAACCTGGAACACCTTCGGCCAGTCGAACGGGCGAAGGTGGAATCCAGGGGTCGAACCTGGAAGAAAAAGGGGCGAAGGTACCACAAGGGGGCGAAGGTGGAAGAAAAAGGGGCGAAGGTGGAAGTTCGAACCCACATTCGACCAGTTCAAGTCACCTTCGACCACTTACAACTACATTCGACCCTGTGTTAACAAAAATGAGATTTTTGATACAAACTAAGTGTTTTATGCTTGAACCTTGCATGTAACCTATGTGTACTTGATTAGTTAGGGTAATGGGTCACCAACGGGATGTCGGGTCGGTCTAGTGTGTCGGTTAAACATTTAAACACGTTTTAAAACATACTTGGTTATGATCTGGACAATCGGGGACTAGATAACCTTATGGTTATTAGTCGGAATACTTATGTGAACATTTTGATAGATCTTCGGTAGAGGGATTGTCACGGGCTAAACATCTTTACACATATTCGAGGAACGTTATCTAAGGTGAGTTCACGGCCCCACATTTTACAGTTTTTACTTTCGGGGTGAGAAACATGCTTACAAACTCTTTTATGACTTATGACTTGTTAAACTCTTATGACTTATGACTTGTTATCACGTTATACTATGGCTTACTTATCTTACTATACGGTTCATCGAAAATCCCTTGAAACCACTAACATGGGTATATGGCGGGGAAATATGGATAGCGCTATTGGGAACTGACAAACCCCACTCGACGGTCGGACCGTGCGGGTGCATATTGTCTCTAACAAAACAAGGTCTACCGGCGATGACGGTAGCCCATAGGAACTAAGGGTAACACACGGCTTAGTCAGTAATGGTTTCACCCGTATGAGTATCTCATTCTGCGCCCAGGTTGGCGTTCTCATTCTGCGCCGGTAGTTGGCGTTCTCATAAAGCATAGTAGTAATTGTGATGGTAACATTTTTGAAGGATCACTGTAAACGTTTAATTAAAACCTGTGAACTCACCAGCATTATATGTTGACTCTTTTAGCATGTTTTCTCAGGTCGCTAAGGTAGCAGCATATGGATAGGCGCACGTGGTCGCACTGGAGTCGTCTCGTGTCTAGGGTTTCATCTGCACGTTTTGGGATTATGAACTTTTGAACTTATGTTTATTTATGCATGACTTTTGTAAACTTTAAAATGCTTCCGCACTATTAAATGTTGGTTTTAAACTTATGCATGGTTTTGTTTACGTATGTTTTTACATTTAGACGTCGTTTATTGTGACCGTTGACTTGGATCCTGGTATGTCACACGCCTCGCGGTAGAACTCCGCAGGTGGAAATTTGAGGGTGTGACATTTTTTGATAAGGACACCGCCCCCTAAATCCTCAAAAAACTTTGGCGAATGCTCTTTTTGGCAAACTCGCTCAGAGCCTGGGTGAAAGTCTTTGGTCTGTCCCCACGTCAGAAGACGGTTGTTAAATGCTTGCAAAGGGCCGCATGCCCAAGATTTTCTGACTGTTATCCCGATTGACGGTTTGGGCCAAAGCATGTCGGCGGTTGAGTACATGACCATTCTTAAATGCCGGTTGATGGTCCCTATCTACCTTGAAGACGAAGTCTGCCCGATCTGCCGTAAGGCCTGCTTGCATAAGTACGGGGAGCATGCAGTTCATTGCAAGGATATGTTTGGGTTTAAGTACTGACATGACTGGGTTTGGGACGTTTTTTTGGGAAATTTTAAGAAGAGCAGGGATATCAGCCAAGAATGAGGCTCCTGTGAACTTTGTGTCGGACCCCGCGGAAGGGAGATCCACCTTGCGACCAACAGATTTGCTTGTCTTTGGGTGGGCGGGGAAAAACGCTTGTGTTGACTTAACAGGAGTATCCCCTCTAACTGGTTTGAGAGACAATGAGTTTGTAGCAGGGCATGTGGTTCGAAGGACAGAGACGAAGAAACTGGAAAAGCATGCTGAAGCCTGTGAAGATAACCAACACGCCTTTGTCCCCAGGCTTTTGATACCTTAAGGGCTCTGGTATCGAAAGCTATCCATTTTTTAACCAGGGCCCAACGGCTTATACATAGTAATATTGTCTCGACTCCGGCGTGGCAAGGGTTTGTTTTCAGTAGACTTGGGTTCGCCGTACAGAGTGGGGTGGCTGCGCAACTTGTTACCCGTCTGCCTGCTATTTTAATGTAATTTTCGTTTTTATGAAATGAAATGATATAAAAATGATGTTTTAAATTAAAAAGAAGAAGACTATATATGTTACTCAATAGTTGTTATGTAAATGCAAAGAATTAGGAATTCTTATCATTTGTATGTAAATAAACCATCTTCTAGTGACTTAAGAGTATTCACATTTAGCTCCTCTATAATTGTGTTATAATTGTGTGAGTGTGATCTTTATATTATATAGAGTGGATATAAATAATTAGGAGTAGAAGAGAGAGAAAATATTTGGAGGAGATACTGTTCACCAGTAAATTTGGTGGAGACACTGTTCATCCTCCATGAATTTGTGATATTTTTAAAAGTGATTGTGAGTATAAGAGAGAAAGAGTAATAATAAAAGTATATAATATGTATTACTAAATAGAAAAGGAGAGAGAAAGGTAATGATTTTTAATATAATTATAGAGATGGAGATGAAGCAACTACTGTGAATGCTCTAAGAAGTTAGCATGTAACACAAATTAGCTACAATATATGTATGAGAAATAGGTAAACTATCTTCCAGATAAATAAAAAATAAAACACAAAGTTTGCACAGAGTTAATTGTTCTACAATTCCCTTACCTAATTTCTTTGACATGGGCCATGTGATGAGGATGCCGACATATCGAGTCTTGCATCTCTCGTTGATGATTAATTGCATACAACTAGGGGAAGGATAGAATAGGCCAGGGGATGTCCCCTCTGTTTTTTCTCAGTAGTGCAAATTTACTAGTATTTTGTTTGAAAATTTAATACCCTCTGTTTTTTCTCAGTAGTGCAAATTTACTAGTATTTTGTTTGAAAATTTAATATATTGAGTCCGGCCTCTCCTAATTAATTTAAGGGTCTCGTGACTTTCGCCTCCCGGAAATTTTGTTCAAGCTTCGCCACTGTGTACAACTAAGATGTTATTCTGTTTAAATAACTAAACCTTCCCAATCAGTCATCGGTATGGCTTTAGGGATGATTTTTTTTTTTTTTAATATTTCGGGTGGCCGGCTTATAAATGTTAAAAACCTACCGGCATTGCGGAGCACAAGCTCAAATGCCCTGTCATTGTAAGGTATGCATTTGTCAAAACACATACTGTTTCTTGTCCTCTTGACATTATGGTCCATTGTCCCACTAGCATATAGTATTGTTGTTTGTTTTATTACACAATTCTTATTCCTAAAGGTTATGTTGGGTAGCTAGATACTGCAGGAACATCAATAAACATATGATGTTCACCCTAAGGGCCGTTGTACACCACCGCACATCAAAGATCATGTCTCCAACTTTTATTGGTATATATATGAACTTAATTCTAGTGGTAAATTGATCTTATAACTTGATTGTAATTTAGAGAATTTCAAACTCGTTACTAACGGCTTGACTCACAATGAAGAAAGAAATCTTTATTACGAATTAAGAACTTTTAATTAAAAACCAATAAGAATTACAAGTTAGCGGTGGGTATATGGGTATCAATTGATGTCACCTTTCATGTGCATTTTTTAATTATTCTACTTACTCAAATGAAAAAAAGAGTATATTAGATCATATAATATCAATCAAACTTGATATATTCTAGTACATTTCAGCTAATACTATTCCACTATTTTAGGATTTGGAAAGATATCTAAATCTCTTGGAACTGTTTCATGTTCAATTATTGTGATGTTCAGTGTATTTATGTCAATAATTGATGTCACCTTTCGTGTACATTTTTGAATTATTCTACTTACTGAAGAAATGTATCTATATCTATACTACTATATAATGTATTTTGAATGGGTAAGATAGTCATTTTATATTCATCTATATGGGTAAAATTATAATTTTATTTACTTAGCATGACAAATTTAATACAACACATTTAATCATAAATAATTCATTACAATTAACTAATTAGGTGGTGAATGAGAGTTATTTCTTCATAACAGATACCAATTAGATTCTTAAAAGTCATGAGCGAACGAAAGGGTTTTCATCGGAAACCTATTCCGGCTAATATTCAGGTAAGGTTAACGAAGTTTTACGTATCAAATCTTCTCGAGCGATGTAGTGGAGCGGATCTAGCCAAGGTGATTAGAGGAATGGGAGATATATTTGATATTTTCATCGCTCGGAAAAGAGACAAGGAGGGGAACAGGTTTGGATTCTTTTCTATGATTGATGTTAAGGATAGGGTGGAGATGGAAAGGAATGTATCTGCTATCAGGATGGGGGAGTACAAACTGAAGTGCAACGTAGCAAGGTTCGTGCTTGAAGAAGGATAGATTAAGCAGCCAAAAGTTTTTATGGAGAAACAATATACAAGGGTGAATGAAGCGGAAGGATTCAAAGGTGAGAGGGCAAAGAAGGAGAGTTTTCAGGCTAATCTGTCTTACAAAGAAGTTTTCTCAGGGGTTTCGCGTGGTAAGCTTGTTTCCGTGGATGAGGATTTAGTGCCGTTTCAAAATTTGCATGGGAGGGGAATTTTAGTTCGTCTTAGTTCTTTTGCTGTTCTACAAAGTATCAAAAGAATTTTATTGGAGATGAAGTTACAAGAAGGGACGGGTCGGTGTTTGGGTGGTCTTCAGATTCTAATTATTTTTAAATCCAAAGATCACGCTGTTATGGCTTTGAATGAGATAGTAGGAAGGAAAGATTTGTTCTTGGAGCCGGAGATATGGGAAGGACAACATAATACGTTTGAAAGAATTGCTTGGCTAAGAGTGTATGGCATTCCGATGTGCGTTACTAATAATAAGGTAGTGAATGACATTGGTAACCTGTTCGGTGAGGTTGTCAAACCTGCTAGGGTGGAACGCGATGAATTGGATGCTTCGTTTCAATTCGTTGGCGTTCTAGTTAAAAATGGTAAGTATATTCATGAGGAGGCGTTTCTAAAATGGCGAGGCAAGACGATTAGAGTTTGGGTGATGGAGGATACCAAAGATTGGTTGGAAGACTTCGTTCTAGAGACTATGCCGGATGGTGATATTGGTGAGGTAGATACGAATGGTGTCGATGGTAACGCCGGTAATCCTGGATCGGAATCAACGCTGATGGAATCACCGGCGAAGGAGTGTAACGAAAAGGAGTTTTCTTAGGAAGAAGTTAATGCGGAAGTTAATGCACGTAATAATGATATTATTAATTCTGAAATTGATGCGGAAGTTTCTAAAGGTGGATTTGATAAGTCAAAATTGCCTTCCTTTGGGAATAATCGGTTGATAATGATGGGGCCATAAAAAAACAAACGAAAAAAGAATGACAGATTTAAGGACTTGGGCCGGTCCAGTCCAAGGGATTATGTTAGTAGTAACGAGCGGCCCATCAAGGAGCCCAAGGTAGTTGAGGACGATCCATTCAATCTTGAGCCTACTAGTCTGGGTATTGATGTACATGTGGTAAAAGATCGTGGGCCGAAGTCCATACCTGTAGCTAATTCATTTGAAGCATTGATAGATATGGATGAGGTTGAAAGTTGCGTGGAAATAGACACAGAGGTGGGTGGGGTAAACGATGGCTCTCAAAAGGATAAAGGTGAGTCAGTGGAAGGAAATCAATTTGACGGCGCGGTAGATACTTCCTTCGAAGACGAGTTGACTTGTACTAAGAGTTTGGGGAGTAAATTAGGGGCGCAATTGGAGGGATTTGATGACTTGGTGGAACTAACAGTTCAAGGAGCAAGGGTACAATCAGGTAAACCATGAACTGTTTGTCTATTAATATACGTGGGATTGGGAAGATGGGTAAAGGGGATTGGGTTAAAACGTTGATTCGTAAACACGATGTGCATTTTTTGGCGATTCAAGAGACTTTGATTAGTAGTTGTAACAGGCATGATTTTGACAAGTTGTGGAATGGGCGTAGCTGTGATTATGATATGGTTTTGTCGAGCGGTAGATCAGGAGGTTTAGTGAGCATGTGGGATAATACGAAGTTTCGGAAATCTAGAACAGTGACTGATAAGAATTTTATTCTCACTACGGGGCTTTTGGTCGAAGATGGGTCGGTTATCAATTTAGTTAATGTGTATGCTCCCCAAAAGGCTATCGAGAAAAGATTGTTATGGTCGTGTCTCTTAGATTTGATTCAATCTGGTGAAGGGATGTGGGTTTTTATAGGGGATTTCAATGTAGTTAGTTGGGTTGAGGAATGGAAAAATTCTAAGTTCAATAAAGGTATGGCAAATGATTTTAATTCTTTTATTGAGGAAGCGAGTTTACATGAGTATATAATGCGGGGGAACAGATTTACTTTCTTTGCTGGTTCAGGGAATGAGATTAAAATGAGTAAAATTGATCGAGTTCGGGTCTGTCAGGAGTTTTTTAGTAGATGGTCTGGTGCAACTCTAAGGACCTTGTCACGTGATTATTCTGACCATTGCCCTTTGTTGCTGACAGTGTCGAATTCTAATTTTGGGGCTAAGCCCTTTAGGTGGTTTAATTCATGGTTGGATAGGGATGGTTGTGAGCAGGTGGTTATTCAGGCTTTGAATAGTTGCAGTTATACGGGGAACCCGGATGTTATCATTCAAAAGAAGTTGGGTGCGGTTAGAACTGCCATTCGGAATTGGTGGAAAGTCACGTGTAAAACAGAGGAGGATCAGTTTATGTTGATCAAAGATGAGTTGGCGGGTCTTGAGAAGAAGATGGAAAATGCGGATTTAGAGGAAGAGGAAATTTGGGTTTGGGAAGAAAATAAAAAAGAATTGGAGAAACTGTTTTACTTCAAGAATCGGGATTTACAGCAGAAATCTAGAGTTAATTGGGCGGTGAATGGAGACGAGAATTCCAGTTTTTTTTCATCGGTGTATTAAAGGAAGGAGGGCGGCGAATGCTATTCCGGGTTTAATGATGGATGGGGGTTGGGTGTCAAAACCTCCTATTGTTAAAAGGGAGGTATTGCGATACTACAGAAATCTTTTTAAAAAGGAGTTTAACTCTAGACCTGGTTTACTTTGTGATAATTTGAAACGGGTTCCGGAGAACGCTATTGCAGGCCTGATTGCTCCTTTCTCTAGAGAAGAAGTGAAGAATGCTGCTTTTGATTGTGGAGCCGATAAAGCTCCAGGACCCGATAGGTTGTTCAATTTCAGGTTTATTATGCATTTCTGGAAGTATTTGGAGGATGATTTTATGAAGATGTTTGAAGGTTTTTTTCACACGGGATCGATTTGTGAAGAGTGCAATACCTCGTTTATTACATTAATTGCTAAGACTAAAACTCCGGTCGGGTTAAGAGATTACAGACCTATTAACCTGATTGGGGTCATTAGTAAGCTGATTTTGAAAGTGTTGGCGGCTAGAATGAAGGGGGTTATTGGGAAGGTTATTTCGATGTCTCAGTCCGCTTTCATTAAAGATAGGTACATTCTTGATGGGCCGCTTATTCTTAATGAAATTATGGGGTGGGTTAAAAGGAATAAAAAACGAGCTTTCTTTTTGAAAATCGATTTTGAAAAGGCGTACGACAACGTGTGTTGGGAATTTCTTTTGTCGATTTTATCTCAGATGGGGTTTCCTCAGAAATGGTGTTCTTGGGTTAAAGGGGTTATTGGCTTTGCTCGCTCGACAGTTTTAGTGAATGGATCTGCAACCTTTGAGTTCCAATGTCAAAAGGGCCTAAGGCAAGGAGATCCATTGTCTCCATTCCTTTTCCTGATTGTTATGGAGGCCTTGGATAATATGCTTTGTAAAGCGGTTGGGTTAGGTTTATTGGAAGGGGTGACTTTAGCGGATGGGGGTATTGTGGTGTCCCACATGTTGTACGCCGATGATGCTTTGATTCTTGGTAATTGGAGTAAGGAGAATTTAGAGAACACGAGTCGGTTGCTCCGTATTTTCTATTTATGCTCAGGGTTGAAGATTAATTTTAACAAGTCGGTAATTTATGGGTTGGGTGTTGATGTAACGGAAGTGGATAGGGTGTCTCATTTGTTGGGTTGTAAAGTTTGAGAGATGCCATTTACGTATCTTGGCATTAAGGTAGGGGCTAATATGAATAGAGTTTCTAACTGGGATTCGGTTGTGGATTCGATTCGGAGCAGATTGAATAGTTGGAAGGCTAGATTGTTGTCTATGGGAGGTCGACTTACGCTCCTCAAATCAGTGTTATCTTCAATTCCGGTTTATTATTTATCTTTGTTTAAAGCCCCGTGTTCGGTTGTTTATGCGATTGAAAAAATCATGAGGAAGTTTTTGTGGTCCGGGTGTAAGGAGAATAGAGGGATTTATTGGGTGGCTTGGGAGGTAGTTACTCGGCCTAAAAAAGATGGAGGTTTGGGTGTGGCTAATATTGTAGATGTTAATACGGCCTTGCTTGCCAAATGGGCGTCTATATTTAAGTCAGACAAAGATAGTTTATGGCGAGGGGTGATAGAAGCTATTCATGGGGGTGAGGATCGGTGGTCGTTTTTGCCTAGAAAAAATGGATATACGGGATGTTGGAAAACTATTGTTAGATTGTTGGAAGGTTTGGTTGTAGACGGGATGTACTTCAAATATTGTATTAAAGGCAAAGTTGGGAAAGGGGATAATAATAGATTTTGGAAAGATGTTTGGTATGGAGAAACTCCTCTCATGGTTAGATGGCCGTCTATTTTTGCCCAAGAAGTTCATAAAAATTCTATGGTGATTAAGTTGGTTGGGGATAAATTGATGTTAGCTGACAATTGGAATTTTTATGCCTTCACTGTTGAGATGATTTCTGAACAACAAGACGTGCAAGATATGTTGGGTAAAGTTCAGCTGTATAGTCTTAAAGACAATTGGTATTGGACACAAGAGTCAAAAGGGGTGTTCACGGTAGCTGCGGTGAAACGTTGGTTGCGGAAGAAGCGGTATGAGGCCCCGGTTCAGCTCATGAAGTGGGAATCCTGTCTCCCGTTAAATATTAATATATTTATTTAGCGTTTGGAATTAGACCGACTTCCGACCCGTGAGGCATTGATTAATAGAAAATTGAACATTTCGGACTTGTCTTGTCCGTTTTGTGAAACAGTTCAGGAAAGTTGCAGGCATCTTATTGTGAATTGCGGTTTTTCATTTGGGGTGTGGAGCAAAATTTGGAGTTGGTGCAGAATTTTCGGTTTGGGTGTGGACTCGGTTCAAGATCTTCTGCGGATGGATTATGTTTACAATAAGTCTAAGTGGGTGTAAAAGGTTTTAAGGAGTATTACCATGACGACTTGTTGGTTGATTTGGCATGAACGTAACAAGAAGATCTTCCAAAATTCTATACCCCGAGTGGTGGAGATTGTTGCGAAAGTTAAGGATATTGTTTGGGATGATTGGGTTAAATACCCGTTGTATATGTTGTAATTATGGGGCGTTCCTTGTTTTATAGGCTCGTCTGTTTTTAATGAAGTTTACTTTTCAAAAAAAAAAAAATAGGTGGTGAATGACAAATTGTCCATACCGTAAGGATCTTTATGTAAAGTTATATTCAATCATGTTAAGTGCTCAATCTTCTTCTAGGTCTCGTTAACTGACTATGAGCTTTCAAACTTGAGTAACCCGATCGACGCGATAGGATCACTCATTTTGCTACGTTATAAATCGTTTGCCTTGTCTCTTGGTAGACCTCTCTGCTTCCACGTCTATCTTCGCTGCCATCCCTGATGACTTACTATTACTCGTGATAGCGAAAAATGTAGCAGAGGTCGTCATATGAAGCGAGACTAAAGAGCCACCAAGGGCTTTAATTTAAGAAATTTCAAACGGCTTTGATTTCGGTTTGTTTCTTCGATCTTGAAGATGGCCATTTCTGTTCAAACTCATTTTCGTCATAACCTGGCCTTTCTGTTTGCTAACTGTAAGTGGTTATATATGTTCATCAACATTTAATAATTTTTCATTCGGTATTTTATTTATTATTTATATTTAGTATTCTTATGGTCGTTAACGCTCGTATGATGTTTTATTATGGATCTTTGTTCTTTGCTATAGTCGATCTTCTCATATGTTTATGAATTTGCAAATTAGAGATTGTTGAATTACTCAACAAATGAGATACAAGGATCTTGAGCTATGAATATTACTAATTATTTTAGTGGTAAATATATATAGTTAAGAGAACATATCCAAGGTTAGAGCATTCACAGAAGAGGCTCTATAATCGTGTGAGGGGAGCTCTATATTATATAGAGTGTGTATAAGTGGTTGTGAGTAGAAGAGAGAGAAAATATACAGAGGAGACAGTGTTCATTAGTAAATTTGGAGGAGACACTGTTCACCTTTCATAATTTTTTAATATTTTTAAAAATGGTTGTGAGTAGAGGAAAAAAAAGGTAATGATAAAAGTATAGAATAAGTATTATTAAATAGAAAACGAGAGAGAAATATAGTGATTTTTAGTGTAATTATAGAGATGGAGATGAAGTATTTATTGTGAATGCTCTTAGGACAACATACACTAATTAATACAATAGACACGTTAGTTAATGGTTCAATGTGATTCGGGTTAATTAAATGTGCCACTTTCATATTGTGGATTGAGAGTTTGAAACAAATGATTATCTTGCCCAACTACAATGCATTATATAGTATTATTGTCGTATAAATATAGATTAGATGCATATAAAATGACTATCTTGTCCAACTCAAATGCATTATATATTAAGTACACACACATGAAAAACATACCATATTTTGCTAACAAATATAACATCAATACTTTGCAGCACCCAACCCTCCAATAATCCCAGTCCTTTGCCCAAGCCAGAGCAAACTCATACCCCAATTTTCACACGAGCCCCTAATAACAACACACCTACTAAGACCGATTGGTTGGATGAGGAATGATGGATAACCAATATGGATGATATAATAGAGATGTGCAAGCAGTACGACACAACCTAGCGTTCACTGTCACTAGCCCAAGTGCCATTCTTCATGTTGGTGACTTCATTTAGTGTATTTAACAACTTTTTTTTACCGAAGTTTGAATTTTTTTTTCTACTTCAACTTTTTAATGCTTTCTTGCATCACTATATATTTTTACACTCGCTTTCAATATAAGATGTCTTACTTAATATATATTGTGTTCAGAAGTATTTCTTTTAGTCATTATTCTTTACTTATTTAATGTCTTACTATACTACAATGTCTACACCTATGTCCTACTAAAATTGTACACCATCCGATCATGCATTACACATTATCAATATGTTAATATAACGTGCAACACCAACAAAGTGATTGACAAAACGCAACCACCAAATACAATGCAACCCCGCTGCAACGCGCGGGTTCCTGCTAGTAATGTAAAAAGACCCTTGACATGAAAAGGATAAAAAAGATTTTAAGTTTTTTATCTAAATAAATCATAAATCAATGGATGAGATTAAAAGGGAAAGAATATACGTTGAGTTTCTAAAGAATAAAGGCAAAATACGTATAACCCATAATTGTTGAGTTCCACCCCATTTTTTAAACGTCAATAACTTTTTCATACAATATTTTTTTTAAAAAAAAAATACACCATAAAAACAAGGTTTTTTATATCCTCTTTCATTTGCATACTCTATTGCTATACTTTTTTTAAAATAATTTTTTTTGCTGGGTTGATAATTTGCGTTTTATCATGATACAACTTGTGTTTTTTGTCGGATAACTACAATCTTTTTATCAGGTATAACTTGTGTTTTATCATATATAACTTGCGTTTTTTTTAGGTATAACTTGCATCTTTTTTATCATGTATAACTTGCGTTTTATCAGATATAATTTGCGTTTATCGAATCCGGGCCTTTGAGTTATTAAATGAAGATAGAAACCAATTGGTCTAAGTGACCAGTCGGATGATTATCTGACTGGGAAAATTATAAACTAATTCGATTAATACCCAACCCAAACCTTTCCCAATAATCACATAAATAACCCACCATAACAACAGTCAATCCAAGATTTGTTTTAGTGGTTTTAAAACCTAAACCTAATCGACTAATATGGAGGAAATAATTGGATTATAACACACCAGTAGTGAGGAAAAAGTGAAAAACAGAGCACGGGCAAACAGGTTCGGTTCCGGGTATCCAAACGCGATGAGCAGAGGGATTCGTTTGTGGGTTTCAATGGAATATGGAGCAGGAGGGTATGAGGGATCCTCAATAAAACGCAAGCTATCAACCCAACGATTTTTTTTAAAACTATGGCAATAGGGTATGTAAATGAAAGAGGATAAAAAGTTTGTTTTTATTGCGTATTTTTTTGAAATAAAAAATAATGTCGTATAAAAAGTTATTCACATTTTAAAAATGGGGTTGAAACTTGAAAAAAGTCAACAATTATGGTGATGAACAATAATACTCTTTTGGCTAGTAACATGTGTCAGTCTCTTATTCCTTTTTACCTAACCTTATTTTTACATTATCCTCTCCCTTACCAACAAAAAAAAAGGATAAAAAGTAAAACGTAAAACGTAAATCTTTGAGATTGTCGTCAATCAGATATCTTTTAATTTTGTTTTAAGAATCTAAAAAATAAGAAAAAGATTTGGATATGAAAAACATAGAAAAAACTACTCGTAGATCTTACCAAGTCTGTAACTGACATACTTAGAAACGTTGAAATATTCATGATCAGCCGGACTAAATTTTTTTTTCTTCAGTTGGTTTGTTTAATCGATCGAAACTACAGTAAAATTAGAGAAATAAGAATTAAACCGTTATTCTTTTGTATGTTTGATAAATTATTAGACACACGTTAAAGAAACAAAAGTAACATGGGAATCCTTCTAAAACATTTATACTAAAGATGAACAACACATGCGACTTAAGGGCACATGGGATGAGGGAAGTAAGGTCTAACTTTATCAAGTAAATTAAAGCTTTGGATGAAGGCATGTTTTACGTATTAAGGAATTTATTATTTCTATTGTACATACATATAATCATACATTAACTATGGGGTGAGGTATATAAATAAATTTATCCTTTGGGTGAGGTATAGATAAGTGTTTTTATTAAATCCTTAAACTATTTCTATTTTACATACATTATTTTGGCCTTTTCAACTTATAAAGATCATAGTTAATACGCATGTTACCTACGTGCTGCGTATAATCATACATTTAATGGAGGGAGTGGCATACTGTATGTCCCATCACGTCCTAAGATGACGTGGTATATCACATGTAATATCATACATGATGATATTCTCTATGGCTTTAGTGTATTTTTATACACTATTGATTAGATTAATTTGTATTTTAATATAAACAAATAAATATCATGTTGAAACTTAGAAAGTATACCTTATACATAAATTGAGTACCAAATTATCAAAGCAACCGTGACTATATATATCTTGCGATTGAATTTGGGTTTTAATTATTTTGATTATGTATAAAAAAATTATGGGTTTAGATGTGGAATATACCTATACCCAATTAACCTTACCAATTTATGGTTACGTTGCAATTGACTTTTATCTAGTAAAAAATAAACTGTGTGGTGTTGGGACAATGGGACCACTAGCACAACTTGCAATATGAATATGGATTGATACATGTTATTATATATTTAATTTTATGTCTAATTTCCTTTTAGTATCTGCATAACTTTATTGTATTTGGAAGAAATGATACTAAAAGATTTGGTTTTATGAACTTCATGCGAGTTTGGTAAACATATATACATTTGTTTGACTAAGTCACGCCTTCATTTTTTTTTTTTTATAAATTCAGCAACACTTTATTACTTATTTTATTTTATTTATTGTTATTATTATTAATTTTCTATTATTACTATTTTTTTTGTCGAGCCGGGGGTCTCTCTGGAAGCAATCTCTTTATCCGTAAGAATAAGGGTAAGGTTTGTCTACATCTCACTCTCCCCAGACCCCACTCTTAGCTTTGCTAAGTGTGAGATTTACTGGGTAAGGTTGTTGTTGTAGTGGGCGCTTTTGCCTCTCGTTATGGAGCGTTTTCAACCTCCATAGCGCCCGGAACACCGCCCCCGCCGGCGCTATGGAAGCGTTATGAGGCAAAGGGTTATGTACATAACAAGTGTTATGCACGAGAATCAAGAGCTTGTGACCGTTGCTTTTGAACGTTGAAAGAGATGGATTGTGACCATTGCTTTTGAACGGTTGTTTATAAAAAAAAATGTAAATCAATTATATAACATTTAAACACTTCACACAAACATATTTACACACACATTCAAACACAAACATTCAAATCCAAATATTCAAACACATACCATTCAACACACAAAGATGAATCCTTTCGGTCAAGGTTCCGGTTCTCAATCGTCCGGCGAGCCTAACCAACCCATGGGATGGGTCATCCCAAGTCTTTGGGTCTTCTCAAATGTTCGGGTCATCACAAGCTTGGCAAGATCCAATCTAGGTTCCGGAGACCCAGGAGCCGGAGCCCGAGTGACCAACCGGGTGAAAAAGACGATCCCATAAAAAGAAAGAAACCGAACCTCGCGCGAAAAAAATGTACAACCATGGGACGACGAGGAGTTGTACGTGTTAGCCCGAGCGTGGGTTGACGTTTCGGAGGATCCCATTGTAGCGAACTATCAAAAGAAAGGTGAGTTTTGGAAAAGAATCCGAACAATATTTTTTGTTCTCGTTGGTAGGGGAGAACACTACCGGCCCGCGGATTCAATATCGGGCAAGTGGAGCGATATTAACAGTAAATGCACCAACTTTCAAGCAATTTATCAATGCTGTCGGTACGGTTGGAAATCCGGTCAAAGCGACGGGCATAATTTGAAGGCGGCGTTGGAAGAATATAAAGCCACACATGGGAATTTTCAATACCTGGGGCTTTGGCGGCTGCTACAAGATTGCTCCAAATGGTCTAACGTCCGCCCGACGGTTGGAACTTCTTCATCTAGGGCCAGAAATATGAGGCCTTCAAAGAAGTCCAAGACCTCTGAGTCAACTGATCCTGAAACGCCAACGTCTGACACGCGATACATCGACCTAAACACCAAAGAAAATGAGTTTTTTCCATGGGAGGATGGGCGGAAGAGTTACCCTGTCTGCCCGGTTGAAAGGTTGCTCGAGCTGCCCGGTCGGAGTGTTCGTTAGGGGTGAACGAGTTAAGTCAGGCGTTTTCTGAGATGAACCAACGCCTACAAGACATACGCGACACCGGGGCTCAACGTATCCAAGAAAACCGAGAGGTGGTCGAGCTTATGAGGGATCGACAATTTGAACGCGAATTTGAGTTTTACACGAAGTCGCACGACCACTGATGTGTCGTAAAACACATCTATTCTCTTATGTATTTTTTGTTATAAATGAGTCTTTTGTATATAGTTTTTAGTAGTTTTAGGCGTATATTCGTTTGTTGGCCTATTTTTGTCATTGTATAGATTTTTATTAATTTTTAGTACTTATTTATTTATTTTATATTTTGGTAGGTGTTCATGTGAACGTTGGAGCGTAAACGATGAACTTTGGTCAAGCCAAGAACACCCGAGTGTAGAGCACCGAGTAATAATAATAATAATAATAATAATAAAGAAAAAAAAAAGTCAAGACTTGGGCTCGTGGCCCAAGTCCAAACAATCTAACAAAATCAATTTTGTGGAAAGGCACATTAGACATCGATAGGAACGGCAGAAAACGTTCATTCATTCACAATTGAACAAATCATTAAATCGCACAACCAATAGAAGAACCACACCAAAGCGGTGACGAGCAGACGAGCACGGTAGGAGAAAAGGCCACGGGCACGTTAAAGATCAAGAGCCAACGAGCCTTGGGTTAGGTTTAGTTTTCGTTTATTATTTTTATAGACATGGTTAAAACTATTTTTATTTATTTTGTGATGTTTATAAAGATTATGAGCTAAAACTTTTATGGTTGCTTAGGTTTATGAACTAGACACGTAATTTGCAGTATTTAATGATTTTTGGTTTTTAATTTTGATGTGTAGGATTACATGATTTTAATTTTATTGTTGGATTTGATATATGTGTGTTGGTGTTAATTTTATTTGAGGTTTGTTTATTGGTTTTGTGGAGCTAGGCATGTAGAGATACCCCCTAGGTCTTGAAATCAATCTAGTTCGTCAACTTAGGTTAGCGTGCTAGTATTTGGAGTTGGAGTACGACACAAGTATAACAAACTAATATAATAAATTAACTAAGGCGTGCAGTCCATTCTTGAGGGTGAGAAATCTAACTCGAGTTTGCTAGGTAACTAACTAGGCATTGTTCGGTAGTTGGCAAGCGCTAGGGCGGGAGTCGCTACTTGTCCGTGTTTAGAGTTTTCCTAGGTTTTCTTCAGTAGAGTTTAAGTCTGCTTCATAGTTTGAGGGTTTTAATCCAGGGGAGGTTTTAATCTGATTTCTGTGGGATTTTGGTACGCTAGGGCGATCCGGATCCATTTTAGCATTTCTACACTTGTCCCGCCTTGAGTCTAGTGAGTTATCTTTGACAGGAGGTTTATTAGATAAGAATAGGGTCTCAAGTTAATTACCGGATTCAGGATTTATTGCTAGTGTCTAGGGATTTTACCTAAGTAACCAGCCTTCTTCCTATCTGATTTCTCCAAGTTCTTAGGTTCGTATAAGCATTTTGAGGTTATTTTGTTTATATTTAGTTCCTTCTAAGTTTATAATTAGTAGCTTAAAATACCCCCCATATAAGTATATATTTATTTAGGCTAGTATTCGGTATAGGTTGTGATCTAGAGTTGCATTCGCGTCTTTGGGTTCGATACTCGGTCTTATCTGTTACTACTTTGCGACCGGTACACTTGCCGTGCGTGTGTAGTTTTTAGGTGAGTCGTTTTAATTAGAACTTGTGATATTTTTATATATATATACATTTACACACATCAAGTTTTTGGCGCCGTTGCCGGGGACGCAATTCGCACTCTTGAGAACTTCCCAAACCGTTTGTCTGGTCTTTTAATTTGTAAATAGTTTTTGTTTTTTTTCCTGTACTTATTATTTTTTATTTTTTATTTGTTTTTATTCTTAATATATAATTTTTTTTTAATCATGTGCGAGATCTGCGGAGGACCCCATTTTACCATAAGATGCCCTCATTCATATTCATCGGGGTATTCCACGGATTATTATGCTAACGAGTATTTGCAGCCGCAGCCATATCAGTCATACCAGCCTTCATACCCACAGGCAAACCGGTGGTTTAACCCTGCAACATCTGAGTCACTAGATAGAAGAAAAAGTCGGCATGATTATCTACAAGCTGAGATGTATGAGGATAGGCATGGTGGTAGCTCGTCAGAGTATCCACCTAGCCAACATTTGTATCCACATCCCGATTATCGGGATGTCTCGTCTCACACTAGACCCGATTTTGCCGCCTTAGTTGCTAAACAACAGCTCATGCTCGAGGATATCGATTCTTTGCTATCCAAGCGCACCGACTCTTTGAGGGAACAAGATGCGGCACTTAAAAGGCTAGAGGCTCGGGTGGATGAACTGAAGACCATAATGGACGTTGAAGTCCCACCTCCAGTTCAGCAGGTTTATTTCACAAATGATGACCCAGACGAGATGGTAACATTTACATTACCTGATTGCATTAGGCCCGTTGCTGAAACTGTTTGTCCTTACTCATCTGATTCTGTGCATGATTTAACTGATCCATATGATTCTTTACACTTGTCTTGTGAGGATGATATTTTGCAGGATTCAGGGTTAGAGCCAGAGACCATAATGGACGCCTTAGTCCCACCTTTGGTTCAGCAGGATGAGCAGCCTTGCCAGATCTCTAGTTCAGTAGTATACCCTTGGGAGGCAGATGTCTGGAGTGATGATGAGGAGATAGAAAGGATAGCTTGGGACGCGCATAGGAAAGCCATGATGGAGAAGATAGGGGAGGCTGAGGAAGATATGGATTTTTCAGAATCCACAGGCTGGCTGTTTGAGGAAGAAGTGGTGGAAGAGGAAGACACCACTAACCTGCTTGAAGAAGCAGCTGATGGGGAAGCAGAGTTTGGTGACGAGTTGGTTGATTTGTCAGCCCCAGAAGTGGACAAAAATTTTGAACAAGTGTCACCAAACAAGGAAGATGAGAAAGAAGCAGTGGTGGAAGAAGAAGAACACCACAGCCGGCCCGTGCAGGCATTGGATATTACACTGCTACTAGTGCCACCACCATGGCCACCACCACAGGAGAAGGCGAAGAGGCACCTGGACCGACACAGGGTGAGGGTCAGGAGTTGTAGAGAGAAGCCCCCTGATTAAGTTTAAGTGTGGGGAGGCTCTGTAGAGTTTGTAAATTTATATTTATACCTATTTTTTTTTCTAGCTTTTCATTTTTTTTTTATTTGTGGTCGTTCTTTGGTAGTAGTTTGTAGGTTTTTATCTTTCTATTTTATCTTTGTTTTTTGTGTCTTTGAGTCTGTTCGCAAGTTTACGTGTTTGCTTAGGTGGAGGAAATTTCATCATGAGCGGATCCCCTGTATTATCTTTATATATCTATAATACATTATAAAGGAGGAGTTATGTACAACAAGGTAATTTGCATTTCCGTACAACTTAACAAGCAACATGTACAACATATTTAAGCAAGAAATTTGAGGGTATTATGGGCATAATTGGGACAATTAAGACACTTAAGAGGGTAATATAGACATTTCATCCACCTCCTCCTTTACAATATCAAAAGACTTTTACAATACTACCCCCTTCTTCCATCCATACCCTTCAATCCTTTGCCTTCTTCCTTCATCAATATAGATCATTAACCTCTTGTCCCTTCAAGTTCCGTAACCTTAAGGATCAAATTGAATGAGATTGATTGTGAAATTCAAGTCCTCCTCTTATAACATTCAATTGAAGGCCACATGAACTATCTTGCCTAAAAAAAAATGCTTTTGTAAGAACTATTACTTATTTTACTATTTGCATTTTCTTTGTTTGTTGCACAAAGTTTGCAATGTTTTATATTGTTTTTTTTATTTATGCACCTAGATTTGGACAAGCACATTGCAACAAACAATTTTGACTGCAAATCAAATTGCTGGATTCCCCAAGGTTAGTTTTACATGTCACATAAATTGCTTCTTTTATCATTTATCATTTGTAAAATTTGTGTACTTTCTTTACGTTATAGATACAATGGCGTGCACTTGATGAGATAAATGCTGGTGTATGTGACGGAATGACGTATGAAGAACTAAAGAAGAACATGCCTGAAGAATACGAGTATGTTAAATATGAAATATTCGATTTTTTTTTTTTTTTTTGTAATTTTATACCTTTCCATTCAATGGTCTTTTTTTTAAAGGTCAAGGAAGAAAGACAAACTCAGGTATCGATATCCTCATGGAGAGTCGTATCTCGATGTGATATAAAGGTATTGAATTCAAATACAAGGAAAAATCTCTGTTGAAAATATAGAAAGTAAATAATTAAAGTTTTGGTATTTTAAGCAACGTCAAAAGTTTGGAGTTGTGCATATAACAGGTTGGAGCAGGTTATTATTGAGTTAGAACGACAACGCGCGCTTGTTGTAGTCGTATCTCACCAGGTAAGACAAGGCAACCACAAAATTTTACCTCCACAAATGGGTAAAAAAAACTAAAAATAAAACGGGTTAAACGTGTTTGTAAAGTGTATTTTAATACATGTGTATGTATCAATATAGCTTTTGAATAATATTTAGGGCATTAGTTTTTTATTAACATTTTTAAATCAAATGAATATTATTTTTGGTGGGCGTGGCCCAAACCGTATGTAAATTACCTGTTACCCAACTCATCCATTGAAAGATTTGTGCAATGCAAACATGGGTTTAATGAATTTGTGCATTGCAGGCTGTTATAAGAGCTTTATATGCCTATTTTGCTGATATGTCAATTAAAGAAATTTAACACATAGAGGTAAACAACAAAACATTAGATCAATCTTTTCGGTCTTTTAATCTTTGAAAACACGTTAACACGTTTGAATATCGGGAATTTCAGATGCCGCTTCATAGGAAGTTCTGGTACCAAAAAAAAATACTGACTATATTTTCCTCGCGTAACGAACCCGCTGCAACGCGCGGGCATTACCACTAGTATTTTATGAGTGGGGGTTTTGGTAAAGGTTTGGGTAATAAGAGAATTTTTATTAAAAAAATAAAAAATTATTAACTTTCTGTGAAAAAAGATTTTTCACGTAATGTGAGGAGTCTGGGCTGACCTGTTCGCCTTATGCGACCGGCTATTACCCCGGAAAGTTATATTTTTTCTCTTGCAACGCGTGTTGTGATCACCAGTGTCCTTCACGTTGAGCTGGAACCCGATTTTTTTTTCTTTTTTCTACCCATTTGGTTCTACCACCATCACCGCCATTTTGCCAAGCAGGTACGTCTTCTTGTTTGTTGTTATATTATGAGTCTAAGTTAGTAGTTTGAGTCTTTTTATTTTTGTGTGGTTCGGTATTATGCTCGGGTTTGTTTGTTTTGTTTTGCGCAGGTTTGGATTGCACCACCCGTACTCAATCTCCATTCGGGTGATTCTGGAGCTGTACGTTATATTGAAGCAACCCGAGAGTTTACTAGTGTGTCAGAGCCGATCGCGACCAAAATGCTATACGATCGAGCTGGATTGGACTAGAGCTTACGAAGAAAAATTAACCAGCTAAGTCCTTTTCAATTTGCCCTCGTTTTTTTTTTCATTTTTGTATTCGGAATTTTTTTTTTATTTTTATTTTGAGTCGTTTTCTATTCCTACATTGAGGGCAATGTAGAGTTTAAGTGTGGGGATGGGAAACAGTCGTTTGAGTAGTTTGTATATTAAGTCGTTTGAGAAAAAAAAAAAAAAAGTCCCTGATTTTGAAGTTTGCATTATATAAAATATGGAAAATGATAGGTAAAGTTAGGTGTCCGGTTTTCAAATAGTATGTATAATAAGAGATTAAAATTGATTGAAAACGTGTCTGATTTGGGATATGTGGGTAGGCTCGGCCGGTAGAAAGGTTTCCTTAGAAAAGTAATAAATTAATTATGTTAGGCTATTTTGTGGGTTCTCATCTAGGAGAAACGGGGAGACCAAAACCGCCAAAAATAGTATAAGAAGCACCGTTATAAGTAGAAAACCGTTAGAATTTCTAATCACTTAAAAAAAAATTAGAAATCAAAGCAAAAATGCTGAAGCTTAAGGTGCCTGGCCACTGGGATAGCGACTTGGATTGGTCACACCCTCTGAGTTAAGTATGCTGAGATGAAAAAAAAAAATGCTGAAGCTTAAGGTGCCTGGCCACTGGGATAGCGACTTGGATTGGTCACACCCTCTGAGTTAAGTATGCTGAGATGAAAAAAAAATGATTTTAAATTCTCTTGGTTTTCTACATAAGACGGTTGGGAAATGGTCAATTGGTCGTTCCTTTAGCTTCATAAGCTTGAGGCGGGATTAGGATGAACTGTGGCTTCCTTCGAGTGAGACCCTAGATAGACTAATCAACATGAACTTAACATAAATAAAAAGGGGCTTGGAAACCGGTGTGGGTTTAAGAGGATCAATATACCTGCAATCGCAATCAACACGTTAGTAGATTATTAATTAAGTAACCTATGTTTTGAAACTGGATGTAAACCTAACTGTGATTCCATAGCATAATTCTTTTTCAGGGACGAAAAAGAGTCAAGTGTGGGGATGTTTGATATGTCGTAAAACACATATATTCTCTTATGTATTTTTTGTTATAAATGAGTCTTTTGTATATAGTTTTTAGTAGTTTTAGGCGTGTATTCGTTTGTTGGCCTATTTTTGTCATTGTATAGATTTTTATTAATTTTTAGTACTTATTTATTTATTTTATATTTTGGTAGGTGTTCGTGTGAACATTGGAGCGTAAACGATGAACTTTGTTCAAGCCAAGAACACCCGAGTGTAGAGCACCGAATAGTAATAATAATAATAATAATAATAATAATAATAATAATAATAAAGAAAAAAAATAGTCAAGACTTGGGCTCGTGGCCCAAGTCCAAACAATCTAACAAAATCAATTTTGTGGAAAGGCACATTAGACATCGATAGGAACGGCAGAAAACATTCATTCATTCACAATTGAACAAATCATTAAATCGCACAACCAATAGAAGAACCACACCAAAGCGATGACGAGCAGACGAGCACGGTAGGAGAAAAGGCCACGGGCACGTTAAAGATCAAGAGCCAACGAGCCTTGGGTTAGGTTTAGTTTTCGTTTATTATTTTTATAGACATGGTTAAAACTATTTTTATTTATTTTGTGATGTTTATAAAGATTATGAGCTAAAACTTTTATGGTTGCTTAGGTTTATGAACTAGACACGTAATTTGCAGTATTTAATGATTTTTGGTTTTTAATTTTGATGTGTAGGATTACATGATTTTAATTTTATTGTTGGATTTGATATATGTGTGTTGGTGTTAATTTTATTTGAGGTTTGTTTATTGGTTTTGTGGAGCTAGGCATGTAGAGATACCCCCTAGGTCTTGAAATCAATCTAGTTCGTCAACTTAGGTTAGCGTGCTAGTATTTGGAGTTGGAGTACGACACAAGTATAACAAACTAATATAATAAATTAACTAAGGCGTGCAGTCCATTCTTGAGGGTGAGAAATCTAACTCGAGTTTGCTAGGTAACTAACTAGGCATTGTTCGGTAGTTGGCAAGCGCTAGGGCGGGAGTCGCTACTTGTCCGTGTTTAGAGTTTTCCTAGGTTTTCTTCAGTAGAGTTTAAGTCTGCTTCATAGTTTGAGGGTTTTAATCCAGGAGAGGTTTTAATCTGATTTCTGTGGGATTTTGGTACGCTAGGGCGATCCGGATCCATTTTAGCATTTCTACACTTGTCCCGCCTTGAGTCTAGTGAGCTATCTTTGACAGGAGGTTTATTAGATAAGAATAGGGTCTCAAGTTAATTACCGGATTCAGGATTTATTGCTAGTGTCTAGGGATTTTACCTAAGTAACCAGCCTTCTTCCTATCTGATTTCTCCAAGTTCTTAGGTTCGTATAAGCATTTTGAGGTTATTTTGTTTATATTTAGTTCCTTCTAAGTTTATAATTAGTAGCTTAAAATACCCCCCATATAAGTATATATTTATTTAGGCTAGTATTCGGTATAGGTTGTGATCTAGAGTTGCATTCGCGTCTTTGGGTTCGATACTCGGTCTTATCTGTTTACTACTTTGCGACCGGTACACTTGCCGTGCGTGTGTAGTTTTTAGGTGAGTCGTTTTAATTAGAACTTGTGATATTTTTATATATATATACATTTACACACATCAACCACCTAACCGGCAAAACATTGAAACTGTGTTTGAAACGCAAGGCCCAAATCGAGAATAAATATAATCTATGAGTATTTGTAATTTTTATATTAGTATTTGTAATTTTTATATTAGTATTTGTAACTTTTTTTTAGTATTTCTATTTTTTTAGTCACAAGCATTCGTGTCCATGGTATCTACACCAATACACATCAATGCTCGTGCTTATGTAATCGTCACAAACACATATATACACCATATATCTACACACGTGTATATGCATAGGCATATACCTACATGCGTACATCATTGCTTATACATATTCCTATAAATCAAAGCATACGTACACATTCCTACATAATACATATGCATATATTTATATAAAATGAGACACATGTGCATTCAGACATACATATATACATTCACCCGTACACATACACGCCTATATACATACATATTTCCATGTGACACGCATACTATCTAGTTTCTAGTTGTTTAAGTAACTCTAATTTGTTAGGAGGTGATCCATAAACTTGGGTGAATTAGGTAAAGCTTGAAATAAAAGAAAGGTCCTAGTTTTATACCTGTTGGCCGAATAAGAAGGAATGGAGTGTGGGTAAAATGGTCCGCTACTCTAGTAAGATGTGGATCACCTTGGAGATGAACTCTAGGGACTTGGATCGGTCGCTAGTGGCTCAAAAAAGCGTGTCGAGTAGGGGGTGTTTGGGCCGAAAGTTTTAGGAGTGGGGAGGAAGTTATGCTTAATCAAATGGCGGTGTGAGTTGAAGTGGTGGTGGTGGTGCGGTTTATATAGGCTGAAGGGGGGGGGGGGAGTGTCCAAAATGGGTTAGTCAACTAGTGAATCCATGTGCTTAAAAGAAAATTTCCATTTTTATGTTTAGTCTTATATAACTATCCTTTTTATAATGTGACAAATCTAGATTTGATTAGGACTAAAGGTGATAGTTAACTTATTGTCATGGGATTAGGAAACATAGAGGTGACTATTGAGTGTGGGCAAAAGGGATGGAAAGGTGTTGGCTGGTTGTTTCGGTTGTGATACCCCACAATTTCAGATTCTCACTTTAACTAAACTCTAGTTACATTCCTTGCATTCTACTTAACTAGGGTTAGCTAGATAGGTCACACGTCGCACAATTATAGGTTAATAACTTCATGAAGTGGTCATTCGGGGAATTACCATACTATATACATGAGTAGTGAACCTCGGACGTTGGTGAACAGTGAAATTAGATAATTGTGAATTAAGTGATTAAGGTTGATTGCAATTACGTGCTTCTATGAAACTCTGTGAAACTATGTGCAAACTATATGTGATTACGTGAACTTAAACCGAAAACGTTATTAAAAATCGTAATGGGTGGACCATTAGGATGGTTGGGGTCTTAACACATGGGGTTACACTTGTTATGGTCCAAAATAGCGAAAACATCGAAGAAAACACGCGATACAACGAAGCAGGCCACCCGGAGCGGGCCGGGGAGGAGTGAGCGGCCGCGCGCAGGGTTCTGACGCAATATAACCGACTTAAATCACTATTTAAGCAATGTTACGCCTCTTGTATCCCCTAAACTCAACCCTAATCTCCCCCTACTGCCTAGTTACGAAAATATTAACTCTTAACACCTGCTAAGGCTCAAGAACATCGATCGGGAAGCTTGGAGAGCAATCGGTTGATAGTTTTGAAGTGCTTGCGGTATAATATTCAATATATTGTGTTTTAATCTTCTTTAATATGTTTTTAAACATCATAAAAAAGTTTATCCAGGTCTGAAACGTTTTCATAAAGATTAAAACTTGTCATTCATAAAGATTAAAGGGCTTAAACATGATGTTATGCGATGGTTATTATATGTATTGCATGAGTTGGTATGTTCTTGATGTTTTAGACTTCTAGGGTTTATGATTGTTGCTACAACAAGGAAAATGACCGGGATTATGTTAAGAGATGTTATTGGTTATGTATGTGTTAGGTTTAGAGGGTCCTAGAGCTCCTGGAAGGGACCTGCACAAGGTAACAGACACCGTTAGCCTTAACGCAGGAGGGGGTCTCCTGCGTTTGGACTCCGGCGTGAGAATAAGTATATCTTCGATTGGTGTTGGGAAATAATGAATTAGAGATAAGAGTAAAGAGAAGAAGTGTGGAGTGAATGTGTAGAATGACAACCCAAGGGTCTCCTTATTTAGGCAGTGGAATTCTGCCCATGAGCTCCCTTAAGGTAGCCCTCCTACTATACCTGGTAAAGATTGACTCTCTATATGCTCCCTGCAGTGAGACCTAGCCCATTTGGTATGTTTTCAGCTTTTACTATTCCCTAGGTCTTGCTTGGAGCTATGTGATGGTTTTTTCTTGACCATAGTAAGAAGCCAAAATACCTTTTTATGTTTCCAATAAGTTTTATTGTTCACTTTCTGCTGTATAGTTACCGTATGGCAGCTACGCTGCCTTATATTAGCTGTTCAGCTCCATTAAGTCAGGCAAACCTTAACACTTTACATTACTTTATTTTTTTGACAAGGGACTAAAGCATTTTTTTGACGTGGTCGTTTTAGGACCCACGTCATCAGCCCCCAGTCATAAGCATTTGTAAAGAAGTTATAAGTGCTTGTGACTTGTAAATTATCCGGCTCCTTGGTGGAAATATTAGCCATTCTTACTTTGGTATCGAGGAGCGTATTAAATTCCAGGCTCCCCTTTGGGAGCATGGTACTTATCGTGTGTCCTCACCAATTTAATGTAAGTTTTTGGCCTTTTGCCTCATGACTTCCTTTTTGAATAATATAAATGGTCATAATTGTTTCTCGGGAGCAGCTTCATGTCCTATCTGCTGCTGCAGACTACCCTTGATTTGATGGGTGCCTAGACTAACATCATGCAAGTGGGACAGCTGTGAGGCGGTTACTTCCTCGGTAACCGTCCTTAGTCATTAATTCAAATTTTAAATTCCTATAAAGTTTGCAACTTTTCATTAATCCCCCATTTCCTTCCCTCTTTAGTAAAATCTTTCTCTCTCACCCACGATCTTCACTCGTCGGCGTTTCCTATTTTCCTCCTTTATATTTGGTAAGTAACTTCCTTCATCCTCATACGTGCTTTCATTATGTCTAAAAATGATCTTTCCTCCCAGTTCACTCGTTTATCTAAACCCGATGCCGAACGGTTTTGCACCGAGATTGGTATTCTCCTGTCCATCGAACCCGTTGTCTCGAAGGGGAAAAATCCAGTGACCACTGTTCCGGTAGGGAAGATAGTCGTGTATACCCATCAGTTCGATCAGGGTAACCTTCGGTACCCCTTTTCTAACTTCTTTCTTAATGTTCTTGAGTATCATCAACTCTCGCTTGACCAGTTATGCCCCTTCGGCATTGCTCGAATTTTACACTTCGAGATTGTATGACATTGCCTTGGATATGAGCCTTCCTTGGCCATGTATCTTCGCTTTTTCACGCTAGCCAAGAATGGGAACTGCTTTACCATTGAAAAGACCCAATGTGAACCAGCCCTAATTTCCAGTGTCATAGGGCTTGTCTCTACTTGGAAAGACAAGTTCTTCTTTCTTAACTATGATTTCCTTCCTTTCAAAGCTCCTAGGAGATCTTCTGAAGTTCCCCTGAATGATAAGGAGCCTGATCCTAACACCCTTGATCAGGAATTGTTGGAAAAACTTCGTGCCTTTCCCACTCGACTCCATACTTTCCTTGAGGATTTCTTAGTCATTATGGGTTTGATACTAATTGGGATGATCCGGAGACCGAACCGGTGATATATCATGGTGGGGAGGGTATGTGTTGTTGTGACTTTCTTTCCTTTACCCATCCTTCTTTGCTTGTTTCTTACCTGGCTGTCTTTTCTTTTTGCAGAGATGAGTACCCTCGATTTTCTCGCGTTGGATGATATTTCTGATGTCAAGTTCAAGGTTCGTGCTTCAAGTGAAGGGAAGAACGTGGTAGTGAGGACCGAGCATGTCCGTTTCAAATGGGAGTATACCAGCATTATTTCGTCAACCTCAACCGTTGCAGAGCCTTCTGTGAAGAAGGCAGTCACTGTTCGTCGCTCCAATAAGAGACTGCAGACTGCTTCTTCTGCTCAGGGGAACACATCTGCCATTCCCTTGGTTCTGGAGGATGAGAATGAAGATTCCTCAATAATAGCCTATGCTATGGATTTCGCACCTGCTTCAGGGAAAGGGAAGCTTACGCTATCCTCCCCTAAGAAGGATGATGTTGTGTTTAAAAAGCCGAAGGATGTTGTAGTTGAGAGTGGGAAACAGGAGTTTTGTTATTGCAGGATGAGGGAGGTGAGAGCTCTAAGGCAGATGCCGATGTTGCTGGTGACCCTTCTGCACAACAGGGTCATGGTGAGGGGATTTTTGTGCCGAAGTGGGATGTGAAGAGTAGTGATGTTCTGAAGAAAGCTTCCGTTTGTCGTGATCTGATCGATAATTGCATTCCTGATGCTGAAAGGGCAATACACAAAGAGTGGTTGGATCGTGACGTCATGAAGAAGATGTATTATCACTTTGGGCAGTTCTTGTCTTTGTTACCGGATGGGATGGCCAGATGGGGCGAGTTGATGTTTTGCCGGGAACAGGTTGAGACTTTCTATGAGGAGCATGAAGCTGAGCTGGTGAAGGTGAAGGAGGAATTGGCACGTTATGTTGCTAGAAAGAAGGATTTGGTACATGAGTTGGCTGTGTCAAGGAATCAACTTGGGTTGGAGAAAGAGAAGTTTGATATGTTTAGAGGGTTGAATGAGGAGAAAGAGAAAGTTGCTGAGGAGAGGCAAGGGTTGGCTCGGGCCCGTGAAGCTGTTAAGCAGGAACAAGTGGCGATAGAAAAGGTTGGTTTGGAGCTTCGGGCCCAGGTTGATCGTCTGACCAAGGAGAAGGAGTGGTTGATATCTAAAGGTGGGGCACGCTTTGTCAGCAACCTTTTGCATTCCCAGGAGTTTAACGCTCCTCTTGCTGATATTAATGCAAAGGCTATAGTCTATGGCCATCACGGGGGAATACAGGTTGGCTTCAAGGCGGCAGAGGAGGGTCAGAAGCCCGGGGATCTTCCATCCTTTAAACCTTCTTCCAGGACTGAATTTATTGATGCAGTGAAAGCGATGGAGCTCTCCACTTATCCTTACATTTCTGCCATCACTAAGGCTTCTCAGCAGCCTCTTAGCTTCCTGCAAGACTTGGAGCTGGATGGTTTGAAGTACGATGTGGCCAACGAGGTTTTCCAGTCCTATGTGTCCAAGAGGCCTCTCAAGATCATCCTTGAGGGAGGTATTGGTGGGGAAGGTAGTTCGAAACACTTTAAACCTGTTGGATCGTCCGAGGTTCCACACTTGGAGCAGGTATTTGAGAGTCCCACCCCACTTCAAGCCTTTGAGGTTGATTCTACCCCTCCCTCTGTCGAAGATGATCCGTTTGTTGGCCTGGACACTGATGGCCTGTATGAAGATGTTGGTAACAAGACCCTAGCTTCCCCCGGTGAAGGTGATGCCACCAAGGAAGCTGAAGACTCTTCTACCCCCTGATCTAGTTGTGCTTAAATTTTCTTTTGTAATGAACTTTTAGTTGTTAACCTTAGGGGCTTTTTAAGACTTTTATTGGAAATGCTCCCCCACTAGGGGTGATGCTCTTTTGTGTTTAATGCTTGGTTGTTTTTAGTGTGTTACTTGTCATGTGTTGTGTTTGCAATATCCTTAACCTTTCACATAGAGTTGAATGCTGCAGTCATCCAGCCCAAGTTACTTAGCCAGGGAGCCGATGCAATCCTTACCCTATCAGCTTGCTTGTTTTTAACCTTATTCAATGGTTGCTATATAGATGTTCGTTTTTATTATATTTTTATGTGAACATGTATGAGTTGTCTTGGTGTGAGCAGCTCACCCTCTTTCATGGGTTTAGGTTTTTCCTTTAGGAGTTGTCCCATGGAGTTGTGGATTGTATTAGGAACTCACCCTGTATACAGAAAGGTTACTAGCCTTGTTTCCTGTTGAGCGGTTGTGGCCTGGGAGCTCATCCCCGTTTCATGGGTAGGTATAGCGCCGGATCCCATGAAGCCTTGTTAGGAGGGGCTCACCCTTTGATAAGATAAGTGACAGGTAAATTGTTCTTAAAACAAAGTTCTTTTCATTAGTCATAACTTTTGGATTACATAGTGGCATTACCACCAATTAAACATAAAATCATCTCAAGTATTGTCACTCCAATGTCTTGGGACCATCTTTCCGTTGGGGTCAGCTAGCTTGTAGGATTCCCCTTTGTGAGCCTCCTTGATGACATAGGGGCCCTCTCATCGGGGACCTAGATTGCCACACTTTGCTGCTTGCTGGCTTCATTGCACCTTAACACAAGATCCCCTGGTCTGAAGACCTCCTTTCGAACCCTTGTGTTGTAGTAGGCTTCCAGCTTCTTTTTGTATCTAGCCTCCCTGATGAAGGCTTGGTCCCTTGTTTCTTCCAGGAGGTCCAGGTTGAGCAGTACCTCCTCGTCATTGTGTTGTGAGTTTTTGCCAAAACTTCTCCTTGAGCTTACCCCAATTCTGCAGGTATGACAGCTTCGCATCCCAAGACAAGGTTGTAGGGCGTCCTTTGGTGTCTAGTCTTTTCCATAGTTCTTATTGCCCATAACACACTTGGGAGCTCATCATTTCTTGCCATATCTTCTCAGCCTTGTTTTGATTCCCTCGACAATGCTTCTATTCAAGCATTCAACCTGCCCATTGGACTGGGGGTAAGCTACTGTGCTGAATACTTGCTTGATGCCTAGCTTGGAGCACCAGCTGCTGAATGGCTTGTGGGCGAATTGCTTTCCGTTGTCCGTGACGATTTCTCCTGGTAGCCCATATCTGCAAATTACCTGTTCCCACACGAAGTTCATCACATGCTTCCCGGATATGGTAGCCAATGGCCTGACCTCTGGCCACTTGGTGAAATAATCGACGGCTACGAGAAGGAACTTCAGCTTTCCCGAGGCTTGTGGGAAGGGACCCACTATGTCCATCCCCCACTTATAGAAGGGCCAGGCAGAGACGATGGGTACAAGATCATGCTTTGGGTTGGTCTTCACCGGTGTTTGCAATTGGCATGCTTCACATTTGCGAATTGTCTCGAATGCATCTTTGTGCATAGTTGGCCAATAATAGCCAAGATTCATTAACTTTGAAACAACAACACAAGGTCTTGCATGCATGCCACAAATCCCTTCATGTATCTCCCTGATGAGATAATTTCTTTGATTAGGGCCTACACACCTGAGTAGGGGTGCCAAATAGGCCTTCTTGTAGAGCTTATCATCTTCAATCATGTATTGCCTTGCTTTGATGACCAACTTCTTTGCTTCTTTCTCATCATCTGGAAGCTTCAATTCCTTAAGGTAGGACACAATGGGAGTCATCCATGTGGATTCTGTTTCGATGACAACATCTTGCACATCTTTGTCGTCAATGGATGGTTATCGGAGCACCTCAACCAAGACCTTCTTAGTTAGGTGACCAAACCTTAGGGAAACCAATTTGCTCAAGGCATCAGCCGGTTTATTTTTGGTCCTTGACAATTGCTCAAGTGCGAAAGCTTCGAACTCCTTGATGAGCTCTTTAACCTTATCTTTGTACTTGATCATTAAAGGCTCCTTAGCCGTGTACCCTCCATTTACTTGTTTGACCACCAGATTGGAATCAACGAACACCTTTAGTTCTCGAACCTTCATACTTTTTGCCAATCTTAAGCCAACCAGCAAGGCCTCGTATTCAGCAACATTGTTAGTGCAGGGGAAGTCGAGACAGAGCGCATAAGTGTATTCAGTTCCGTGGGGGTCCCTGATGACAAGACCAGCCCTAGAACCCTCTACACTTAAGGCTCCGTCAATAAAGAGACACCACTTCCCTTTGAGGTCAAGCCATTCCTCCTCGACCTCATTCATTTCTTCTTCTATCTGCTAGATGGGTAACTCAGTGAGGAAGTCAGCAAATACTTGTCCTTTGTAGGCCCTCCTGGGCACGTATTCTATCTTGTGCTCCCCTAAGCCAACAGCCCATTTCGCCAACCTCCCCGAATCTTCAGGTTTTTCTAGGATAGAACGTATAGGTTGGCCAGTTACGACTTTCATTGGGTGAGCATGGAAATATCGTCTAAGCCTCTTGGCAGTGTGCACAAGTGCTAGCACCAGCTTCTCTATGGGAGCATAATTGATTTCAGCATCTTTGAGGGCCCGGCTGACAAAGTAGACAGAAATTTGCTCTTTCCCTTAGTCAACCAGGAGGACTAAGCTGACTGCTTCTGATCCTGCAGACAAGTAAACTATTATTAGTTCCCCCTTTTCAGGTGTGGCCATTTCTGGCAACGATGCTATGTGTTTTTTAAGCTCAAGGAAGACAGCTTCTGCCTCTACCGTCCAACGAAAATTTTTCTTGTCAACACAGTTTTTGAGTGTTTTAAAGAAAGGTAAGGATTTTTCCGCGGACTTGGGCAAGAAACGTTTCAAAGCAGTAATTTTACCATTGAGGCTCTGCACTTCCTTCTTTGTGGCAAGCGACTTGATGTCTAGGACAGCCTGAATCTTGCTCAGATTAGCCTTGATACTTTGCTTCCCCACTATATGGCCAAGGAATTTACCCTCCTCAAACCCAAAGGAACATTTTACTGGATTGAGCTTCATTTTTATTCCTCAGAGGTTATGGAAGGTTTCCTGGATGTCTTGGATCATGGCTTTCCCAGACTTGCTCTTGATGACCAAGTCGTCTACGTAGGCTTCCATATTCTTCCCAATCTGTTTTGAGAAGGCTTGATCTACCAGACGTTGGTAAGTTGCCCGTGCATTTTTCAACCCAAAGGGCATCATTTTGTAGCAAAAGATCCCCTTGTCGGTATGGAAGGCTGTCTTTTCTTTGTCTTCCGGTTTCATTTGTATTTGATGATATCCCTTGTAGGCGTCCAATAATCACTTGTATTGAAAACCTGTGAGGGAATCTACCTTCCAATCAATTTCGGGCAAGGGATAGCAGTCTTTAGGGCAGGCCTTGTTAAGATCCTTGAAATCCACACACATCCTCCAAGTTCCATCTTGCTTTGCCACCATAACTGGGTTGGAAACCCAAGAATGGTACTGGACCTCCCTTATGATGCCAGCTTCTACTAACTTTGAGACCTCTTGACAAGCCTCCTGGCTCCTAACCGGGGCCAAGATTCTCTTCTTCTAGACGATCGGCTTGTAGGAGGGAGCTATGTTTAATGCATGCTCAGCAAGGCTTCTTGGGACTCCAGTCATATCTCCTGAGCACCAAGCAAACACGTCTTTACTTTCCTGCAAAAGATTAGTTAGTTTAATCATGATCCCTTCAGGGAGCTGGTTGTTAACTTTGATGGTCTGCTCCGGGTAGGCAGGATTTATGCTGACTTCCCGGACAGGATCACAAGTTGATGTTTCTGCCTCCCTGAGGTCTCTGGCTTCTTTTACAGTGGCTATAAGCAAGCCTTCGGCTTAGGGTTTGAGCGTGGCAATCCTGTTGGGAGTGGGAAGCTTCATTAGCCATGTGTTGTTGAGACTACGACTCCAAAAGTAGCGATGCCCATCCTTCCGATAAGGACGTTGTAACTGGATGGGTACCTGATCACGGAGAATGTCAGTTCTTCTGTTTTGTCCAAGTCTCCATCTCTGAAACAGACGCTCAGGGTGAGCTTCCCTAAGGGATGTACACGCTCCCCATAGAAACCCACCAAGGAAGTGTCTGATGGCTTGAGTTTGGCCTTGATTTCTGGACTCAATGATTCGACGCATCATTCATACATCACCTCCGATGAGGCACCACAATCCATGTGCACCCTATCCACTGGGAAACCATCCAATTCTGCTTCTACTATCACCGGGGTGACAATCAACTCGTCTGGAGCAGGGGGAGGCAGATGTATTGTTTGTTCCAAGGCTCGGTACGGGGCCTTTTGGTCTATTGACTCCCTTCCTGCCTGATCATGTTGACATCCTTATCTCTTTTTCCGTCATCCTTCCTTCCCTTGATGTCCTTGATTAGGTGAGCCAGCTCACCGGACTTCACAGCCTCCTCTATCCACTTTTTCAGCTGGTAGCAATCGTTAGTGTGGTGCCCCGTATCATTGTGGAAGGCATAGTGTTTACTAGCGTCTCTCCTGTTAGCTGGTTTGGATAAAGGTCTTGGAGGGCGGAAGGAGTAGTTGACCTCCTCAGTTGAGAGTATTTCTTGAGGTGTCTTAGTAAGGACGGTAAATACTTGTTTCTCTTTATCATGGTACCTCCCTGGTCTGGGAGACCTTCTTCGTTCCTCATTCCTTCGGGATTCAAATGACCTGTCGGATCGTCTTTCATTATAAGGCTGGAAACCAGGTCTTCGAGAGCTGGACAGGGTGTCTCTCCAGCTTCCCTTATCCCGTTTCTTGGAGTCCTGCCTACTGAGAGCTTTCTCTCCCCTGAGGTAGGCTTCTGCTATTTCAAAGGCTTCCTCCATGGTTTGAGGAACATCTTCATGAAATCTCCTTAAAAGCTTCTTGGGCCGAATGGCACCCATTAAGCCTGACACTCTAATTTTCTCTGTGGCTCCACTGTATTGTAAACCTTCCCTTTTGTATCTTTCGATGAAGGTTCGAAGATCCTCATGTTCCCCCTGCTGGATCTGGTGCAGGATTGCAGCATTTGTGGTACATTTTATCAGGGGGTTGAAGTTTGACGTGAAACTTCTCCTCAACTCATCGAAAGACGTAATGCTCCGAGGAGGGAGGCCACAAAACCATAGGCGAGCTTGTCCTACTAGAGTTTGCATGAACATGTGGCAGCACTCAGCGTTGTTCCATTTTTCTACAGTTGCTGCGCCAGAGAAGACATTCAAGTGGTCATCTGGATCTTCAGTCCCATCGTACGTTTTTACATTAGCCGGCATCTTGATCTTGTTGGGGAAGTCAAAATGGGCTATGTGTTCAGCAAAACATTCAAGGGATTTGGGACGATAAGGCTCTGAAAGGGTAGCTTCTACTCTTGGCTCTGTCACATGGGGGATGACAGGAGGTTGGGAGGTTGCCGGACCTAGGTTCTCAGGAAGAGACGTTCATGTTACTTGGTTTAGGGGAGGTGGAACCTGCCATGGGTGACCTCCTAGCCAAACGGAGAAGTACGACGGCATGTAAGGTGAGTACTGTGTGTGCAGATAGCTTGGGTACACCGTTCCCATAGAGAAGACATGTCCGCCAGCAGGACAACTGAATCCCATTAGAGAAGTGGCGACTACACTTCTGGCCAAGGGTAAAACCTCAAAGCTTCCCCATAGGAGAAGGGTGTTGAAGCAGGTTGAAGAGCCTGCGTGGCTTCCAATAGCTGTTCTACCATATACTCTTGGGCCCCGGGGGTGAGTACGGAATGGCTAGGGCCTACACCGGAAAGGATTCCTCCCTGATCATGCAGGTAAGGGTGAGGATTTTTGTTGAGGCGTCTAGTGACCGGCGAGGTAGTAGTTCCGACTACTGGAGGTCCAGGTGAGAGGGTAACAGTTGGTTCTTCGTCATAAGACAACCTGACTCTTACGCCTCGGGACCTTTCCTCCCGTACATAGCCATTCAGGAGGTCTCAGAGTTGCAAGAAATTTCTCCGTACTCCCTCCGGGATAATGTCCATACGTTATATGGGTAATAGCACGTTATCTCCAGGGGACGAGTTAAAAGCTCACGAGGACTGTGGAGTCCGGAAGTCAGGCATGTCCCCCAGAGACGGTTCGACGTGTGGTCTGTCCGTTCCAGGTGTTTCTCGCCCAGTGACGTCACCGGAAGTGTGACTGCTGGCCGGAGTTTCAGAGGGACCCTCGTTTGGGTGGTTATCTCCACCGGTCATCACAAAAAATGGTTACTTAGGAACAAATGGGACTGTAGAAACTTCCGACAGATTTGTTCAAGGTAGAGACAGCCCCACGGTGGGTGCCACTTGTTGCTACAATAAGGAAAATGACCGGGATTAGGTTAAGAGATGTTATTGGTTATGTATGTGTTAGGTTTAGAGGGTCCTGGAGCTCCTGGAAGGGACCAGCACAAGATAACATACACCGTTAGCATTAATGCAGGAGGGGGTCTCCTGCGTGAGTATAAGTATATATTCGATTGGAGTAGGGAAATAATCAATTAGAGAGTGTAAGAGTAAAGAGAAGAAGTGAGGAGTGAATGTGTAGAATGACAACCCAAGGGTCTCCTTATATAGGCAGTGGAATTATGCCTAGGAGCTCCCTTATGGTAGCCCTCCTACTATACCTGGTAAAGATTAACTCTCTATATGCTCCCTACAGTGAGACTTAGCCCATTTGGCATGTTTTCAGCCTTAACTATTCCCCAGGTCTTGCTTGGAGCTGTGTGATGGTTTTGTCTTGACCATAGTAAGAAGCCAAAATACCTTTTCATGTTTCCAATAAGTTTTACTATTCACTTTCTGCTGTATAGTTACCGTATGGCAGCTATGCTACCTTATATTAGCTGTTCAGCTCCATTAAGTCAGGCAAACCTTAACACTTTACATTACTTTATTTTTTTGACAAGGGACTAAACGTGGCCGTTTTAGGACCCACGTCATCAATGATTGTTGATGTATCTTTTAAGTTTTGATCAGATTTGGGTCTTATTAATGTTGTATGATGATTTTAGGGTGTTATGGATTGATAATATGCAACTAGGGTTTGATATAGTTGATAATATTAAATGATTAAAATCTGGACAGAATCTGAATGTCGACTTGTAGGGTCTGTTATGTGGCTTGCAAGTAATTATTTTGATCGATTCTTTACATGAGTCTATTGTACATGGTCTTCGCTTTTTAGAATGGGAAAAATCATCTGATTTGGATGTTGTTTGATAAGTTTTTGGAATTTTCTTTGATTAAAGGTCATGTCAGATTTTCGGATTAATAAACTGGGTCAACTGTAAACAATCATAACTTGAGTTTTACAAAGAATTAAGTTATGAAATTTGGACGGTAGGTCAAAATTGGAATAACTTGGCTTTTACAAGTGGATTCATCCCGTTTGGATGAATACCCGATTTTTGGGAATTGTTCTACTAATCTGATCTATTGTGTGTATTTTCTGGACATAGTTGTGTTGCGTGATTTTTCATAATTTTTTTCATGGTTTTATCATGAACTAAAAATGTGGACTTGTCCAGTAGATCCCCTGGAATATTTAGTAAAATTTTGGGAGTCTAATTCACTGGATAAGTATTTTTAATAAATTAGTTTTCACGGCGCATAATCTGTCCTAAAAACGCAGATTGTGTAATGTATGTTTATGTGACTATTTGGAGTCTTATGTGGTATGTATTTGACATGAACTTGAATGGACACTTATATGAGATGCATATGAAGTGTAAAAAATTTTGGGTGTCACTTACACGGTTTTGAACTTTTTTAAACGACTTGGACAAACGAGTTTTATGGTGTAATGATATTACACATATACTCACTTAGTGACACATGTAATAGGGAGTCGGTAGCGCACCCTACTTTGGAAGTTTGGATTAATTGCTTGCATACTAAGGTGAGTTTCACTACTTTTTCTCAAAAGCATGCGTCTCAGCGAGACAACTTACTTAACTTTTCTAGTCCGGTTTGGGACTACTTTTACATATCCTGGGTTTTGGGGTGCTATGGTTCACGGGGTGAATCTGCTTTTACTAATTCATGTTTTATGTCCTTTGTGAACTAAACACAATCTATCACTTAAAGTCCTTACTTATTATTGGGTTAATCGCTGGAGGCGAATGGGGTGTTAGTTGATAGCGCTATTAGGTTGTGCAGCAACCTCATGCTTGCGGTGCTGGGAGCACGGGCATGAACTTCTGACCACATCTTTTCTACTAGTGTTGATAGACACTAGTACTAAGGCAGTTTAATGTATGTTAACACATTACTAAAGGTTCCCAATAATTAGCTGTTTAGTTACAATGAGTGGGTTAGCTACATCTGGCATGTGAATTAGCTGTTACGTGGTCTTGGAGGCCTACGCATTTACTTGTTGCTACGTGGTCTTGGATACCTACGCCTTTACTTGGTTACGTGGTTTTGGAAACCCGCGCGTTTACTTACTCACCTTCTTTACTTTGTGAACTCGCCGACTTTTTGTTGACACACGTTAGCATGCTTTTGTAGGTAATTAGGTATGGAGCACGAGTAGGGCATGCATCATGTAGTGTCATTGGGATATGAACACTTAAACTACTTTTGAATATTTAACTATTTACTTTTGGTTTTGGGCGCGGTGTTTTGCGCCTGGTTTTAAAATGTCTATGTTTGATTTGCGCTTCCGCAACTTAACTAAACTTTTTGGTAAACGATAAACTTTATTTTTTGAAAACGAACTAAATGGTTTGGGCATTTAGAGTTCGTTCATATGACTTATGGCTATGGGATCCTGGTATGTCATGCGCCTCGCGGTGTAAACCCCGCAGTGGGAATTTGAGGGTGTGACATCGGTGGTGGTGAGCCGAAAAGAAAGAGAGAGAGATGAGAGGGAGAGAGGCGGCGAGAGAGAGAGAGAGAGAGAGAGCTAAATAGGAAGAGGTCTATTCCCATTAAGGTAAGTCAACTTGTATGGGTCTTAGTGTGATTAAGGAATCTTACCATAATCTTGTTTAGTCTTAGGCATGATGTCTAATCTAATCCAAGTGATTAGTCATCCCTTCTTGTCATGAGTGAAAGGTTTAGCATAGGATTAGATTGATGCATACACAATGTAAGTGAATCTCAAAGGATCTTATGTTAGTTTTGGAACAAGAATGATTATGCTAGTGGAGGAGGTGGTCAATGGTTATGAAGCTTCCAAGAGGCAAGATTTAGTTAGTTTAGGAAGTTTATCTTTCTTAGGTTTGGGGGTTTAAAGGAATATTTCTATATTTGCTAATCACATCTAGTTCTTGGAGATTTGATGTGATTAGTGCATGACTAAACAAGTGATCCATGGTGTGCATGTTTTGAAGGTGACAACACACTAAAATGGATATGGATGTTGTGGTAGATGAGACAAGGGAATGTGCATGGGTTAGGGTTTGTGTGCCTTGAGCCAAAAAAAGAAAGGAAAAGAAGAGGGGGAGGTGGCTGTGACACCCGACAAACTCCGGTTAATAACTTTCGTTAAACTAGTAAGTCTACCTTAGCGAGTCATGCATATTACGTACTTAACAGGGTCAGTCGAGTTGTTACGATGATTCGGGGAATCATCGGGAGTCGTTACGATGATCCGTGGGATCATCGGGAGTCGGTCCATAACCATGTGTACAAGGATTGGTGATTCGTGGAATCGTCGGGTTTAACGCACACACGCAAGTCTCGAGTCCCGGGAATTGGTGAACGGATGTAAACGTGTTAGTTATCGTGCATTATGTGTTTGTAATCATTATGTGACTTGTCGGAATGTGAATACGTGTTTATATGTGTTAAAATAGTGTTTAACGCGCCAAAAACCTGTTCTGAAACATTACAGGCGATTAGGAGCCTGGGGAGCTCCTAATCACCACCTGTATAGGCGATTAGGGACATTCTGCTGGCGAATAGGGCCCTACTCGCCAGTATATAGGCGATTAGGAGCCCTACTTGCATGAACCGGTCTCCTACTCGCCTATACTGATGTGCACGAGTCAAAACACCTATAAATACAACCCTTGACTCCCCAAACACCATTTGTGCAACCCTAACTGATCCTAAGCCTCCCACACACCTTGAAACACCTCTGAAACTTGTTTTGCCTCAAAACTCACCATCTCCAAGCTTATACACCTTTCTTTGATAAAATCCAAGGTGTGTTCTTCATCCTAAACCTTTGTAAGGTTATTGTTTTGGTTCCCCAAAAGTCCAGACCTTATTTTGATAAGAATGAGTCTTTAAAAACCTTGGAAATGAGTTCTAAAACAAGTCTACACCATAATACTTGCTATATGTGAAGTATTGATGCATATGATGATTTTTGGTGATTATAACATGAATGTTTCCATGAATTTGATGTACTTCTGATGTGTAGGAGTTGTTAGGATGATTATCTATGAGTTTAAGCTATTGTTATAGTGTTTAGATGAAAGTATGCATTTTGACCCATTTGGGTGATTCTTGAAGAATTAGGATGTTATGATATGATTCATTGCTTGTTTATGGTTAGAAATCATGCTAGAATGATGCTATAACATAGGGAGGATGAATTGCAAGTTGTAGGAGGTGTAATGTGATCTTTACTACTTAAGGAAAGATTTCATAGTTAATGAAACCTAGTATTTTTCCATTTTTGGAAATAATCGCACCAAGCCCGTTAGAGCAGAGATAAATTGGGGGTTTTTGCTTGGAAAGGGTTGGCTAATAGTTTAGTTTTGATATTAGGTGTTTTTACATGTTTCGGATCTGATTTGGAGGGTTTAACGCGCGAAAACGCGCGACAGCAACACTTGGGGCGAATAGGGCTCTACTCGCCTAATGTATCAGGCGAGTACAGCCTACTCGCCTGATACATCAGGCGAGTAGCCCCTGACTCGCCTATATGACCTCCCTATTCACTAGTTGACTTTTCCTAATCGCATGTAAGTTTCCTAATCGCGTGTACTGCTGTCGTAAGCATATTTTGACATCCCGAAACATGATTTGACACCTAGGAACATGATAGGAACCCCGGGATACACCCAATGGCTTAGTAACACGTGTTCGGACCTGTTTATGCGTTAATTGGACATTATGCTAGACTAGGTGAACTCTTGCGCGTATTAAGTGTTTAACTGCATATGTTGCATGTTGTCTTGTGTTTATCTAACACGTGGGATGTCGGGTCACCAATGGGATGTCAGGTCTTGTCTGGTACGGTCGGTTTAACAGTCAAAGGTGTTTTCAAACGTTTATGGTTATGGTCTGGACATTCGGGGACTAGTTAACCTACGGGTTATTAGTCCGGGTACTTACATACATCTTATGATAGGTCGCCGCTATTTAGGGCTATCATAGCATACTGATTTAACTGTTTTCAAGTAACGCGATCTAAGGTGAGTTCACGGCCCCACACTTTACTGGTTTTGTTTTCGGGGTGAGAAGCATGCGTATACATTTTGATCACACATTTACATGTTATACATTATAAATACACGTTTTCATGTTATACTATGGCTCACACTTTATTACTATACGGTTCATCTAAGTCCCTTAGAAACCACTAATACGGGGATATAGTGGGGAAATGTGGATAGCGCTATTGGGCCTGACAAACCCCACTCGACGGCTGGAGGCCGGGCGGGTGCATATTGTCTCAATCACACTAGGCTTACCGAAGATGAGGTAGTCTGTAAACAAGGGTATCACACAGTCAGCAATGGTTTCGCCCGTATGAGTAACACACTTGACGCCTAGCTAGCGTACGAACAAGCATAGTATGAACAGTAACAATAACAGTAACGGTAACGGTAACAGTTTTTGAAGGATTAATGAAACGATTATTGAAAAAGAAAAACCTGTGAACTCACCAGCATTATATGTTGACATTTTTGGCATGTTTTCTCAGGTCGCTAAGGTAGCGGTTAATGGCTAGGCGCGCACGGAGTCTTGCACGGCGTCTAGAAGTCTTGTTGCATATTAAACTATGATTTGAAAAACTGTAATATGTCTTTTGATTGTAAACAAGAAATGCTTCTGCTGCTGGTTTATGGCTCAAAGCATAATGTTTTGGTTGTTTCAATGGAATGTCTTACGTATTTTCTTACATTTAATTGTCGTTTATTGTGACCGTTGACTTGCATCCTGGTGTGTCACGCGCCTCGCGGTAAAACCCCGCATGTGGAATTTGAGGGTGTGACAGATTGGTATCAGAGCCAATGGTTATAGTGAACTAGGACTGCATGTAGAGTCTACTCTATAGCCGAGTTTCACACACACTAGACGGTCACATACGTACGAGTCGTGTCTTTGGGTAAACATATTAACTTTGTCGGGGTGTCGGTATCCTTAACACACAATGGTATATTATCTTCCTTGTCTTCGTTGTTTCTATCTCTACTCTATCCTTCCTTTCGGGTTAAAATCGGAGGGACTTGTTCGTTGAACCTTGCACGGCGGTGGTGTACATTGGAGCAGCTTCGATTCATCCTCGAGATTTGTCCAGGATTCGGACATCTCCCTTCTATGCTCCAATGGACACACCTGCTTACGCACACTATCTTGCACATGTGCTCGTTGAAATCTATCTCTAAGTGATTAGTCACTTGGAAATTCCTTGAGTTGGTCGTTTTCTTTTTTTTCTTTTTTCTAAGTTGTGGGTATCGGGTGGCTTGAGGTTCAAGCTCGGGGCACGACTAGAGGACCATGTAGAGCAATTTATCATTTCGGGTGCACACGAAATCATAAGCTGAAATGCATGGAAGACCTGGTGGACCTCGTGCTGAGATCAATGGACACGTTTGGACCCAATTCTTTGTTCCTTTTGATTTCTGTTGGCTTAGCGTTGGTGATGGATTGAGTGTTTTGTTCTTGTTTTGGCAGAAGATGTCGGGAGCTCATGTCGGTCGTAGGGGTGGCCGTGCTGGCGGCCGCGGTGGTGGCGGTCGTGGCAACATTAACATGACCCAGGAGGAACTGAACAATCTGATGCAACAGCATGTGAATGTGGCTTTAGCTGCATTCCAGGCTGCCCACAACGCTATGGGTGGTAAGTCGATTGCTACCTACTCTACCTTGTTTCTGGGTATCTTATTTCCTTTCTTGATTGTTTACCTGAGTGTTCTGTCCCAAGTGACGATGTTATTCCCCCTCCACCTCAGTGCTCTTACAAAAAGTTCATGGATTGCAAACCCCACAACTTTAATGGGACTGAAGGGGCAGTGGGACTGCTCCGGTGGTTGGAAAAAGTCGAATCCGTGTTCTCTATGTGCAGTTGCCCGGCGGGCGACCGCGTGAAGTATGCTTCGGCGACCCTTGAGGGTCAAGCTCTGACTTGGTGGAACTCCACCACCCAGACCTTGGGTATTGGGGAAGCCCACGCTATGCCCTAGACAGAAATTGTCCAACTTCTGAAAAGCGAGTACTGTCCGAGGGACGAGGTTCAGAAGCTCGAGCACGAGGTCTGGAATCATAAAATGGTGGGGTCTGAGATTGAGGTGTATACGGCTAGGCATAATGAGCTGGCGGTGTTGTGCCCGGATTTGCACACGCCGAAGTACAGGAGGATTGAGCATTATGTTGCTGGGCTGGTACCGGAGGTTAGGGGGTTAGTAGCTGCGGGAAATCTTGCGGTGTATTCTGAGGTTGTTCGGTCGGCTCACAGGCTGACGAATATGAAGGTTGCTGAGGGTGTTTTACCTCCTAGGGGCACCACTGTGAAAGCACCGGTGGACCACAAGAGGAAGTGGGATGGTTCTGGTAAGAGCTCGGGTTCGGGTCAACCGCAACAGCAGGTGAAGAGGGTTGAAGCTTTGGGATCGTCATCCGACCAGAAGCAGGGTGGGGTTTGTGTGCCTTGTGCCAAAAAAAGAAAGGAAAAGAAGAGAGGGAGGTAGCGGCCATGATGGTATCCAAGGGAAACATTTTGGGCAAGTATCTAATCTCAATCCTAGTGTTGATTGCTTATTAACCCTAAATTAGTGTAAGTGTCCTAGATTGGATTTGTTTGTGATTATGGGAACAACTTGTTTCTAAGGAAATAATTTATCATGACATATTCATATTTCCAAAAAGTTCATGCATGCACCCATATATGTTCCAACACATACATACATACACACACATGCCGCGTATATATATATATATATATATATATATATATATATATATATATATATATATATATATAACAATACATTTTTTTAAAAGTTTCCTTCATACAAGAGTTTATACGATCATTCATATAGTTGATCGTACACATAAGCTTATAGCTCGTACAAGGAAAATGTGTTATTGTTTAACTTGCGTCACCATTGCTTGTTGATATGGGTGAAATTTTATTTGTCCGGGCCTTGCTAAACTTTCTCGGGGGACTTAGGAATATAAAATGATTTTAGTTATGCGTAGAAAGTTAGATGTTGACTAGAAAGTATACGGATTTTGACCTGGTAAAATGGCGGGTGTCACAATGTTCGAGTTTTATCAACGAAGATGATACAGTTAACATTACAAATTGCTTGTTATAAATATCTGAATGAGTTTTATTTATACTGAATGCATTTTACAAAAAAACCAAGCGCGCTTTATAAAAATTAGTTTAAATGGTGTTTAAAAAACCAAGTGCATTTTAAAAAAGAAAACCAAGTGAATGCGCTTGTGTATCATATTTTGTGCTTTGAATAATATCAGAACTAACGTGTGTTTTACATCGCTATGAATGCGTTTTATAACATATACATCTGATATAACAATATTCAGGCACAAACATAAAACGCATCTATAATTTTCATCAAACGCATGTTATTGTTTGTCACACCCTCAAATTCCACTTGCGGGATTTTACCGCGAGGCGCGTGACACACCAGGATCCAAGTCAACGGTCACAATAAACGACACTATATGTAAAAATACGTAAACCAAAACCATGAAGTTTTATGACATAAAATCCTACACAGCGGAAGCTTCATCAAGTTTACATCACAAAAAAAGTAAATAAACATAAGTCTGAAATGTTTAACACATGCAAATAAACTCTAGACGCCGTGCAAGACCCCGTGCGCCTAATCCAAGTACTGCGACCTTAGCAAACTGAGAAACATGCCAAAAATGTCAACATATAATACTGGTGAGTTCACAGGTGTTTATAAAACGTTTCCATAAATTTTGAAAGATCAAATCCGTTACTACTATGTTATATGAACGTTAGCTAGACGTTAAATACTGTTATTACTACAATTGGAAACCATTACTTGACATGAACTAATATGTACTGCCCGAATGCACTACCGTCTTCCACGGTATATGAACTGAGACAATATACACCCGTCCGACCTCCAGTTGACCCGGATGAGGCTTTTCACACCCAAATAGATCTATCCACATTCCCCCGTTGTGCTAGCCCGCACATTCATGGTTCCCCGGGACTTAGGATGAAACGCCGTATAGTAACAAAATATAACCGCAGTATAACATGATCTTTACGAGTTCAAAGTACGCAGCATGTTTCTCCCTCGAAAGTAAAACTAGTAAAAGTGGGGCTATGAAACTCACCTTAAATTGCGTTCTTAAAAACAGTTATACCGAAAGTGCTATAATAGTTCCTAATACCGACGAATTATCACAAGATGTATATAAGTATCCGTACTAATAACCCGTAGGTTAACTAGTATCTAAATGTCCAGACCATTAACAAGTACGTTTGAAAACACATTTGAATGCTCACCTGACCACACAAGACAAGACTCGACATCCCATTGGTGACTCGACATTCCCCGTGTTAGCCAAATACAAGTAACCAAGCAATCATGTGTAAACACGCACGTTATACACACAACAGTTCACCAAGTCAAGCATATAGTTTGCATACAGCACATACGAGTCAAAACGTGTGTTACCGGGTTTCTAGACATGCCACGGGGCTTACAATATGTTCCTAGGTGTCAAATCATGTTTCAGGGTTCCAAAATACACTTGCAGCAGCAAAACACACGACTAGGTATCAAGCAGGCAACTAGCAAAGCTAGTTTCCCCTTGGAGGGGCGACTGGGATCCATACATGTGACTAGCTAAGCTAGTCGCCCCTTGTAGCATGCGTTTGCAGTATGAACGGCTCTTTTCGCACATTAAACCCTCTAAATCAGATCCGAAACATGTAAAAACGCCCAACATCAAACCATAATCATCAAGCAACTTATCCTAAACAAAACCCCCCAATTTATCATCTGTACGACACCCTAATTGCAAGCATTTCCCAAAATGGAATTATGAAAACATCACATCAATGCATGAAAACCTTACCCTAAATGGCAAATAATCAGATTTCACCACATAATCACGTTCCAATCGTCATCATACTGTTACAACACCATTCTAGCATAAACCCTAACATCATTCAATCATTAAATCACCATAAAACATCATAAATCCTTCTAATACACTCAAACGGGTCAAAACGCATATTATCATCAAAACACATCAAACAACCTTCATAATCCAAGATAATCATCCTAATAACTTATTCATATCAATAAAAATATCAAACACATAAGAATCCCCACGTTTTAATCATCAAAAACCGTTTTATGCATGAATCCTCCATATAGAACCCATTTAAAGGATTAGCCTTGTTTTAAAACTGTTTTTCAAAGGTTTTTAAAGACACAACCTTTAGAAAACTAGGTTTGGACCTTTAGGGATCAAAATAACAACATGACAAAAGTTTAGGATGAATAACACACATTAGATTTTTCCTAGAAATGATGTTTTAGGCTTGAAAATGATAGATTTAGGGCAAAAACGGGTTCCAAAGGTTAAGGATAGTGTGAGAGAGGTTTGGGGCGAGTTAGGGTTTCACAAATGATGTTTAACAAGTCAAGTATGGTATTTCTAGCTGCTGCTAGTCGTTTCAGACACAACAGGCGACTAGGGTCCTAGTCGCCCCTGCAGGTGGCAACTAGCTACCCTAGTCCCCCTGCAGCAAAACTGGTTTTTCGACGCGTTAAACACTGTTTTAACACATATTAACACGTATTCACATACCGACAAGTTATATAATAATTATAAACACATATTACATGATAACTAACACGTTCACATTCGTTCACCAATTTTCGGGACTCAAGACTCGCATGTGTGCAGTAAACCCAGTGATCCTATGAATCATCAATCCTTGTACACATGGTTGTGGACCGACCCCCGATGATCCCTTGGATCATCGTAATGACTCCCGATGATTCCCCGAACCATCATAACGACCCCCGATAGTTCCCCGAACCATCGTAATGACTCAACTGACCCAGTTAAGTATAATGCATGTATGATTCGCTAAGGTAGACTTACTAGTTTGACATAAGTTACTAACCTGAGTTTGTCGGGTATCACATTGTTTCACATCCATTTATACAATAATATTCAAGCATAAACACAATCACTCATCTTATTCATCTTCAAACTCGTCAGCTAATCGTTTGTTAATCGAATATGAAGAGTTGCTTACTTGTTTTACGTTTAGAACCATAATCAGTTGCTAATCGAATGTTCGTGTGTCATTTGATGAGTTGCTCTGTTTTTTTTTTTTTTTGGTTTACAGAGTAACGTGTTTTGAGTATTATGATTTCCACGATTGACACAAATCAAAATAACTGGCAATTAATGAGATGATTTGGGCGGTATAATTAAATAAAATTTAAATTGATTAACTGTAATTTGTTTTATAAATTACCCTCAAATGATTAACTGCTTGTTAAACGCGTTGCTTATTTATGATCGTGCCACCGTTCTTTTTTAACCCTACTCAATAGCTGAAAGTCATTCTTACACTTTGTATATTAAGGTTTGTATATTAAGGACGCTTTATAGAATATCTTCTCTTTTTAAATATATTCTTTAAATATATTTATATTTAGAGAAAAAGAAAACTCACTTTAGCTACCAACTTTTTTTATAACCGACCAACCACACCTACACCTAAAAGAAACATGTAGTAAAGTATTTTTATTACAAATTCACAACATCTCCATCCTAATATCCTATTTCGAAAAAAAAAAACGACATAAATTTAAAACAAAATACGTTAGACTATCAAAGAAACCTGGTACGTACTCTAGACTTTTATAACATGTAAAAATGTGTTAATAGAAAGTCGTAAAAGGGATGAAATAAGGGTGTAATAAAAAGGGTGTAAGAATAGATGTAAAAGAAATGGAAGAAAATTAGTTAAAAAAAATAGAAAATATCCAACACTTGTAGCCTAGTTGGTTGAGGGCCTAAAGTTTCCTATGAGAGGGTTGGGTTCAATTCCCACTAGCTACATTTGGAGGACATTGGTGGAGGGGAAATGAGAGATGACCCGGCCTATGGCTTGGGTTCGAGTCCTGATCCCGACCGGTTTTACCGATTATTTCACTGTCGTGCCTTCGGGTGGGTGAGTGGTCGGGTTTTCCTGGGAATTTGTGGCAATTGGTGATCCGGGTACTCTCGAGTACCTGATTCGCCAAAAGGGTGTCCGAAAGTGCTCGGAAATTGATTCTTTGACCGTTAAAAAAAATAGAAAGTCGTAAAAAACAAAAGTCAAAAAGAAATATTTATTAGGGTTTTAATTGCAGAGTCCCAAAAAACAAACCCACATTGAATGCAGAACGCGGTTTTAGAGACATGGTGATGATGACCATAATAGCACAACACACAGTAACCAGTGAGAGAAAATGTGGCTGGGCTGACTTTAGTTTTAAGCTTCTGTACCAGCATGCATGAGCTTTGAGTAAATGCACTCTTTGGCTCTTCGCTGTCACCCCTACCCAACCCCACTACACCTTTTGACTCTTTTTAAGTCTCCTTCTCACTCACCCATTGTTTCTTGCTTTCTTTGTATCCATAACCTTACTCCCTTAATATTTGATCCTCTCACCCCTTTTCAGTAACCCAACAAAACATAGTTTGTATAGTTTAAATATTGTTACTCTTCTTATATAAAGAAAAAAGAGAGGTTTAAGATCATCAATAAGTCATCTTTTTCAAGATAATGGGAAGGCCACCATGTTGTGATAAACTTGGTGTCAAGAAAGGTCCATGGACCCCTGAGGAAGATATCATGCTTGTTTCTTATGTTCAGCAACATGGCCCTGGTAACTGGCGTCAAGTCCCTACTAACACTGGTATGTTTGTAAGTTATAACATCTGTGTGTGCAAACATGTATATTGTTTTGTGGATAAATAAAGTTTTGTATTTATGGGAAGCAAAAGTTCTTTAATATGATTTGTGCTAAACTTTTTTAAGACTTGTACTGACTTGATTAAATTGTGTATGTTTTGGTTAAAGGATTGAGAAGATGCAGCAAGAGTTGTAGGTTAAGATGGACAAATTATTTGAGGCCTGGAATCAGAAGGGGAGATTTCACTGATGATGAGGAGAAAATGATCATTCAACTTCAAGCACTTTTGGGCAACAAGTAAGTTTTTTGACTAACAATTTTATGTACATAATTTGAAGCCCCGAATGTTTGTTGAGTTCATAGAAAGTTTGTTTGGATAGAGATAAGGTTTGCCGTTATCTTATATGCCGACCATAAAACGGTACTATATTAATGAAATGTTACTGGGTACATTTTTTGTTTTTTTATTTGTTTTTGTTTTAAATCCCCAAAACCTATGTAAGTGTGACAAAATTTAAAAAAGTTTTTACTCTCGGAACCATAAGATCATACTATATGAGTTGGATATGTTTGTTTGTTTTCTCTAAAGCTAGCCCCAAAACCTAAGTCTATTTGACCAGATTTACAAAAAGGGTTTTACCTTGGAGAGGAATAGTTTTAATTAGGGTTTGCAATAAAAAAAAATCAAGAACCATGTGAAGAAAAAGTTTTGACTTATTATGTTTTTTTGTGATTGCAGATGGGCTGCTATTGCTTCATATCTTCCTGAAAGAACGGATAATGACATCAAGAACTACTGGAATACGCATTTGAAAAAGAAGCTTAGAAAGCTTCAAATGGGATCTGATGAACACGATTTAAATCACAAAAAGAAAGATCGATTCGCGTCTTCGACAACTTCATCATCTTCTTCTCACTGTATCTCTAGAGGCCAGTGGGAGAAGAGGCTTCAAACAGATATTCATCTTGCAAAACAAGCTCTGAATGATGCTTTGTCCGTCGATCATAAGCCGATTATTGTACCTCAAACTATAAAATCCCCAACACAAACACCTATTTACCCTTCTAGCACTGATAACATTGCCAAATTGCTCAAAGGGTTTATGAAAAACACATCAAACAATAACAAAACTTGTTCGAATGCAAGCACTCGTGAGTCGAGTGATGAAGGGAATGCTCTAAGCAGCGAAAGCAAGAGTTATTCCGGAATCGATCTAACTGAAGCCTTTGAATCGTTTTTTGGGTTTGATCGATCCTTTGGATCGTCGAATAGTTCTGAATTTTCACAATCAAACACATCTCCGGAGGGAAGTGTCTTCCAAGTGGATAGCAAGGATGAGCTGCGATTTATGATGTTCGAGAATTGGTTGCTTGATGATCAAACGGCTGTGGGTGTGGTTGATCAAGGAAAAGAAGATTTATCCAACTTTTCCTTTGATGAAAACACTGATTTTTTTGATGATTGATTTGTGTTTAGAAGATTTTAATATTTGAGATTTCTTTCATAGGTTATATTAATGAATCTTGTGTTCCTTTGTATTTTTTTGGGGCTTAAGTTAATTATTTGACATGAGTGATGTACAACTCAATATGTTTAATGTATTGTGACTTACTAACTTTTACATTGATGTAGAAGTTTAGAACTCAAAGTGTTATATATATATTTTTCAAAAGTACGTGGTATTTATCTCAAATGTATTTTTTTTTTTTTGAACGATCAACAAAAATTTTATTTCACCTCGCTAGCGGGAGACTAGCATACACCTTACATCAAATCACCTTATATACAAACGTTAAATTTCACAATCACCACCCTATTCTACTAATATTAAAATTACGCCAAATACTCCACTCAAGAGAGGGTTGTTTCGCCCTAGCTTTAATCCAAAACCAACTAAACGCCTTGATGTCGCCTAACGCCTTGTGAAGGCGAGCCTGTTTTTGGTTGAAAACCGCTTCGTTTCTATACTTCCAAATGCACCAAATCGTCGTCAAACATATTGCATTGAAAGCCTTCTTTCTTTTACTCGAGCCACCCACAAAATCTTGAAGTTGTAGCACGTCTTTAATGTGAAAGTAGAACGTTGACCCAATATTACACCGTTTTCTGTGATCTCAAATGTATTAGAATCAATCAATTTAAAGCTGAATACTTATCTTAAAGAAACGTAAACTTATGCTTCATAAATATACATCGTTTTCTGTGATCTTTAGTTAAGATTTTGTATTTGTTATTTGTTGACCTTTCAGGACATGAAGTTTTGCTAATTGATCTTGGCTTCCTTTGTAAATTATGTGTTTCCATATCATACTTGAATTATGGGTTTTAAAAACACACACCCATAACTTCTACTCCTAAAATGTTTTATTATATTACAATTTACAATTACAAAATTTATAAAGATTTTTAAAATTTGAAGGGAAAATGATACACAACTACTTGCATTTTCGCGCTTCGCGGCGGGCTTTCGGTCGCTATCGGTACACATTAGTGGTATGATACCGACACTAGGTATTACAAGGCATATGCCCAATAGGATATCCACATTGGTTTCATATCAATCAAAAATCATAAAAAGATTACCACTATCCGTACCACTGTTGTTCGGTCGTATTTGGTTGGTTAATCATAGTACATGTATGGTACAAACACTCGTTATAGCTTTCGGTACAAAAAAAAATGTTCTATAAGGAATACAAGTTTGTTTTCAATGAATTTCATATAGGCATGTTGAGCATCAATAAATGTTATAGTATTCTTTAAATAACGAAAACGATAAAGGACGTCACTTCATATAAGAAAACTTAACTATTAGTACATGTTATATAGATGTCCCTAGCCTGGTATAGGTGTTTGTTCGTTGTTTTGGTTATAATTTAACTTGTTTGTGTGATTAAGAACATTTTGGTAATGTTGCTAGGCGACTGGGTTATGATATACACGACTGGCTTAGCTAGCCGTGTAGCAAGACAGGCGACCCAGTCGCCCCCACCGGTTTCTAACCAAGTCGCCCCCACCAAATCATCTATCTTCAAGCCAGTCGTCCCAAGGTACTATAGCAAGTGGCTTAGGCTATAAATAGAAACAATCATTGTCCTAATCATTAATTATCACATCAGAAAGGTTAAGAGAGGTCTTCTGGTCTGAATTCATTTTGTAAACACCCTAGCTCTTTTATATCAATCGAATAACCATTTAACCGAATCTGACAACTCGTTTTTATGTGTGTTTGATGTTATTGTTACTTAAACCACGACCTGAAGATTCCACACTCGCTTCGTGAACACACCCGTGATATCCAGATCATCCATTAGCGGTCCTACAAGTGGTATCAGAGATGAAGCTCGTATCACGGGTGTTTTTGTAACAAAAACCAGCTAAAAACTTGGTTTGTGGGTCTTGGTGGTGGTAGTGGAGGTGACGGCGGTGGGTGGTGGCGACGGTGGTGGATGGCGGTTGTGATGGGTAGCTGCAGTGATGAGTGGTGGTGGAACTGGCGGTGATGGTGGTTCGCGGTGGCAGCGACGACGATGGGTTATGGCGGTGATGGGTGATGGTGGTAACACGCTAGTGGGTGGTAGGTTGTAGGTGGCAACAGAGGTGGGTGGTGGTACGTGGGGAGTAACTAGAGGGGGTAGATTGGTAATTTTATATTCAAAAAGTCAAAAGTTATTTAATAAACTAGGTATGTGTGGCTTTTGAAAAAACAACTTTTTAACAAGAGAAAATTGCAGTTTTTGTCCCTGTGGTTTGCCTAAACTAACAGGTTCAGCTAAGGCTTAACACCCTGAGTACCTGAGGTTTCATTTTCTAACACTTTACGTCCCTCGACCTAACGTCCGTCCATCTGCCGTTACATCACCCTCACATGCACCTCACGTGAGGGGTATTATTGTCATTTCGTCCCATTTATAAACGTTTATAATTCTGAAAAAAACCTCAAATCGTTCGTCCCTGATTTGCCCTCCAATCCTTTAAACCCTAATCTTCAATCAATAATCAGACATCAAATTCTTGCAACGTGGGCATCGTTATGGATGATTCGAGAACCAGACGTTGTTTACGACCCATTCGAAATTTACTGTAAGTATATTAAAACCCTAATTCTTTTACCATCGTTATGGATGATTCATGGTGTTAAACTAATTTCGTTTTTTTATTTTTTTTACCCGAGGATAATACATTGTTTACAATTAAGTTGATTCATGGTGGTGAGTTTATCAATAGTCCTAGTAGAAAGTATGTTAATGGCAAGTCTTGCTATATAGAATGTTGTTGTATTGAAGATTTTGGAATAGATGTGTTAGTTGAGATGACTAAAACAGTAGGTTATCCCTGTGACATGGTATTTTATTATCATTTTAGATTACCTGATGGGGATTTAGACACTGGTTTAAGGGTATTGGCTACAAATGACTCTGTTGAAAGGTTTTGTTCATTGGCTTCAAAGTATAAGGTCATGTAGGTATATGTGCAATATTGGTGGTCAAAGATTAATACTTTTATGATTGAGCATGAAGAGAGGCAAAAGCAACAACAAGTAGTAGTGGTTGAATGTAATGATCCTGTAGGTCAACTTGATTTAGAATCTGATTCTGAATTTAAAGATTAACTTGATCAGGTTAAGGGGAAAACAACCATTGATGTCATTGATGCCAATCACTCTATTACTTTGGTTAAGTATTTGGTCAATTCAGTTGATACAAAACAGGATGACAATATGGTAGATGACCAAGAACAGGATGATAGTCATGACTCTGATTATGTTGTTGATAAAGAAGTTGAAAAAGAAGATGAAATAGAAGATGAAAAAGAAGTTCATGAAACAGAAGATCAAACTGGTTCTGAACAGGATGATAGTGATGACTCTGATTATATTGTTGATCCTAACAATATGGTAGAGTACCTAGAAGTGGATTTGAAACATTTTAGGTATGCTGTACATGATGTAGAAGATGACTTGGAATTGCATCATAATGTGGACATTGATGCAGATAACTTACATATAAACCTTGATGACTTTTATACTCTAAGTGAGGATAAACAAGATGAGTATGAACATGAAGCATCTTTGAAAAGGAAGTAGAAGAGGGGAGGAGAAAATGGGAGTTGACTGCAATGCCTTGCAAACATGTTGTTGTAGTTATATGGGACATGTCTCAGCATGGATATGATGTTGGAATCCTTGAAAGATGGGTGGATGAGGTGTATTGGCTAGATACATGGAGGAAAGTGTATAGGAACACTATTGAACCAATTAATGGTAAGGACCTATGGAGACCATCACCATGCTCAACTACTATCAGAGCCCCTAAAGTTCATAAACAGATTGGAATGCCAAAGAAAAAGAGGAGAAAGTCAGCCAATGAAGGTGATGAACCTGCAAGCAAGGAAGGTGGTGTTCCAAAGAACAAGTGAAAGAAAAAAGTCAATGAAGGGGCTGGATCAACAACTGATGTGATTAAAAAGTCAAGAAAGGGGGGTACAACAACTTGCAAAAAAATGTGGAAAGAAGGGGCACAACTCCAGAAGCTGTGGCAAAAGAGGTCAACAACCAAGCTCACAACAGTGCTCATAGTCAGCCCCTCAAGATTAAGTCTGATGATGTTGTTTTAAGATTCTGAAGTTTTAAACTGATTATGTTTCTTTTGATGGTGAACAATGTTTAATTGTCATGTTTATGTTTCTGTTGACTAAACAATCATGTTTTGTTGTTGAACAATGTTTAATTGTCATGTTTATGTTACTGTTGAATGAATGTGCAAATGGGTCAGGTTAATGTGCAGTTTTGAAAAGGTTTGAATGTGAATGTATGTTAACTAAATGTATGCAGGTTAATGTGCAAATGGGTCAGTCAAATGGGTCAAATATATGTTGTCAGTTTTATGGTCATTTGTTGACAGTTTGGGTTAAGGGGTCAAATATATGTTGACAGTTTTATGGTCATTTGTTTCATGAACATGTTTAAACACAATTTGTTTCAGTCAAATGAGTCATTATATTGCAGTTTGAGTTATTAGTCAAATGGGTCATTTGCTATCAATAAAATGTATGCAATATTTAAGAACAACCTTGTTTAAGAACAACTTGTAACAACATCATTTTCATTTCATTCATAATCAAAGTTATTACAAGAACAGAATGCATACACCTACATTAATCAACTATAAATGACGTACAACACAAAGAACAACCAACTAAAAACAAGCATAATCCTCTGCTTCCTTGCCTTATAACCTCTTGCTTTTGCTAATTGTTGTTGTTTGATCAAATTTTTGAGTAATCCGTTAATGACCTTGGAATTCCCTTCACTAACTGGACCCTCTGCCCAAGTCACAAACCCACATCCACTTACACAATAGTGAAACCTTCGACCAGGGTTTGCTTCAGTCCATGATGTTCGAAACTGTGTTTCAGACCCACATCTGCACATTGGAGGAATATCAGTCCATTTTTCAACTCGTCGATGATAATTGGAGCTCGAATTAGACATTGATGATCTGCTAGACCTCGAATTCAACATTAGGTTTTGTGGGATTAGGGCTTAGAAAGCAAATTAGGGAAGATGATATCACTGATAAACGTTTATAAATGGGACGAAATGACAATCATACCCCTCACGTGAGGTGCACGTGAGGGTGATGTAACAGCAGATGTGACGGACGTTAGGTCAAGGGACGTAAAGTGTTAGAAAATGAAACCTCAGGTACTCAGGGTGTTAAGCCTAGGCTGAACCTGTTAGTTTAGGCAAACCACAGGGACGAAAACTGCAATTTTCTCTTTTAACAATGTTCAAATAGCCAAAATGAAAAGTATTTTTATCAATATATTAATAACTCATACCCAAACTCAATCTCAAACACCCTCTAAGCCTTATGGGTTTTTTTTGTGTGTGTGTGTGTGTGTGTGTTTCATTGAAATGGTATTTTTTTTATTTAACTTGTTAACTTCTACACTGAAACGCAAGCTAGGAAACGATCCAACCATATACAAGCAAAATTATCATCTATCTATTAACTGATAAACGAAACAAAATTCTATTGTATTGGAATATATCGGTAAAGTAAAACATAAAGTCAATTTTTTAATACTAAATGCTATTGTCAATCGTGGTTGATAGTAACATATCTTTGTTAGCAAAATTTTGCAGTACAAACTTGTATGAATTATTGTTATAAGTATAAAGTATAAGAAAGCAGAAACTGATGAACTAACACAAAGTAGGAACTTGTATGAATTGTTGTGTAAGTTGGTGCAACTGGTATGCTATGTTTTGACGGGAATCAATATTAACAAAAGGGAGTTATTTTTGAAAGGGTTAATTAAGTTCTTGCAAGTCTAATATAGTTAGGGGCTGAGTTGTAAATTGTAACGAATTTGTATTTTTTTTACTGTAGGGGGTGTAGAAAATTGTGAGGTAAACTGTGTAATTAATGTTGAACTGGTTTTCTTTTTTCATTCTTCGTAATAATGCTCAACTCAATAAAAAATAATCACCGGTGATACTTCAATTTTTTCATTCTTCGTAATAGTGTTTTGAGTGAACAACCAAGATTTATTTTTAACAAGTGGTATTAGAGCATGCAATCCAGATCAATTCTAAGAAAGTGCTCACGCACAACCGATTAAGGTCGAAAGATGGTTTCTACAAAGGTCAATCTCGAGAATTTTAATGGCAATTAAAATGATTGTGGATAATAAAGGTTGAAAATTGGAGTATTGTTGTTGCATTAGGGAATTTTGAATGCTTTTGGTGATGAAGAAATATAGCAAGAACCTATATTGTACGGAGAAGAACTTTATGGTAAATGGGCATATATGGTTCCCTAGTTATGTGTATCGGGGGGATAGGTTATTGCGAATGGTTTCAAAGGATACCCTAATGCAAGAGTTTGGGACATATTGGAAGGCTTATACACATGATCAAATCTTTGGTTAATATGGTATATCTCCATGAACGAGTATCCATATTTCATATTTCCTTGGTTAAAACTATTAAAGATCATACATATGAGTTTAATAAGTTGGCTTTGTATCTTGAGAATATAAAGTTGATACTAGGTGAAGAAGATAGAGTAACTATCTTATTAAACTCATTTCCTCATACATATGAGTACTTTGTAGAGACTTTGATGTATAGAGGCAATAGTTTCTCTATGTAGGTGGTTCTTGAACCTTGATTATTAAGAATTTGAAAAAAAAGGAATGTGTGTGTTGGATGGTAGATCTCCTCGTGTAGATATTGTTGTAAACTCTTTCGGTATCAATACTACTCTGTGTCGGGTAATGTTTCAAGTTTATTGTACCGTTTTTTATTATCACTGTTAAAATATGTCAATATTATCAAACTTAATATTCAATAGTTTGTGTTTATAATATACAAGTTTCTTTAATATATTGCATAAGGATTTTCAGGTAATGGGCTTGTGGTTAAGCAAGGTCCAGCAAAATAGAAGTCCAAGTCCAACAGAATAGAAGTCCAGGATTCTTATTATTGGTGTGGGCCTAAACTATTAGTCCAACATAAGAGATCAAAGGCCCATTCGTCATATCCAAGGCTTTCATCCATGCCTATGTGGCAATCCTTGTCAAAGTAATCCAAGGGTCAAGATTGCTCCCAGATGTGTTTCTTTATATTGATCCAGCGAAGATTAGAGGTTCGGGTGTGCTTTCTCCCGAACCTATATGAGCTACTATATAAAGAGTTCCTCTCCAGTGTTTACGGTTTTAGCTTTCTTTCATATTATTTTCACTTAGGGTTTCTCTCAGTTCATTCTCTCTCTAGTTTGTTGGAGTTCTTGTGTATTGTTTTATTCAATCAGATCTCTTGATTAGTTCTAGTGTGTGAGAGAATAACAGATCATCATGTTGATGATCTGGTTGTGAGATTGATAGTCTGATAAGTGTTGTTAAAGAGATTGTTTTAGATTTCATTTGTATTTTGTTTTCAGTAATAATATCATACAGTTTCATACCATATTTGTAACATGGTATCAGAGCGATAGGCTCTGTTCGTTCAATCTTCCGCTGGATTATTACGGTTTTAGTTCGTATCTCGAGGTTGTTATTTGTTCTTGAAGGGTTTTCTGTTCAGATCTATGGTTTGGTTACAGAAAGGTCAAGAAGACGAATACAGTCTTGGAAGATTATTGGAGCATTTTATTCTTTGCTCTCCAAGTTGTTACCGTAAGTGAAGGTAACAATCTGTGAGTTTGTGGCGAAACCCTAACTTGGGTGCTAATATGGTGAGATCGTTCCTTTCTCTGCTTTTACTTTTACAATTGAGTCTAGGAGCATCTGTCTGGGTTAGGGGGACCGGAATTGGCTCAATAATTGGTTGAGTCTGTTTGTTTAATTCTTGGTTCTTTGTTATTGTTGTTTGATATTATTGGTTCTTGTTTGATAGTTGTTACTGTGATAAAGTGATTAGTTTTTTAATTCTTGTGGTGTGCTTGTTGTGTGTATAGACATAGGTATAAAGATCCCAAGTTAAGACCTGTCCTGGCACCCTTAAGTGATGAACCAGGAATCTGGACACTGATTTGGCTTCGCTTTGTGTGTGATTGAGTTGTGTATTTGCATAGGTTGTTAATCTTTGTGTGTTAACATGACTGGTCCTCAAGGTCCTGAAGGTCCTTAGGGTCCTCAAAGCATAGTTGATCCTAATTCATCTAGCATGTCTAATGTCACTCTTGTAAGCAAGTTAGATGCAAGTGATCCACTATATCTTCATCCTAGTGATTCAGTTAATCTCAGTATAATAACTTTAAACTAAAAGGTACTGAAAACTACAATGTGTGGGCTAATGCTCTTTAGCTTGCATTACAAGTAAAAAATAAGTGGGGTTTTATAGATAATTCTTGTAAAAAACCTGTTGATGATGAAGTCTTAGCTAGACAAAGGGATAGGTGTAACTCCATTGTTCTTACTTGGATCCTTAATTCCATGTCAGTAAAATTATATTTAGGTCAAGTTTTTTCTAAATTAGCTTCCGATGTATGGAAAGATCTTAAAGAAACATATAACAAGGTTGATGGGTCGGTTGTGTTTGATCTTTATCAGAAAATTAACTCATTTAGTCAGGGTGATCTAACTGTAGCTGATTAGTATCAAAAATTAAATGTCATGTGGTTACAGTTAGATCAAATATTACAAATGCCTGCTTTCACGTGTGACTATGCAAAGGAATTCAATAGTTTTAGTCAAATGATTAAACTAATGCAATTCCTTATAGGTCTTGACAATGTTTATCAAAGTGTTAGAACAAGTTTGTTAACTAAAGAGGTTCTTCCTACTGTAAAAGAGGCTTTTGCCATAGTCTCTAGAGAAGAATCCCATAGGAATTCTATTAACAGTGGAAAGAAAACTCAAACTGTTGGTTTTTTCTCAAAGGCTAATCGCTTTTTTGATTTCAATAAGAAGGTTAATAAAAGTTCTAATCAAAGTCTAAAGTGTACTCATTGTAATAAAAATGGTCACACAGTGGACAAGTGTTTTGAAATAGTAGGTTATCCTAGTGAGATGAGACCAAGGGGTAATCAAGTTAAGAAAGCAATTGCTAATAATACTGTTGCTAATGAGTATTCTGTTCCTGTTACTACTTTAACAAATGATCAATTGACTAGGTTATTAAGTCTGATCAATGACAAGCCTAGTGAAACTACACCAAGCTGCAATGTTGCAGGTAGGTTTTTTTTTTTTTTTGTGCAAATGGTTTTCAAAGTAATGATTCTTTGCAACAAAGTTTGTTGTTTAAACCCATTTTCTGTTTTGTAAATTCTTTTGGTAATAAAATTACAATAGCATGGATTGTAGATTCAGGAGCAAATCAACATATGGTTAACAATGATGTAGAGTTAATAGATTATGTTGATGTGCCTAATCTAAATGTTTTTGTAAATCATCCTAATGGTACCAAAGCTTTAGTAACTAAAATTGGTACTGTGTGTCTGTCTAAGAATGTTGTTTTGAAAGATGTTCTTGTTGTTCCTGAATATAATGTTAATTTGATATCTGTCCATAAGTTGGCTAGGGATAACAAATTATATGTAGTGTTTGATGAACACAGTTGTTATATACAAGATTTAAAAAACCAAGAAAATCTTGGTGACTGGTAAACAACAAGATGGATTGTACACTACTAGAAAAAACACCTTTCTTGACACGCATTGCGTGTCATGAAAGGGTGTTTATGACACACAAAAGAAAGTCATTATAGGCATGGTCATAAAATTAATATGACATGCACGCGCGTGTCATCTTTTAATGACACACATTAATGACACTCTTTCTTGACACACGTTTATGACACGCTTTAAAGACACACGTTTACGACACGCTATGCGTGTCATCTTTTTTGACAAAAAAAATAAAAAAAATATAAATTACAAATTTACAGTGGATTCATATACATACATACACATAAAATAAAATACGTATTTTAATAAGATGAAATATATTTCAAAAAATATTGTGTCGATACATTCGTGGAGACATAAAAATACAATTTTACTAGAATATAAAAGTGTCTCGACTACGACCTTATAAGTAGCAACAAAAACATTTTCCCACAGCTCCGAAATTGCTTCTTTCAAGTTATGTATTCTTTCTAATGCATAATCTATAAACTTGGGGATTTCAACATCTGTACAAAAAGATGAAAGCAATCAACCAAAGTGTGAAACAAATACTGTAAAACAACTCAACCCGATCACAAACAGTTATTAAATGAGTTAGATATGATAGCCCAAAACCTAATTATTTTCATGTCAGTAATCTGATCGTGTCAGTTGCTGTCGACACCGCAAACACCTGCAGCCATCACATTCCATCAAATTTAGAAAGCAACTATTGATAATATCATTATTTTGTTGGTTTGACTTCGAAGGTCAAATAAACAACTTCCAAATTCAAGATTGATACAAATACATCAAAATTTCAAAAGAAATACAATACTTGTATAAATCGTACAGGAACTAGTATCAGTCAAAAAAGAACTAGTGTTAAAAGTATATAAAGCATATATAATAACTATGCATTTGACAAAACAAGTTTGACCATCAAATGGTAACTGATTTCAGAATCTATGACCTCTTTAGTCTTAAGAAAAGGCATTATGTAGAAAAACTATCATTTGGTTGACATCATATGAAGCTTAAACTCAAAGAGAGCGAAAACAAGAAGACTCAAAACTAGAAAGTAACTGATGAAATAAACAAGAATCATGGAGACGACGCCAATATTAAAGATAGATGTTTTCAAAAGAAAATTTAAACAAGATCCGAGTCATGTAGGTTGGGTAATGGGCTGAAACGGTCCAGTATGGGTTGGGTCGACACACAAACACACTTTTTGAATCAAATAATTTGGAAGATCGTATTTACTAGGCTCTTTACAACTTTCAAACTCATTTTTGACCAGTTTTCAGCTAAAAAAAAATATTTGGCTCTTTGACCCGTTTGTGATCAAACCCAACCCAAACCAACATATTCACCACTATATAAATAAAAATTGTTGAAACTTGAAAATCAAAGAGAATTTGCAGCTTACAAGGCCATTATAATCAAGAAGACAAGTACAATAGACTTCAGCTTCTTCATATCTTTTCTTGGCTTTATAATATGTCTTGTAAATTTTCCTTGATCCTGTTTTGTGGCTTGTTGTTGTTGGCCTTCATGTGTGCAGACAAAATCATAGACATATACAACTGGTTATTCGAGTTCCAAGTTGATACCAACATCATTAAACAGTATGAGTGAAATTTAGTAATTTAGACATGGCCCAATTTGATAGATGCCATAAATAGAATCATATATAATTTATTTCACCTATCATGTTTCAATGTATCCTCATGTGGTAGTATTTGGATCGCTTTTTGTAATACACCAATAAGTTATGAAATAATATTTATTTTTATAAACAAAAACAGGTCAATGTGTGAACCCACAAGTCGACCCAAACACAACCCACTAAGCTAAGTATTTTTTTAATGGCTTAAAGTATATCAAATCCGTTTTTGACGGGGCTTGAACCCTTGAGCTCAAAGGTATCGACACCTTAACTTCAATGCCTTTGACAATATATTAGACCCAACCCTCCACCCTCACTAAGCTAAGTTTCTTCGCAAGTTTGTGAACCTTGTAAGCACAAAGAAACTGAAGTATGTGAAGTACAAAAGAAATAGAAATTGAATAACCCATGATTTGGCCTCTCTAACTCTATGCAAATTGAATAAAAAAAGTTTTAGAAATAAAAAAATCGAAATAACTTAAAGGTGATACTTCTCATGTCTGGCAAATAATTAACAAAGGATATACATATCTTACCTTTAAATCTTCTTTATTTTGCAAGGCACTTGCCAAGCAATGAAGATAACTTTTATCTTAATCCAGTAAATTGACCCCATTATTCCTAATTCCTTTAATTTAGTATTATAACATTCTTCAAGCTTCATTGACACACCGTGCGGACCAACAACAAAAAACAACAACCAACATAGTGCCAAATGCTTTTTCGCAAACTACCCTATGATTTAAAATATTAAACTTGGTACCATCGTAATCCACACTAAAACTAATACCTCTCTTTTTCAAAGTCGATATGTATAATAAAATCTTGATAATCCTATCTCTTAAAACCCTAACTTTATCTCACAAGATTCAAATCACTAATTCAATCAATAGTCAAGTGCATATTTAGCATATGATGAAATACAAAACATATGTAAATAAAATGAAATAAACAAATCAGACCAGTCACCAGCTTCACCACTAGCGCCCATAAGCTTGTGAGAATCAAGAACCATAATCTTATCTTCGTTTGATTTGTGAATGAGAATACTGTTCAACGCTGATGAATCTGCTACCACCAACGCAAAGCCTTTCCCCACCATTCCAAATTGGCATTCCATCTTTTGATTTCTTTTTATTGATCTATCTCTCTTCCTCTGATATTATTAATTAATGGGGGAATTAGGGCAAAGACTTAATGGTTTGGGAAGTTTATAATGAAGGGAAGTGACTTGGGGGAGAAGAGAGGAGAAAGTTGAAGCAACTGTGTGTTGATGAAGCAAACGTGGGGGTTGGCTGATGAACGATGGGGGATGGACTAGGTTAAAAGAAAGGGTTATTGGTGGTGGTATGCTGGTGATGGTGGCGAGGAGTGATTGAGTTTGGTTGTCTAGGGTTTTTTTTAAGGAAAAAGAGATTTGGGGGATCAGATGATGTTAAGAGGGAAATTTAAAATTTTGATATTTTAGAAAATGACACTTGCCATACAAAAATTGAGTGTCATTAATATCTTCAAACAACGACACTTCCAATGACATACAAAAATGGGTGTCATATTTCTGTCAGATTTTATAGAAGATGACATGTTTTTCATGACATACACTTTCGCATGTCATAAAATAGGTGTGTGTCATAATTTGCGTGTCATTATAGGTATATTTTGTAGTAATGGTATCTGTGTGCTAATGCTAGTTTCATGCATAAGGTTTGTGTGAATAATTCTGATTTGTATAATCTATGGCATGCTAGGTTAGGTCAGGTCATCCTTCTGATCAAGTTGTTAAACACCTAAAAGATATTATTAAAATTGATCTAGGAAATAATCATCAACCTTGTGACATATGTCACAAAGCAAAACAACATAGGGAACCCTTCCTTTTGAGTGATCATAAATCCACTCAAATAGGTGAACTAGTTCACCTGATGTATGAGGTCCTTACAGGGTTGTTAGCAAAGATGGTTATAAGTATTTTTTTAACCATTGTAGATGATTATTCTAGGGTTGTCTGGGTGTGTTTAATGAAGAATAAGTCAGAAGTGTTTGAGTATGTTAAAGATTTTATAAAACTTCTGAATACTCAGTTTAAAAAATCTGTGAAGTGTTTTAGAAGTGACAATGGTCTTGAATTTGTCAATCAACAAATGAAAGACTTATGTAGAGAGTTAGGCATAATACATCAAACAAGTTGTGCCTATACTCCTCAACAAAATGGTATTGTTGAGAGGAAGCATAGGCATCTGTTGAATGTTGCTAGGACGCTTCTTTTCCAAAGCAATTTACCTATTAGATTATGGACTGAGTGTACTCTAACTGCTTCATATTTGATTAATAGGACTCCCTCTTCTGTGCTACAAGGAAAAACACCTTATGAGTTAGTTTATGGATTTAAACCCCTCCTAAGTCAGTTAAAAATGTTTCGGTGTCTGTGTTTTTGTACTATACTTAATGAAAATGATAAGTTTAACAATAGAGCTGAACAATATGTGTTCATAGGATAATCTTTTGAAAAAAAAGGTTACAAAGTTTATAGTTTAGATACTAAAACTGTGTTTTTTTTTTTCAAGAGATGTAAAATTTTATGAAGATATTTTTCCATTTAAAGAAAAAACCATTTTTGACAAATTTGATTCAAATGAACACACAGAAATAAATCAATTAAACTTTTTTGATATGTATGAAAACACGGATTCTGAAAATATTTTTGAAGTATAGGATCCCAATAATGAGAGGGGGTAAAGGTAAGAAAGAAACAAGAACACATAGGTCTCCGCAATCAGAGCAGTCAAACCTGAATGAGAAAGTTGAAAAGCTTCATAATGAAGGTGATTGCTCTGATAGGGCAGAGTATGTGAATACTGTAGATGATAAAAACATTGAATCTGGGGGTGATACTTCTGAATCTGTGTCTCAGTCTGTTTTAAGAAAATCATCTAGAACTTCAGCTTTACCAAAAAGGTTTAATGATTTTGTAGTAAAGGGAAAAGTCAAATATGGTCTAGAAAATGTGGTTAAATATTCTAATATGTCCATAGAATCTAAATGTTTGCTTATACATTAAATAAAAGCTATGAACCCAGAAATTATAAGGAAGCTTGTTCAGATCCAAACTGGGTTCAAGCCATGAATAATGAGTTAGAAGCCTTACATAGGAATGATACTTGGACTCTTGTAGACTTTCCTAAAAAATAAGAATGTGGTAGGATGTAAATGGGTCTTTAAGATAAAATATAAGTCTAATGGTGAAATTGAGAGGTTTAAGGCAAGACTTGTAGCTAAGGGTTATTGTCAGAAAATAGGAATTGATTTTGAGGAGACTTTTTCTCCTGTTGTCAAATTGGTAACAATTAGGTGTGTTCTCACCTTAGTTGTTTTTCACAATTGGGAATTATATCAACTTGACATTAACAATGCATTTCTCTATGGAGATCTTAGTTGTTTTTCACATTTGTTACATGAGTTGAATATTAAAGTTGAAATGCCTGTGAATGTTTTTCGTGATAATAATGCTGCTTTGTCAATAGCAGCAAATCCAGTATTTCATGAAAAAACCAAGCATTTTGAGCTTGATTTATTTTTCCTTAGAGAACAAATAACTAAAGGGATAATCAAAACTTTTTGGGTTGACTCAAAGAGTAAAACAACTGATATCTTCACAAAAAGGTTTGTTTGCTAATTCACATTTGCTTACTTGTGGTAAGTTACAATTGTTTCACCCATTTGGGATTTAACTATTGAGGTAAAGGTTTTGACCCATATTGAATAATAAGTTTGAGGAGGGGTGTTAAAATATGTCAATATTATCAAACTTAATATTCAATAGTTTGTTTTTATAATATACAAGTTTGTTTAATATATTGCATAAGGATTTTCAGGTAATGGGCTGGTGGTTAAGCAAGGTCCAGCAGAATAGAAGTCCAAGTTCAGCAGAATAGAAGTCCAGGATTCTTATTATTGGTGTGGGACTAAACTATTAGTCCAACATAAGAGATCAGGAGGCCCATTCGTCATATCCAAGGCTTTCATCCATGCCTATGTGGCAATCCTTGTCAAAGTAATCCAAGGATCAAGATTGCTCCCAGATGTGTTTATTGATCCAACGAAGATTAGAGGTTCGGGTGTATTTTCTTCCGAACCTATATGAGATACTATATAAAGAGTTCATCTCCAGTGTTTACGGTTTTAGCTCTCTTTCATATTATTTTCACTTAGGGTTTCTCTCAGTTCATTCTCTCTCTAGTTTGTGAGGGTTCTTGTGTATTGTTTTGTTCAATCAGATCTCTTGATTAATTCTAGTGTGTGAGAGAATAACAGATCATCATGTTGATGACCTGGTTGTGAGATTGATATTCTGATAAGTGTTGTTAAAGATATTGTTTTAGATTTCGTTTGTATTTTGTTTTCAGTAATAATATCATATAGTTTCATACCATATTTGTAACGATCACGTCGTGTTCTTCACCATACTCTATCATATCTAAAGTCAGATATTGGACTTTCAATTGGTATCAGAGCGGGTGCTCTTGATTTTGATTGAATTTGGTGGTTTTTGTTGAAAATTTGAAAACCATGGGTTTTGAATTCGCAAACTGATTTTGGTCTACTTTCAATCCAAAATGTGTTTAGATGTCAAACTTGATTGTTTAGGGTTGTTAGATTTGTGATTTTGAATCTATAGAGCCAATCGGTGTCAAATTTGGTTGAGTTTCGAGTGATTTGGTGTTGTTAGGAACAGGGCCGGCCCTAAGGGGGTGCGGGGAGGACTCCCGGCCCGGGCCCAATTTTTTAAATGGGCACTTTGAGCGGCGACGAGTGTTTTCTTTCTACAAGTATTTTAGTTCTATTTTCGACCCAAAAAAAGATCTCATCTTAAGCATCACTGGTTATAAACGCAAGAAGGTGAGGAGTAGATAAGAAAGAAGATGAATCATACATGATAAACTAGATTTGAAAGATACGACAGAATTGAAAAAAAAAATTTGAAGTGTGTTACTTGAGATTTGTGTTGTGATACAGTAATTGTGCAGCCTTTGGAGTAAATTTTAATATATAGTGGTACTACAAAACAGTAATTTTCTCTCGCTTTTGCACATGATGCAAGTCAAATTCATTTTATTAAAAAACTTTTGAAGTATAAACATAAAATAATGTTCCTTCAAATTATTATGGAATTTTAAGAAATTATGGGGGTTTTTTATGAGCCAATTAGCCAAACATATTATTTTTTATAATTATTACGACACTTTCAATTCTATATCCAGTCCGACTAGGGAACCGGTAAGGACACCGGTTCAATGTCCGCTTCAGTTATGAAAACATTGCTTAAAAGACCTAAGACTAAGGAGCACATATTTCGCGGCTTGGCCCGGGCACCTGAATTTTCAGGGCCGGCCCTGGTTAGGAACTATTCATCATCTACCTCATGTTAGAAATCATTCGATCGATAAGGAGTTTTAGTGATTGAGCTCATTTATTTGAAGGTTTTTGTGATTGAACTAATTTGTTTGAGAGTTTTAGTGATTGAGGTTATTCATGTGAGTGTTTTAGTGATGGAGTTCATTCGTTTGAGAGTTTTGGTGATTAAGCTCATTCCTTTTAGAGTTTTAATGATTGAACTCATTCGTTTGAAAGTTTTAGTGATTGAGCTCATTCATTTGAGAATTTATTGATTGAACTCATTCATTTGAAAGTTTTAGTGATTAAATTCAATCATTTGAAATTTCTTCAATCGCTAAGGGTGTGTTTAATCGTTTGACTGTTGATTAAGTCATTTCACTTTTGCCTAACCATTTGCTCTTATGCTCAACCGTTTAGCGAAAATGAAGTTGTTTTCAAGCTAATCGATTTCAAGATGTGTTTACCTGGGTCGTTATCGTAACACAATCATTTCCCTAAAAAACAGAGAGTATTTTCAGAAATCTTTACTCTTTGGGGTAAAATAAATCGTAGTTGATTCACACTAAACACAGATCCTGATACAAAAGGGATAAGTTGGAGCATATATGGATCTCTTTTGAGCTTGATTGTCACCGGTTTCAAAGAAGACCTAAGAAGTACATTAAGGTTAACTTCATGGATGGATGGACGGATGGAATAACATCTTATGGTTATCGATAGATAGAATAACATCTTTAGTTTTAAAAATTGCGTAATGTGAAGTTATATATAAGGTTATTGTACCATGGATAAAATTAGTTCGATCTTATGGTTCTTATCAAAATTAAGAATTTCCATGAATCAAAATTCAGGCAACTTAACTTTATTATCCTTCACTTGTATCATACGTGTGTTGATCTCACCGTATCATATCATGCCAACAGGTTTCGGGGAACTCGGTCAATCACCTGGTTGTATTTTAATCGTTGTCCCATTTTAATGATCAATAACACTTGTACTACTTCCTTTAGAGTGCGTCGAAATTGAGAATTTGACAAAATATTACATAAAAAAGGACCGGAAATGAAACTTGAATTGGATTATTGTAAAATAACAGTATAAATATCATGTGACTTAGAGAAAATGGATCAAAAAGCACATGAAGCTAGTTAATATGCACGAGAAAAATAACAGGCATAAATGTACTAGTTAACTTTTGGGTTTCCACTTTTCTTTTTATATTTTGTGTGGATTTAATATATCGAATCAAATTTGTAAAAAATATGAAATGAAAAGGACATCGGCCAACGATGTTGTAGCCCAGTTGTTGCAATGGAGGTGTGAAAGTTTACCCACATTTGTGGGGTTTTTGCCTGGGATCTTAGGTTCGATTTCGTCTTCTACCGAAAAAATAACCATTGAGTTTGAAAGGAGAAACCTATGTGAGGAAGGATTCGATCCTGAATAGGGTGGCTTTTTAGCCAAGAATTTACCGCTGAAACAGACTTAAGAAAAAATGGAAAAGACATCGAGGGGCATGAAGCAATATTATGTGGGCATAAAAGAATGGAATTTAATGGTCTTCAAAAGCCTGTAATGTCGCTCTTTATTGCATACATGTGAAAGTGTTTTCATATTTATGGCAAATTTAATATGAATATACAAGGGTTTAATGTAATTATGTAAATAATTATTTCCTACCAAGTAAAATCTATACGGTATTATAGGTTTTTTTTTTTTTTTTTTTTTTTTTTGAACGTAAATTTCTTTCATTCCCGGGCAAAGAAAATTACATTAACATAACGGGCAGGCGGGCAATAAGTTGCGCCGCTATTCAGAAAGGGTTAGCGGCGCAGCTTGTTGCCCGCCTGCCCGTTATAGGTTTTTCTAAAAAATAAAAATTTCTAGGCTTGGAGACTGGAGTAATGTCTCGACATTGTTAATCGAGTGTTAGGCCGGCATGGATGAGTCATCAGAAGACAAAATCACCTCATTTAATTTAATTTAAATATATGATAATCATCAAGGTGAGTAATACACGAACAAATTTAAAGTCCTAAAAATCATATAATCATCAAGGTAATTAGGTAATTGCTTACCACAAAAACGTATACTTCATTAAGAACGCCAAATGCCCACAAAACAGGACAGGCAACAACTACAAATTATGATACAGATTACATGACTTAAAATTTACACTAATTATTTCAAACTCTTGTTCTATATGATGCCAATACGAATACGTAAACTACAAGGATCTTGCAATTATAAAGTAGAAATTGATTATTTTGTCGAACATGCTACTCATCAAAGTATTTTTTTTTTCTTATAGTGGAATATATAAATATAAGATGTGTCTATCCCAAATTAAAAGAAATAATTAAGTTCACATATTATCAAACGAGTATAATATTACATATTGCTATCACCAAATCCCAGTCAAGATTTGTTGTCGGGTTGAGCTGCTATTAGCGCTTCAGAACCACTTTAATTTCGAGATTATATTTGAGCTTCAGCATATAAATAAACTTGTTAGAAGGCGATCCAAAAACAAAACGCTTAAAACACCCTTGACACTCAAATCAGTGATTTATACGATAGAAGCACACAATTAACCACAATTGTTTGATGTGAGATTAAGAGATAAGATATCGGCACACCCCATTTGGTTATCTTGATATCAATATGACAATATTGTAACACTATATGTCCCGTATAGGGTTATATGGCCAATATTGTAACTCTATAGCCCAAATGCGTACTGAGAAAGTTGCATGTGTCAGTTGTCAATAAGACACATATAGTGTTACATGTGTCATATAAAACACATCTATGGCACGTATAGTGTTATACATGTCATATAGGTCCCCAAACATTTTATTTTCAGTCAAACCTTACAACAAATACAATGTACTTGATAATGTGAGATATGTCGTGTATCATGTTAATACGCCACATATAATGTGAGATGTCAATCAACCTATATGACTCATATAGGCTATTACACGGCATATGGGTGCCCGTGAACATACAAAAAGACAAGGATTTGAACCTTATATGCCACGTATAGTGTAATGTGTCGCGTATATTGTGACAACTCGGGTAAATCTCATTCTTGGTTTCTATCTTTTGTCTGTTTCTTTTGTTATTCCTTTTGGTACTTGTGCAATTTTCGGGACGAAAATTCTTTTAACGTGGGGATGATGTGACACCCGGCAAATTCCGGTTAACAACGCTGTCTAGATTAAAGTCTACCTTAGCGAGTCACGCGTATATTATACTTAACTGAGTTAGTTGAGTCGTGTTACGGTTCGGGAACTTTTAGTTTAGTATAGAGGATCATTAGATGTCAGTCTAGAGGATCATTAGATGTCAGTCCTTAACCAAGTGTACAAAGGGTGACGATTCGTAGAATCGTCAGAGCATAGGGAACATACAAGTCTCGAGTCCCGGGAATTGGTGAACGAGTGTGAATGTGTTTGTTTGCAAGTATTATGTGTTTACAATCATTATGTGACGTGTCGGTATGTGAAAACATGTTAACATATGTTAAAACGGAGTTTAACGCGCCAAATACGCTGGACCAGACCCTATAGGCGATTAGCATCTGTAATCGCCTATAGGGAAGGCGAGTAGGGTTCCCCTATGGGCGAGTAGGCCCTAATCGCCTATACTATAGGCGATTAGGAGCCCTATTCGCCTGATGCTGCTGCATACTCGCCTGTAACGTACCTGACGACTAAAAACGACTATAAATACAATACTTGACCTCCTAAACTTCATTATAACAACCCTAGTCGTCCCACAACTCGTCCCAACACACACACAACCTCTGGAACACGATTTTGGATCAAAATACACGATTTCAAGCCTATTACATCAATCTATCATAAACCTAAGGTGTGGTTTTCATTCATGCAACCTTTAATAATGTTTTTATTAAATCCCTAATGGTCCAGACCTGTTTATAAACGTATGTGTCTTCTGAAATTCGTTAATAATCATTGTTAATTGGATTCTAACTATTATGCATGTTGTATGTGTGTTTATAATTAAAAGATAGGGTTTTTGTGATTCAAGAAGGATTATTAGCATGATATTAAGGTAGTTACAGATTAATGATGATAGCATGTTGATGAGATCTGAGTAATTGTTCATTAGGGTTACGGTTATGCATGTTAATGTGATGTTTCATGCTATGTGTATTGTTTTTGGGATACATGGTTGCATGCAGGGCTGATAGAACGAGGTTAAACGAAGGATTTTGATTGAAATATGTTTGATATGGTTGTTTGATTGATATTTGATGTTTACACACGTTCTGGATCTGATTTGGAGTGTTAAACGCGCGAAAAACTGGAACAGCTGGGCTAAAGGCGAGTAGGGATCCTATTCGCCTATACTATAGGCGAATAGGAGGCTAATCACCTGATATGGGAGCCTATTGGGGCCTAATTGCCTTTACTTCATGCGATTACGATCCTAATTGCTAGTTAAGCCCTGAATTGCATGCCTTACGACGTAATCGCCTATAAACTCATGATTTGCATACCGCATGACCCTAATCGCCTATAGTATAGGCGATTAGCCTTCCTAAATGCCTGTTGACCCACATAATCACTAGTTGACTTTTCCTAATCGCCTGTACTGCTGCTGTAAGTGTAATATAGCATTTCGGGACCCGATTTGACACCTAGGAACATGCTAGGAACCCCGTACCCTACCTAATAACTTGATAACATGTGCTCGGACTTATTTATGAGATACTTGAACTACGTGCTACAACTTGTTGGATTTTAACGTATGTTAAGTGTGATTGCATGATTGCATGTTTGAGAGTGCAAGTATAACACGGGGAGTCTCGGGTCACCAATGGGATGTCGAGTCTTGTACATTGGGTTAATTTAACAGTCACAGTGTTTTCAAACGAACTTGGTTATGGTCTGGACATCTAGGGACTAACTAACCTACGGGTTATTAGTCTAATTACTTGTAACTGTCATATGTTAGGTCGCCGCCTTACGGGGGTAGCATAGCTTGCTGATTTTATTCGTATTACGAAGTAACGCAACCTAAGGTGAGTTTACGGCCCCTCTTTTAACTGGTTTCACTTTTTGGGGGAGAAAACATGTGTTAAACTTATGTTTTGGTAACAACTGTCATACTATGGGTTTCTATGGTTTACTATACGATCTTTGGAAGTCCCGGGGGAAACCATGAATGTGCGGGTTAGCACAACGGGGAAATGTGAATAGATCTATTGGGAGTAACCAACCCCGCTCGTCGGTTTGGAGGGCCGGGCGAGTGCATATTGTCTCAAACAGGAACAGGTTTACTATTCGGGCACAACATCTGGTTTGCGAGTTAGTAATGGTTTTCCAATCGTAGATGTAACAAAATATACGCCTAGCTAGCGTACTTTGGTTTGCAAATTGATATAGTATGGACAGGTTGAACTTGGTACTTAAATTACAAACCTGTAAACTCACCAGCATTTTTGTGCTGACGTAACTCTTACATGTTTTCTCAGGTCGCTAAGGTAGCACTACGGAACTAGGGCGCACGCGTCTGCACGGCGTCTAGTTAGGATTGCATGGTTTTCAAACATTGAATAATTGGGTTACTTTTGGATTATGTTTTGAGAATAAGCTTCCGCTGTATTTGGGGATTTTAAACTATGTTTTTGAAATTGCATATGTTCATTTAGATTTGGTTATTGTGATCGTTGACTTGGATCCTGGTTTGTCATGCGCCTCGCGGTAAAACTCCGCAAGTGGATTTTGAGGGTGTGACATATATGTCTTATATGACGCATATAGGGTATTACGTCATATATAAGTGCCCCGTTGTCAATCGAACAGATAAAACGACAAATGATTGAACCGTATATGCCACGTGTAATGTATTATGTGGTGTATAGGGTTTGAAAATGTGTCCACAGTTGTCGTGTTGGGCTGTCTTGGTTTTTGTGTAAACCCTATATGACACACATAACACTATATCTGGACACATATAGCACTGTATTTGTCATATATATGGTGTTAATCTATTAAAATTGGGTGCTTCTTTAACACATCCAGAGATTAATCATTTCAATCTTGGCTCAATATCAAATTATGACCGTTTAAAAATGAGGGGAAATGTGCGTATATGCTTTGCATTTGGATTGAGAAAATCAACAAATAAGTTATTATAAAAATACCATTTTTCCTACACTTTCATCTTAGCCACTAATTTGAAAAATAAAAGTTCCATATAACTTCTTACCCAGGCAAAATCAACTTTTTATATGATGTTAACCCTTTATATGTCTTACAACTCATGGTTTTAAATGTCTTACATACATAGATATTTTAAGTAACAACATGGCTGCGTATCAACTTTTCATTAGTCGTGTATCACAAATAACCCAATACAGATATCATTATTGAACCGAAACGAATTGATATTGACCAAACGTACCAGCATCGTTAGTATCAAACTAAAACCAATATTTATTTTAATAGTTTTCAATCGATATGCGATATTTATTTTTAAGTAACAACATGGCTTCGTATCAACTTTTCATTAGTTGTGTATCACAAATAACCCAATACATATATCATTATTAAACCGAAACGAATTGATATCGACCAAACAATATCGGTACCAACATCGTTAGTATCAAACTAAAACCAATATTTATTTTTATAGTTTTCAATCGATGTGCAATATTTTTCCGAGATATTCGACTTTATATTCTGGATTACGTGAGACAACTTACAAGTCGATTTCAATATTTTCACTACCCTGTACCGAAGTACAACAACATAATTTTTGTGACTTCGAACTTTAATTATGATTTAACTTATGAAGAAACACCAATATAACAATCTATATAAACGAGCAAAATAAAGAGATATTGTATTAATAATTGCTGGGGAGTTTACAGACACTCAAATACAAATTGTTACAATATTTTGACTATAATCCATATTTAAAAAGATGTCAATTTCTCCAGTGCCAAAAACCTTTTTACTAAACGACTGATTTTTACTAAACCTTTTTACAAAGTTTTAAATTTATAAAGTAAACGATAATTACTTTAGAAACTAAAACCGACACATAGGCAGAGAACCGGATGTGTATAGTATAGCTTGCTAGGGTAAATACCGAGTATCGTATTCCAAGAGAACACATTTTCCCCTACTCAACCATTCATCAGATAACTTACCGGATTTTAAAAGAAAAATAAAACGGAGGGGTTCTTAAATAAAAATAGTTTTAAAAAGGTTTTGATTTTGATAAAAATAAAAGGATAAAATAGTGGAGTAGACTAATATGCACATCTCGGGCCCTCCGTATAAGTAGTTAAGTTTACTATTAAAATTAATTAAATGTGAGGAAGACGAGAGTGATCTTGAAGTGTTGACTCCTTGATAGAGAAGCGGGGCCACTACTAAGTAGAATGCACAACCTTCTAATGCGGGCCCGCATGAAGGTACTCCGCTAGGACCTCGCATATAGCGGGCTCCTTAAACCGCGGTCAAGTCTCTGGTTCAAACATATCTTCTTCTTGAATTGGAGGCTTAACTTCCGACTTGGAACACCGTACACCTCCCTTAACTGTCGCGTTCCGTACCGAAGGATCTCTCCTTAGGGTCAATCCCGGCAACCTCGTATCCCCTAAGTAGGTTAACGATCGTGAAGATCGAAGGATCTCTCTTACAGTTGACTCAGGTGACTCGTATCCCCATTGGCTAACGGCTTTGTACTTACGAGAACTAGAAAAAGAATACTTAGTTTATTTATCTTTAAAGTGACACTTTAATATTTAGTGATCAATTAAATATAAAGTTGGTTCAATGAATGATAACTTAATAAACTCAACCCATAACCTCCCGAGCCGAATGAAACCCTTGACAAAGGTGGATCATAATCCTAAAGGTGTGCAATCCGGAGATCAGTGGTGCACCCGAAGGGAATCCGCCCTTTACCAAGAAGATCATTCAGTCATCTGGTAAGTACCAGAAATTTGTCACTCAGATCTGGTCCACTTCAGAAGTCATTGCTTTGAACCCGGTTTGGATATCAGAAGGCCGTGTGATCCGTCTCACTACCGGTTTCCTCGCCTTGGATCTAGCTCAGGGCTACCAGAAGCGGATTTAACCTCTAGTTGATAAATTAAGTTAAAGTTAATTTAAATTATTAAGTTAATCATCATTTAAACTTGCCACAAGATAAACAAACAAGGATTAGAAGAAGATAACACAACAAATAACTAAAAATAAACTACTACTAATAATAACAAAAGTCTACAAATCGAAGCGGGTTCGAGAATAATGAAAAGATACAACCATAACAAATGATCAACACATGAATATGGCTGCTCATAGACAAGCTCTCCATCTCCAAGTGATATGTATCTAGCATGATCCTCACGACCCTCGATGTTTTATTGCATAACTACTCTACGATCCCATTCTTGGCCAAAATGATCAAGGTAGGACGAGGCCTAACCTTAGTGGGTATGTTATAAGGGCCATTAGGCCTCCCAAAGGACCCCAAGATCTCTAAAAGACTCCTGGAATTCGACCCAAGAAGGGCTCAAGTCAAGGTGGAATGGGATGATCAAATGGTGGGGGTTAGCTTGCTATTTATAGAGCTCTAGGTCCAGCACGGGCGTGCCAAGGGGTGGCAGGGGTGTGCTTGCTGTCTCACGTACGTTCTGTTGCTGCAGTGCTGTCTTGTCGGCCCTTTTTGTCTTTGGCACGGCCGTGCCATAGGTATGAGCACGGGCGTGCTTCACCTGCTCAGCATGTTTTCTTGCTCTCCAAGTTTGCTACGTTGTCTTCTAGCGGTGCAGGGCCTCCGTGCAAGTGTGCATGGGCGTGCTTGGTCACTCCCGAACTGGTTTCATAATTGTTTAAGTCCTGGGATGGTCTTCAAACATACAGGGAACATGCTGCAAGTCTCATATCTTCAGGAATCTCCAGTTTTTTCTTGTTTTTACCCGGAAATCCTTTGTTTCCATCTTGGAGCTCAAGTTTTCTGAGAAATACAAATAGGAACGGATTAAGCACCAAATATCAATAATATAAGCCTAATTCTACCCTATTATGAGACTGTTTATGCCTGATTTATATGTTAATTATGTGAGTCATCACAATACCCCACACTTAGCCTATTTCTTGTCCTCAAGCAATCAAACACAAGTACAACTAAGGCAGACTCTAATTAACAAACCCTCAATCCATTTATTTATTTATTATATGAGAAAAATAAAATTGCATGACACGCATACTTAACCCGTACGATTATGCTCAAACCTATACCTGCTCACAATGTCCACTCAGCACTCGGGTATATCATTTTAGTGAGTTTTGGGGGTGAACACTCAAGTCTGTACCAAAGACGACTAAGGTCATAGGCTTGTATGCATATCAAGTCCTCGTCTCTAAACCAACTAACTAAGATAAATCAAGAGGACTTTTATTCGGGTTGTAATGTAGGGGTAAAAAAGATAAAACAACTTTTTTTAACTATCTACAAAGCGGGACAAGTCACCGAATCACGTAAGGTCGTCACGACTGAGAAGATGACGAAGCGGCAAGACATGGAGGAGGGGGGGTAGCGGTGCGCAACATTTTCAGCAGCGATCAATGGCCACACTTCATACACTTGTCAAATCTTTTCGCCTGTCTTTTTGCAGCGCTCTTTGACTGTCCACAAAAGGGTGGATTCTGTTCCATCTTCCTCCACAATTTATTTCATCTACCATTTTCTCGAAAATTATCTGCAACTTATCTGTGGGCAGACGTGGCTCAGCGAAGTGGAAACATCGAAGCAAGTGCTCGTCCAGCGGATGCATCTTGAGAAAGCGATGGGGAAGCAAGAGAGAGATGAGAGATCACAGAGAGAATGTAGAGAGAGAGAGCAGAGAGCAGGAGAGAGAGATAGAGAGAATTCCAGTTCTTTAAGGTCTCAACGGTCAAAGACCAAATTTTTAAATTTTGAAGAACTTTTATTTCTTGGGCCCTCTTTTTGTGGGTCTCTCTTTATTGGACTCTCTATTTATTTTGGGCTCTCCTCTATGGTTCTTTTTAGAAGATCTCCCTTTTGGCCCTGTCTTGTGTTGTTCCCTCCTTTGTCAACGGTGTCGCCTTTTCTACAAACTTGCGATCTCGTGCCCTCGGTGATGACAAAATCTTGAAGCTGCTTTGGTGACGCATGATCGGGACTCATTTTTATTGGGTAAAGAAACAAAAGGCTAAGGCTTAAAGTGGTTTTCTAAGGAAAGGATTTATTTTTGGGGAGAAACATAATTTCCTCTATCATTTTTATCTAGTTACCGGATTAAAGCAAGAATATGCATAAACACACAAGTTCTAATCGAGTCGGACTAAGGTTGGAAATATCTCAAGAAAAAAGAGACGAGCAATATATGATATATATAAAGTAAGCGTGGTGCTCGAATAAAGGCTCAAGAATCTCTCACGGACAATCGGGTAGGATAAGGTATCGATTTTAAGCACAACTTTCAGGGTGTTTTTCTACTTGCCATGCAATCTATTCTTCTGCTTTATTTTATTTTATATTAAGCGGATCTTTTGGGTTTTTATTAAAATTGTCTTTTTTCGACTATCCTTTAATGTGAACCGTTCGGCATAAATTCCTAATAGCGATCACTCGGACGAGCCTAATAGACTATACAAATATGCCAATATGACCATGAATGACGCTACGGGTATCAAGCTGCTAAGAGGGTACCGGATAACGCACGATCAATGACAAATGACCCGCTAGATAAAATAAAATAAGCAGCAATAATAGTCCACCCCACACTTAAAATTTTTGTATAAATTTTAAGTGCAGAACTGGAGAAAGAGGCAAGAGAAACTAATACTCCCCTGGAAGTGACGAATCTACTCGCGTGTGAGCGAAACCTGCATCCTCTAAACAGAGACGTCGAAATGGCGGCTGCATAATATCAAGTTGTCCCCAACCTGTCTTAAAATAACTAGAAAAGAACATAAAAGTAACAAAGATAAATAAAAATAAAGCTACAGTCCTAGGATAGATACTAACACCGAAGCGCTAGCGGGTGAAACATGTCCAGCATGCACCAAGCATGCAAATCATCCAACCATACAAATATCCATAATTAACCACAAAAAAAAAGAAAAATAAAAAGAAAATAAAATAGTGTTTTCAGTCAACAAACCATCAAATGTGTCACGATCCATCAGTAAACCTGCAAAGAGAGAGAGAGAATCAAATCGAGCAGCTACGGCGGGAGCGGTGGCTGGAGCAGGACCTGGAGGAGGAACCAGTGCAAGAGGCCATATGTCTAGTAAAATCCTCCTGAAATGACCGGAACTCGGCAGTGATGGTGTAAGCCTCTCCAGAATGGTGTTGGGCGCATGACGCTGACACGAGTCGCAACGGCGTATGACCTTTAGGGCGTCAAGGTGCATGCCCGGCCAGTTGTATCCTGCATTCATGATCTTGGCCACCACCATGCGTGGCCCTGCGTAAAGCAAACAAATTCCTTCATGTATCTCTCGGATCAAATAGTCAGCAATATCCGCATGGCACATCTCATCAACGGTCCCTGTTAAGATTTTCGGTACAACACACCGTCTTGGATTTGGTATTGCAGGGCCTTGTGTTGTATTTTTATTGCGCCTGTGCGCTTATCTGGGAGTGCTCCCGTGCTGAGGTAGGATTTTATTGGCTTCATCCAACTATCAACAACTGTTTGGACAATGTTAACTTCAATGGATGGTACGGATGGTTCTTTCATGACTTCCACGCGGACCTCTTTTGCTAAATAGCCGAAGCTTGCGGATGCCATTTTTCTTAGAGCGTCCGCCGGTTTGTTTTGACTGTGACTAATGTGGATGATGGTGAAGGAGGCGGAGTTGCTCATCAGCTCGTTTGCTTTTTGAAGGTACATGATCATGGACGGGTCTATGGCTTCATATTTTCCGGTGATTTGGCCGGCCACGAGCAATGAGTCGACGTGCGCTGCGACATGTTTTGCACCGAGTTTTCGTGCTATCCGTAGGCCTGCCAGTAGGTCTTCATATTTGGCTTCATTATTTGTGGTTTTGAATTCGAGTCGGATATCATAGGTGAACTCAGCACCTTCTAGACTTAGGATCCTTAGGCCTGCGCTGTGCTGTCCTCGTTTGACGCACCGTCTGTGTACAACAACTATATTGCCTTCTCGTCATCAACAACCTGGATTTCTTGCTTCGCCTTGCATTCTTCCACTTTTTCATGAGGTACTTCTTCGATAAAATCAGCTAAAACTTGACCTTTGATGGCTGGGCGGGTCTTATAAAAAATCGTGTGTTCGCCCAGTTCGATGGCCCATTTTGCCAATCTTCCCGACAGCTCTAGTTTTGCCAACACATTGTTAAGCTTATAGTCACTACGCACATTGATGGGTGGCCTTGAAAGTATCTGCGCAGCCTACGTGACGCATGTACTAAGGCCAGAACCAATTTTCCATTGTAGAATATATAGTCTCAGCGTCAGTAAGGACCATGCTGATGTAGTTGATAGGGGTTTGAACCAGTTTTCTGTCGACCATTAGGACCGCGCTGACCGCCTTCTCTGTTGCGCAGAGATACACCATGAGCGGCTCTTTTAGGATCAAGGCTATCAGCGTTGGCTGGTCCATCAAACATTTTTTTCATCTCTTGAAAGGCCCCCTCCTCCTCGGGGGTCATTTGAATTGGTTCTTTTTTAGGCAATTCTTCAATGTTTCAATGAAAGGAATTGACTTGCTTGCATGGTGTGAGAGGAAGCGGTTGATTGCTACTAAACCCCCGTTCAATGTTTGCACCTCTTTTAGTGTTGACGACGAAGGCATACGCGCGATCGCTTGTATTTTCTCTTGGATTGGGCGAAAGCCATCTTTAGTAACAATCACTCCTAAGAACTTTCCTTCTTCTATTCCAAATGTGCACTTACTTGGATTAAGTTTCATGTGGATCTTGCGCAGCTGTTGAAACGTTTCCTCAATGTCTTTCAGCATCTAGTCTTCCTCTTTACTCTTGATGACGAGGTCATCCACATACACTTCCAGATTCTTGCTAATCTGGTTTGCAAATGTGCGGTTCATTAGAAGCTGGAACGTGGCGCCTGCATTTTTCAGCCCAAATGGCATCTTGGTGTAGCAGAAGACCCCTCGATCGGTTCTGAAAGCAGTCTTGTCCTCGTCCTCTAGCGCCATTTGGATTTGATGATAGCCTTTATAGGCATCAAGGAAACACTTTAACCTGAATGACGCTAAGGAGTCAACTTTGAGGTCGATCTCTGGTAGCGGATAGCAATCTTTCGGACAAGCCTTGTAAAGATCCTTGCAGTCCACACACATTCTCCACCCGCCATTGCTTTTTGTTACCATGACCGGGTTTGCAACCCAAATCCGGTATCTGGTTACTCTCAAGATTCCCGCCTTTAATAGCTCATCCACCCGTTCATTCAATGCCTTGGTTTTTTCTGCGTCCATGCTTCTATGCTTTTGGGCGATAGGCTCCACTGAACAGTAGGTGTTGAGTTTGTGTTGTGCAAGATCTCGCGGTATCCCCACCATGTTTGATGGTTGCCATGTGAATATGTCATTGTTTTTCTTGAGGAGCTGCTTCAGGTGGTCTCGGGTATTTTCAGGGATAGTAGGCCCCAACGTGATTGTTTCCTCGGGGAATTTGGGGTTTAGCACCCACATCTCTGGCTCTATGTGCGAACTTGGTTTAATCATCTTGGGCGGATGTGGGTCCTCTGTTATGCCACATTCCCTGTTGGCCCATACGATCGTCACACCTGTTGGCGTGGGGAAACCGATGGCACCGTGTGCAGGAGAGGGAACCATGTTATAGGACGCCATGGAGTCGCGCCCCAAGATTATATCGTTTTTTGACTTTGCGGGGATCACCAGAAACGTGATTTCTTCTGTTCTTGAATGTGTCCCATCACCGATAGTGAGGTCAAAAGAGATTTCGCCCAATAGGGTTATGACTTCATTTGAAAAACCCATGATTGGTGAACTAACGGGCCGCAGACGTGCTTTGTCTTCTTCGTCTAACATGTTGAATCATTGCTCGTACATGATGTCCGAGTTGCTTCCGGTGTCCATGAAAGCTCTTGTTGTTCTATAATGGCCGAAAATGGCTGTGATGATTAGTGTGCGAGTGGAAGAGGGTCCACCCTTGACAACAGGGAAACAGACTTGTTGCTCTTTCCACTCCGCAGCTTGATCAGTTTTGCGCTTGTTGCGTCCGCGCTTCCATCCGTGAATCATCATGCTGACATTCTTTATCTTCATTTGAGGTGGCCCCTCATTTCGCTTTTTTTGCACATTCTTGAGAAGGTATCCCAGCTTGCCAGAATTTAAAGCATTCTCTATGGCGATTTTAAGCTGGAAGCACGCGTCTGTCTCATGACCAATGTCTTGATGGTAAGCGCAAAACTTGTAAGGGTCCAAACCATCTCTTTTCTTGGTGACTCTCGGTTCAAGGAAATCAACATTCTCTATTGCCAGGACTTGTGTTGGGGTCTTTGTCAAAGGCGTCCAAGAGTTGTGACTGCGCCTTGCTGACTTTTGGTCAGACGATTGATTTCCCCTGTACTCTATGGCTTCAACGGGTTTAGTGTCCGCCTGGGATGCTCCTTGGAGCCTATTCCAGACAGATCCTTTACCCTTTCTTTCATATTTGTTGTTTCTGTTTCTGACGGATTGTGCTTGTGCATCCGTGTACTGTGGGGCTTGCACCCTGTTCCAATCAGACAACTCTTTTTCAGTTCTTGCGTAGGTTTTGGCTCCCCGCATGATTTCTTCCAAGATGTTTGGCATTCCAGTGCAGCCTGTGAGGGTGCGGATTAGTGGGGCACAACGCACGCCCTGCTTGAAGGCTACTCTCATGAGTTCAAAGCCAATGGGCTCGATTTGGAGTGCTTCTCGGTTGGACCTAGTGATGTAATCTTCGATTGATTCATTGTCATGTCGGTGCAGTTGTAGGATGTCAGTGGAATCTCACTCTATCCTGCGCTGTTGGCTGAAGTGATCGGAGAACTTGTTAGTAAGTTCTTTGAGGCTGTCAATCTTTCTGTTTGGTAAGCTATCAAACCATACTCGTGCAACACCCGTGAGTGTCTGCGCGAACATGTGACATCAAGCTGGCAAAGTCTAGCCCGCGCATTTTCCTGCCACCTCAAAACTTCGCATGTGATCATCAAGATGGCTTGTGCCGTCATACTTTCCCAGATTGCTTGGGATTCTGGTTTTTGGTGGGAGGGGTGTGAGCGCAATGCGCGGAGTTTATTTTGATTTTTCACTAAAAGACGGAGGGTAGTAGGGTTGCGTGAGGTCATCTTCACTGGACAACTAATGTCCCCGCCCAACGTTGTTGGTGATAGACTGGCTATTGTCACGGCGGAAGTGACTCCGCGACTCATCAAAGTCTTCCCTCCACGTTTGGTCCGCTTGTTTGCTTCCAATGTTGATCCCTGTGTCCACGGACGGGCCTTCGGACACAGTGACAAGTCTTCCTTCTTCATATTACAGTTGTCGGGTTGTAGCTCTGAGTTGTTGCTCTCTTATTCTCTGTTCCAGAGTTTCATTAAAGGATGGAAGAGAAAGGATCTCCCTCCACTTCCTTTCCCTCCTCTTCCTTCCAAATTGGAAAGATTGAAAATCACCCTAAAAACCTCTCTATTATCCCTCTCATTCCCTCCCTTTCCCTCCTACAAAAAACTCTGGAACACATTTTTTCCCCACTTCCTTCCCAATCCTTTCCCTTCCATCGTTTAATGAAACTCTGGAACAGAGTGTTAGCTTCTGTGCATACCTGCGCTTTAGAGCCTCCTTTTCCTGGGCATACCACATCTCCGGACTAACCATCGACGCGTCATTTCCAATAGGAGTACTCGTGTTGACATTGTCATTGATGAAAACAAAGGATGGGGTTTGACGAGTCCCTGAGGACGGTGTAGCATGCGTACCTGTTTTGCCTCTCCCGAGTGTTGTCAGGCTGGCTGGTGTTTGCCGGAGCAGCACCACTGCTTGAGTTATCCCCGGGGAAGGACGGTGATAATGGTAGAGAACTCATAGTTGGGTTTTAGAAAGATAGAAGTTTTTAAGGATTGCTGTTCTAAATGCTTGAAATACGGATGGCGCCAATGAAAAAACACCAATATAACAATCTATATAAACGAGCACAATAAAGAGATATTGTATTAAAAATTGTTGGGGAGATTACAGACACTCGAATACAAATTGTTACAATGTTTCTACTATAATCTATCTTTCATAACTATCACAGAAATCTCTAAGTATGAATGCTTGGAAGATTGAATGAATTCTTCTCCTCATAGAGAAGGGATATTTATAGGCCTTAGAGGTGTCCTGTGATTGGCTGGATTGAGAATGACAGCTGTCTTTGTACGATCGCCAACCGTTGGCGTCTGGGTGATGTCATCCTGTGATAGGTCCACGTGTCTTGTAATTGTCCTTTCTGTCCTTTTCTGTACCTCGTACATGCAGGTGATTATGGAGCAGGGAATAATGGCCTCTGATTGGCTGCATGAACTTTCTTTGTCGGGTCACAGCTAGCATGTACGAGGTTTACGTGCGCAGACTTCTGAAAAGTTTAGTCAGCGCTGCTGCTGATGTGTATTGAAATGTGGAGCCATGCGCACGCACGGATACATATCTCTTCACTTATATTGATTATGTTCATAGCATTTTATTTTTGTGTTTTGTGCATATAAGAAATTTTCGTTGTACCCCGCAAGGAATCTAGTACTGTTAACCTAGAAATGGTAAGAATTAAGGTGTATATAACAATTCGCCAACACTTGTTATTAAATATAAACACCTACTTTACATATAAAGACTTTGTCATATAGGTCAACAACCTACTTTGTTTTAACGGTAAACGAAACTAGTGTCTGATTACCCAGGCAGAGGCGAAGCATCATGAGGGCCAGGGGTGCCCTGGCCCCCACCGATTTTTGGCGCAGTGGTAGAATTTTGCGATTTTCGTAGGTAAATTGAGTTCGGGTTGAGTCCGGCCCCCACCGATTTGCCACTACCGATCGAAAAAAATGAGTTCGGCCCCCACCGTTTGGAGAACCAAGCTTCGCCACTGCCCAGGGACGCTCGCCCCTTGCATGAATGCTCCCCATGTGCTCGGGTTTACCAATAGCGTGGGTAGCCTAGGCCTGCAAGTTTCCTAATCGGGGAAAACCCGCCCGTTAGAAGACCCACTACAGTAAAACCCGGGTGGGATCATATTCAAACTCGATACCTTTCAGCCCTAAGTTCTAACCTTCATTCCCATGCCACTCCAGCACAATGTGTGGGGGCTGTCAACATGGATTTGTTACCATTAATAACAACAGTGGCGGATCTAGAAAAAATTTAAGGGGTAACGTTCAAACGTCAAAAATATTTTGAGCGGTAACGACAATAGAATTTAGGGGTTGCGTAATACGAAAAACGTCAAAGATACGAAAATTTTCACTACGTCCGAAAAAGTTGAGGGGTAGCGGACGCTACCCTGCCCAATGGTAAGTCCGCCCCTAAATAACAATGATACTTGATGAATCTTTGGACCTTGGTAATATACTAGATTTGGAAGCTTGATTAAAAGCATATTTGAAATACTAAAGTTTTCAAACTTTATACTTATACATACAAAGTTGTTCTATATATCACGATAATCATCAAAATCCATTTCTTGGATATTACCACCCAAAAGATGAAAAATTAGAACTATTTTGATTGTCACTCAAACATTCACTAAATTCAAGATTCCCACTTTCCCAGTGATCTTATACATTAATTCCGAAAGAAATTTCCTAAATTTAATTTCATTATCTAATTTCTCACTTATGTTTTTTTATTTAACTTACTAATGTTTTACACAAGTGAGAAAATATTTATTTCATATACAAATCAAGTGTAGAGTGTGGAAAGTCATGTAAGAAAATTTTAGAACTTGTTCTCACTTTTAGTGGGCTTTTCTCTACCCAACTAGGACCAGCAGCGCGGCCCATTTTCTGGCTTTTCTGGATCCACAGAATTCACAAGGATCAATAGAAATCCTATATTTTTTTTTTATTTTTTTTTTTTATCAATCTCCATGGGTGTAACATCCCGTTTTCCCCATCAAGATGGTTACATTCACTATTTTCTTGGGAATTCAAGCAATGGAACGACGAGTGATCGTGGAAGCAACTTTTACAACTTTAAAGACTTGCGGGGACCTGTAAGCAATTAAACAAAAGTGTAATTGTGCAACTTTGCGAAGTGGGTTACTATAAACGAAACTAGAGGGACCTACATGGAAGATTAGATAAATAAATCAACTAACCAAACCCTAGATCGAAAAAAGTCGATCTAGTTGACAATATGCAAAAAGGAGAAGGGAAGAGCTACGGTGTTCTAAACCAATATCCATGTCACCTTGATTACGTTTTATGGTTATTTATAATTAAACGAAGGTATGGGAGGTCACCGCTTAGATTAGTTCGAGTTGAGGTGGTCACGATTTAGAGGTGTAGGGTTGAGATACGGTTTGGTTCGGTCGACAAGGATATCGTCGATGCCTTCGAGTGGATCTCGGTGCCGCACGGTGGGTCCAAGCTAGACTGGTTCGTGGCTTGGAGTCCGATTAGCGACTGCCTGGCCACCAAACAAGCGATTACACCGCATTGAGGCCCTCGACATTGTGAAATTGAAGTCTATAGAATTTTGTCAACAGTTTTAGTCAATGGTCAATTGTCTATGGTCAATCCCTCCATTTATTCCTATTCAATGGTCAATCCCTCAATTTTTCCCTATCCCCCTTTGATTTTCCAACCTTTATGTATTTAAGGTAGTGTTTGGTATGAAGGAATGGAAGGGGGAATGGAATGAACACTTACGAGGTAATGAAAAATAGTGTGTTTGGTTGGTTAAAGGAATGGAATCATCCATTCCACAAGGCATTCCATTCCCTCAAAACCATTCCATCCACACCCCATGTTTTTTTTTCCATTCCATTCCTCATTCACCCTTTACTAACAACACCATAACCCACCAACACCACCCACCACCGTCGCCTACCACCGCTGCCACCACCAACCACCGCCACCACCCACCGTCGTCGCCGCCAACACCACCCACAACTACCGCCACCCACCGTCGCCGCCTCCACCCACCTCACCGCCACTACTCACCATCGTCACCCACCCACCATCACCGCCATCCACTTCCACCCATCGCCACCGTTGTCGCCACCCATCACCGTCGTCGCCACCAAATACCACACTACCGCCACACACCACCACTTACCATCACCACCACCCACCACCGCCAATACTCACCATCGTCACCCACCCACCATCACCGCCATCCACCTCCACCCATCATCATTGTTGTCGCCATCCACCACCACTGTCGCCACCCACTACCACGCTACCGCCACACACCACCACCTACCATCACCACCACCAACCACCGACACTACTCACCATCATCACCCACCCACCATCACGGCCATCCACCTCCACCTTCCACCGCCGCCACCACCCACCACCGTCGCTACCGCCACATATCACCACCCACCATCACCATCACAGCCACTGACCACCACCCACCACCGCCACTAACCACCGATTTTATTCCTTCGTCTTTTCCAGCCTATCCAACAACACAAAGTGATGTTTTGTTTCATTCCCACATGGCAACCAAACAAGACAGGGAATGGTAATCATCCATTTCATTACCTTGTCCATTCCATTACCTCATCCATTCCATTACTCCATACCAAACAGACCCTAAAGGATTGTCTTGTAATGAAGGTGTCCCCATCTTTGTAAATGAAGAGCGAGTGATCTAACTTGGATGAATTGAAGCCGAGTCCAAGAAGAGTTGTTTTGATCTTTTGATACCAATTGCGTGAAGCTTGCTTTAGCCCATAGAGAGATTTCGCACGCGACACACCCTAGTCTCATTTTCTTTAGAAAATCCTAAGGGAACTTTCATGTATACGTCTTCATCTAGATCGCCGTGCATGAAGGTGTTGTTGACATCGAATTTGTGAATTATCCAGTTTTTCTTGGTGGCAACGGCTAGTAAGGTTCTAACAATTACTAGCTTTGCCACATGAGCAAAAGTCTCATGAAAATCCACTCCTTTAGTTTGGGTAATCCTTTACCCACGATTCTAGCTTTATACCTATCCACATATCCATTTGGTTTGTACTTAATTTTGTAGACCCATTTTGAGTCTATAGCACGCTTTCCTTTTGGGAGGGTCTCGAGGGTCCATGTCTCATTTTCTCAAGGTCTTGAATTTTTTTCTTCATTGCTTCAACCCATTTTGGATCCTGCATGGCTTGTTTGAAATGTTTTGGCTCATCGTTTGAGGTCATGGCCGCCAAAAAAAATTATGCGATGGTGAAAATTTATCAAAGGAAAGATAATTGGTGATCGGGTGTACCGTTGAAGCCTCTTAAGTAGGTGCGGTGAGTGCATGGTCAACCGAAGGGGGAAGCTTCACAACGTAGTCATTCAATCATTTTGGCTGGGTTCGATCCCACTTGGGTCTTGTGATAGCAGCTGTCACACCCTCAAATTTCACATTCGGGGTTTTACCGCGAGGCGCGTGACACGCCAGGATCTCAGTCAACGGTCATAATAAACCACAACCAGATGTATAAAATACGTAAACCAAAACATAAGTTAATAAGATAAAACCGACAGCGGAAGCTTTTAAAATCATGTTTACAACCCAATAAAGTAAATATGTCTGAAACAATTTAACATTTATGAAACCAAGACCCTAGACACCGTGTAAGACTCCGTGCGCCTATATCCATATGCAGCTACCTTAGCGAACTAAGAAAACATGCCAAAAACATCAACATATAATGCTGGTGAGTTCACAGGTTTTTATAAAATGTTTCGTAAGTTCCAAAGATCATCCTTGTTTCTACTATGTTATGCAACGTTAGCTAGACGTCAGTTTCGAGTACTACTACGGTCAGAAAACCATTACTATACGAACCAATACCAGACTGCCCAGACTGTTTGGGCTACCGTCATCGACGGTAAACCCGAGAGTAGAGACAATATGCACCCACCCGCCCGGCCTCCAACCGTCGAGTGGGGTTTGTGAGTCCCCAATAGATCTATCCACGTTTCCCCCGTTGTGCAACCCGCACATTCATGGTTTCCCCTGGGAGTTAGTGCAAGCCGCATAGTAATCTAAAGTAAGCATAGTATAACATGATCTTTAAAAGTTCAAATATGTAGCGTGTTTCTCCCCCAAAAGTAAAACCAGTAAAAAGTGGGGCCATGACACTCACCTTAGTTTGCGTACTCCAATGACACGAATATTAACACAGCTGATAGTCCCAACTAATGGCGACCTATCATAAAGTTTGTATAAGTGTTGTGATTACTAACACGTAGGTTAACTAGTCCCCGATTGTCCAGATCAGGACTAAGTATGTTTAAAAACGTGTTTGACTGTTGAACCGACACACCGGACTGACCCGACATCCCGTTGGTGACCCATTACATCAATTAATCAAGTATATGAGGTTAACACACAAGAATCATGCATAAAACACTTAGTTCGCATTAATAATCGCACGTATGAAGTCATAGGGTAGAATCAGTGAATTTCCAAACTTGGTTCGACCCAATTACATCTTGGTTCTACCCAACATAAGTTGGTTCGACCTCCATGATGTATATTTGACATATATACAAGTTCATTCGACCTAACACATTTTTATTCGACCATAACACATATTAATTCGACCTAAATCATGTTCGTTCGACCTAAATAAAGTTAATTCGACCTAATTACATGTTGGTTTGACCCTATCGGTGTTCATTCGACCCCACGATAGGTCGAATGAATTTCCAGGTTCGACAATATCAGCCCAATTCACATAAAACGCACCAAATCGCATCTAAACTGTAACACCCCAACCGATGGCGGAAACATCGAGGTGTCACGTATTGATGAGTATACAGTAGCACATGGTAATCCAATTTTAATTGAAATAAATATTAAATTGTAAATATCCAAAAATTGAAATACATAAGAGTTTGAATGTGGAAATCTAATACATCACACAAGAATCAAGCATGCATAGACTCCTTATTTCTTCATAAGTACTCTAATCTTCAAGCATCATTATCACCTGTTGAGTTGTAAAAATGGGGGGGGGGGGGTCAACTAGAAGTTGGTGAGAATACATAATCCATGTTAAGCATATAGTTTAAGTATAAAGTCTAGCAATTCGTACGTCTATCGTAAATTTAAGTCTACATGCATAGTATAATATGTTGACATAATCAAACCTCCGACTAGTTTAGGTCCATCCCGTCATCTACGGTTCACCTTAGTAATATGTTGAACGATAACAATCACCCACGTGACCTATGTAGGAGGTACACGTATCCGGGTGGGGTTGTCAATCCAATAGATCTATTATTGAGTATCGCCGGCTTGGCCATAGCTAATGATTATGTAAATGTTGAAACTCGTTGAAACTCGTTGAAACTGTTGACTAATACATGAGGCAATAAAGTTTACTTCTAGACATATATGTTGAATTGCTTAAAATTGTTGCAAGTATAAAGAATCGCATAAACAGGATTACGTAAACTCACCTTGGTATAGTTTTTGGTATTGAGATATAGTATAAGAGTAGCCCAAATAGTTTGCCAAGTGTTACCCTAGTGATGATTCGTGTATAATTGCCGGGTCAAAGATAAAAGTCAACTGTTTTGATCGTGTAGCACAAATCAGAGAGTTTCAGAAGAATTGGAGGTTAAGAGAGAGATGTGAGCGAGTTGTTATGCTGTGCCAAGGTTCAATTTATAGTGGGGATCAATGGGTTGGGTTAATTGGTAAGGTTGACCTACGTTTAATGTCATACGCGTAGGGTTTTGAAATTGGTCAATGATTAGCTGTTAATTGACGTGTAATCGAGTCATATAGGACCGGTAATCACAATAGTTTGCCAGAATTAGATCAATCAAGAGTTAATCTTGATTGATTAGTAATCGCGTTCACCAGTTGACTTTCCAAAGTCAAGCTGGAGGGTTTTAAAACGCGTATAAATATAATTAGTGCCGGGGTTTATTCCAAGTAAATGGCTAGCCCAGTTGGTTGGATGGTGGTGTTGAGTGTGACCCGGTCTTGGCGCGGGTTCGATTCCCGGCCAAGACATAATATTTTTTTGATATTATTCAAGGTTAAAACATACAATAATTATAATATATATAGTATTAGGGTTCCACAAACGCGACAAAAATAATTAATGCACACTAGAATAACGAAACTTGACGTTTTATTAATGTCGATGGTGTAACGTACAAGTTTTAAATGCGTAATGTTACATAAACAGTCCGAAAACGTCAAGAAACACCATGAATCACAACAGTCAACCATTATTAACCTATCCCCACAAACCCCATCGTTTTTATCCCAAAATCAATCTGTTTTACAACTTACCTAAAATGGCAAATTATGGAAATGTCACATCAATGTATGTAAACTTTACCCAAAAGGGAAACTTGTCGAAATAACTTAACAATCAGCTCAAAATGCTCAGTTTATCATGTATATGAAAACCCCTAATCGTTTCATTAACAACACCACCATGAACAAACCCTAAATCTAACATAAAATCCCCAAAATGGGCAAAACATCATCATCCAACAACTTGTAACCTAAGACAATCATACAACATTTCTCATATATAACAGCCCTAGATCATTGTTATAACAACTAAACAACATTCAATCATCAAATAATACAATACACATCATTAAACACCATTAACACATGTTGTTTTGCATAAAAAGTCGTGTTTGATGATGAGGTTTTGTTTAGAAATATTTTAGAAAGGTTTTTATTCATGAAAACCATCTTAGAACAGATCTGGACCTTTAGGGTTTGATAAAAACGAATAAAAAATGCTTGAAAAGGATTTTGGATTAAGAACACATCTTAGATCTTCACTTGTTTATGATATAGAAGGTGTTTGTAGGTTAGATTATGAAAAGCAAGGTCAAAAACTCCTCCCCATGTGTTTAAGGTCGATAGAGAGCACTTAGAGGTGTTTAGGGTTTGTGAAATGATGAAAAATTGCAAAGTATGGTATTTATATGTTATATAACATATATGGATCAATCTATGTATATTACTTAATTCAATTAATGTAATTCACCAACAATGGGACTCAAGACTCGTGTGTGCATGTAATAACTCCAATGATCCTTCAAATCATTGAAGCCTGGACAATACGTGATGCAATTCAACTCCCGATGATTCCCCGAACCATCAAATCAACTCAACTGACTCAGTTAAATGTAATGTATGCATGAGTTTCTAAGGTAGACTGACTAGTTAATGAAAAGTTACTAACCTGAGTTTGCCGGGTGTCACAGCAGCTTCTATGTGTAAATGTTCGGGTTCTTAGTTGACTTCTGTTTGTTGTTGAGCCGTGTCTTCATTATTGTTTGACGGGCTATGATTTTGTGGACTTGAGGAAGTTACATCTTGTTGGGCTATGCCTTTATTGTCATTGTTTGGGCATTGGTAATATTGTTCTTCCCTTTCCTCATGATCCACATTTTGCCCTTTATTGGTTTCGTCATCAATGAAGTGAGCTAACTCAATATCAAAGACATCAAGCTCTTTGTTGCTTTATGGTAAAGCTGAGAAAGGAAAATTATTTTCGTAAAACCTTACATGTCTTGACACTATGATTTTTCTATTTTCCAAATCAAATATTGTGTACCCTTTTGTCCCTTGTGGATACCCTAAGAAGACCCCTGGTCTCCTCCTTACTTAAAATTTGTCACCATTTGTTTCATTGCTCCTATAATATGTTAGACAACCAAAAACTCTCATGTGAACATACTCAGGTTTTTTGATGAATAACATCTCATATGGGGTCTTATTATCAAGAACTTGGGAAGGAAAACGGTTAATAATATAAGCAGCTGTTAAAACACATTCTCCCTGAAACCATGTTGGTAGTTTGGCTTCAAACCTCAAGGCACGAGAAGTTTCTAGCAAGTGTCTATGCTTGCGCTCCACAACCCCATTTTGTTGAGGTGTATGTGGACACATGGTTTCCAATAAGATCCCTTGCTTGTTATAAAAACCGATCTTGAAGTTGGATGTAAACTCACCACCATTATCACTCATTATTCTCTTTATAGGTTTATCATCTTGTGAAAAAAAAAAAAATTAAACATGTACTTGCATGCTTTTATCTTTGATAAGAAAAACCCATACATATCTACTAAAATCAACAACAATAGTTAAAAAACAATTTGCCCCCAAAAATGAAGGCGTGTAATATTTTCCCCAAACATCACAATATAATAACTCAAAGCATTCTTTTGTTTTACTTTGACTAACGGGAAAAGGAGACCTCGTATGTTTGGCCTTTGCACAAGAGTCACAAACTTTGTCTTTAAGATTAAATGAAACACTTTTAAGAAAGTCTACCATGTTGAGCTTTTCTTTAGATGTGTGGCCTAATCTTTTATGCCACCTTTCAATAATAATTGACATGGCTCTTCTTGCTTCACCAAAATTCCCATTCAATATAAACCCCATTGGCACTTTCCCGCACCAATCAAGTCTCTTGAACACAGCCCTTGCATGACACACAAATATGGAAAAAATGTTACTACACATTGGAGACTTTTGGCTAAATGGCTTACTGATAAAAGGTAGCAATTGAAATTAGGAACATATAAGACCCCTTCGATTTTGGTACCACTAGGTAGAGTGCAATCACCTCTTCAATCGGGATAGTATCACCATTGGGTATCACAATAGGCATTTCATAGAGGTTTTTCTTTTGTTAACAAGGATGTCGGATCTGAAGGATGCATGTTCGGTAGCCCCCGAATCTACAACCCACTCATCCTCGCAATTTACTTTTCTTGTCATGTTGGCAACCTATGTTTTTTCTTTGAAGAGCAGTTTGGATCACTACTCTGATACCATCTAAAATTCAAAGGGAACAGAACATATATTTTATATTATGTGGTTTTTCATTGATAAGGCACAAAGGCAAGACAATTCTTTAAATACATAAAGGTTGAAAAATCAAAGTGGAAAGAGGAATATATTGAGGGATTGACCATTGAGTAGAAATAAATTGAAGGATTGACCATAGACCATTGACTAAGAACATTGATCATTGATTCCATAGACCATTGACTAAGAACATTGAACATTACAGATGCTCGTTTACTATAACTATTAGTGTACTATAGGCATTATAATCAAGTATAGTTTCGGATTATTTACTCCAACTTAGAAGAAATATGATCTTAAAGATATTTTTATCATTTGACAAGTAACAATTATATGACGTATATGATAGTTGAATAAATTACATTAATAAAGGCAGTAAAATGCAGGAAAATTAATATCAAGAAAATGTTATCCCCTTAATTACCTCGTCATATATCCCATAATTTTATTTCGCCCACAACTTTAATTTTGTCTTAAGATTTTAGAAAGTAAAAGGCAGGAAAACCGGTGATGAAGCAAAGTGTGATAAGCTCATAATCAAATCCCACCAAGCCCATATCCAATGTTAAATAGATTAATTTAGTGTTTAATAAATTGATTATATATATAACAGTTAATAAATATGTAAGAACGATTATATAACAGTTAATAACTATGTAAGAATCGATCGTATAAAGAATATGTATAGATATATAAACCAAAAGAAAATAAAAAAAATATTAATTTGAATAAACTTTACATAACTCAAAGGTGATTAAACCTTTTCTCTATAGGTTGTTATCCTCAACGAATTTATGATAGATGCATCTTATCATCCTAATATGTAAGGTTGGCGAGCTTCAATTAACAAGTTAAATTGATAGAACATGATACGACCCATACATTTATTCATGTAAAATACAAGAATCTAACCACTATACACTTATACTCATGTAACCGAACACAATCCATGTAACTCGATTATGTAAATGTGTCAAACGGATTGAGTGGATGTAAATAGCTAGGCGGGTTGTGGATGATTTATAAACAGGTGAACGAATCACAAATATGTAACAGCCAGGCTGCTCATGAGCAACTCGAGATCGGCTAGTTAAAATCTCGAATTGAACAAAGTTTACATGAGCTCTAGAGCTACATATAATCTTATTTAATAAATGGGCTCAAGAATGAGCTTCACTTATCAAGCTCAATCTGACTAGCGAGCCTAAATGTACATAGTATTTAAATACTCTTTGATTTAATATATAAACAATAATAATATAATTATTATTATTATTATTAGTATTATTATTATTATTATTATTATTATTATGTTATCATAAATTTTTTAATTAAAAGTATATACAAAAAAAAAAAAGAATCCAAAATCTACACGAGTTTATCTAAATTTTGTGAGTTAACATGCCACAACGTGTGTGTGGTTCAATATTTTTATGCCTATGTTTTCCCGTTTGACAGGCTCGTTGTCACACGCTAGTCTAGATCGACTTCGTTATTGTTTTCTACTTTTTACATTTCTTGTGTATGGTTTAACGTTGTTTCATCTACTTTTCGTGTGGTTTTACTTTATTTTATATGTTAGAGGTCAAGGTAATAAGTCAACAATTGAACCTGGTTAAGTTTGGATAGCAATAGTAACAATGGATAAAGTGTAGGGGTCAAAAGTGTCAACAGATTTGAAGTTGAAGGGGGACTTTTGCAACAGTGGATCACAAATTATGTTAAAGTTCGTTACAAGCCTGAGACCGACCTATAAGCTCTATAAACTGGGGATTTCTTATTCCTTAAGTTAGAGTTCTAACTGTATTTGTTTTCTTTCAATTCATTTTCATTGTAATCTGTTATGACTGTGTAATCAATAAAAGGGTCGGTTTCTAAGTCGTATTTAATTCCTGTTTGTTAATCTTCTTTGGTGTTTTACAACAATTGGTATCAAAGAATGGTTGACCCAAGAAATGTCATCTGATAAAAAAGGGCAGTGGTTAGATGCAATGAAGGATGAGATAAATCATTGCATGATGACACATGGGAGTTAGGTGAGAAACCAAGTGGACAGAAAATAATACCCAGCAAATGGATTTTTGAAATCAAAGATGGGGCTATTTTCAAAGCAAGATTGGTGGCTAAAGGTTTTAATCAAAGGGCAGGGATTGACTATAATGAGATCTTCTCACTAGTTGTCAAGCGTTCATCAATAAGGATAATATTAGCAATAACTGATGTATTAGACTTAAAGCTTGAACAACTGCATGTTAAAACTGCTTTTCTACATGGCAGTTTAGAATAGAAGATTTATATGAGTCAACCATTGGGTTTTGAAGAACCTGGTCATGAAGATTTTGTGTGTTTATTGAAGAGGTCCTTATATGGTTTAAAGCAGCCTCCTAGACAGTGGTAGAGGAGGTTTGATGACCATATGATAGCTATTGATGTTTGCAAGAGTAGTTTTGATGCTTGTGTTTATTTTAAAGAGTATAAGGTAGGGAAATTTGTTTATCTCTTGCTTTATGTGGATGATATGTTACTAGCTTGTGAAGATGTCAATGAAATTCAAGAAACAAAGAAAATGTTGAAGGCTAAGTTTGATATGAAAGAATTAGGGGAAGCAAAGAAGATACTTGGTATGGAAATAACTAGGGACAGATGTAAAAGACTGTTATGATTAACTCAGAAGTCATATGTCCAACAGGAGTTGAATAATTTTGGAATGAAGGATTGTAAGCACGTAAGTATTCCCTTAGCTCAACATTTTAAATTGTCTAATAATGACTCACCATAAACTAAAGAAGAGCTAGCTTATATGAGAAAGGTTCCATATACCAATGTTGTGGGTAGTTTGATGTATCAAATAGTATGTACAAGACTTGATATAAGCTGTGGGGTGAGTGTGGTTAGTAGATATTTGTCAAATCCTAGAAAAATGCATGGGGAAGCAGTGAAACGACTGCTTAGATACTTGAAGGGAACACGTGATTTGGGATTGATATTTGGGAAAGAAATAGTGGATCACTAGGTCATAAGAGGTTATGTGGATGCTGATTATGCCAAAGATCCTGATAAAGGAAGATCAACTACTAGTTATGATTTTAAAGTGTGTGGAGGATTGATCAATTGGAAAGCTACATTTCAAAATATGATAGCTTTGTCATCAACTAAAGCTGAATATGTGGCTTTAACTAAAGCTGTCAAAGAAGCCATATGGATTTTGTGAAAGAATTGGGAATTGATGTGTGTAAAATAATGGTTAGTTATGATAATCAAGGTGCTGTTAGTTTATCAAAGAACAACAGGAATCATGAGGGGACTAAGCACATTAATGTGAAGTTTCATTTTATAAGAGAAGTTATAAATGAAGGGCATATCATGGTTGAAGATATGGATACTAGTGATAATGCAGCATATCTTATGACAAAGACTTTACCAGGAGTTAAGTTCACGAAATGTATGGATTTGCTGGGAATTGGTTGATTGTTGATTATATTTGAAGGTGGAGACTGTTAGAGGACAAAGTAATAAGTCAACAATCGAACTGGGTTAAGTTTGGATAATAATAGTTATAGTGGATAAAGTGCAGGGATCAAAAGTGTCAATAGAGTTAAAGTTGAAGGTGGACTTCTGCAACAATGGATCACAAATTCTTTTAAAGTTTGTTACAGGCCTGATATCAACCTAGAAGCTCTATAAATTGGGGATTGCTTATTCCTTATATTGGAGTTTCAATTGTATTTGTTTTCTTTCCATTCATCTTCGTTGTAATATGTGATGATAGTGTAATGAGTAAAGGGTCGGTTTCTAAGTCGTATTTGATTCTTGTTTGTTAATCTTCTTTGGTGTTTTACAACATTATTTTTTTGTTTCTTATTCAGGTGCTAATGGTGTTGGGGTGAGGGAGAGGGGGCTTAATACTACTAATTAATAAAGAGCTAAGCCCGAGCTTGAGCTTGATAAAACTATTAAACGAGTCTAGCTTGAGCTTTAAAAATAAAACTCATAACAAGTTGAGCTTGAACTCGAGCCCTCGTAAGTCTAACAAGACGAGATCAAGCTTATGCGAGTTCGGCTAGTTCACTTCTAGAATTCTAGAAAACTAACTCTTTACGGATAAAAAAGCTTGTTGGGAATTGAGACCATTTTCTGAGAAAATTTTGACAAAAATAAACCATTGACTTTAGCAACAAAATAACTACAACAAATATGGGTTTTGATAATAGTATGTTTGATGAGTTATTCGGGTTAGTCCGTATGTCTTTTACAATAGTGTATGCTTGATTTGTGGGTGTGAAATTTGTAAAGAAATGTAGACTACACAGCTTCTTACCATAACCTTAATTGTTGGTTCTATGAAAATGATCACAAATAGGGGGTTTTATTAAGGTATTTAGAATGTCTAAGAGAATTACATTAAGACCATATGTAGTGGGAAGGTGAATTGGGTGTGGAATTCTCAAAAAACGCCACTTCAAGCCCGTAGCTTTTTGGGAACCAATCAAAACACTCCATTTGAAGTGGGAGGCGTGAAATGGGTTAACCACTACAGGTGGTCTAATATGTGTTTGTTTAATTTGTTAGAATTTGATGATGAAAGATTAGACTATACAACTTATTTTTCAAAACAGATCAACAGAATGTGTATTATCAATCCTCGTGACTTAGCAGTCACCATAATCTTTTGACAAAGTTTGCTAATATCTCTACATATATAAGTAGCGTACGAGTAGAATTTGATAACGGAAAGGTCAATCGGATGAAATTGTTGTCATCAATTACGACTTAGGATTCACCATAATCTTTGGAATAGTCTGTAAAATGTTGACCTTCAACAAGTTGTTCAAAATTTAAAATCAAATAGTTGTTAACATCAATATTTTTTCTCATATCATTGTCGACTCTAAACCTATTACAAAACATAAGGTCGTGTCATATGGTTTTATGCTAGTATATATACTTTTTTTTGAACGGCTAACGAATCAATTCTGAGCACTCTCGGGCACCCTTTTGGCGAATCAGGTACTCGAGAGTACCTGGGCCACCAATTGCCACCAATTCCCGGGAAAACCGAACCACTCACCCGCCCGAAGGCACGACGGTGAAATAGTCGGTAAAACCGGTCGGGATCAGGACTCGAACCCAAGCCAATGGCCGGGTCATCCCTCATTTCCCATCCACCAATGTCCTCCAAATGTAGCAGTGAGAATTTAACCCAAGCCTCCCATAGGAAACTTTAGGCATTCAACCAACTGGGCTACAAGTGTTGGACAAAACATAAAGTCGTGTCATATGGTTTTATGCTAGTATATATACTTTTTTTGCTAGTATATATGCTAACACACAATATTTAAGTAGATATGTAAGTTAGTATAAGTTTTGATTGATTTTAACTTTTTAATATGGCTATGAATGTAAAATTTGTTCTAACATCATATCATATGGTTTAAGGTCCGTATAAGTGGAACTGTGGAACACAGACTGTTGAAAGAAACTGTACATAAGTTGTGATCATTTTTTTCTTAAAAGTGATTATATTCATAGTTAGAACGCATACTTGTGGTGTGATTGAACCCCATAGTGTCCATACGTTTTGAAGCGACCTTTCGCCTTTTACTGGTTTTAGTTAGACAACCCCACTCTTTCAAGTTCAACTTTTTCTATTTTTTGGGATGTCATTATTGTACTATGAGTAAATTATTAAAAAACAGTAATATGGGCACAATGACACAATCTCATATTTTAATATTGGAAATTTAAAGTTCCGAAAGGAACGGTGAAAGTACAACCTCATCCATTTTTTATGTAAACTGAATACCTAAATATTTTATTAAAAGTTTTTATAAAATCAATTTTTTTTTCAAGGAACAAATATTTTCATTTCAATTAGGCAGGCGGGCAACAAGATACGCCGCCACTTCTTTCTAGATAGAGAAAACAAATCATTGCCCCTATGGAGTCGAGAAGTTGTTGTGGACTCTCGTCAGAAACCTGATCGCTTCCGGTGTCAATGAGCCAAAAGTGTTAAAAGCAAAGGGACAAAATCAATTTTAATATAGTGTTAATCTGTTGTGTGTCCACAAACTTGCCAAAGATAACAGGTTATACATAGGTTTTGATGAAAACTCTTGTTATGTACAGGACTTGAAAACAAAGAAAGTCCTGGTGACTGGTAAACGGGTTGATGGACTGTATATGTGTGCTAATTCTAGTTTAAATGCTAAGGTGTGTTTTAAAATTGTTAATTTGTTTGACATTTGGCATGCTATATTAGGACATCCATCTAAACAGGTTATTAATATTGTTAAACCTGAATTAAAATTGAAACTAGATAACAACCATGGTACATGTGAGGTTTGCCATAAGGCAAAACAACATAGAGAACCTTTTCTTCTTATTGCTCACAAGTCAACTGAATTAGGTCAATTAGTTCATTTGGATGTGTGTGGTCCTTATAGGGTTGCTGATAAAGAATGGCATAAATACTTTCTAACAGTTGTTGATGATTTCTCTAGAGCAGTATGGGTCTGTTTGATGCATCAAAAATTTGAGTTTTTTGAGCATATAAAAGATTTTTTTGAATATTATATCTACTTAGTTTAGTAAACAAGTTAAAACTTCAAGAAGTGACAATGGCTTAGAGTTTGTAAATAACCAAATGAGGAATTTTTGTAGAGATAAAGGAATCTGACATCAAACAACCTATGCTTATACGCCCCAACAAAATGGGGTGGTGGAGAGAAAACATAGACATTTGTTAAATGTTGTAAGAGCATTGTTGTTTCAAAGTAATTTGCCTATTAAATTTTGCATAGATTGTGTTCTAACTGCTTCTTACTTGATAAATAGGACTCCATCTTCTGTGCTAAATAGAAAAACTCCCTATGAAATGATACATGGTTTTGAACCCTTTCTAGAACATCTAAGAGTCTTTAAATGTATGTGTTTTTGTACTGTTTTAAATGAGTCTAATAAGCTAGAGAGTAGAGCTGAAAAGTGTGCCCTTATTGGGTCTCACGTGATAAAAAAGGATACAAAAATTATATTTTTGACAGTAGACCAATAATTTTGTCAAGGGATGTAAAGTTTTTTGAATCATGTTTCCCATTTAAAGAAAAACTGTTTTGAAAATTTTGATAACAATTTAGAAAAACAGGTCAACTCTCTAAACTTTTTTGATATTTTTTAAAACACAGAGTTTCAACAGGACCATGATGTGAATGATCCCAATAATGACAGAAAGGGTAATGGTAATGGGGATTTAGGAACACCTGGTCTCAGCAATTAGGTTCACAAACTGTCATTGATGGCATGGCTGGAACACAACAACCTAATGATGTTAATGAGAACTCTAACAGGGCTAAGCATGTGAGTACTAAAAATGATCTAAGACATGACTTTGAGGGTGACACTCCTTTTGAACCTAATAGTAGTCTAAGAAGGTCTAGTAGGGATACCAAAATTCCTAGTAGTCTAAATCATGGGCGGACTTACACTAAGGTCAAGGGGTGCGGGCGCCCACCTTGAAAAAAAAAATTAGTGTTATATACGCGCGTTAATCCCGTCCGCACCCCATGAATTTTTTTAGTCGCACCCCTTGGACTTTTGAAACCGACCTCAAGAAAAAAAAATATAATTATATGTTAAGAGTTAGCCCATTTTATTAGTTAGTAGCCCAATATCAAGAATAAGCCCAAGCCCAAAGTTTATAATAAGCCGACATGTGTTTAATATTGATTAAAATGAAAAAAAAAACAACAAATAAACCTAAAGCCAGAAAAGCACTAAACAAAGAAACCCAAAGAAAAGTTGTTCGTCTCCCTCCCTCCCTCGGCGATCGCTAAACAAAGAAGAGGAACATGTGACGTTGACCCATCACAATTCACAAACAATTGAATAAATCTAACAAAACTTCAAAAGGTAATTAGGTAAATGTGATTATGTGAATAGTATTAGATGACTACATGAGCAATATTATTATGGGTTTTTATATTGTAATTTTGGTTTTGTTTTGGGTTTTTATATTGTAACTTTGATTCTGTTTTAGATGAGCAATATTATTATGGAACGGTTTCTTAGAAGGAAAAGTGGACAATCATCTTCAAAAACTCCTGAATTCGTTGACTTGGATACTCTTCCTACGGATCCTGCCGATAGGAAACCGAGTTCGTTATATAACGTTAATCAGCGAGACGAAATCAGAAGGACATACATACTTAGAGGATCATATCAACCACGAGGTATAGAAATTCCACAATCAATGTTTGGTGTTGAGTTAAGACGATTTAAAGAAACTTGGTATAATACCTATAAGGGATTGTTAAAAGTATAGTATAAAATCGGACTGTGTGTTTTGCTTATGTAATGACATTTAAATTACTTTTGGGCTTTTGGTTTCCTTTAGTTGATTATATAATTTTAGTATTATTATTTTTAGTATACGAGTCGACCGAACCCGACCCGAACCGACCCGGGTCACCTGATGGATAAACGACCTATATAAGGTTTATAATTACGCACCCCATGAAAAAAATTCCCGGGTCCGCCACTGGTCTAAATGACTTTATAATATATATATATATATATATATAAAAGGAAAGGTTAAATATGGTATTGAAAATGTTGTAAATTTCTCTAGTTTATCTGTTGAAAACAAGTGTTTTGTATCTAGTTTACATAAATATAAAAAGCCTAGAACATATTTAGAAGTTGTTCAAGACTCAAATTGGGACAAGGCTATGAATGATGAACTAGAAGCTCTTTACAGAAACAACGCTTGGAAAGTTGTTGATTTACCAAAAGGTAGACATAAAATAGGATGTAAGTGGGTCTATAAGATTAATTATAAATCAACTAGTGAAATTGATAGATACAAGGCTAGACTAGTTGCTAATGATTTTAGTCAAAGAGAAGGTGTTGATTATGAAGAAACATTTTATCCTTTTGTAAAGTTAGTAATTGTTAGATGTATAATCAGTTTAGCTATTCAAAATGATTGGAAAATATTTTAGTTAGATGTTAATAATGCTTTCTTGTATGGTGATCTAAATAGGGATATGTTTATATCTTTGCCTAAAGGTTTTGATTGTGATAAATCTAAGGTGTGCAAGTTAAATAAGTCTTTGTATGGACTTAAACAACCCGTAGAATGTGGAATAAAAAACTTGTTTTTGCTTTAATTGAGTTTGGTTTTGTTCAAAGTAAGTGTGATAAACGACTTAGGAGAGTTGAAGTCTTTCCTAGGAATAGAAGTAGTTAAAACTAAAAGTGGTTTGTGTTTAACCTAGAGGAAATAATGTATTGAACTTTTGGCAGAATATGGGATGTTAGGATGTAAACCCATCTCAAATCCTATAGAACAAAATCATACTTTGACTATGATTGTCAAAAATCATGATAACTTATTAGTTAATCCAGTAGGATATCAACAATTGGTATGAAAGTTAATCTCTCTTTCCTATACCTGACCGGATATCTCATATTTTGTGCACTATTTAAGTCAACTTATGCATAAGCCAACTGAAGGTCATCTTAAAATTGTGCTTAGACTCCTTAGGTATTTGAAACTTGCACCTGGTAATGTTATACGGTTTTCTAAGTAACTTAGTAGCTCATTCAAATTCAGACAGGGCAAAGTGCACAGAAAGTAGGAAATATGTGACCGGATATTGTGTCATGTTGGGAAACTATTTGATATCTTGGAAAACTAAAAAAACACAACAATATCTCAGTCATCAGCTGAAGCTGAGTATCGGGCTATGTATTCCACTGCCTGTGAAATCAGGCGGATCAAAAATTTGCTTTAAGAGTTAAAAATCCATGTAAACTTACCTATTATATTTGTCACAATCTATCTATATCTGTACTTGTAGTTTATTTCTATATTATATGATGTGCAGAAAATTGAACATATTTTACATACACATTTTCACCATTTTTTACCCGAAATCATGATTTTATCTTAGTTTTATCAAGATTTACCCTTCTTTTTTAATAATTGCATGTTTTGAGGCCGAGGAGTGAAAAGAGGATAAAAATGGAACAAAAGGCAAGGAATCGAAGACTTAGAGAGCTGTTTCAGATGAAGCACGGCCGCGCTCCAGCTGTGCACGGTCATGCATCTGTCCCGGGTCAACAAGTCAATATTTCCAAGTCAGCAGGAAGCAAAAGTCAAAGTGCACCAGCATGCACGGTCGTGCTCAAGTCAACGCGTATCCAGGAATATTCCAGAACCGACCAAACTGACAAGACGGTTACCTGAACAGACATGCACGGGCGTGCCACACTATGAGCACCGACGTGCTTACCAACAGACCCAACAACACCTGTGCGCAAGGACTCTGCAACAGTACCAGGTGCCAAGCACGGCCGTGCCACACCCTGAAGCACGGGCGTGCTCCTGCTGGAAGGCCTATAAATAGAGAGCTCCACTCCTCACTTTAGCATCCCTTAACCCATCAAAACCTCCTCCTTCTACACGAAGTTTCAGCCATCTTTGGGACTTGTAGGTGTCCTTTGGAGCTTGGTATCACTCTATAAACACTACATTCGAGAGAGAAACAACCCAAAATCACCCAAAACCACTAAGAAATCTCCATACAACCCTCACCATGTTTTGTACTCAAAACCAACCTTGTGTGCCTGTTGTATCAACCATGGTAGGCTAGATTTCTCTTGGTGTTGCTAGGGTGATGATGGAACTTGATATGAAATAAATAGTTTATTTTTGTATAAAGTGGTGTTTTGTGTTCTAAACATTTTTTCCTACTACTTCTTTATTTGATGAATTAGCTAATCAATCAACAAGTATTTGGTCTTGTGGGTGTTTTGATAGGAAGTGGATGGACTTATGAGTATACACGTGACGTGTAAAAACCCGCGCACTTGTAAGCTAACCTAATTCCACGTGTAGAAATTAGCCCATTTGTGGATAGAAATATACACACTTTGTGGCTTAATCCTCGACTACCAATATCTCACTTAGGGTCGGCACGGTTCTTATACTTGGTCCTAGTGATAAGCCAAGACTTGGTTATGCGACTTAGCTTCACAGTTAATGTGTTAGCTTTGGCGCATACCAAGAATTGGTGAACCCGTGTTGGAAAAAATGGTCTATATTTTCTTCCATTACTATATTACCTCACAATTAGTAATAGGCCAATCACTTTTAGAAAAGTTAACTAATTCAAGTAGGGGATGAGCGTGAGCGGGAAAGCCACGACTCCTCTATGATGTCAAGTGATAGCTTATTCAACAATGCTCCGGTCGTCGGCAAGTTATTCATAAAAGAAACTAGTAGTAAATTGTCAATATCGCAACTTTGGGTGGTGGGTTCTTTAGGGTTGGATACATACGATCTTGGGGTGATCCGTTCCTCACCGTTGAGAGGTGAGCTCACTGGGGTAGGGAGACCCTCACAATAACATTAAGAACATAAATTGTTTAGAGTCTAGTGTGGCTATGCCTAGTTTTTGAACACACCACTTAAACAAGAGTTTACTACTATTTCATACCAGGAAACATCAAATCCCGAAGCAACACCTTTGTTTTGATATTGATTTTTCTTACGGTTTACATCTATCTTCTACTTTTCTTCTCGCATTTTCAAAACGCTCTAAGTAATTTTTAAGAAGCTGAGTAGTAAAAATCGTGTCTTTGGATTCGATACTTGGTACTTGCTCATTTCTATACCACTCGGGATAGGTACACTTGCCTATTTTTTGAGGCTTAGAACGTTAAGCAACTATCATTTTAGATTACTAGTGGGGAGCCCGCGCGATGCAGCGGGGTGGACAATTTATAAGTATAAATATAATTGTGTAGTTGATACTTCGATGTTATGCGCGAATATATAATTAATCTAAATCAAATGTTTTGAAAATATTTTTATAAACATCACCGAATAATTAGATTAAAAATGCATAAACTGTGACATTAGTAAATATAACATTACACTACAAATAGATAACTATAGATTTCATACCTTAGTGATGAGTCATATATCTAACGATAAGTTGTCCCCGCTTAATCATCATAAAAATTCTACTTTTTATCGTGTTTTCAAGTATGTTAATCTAGAGATTATACGTTTAGTTGATCTATCTGGCTGTAATAATTTGTAGAATCTATGGGTCTCTAAATTTGTTTACAAAATTCATGTGTGTAATGAATTGTATGTTGTGTGTGTCTATAAAATATGTATGAGTATATGCATGTGTATGCATCAATATGTGATTTTGAGGTTTACTTAAAGATAACTATAGGTATAATTAAATTATCTCTGAAAATCGACATGAACCGAAAAATAAACAACGTAAAGGTCAAAAAATGTATACACTATGAGAACAAAAAACTATAAAAGATAAAATACCACTTTCTAAAGATCAAATTAATAATTAGGTTTGGTTAGTTATTAACTATATATAATTATTATATTTCGCTGACTCAAGCAATCCCTTAAAAGCCTTCGAATTTTAGATTGTATTAAATCCCAACTCAAGAGTGTTAAAACTTTAATCTTGGTCAAAAACATTATTTTATACTATAGGCAATAAATACATATACATCAACAAGATGATAGTTCTTATAAATCATTAGAAATAGAAATATGTTGGGTAAAACATGTGAATGTCATTCACATGACAAAATCATTTCAAGCCCTACGAAATATATAGTAAAAATGTAGATCCACGAAAATATAAATAGGCACAAAATTTAAATAGAAAACTATGAAATAGATCTAATTAAGGGGTAATTAAGATGAATACATGATATAATCGATTAACAATTGCATGAGGCAAGATTGTCTTCTGAAATCATATGAATAGTTAACAATCGGCATTCAACACCCTCCATAGAATATCATGGTCATGAAACTAAAAAGACCGAAATAAAATCAGAACACATTTCTATTCATAGACGGATGTGTTGTTGCGGCGAATAAACCGTAATATGATGAACGACGTTAATTCAGATATGAAGTTGTATGGATATTTTGGACTGACTATTGTCTTGATCGAATGATTATAATTATATACTAGGATATCACCGGTTTAAATTTCATCGAATGGTGATTATTGATTGTCGCCATTAATAAAATATAACTATTAATGTCACATAAAATGAGTAACCAACAAGAAAACAAAATATTAGTGTATGCTAAGTAATGAACCTAAACATGTCGGATAACATATGCAAACAGATACACAATCATATCTATTTTAGTATGTATATATTGTGAGTAACATACAAAACTTATAACTTGATGCTTCGACTTGATAAGAGATTTGAGATATGGGTCATCGAGCAGGAATCAGTGGGCGATTATTTGTAAGCTCTTGAAGTCTAGGAATTTCTGAGCACAAATGAAATCGAGAGAATAGGCTCCACTTTAACGAATCGATACGTGTGAAGACCGAGAGATATAAGAGGGATATATAACTGCATGATGGTTTAGTTAAGGTGGTATACGATTTAAAGTTATTAAGTGGTTATACTTGCCTTGTCTTAACCTTTAACTTAGATTTGTAGCAACTTTTTTATTAATCAAAAGTCATGAATTAACCTTTCATTATTGTTTGAAATTTAAATAAAATTAAAGACGATCTAATATTGATGTATAAAGAAAAAAAAGAGTTTATTTTTTTAATTTCTTTAGCAAATATACTTTTTACTAACCAAAAGTCATGAGTTAACTTTCATTATTGTGACACTTATTGAAATTTAAATAAAAGTTATTTTGTTTAAATGAAATTTAACAAATCTAATTATTAGATTTGAAAGACAATATGATATTATGTTGAAAGACAATTTTACCCCTTTACCAAGTTAATTAAGTACTGTACCATAAGCATAAGATATTGTAATTACTTAAATTTTGTAGTCATCCTTCCCAAATGCTTTATAATATAGTACATAAGATATTGTAATTACTTAAATTTTGTAGTCATCCTTCCCAAATGCTTTATAATATAGTATAGATATCGATATTTGCCAAAGAAAATATAGAATTCATGATGATAGAAAAGTACTAAAGAGTCAAGAATCAAAATTAAGGGAATAAAAACATAAAGAGATAGCACGTATTGAATCTTATAAACAATATGTAGCAAAATGCTTGATACGTATAAAAATTGGTACTTAAAACAAAAATCACCTCTGGTTTTGAAAATCTTTATAAGAGTATTAGGAGATGATGAGACCTTTCGCATTATCCCCGGTGATCTCGAATCCATCTTTTGCTATTTAGAGACAATGTTAATCCCACCTGTCAATTATCATCAATCACCATAAATCCACAAACTCATTTTTTTCCACTCACACAGTTTCATGCTTAAAAAACTATTTGACCCACTAAATCAAGATTCCTAAAAAAAATACTAATTAACATCACAATGTTTGTGTATCAAGCTTCAATGAAATGCTATATAGAAAAAAAACAATAAATAAAATGAAAGATACGGAAATGAAATAATGTTTGCGTATCAATCTTTAATGAAATTCCATAGAGAAAAAAAAAAGAAAATGATAAATAAAATGAAAGAGACGGTAAGGAACCTGTGATGATAGAAGGGTTTTGAGGCGAGAAACCAAAGAATTGCTTTTGGTGATTTATGTGGTGATTCTTGTTGTTGTTAACTCCATATAGATAATATATAGATATATAAGAGGAAGAAGTTACTAATGAATTGATCATGATGATGATGAAAGGTTGATAATTATGATAAACGTCTCACATTTAAGATGCATAATAGGTTGTATTTTGTATTCTAAATGTTGGACATGAGGGTAGAATTGGGATAAGATTTTAGGATGTGAGGTATTGGATTATGCTAAATTTACTATTCTACCCTTCTAATTGTCTTAAATGTCCATAAAGTTCCAATTATACCCCCATTATGTAAGCATAATTCAATTGTACATGTTGCTTGAATAGTTGGATGCTTGACAAAATTACAATCTTGACCATCACTCCTCCTTAATAAGATAATATAGATAAATTTAAAACTTGAAAGTGTTATACACCACAGTTTTTTACTTAATTTCCTTTTTCATTAAGTTTTTGGCATTTCCACCGGGGACTTGTCATTTTTAAAGAAAAGAAGTTTAAGTATTTAAAACCACACACATCACTATACTATAGGTTAAGGTTCGTGTACATAGAGCATATTTCGTGAGAAGTGTAAGAATGATTAAGAATTGACATGTAGGTATTATGTTTGAATTAGTAATGATGTTTTGAGTTGTTTTGGTTTAAAACACCAAATATAGCAATTAAAAACACAGTTCAATGTATTATAGTCATGGAGTTTAAAACACAACTAAAACACACTACTTAACACTTAAAACATACTACTTAATGTTCTTGACATGGTGTTTTATGTTTTAAGCCTAGAATGCATTGCTTTGGGTTTTTAATTGTTATGTTTGGTGTTTTTCTAGGCAAAACAATCCAAAACATCATAACTAAGTCCAAAAAATGATGCATACATATACAATTTTTTTTATCCTTATCATACTTCTCATGAAATATTGACTTTGTACATGAACCTCACCCACAATTGTATATATATATATATATATATATATATATATATATATATATATATATATATATATATAATGTATTCTAAATGGGAAATAAGGTAATTTAACTTCATTCAAAGATGACACTATTGTAATTTACCTTAAAGTTTAAGACACGTTAATACATTATTTAATAAACTTCTATTAAGTACACTTTCTCAACTATAAATATAAGACTCATATATATAAAGGTATAGGTTCCTGTACAATATGCAGTTTTCATACAAATTGTGAGAATCCTATGTAGTCATTGTGTTTTTAAATTTTGGCTATAATATTTTTTATTCCTTTTGCATTGTATTATATTATATTGAAGAGCACCAAACGTAACAATTTAAAACACAATTAAATGTATTCTAGACATGAAATTTAAAACACACTGATTACTTTCTTCGAATGATGTTTTAGATTACATGCCGAGAATACATTAATTAGTGTTTTAAATTGTTACATTTTGTGTTTTTCTATATAATACTATGCCAAAAGAATATAAAATATCATACCTAAAATTTAAAACACAATGCATATATAGACTTCTCACATTTTGTACGAAAAATGCACTTTGAACAAGAACCTCACCACACACACACACACACACACGCATATATATATATATATATATATAGAGAGAGAGAGAGAGAGGTTTGGGTAGAAAGACCTCTTTTTGAGAAGGGTAAAAAGGCTTGTACGAGCGTCACAAAGCAACATTTTATTTTAATAAAAAGGGAAATAAAGTATTTATATAAATATTCATTTTTTTTAAAAACTCAATATCATAATAAATATGAGAGATTTAAGGGATTCCTTTCAAATCTTTCCACATATTACGCATGCAAATTCTAGAAAAAAAACATAATCGGCATTGTATTTTCTGTGTGTTTTAAACTCATGTTAACTACCCATTAAAACTTATTGTGATTTGTGTAATCGGCATAAAAATCTCAGTATATGGTGAAAATAAAACACAACATGATAATCTTGCTGAACATAAAACACAACAGGTCATATAACTTGCTAAACATAAAACACAACATGATGATATTGCTGAACATAAAACATAGCAGGTCATATAACTTCTTGAATATAAAACACAACATGATGATTTTGTTGAGCATAAAACACAACAGGTCATATAGCTTGTTGAACATAAAACACAATATGATAATCTTGCTGAATATAAAACACAACAGGTCATACAACGTGCTGAACATAAAACACACCATCGGATTACATAAACATTAGTGTGTGTTAGGTTAACACCATTGTTTTAACACAAAACCCATCATCATAATTCATAAACAATCAACAACAATGTAACTGTACAACCCATCAATCGGTAAAACAACAACCTAAACTATAAAACACATAATATTATCAGAAAATAATTCTAGATTTAGTTTCCATTTGACGAAGGTTAATGATGGAAGTTCGAAATTCTCTCTCATTGAAGGGTTTAAACACAATGAGTAGAGATTTAGATACTTACATTTGTATTTTAAGATGAATCTTCCATTGGAATCCATGAATTTCGTAAAGATTATTTGCAATTTTAGATGAGGGTTTAGAAGGAAGAGAGATAAATTTGTGACTGATTGACTTATAGCTAATGGTTTTTTATTTGCAAATAATGGTGTTTTGATAATTATACCATCACAAACCTAATTAATTAATTTATAACTTTATCATCCATTTAATTTAACCATCTATCAATATGATCTGAAGGACACAATTACTTCTCACCTTTCTTACAAAACACACTCTTTGTACCATAACTCTGCCTTATATAAACGACAATACTGTATAAATGACAAAAAGTGTGAGAAGTGGTCTTAGAATGACATGTGGCAGTCATTAATTTAGGAGATTAAAGGCATGATTGTCATTTCACTAAACACAAAAATAGGAAACATCCCAAAATTTTGGAATCAAAGTAACAATGATCATATCAATTGCCATAATCGATTTTATGAGATTTTGTAGGGATTGGGTATAAATCGCAGTTAAAATATAAATATCATCTTAATCTCCTCAAATAAGCATATATATTAATCTAATGATATCAATTTATACGTGCAATTACAAGGGGTGTTTTATATGAATATCAGTTATTTTTCAATTTGTATTAGTATGTTTTAATTAACTAGGTTTATTAACAGGGCGCGCGTTGCGCGCCTTCTAATGTGTTGTGAAAAGATAATCGTGTTTCGTGAATTACTGATTTCTCATAACTACGACTATGCTAGCTATTTGCCTATTTCAAGACTTCATTATGACTTCCTGAACCGGCCATTACTTAAAAAGTCGTTGTCAGCAAAAAATCAAATACATGGAAACCAAAAAAGTAATGAGAGAACAAAACCGAGTCATTAGTTATTGTGGTATGCAAATGTGAAATAACTGTATTTACCTAAAGAAATATGTAATTGGACTTATATTGCAACAAATAATGTCATAAGATGGCAACATATGCAAGCCTTAATGTACAGCACATATACACACTTAAAAAAACCTTTAAAACACAAAAACTAATGTAACTACCAACCAAAAGAATTCCATTTTTGTGCCTATTACTTAAAAGACATCTCCATTGTGCCGCCTGCATAAAAGACGTCTCCATTTCCTGTCAGGAAGTCCCGTGTCAAGAAGCATTAGCGCACTCGGATTATTTGTCAACGTGCTAAAAATGTGCCTAAAAATGCCAAGAAAAAAAAATAGAAGGATTATGAAACTATAAAGTAAAACAACCACTAATAATAATTGACGATCTAATGAGCCGAGCTCAAGCTTAAGCAAGCTCGAGCTTGACTAAGCTAGTTTACGCCCCTAGCAGTTTTTGTGCCCAATAGTATTGCATATGTGAATTAACTTTGTAGAACCATGGTTTGCCCTTTACAGTTCATACAAAACAAAATTTCTACGAGAAAAAGAGACAAAATGCTAACATTTAAAGAGCAGAGAACAATAACAAACAATTTCAAGTTGCAGAAGAGCGTGAACTCTCATCTCATCTGAATAATATTAATGTAAACATACATAACGCAAACTAATTAGTATCATACCTGTAGCACCATTTAATAAAAAATACATAGCGTGAACTCAGTGTCATTCATTTCCACTAAACTAAAAACGTACGGCATATTACATACCTGTGTTGGAGGCTTAAGTACAAGAGAATTGCCTGCAATGAGTGCAGGAGCAATCTTTGAGACAGACAAATTGACTGGATAATTGAACGGTGGGATCGCTAAAACTACACCCAACAGAATCTGCAATAATTAAACACACAATGTCATCGATCTAAGTATTTATCATTTTGTCCATATTAGGTAATAGAAATAACGTTTTTTGTACATTAAATATAATGTGGTAATTTACATTAGATGTTAGACAATATTTCGTCCGTTCATTTCCCGGGAAACTATCTGACACCAAAAATTCCCCTTCTCCAAGGACTCTTACAGTCTTACACCTTCCTCGGCACAATATGACACCAAATCTCCCGACCTCACAACCTTCAAAATAATATAAATATAAGTTGCACTCTGTAAAATGAGAGATGTGTACAAATTAAATATTCAATAGGTTTTTCGTGCAGCTTTTGTTTACTTGATTCTCTAGAAGATAACATATGTCTTATTTGGGGTCCAACAATAAAGGATCAACCATTAGTGCTGCATTTTTCTATCTTTTTAGTGCTGCATTTTTTTAAAAAGAAGAAAGTCTAAGGACAAATTTCTATTACTTTTAACGAAAACTTAAATTAAGGGCGCCTTAAATACCTTGAGAGGGTGTTTCTTCCCAAAGCACTTCAACCCGGGATAATCAACTCCTATTTGTAAATTATGTTGAGAGTGGGATTTGAACCCACACCCTTTCGGACCACAACCTTAATCTGGCGCCTTAGACCAACTCAGCCATCTCAATTTGACGCTCTTTGTCTTTGAATGCCTATAATAATACTTGGAACAAAAAACATATTAAACGTTCATGTTTCATTACCTTATCATTGCTTTTATTCTGGCAACCGTATATATTTATACCAAGGTAATAAAAGCATTTTACATTGTATTTCCAAGAATATTATATGTGCCTTAAAATCATTAGAGAAATAAATTCCATTTGATTCTTTATTTCTATAACTCATGCTTAGCTTGTTTCATATCTAATTTTATGTTTTTAGTATATATAGTAGTTTATTTTGTGTATGCATTGTTATAATTTAAATTAAATATGTAACAGAACAATTAAAGCTTACCAACTAAATCAAACTCGGTGTAAATCATCATCCATCTTAGACACATGCTGATCAGCACCTCTTTTAAGATTCGACATCACAGACGCCTTCTATTACTCACCAACCGGCTTCTCAAAGAAATTTGTCTTCCCTTGTAACGATATCAACTCCATCCAATCAAGCGGATACTTTTTGCAAGTTCCTTCTCCTTAGCTGCCGCTGCTCTCCTTAGTTTTGCAGCTTGAGCAAATGTTGAAGGCCTAACTTGAATGATGGGAAAGACATTTTATGTATTAGACTTTTGGTCACATGTGCAATAATCAAAGTTTTCTTAATGAGAATGGAATAGAATTCACTATAAGATAAACAATGAAGGTTGTATGGTTTATGATAAATCATATTTTAGTACACAAGACATCGTTTATAATATATGCATCCGGAGTTCAACTGCTTTCACCACAAACATTTAAACTTTAAAGGTTTTAATGATGTAAAATTTTGGTTGCAGAGCGCTAACGATATGGTGTGAACATAGAAAAGTTCAGACATGAATAATTGTTGCAGAGCATGAAAGGTCCCGGCGGGACGCTTCCCTGGGTCTTTTTGCCACAAAACTTAATCGTATGGCGATCTGATTTTGACTCGACCCCGCACTTTTGACAATTTGATATATATTTAATAACAAATATGAGCTGAATGAAATTCACGATTCCCACTATTGACTTCCTCTTATGTAAAGCATTCGGTATATTATCAGAACTTTCAGTTGTAGTTTGTTTTGCCAAACATGTTAAAAAACGCCATATACCTTTTAAAACTACTGAAGCAGAAAATCATGGAATGCATAGCAGGGAAAAAACAGAGCTAAGTGATCGCACATAATACTGTTAAAATAGTGATTTGAGTAAAAGTTTTGAAATTACTGACTGTGATAAAGCGGTTGCCTCTTTCAACAGTCTCTTGATCTCAGAACGCAGCTGCAGATCCTTTTCACTCATCGATGCTTTCTGAAATAAGAAAACAAAGTTATTTTTACTTGCAAATAATTTGATCCTTGAGATATAAAGGACACATTCAGTAAACATACTCTTCATCCCATGATAACTGAGATTTTTCGCTAAATATGTAAAAGCTAAAAAAATGTTTATATTGTTGTGATTATTACCCATATATAATGTATTTATATATGAGTTGTAATTTCATTGTCATAAAACATAAAAAAAGATGTGTATGGATTAGGCAAAAAATTCAATCATAACCACATTTTTAATGGCAAGTGTGTGATTATCTAAAATAAATTATTGATAGAAGAAATTTATAAAGGAACGGTCTAGATGTTTAATCCCCCATTCGATCCCAACCAATCCACAAGGCAACGCAACACAAACAAACTCCTTTTCGATCTCAACTGCATCCGCAACAATCACTTTCACTCGCTCTTCGGTTACTTTCATTTTCAACAAACTGTAGAGTAAACACGCGAAATCGCAGTGTAACCCCTCATCTCGGGATATCAATTCGTTTGAGAATGTTAACCCTGGCATTAACCCGCGCTTTTTAAGTCAAAAGATAGCGCAAAAGCTACCAGAGAAGAATATTCCTTCAACACAAGCGAATGCGACGATTCGCTCAGCGAATGATTCGGATCCATCGATCCAACGAAGCGCCCAATTCGCTTTCTTCCGAATACAAGGAAGCGTATCAAGTGCATGAAACAACCTCCTAAACTCTTAAAACCTAATCATTTATTCCTAATATATGCTATATAATGAAACTTTGAAAACCACTTTACCCTAATATAAAGCGGTTGCAAGTTGGAAGAAAATTGAAGCATCAAAGATTACCTTGCCAAACATCATGAACTCGGTTTCGTATTCCTTGTATACCCTTTCATGTATTTCTTCATTTGTTCCTTGCTCTTGCCTAAGAATCTGCCACAAAATGAAAGTCACATAATTTACTAACAAATTAACTCTACAAAACAGGGCCAGAACACCAAAGTACCTCACCCATGTCCGAGCACATATACAAAACCTATAACCCATTCCTAACTTTAAGCTACAATTCACATATCCGAAACATAATCAAGCACTAAAATCACCAAAACCATAAATTCAATCATCAAACAACATGCTTATTTAATCAATAAAATAAAAAGATCGAAACATTGAAACAAATACCTACATACATGAAATGCATCAAAGAAAAACAAAAAAAAAAATACAATATTACTGATATGGATACTTAATCTCCACAATTATAGAAACAGTACAGATCAAATGCATCAATAACCCTACAAAATTTCAACCAAACAATGACATCATCGACAGTAAATCAATCCAACAAAGAAAAACAAAAACAAAAAAAATACAATATTACTGATATGGATACTTACTGTAGGCCAAACACATTCAAGAATGTATACACATTCAAAACAGATTCAAACAATTGATTTCAAATCAACACCAAAAACAATTTTTTTAAAGCAAAACATACTGTCGAGCAATTGGTAGGCACACATATAAGCAAAACAAACAACTGAATAACAACAATTTTTGGAAGCAAAACAAACCCACTCAAGATTAAACCAATACTTAAGAAAAAAATTTATTAAAAATAGATTCAAACAAACATGACACAATTCAAGTGACATCATCATCATCATCATAAGTATGAAGCATTTAGTATCCTAACATTTTAATTTAATTGTGAACGAAGTATTATTATTATTATACATGAACTAATAATATGCAAGTTTTGTTGTGCAATTGAGTGATTAGTTACCCGAAGCAACAAACAGGTTGATTGGTATGAGCCATGAGGTTTCCACTTTGTTGAGTGAATTGAAGGAATTGAGGTCTTAGTAAGATCTGCATTGGAGGTTTTGACTGATTGTGTTTAATAAGATTATTATTATTATTGGTTGATGAATACATGAGTTTGAAGGGATTTGTGTTTCAAAGAGAAGTAAATAGTGGAGGTGAAATGAATTGAATGGGTATAGATAGGCGGTGGCAAAAACTGGTCAGGGTTGTTTGAAATGGGAGGAGAAAAAGACACGTAACCCTACAACTGAACACGTATGCTCCACCGCTACTTCAAGTAGGTGACTCACCCCATGGACAAAAATATAGGAAAAAAATTAAACCACAAAAACAGGACTATCATATCAAGCCTCGAACCCGAGTAGACCTTCTATAAGAGGAATCATATCACCACTACACCACCACCATCAAATGTTAATACTACTGAAAGAAAACATATTTATCAGCAAACAAATTTAAGGTAGAAAAAAAAATCACTGTTCAAATCCTTTGGTCTATTATTATAGTTAAATTGCAGTGTCATATTTCAAGTAGTTAATTTGGAGGTATTGATTTTTTATTGTGTTTTTTCCTAAATTACAAAACGTTGTTCATTATCCAAATGTGTGTATGGTATCGTTTAGCCACTACATTAACATGTGGGTTTTTATTTTGGATTGTAAGATGTTTCTTAAGTGATCTTTATCGTGTTTTATAACAGTCAAATATGTGTTCAAACCAAATCAGAAGCGTTCATACAATTTTTTTTATCTATAAATTCAATAAGTTAGTGTACATAGTGTTTTATTTGTGTAGAATAGTACCAAATGTTTAACATGTTCTATAACATATGTTTGCACTGTTATACTTTTTTTGAAAATATACCAACCTTTGCACAGTGTTTTGTGTATGTCGCACCGGGTAACCATTTTAATTTTTAGTCATTTTATTTTATGGTATTTTATGGTGCCACATTGCCCAGCAAAAGCACCAGTTCATTAAATTCCGAAGCCTCAACATCGGACAACCCTGCACGCCCCAAATTCCAGCTAAAACCCACACCTGAGGGCCCCGAAATAACACGATCAGCGACAGAGCATTGCTGTCTTCTTTCCGGCGCAAATAGTGAGGGAAAAGAGGTCGATAACGGCTCGTCACCAATCCAATAATCCTGCCAAAACATAATACTAGTGCCAGACCCGATTATCCCCTTAAACCAATGACTGGTCTACACATTTAGGCTCTCAAGAGCCCCCGGAACAGCTGCGTTTTGCTTCTATGGGCCACTAATCGACAACATACCTAAGCCCCTGGAAAAGCATTCACGTTTGGTTCACCAAATCCCCTTTATTAAATTACACTAAAAAATTACTACTCCGCTTTTAAATCTCCTCTCATAATTAAAATAATAATATTTTTTCATACTTTTATCATTATATTATCTCTCTCCTCACTCACAACCACTTACAAAAATATTAAAATATTTATAGGGGTGAACAGTGTCCCCCCAAATATAGGGGTGGGTGAATAGTGCTTCCACCAAATATTTTTTCTCTCCTTCACTCACAACCACTTACACTCATTCCATATAATTTGAGAGAAACACTCACACACATTTGGTGAACCAAATGTGAATGCTCTTAGAGCATTCTCATCCCCTCCATCAAATCTCATCCATCAAATTACACTAAAAATCACTACTTCACCCCTAAATCTTCTCTCTCCTAATTAAAATAATAATACTTTTATCATTATATTTTCTCCCTCCTCACTCGCAACTACTTACAAAAATATTAAAATATATATAGGGGTGAACAGTAGCTTTTCATATTTAGGGTGAAACAGTGTTTCCACCAAATATTTTCTCTCTCCTTCACTCACAACCACTTACACTCACCCTATATAATTTGGTGGACACACTAAGATAAATTTGATGGACCGAATGTGAATGCTCTTACATTCTATAAATCATACGGTTTGTATGGAAAAAAGGGAATTAATTAATTTTTTCAAAAAATTTTAAAAACAATGAAAACTTCAACGATTCATAATTTAATTTAAATTCGCAAATAATAATGTTTGTTGAATAAATAACATAATCGCGTAAGTAAATCTTACTTGTGAAAATGGTTATCTTTGAAGAGGATGATTAAGCCATATTTCTGTTATGATACCTTGTGTTGACAAATTAGTTTGAGAGAATAGTTGAAATGTTCTTTCTATCAAAAGTACATAGAAAGAAATATTAATTGTCATCTTATACTAATCAATATTTATAATTACTATCATCAAGTAATTGTAGAGTGCTATGTATGTGATATTGGGAATATTATTCAAATGATTCATAAGACCACATCAACACATTATTTCTAACAAAATGATTTCTACAATACAACCGATTTTTCTTAAAAAAAAATAGAGTATGAAATTAAAAGTCAATAAGAAACGACTTGAAAAATGTATTTTATTTAGGGTAATACTGATACAATCATCATTGCTCTTCCCTTTATAATGCAAATGTCACATGAAAATTTGAATTAATTATTTCACATATACATCGGTGGGCATACTAGCTTTTAACAGGAAATGGTGACCTGGATACTTAGACGTCCAGTTTCCCCACACTTGACTACCATAATCAATGAGTGATATTTAAGTTGTTAAAAACAATCAATGTGTACGTCAAATAACAAGAAAAGAAAAAATGTAACTTAAAATGGTGACATTTTGTTAGCACGCAACAAAATGGTCTATTTTTGACATGTCAACATGTATTACAAAATTTGGTCTTTATATCGAAAATTAGACTATTGTCTTTATTGAATGAATTATAATATTTGTTGGCAAGCAATGACCATAAAAAACTAAAAACCAAATGATGCAAATTGTCCATAGTCAGGGGACGAAAAAAAATTAAAAAAAAAAAATTAAATACAGAATGGGAATTTGAGAAAAGAATAAAGTGTGATTAAGACATACGAATATTTCTCATATAAATATTAGAAAAAGAAAAAAAGCGTAATCTCATATATTATTCCTATATATTATTCCTATTACAGTATTACTATTAGTTTAATCACCAACTAAAGATCCATCAAATAATTGGAGAATATATTTAATAATCAAAAGGTGATTAACTGATTATCCAATTTATTCTAATGTACTTTCTAAACATAGTATCATCGGATGTAAAACCTAGGATCACTAGACCTACACCTTTCCTAATTTGGATAAAACACACATTAACAAATCACTTAACCAACATAAAAAAAAAACTTCTTCTAATATAATAATAATAATAATAATAATAATAATAATAACAATAATCAACTAAAACAAAACACAAACAACACGACAGCCTCATATATCTTAATATCCTTCTTCTCTTGCTATCTCTATTTAAACAAACCCTTATTATCCATAATCACCATTAATAATTAAGACGACGACGATGAACCATTAGCTCCCATACCATTCCCTTCCCCATCCCCATCACCATCACCGCCACTGCTGCTACCACTATCGTTTTGTTGCGGTTGTTGCTGCTGTTGCTGAAACTGCTGTTGTAGCTGAAACTGGTTACTTTTAATATTAAAAAAATCAACACCACCACCACCACCACCGGAAGATGACCCGTTGTTACCAACGGGTTGACTTTCATCTTTCTTCCCAAACGTCATCTTATTATTATGCATCCAGACTTTGAACACTCCTTTATCTACTCCAATTTCGTTGCAGATATTAATAATTAACTCTTCATCTTTCTTCTGCATCTTCCATCCCACTTGTTCCGCTAACTCATGCATTTTTTCCTTCTGATCTTGTGTGAATTTCGTCCGGAATCTTTTCTTTCCGGTTGAGTTTGACCCGAGTGACCCAACAGACCCGATTAAGTTACTAGACACCGGAATTGAGTACTGGGTATTTGTGTTTTCTGATGGCGGTGCTGGTAACCCAGAGCTAAGAGCTAGTAACATATGTGGAGCTGATGGATAATAAGATGAGGAGATTGGAGGTGGTGATGGAGAATCTGAAGGAGAGATACTTTGTTCTCTAGCTCCGGCGATGGAGAGAGGTTGTGGCGGCGGTGGTGGTGGTGGTGGGTGGTGACGGTGGTGGGGTTGGTATTCGATGACGTGTTGGACGGGTGAGGTAATGTTTGAAAAAGATCCATCAGGGTCACGACGGTGGAAGTTACGGTGGCAGCCGCATGCTGCGCATTTTAGTGACGTGGGGTCTGTCGGAGATGACGTCATGGACGGCATAAACTCGCCGCATCCGTCAACCGCGTGACCGCCCATGGTGGCGGCGTGGTTTTTTAAACATTCTTTGTAAGTGATAACCACCGGATTAATATTGTGGAGACGTGGCTTGAGGCGTTTGAGGACACCGTTTGTGAAGGGTGGTGGGAGGTGTGGTTTCGGGTCGGTATTCGGGTGGGTTCGAGGGTCCGGATCGGGGTTTTTGACTGGGCTGGTGGTGGTGGTTGTGGTGGTGGTTGGTGGTGGTGATTGTAAGTCCATGAGTAATTAATAAGATGGATTTGTGAATATGGTTAGTGGTCCATAAATGGAAGGGGGGTATGGGGTGGGGTTAGAGAGTGTTTGATGAAATTGTGTTAATAAGTTTTGGTGTTTTATGGGACTGTAGATAACTCTTTTATGTGGTGCTCAAGTGTCTCTTGCTTAACCTATGGTTATCTAATCAACTCATTGGTTAACCCGAATTTCACATATCGGTAACAAATTATGTTAACATGTGGATGGATATACTTGAACCGACCCTATCTATTTTCTTATATGTGTAATATAAAATTGAGTAAATAAGATGTTTTGAGTTTACACTTTTGGACAGTTTATTATGTTTCTTTTGGGTAATGAAAGAGTTTTAGAACAATTTGTAAAATGGTAAATTGTAAGTTGGTTTTGTTAAAGAAATAATTTTTTTTTTTTTTTTTTTTTATGTTTTGTTTGGAAATATGAGGATAACCCATTTGATAGAGGGCTATACCAAATTAGGGAGGAAGTCTCGGATTAAAACATGAGTAATAGTGTAGTTTAAATTAATTTGGTGTGATAAAATAGGGTAACATTAGCCTTTAAAAAAGTTAGAAATTTAGAAGAATTTATTACGATGGTAATCTGTAAGTTGTTTTTTTTTTAAACTCTAGTTATTACTTTTTTTTATATGTTTTGTTTAAGTAGTTGATTGATTATAGTCTCATTTAAATTGTGGAATATTTAATGTTCTCACGCTCGATAGTGGTTAAAGAAAGGTTTTCCTTCCCGTTGTGAGGCATATGATGTTTGTTTTGCGGATTCAAGTGACAATGTTCGAGGCAAAAGTGGTAAAGGTTGATTTGCATTCCTCTCTTCGAAGTTGTTATCACCTCCAACAAACCCGATCGAAAATTACTTCGTCAAGGTAATTTAAGATTTTGTTTTGTTAGAAGGTTTGTTTATCTTTATTTATTTGTATGTAAATTTGTTTCTTGCACAATGTGCCTTATTTGCATAAACAGAATCCGATGGCCCTTTTAACCTATCGATATCGATGCCTTACTGTCTATGGTATATATTTCTATCTTCTTATTTGGTCCACTACTTTTCACATCGATACTACTATACTCAGTTAAATCATTCTTGTTTGTATGTGTTGTATTATATATTTGTTTAGGTTATTTATTTATGTTTATGGCAAATAGATTCATTATATAAATATTATGGAGTGTAATAAAACAAAGTATCGTAGGCTTTAAAACATGACAAAGATAATTCTAACCAATCCCAGCTTAATGTCACTGCGCACTCCATTCAAAATTCAAAAAAATATTCATGAATGATTGGTTAGGAAATATGTCCAAGGAGTTGCACACTAATTAAGCATGGGTCCTAATTTGTTTATGTTACCATTCAAGTGAAAGTTTTTTGTTTGAAAGAGATTTAAAGTAAAACAACAGATATGGTCCGAATTCACTACTTGATAGTGCAAACTAAATTTAAAGCTTTTAAAAATTAATTCTTAAATGATTTATCATAGATTAAAATTATAAACCAAAACACTTTAGGCTTATTATTTTATCTTGTATAATATAGAAGTTATGATTGTATTCATGACTAGTTGTTTTCTTCTAGCTATATTAACTTGTATAAAAGTATAAAACCATGAGTTACTATCATTCAATATAAAAAAGAATTTTCATTCAAGAAATGACTAATGTTTAAAATTAATGAATGTAATTATGTAACAATTACCATACCTTGAATGAAAAAAAAAAAATAATTGAACAAACTGCAAAGATGGCAATGAATCGCTAAATCATAAAAAACATAAAAATAAAAATAAATAAATAAATTAAACATGGTTACTTAACCATAAGTATATATACTTTGCTTCCAACTAAACAAATGTTTAAAACAATCATAATGAAGATTTAATTTCAATATATATGAAAAGAAAGTATGTAATTAACTATTAAGAAATCATTGTATAATGCAATGATATTACCAATCAATAACTATAGATAAACATAAATTCTAGTCGTCTTAGTTTCAAATGTAATATATAAGCTTCTACCATTTTGTTTATGACATGAATCCTTTTGTGTATGCTATTCTGAAGCAAATGTAATCACAATGAAAAATATGAAATGGTCTTTGATTTACTCCTTTTAACATAACAAATAAATGCCAGCTTAACTTATGAAGTTATGAACTAAAATATGACTTCAATTCTTCAAATTGTGTGAGCTAAAATATGGTTTTTGTCAGAGTTTAAGACGAGCAATAATAAAAAAAAAAAAAAAATCACAACTTAACCAAAAACTTGTAAAAACTAAAATATGGTTTATGTTAAAAAATAAAATATGGTTTATGTGTAGAGAGAATCAAAACAATAACAAAGAATATACAATCTCAAAATAACTGAACACTAATAAAACTCACAATATATCTTGTGTGGTAGAGAATTAGGACAAAAATTGAAAAAAAGACAAGTTAATAAAGTTATCTTTAAACATATTGAATACAATATTTTTAACAACTTCTAATCCTAATCAAGTTTTATTAACTATCTAAATATGTATCTTGCAATACATCATTTATGTTTATAATTAGCATATTTAACATGCTCATACACATTTTATGCTGATCTCCTTATTAACATGGCATTTTTTTTTTCTAAAACAAGTTTGTATATAAAGGGATATGGTGTAAAAAATAAACGACACCATATCAATAGAAGCAATTCATTCTTTCTTACTGTAAAAAGTCAAGACATAAAAAGAAAGAAGAGTGATTGATTAATATCAACAGGAGGTCGCGTCAGTGGAACATGACGCAAGTTCTCCCACCCATTCTACGTCGACGGACGAAGACCACGTCAAACGCACTGACGCTGGTCCTTCTGCCAATTTTACGTCAGCGGGGTACCCTTCGTCTGCGACAATGACGCCAGTCCTTCCACCTGTTCTACGTCAGCGCCAAGTCTGACACAAACAAGGCTTCCTTGACACGAAACGTAGAAGCTTTGTCAACACAACTTAAAGATACTTTTCTGGACAGCATCGAGACACACCCCAGGGCAGACATGCCCTCGGGAAACTGTTCATAACGTAAAAGGCTGCCCGTCAGAGTCTGCGACCAATCAAAGAGTGCTCCTGGTCTGGCAGCCAGAAAGAACGACGACGTGGCAGCTCCCAGCCAAGACATCTCTGACACAAGACTTGATCAACTCCCACTTGTCTACAGGTCCTAGAAGAAGAGATGATTACTCACCGCCCCAACAAGCCAACGGGTGGACGCCACGTGTCCGCCGACCCTCTGCGTCCACTCGATGGATGCCACGTGGAGTTTTGACAGGACGGTAACATCTCATTCTCCCTTTTTTCACATAAACCACTTGTACCAAATTGGGTTTATGAATTTCAGCCGGAGACTAGGAGACCCCTCTACCTGGGTCAGACCCCATTAAGGGTAGAGGACGGGTTTAAAGAGTTGGAGGTCATGGTGCTATAAAAGGAAGAGCTTCTTCTCCTTTTATTGACATTTTTTTCTCTCACGATAACTCCCACTGAAAAGCCTACGAGCATATCGTACTTTTCCAACCCTTATTTTTATTCCCAACGTTTAGATGTCCGGCTTTTCTAACCGGTTGTCTCTTTACCTCCTTGGTCTTATTCCTAGACCCATATTTTCAAATACACACTTTTTAAACTAAACCAACTATTTACCATATGAATTCACGAATTAAATCAGCCCTCACTCTATGATCAAGGATTCGTGTTTCTTCAACCATACTTAGATGATAATGCTTGTTTTGTTTGATCTTTTAGTTACTCTTTAACATATTTGATTCAAATGGTTTGACTTGGCAAATAATAGGGGTGGGGTTCGGTTGAACTTGAACTCAACGGGTTCAAAGGTGAAGAAAGTCGGGTCAACCCATAAAGATGTAATATGTGGGGCCCACATGTTTAGAAAACGTAACATATTCGTGTGCATGGGACCCACTGACCCGTAAAAAGACCAGGCATTAACTCATCCACCCTCCTACCCTCCATCTTTCTAAATCTCGTCCCTTTAAATTTTAATCCAAATGCGGGACCACCCTCTCTTTTTTTTGTTACCCCCTCATCTTTCTTCTGACTTACAGTGCTACCCATAAACTTGTATTTCTTTCATTTTTGGCAACTAAACTGTATAGGCTTACCGTGAATTTTAAAGAATAAGGGTTCGTTTTCTCATGATTTTGTAAAAACAATTCGTATAAAAATAGTTAATTGCTTGTGGGGTTGGTTGTTGTTCATCATCTTACTTGTGAAGATAACTTACAAAACATTATGTTTTTGATATAATGTATCTTAGGGGGTGTTTGTTTTTTCTTGAAAAGAGCTTCTAATTACTTATGTCTGCGCCGCGCAGACGCGGGCAGACATTTGTGACCAGCAGACCGTTTGTTTTTTAGAAGACTTCAGACCTAAAAATCTCTTCCCCACCTCTTCCCCAAGCAGACATGGACTAGGGTCTTTTTGCCTCTTCTCCACAAAACATAATACACTCTTCTCCACAAAAACATAGCAGACCCTCCTTCCCTCTCCTCCCTCCTCCGCCCCTCCCTCCTCCGCCGCCCCTCCCTCCGCCGCCCCTCCCTCCTCCGCCGCACCCTCCTCCGGCCCTCCCTCCTCCGCCCCACCCTCCTCCGGCCCTCCCTCCTTCCCTCTCCTTCCCTCTCGGCCTCTCTTTCCTTCTCCTTTCCTCCTCCGCCCCACCCTCCTCCGGCCGCTGCTTCCCTTCTCCGGCCGCTGCCTCCTTCCTTCTCCTTCTCTTCCGGCGGTCAACAACAGGTACGTTTTTTTTTTTTTTTTTCAGATCTGTTATTTTTTTGTTAATATTATTTGTCTTAGATCTATTATTTGTTATAAGTTATCTTTACTTTCAGATTTGTTAGGGTTTAGGGTTGTTATTTCTTATGTTTTTTTTCAGATTTGTTATTTTTTTTTTATATCAGATTTTTTTTTTAAATCAGATTTTTTTTTTTAAATCAGATTTTTTTTTGTTATTTTCATATTTCTTGTTTATTTTCAGATTTTTTAAATCAGATTTTTAGTTTATTTTCAGTTTTTTTTTTTCACATTTGGTTATGTTTATTTTCAGATTTGTTAGGGTTTAGAGATTGTTGTAGTTGTTCATGTTGTTGATTTGGGATTGTTGTTAATTGTTGCTCAGATTTGTGCATAATGTTCATATTTGTTGTTAAGATATTGTTGTAGTAGTTCATGTTGTTGATTTGGGATTGTTGTTAATTGTTCATGTTGTTGATTTGTTGTTAAGATATTGCTTAAATTGTTCTAGTAATTCATATGTCGATTCTTGTTGTAGTTCATTTGGGATTGTTGTGGTGGTTCTAATGTCTAATCTAGTCGATTTGTTGTTAATTGTTGCTTAGATTGTTCTAGTAATTCATGTTGGTTCCTTGTTTGTTCATTAATAGAAATGGGAGAGAAACAACAATGGTCAACTGAGCATATAAAATGCTTATTAGAGACTTGCATTGAAGAGACAAACACGGTGGGTAGGAAAGGATTGAGTATGCAAAAGGTGTCGTGGATTAGGTTAGGAAACGTTCTTAAGGAAAGGTTTGGGCTTGATTTGACTCAAAAACAGATGAAAAATGCGTATGACAATCTGAAAGCCAAATACACAGGATGGGTGTATTTGAAAAACAAAACTGGAAACATATACAATGCTCAAACAAATACTTTTAACTTAACAAATGAGGAATGGGAGGAATTTAAAAAGGTATGTTTGTGACTAATATTTTTTTTCACATCTAACTATAAACAAAACCTATAACTTTTTTTTTTTTACTTTGGGTTTAGGGGCATCCAAAGGCTGGATCATTGAAAACAGTTCCATTGCCTTTTCCAGAACTTTGTGCACAATTGTTTGATGGTAATGCGGCCACTGGGATGCACAAGTGGACCTCAACCCAAACATCAGTGGTTGGATCATCTTCTTGTCATCGTCCCAATCCACTTTTGCTTATGGACACCGTTTTGCATGGCATAGATGATGATGATGCTGACACTGGTCATCAGACCTTTGAGCCTACTCCCGATCCTTTTTCTGAGCCTACTCCCGATCCTATTTTTGAGCCTACTGAGCCTACTCCTGAGCATTCCACCCAGCCTAATCCAAAGAAAAAGGCAAAATTTTCAAAATCATCTACCTTTGAGGATGAATTAGGACGTGATATGCAAAAGGCACTACAATATTTGATTAAAGGCAAAGATGGGCGAACAGTTGATGAGTGTTCAGAGAAGCTAAAGTTGGTTGGGTTAAACCCGGTAGATCCCCTATTTTTAGCTGCTTACAGTATTTTTGGTCGGTCACCAGACATGAGGGCGGCATGGATGGCATTGCCAGAAATTCCAGAGGTATTAAAAGGGTGGATCGAGATGGAGGCTACAAGTTCAGGACTAATAAAGAAGTGAAGAAGATTATTTGCTTGTGTTATTTGCTTATGTTATATTGAAAACATTATTTGCTTGTGTTATGTTGAAAACATTGTTTGCTTTTGTTATGTTTAAAACATTGTATGCTTTTGTTATGTTTAAAACATTGTATGCTTTTGTTTGTGTTTAATGGTTGTTTGTTTGTGTTTAATGGTTGTTTGTTTGTGTTTAATGGTTGTTTATTTGTGTTAATACAGGATCATCATGGATTATGATAAAAAATTACTTATCGTTATTCTTATTTACTTGTATGTCCGTTTTATTCGGAAGAGAGGTTTGAAAAGAATGCGGGACAATGATTCGGCTATGACGGGACATACATACACGTTAGAGTTATTGCAAGGAAATCCCAAACAATGCACTGAACTGCTACGTATGTCTCGTGAATCCTTTGTCCGACTATGTGCACATTTTAGAATGAAATATTCGTTAAAGGATAGTAAACATGTATCGGTTGAGGAGAAGATGGCTATGTTTTTGATGATAATTGGTCATAATCAACGTTACGTGGTTATCAAGCGTAGATTTCAACACTCAAAGCAAACAATTCATAAATTTTTTTATGAAGTCTTGGATAAAATGATGCTTTTCGCCAAAGATATGATAGTACCAACTTCATTCAATCCGAATCCAAACATTCCAGGACATAACAAGAGGCTACGACGGGTTTTTAAAGGTGCGGTTGGTGCACTAGATGGAACTTTAATACATGCTGTTGTCCCCACTAGTAAACAAGATTTATATAGAGGAAGGGGGAAAGGGGATTGTTATCAAAACGTATTAGCAATTTGTGACTTCAACATGATTTTTACGTTCATTGTGGCCGGTTGGGAAGGGGTAGCACATGATGCTAGAATATTGTCAGAGGCATTAGCAGATCCACATGCACCATTTCCGATTCCACCACCGGGTATGTTTATTGTTTGTTAAATATTTCTATCTTAGTTTAATAACTTAATTTATTGTATTTCTATACAGAGAAATATTATCTTTGTGATGCCGCGTATGCACATATACGAGGATTTATGGCTCCATATCGTAATGTGAGGTATTGGCTTGGAGATTTCCGTCGGAGACGTGCATTGACCAATAAAGAGAAATTTAACCATGCACATGCAAAACTTCGGAACGTCATTGAGCGTGCTTTTGGTGTTTTGAAAGCCCGATTCCCCATATTGAAGAGGATGGCACCATTTCCGTTGGTTACGCAAAGGAACATCGTCATTGCATGTTTTGCGTTACATAATTTTATAAGGAAAGAGGGCTTCAGCGATGAGTTCTTTACAGAATACGATCAACCGAATGTGTCGTTAGGAAATAGCAATGTGCACGTTGATGCTGATGAAGAAGAGGTTGAGGTACACGGTACTGCATCGGATCGAGAATATATGACCCAATTACGAGATGAAATTGCCGAGCAATTAATGCAAATGCAAAGTACGGAACAAATTGGTTGAAAAAGTGTTATTGTTTTTATTTTAAAAAACGTTATTGTTGTTATTTCAGTGTTGTAGAACTATTATTTAAATTTAAATGTTGAAAAAACGTTATTGTTGTTATTTCAGTGTTGTATAACTATTTATTTTAAATTTCAGCTTATTTCAGCAAACTGCAGAAGTTAAAAAACAAACAGTCTTCCTCTTGCAGACTGCAGACCTTTGGTCCACCTCTTCTCCTGCAGATGTCTGCAGATGTGGTCCGCAGACTGCAGACCTTTTCCTGCAGAAAAAACAAACAGCACCGTTGTGAATCATTGTCATTCAAGTATTTAATTTAAGTATATTTATAACAAAAATCAACAATTTAACAATGTATGAGGGTTTTTTTTTTAATTCGGTATATCATTATAGAGCATTAGACTATCCGTTGTGGCACGCGAGCGACTAGCCGCGAGCCACAACTTTGTACACGTGGCCAGCGACATCCACAACAGGCCCACGTGAAAGGTTTCAGCGAGCAATGGGACGTGAGTCAGTACGCGTCCGTTAGCAGGCTGGCTGACGGTTTATTATAGAGCATTAGACTATCCGTTGTGGCCCGCGAGCGACTAGCCGCGAACCACAACTTTGTACACGTGCCCAGCGACATCCACAACAGGCCCACGTGAAAGGTTCAGCGAGCGATGGGACGTGAGTTAGCTCTTGTCCGTTAGCAGGCTGTCCTGCCACGTTCGTTTTCTTTTAGGTTTCCGTTCATTAAATAAAGTCTCGGTTTCGTTCTTGATTGTATTCCACTCTTTATTCCCAAAAATCTTTCTACACAAATCATCAGCCATACAATTAATCATCTATTGAATTAATAATCAATCAAATATTTCTATTATCTTACATAGTATCAGAGCCAGCCTAGGCTCTATACTATCTCCGTTGTGCCACACACAAATAACCAAACCCTAGCTGTCACCACTTAAGAACAACCCTAGACAGGGCGGTGTGCCGCCACTGTTGCCACCGCCCAGCCCAGCTGTTGTTGGTTTTGTTTTTCGTTTCACCTTTCATATTTGATATTCCAAAATAAAGTCCCCCTCTCAATTCTATATTCCATACCATTCCAATTCATCAAACCATCTTGGAATTAATAATCCACTTTCTTACGGATCATATTAATAATATCTATATTAACTTTTTCATTCCATAACATACATATTGACGTTTCCTTTACGTCATGGCCATTATTCCTACATCTTTTTCGAGACACTTCTATGTCTCACAGCTATCGCCATCCCCACCGCAACCCTCCAATTCGCTGACCCCAAAAGCTGTTGTCAAACCGCCCAGTCACGCGCCACCCCTTTCTTGTCAAGCGCCACTACGCCCCGCCTTTGATCGTAGCGTGAGGGCACATCCGTCCGATAGGATTTTCGTTACGAAGAAGATTTCTCGCCGAAGTTATGTCTCTCGTTTCAGATCCGGAATCCCGTCTTAGTTCTTTTTTCTTTCATTCTTTTGTTTTTACCGGACCACGGTCCATTGTCATTGATCAAACCACAGTTTGATCGATTTCTCTCTTCGATCTACAGATTTCAATTTTCTTTGGACGATCGTCTTCCACGGTCACCGATCTTCGCCACCTCCTGGTGTTGACACACCGCCACACGACTATGGTCGTAGGGTATCTGTTTGTCCTTCCTTTTATCTTTTTTCTTTCCCACAGCCTCTCTTTTATCCTTTCTTTTATCTTTTATATCGTCATGGCCAACAAAGATGACATTGCGACTTTATTGGGATCTAGTGGATTTTGTTTATCATTCTGGGAATTAAGAAACAAACCAAACATGGGGAACTTGTGGACTGAAATAAAGTCAGTATTGAAGAGTACGGATATGTTTTTTTTTGGCAATGAAGAAGTTTACAGAATTTTTGGAACTAGAAGTCAAGAACTGAGATTGAGACTAGTTTTTTATTTATTTATTTTTTTGTTTTTATTTAAGTTTTTTTTTTCAGTCTAAGCGTCCGATTTTGTACCGCTTTAACTGCGGGGGAGTATTAGACCCTATTATTATTAGGGTTAATTAGGATAAGCCAACGGGCTCAGTTAGGTTTTTAGGATTCCTTGTGATCTCTATATATTGTAATCAAACCTTTCAATAAATTCAATTCAGTATTCTATTATCTTACATTTTTTTTAGTGTAATGTTTTTTTAGTGTGTTTTTTTTAATGTAATGTTTTTTTTTTTAATTTTAGTGTAACTTTTCTTTTATTTTTATTTAGTTTAATGTTTGTTTTTATAACAAAAAAAATTGTGGTGAATATTTAAATAGATTTGGTAAAAAAAACTCACTAGGTGATTCATAACACCCTCTCACGAGCAACCACCGGCCGCTAACCACTGCCAAGTAAGCGTTGACATGACAAAATATTATTCGATAAATCCCCCATTCACCTCTACCCATAACGAATAGTCTTAGTCGATGGCTATTTAAATAGAAGAAGGTAATTAAAATACGAAAAAAGTAAATATGATTCTTATACGCAAAACGTCTTTGAACTATTTTATTGTAGTTGATCTATGTCAAAACTACTTTTTAGTTAAATGCCTAGAAACTACTTTTTTTCCGTTACAATTCACATCAAAATTCTTTCTATAAGGGCATGTGTAGTGAATGGCGTTATGCGGAATAAAATATTATAAAGTAATAGAAGGGGCGTTATAGGACGTTATGAGAAAAAAAAGGTATAGTGGGAAAGAGGGTTGTGGTGCTTTATAAATGATTAGGTAATCATTGCTTTTTATTTTTATTATTATTATTATTATTATTATTTTATAATAATACTATAAGAGTCCAATACCCCACCTACCCCCATCTTCACCACCACTACTACATCTTCATCATCTTCATCAACTACATCTTCATCAACATCTTCATCATCATCTTCACCATCAACTGTCCTTCAGAGGACTGTGAACAACTCCGGCGACACCATCTTCTTCGGCCACAACTTGAACCACCGTCTCTGCATCTTCTTCTCCGGCGACACCATTTTCTCCGGCAACAACCTGCACCACTGCCAGTGGCGGATCTAGAAACATTTTTCAGTAGTAACGTTTTTTATTTTTTTCATTTTAGTAGCAACGTTTTTCAAATTTCGTAAAAAAAAAAACAAATTTTCCACTACGCGTGCGAAGTTGAGCCGCAACGTCCGCACCCCCTACCCATTAACTACATCCGCCCCTGACCACTGCCTCTGCACCGTCTTCTTCTTTTCTTTCAGATAAATCCCTATGTTTCTCTCTACTTGCAGTTAATAATAATAATAATAATAATAATAATAATAATAATAATAATAATAATAATAATAATAATAATAATAATAATAATAATAATATAAGAAGAAGAAAAAAGAACTCCAACATCCCTTTTGTTAGCCACAACGCTCGTTATGTCCATAACCCTCAAGCCCAAAACGCGCCCATAGCGCTCGGGAAGCGGTGTTCCCCAGCGCTATGGGGCTAAAACGCCGGTGAAAGCGCCACCACTACGGAGGAACTAATAATATTAAACTATGTCAATTTAGTTGTCAACATCTATGTCAAAACCATCAATGACAAAGCTTGTAAATAAATCGGGGTGGGGAGTCATCAGACCCTTAAATTAAAGGGGCGAGCTCAATACATATAAATTTTTCATATTGAAAACACGTAAAATTATACTACACAGAAAAAAACAGTTCGGCCCCAACTAAACTTGGCCAATGAAAACCATGAAATTTTAGTCAAATACCTAGAAACTACTTTTTCACATCAAAATTCTTTCGATCAAATGTATTATTGACTTGGAAAGTTATGCTCCCCATGACACAAGCAAGAGACAATAAAAGTTATAAATTATAAATAGCTTTTGCCATTAGAGAATAAAAAAATATAGACAACTAACTCTAATTATCCTATATAAAGAAACAAGCTGTCCATGAATAGTGTAGCCTCTGCTCAGTTGTTGCCACGTGGCAACAAGTTGTTTTTGTTTTTACTACAATTGTTGACTAATTTCGCTACTTAAGCCTATGATTATCATTTATTTACAAGACAGGCTTGCAGCTCAAGTGGTTTAGTTGTTGTGTTGGTAATATGTATACTCGGGCTCGAATCTTAGGTGGGGTAATTTTTTTTCCCTTCATAGTATTTTTGCTCACATGACAGCCACGATCTCCAATATGTGCCGCGAACCGCGTGAGATGGCTCATAGTCTCCGCGTTCCATCGAATATCACATAGCTTCCAACTCCATCGTCGACACTGTCACACCCTCAAATTCCACTTGCGGGGTTTTACCGCGAGGCGCATGACAAACCAGGATTCAAGTCAACGGTCACAATAAACAACACTATATGCATAACACAATACTCAAAAGATATAGTTATAAAAACATAAACTGTAGCGGAAGCTTTAAATGTTTACAACCCAAAAGACACAGTTCAAATGTTTAATGAAGACCATGCTCTAAACCCTAGACGCCCGTGCCGACTCGTGCGCCTAGATCCAGTTGTTGCTACCTTAGCGACCTGAGAAAAACATGCCAAAAAGACGTCAACATATAATGCTGGTGAGTTCACAGGTTTGTTCAAAAATGTTATCCAAGTGTTACCATGTCCATACTATATCAATGCTACCAAGTACGCTAGCTAGGCGTATGTTTTATTACTACTACGATTGGAAACCATTACTGGACACGTTTAGCAATGTTTAGCATGTTTAGCAGCCCGTAATGTTCAGCACGATAATGTTCCTGTTCGAGACAATATGCACCCGCCCGGCCCTCCAAGCCGACGAGTGGGGCAGGTCACGCCCAATAGATCTATCCACATTTCCCCCGTTGTGCAAACCCGCACATTCATGGTTTCCCCCGGGACTTTCCAAAAGATCGTATAGCAATATAAAGTTAAAACCATAGTATGACATATGTTACCAAAACTGTTTAGCGCATGTTTTCTCCCCCAAAAGTTAAAGCAGTAAAAGTGGGGCCGTGAACTCACCTTAGATTGCGTTCTTCAATTATAAGTAAAGATGTTTAGCCCTTGATAATCCCTCTACCGGAGATCTATCAAAATGTTCACATAAGTGCTCCGACTAATAACCATAAGGTTATCTAGTCCCCGATTGTCCAGATCATAACCAAGTATGTTTTAAAACGTGTTTAAATGTTTAACCGACACACTAGACCGACCCGACATCCCGTTGGTGACCCATTACCCTAACTAATCAAGTACACACAGATTACACGCAAGGTTCAAGCATAAAACACTTAGTTCGTATCAAAAATCTCATTTTTGATATCGTAGGGCCGAACGTGGCTTTGAGTGGTCGAAGGTGGCTTTAAACTTCCACCTTCGCCCCCTTTTTCCTCCTTCGCCCCTTTTTGTGGTTCATTCGCCCCTTTGGTTTCCAGGTTCGACCCCTGGAAATCCACCTTCGACCGTTCGGCTGGTCGAAGGTATTCCAGGTTCGCCCCTGCTGTTAGATTTTCCCAAAAACGCGTCGAAAACATCCGAAAACATCACGAAACATCATGAGTTACAGCAGTCAAGCATCATTAACATATTCCTACGAAACCCTACCGATTTTACCCCAAAATCTATCCGTTTTTACAAGTTTCCTAAAATAGTAAATTATGGAGATGTCACATCATCATGCATGAAATCATTACCCAATTAGGAAACTTTCTGAATTTAATCAATCATCAGCTCATCATACTCAAATCATCATGAACAAGAAACCCCTATCATAACTCTATCATTACCATCCAAAAACAAGCCCTAAATCTAACTAAAAATTCCTTTAATCGACAAAACACCATCAACAATCAATTGTAACATGTTTCAATCATAACTCTCCATTAATAACAGTCCTAGGTTGTTGTCATGTCATCTACATAGCAAGTAATCATCAAACAATGCTTAATACCACATTAACACATGTTAAATTGTATGAAAACTCATTGTTTATGAATAGGTTTTATTTAGAAAGATATTAGGAAGGTTTTTACCCATAAAACATGTTGATATCAGATCTGGACCCTTGGGGTTTCAATGAAAACAAGTCAAAATTGTTTAAAAAGGATTTAGAATGAAGAACACACCTTAGGTCTTCACTTGTAATGATTTAGAGAGTTAGGTTATGAAAAACAAGCTCAAAAACTCCTTCCCCAATGATAATAGTTGATAGAGAGTGTTTAGAGGCGTTTAGGGTTTGTGAAATGATGAAAAATGACTAAGTATGGTATTTATACCAGGTCCAGGTTCGCCCCTTTTATATGGTCGAATGTGGAACTTTTCCACATTCGCCCCTTTGTAATGGTCGAATGTGGAATCTTTCCACATTCGCCCACTTTGTTTCTACATTCGCCCACTTTCTCAAGTTCCATTTCCACATTCGCCCACTTTCCACTTTCAGGTCATCAGCACTTTTAACACATGTTAACAGCACTTTTTAACACATGTTAACTTTTTCCAGATTTCCAGTTTGTCGTGTTTAACGCATTCTAACACATTTTAACACATAAGCATGCATCCAATAGTCTATACTTAGCATATTTAGGCACGTATACAATCCACCACACGACCCATAATCTACACATATACTTAATTAGTTCATGTAATGTCACCAACAACGGAACCCGGGTACTAGTGTATTCCCCAAAATGACTCCCAATGATCCTCCAGATCATTGAACCCTGGACAATCCTAATCTGACCCGACTCAACTAACCCAGTTAAGTTTGTTTATAAACGTTTCTCGCTAAGGTAGACTTAGATGTTACTATCATGTTTAAGCCGAACATGCCGGGTGTCACAGACACCATCATAGTCAGTACCACAATCACCGTCGAAACCAGTCTGCAGCACCGATCCGCTGTTCTCTGACGACCTGTCTCATCCGCTTGCTGTCGTACGACTTGGTTTTGTGTCGATGGAAATTTAGTCGGGCCTCTTAAACTCCACCCATTAACAGACCGGTTTTATGTCTGGCGCCACCTCGCTGCCGAGGTTAGGCGTCTGTTGTCGTGACGACTTCAATAAGTGAAAACGGAGGAGATGGTGAACAGCTACGACACCAGATCTGCCCCATTTTTTAGTGTGGATTTGATTTACTTTGGGTTTCAAAAGGTATAGAGAGAGAAAGAGAGAGAGTGGAAGAGAGCATGGGTCAACTTTGCAGGCAACATGCGCTTAGATGTGTTGTTGGTTTTGAAAGAGAAGAGTTCTTGAGAGACATAAAGAAGCAGCTAAGAAGTAGGCTATTATTAAAGGGAAGAGATATTGTACAAAGCGTCCTTAACATAAAAAGCGTAGGAAGCAATCTGGATCATTAGATTATAAACTGATCAATTCATCTAACTAAACGCGTTTAAATGATCCAGGGATAAATTAGTCAAACAAAATTTAAAGTCGTTTAAAATTTTATTAATTCGAACTGCCAATTCATCTCCTTTACGATGGTTACTAAAATTGAGAAACAAAAGCATCAGACCCTCATTCAATTAGGGCTTATTTCACCAAAAATCAAAACACACACAAACAGAGACGATTCAACAAAACACAGATGACGAACATAAAAAAACAGAGCATCATGTCTTCAAAAGGAAAATCAGGTGCGTTTTTATGATTACATTTTCAAAATTTCATCTCGATTGATTCTTTGATTATTATTGTTATTATAGCAAACGATTTTTAAAAACACAAAATTGCAATATGAAAACAGATAAAGAAGGGGAAAGAAGAAGCAAAATCAAGCATGACAAACAAGCATCAAAACATAGTAAAGATATGAACAAAGCCACAACCTAATAATACTTGAATCAACAACAAAACACACTTTATTTGTGATGAAACTCACATAGGTTTTTAGATGAAAAGGCACTTATGTTATTTTAGATGAAACACACTCAGTTTATTTTAGGTTAAAATGATACATAAGTGCGTCTCAAATTAACATATGAGTGCGTCTGTATGTTAAGTTTTATTTAGGTTAATTAAACATAAGTGTGTCTCACTTGGACATAAGCGCGTCTAAACTATGATATAAGGGTGCGTCTGCAAATGTTTTATGAGTGCGTCTGTATATGTTTTATTATTTTTTTTGTCTGATAAAATAAAGGGTGCGTCTGTATAGTCTTATGAATGCGTTTAAATGTTTTACGATTTTTTGTCTGATAAAATAAAGGGTGTGTCTGCATTGTTTTATCAGTGCGTTTAAATAATTGTTATTTTCCTTGTTAATACATAACCAATTATAACATCAGAAGATGATGATTTCGAAGAGCAGCCAATAAAAAATTTAATTAACGTTAAAAAAGGATTGAAAAGGTAAACAAAGAAGCTGCTAAAAAATTGGAAACTGATGTTGAAAAGATGAGACAAAAGTTGAAGAAACAGAAACAAACTGTTGAACCTAAGAAACAGAAACTAACTGTTGAAATTTCATAATCATCAGATGATGATTTCGAGAGGCCAAAGAAAAATGTAAAAGTAGATGAACCTTAGAAGGTGAAGAAAATAAAGGAAAGTGAGTTTGTGGAATAGAGAGATAAGAAGTTAAAAATAAGATGCTCTCCTGCTGAGTTTATTAAAAGCATCCAAGACTACACAGATGAACAAAAGGAAGAAGTTAGAAACATGGGGTTTGGATCTGTGTTGGACATTAAGATTGAACATATATCAACAGACTTGGGTTACTGGTTGTTAGTCAATTATGACGAGGAAAGAAACCAACTAAATGCAGGAAATTGGAAAATCAAGATCACACCTTCATTGGTACATAGAGCTTTAGGGATACCAATGGGAAAGAAACCGGTGCTTGAAAAAACTAGGGCAAGGAAAGGTTCTGACTCTACAATAGATGAGTTCAAGAGTCAATTTGAGAAAAATAAAGTCAGTGTTGCGATGGTAACATAGGTTGTTAGGCAACAACCAAGGGGTGGACGGTTGTTTAAATTGAATTTTCTTGTGTTATGGAACACAGTTTTCGGGGAGATCACAAAGTCAGCCACAATCAATCAAAGCTTTTTGCATGGGGTGGATGATGAGGCAGAAATTCCAAATATGGATTGGTGCTCGTACCTGATCGAATGTTTGACAAGAACAAAAAAAGGATGGAAAGAAGACCAGTATAATGGTCGAATTGTAATGCTGAGTGTAAGACTTCAAACGCACCTAGGATTGCTTTTAGTAACATTCGAATTTTTTTGATTAATTATTTTGGACGCACCTATTGTTAATTTAGACGAATTTATATTTTCTAACACATATATGATGTTTTAAAACATGTAGGTTATCTACACACATGAATACAATAAGAGACATCCATCTGAAATACTACTTAGCATACCCGCAATTTCTTACATAACCACTAGTTCACTTGCAGCGATGGAAAATCATCTTTATAACAACGGGGCGTTGACTGATAAGGAAGAAGATGATGGAGATGATCAGAGTGATGCTGATAAGGATGATGAAGAAGATAATGTGGTTGATGATGAAGAAGAGGATGATGCGGGTGCTGAAGAAAATGATCAATTACAAAATGATCAAAATCTAGATGAGATTGTGGATGTGTTGATAGGAATGCAAGGTGAAAAGGGTGGTGATAGAACAACTTTGGATGGTGATGACTACAGTCTGAATATGGGACCGACTCCACCGAGACGGATCCAAGTTGATGATGATGATGGCAATCAAGAATACAAGAATGCAGATTGGAGAGATTATGAAATGAGTACACAAACTCAACAAATGTTTGAATATTGCAACACTCAACCAGATCTGAGTTATAATCAGGGTGTTAGAAGGGAAGAATATGAAGCAACAATGAAGGCCAAGTGTAAAGCCCACTCCTGTACCGTGATATTATCCGGTCATGTCCCGATTTTGCATTGGTCGTAGGCAATTCCCATGCCAAAACGCGTCACGATAAGGAGAACTAACGCTTCTTTATAAGAGGTGGGATACCTTCCCTATCGTGACGCGTTTTGGCGTGGGAATTGCCTACGACCAATGCAAAATCGGGACATGCCCGGACAATATCGCGGTATGGGAGTGGGCTGTTACAAATGGTATCAGAGCCAGGGCCGAGCCGTTGTGCCAGGGAGGACGCTGGGCTCCTTAAGGGGGTGGATTGTAACGATCCCGCATCGGTTGGGAAGGAGAACTAACACTTCTTTATAAGAGGCGGGATACCTTCCCTATCGTGATGCTTTTTTAGCGAGGGAATTGCCTACGACCAATGCAAAATCGGGACATGCCCGGACAATATCGTGGTACGGGAGTGGGCTGTTACATCAAGAAGGTAAATACTTTATATTTTAAAACACTATGAAAATTTATGATTCAGACGCACTTATATTGAAATTTGGACGCACTTATATATTTCTGATCTGTATATTTGGAACCATCTATACTATAACTTTGGACGCACTAATGTTTCTTTTTGACGCACTTATATTGAAATTTGGACGCACTTATATATTTTCTGATCTGTATATTTGGATTCACGTATAATATAACTTTGGACGCACTAATGTTTCTTTTGAACGCACTAATGTTTCTTTGGACGCACAAATGTTTCTTTTCGGACGCACTAATGTTTTCCACAGGTTTGGATAAAAACCATGGAGAGGAACATAAAAAAATATGAAGCAATACAAAAGGAGATGGGGGGGGGGGGAATGGTTAACAAGGCACGAACCAACTTGTGGGTTCCAGAGTTGATGAAGTTGTGCGACAAGTGGGACGAATTATTTTTTAATCTAATTCAGACTCTGAAGGTTCCAGTTCATTCAGAACAGCCTCGAGATGTCCCCACATAGGCTTGAAAGGAAAAATGGTTTAAGAAACCCAGAAAAACCTTGTTTTCCATTGACCAACAGTTGTCACATGAGACGAAATCAAGTTGGTTTCAACCGAAGACCCTTCAAAGGTAAACCAATCGCCATTCTTGGCAAAGCGAAAGAAACGCCTAAACATGAGAAGAGTTGGGTCATAACCAAGAGCCCTACATAAGATTTCTGTAACATCGCGTGATTTCTACTCTTGCAAGTATATTAAATTCTATATTTAACAAATTTCAAGTTCGCCTTTATTCGCTTTCTTTTATGTTACTCCTACCGATTTGAGACGAATCGTCATTATAATTTATCGTATTCAATTTGGACGTTATAACAAGAAACTCATTTAGTTAAGATCTTAATATATATTTATTTTTAATAAAACATATATATATATATATATATATATAATAATACTATCAAATTAAAACAAAAGGAAATCGTGATTCATATTGACTTTTGCTTAAAATGGACAATAACAATTACACTATATTAATTTCTAAATATTGTCAAAATATGAGATTCATGTTTGACGTTTGTGTGTTTAGTTATTTATTTAATTTTTGGTCGATGAATAACAATAGCACACAAGACCATCACATAAACTCCTAACCCCCACCTAATTCACCCCTAACCACCTTATTTACTCTCTTAATGACCCAACCACATTACCTCACCTATAAATACCCCTCTCCCTCACTCCTTAATCCTTTGTTCACCCCTAATAATTTCCAAATCTCTCTAATCTTCAAGCTTTTCAAGCATAAAAATTCTGCACAAAATTTGTAAGATGAAAAGCCTTAATCTTCATTTTTCTTTCACTTTCTCCACCTCTCCTCTTCTTCTAACCCCTTGGGGAAACCTCTAGGACTTTACTCTTGTTTGCTATGACAAATAAATATTAGAAGGACACCAAAAATGAGGCCTCAAAGGTGGTTCATCTTCTATTGTTTTTATGCACTAGAAGGTTAGTTGAAGTGATACCAACCAAGTTCACCAACAACTTAATGTTGTTAGGACTTGTGCTATGGTTAATGGTTGACAAAGGAAAGCCAAGGCTCTTCCAAACTAAGTCACCATACACTACTTTAACCCTATAGTTATATTATGTAAATACTAAAATATATACTTTCAAAACTCTATTAATCTATTAACTTGGAAGGTTTGCGGATACATCCCTACCTTACCAATACTTGACTCTCTTGACCATCCGAATCACCTTTATGGTGGTTTGTGTTTTGGTTAGCCTTAAAGGCACTACTTGACTTTCATGACCATCCGAATCACCTTTATGGTGGTTTGTGCTTTGGTTCGCCTAAAAGGCTTGCTTGGCTCTCTTGAATCTAATAATCCAACTCTTGAATCTAAAACACTTTCCTTTCTAATTCTAGTTATTCGGAGCTCAAATCTTCAATTCTCAAGACCCGTTTTTGGGAACTAAATAACACACCCTAAGGTGAGTTCATACTTGTCCCCCTTTTATTCTTTATTCTTTGGGGCTCAACATGTATCACTATCAAAACTCAAACGATTTTAAACTCTACAATCTATTATGCTTAGTCTAAAGTCTATCATATTCTAAATTCTATCATGCGCAATCTAAAGTCTATTATATGCTTGTACGCTATGCTATGTAGAATTATTTACTCTAACATACAAATGTTCATATAGTTGACAACCCACCTTGCATGTATAGCGCTATAGGATTGGCTATCCGCCCCCTACATGGGTCATGTTAAGCAAAATTCTCCGTGGCTAGTCGCCGTTTGTATGGTTCTCTTGCATATGCCTATAAGCAAAACTTTATTATACTATGTATGTATGTCAAAACTAGTATGCTCACCAATGCTTTATGTGTTGACAAATATTTTATACATGTTGCAGGAAATATTTGTTGCAGGACATTTCAAGAAAACTACTTAGGATTGGACATAGAAACTCACTCTAGTTCAAGTTGTCATATTCTTGTTGTTATGTTTTTCGTTATTTAAACTACTTGTATTTCTATTTTTAGACAAGAAATGAAATTCTATCTCTAAATTATATTGTCACAAAATCTAGTGTCATGAAGTCTTTGAACAATCTACCACTAAGTCTCACCTCGATGATTCCGCCATCGGTTGGGGTGTGACAATTTCAAAGTGCAAAACACGACTAACCCTATGTGGATGGATCTGACCCAACGAAACCCTATAATATTCAAGTACATTTAACAAGAAAATGGAAAACGGATGGCGAAGGTTAGAAAATTCGAAATGATGGTAGTACAATGCAATCGAACCATCAGGGTAACGAGAAACCGAGTCCGTAAGATCAGGAGCAGCAGGCTTGAAGGACAGATCAATGTCCCACTCCATGCAAAACGCTTCAACTTCCTGTTGTGTAAGAGATGAGAAAGTTATAGACATATCCTTCTTCGCACCCATAATGCTTTGAAGGATGATCAGGGCAAGAAAGTTAAAGAAAAATACTAACCTGATCGATGCAAGATGGAAACCCTAAGAAGATTTGGGAGAAAATCGTTGGAGAAGATGAAAAGAGTAAAGTTAAATGTGTGGTGAAAAATGAAAAATCCCTTTATAATAACCGTAATAAAATATTAAGGAAAAAGCAATGATGTTTTGCATTAATACAAAGCCTGAATGCCTGACACCTGTCGCATCAGCAGTCAAATCAGAATTCAAATCCAGAGAAAAAATAACCGCCCAAGCAAACTTCCAACCTTTGAACCTTTCAAGCAAACACAAACCAGCAAACAGTCAGAAGCCTTTTAGCTATGCCTCAAAGACTCCTGATTTGGGGGGCTGATGACGTGGATAGCCTAAAGCAAAAGGACTAACAAGTATCATAAAAACTATGCTTAAAGGGTTGAAAGCTACGAAGGTTCAAAGGAAGGAGGAGCACAGATCAAAAGATGACCTGTCTTGTCATCTTTTTCCTCGGTCAGCACAAGCAGTTATCGTATAGACGCTCCACCTCTCGGACCACAGGTCCAAAGCCATCCTTGGCTTAAAGTGGCATGTCCTCTTGTTGCACCATGACTTAAGATAATATCTTTGCCAAAAGAAGAAGATACTCCTTCTATAAATCAGGGATCTAGTCCACAGATCTGGATCATCCCGGATTATTCTCTCTTACACTCTATCTTCTATTCTTTTTACACACGCGAGGAGAACATCTCCATCACACTAACACACTATTCGAGTATAGAACATCAATTCTGGACTTGAGTCATACTCAAACCAGAATTCTCATACTCCAAATAATATTATCTTGAACCTCCTTCTACGTTTTGCAACGTAGGAGGACACCACGACTCGCGTTAGACAGATTGAAACCCTTGAATCCTTGAACCTTTCTTCGAATTTAGAACTAACGTTAGACTATTATTTGTTGTAGCAACAGATATAGATATAGATTATGTGCACATGGCGCAATATAACAAGGGTAGTGTTAAATATACCAAGTTGGTCAAACTTTTTGGCTTCCCTATGTGTACATAATACCTTGTACCATTTAAAAAGGATGTTGGTATTTACACCATACTCTTAATAAATACAACCATCATAACTTAGGCTTAATTAACTTAAGTTTTTTTTGTTATTTTATTATTACTAAAAATTAGCTTTTACGATTTTTTAGTCAATGTGTAGTTAACTTGTTTGTACTTTAATCAGCATTATTTTTTGTTTTACTATTTATTAATGTTGTTTTTATATAGAGAGATACATTTTAAAAAATAGAAGACAAAAAATGCATATACAAGAAAAAATATATTATGATATGATATAAAAATGAAATCTTTATTCTTTTTTAACTCATATCTTTTTTTCGAAGGGCTCCTGTAAAGAATAGACGAATTTGAACTTGTGCACAACCCAACCTTCAGATAGTGCGAGTGAGAGAACTGTGTAAAAACGCATTTGTAACGTCCAACTTGTAACATTACGCATTTATACTTGTACGTTACGTATCATCATTAATAAAAACGTCAAGTTCCAGTATTATTGTTCGCATTTAATTATTTTTGTGGCATTTTGGAAACCCTAATACTATATTAATTATATATATATTTATATGTTGTGGAAAATGTTTAAAAAAAATGGTGCTTGGGCCGGGACTCGAACCCGCGTCCCAAGCCGGTTCAATATACAAATCCACACAACCAACTGCGCTAGCCTTGATACTTGTTTCAATCCGGGTACATTATAATTATAACATGATTTAAAAACATCTCAGTTGACTTGGAAAGTCAACTGAGATCCACGACTTGCCAAAATCACAATCATAACTCGTAATTGATCGATGATTGGCATTTGTATCGTGATTTCCGGCCTGGTCTGAGTCACACACTCGTCAATTATCAATCAATCTTTACCATTTTGGTTAATAACGCGTCACACATTCAATACCAAGTCAACGATTGCCAATTCGAACACCTAAGCCATTACACTATAAATTGAACCTTTCTGAACCTTCACAACTCGCCATACATTCTTCCTAAACCTCTAATTTCTCATATCAAACCTCTGTTCTTAGAATTATTGTTCGAGTTGACTTTGAAGTCTTGACTTGTCGTTCGTGTCTAATTCAACATTGTAAGTTCGATTACTGTTATGGGTTTCATTAATCGGAACATACACAACATTAACCCCATGATTAATTGGGTTAATGTTGCGTGATTTGCCCGATTGCAAAGCTAGGGCTCGTATGCTTTAATTTGGGGATAAACATGATTTTGTATATGTTATTTATTTGTAATAAAACAGAAACCAATACAACCACTGGTCTGTACCTATACCCGTACCCGTACCGAAAATACCCGTACCGAATTTGAACAAAAGTGGGTACCGAGTACCGTACCGAACATATAGGTACGGTACGGGTACGAGTCCGGGGTATCGGTACCGGTATTTCAGTACGATACCCATTTGGTACCATTTTGTTATTTTTTTTCTTTTTTTGAGCACCCGTACGGGTACCAAGTAGGTAAATAATTACGAGTATCAATACTATACGGGTACCAAATTGAAAATTTTGGTACGGGTACCAATATGGTACATGTACCAAATAGGTAAAATTGATACGAATACCATAAATACCATAATACGAAGTAACACATATAATCAAATTCAATAGTATATAGAATTCGATACCCGTACCGATACCGAAAGTACCGAATACCAAAATCAGTAAAAGTGGGTACCAATACCTATACCGAGTACTCAGAATCGGTACGGGTACAGGTACGGTATGGGTACAGGCATAGGTACTCGGGAAAAAATGCTCATCCCTACTGTGCGTATGGTAGCCGGTTTAACAACCGGACTAAAAGTCTCACCACAATCAATGCCCACCTGTTGTGAACGACCATCACACACCAATCTGGCCTTTTACCTCTCTAGTGTCTCGCCTGACCTGTATTTATGTTTAAACAACCACATGGAATGAATAATATCCATGGATAGGTCACGAGGAACTAACTCCCATGTACCATTTCTAATTAAAGCGTTATACTCGATAGTCATGGCCGAGTACCATACCGGAGTGGCCAAGGCATCGGTGGGATTTTTGGGAAGGGATAATTACAATTGAATACAAATTAATACATTCATATATAACAAATATACAAAATGTTAAATGCGATGGAAATTGTGGATATCGAGCACTAGCTGTTTGTCTCGGACTTGATGAAGATAAGTATTATGAGTACATTCGACATATGATGAGAGAAGAGTTACAAAGTCGATATGATATCTACGCGAACATTTTTGTTAAGGATGTAAATTCATTGTATCAAGATGTGTGCTTCTTTGGATCGCCTTGTACAAGAGTACAGCGGATGAAAATGCCTGAGGCAGGTGTTCTGATTGCTAATAAGTTTGGTGTAATCGTCCATTCTTTAAGCATGTCAGGTCGTACGACTATTTTCCCGTTTTGGAGTGGTCTAGAAGAGATTCAACATCACAGAGCTCTTACAATTGCCCTAGTTAATGATGAGAACCATTATATCAGGGTGGAATTACAAGAAGGGTACCCAATGCCTACTATCACGCCTTATTGGAATTTTCGCAACATTAGTCAGTCTGCAACTAGATGGGAAACCATGTATAGGCCGTGTCTATAACTATATACTCAACTTTGTCACCGTGAAAGTGGTTTTGTCGATCTAGTTGATTAAGTATTTTAATATTTGCATGTTTACTTTTTTTACTAGAGACTCGTATATTTATTTATTAATAATGAACTTTTGCATTTTTCGTATTTTTTTTATTAAAGATTATTTATTTTTCGTTAATATTGGTATCAATATTATTAATAATAGTACTACAAAATATAAAATATTAAATAAAAAAAGTGATAGTAGTATAGTAATATAAATAGTAATTACTAAGTTAATCATTAATTAATTAGTTGGTAGATTAGCTCATTAAATGCAGTTTGACTAAATTGGTAGATTAATCCTATCACTTGGTATATTTAACATCTATCTATTAATATATATAAAAGAATTGAACATTGCTGACGTGGCGTGCAATGGTGCCTTCAACCTCTCCGTGAAACTGCCACGTGGCATCATAATTGAAAATTTTTAGTGTTTTTAAATTATTTCCTTTTTTAATTAAAAATTAGATAAACATAAAACCCTAAATTTATATCTCTATCTCTCAATTCTCAATTACTAAAATTAAATTGAGTTATTTTAGGAAAAAAAAAATTTAAAAACAAATTAAAATTTTTCTCTCTTATGTTCCTCCCATAATTTTTAAACGTTAATATCTTTTATATTCGAGATTTTTTTAATAAAAAAATTACACCAAATTAACGAGCGTTTTATTATCTTTCCAACGAGTACCATAGTGCTATATAAAAAAAGGGAGAAAAAAACGACTATTTTTTGTGGGGTTATGTTCATACAGAAAAAAAAAACACAAAGTGTTCAGGTTATTCATTAATCATGTTTTTTCTTTTAAACCAGGTTCTTATCTACGATGTTGAAATTCAGCCCAATCGCCATGCTATCATTGGAATTTTACTATTCTAAAGATGGATATGTATACTTCATCAAGAAAAGCTAGGAGAAAGAATCGTGCAACACTGCAACACATGATGCCACTTTATAACAAGGTTATTTTTTTTATTTTTTTTAATTACAAGAGTAATAATTTTTACTATTAGTATTAGTATTATTAGAATGGTTATATTTTTCAACCCCCATCATGAATTCTACATCTATATAAGTCAAAGTCAAATTGTAACATATTTTAAATTACGTGAAGATGATTATATGTTGAATGTTATTCTTTTAATACATATTTCAAATTGTAACGCCCCACTTACGGTGTGCGCATATAATGTATATATGTGTGGCCATTGGGGGGCAAAAGTAAAGTTGCACTAATTTTAACGTTATTTTACTTTTTTCGTGAAAATAACGCTAAAAACGACGGACGGTTAATCATGCATCATGTGATGGCGTTGATAGCCAAAAGACAAAGTGGTACATGCACCGATCGGGTTTGTCCCGATTGCTAAGTGTTTTGTGCCTTATGTCCAAGGCTTGATACCAAACCACATCGAGCCGGGGGTCTCACTAGAAGCAGCCTCTCTATTCTTAGAGATAGAGATAAGGCTGTCTACATCTTACCCTCCTCAGACCCTACCTTAGCATTGCTATAGGCGGGATTAAATAAGTATGATGATGATGACGATGATTTTTTTTAACTTTTTAAATAAATGTTTTTTTAACTAAGATTGATTATATTTAAGTTATTTACTTTTTTCGTGATTTGAGTTTTCTTCTTTTATCATTTTTTATTAAATCATATTAAATTTTTCAACCCCGGGACCTTCCCGGGGTAATCAGCTAGTAAGCCATATAACAAATAGAGAAACTTCAAGGTCAAATGATGAAACAACCAACAATTATTAGGTATGGAGGAAAAGTTCAGAATCCCATGATGCATATAATAAAAAGCATGACAAAATTACAATAACACCCTCCCGGAGCACAAGTTTTTACTGGCGACCTATGACGGTGGTTACCAGCTTATTTTCCGGCAGAGCTTACGATTAGTATTTTGGAGTTTAGTGCATGTTTAGGAAATTAATGAGCTGACTAAACAATGTAGTTATATTAATGACACGTGTAATTTAAGGTCTTATTGTTTTGACACGTAGCTTTGCACTCGTACACATGCTTTTGCTTCTTATCACATTATTTGTTACACCTAATTTTGTCATCAACATGGTATTTCTGAATTCTATGTACTATGATTTTTATTTAAAATTAACGAGATATTTCGTTTTTCCCAATTATTTATGCAATATACAATACAATAATATACGTCAATTCTGCTTTAGTATTATTAAAGTCTAAGACAAAGTAACGTTATGTTTCGATATTTTTCTTACTATAACAATTTGTATCTTTTAGCTAATATGATGCATCACAAGTTGTTGAATATTAAGATTATTAGATGTTTATATATGGTTGAAATTGACATAGAAATTTTAAACTAAAGTAAACTGGTCGGCTTTGATATATATATGTAATTTGTTAAATGCCAATTTAGTCCCTGAGGTTTGTCAAAAATTGTTACTTTCATCCAAATCTTTTTTATTCGTCAATTTAGTCCCTGCGGTTTCATATTTTTTTTTTATTTTTTTTGTCATTTTAGTCCATGTGGACTAATAAGATTTGGATGAAAATGACAATTTTTGACAAACCTCAGGGACTAAAATGACAAAAAATGAAACCACGGGGACTAAATTGACGAAAAAAAAGATTTAAATGAAAGTGGCAATTTTTGACAAACCTCAGGGACTAAATTGACAATTAACTCTATATGTAATATACTAAAATCCATATTTATAATTTTAAACTAGGGGCATATAACCCGCGCGTTGCCGCGGGAATGCAACACAAATTCGATTGGTATCGGTTCGTTACAGTACAAGTATACCCATGCGTTTTCGCGGGAATGCGACACAAATAAAGTCACGATATATTGGTTCCCCGCGCTTCGCTGCGAGAGCTCCTATTATGTTGAGGGTTTCGTGGTCGTTAAATATCGTTTCTCGCTGCGGGAGCTCCTGTTGCGTTGAGAGTTTCGTGGACATTAAACATAACATTAAGTAACAGTTGTGTTCAAAAAAACAAATACTCACGGCCCATTATTTTGCAGACCAGCCTTAGCATTACAACACTTGGGTAAAAAATACTCGCGGCCCATTACCTTGCAGACCAGCCTTAATATTACAACAGTTGGGTTGCCTATTGTTCACTTCATCTGAAGCCCAAAGTATTCCAATAACCGTGGCCCATTACTTGTTCACCAAATATAAGGCCCATTAATTGTTCACCAAATATGAGCCCACATTTTTTCAATTAGCGAAAGTGAGTTACAATGGGTGGCAATGACCTTTTAAAGTCAAACAAATGTTAGTATGCAAAAGTCAAAGATGGTAGGCATACAATTATTATATATGCGTAGGTTAGTAAGTGACACTATTAAAGTGTCTTTAATTTAATATATAGGATAATTCTTTTAGCACAAACCAACACTTTGAAAAAATAGTTTGAACACTAAAATCTTAAAACCGGATTTTCAAACTGTTAAAAGCCCTTAATTCATTTGACCATCTCATACCACCCAGCTTAATTTGTCGTTCTTTGAAATTTTAGAAGACAATCACAGGATCGGTGAGGGTGAAATATTTGAGAGAGAATTCTTGAGATGCAAAGATTCAATACATTGATAAATGAAATTATATGTTGGGTATTTATACATGATGAAAGGGTGTCACCCTTTGACTAACAACCGACACACCGGTTGGTATATAATCGACACACCTATACAAACTTAGGAGATCTAATAATATGTATAATACTTAGGATATATAGATATATACGGAAATCAGGAATTATATGTCTAACATTCTCCCCCTAATTCTTGATTTCCCCAAGGTCCTCAACTCCTATGAGACTTCGCATCTCTATGAACTTTATCCTTGGTAATGCCTTGGTGAGGATGTCGGCTTTCTGCATCTCTCTACTGATATGATCAACTTGTATTTGCTCGTTCTCTATGCATTCTCTGATGAAATGATACCTTGTGTTGATATGCTTTGATCTTCCATGAAACACAGGATTCTTCATGAGTTGTATTGTTGACTTGTTATCTACTCGTAGAGTTATCTTCTTTGCTCTTTCACCTGTGAGCTCGCTTAATACTCCTTGTAGCCATATTGCTTGACATGCTGCTGATGTTGCTGCCATAAACTCTGATTCACATGATGATGCTACCGTGCTTTGCTTCTGACTTGTCCATGTGATAGGTGAATCTTTGTAGTAGACTATTGTTCCTGTGGCTCTTTTTCCATCTTCTTGGTCTCCATAACTGCTGTCGTTGTAACCAATGATTTATGCTTCTTTTCCTCTGCTGTATTGAATTCCATAATTCAATGTGCCTTTGATATATCTTATCAAATGTTTATCTGCCTTCATGTGAGTCGTTTTTGGCTTCTCCATAAATTTGCTCACGTATCCAACTGCGTAGGTGATATCTGATCTGGTATGTGTAAGGTACCTTAAGCTTTCAATTAGCTTTCTATATTCTGTCTCATTGACGGGTTCACTCTCATCTTCTTTAATGAGCTTCAGACCTAGTTCCATTGCACTCTTTATTGGATTGCAGTCTTCTAGTCCAACTTCCTTAATAACTTTCTTTGCGTAGGCAGATTGCTTCAATTGTATCCTTCCCTGTGCTTGGCGTACTTCTATCCCTAGATAGTATGTGAGTGGTCCTAAATGACTCATCTTAAACTTGCCTTGCATTCCGTTCTTGAAGCTTGATATGTCCTTGATTGAACTCCCTGTCACTATTATGTCATCGACATAAACTCCTATAATGATTGTTGACTGTCTTGAAGTTCTCTTGTAAACTGTTTGTTCTTGTGGACATCTTATAAATCCTATCTCTTTTAGGATGTTATCCAGCCTTAAATTCCATGCTCTTGGTGCTTGCTTCAAACCAAATAGAGCTTTCTTTAGCTTGTAGACTAGGTTCTCTTTTCCTTTTCTTTACGAATCCATCTGGTTGTGATACGTAGACATCTTCCTTTAATTCACCATGTAAGAATGCTGATTTTACATCCAAATGATGTACTTGCCATCCTTTCCGTGCTGCCAATGCTAGTAGTAGCCTAATTGTTTCCATTCTTGCAACGGGTGAAAATAATTTATTGTAATATATTCCTTCTTGTTGTACATAACCTTTTGCTACTAATCTGGCCTTATGCTTGGTGATCTGTCCACTTGCGTCTCTCTTGACCTTAAATACCCATTTTAGACCTATTGGTTTCTGACTTGAGGGGAGCCTAGTCAGTGTCCAAGTGTTATTCTTTTCTATAGAGTCTATCTCGCTTTCTATTTCTTCTATCCATTGTGGGTAATCTGCTGCTTCTTTGTAATTTGCAGGTTCTTCATCATATGTTAAATATAGATGTTCATAATCTTCTGGTCTAAGAGGTTGTGTGGCTGCATAGATGTCACTAAGTGATCTAAGGGCTCAAACTGGTCTATTTTGGGAGCCTGGTGAGTCTTCTAACTCTTGAGTACCTGTCTCAACTAGTGGATCACTTATCAGTGTCTCTTGAACTCTTATTGGAGTTATTGCAGCTGTGATTGGACTGCTGAAAAATTCATTATCACTCTCTTGATCTTCACTGTCCTCATTACTTTGCTCTTGTACAACTTCACTTTCTTGATCTCCATGTATCTCAAATCTCGTCCAAGATGGTTCGTCTTCGCTTCCTTCTTTCAAGTAGTTGTCCCAATCCCATGGTTCATTCTCTATGAATTGGACATCTCTACTGATATGTATCTTTTCTTCTATGGGATCATATAATCTATAGGCTTTTGAACCATTTTCATTTCCTATATGTACCATTTTCTTGCTTCTATCTTCTAACTTCTTCAAATAGGGCGTTGTTACATTCACATATGTTGTGCATCCAAATACTCTAATGTGCTTGATATTGGGTGTCTTTCCTTTTACTGCTTCGTAGGGTGTCATTCCCTGTAATGCTTTTGTAGGTAACCGATTTAGTATGTAAATCACATGTCTTGTTGCTTCTGCCCATAAGTTCTGTGGTACGTTCATAGCCTTTAACATGCTTCTTGTCATACTCATTACTGAACGGTTTCTTTTCTCTACTCACCATTCTGCTGAGGTGTGTAAGGTGCTGTAAGCTGTCTGAGGATTGCTTTGTCCTCACAATACGTGGTAAGTGATTTAGAAGTAAATTCTCCTCCACGATCCGTTCTTAATCTCTTGAGCTTGTGACTTGTCTCTTGTCTCTGTCTGAGCTTCACTTAGAAATTTCTTGAAATTCTCATAAACTTGATCTTTTGACTTAAGCATGTAGATCCTCATATATCTTGAATATTGTCAACTATCAGGAAGAAATCGTTGTTGTCTACTAATGATGTGGGTGTAATCGGTCCACATAAATCCGCATGTACTAGTTCTAGAGGTCTCGTAGCTCTAAAACTTGCTTGAGAGGGAAACGGAAGCCTGCATTGTTTTCTCGTAATATATGCATCACATACTTGAGATGGGTGCTTAATCTTTGGTATTCCACGTGCCATTCCTTTTATGCTTAATTGTCTTAGTGAATCAAAATTCACATGTCCCATACGTGCATGCCATAACCATGCAGGTGATACTATTCTGGCTTGTAAACAAACCGGACTTGTTATTCTGAGCCTTACTTTGTAGAGTCTATTCTTAGCTCTTGGGACTTTCATCAATAGGTTGCTGTAGGCGTCATAAATCCATAGATATTCGTTCTCCATAAGCACTTTACATCCATTTTCTGTAACTTGTCCGAGGCTTAGGATGTTGCTTTGGAGTGTTGGAATGTAGTAGACTTTTGTAACTAGTCTTTGTTCTCCATTGTTGCATTCCAATAATATTGAGCCTTTACCTTTGATATTGACACATGATCCATCTCCAAACTTTACACTTCCTGCTATCTTTTCATCTAACTCTGTGAAATAGGAGCGTCTTCCTGTCATATGATTGCTTGCTCCATTGTCTAAATACCATATCTCATTTCCATTATCTTCACTGTGATAACGTTCTGGTATAATCTTCTTCTCTTCTAGAACTACCTTTCTTTATTCACCAACTGCCATAAGTAATGCGAGATCCTCTTCTTCCATTACTAGGTGAGATTCTTCTTGCTTACTTCGAGGTTTAGGACATCTGGGAGCTATATGTCCTACTTCATTGCAATTGTAACATCTTACATTGCTTGCATCTTTCTTGGGCTTGTGACTGCTGTCGTCATGACGATTCTTAGTGGAATTTCTATCACTTCTCTGATCTTGATGGCCATTTCTGTCAAAGTTCTTCCTCTCATTTCTTTGACTTCTGTCTAACTTCCTAAAGTTCTGGCTACCTCGATTCTGATTGTAGTTCTTGTAATTGCTGTAAGGCCTTCTTTCTTGCCTTGTAAATAACAGCTTCTCTTGACCCGATGGTCCAAATTTCTTCTCATCTCTTGACTTAAGACGTTCCTCATAAGCTTTAAGTCTTCCAAGCGCTTCAACTAGCGTCATGGTATCCATATCTGAATATTTCTCTATGGATGCAATAATCTGTATGAACCTTTCTGGTACGGAGTCCAGCAATTTTCGTACCAACATTAACTCTTCAATTTTCGTTCCTAGGGTTTTTGACTTTGTACTAATCGCACTTAACCTACCAGCAAACTGGTCTATGGTTTCTGTCTCTCTCATTGATAGCATCTCAAATTCTGTGCGTAATGATTGAAGTCTTGCTTTATGGACTTGGTCAATTCCAATAAATCTTGTCTTTAATGCTTCCTAGATTTCTCTTGTTGTAGAATTTGACGCCACTTGCATCACCATATCTTCTGGAATTGCCTGAAAGAGATAGGCAATCACTGTCCTATCATTCTTTACATCTACCGTTGACGTGCCTTCTGTGGGTTCCACTATTTCCCAAAGGCTATTGGCATTCAATATTGCCTTAACACGAACAACCCAAATCATGTAATTTGTAGATGTCAACATCGGTGTTTGGAGGCTGAAAGTGAGAGTCTCCTTCGTGACTGTCTCCTTTACTGTCATTGCGGGTTTAACGGGCGTCTTCTGCGGGCTTTTGTTCTTTTTCTTCCCTATTGTCCAAGTCTAATATGTACTACCCAACACTTCTATGGAACTTTTTGCTAGACTACCCTTGTCAAACTTGACTATGATATGTCTCGAAAATATTCTTTGATTAACAAAGTTTGATGCTTTGTAGGGCCCTCAACAAAATACCAAGACCCTTGTTATAATATTTCCTTTGTATCACTAGTGTTCCTTCTAACCAAATTCTAAAGTCAATCCTTTTTTACTTGATAATCATCCAACAATGATTGATTAGTGTTCTTCTAATAACACCCTTTGTCTATCTTAAACACCGTTCTAAAACAAACCACTTTGTTTTTTTCAATAATTTGACTTCAATCCTTTTTTTTTCTCAAATCAGTGTACAAACCCGACAAAATACACTGATATAATAACTTTCTTCACAATACACCCTCACTAATATTATAATATTTTTCTGTTTGACTTTATAAAGTCAACTTCTTCTCCTTTAATTTTCCACGTAAATATTTGCCCAACAAGAAAACTAACAAACTTTGTTTTCCTTTTACCTTTGAAAAACTTCTCATCGATCACAACTAAATGGAACTAACAATCTTTTGTTCCACAAAAACAACTGTTTTTGGATCCTTATCCAAAACGATAGTCGAATACCGAAATTTTTTTCAGAAGGTTTCAGTTCTTCCTTGAACCCGATATCTTAATCCTTTTGTTCTTGATGTTTTTCTTTATAAAAATGATATGTTTTGTATATACGAATGTTCGGAATCAACACTTGAAATTTGAAAACTTGTTTTGATTGAAAATTTTTTGGCGGGAAACGATGTATTGTTCGAACAAAACAGAGTAACACTTCTGGTTTCGATTTTTTTAAATTGGATTAAGATTTGGTATTCGATTGTGATGATAAATAGGGCAGGGATATGTATAACAGTTTTGATTGCGTCTAATTCAATCCTTCGTTGGTTCCGGTATCTCGCCGTAATATATGAACTCGCCGGAAAACCTTTTAGAAACCGGTTTGTTCTTCCTTCAACGGTTATAGACTTTGTGTATTGATCTTTCTTCAATCCTGGATGTCCTTGGATGATTGTTACAACGTTTTGGCGATTGATTTTGACTATTTCTGTTTTGGAACAGAAACAGGGGTTCGCACTTCTGATCTTCTACTTCGTCTTCTCTGTAACGAACGGAACTAATTGATTAACCAAATGCTTTGATGCCAAATGTGAGATCACAGGATTGGTGAGGGTGAAATATTTGAGAGAGAATTCTTGAGATGCAAAGATTCATTACATTGATAAATGAAATGATATGTTGGGTATTTATACATGATGAAAGGGTGTGACCCTTTGACTAACAACCGACACACCGGTTGGTATATAACCGACACACCTATACAAACTTAGGAGATCTAATAATATGTATAATACTTAGGATATATAGATATATACGGAAATCAGGAATTATATGTCTAACAAGTTTGACCTATAGAATAGTATTCATCAAAACCGGTTATATTGAACCGTAAATAACTCCCAAGTGCCGTCGTGGAAAGGTCCTGTGACATCCAACAACTAAAATTTGTTTGAATTATGTAACATGACTTTACTCATTTTTAAACATGAGCTACGCCCTAACCAACTTAAGAACAAGATTCTGTTCATTCACGGTTCCTTCCACATTGTTTAATTAAGAGGACAGAACCTGAAGGGTCTGACAATAGTCTTCAAGAGAAGGGCAGGAGCTGAATTTCAGATTCACAAACTTGGCTTGAAGGGCAGCTCAACGAGGTCCTTTATTGTTGTGAAAGATGTCTTTCACACGGTTCCTGGCCTCAAGAGTTGTTGACTCATCTTCTATCACTCGACGGAGATAGTCATTTGATAGTGTTCCGTAGATCCACTGTTCCACAACAGCATCAATCTTCATCCATTGAGCATGGTTGGGGTCATCTTCAGGAGGGGGCGGTTCGATGATATGGTCCAAGACCTTATATCCACGAGCATGAAGTTGGAATAACTTCACCCACACAGAGTAGGAGACCTTGATTCCATTCAAGATTCAGACCTTCTTCATGATATCTGTGACAGTGTACACGGAATGAAGGGGAACATGTTCTGGTCTGGGAGGTGCTTCGGTTTTGTCTGCCATGGAGGCTGACTGAAATAGGTGCAGGAATCGAAAAAAAAAGGAAAAGGTAGGCCGGCGGCAATGGGGTCGAAACCCTAGATTTTGGATCGAAATCCAAATGGGAAGTTGGCTGCGGAATTAGGGTATAAAGTGTGAGGCTCTGATACCATGTAATCTTTGTGAATTGTATGATTATCATTCAATCAAAGCAAACCATATATACAAGTTTACATGAGATAACAAAGGAAACAATATCTTCTAAATAAGTGGAGATATATACAATCATAATGGTGAGAGATATACAACATTAATAATATGATATGATATGGTCCGCTAATACCAAGGAGATCCCAAAAACTAACTTCAGGAGAAGCACAACCGTGCCGATATAACGCATGGGTGTGTCGACCAAAATCATTGAAGCCAGGGCCGGCCCTGAGTATGAGCCGGGTGGTCACCGGCTCAGGGCCCGACCCACAAACGGGCCCGAACTCTTTTTAAAAATATAAATATATATATATTAAATTCTATATTTAGGATATATATTTGTGTTTTAAATATAAAAGCCTTGTTAGTGGAGTTGGAAAAACCATGCAAATTTAATGTAGAGGTATCAAGTTCAAGCCTTGGCTCTAGCACTATATTTAGTTTTTTTTTTTTTTTTTTTTAAATTCATTCCTCTTTACAAAATTTTGGGCCCAAAATTTTTTTCGCCCGAGGCCCAAATTTTTTTTAGCATTCTCGGAGACGGCCCTGATTGAAGCACACCTTTGCTTGTACACATGAACAATCATGCCAACCATATTTAAGATATCAAAAAAAAATTGGTATGAGACAAGATAATGGCATGGTCAATCTCTTAATTTTCCCACATACTTAGATCAAGAAGCGTTTTGTAAAACCTCGCTTGTCTTTGGTTGTTCAATTGTGATCACACCATGATTATATCACCAAAGTGTTGGTTGTTTTATATTTTTAGCCACTTGTGGCTAGTCTTCTTGTATCACTTTGTTATAGATGAATAATAATGTTAATCCACAATATTTGATGTTTACTTTAAACGATTTATTCATAATTTCAAATTCTTAATCCATGATTATTCTTCATGAATATGAGTTCTTAAAGTTTATTTTTTTTATTAATTTAATTGAGTTTTGGACTTGTGTTTGTAAGGCGATCGTGGGTCGTTACATGCATTCTAAGTTTGTATGATCTATATAAAAACTACTTTATACCCCGGGAGCGTCCTGGGTTGAAAAATCTAAGTAAAGTGAATAAAATTATAAGTATCTAAACTATAAAAATGGCATCTGCCAATATATGATTAATGATGATTATTATTATTATTATTATTATTATTATTATTTTAAACAAATCTTTGCCATAAGTTATCATCTATATCTATATCTATATATCGGTTTAGGTTCCTGTACAAAATAGATTTTTTGTGAGAAGGGTAAGAAGCATTCTGAGAGTGACATGTGGCAGGGGGTTTAATTAAATACAAAGGGTATTAGAGTAATTTTATAAATAATAAACTATTTTAAAAATCAATTCTCACATTAATGAGGAGAGATTTAAGGAACAAATAATATCAACATTTCAAATAAATATTCAAATCTCACAAATTAATATCACAATCAAATTCTCAAAATCAACTAAAGTTTTACTGATGCGAGCACATAGTGTTTTACTGGTATACCATAAGGTTTGAAGGGATAACACATCTTTTGTGTTATTTTTTATCATTTGAAGATAAAACACCATACATTGATATCATTTGAAGTTAAAACACCATACATTGATATCATTTGAAGTTAACACACCATACTAATACATCCAGATCTTTAAATCACATTGATATCATTTGAAGTTAAAACACCATACGTGAATTGTCCAGCAAACATCCATATCGTTAAATCTCATTTTTGAAGTTAAAACACCATGACGTAAACACCATCCAAATCTACCATAATTCAGATCGTTAAATCTCATTTGAAGTTTAAACACCATATTGTAACTCCAGAAGTTAAAACACAATGATATGAATGGTGTAGCAATCATCCAGAAATAAAACACCTTCACGTGAATCGTGCAGCAAACAAGATTTATCCTACAATAATCATAATGTTTTATATTCATCAATAAACAAACAAGATCATCCTACAAGAATTATCCAAAAATTAAAGGGTTTTAAACACTAATATTGCTAATCCAAACCTTGCCAGTAACGTCGGCATCTTTGCTTTTCCTTTCTGATGTTTTAAATGTGATGGCAGCATCCTTTACATCTTCATCATCGTTCCCTTTTTTTGTAGTGTTAGAGAGAGAGAGAGAGAAAGAGAAACCTGTAGTGTGTGTGTGAGAGAGAGGGTGAGATATAAAAGGAATCTAAATGAAAAATGAGAAATAAATGGGGAGACACTTAATATAATTAGTCATTTACTCTTATACCCTTCAAACATATAATTAATTAATTTAATTATAACACTAATTACAGATTTGCCATCCATGTAATCTCAACCATCCATCTATAGATCTAATGGTCCAAAACACTTCTTATCCTTCTCACAAAAAACACCATTTGTACAGGATCTTGACCCTCTATATATCTATATATATATATATATATATATATATATATATATATATATTGCAAAGGGATTAATCCTACATGTCATACTCTTATGCAATCTCTCCTTTGAGAGATGCCACATAGGATGTGATGTGGCAACTCTAGACCAATTAAAAAAAAAGGAATAAATATGATAGGATGTGATGTGGCAACTCTAGACCAATTAAAAAAAAGGAATAAATATGGTTTAAATATGGTTTAATCTAATCTATTAAATACCTAATCTACTAAATGTAAATATTAAACCTTTATTATTTTCTCTCTCATGTTTCCTCCAATAACTTTTAAACGTTAATATCTTTTATATACGAGATTTTTTAAAGAAAAAAATTACACCAAATTAACGAGCCTTTTATTATCTTTCCAACGATTACCATAGTGCTATATAAAAAACGGAGAAAAAAACGGCTATTTTTTGTAACCCGACTGGTATTGTATCAGATTTGGGATTAGTTTAAAAAAAATTGTGGGTTTGGGTCGGGCCTGGGATTAGGTGATACCCGACCCAATTACCCGAAACCACATACCCAAATACCTGAACTATATACCCGATCATATACATATGAATTTTTTAACGCATCACAAAACCCTTAGACTAATGCGTTCGATATTTCAATAAAAAAACTTTTTTTCCTTATTTCATGTTAGTTCTTTTAAGAATGATCGATTACAAACTTCCGAATTCATTTGACATTATATAATATTTTGTAATGGCATTAGATTTATACCCCGGCGCAGAGATTCATTTTTTTATATTAGAATATGATAATTTATGGCAGAGATTTGTTTAAAATAAATAATAATAATAATAATAATCATTAATCATATATTGGCAAGTCATTAATTATGTTGTCATATTAGATATTTTATTATGTCATATTAGATATTTCAACCCGGGACGCTCCCGGGATAAAAACTAGTATATATATATATTGCAAAGCTAATAGTCTTACATGTCATAAAATTATGCAATCTCTCTTTTAAGAGATGCCACATAGGATGTGATGTGGCAACTCTAGACCAATTAAAAAAAAGGAATAAATATGGTTTAACCTAATCTATTAAATACCTAATCTACTAAATTTAAATATTAAACATTTATTATTTTCTCTCTCATGTTTCCTCCGATAACGTTTAAACGTTAATATCTTTTATATACGAGATTTTTTAAAGAAAAAAATTACACCAAATTAACGAGCGTTTTATTATCTTTCCAACGAGTACCATAGTGCTATATAAAAAATGGGAAAAAAAAACGACTATTTTTGTAACCTGACAGGTATTGTGTCAGGTTTGGGATTAGTTTAAAAAAAATGGGTTTGGGTCGGGCCTTGGATTAGGTGATACCCGACCCAATTACCCGAAACCACATACCCAAATACCCGAACTATACACCCGATCATATACCCATGAATTTTTTAACGCATCACATAACCCCTAGACTAATGCGTTCGATATTTTAATAAATAACATTTTTTCCTTATTTCAAGTTAGTTCTTTTTAGAATGATCGATTACAAACTTCCGAATTCATTTGAAATTATATAATATTTTGTAATGACACTAGATTTATACCCCGGCGCAGAGATTCGTTTTTTTATATTAGAATATGATAACTTATGGCAGAGATTTGTTTAAAATAAATAAATAATAATAATAATATTCATTAATCATATATTGGCAAGTCATTAATTATGTTATCATATTAGATATTTTATTGTGCCATATTAGATATTTCAACCCGGGACGCTTCCGGGATAAAAACTAGTATTTTAATATAAAAAAAGGGTAATTGGGTCGGGTATCACCTAATCCCAGGCCCGACCCAAACTCACAATTTTTTTTAAACTAATTCCAAACCTGACACAATACCTGCCGGGTTACAAAAAATAGTCGTTTTTTTTCTCCACTCGTTGGAAAGATAATAAAACGCTCGTTAATTTGGTGTAATTTTTTTCTTTAAAAAATCTCGTATATAAACATATTAACATTTAAAAGTTATGAGAAGAAACATGAGAGAGGAAATAATAAAGTTTTAATATTTATATTTAGTAGATTAGGTATTTAATAGATTATATTAAATCATATTTAAACCATATTTATTTCTTTTTTTTTAATTGGTTTTAAAGTTGCCACATCACATCATATGTGGCATCTCTCAAAAGAGAGTTTGCATAATATCATGACATGTCATTAAAAATGCTTTTGGTTTATTATATGTATAGATATATAGATGATCCGGTTATTGCATTAGAAATGGTGGATAGAGCTTCCAAAACTGATAGTGGCTTTGGTTGATGTACTATTTTAAAGCCATTGGATTCAAAGTAATTGTGAAATTAATGGGGTGTTTGGGATTGATTATTCAAAACAACTTATGCGTTTTGGAAAATCAGGGGTGAAGCTGCTTATAGATTATTGCGTTTTGGTAGCCTAAAAAACTGATTATCTACGTTTTCAAAACGCAATCCCCAAACACCCTCTAAGTCTTATGTCGGTTGATTAGTAATTTATCCTGTCCACGGATATATTACAGGGTATATCACCTTGTGCATTGAAACTTTACCCTTAAAGTTAGTCATGTTTTAAGATGGATTTAATTCCAGCTTTCACAAAACATGTGGGAATCGGTAACCTGAACAAGGAGTTTTTTCATTTTATGAAAAGTGTGACAGGTCCTGAAATACCGCATCATTTTAGCCATTTTCAAGTATTGAGTTTTACATCAAGAAGATTTAAAGGCAAGTGTGATATCTAACACAAATTCTGAAAAACTACAAGCTAGAAATCAACAAAAGCGAAAACCTAAAAACTAATATTGTAGGGTATGATAAAACAGTTCCAATGCCGCTTGAATGAGTTCAATCGGAGTCCTTTTGATGCATTTCCTAAAACTTTATATTTTTCTTTCAGTGTGTATTTGATCTTAACCTTGTGTGTGTGCGCACACAAGTATTAGGACTAGAAAATCGTGTCTTAACAGGTTTAACAGGCCAAAGACGACGCGAACAACACAAGTTTTAAACTTGAACACAATTTTTTTAGCTTCTTTATATCGCATGTTTATAACACAGTTATATGTTTTATGTAGTAACAAAGAGATATGATGAATCATATCATCCTAATTCTATTTATTTAAAAAAAAAAAAAGAAAAATTTCACATAGTGTACATTTTAATTAACATGTCTAATCGTGTTGTATACAGGTTAACATTGCCAGCCGCCATGTATGCAAGTAGAATTTATTTAAAAAAAAAGGCTATTTAAGAGTAACCTCAGGGCCATTTTTGAACATGGGCGAAGTGGGCAACGACCCAAGGTGTATGTATTAGTTAGTGGCTTACATTTTAAGATAGAGAATTTGAATTTGAGTATCTCTCTTCTCCCATTTAATTTTTTCTATAACAAATTAACAATGCATTTAAAGAGGAAGGGCCAAACTTTTCTTTGTTTTCTAATTTTACATGCATTTAAAATTGTTTGTTTAGACCCTGTTATTTTATTTACTTTTACTATATGATTTAGTTTTGTCATGTACTTTGTTTAAGTTTAACAAAAATCCAACCGTAAATGATTTATATGTTTAATATATATATATTTGCTTTATGTATTGATGCCTGATTACTATAAGTTGAAACTTCGATTTTCATAGGGGCCGCTCTTTTTACTCGCTCAGGCCCAATACGATTCAAGTATTCTGGTCACGACTCTGATTAACGGTGTTTAGAAAATCCACATATGGATGTTGCAAATATACGTCATGAGGGTAACGAAACGGCCCATTCTACGAACCGGTTGGAGAAGAGAGTTTCATACTGCCAAAGAAAAGTAGGCTATTAAAATGTTTTTATAAAATTTTACATGGGCTCACAATGGATTGTAATGGGCTTATTTTTCTTGTTTTATTTATTGCTTTGTTTAAAATTCTCTTATGTTTTACTAGCAAATGAGACCCGTGCGACAAGTGGCGAGTGAGAACTCAATCTATTTTGGTCCAACATAAAAATGTAGAACAACCGAAACATTTAATAAAATAAGCACAAAAACGTATTACATTTTGTATGACTCATGAAAGGTAAAGTAACTCAAATTTACACCGTCTAATGAAATGCATTATATTTGCCATATTTGTTTCCCGACAAAATTTATGTCTAAAAATAAGCACGGAATTTATTGTATTTGACATGACTCATTTTTGAAAAAAAAAAAAAAAAAATACATCGAAACGTAAATAAATGAAAACTTATTTTATTTGATCCAACTCGATTCCGAACAAAATGTACGTCTAAAAATAAGCACGAAATCGTATCATACTTGACATGACTTATTTTCGAAAAAAATACGCCGAAACCAGAAACAAACTTAAATTTATTTCCGTCACGTAGATACAAATAAACACAAAAAAACTCGAGGGGGATCAAAATGACATATTATAAAGTTATATAAATTAAGTTGACAATGCCCAAAAGTTAGAACACCCGCAATGATGGGTAAAGGATTCGGCAAGTAGGATTGAACTTAGGCAAACTGAACCACCTCCATTGTAGTAGTCCGGTTGGTACTTTGGAGGGGAAATGTTTGATAGAATGGATGTGTTTGGTTTGGAATATGGTGGGCACTTTTAAATAATTTTTTTTTTTTTTTTTGTGTGGGTATAAAATAATAAAAGGAAAATTAGATGATGAGGCAGAAGTTTGGAATCATTTATGATTATGGAAAAAATGGGTTTGAAAAGGTTGTGTTTCGAAATGATGTATCATGATGAAGTGATGGTTTAAAACTTCAAACCACTTTTCCCTTATCGTAGATGCTCTTAGAAGGGTTGAGATTCACAAAAGGACAAAAATAAAATAAAATTATAAACAAAAATAATTGAAGTACTATAGGTAAGATAACATGATATATATATACACACACGTTAATTTGAGAAGAGAAGTAGAGTGCGAGAAGGAAACTCAAATCTTCATATATATATATATATATAGCGGAGGGATAACATGAAAACCCTCTTGAGTTGAGAAAACCCATGTAAAAACCCATTATCTTTTTTTTTTTTTGAAAAAAAATAACCAATGTAAAAATACATGTTTTTAAGCATTTTTTGCAACAAAAAAAAAATAAATAAATAACAAAAGCGCCGATGGGATTTTTTTTTTAAAAATAAACAAAGTTGCTAAAAAAACATATGTTTTCAGCTAATTGCCTATGTTTTTAGCAACTTTGTTTATTTTTTTTTAAAAAAAATCTCATCGGCGCTTTTTTTTTTATTTTTTTGGCCAAAACGCTTACAAATATGTATTTTACATTTGTTATTTTTTTCAAAGAAAAAAAAAATGTTTTTTTACATGGGTTTTCGAAGGTTTTCTCAACTCAAGCGAGTTTTCATTTTATACTTGACCTCTATATATATATATATATATATATATATATATATATATATATAGGGGAAGGTTCAATTGAGAACTTATAGTTAGGGAGAGAACTCGAGAACTCTATATTACACATATGTAATATATCATATGTTGTATATTACACTTGTGTAATATATTACTATTGCATATGTTGCACATGTGCAATATATCATATGTTACACATGTGTAATATATGATATATTGCACATGTGTAATATATATATATATATATATATATATATATATATATATATATATATATATAATATATATATATATATAGGGGGATGGATATTATGAAAACCCACTATTAGAGTGAAAACCGTGGAAACTCTAACTTCCCGAGCTTTTTAGGGCCTGAAAATTTTAGGGCATGTAATATACATAATTCTAAGCATTTTGAGCCAAAAAAAATCAAAAAAAACGCGGAGCGGTTTAAAAAAAAAAGTTTTCAGGTAACACATGTTACACGAAAATTACACATGTTATTTTCTGGTAACATGTGTTACCCGGAAACGTTTAAAAAAAAAAAACCGGCTCGACACTTTTTTGATTTTTTTGGCTCAAAATGCTTAGAATCATGTATATTACATGCCTTAAAAATATTCATAAAAAACCTCGGGAAGTTAGAGTTTCCATAGTTTTCACTCTAAAAAGGGTTTTTCTCCATATACTTACACTATATATATATATATATATATATATATATATATATATATATATATATATATATATATATATATATAATAGAGTAAACTATCAAAATGGTCCCTGAGATTTGGCCCAAAATGCCACATTCGATAGAAAAGGTTTTTTTTTAATCACTAGAAACCTAGTGGTTTCATTTTGGAGTTATTTTGAACCATTTTTTAAACGGAATTAAAAAACTCAGTTAACTTTAGTGGCAAAATAGTCATTAAGGGTAAAAATTTAAAAAACCCCTTTTAACCCTTTTTCCATCTCAGTCGACTGATTTCTCTTCTTTTTCCTCATTTCATTTAAAAATCCATAATCCCCAAATCTCAAAAATCCCCAAATTGAAGAACAATAAGCAATGAGGATGGAGGTCTAAGAAGCAGGAGCACGTTTAACCGGTTTAAATCGATTTCTGGAAGTGGGAATTTGTAGTGTGCAGAATCCTCAAATAGCAGAACGTGGTCGGATACATTCTTGCCGGAGGTTGTTAACATAACAGGCAAACCGTTTTCTTCGTTCAAATAAGAAAAGGGAAGTTATAGGAATCAAAATAATTGAAGATGTTATGTCGGAACTACTAAATGTATGATAACTTTAGTCTTTTCATGTCGTTAATTAATAATCACATCTTCAACATTTCTTTTAATGTAATTTGTTTTTTGTGTTCTGATATCATGTATGATGAGATATTTGATGAAACCGATCATCATAAGCAATAACCAGTTGGAGAGAGAGGCCATATGCTTATGAGGATAAAAAGTGAGAGTAGAATAACCATTAGTATGACTGTGATATACTAACACATAGAGAACTATATAACTTTAGCAATTGTAGTAAAGCATTGCTTATTGTTCTTCAATTTGGGGATTAGGGTTTTTTGAATGAAATGAGAAAGAAGAAGATAAATCAGTCGACTGAGGTGGAAGAAGGGTTAAAAGATGTTTTTAAAACTTTTAACCTAAAATGACTATTTTACCCCTAAAGTTAACTAAGTTTTTTAACTCCGTTTAAAAAATGGTTCAAAATGGCACCAAAATGAATCCACTGGGTTTCTAGTGATTAAAAAAAAAGAACTTTTCTGTCTAAAGTGGCATTTTAGGCCAAACCTCAAGGACCATTTTAACAGTTTACTCCATATTATTATAGGGATTTATATAATAGTGAGTGTTTTCTTGCCCAGCATTCCATCATTCCAGACTATTATAGGGATTTAACCCATGCTGAAGGTAGCTTGCTCACCAAGTCGCCCACTTGAGAAGCTGGTCGCTAGAAAGAAGCGATAAGGAACTACGAAGCTTTGCTTCTCCCCCTGTAGTCGTAATACTCGGCTCGTCGCTACTTTTCTTCAAAAGGTAACCGATGGTTCCCGACTTTCTACTGGTTTTCATAACCGTAATCCTTTTTCCGATTAGATAAGCTTCTTTTTTTCATAGCGACCCTATTGTTGTTTATTCATGTTTTAGATATATATATATATATATTAATCAATTAAGTATATTTAAGTATATTAATATTTATTATAACATTATATTTATTATGATGTTATTAAGTATTTTTATACTAATCTAACCAGTCGTACAAATAAAATATTATTGTGATGAAAGGTCTAGTTTTTAATAAAGTTATATATCGTTTACATAATGCTATGGGGAGTGCTCCCCTTCTTTCCTCTTGTTCACATCAGCATCATGTCACCATTTTCTTTTCATTTTGAATGGTGTGCCCCGCTTTCCCCCCTTACATTTTTATAATCTTTTTATTTAATCTAGTTTATATTTTACTTAAACTTTTTTTCATTAAAATAAAAAAAAAACTTCATAAAAAAATGCAAAACTACATAAACCTAATTAAATAAAAATACTTAAACATAAACCTAATTAAAACATTACTTAAACATAAACCTAAAGTTAACACATTACTTAAACATATATTAACATATTAAACACACCAACTAATACATGTGATCTCAATCCTCTATGGTAGTCTGTGGAGACGACACGTCACGATCGCTATCACGGCCGTCCGACCTAGCATCTTGACGGATGTATTCGAAGTCAGGACTTGGAAGACGATACGATTCATCGTCCATAGTGACGTACTCCTCGCCCGGGTCAGTTTCGTACCCTTCAGCCCAGCTAGGTACTACATGTGTTGGACAAATGTTTGAAACGGGAGGGTTTGGGGTGAAGTTTGTTTGCATTTCCCGAGCTTGTAGTTGATTAAATTGGAGTACAACCATAGTGTAGTCATATGCCCAGTGAAATTTCTTGTCTGTAAGAGGAGGATTTGGATCGACACTTGATTGAGTCGGTGTGTAGGTTGGTAAAGGAGGAGTGATTATTGGTTATGGAGGAGTGTAGAGTAGACGACGAGAAGTGTACACTTGTTGATGCAGTGTGTACACTGTTTGTGGAGAAGTGTACACTTGTTGAGGGGGAGACAACACTGGTTGAGGAGGAAAATGAGCGACACTGGCTATGAACGTCGGCGAGAATATCGCTTGAGATTGGAAGGTCCAACTGCCTTAGTAGGATAACCAACACCCATAATTTTATTTATTTAATATTTAGTGTCTGATTTTTATAAAAGATAGTGTGTATATGTGAGTAGATGATGGGTAAATGGTAAGGTAAAGTTAATATATATATATATATATATATATAGATAAGTTAATTTAAAAAATAATTAGACTGTTTCAAACGATCATTAAGCCATAGTTAAAAAAAAAAAAAGTGATCGGGAAGGGGGAGGGGTGTTCACCGTCGGTGGGAACCACCTCAGCCCCCGTCTCCGGTCCATATAGCATAACTGAGTAATCACGTGTACATCTAAAATACGTATTTATATCATGTTTTATTAAACAAACATATGTGGTCCTTTTGACATGAAAATCGTCGATAGCAACATATGTGGTACTTGATATATCTTATAAAGTTGAAGTACATCTATTTTAGTGAATGAAACATATTAAAATAAAATAATAGCTTGAATACAGAAATTTTATCCTATTAGCTTGATTTTCAAATTTCAACAGCGTGTCAAATTGCGACCCATCTTATATGAAACATGAAATTCACATGCGTGCACGTTAGTATTGGTAATGTCTGAACTAAAGTCGGCAAATCACAAATGGTATCTCAATTCATGTCAATTTATATAGGAACAGGAAGACTCGAGACTCGCAATTAAAATCTGCCACATTTGAGCAAATAAGAATTTCACATCTAGTAAAAATGGGTTCATGAGGTTTGCACATCTAGTAAAAATGGCATAATTTGAATTTTTTTTTCTCAGTACTTTGAGAAAACGTTCAATGTGCTATAGTGGAAAATTATTTGCATTTTAACATTTTAGAAATTAACACCCCTAACGTTAAGTGCCAAACCACAACGAATCGTTGTAGTCGAAAGAGGCATTCCTAAAAATCCCTAAAAATTTATGTACCATATCCGAGCGATTAAAAAATAGGCTTCTTAGACCCAAGTTTAAGTATTAAATGAGTTATATAAAAAAATATATACATATATATAAGAAACTTTTAAAAAAATATGCTCCCAAGATCTATGGACCCTGTCCGGTTGGTCTCCTCAGACCTCCCCAAAGACAGCCCGACTCACCTTTACACCATCTTAGAATGTATCTTTTAACGAATTTTATTTTTGTTACCATTACACCATCTTAGAATGTATTTTTTTAACGAATTTGATTTTTGTTAAGGTTGAAAATGGGTAAATATAACATTTAGAAAAATAAGGGGAAAGTAGCCATTGCTTGAATTTTTATAATGAAATAAGTCAATATGATATGTTAAGTAATTTTTAAGTGCATATATGAGATTTTAGATATTTTATGTTTACGGATGCACATATGATATTTGATTAGTCAGATCACTTAGAGGAAATGAGATTCGTAATATCATTCTTGGTTAAAATGACAGAATGGTCCACTCGTAGTCGATCGGAAACAGAAAGAACTACATTAGAAAAAACTGTGGATGAACATGCAATGACTTTACTAAGGGTTGATGCCTTTATGCAGAAGTCAGAAGCCTCAATTGCTAGTTTGAATGCTAGTGTTCAGGCTTTACTGTCCAAACTAAACACTGAGACTTCTAGTGACGGATCTGGTAATGGAAACCAAGGTTCAAATATGGTGAATAATAATCAGCCTCCAAGAAATGATAGGCTGCATCGAATTGGGAAGATTTATTTCCCTAAGTTTGATGGGTCAGAAGTTGATGACTGGATCTATCGTTGTGAACATTTTTTCACTGTTGATGAAACTCCTGATAATTTCAAAGTTAGGTATGCTTCCATTCATTTGGAAGGCAAGGCAGTTAAGTGGCATCAAATGTTTTTAAAAACAAAAGGAGTACCAATTTCTGAAGTAACATGGCAAGATTACTCAGAGGCTATTGTTAATAGGTTTTCTACTGACCTATTTGAGGATGCCATGGGCACCTTGGCTTCAATGGTTCAGACAGGACCATTGGAAGATTTTTGTGATGATTTTGATGCCGGCTTGTTGAAGGTTTCAATCCCTAAGCCCTATGATGTTAGCATATTCTTGAAGGCCATCAAGCCTGAAATTGGTGGACCAGTCAAGATGTTCAAACCTCAAACAATGAAAGAAGCCTACTATCTTGCAAAAACACAGAATAATACCAATCAGAAGGTCAACCATTCTTCTGTAGTCAGGTATAATTCTTCTTATGGTAAGAATACAGTTAAACCCCCTGTTAATGTTGGTCATCTGCCATTATTACCCTCCTCACCAGTGCATAAAAAGATCAATAATACCAAACAAATTTCAAGTAAGGAAATGGAATTAAAAAGGGCCAAGGGGGAATATTTTTGGTGCCCAGAAAAGTTTTCTTCTACCCACAAATGTCCAAATAAGCAATTGTATGTGCTAGAAGTCATAGGGGCAGAAGAGGAAATTGAAGAAGTACTCCAAGGGAAAGATATGGGTCAAATGGGCTATGAGGAAGTTCAAACAGGGCAACAGGAGTGGACTACCACTCCTCAAATTTCAATTCATGCCTTGACAGGCATGGTTTCTTATTCTACCATGAAGGTTATTGGTACAATAGGAAACAGACAGCTGAGAATTTTGATTGATTCTGGTTCCACACACAATTTTATAAACAAATTGTTGGCCATGAAGTTGAAATGTTCCCTTAAACCAGTCACTAATATGTTAGCTGGAGTAGCTAATGGGTCAGAAATCAGTTGTACAGATTTCTCTCCTAATTTCCAATGGTTTATGAAAGGGAATTGGTTTACCACTGATGTCTTAGCCATTCCTTTGGATAACTATGACATGGTGCTAGGTGTACAATGGTTGCTTACATTGGGGTCAATTGTCTGGAATTTCCTAGACCTTACAATGCAATTTACAATTGATGGCAACCATTACAAGTTGAAGGGTGTGGACAGTAATAAGATGTCCCTATGTTCAGCAAATGCCATGCAGGCTTTGCTAGATAACCAAGAGAAGGTAGTTGAGGCTCATCTCTTGAGTCTGCAATTGCAAGATTCAAAAGAAGACTTCCAACATCAAACAGTGGTTAAAGAAGGAGTGAACCAAGGGGAGATTAATGAGGTGTTGGACAAATTTAAGGATGTATTTGAGGTTCCTACTGCCCTGCCCCCAAAAAGGGAGTTTGACCACAAAATTATGCTAAAAGATGAGTCTCAAGTGGTTAATCTGAAGCCCTACATGTACTAAGCAGCCCAGAAAGATATTATAGAAAAATTGACCCATGAATTGTTAGATACTGGTGTGATTAGGGGAAGCACAAGTCCCTTTGCAGCTCCTGTGGTTTTAGTCAAGAAAAAAGATGGCTCTTGGAGATTTTGTATAGATTACAGAAGGTTAAATGATGCCACAGTTAAAAACAGTTATCCCATTCCACTAGTAGAAGAACTGTTTGAGGAGTTAGGGGAAGTTGTGATCTTCTCTAAGCTGGATTTAAGAGCAGGTTATCATCAAATCAGGATGTATGAAGATGATATTAAGAAGACTGCATTCAGAACCCATGAGGGGCTTTTTGAGTTTGTGGTGATGCCTTTTGGGCTCACCAATGCCCCTGCAACTTTTCAAGCACTCATGAACAACATCTTTAAAGAATATTTGAGGATATTTGTATTGGTCTTCTTTGATGATATTTTGGTGTACATCACTTCTTTGGAATTGCATCTTGAACATCTTCATGAGGTACTTTCTATCCTTAGGCTACATCAGTTATTTGCTAAAAGATCTAAGTGTGTATTTGGAGGGACTTCTGTTGAGTACCTTGGGCATGTCATTTCTAATAAAGGGATCTCCACTGATCCCTCTAAATTGCCTGCCATAAGGGAGTGGCCCTTGCCAACTGATGTTAAACAATTGAGGGGATTTTTGGGACTCACAGGGTATTATAGGAGGTTTGTTAAGTCATACGGGGCCATAGCTAGACCACTCACTGATTTGCTTAAAAAAGATGCTTTCAAGTGATCTGAAACATCAACTAAAGCCTTCAACCAATTAAAAGAGATAATGGCCTCTCCTCCTGTTCTTGCCATGCCCAATTTATCTAAACCCTTCATCATTGAAACTGATGCTTCTGGAAAGGGAATTGGGACTGTATTAATGCAAGAAGGACACCCTATTGCCTTCATCAGCAAAGGACTTTCTGCAAGACAACAAGCATTGTCTGTGTATGAAAGGGAGTTATTAGCCATATTGTTTGCAGTTAAACACTGGCATCATTACCTATCAGTGGGTCATTTTGTGATCAGAACTGATCAAAAGAGTTTGAAACATCTTCTTGAACAGAAGATTAACACACCTTTACAACAAGTGTGGTTAACAAAGATGTTGGGTTATGATTTTGAGATTGTTTACAAACAAGGATCTGAGAATGGTGTGGCAGATGCCTTGTCCAGGGTTCAATCTCCTGTGTTGATGGCTCTCACAATAACCATTTTTAATCCTGCTTTGTGGGATAAGATTAAACAGTCATGGTCTATTGATCCCAAGTTATCACCTATTGTTACCTTGTTACAAGGGGGCAGAATCACCCTAAGTATGAGTGGAAAGAAGGTGCATTTTTCAAGAAAGGGAAGATTATTGTGGGAAAGGATGAGACTTTACAGAAAGAGATTATCAGTTTTTGTCACAACAGCAGTACAAGGGGACATTCAGGGGTACATGGTACTATGCAGAGGATCAGGTCAGTACTGAACTGGAAGGGTATGAGTAAACAGGTCAGGAATTTCATTAGAAATTGTTGTGAGTGTCAAACGGCTAAGTATGAAACAGTGGCAAGCCCTGGGCTGCTGCAGCCTTTACCCATTCCTGCTAATGTGTTCTCAGACATCTCCATGGATTTTATTGGAGGATTACCTAAGTCCCACGGGAAAGATGTTATTTTTGTTGTGGTTGATAGGCTAACCAAATACAGTCATTTTATGGCATTATCTCATCCCATTTCTGCTGCACAGGTTGCTCAAACATTCTTAGACAACATTTATAAACTACATGGCTGGCCTGACTCTATAGTCTCTGATAGGGATCCTATCTTTATTAGTAACTTTTGGAAGGAGTTTACTGCATTACAGGGAATACAGTTAGCAATGTCAACTGCTCATCATCCTCAAACGGATGGGCAGACTGAAGTGGTTAACAGATGCTTGGAATCCTATTTGAGATGCATGGTGATGGATAGGCCTAGTACTTGGGTTAAATGGCTATCTTTGACAGAGTTTTGGTATAATTCTAATTTCCATACATCATTGAACATGACCCCTTTTCAGGCCTTATATGGCTATCCTCCACCATTGTTTGTACATTACATTCCCAAAGATGTAAGGGTGGCAGCAGTTAATGAGTTAATGGTGGACAGAGAGGAAACAATAACGCTGCTCAAATTGTCTTTGTTGAAGGCTCAAAACACAATGAAGCAGATTGCTGATAGTCATAGGAGTGAAAGAGTTTTTAATGTGGGAGATTTTGTCTTTGTGAAGCTGCACCCTTATGGCCAGAACACACTTAGAGCTTCCCAGCACAATAAACTGGGTCCAAAGTTCTTTGGTCCTTATTTGATAACTGAAAGAATTGGTCAAGTAGCTTATAGGTTGGACTTACCAGCTGAGGCTCAAGTTCATCCTGTTTTTCATGTTTCTTTGTTAAAAAAGGCGAGGGGTGACAATTTAAATGTGATTCCTTTACCTAGTGGATCGAGATTTCAGTATAAACTATTACAGGTGTTGGGCAGAAGGCTGGCTAAGAGAGGACATAGAGCCACTGCTGAAGTTTTAATACAATGGGATCGTTTACCTATCACAGAAGCTACTTGGGAAAACGCAGAAGACTTTCAAGTCAGATTTCCAGATTTTACACTTTGATTTTTGAGGTCAAAAATGCTGAGGAGGGGAGTATTGATATGTGTAATAAGTAGAGGGACCATTCATCATTTTCATTAGTTGTATTGTATGTTATAATTGTAATTGTAATAAGTGTCAATAGTCTGATAGTATGAGGACTGATTGTGTAAAAGGTTAGTTGACAGCTGTTATATAGGCGGGAAAATGAATGAGAGGAGGTATGGTTGTGTTGTGAGAATTTCTCTATCTGATTTCTTCTTTCTTTCAATTCAACCTTATCAGTACGAAACCTCATGAGAGAGGTGTGATTCATTTTTCTAGTTTGGGAAAGAGGGTGGAACATCGGGAATCAACTTTGCTTTGGCAAGACTTTAGGTGGGAAACATTCCTCCACCTTCACGATTTCCATGATTATAAAATCTAGAAACTTATAAGAAGCGTGTTATAAAAGATCAAAGGGTGCATGGCCGCGGAATTAGCATCGTTCTGTGAGAGGTGGTGTTGAGACATCTTGATCTATGCAGTTTTCCCAACAGGTTAGGTAGGGCCAACGAGAACAACTGCTTCCCCCATAGGAAACTCAATATTCTTTCGTGGCGGGTGTTGGTAGATCGAATTCCAACTTGGCTAAATTTGGTTGGTTGAGGTGTTAATGTCACTTTTGTTTTATGTCCTCTTTGTACAAACGAGGCCAAAACGATGGAACACTTGTTTGGGGATTGTAAAATTGTTGCGAAGACTTGGAATTGCGATTGAGAGATGGGTAGACTTGACGTTTCCAACTTCAAAATTAAATTCCAATTTATATTAGTTATTGGTTGTATCCGATTTGCAAACTAAGGGCAAGCAAGCGGTGTTAGATGCTATTATTATGGCGGCTTGGTGAGTGATTTAGCACTTCAGGAATGCCATTGTTTTCAAGAATACGAGTAAATATGACCACAATTTTTGTTCTATCGTAAATTACTCTTAGAGTAAATAACAATATTTATCCTTTATGTTTGCTCATCAGGGGCGGACTTACCCTTATGGCAGGGGTAACGCCCGCTACTCTTCAACTTTTCAGTATAGTGAAAATTTTTCGTTGTTTTATGTTTTTCATAATACGCTACCCCAGAAGTGTATTATGGTTACCCCAAAATATTTTTGACGTTTGAACGTTACTCTTGAAATTTTTTGGCTAGATCCGCCACTATTGCTCTTATTATGGACATGATCCTTTAAAATTTGACTTACACTCATTTTCATTTATAAGTTGTCTTGTTTCATGTAACTTTAAGAAACTACAATTAAATAATTTTGTTAAGCAAGTACATTATTATCCTTTTTACCCGTAAAGAACTATTCAAGTAAATGGTAAATAATCATTTTATTCTCGTATTTATTTTCTTTTCTTTTATTCATTAAATCAATTTTTTTTTTGAAATATTTAAAATCTATTAATTATTTAATAAACTTATTTTTATATAATATATATACATTATCTATTTTCTTTTGTTTGATTAAGGGGCTGTTTGGCATGGTCTGAATGGACCTCTGAATGGGGAAACCTCTGACCGAATAAGAGGTAAGGGGATTCAGACTGTTTGGCGTGAGCCTCTGAATTGAACGAGCGTCTGAATGGAGATCTGACTGATTCAGATATAGGCACAAGTCTGAACCATTCAGAGATGATTCTTGTGTGTCTTGCTGCTGTTCAAAAACGAGAAAAAACCACGATTGCTCATCTCCTCCTCGTCTCCTCCTCCGACCGCCCGCCACCCTTCCTCCTCTCCTCCTCCGACCTCCGATCACCGCCACCCTTCCTCCTCTCCTCCTCCGACTCCTTATTCCCAATCGATTGCCACCATAGCTCCACCCTAATCTTTCAGCATCAATGTTAAAGAGAAAGAAAGAAAAGAATGAAGAAGAGAAAATAATGAAGAAAGATAAAAGAAAGAAAGAAAACAAAGAAAGAAAGAAAAGAAAGGCAGATCTGAGTGTGTGTGTGTGTGTGTTTGTGTAGATTAAGAAGAAAGGTAGGGTGGGGTGAGGTGGGGTGGGTAATAGGTGTAATATTTTTTTATATTCAGTTGTTCAACCAAACACCACTTAATGATTCAGCACTTGACCATTCAGAACCTCTTAACCATTCAGACCTCTTACTAGTTCAGCACTTACCCATTCAGACGTTGCCAAACGGCCCCTAAGTTACTATTAAGTTATTTACTCTTATCATTACAACTATTATATATTTTTATCAGATTTTTTATATACAAGATATAAACTATTACAATAATTAAATATTACATAACTAATAAAATTTTTAAGAAATCTATAAAATTAATAAAACCTCATGTTAATGAAAAAGTAAGGTGGGAACAAGTTGTTTGTTTCTTGTTGATAAGGTGGTAAGTCAAGAGGTAGATGAAAATTTTTGAAATTTTTGGAGGGAAAATGAAGAGTAACCTGTCGTTTATAAAGAACATAAACTGTGATGTATTAAGGCTCCAGCTATTCACACCCCCACCCTTCTATTTCAACCCCCCCCCCCTTTCAAAGCGCCTCTCTTTGGCCAAAGCGAGGCGTTTGGGGTCAAATCAGACAAGGTGTACGAGGTGGCAGGAAAAGTGGAATATTTTGATCCAAAGTGCCTATCTTTGGCCAAAGCGAGGCGCTTCGGATCAAAGTTTTAATTTGGGGTATTTTTTTTGAATGGTTTTTTATTGTTTTAATATAATTATTTAAAAAAGTTAAAAAAAATTAAACTTGACATCATCAACCACGTATAGTCAAAGATTCTAACAATAGATTCAGGAAGCTTGAACAATAGATTCAGTACTTTCGGGAAAAATGCAACATTAATCTTCGTTATCCTTTATCATCTCTAATCATGAAGACCTTGATCTGCAATATTTGAAAATTATCATTTCTTGACATGCTTGGTAACAGAGAATAACACTTTCTTCTTTTGTTCTACAATTTTTTTGTTAGTTGTAAATGTTTTTATAGTTTTTTCTACTATTAGAAAAAATAAAAAACCAATTCGAATGCGGTATGCGCGTTTAATTTCATTAAATAAGTGAAAAACGCGAATTGATCAAACTTTGTAGAGGCCTATATTCTACAGGAGGTGAGTTGGCAACCAAAGGATCCGCTTGGAGTCTAAAGCTTCGCGTGTCATCTCTAAGTATTGAATTCCGATAATCCACACAAAACGGATTCACATTAGGCCTCGGTTTGTCCACTCCAATTCATAACATTAATTCCAATTCCATCGATGCAATCAGAATCTGAAGAGAAGTTATTATCATCATCATCCACAATGTTCTTATCTAGAGCTACCAACCATTCGGTTGAGGAAGAAGAAGATGACCCTTTGGCACTAACATAAGTTGCACCGGCTTGAGATATGAGTTTGATTAGCTTAAATCTCTCTGATCCATGGTATCCACTTTCAAAGGATCCATGACACGCGATAATCGCTACGGTTAGTGGATACCATGGATCAGAGAGATTCAAGCTGATCAAACTCATATCTCAAGTTGGTCCAACAACTGAATTTGACTTGCTTGCATTGGAATCTTGTACGAAATCATCTCATTGCATATTCTCCATATCCATACCTTGTTTCAAGTATCTTGTAAAAGTCATTTGGTCTTCAAGACTTCTAGGAGTCAACAAAGGTTGACATCTTTGAGCATTAACCATGACTATATTACATTATTATTATTATTATTATTATTATAAATTATTATTATATTTGCAACCTAATTCCTTTGTTTTATTATTATTATAATAATAAATAATAATTATTATTTATTTTTATTTTATTTCTTTTTTGAGGGTGTAATGATGATGATGGTTATGATTTGACAAATGATTTATGAAAGTATCAAGAATCGGAAATTAGTAAAACGATTTATGAAAGTATCAAGAATCGTGAATTAGTAAAATGATTTTATAATTCTTTAAAGGCTGAACACAAGTATACTCAAACAAGGGTTCTGCATTTCGGTACGTTTTAATTAATCGGATGTGACTTCTGAAAGCCACAAACGATCAATTAAACATTACGAAACGCGTCAAACAGAGACCGGAAGTCCAGCATGTCGATTAGACATGCAAAAATCGTGTTTTGGAAAAATATGGGTATCGACTGTATAGTCGGAGCACCACGTACAATGATTCATGAAACTTGAACAAACTCGGATGTTTCAACCAAAACACACAAATGAGCAATAAACGACCCGTAACGCCTCAAACGAATTTTGTTGTATTGGGAACAATTAAAAACATGTTAAAATGAATTAAAATTATTTTTTAATCAATAACAAATATTTAAAATGAATTAAAACAAATTATTTTTTTTTTTAAAAAAGGCCAAAGCGTGCTATATAACCTCCCTGTATTAAACCTATGACCCTTCTTGTAGTCATATTTTTGACAAGCAGAAGTTTAGTACAATTTTGTTTTGTTTGATTGATTGATGTGTTTTTATATACATATTTAAAACGTGGATAAAATATTAAATACGACATCAAATATACACTGAGATAATCTACACCGCAAAGTTGGATAGATAAGATTCCTTGACGGGCTCAGCATCCAATTATGAATATTTTAACTTAAGTATTTTCTACAAATTTTTTGAAACATAAGGATTTTTGGGTGTTAAATAACACAAGGTGAAGTGATGCTAACATATTTGGTAGAGGCTATTGCTTCTTAGTGAGAAGTTTAGGTTCAATCTCAAGCAACAAGTGTAAATATAGATGTTTACGGATAGTAATATTTAGTTATAAAAAATAAAAATGAAATAACACCAAGGCATTGGGGTTGGTGGCCTGATGGTAAAAGCAAAGTTTCTTAGAACACCTAAGGGAATGTCATGGGTTCAAATCTCACAAGGAGTAGAAATTTGCCGTTAAAAAAAAAAAAGATGTATAAGACCTTCTGTAGTGGAGAAGCAATATATAGCGCCCCCCTCTCCTTTTTTATTGGCTGAAATTTAGTGGCACACCCCCCAAAAAAAGTTGGCGTTATACATATAGCGCCTGACACCCATTTTTTCAATTTTAAAGCAATATAACGCCCCATAAAGCCCCCCTGTAGCGGTGTTTGGGCGCTATTTTCCAATTTCAAGCCCAATAACGCCCCACTACACATGGTCTAACAGTAACTTAATAGTGAGTGACGTCTTTGGGAGTATTGGATCAAACAATAAAAAAAAACAAAGTATCTGAATACGCAATATTAGGGGTAGAAAAGACTGGATGTTAAAGTGCTTAAATTAAAATAGATGAAATCATTATTATCTCTACTCATACAAAAGAAGGGTGTTTGACTATTATGTCATTATGTTTTATAACTACAACTTTTTACATGTTGAAGTTAGAAACCATGTTGATATGAAGTATTCCTTCAATTCGTTGCAAAATAATCGTCTTAGAAGGAAAACAAAAACCTCATTGGTGTAATCAAAAAATGCAGTTAGCCAATAATGGCTAGTTGAGTTCGTAACAATAATGATACTAGTCCTGAGGTCAATGAGAGATACCGAGTTTGAGTCACACTTGTAGCATTAATTATGAGGGAGATTCTTGGGAAGGCGGGGGGTTGACCTCCGGTCTCTATGTCCCTTAGTGGAAAGGAGGCTAGTGTTCTTCAGAATTATAGGAGGGCTCACTGATTACTACTTGGAAGCGCCCTTAACGTAAGTGAGTCGTATCAAAATCGGATCTTATAAGTTCACAAGTGTACACGTTGTCATTTAATCTAGCCGTGAAAAAAAAAATAACGCGGTTACAGAACACTAAATTACAATTTTTTTTTTGAACGACAAATTTCACTCCTTGTGGGACTTGAACCCATGACCTCCCCCTTAGGTGTTCCTAGAAGCTTTGCTTCTACCATTGGGCCACCACCCCAATGGCACTAAATTACAAATAACTGTTATAAAATGTAAGATTTGTTTAGTCCACCAAATAATAATGTACATAAATAAATGAAAGGAAAATGAATTTGAAAATGTGGTTGCAGCTACATGATGAATGGGCCCACATACTTGATCTTATATAAGAAGGATAGTTTAGAGATACTTTTTTATCCACAAATTAAATATCTCTTTTGATCTCCTTTTTCTGTGAGTTCTAATGGAGGGAAAAAAGCATGAAGATTGCTCTGTAACAATCCCATTACTACATAACTATGCAGATTATGTGGTTGTTAATTCAAAAGAGGAGCAATACACCAACATAAGTGGTGCTTCTTTCATAAGTACTTGTTTCAATGGTCTCAATGCTCTATCAGGTCCATTTTCTTTATTGTTGTGCTCTTTATCTATTTAATACATGATATTCAAATAGGTTTTGTAACTAATCATATTTCAAAGATTAATTAGTTCCTAAATTCAAATAAAATGTGTTTGTTTACAGGAGTTGGATTATTATCAATCCCCTATGCATTGGCAGAAGGAGGTTGGCTAAGCCTGATACTACTTTTTGTAATTGCAAGCTCCACCTTCTACACAGGATTATTAATCCAAAGATGTATGGAAACTGATCCAACAATAACAAGTTATCCTGATATCGGCAATCGTGCATTTGGGAAAACCGGGGAGGCCATAGTATCAATAACTATGGACATAGAACTTTACTTAGTTGCAACCGGTTTCTTGATCCTAGAAGGTGATAATTTAAGCAACTTGTTTCCAGACATGGACTTTGATGTTTACGGCTATCATATTGACGCGAAAAGCGGATTTATTGTTCTTGTTGCACTTATTATACTCCCAACAAGCTGGTTACACAACATGCACATTCTTTCCTACATATCAGCCAGTGGAGTTCTAGCATCCATGATCATCATAGGTTCAGTCTTTTGGGCTGGTGCAGTTGATGGTGTTGGTTTCCAAGAGAAGGGTAAAGTTGTAAATTGGAGTGGAATCCCAGCATCTATTAGCTTATATGCATTTTGCTATTGTGCTCATCCAGTTTTCCCAACCCTATATACTTCCATGAAAAACCAACATCAATTCTCAAAGGTTTTATCACCATCTTCATCCATTATTATTGTTATTGTTATTATTAATAATGTGCATAATAAGTTGATAACATTTTTCGCGATTGTTACTAAAACATTTTATGTTCTTCTATGATGCAGGTCTTGTTCCTTTGTTTTGCCTTCTCTACAGTTACTTACTCATTGATGGCCGTTATTGGTTATCTTATGTTTGGTTCCAATGTAGAGTCACAAATTACCTTAAACCTTCCAACAAATAATATAAGTTCAAGAGTGGCCATATGCACCACCCTCGTTACCCCAATAGCTAAATATGCGCTAATGCTAACGCCAATCGTGAATGCTATTGAAGCACGGTTTCATGCTTCTTACAACAAAAGGATGTTAAGCTTCGTAATAAGAACTATTTTGATGATAAGCACTGTAATTGTGGCCCTGTCCCTTCCTTTTTTCGGGTATCTAATGTCGTTTGTTGGGGCATTCTTAAGTGCCACGACTTCGATAATAGTACCATGCTTGTGCTACTTGAAGATCTCCGGAATTTACAGGAGAATTGGAGTTGAGGTGGTGATTGTTGGGGTTGTTCTATTAAGTGGCTTAATTGTTGCAGTTGTTGGTACTTATGTATCATTGGTGGATATAGTAAGACAACTTTGAGTATCAAGTTAGACATGAGAGCTATGTTAGCTTCCTGATTTTGGATCATTAGAAGTACTCCAGTAGTCCAGTTCTTTTCTATTGTATTTAGATACATTTGATCAAATTATGTGAAATAGAATAAGAGATTATTATTATTATTATTATTATTATTGTAAAAATTACTTAAACTTTGCAACCATAAATACATATTATCCCTCTCATTTTAAGAAAAAAACAACCATATTTATAATGTCAACTTACGATTGAACCGGGTTTGATTTAAAAGTAAGAAAATGTTTTTTTTTTTTTTTTTTTTTCAAGTGAAAATTACTAAGATAGAGAAGATGAGCTTCATGTTGAAATTAAAACTTCGGTACACACTTAATGTTTGAGGGAAACGGTTATATTTGGAGGGAAATAAGAGAGGGAGTTTGAAAGTTAGTTATCCAAAACATAATAAACTTTCATATATACAAATGATACTTGTTCGGCCTATTTATACATAACTAACCGGTGTGATTGAACCGGTGTGATTGAACCAGTGTGACCCTTCAATAATATACAAAGTTATACTTAATCTATTTATCAATCGGTGTGACATAACCGATGATAACTAACCATATCTAACTTATGATATTTACACTAACACATGTTTATTAATATTCTAACATAGGTATAAAAATCAAGTTTAACTTTTATCTCTAACAATCTCCCCCTTAAACTTGATTTTTCTTGATCAACTGTCAATCTTCACTTGAGGACGATCGACTCCTCTTCTTTGGTGGCATAACTTCATCATTCCACTTGCTTTCTTTCAATCCACCACTCGTGCTACCATCTTCATCTTTTCTTTCAACAACTAACTTGCGGCCTTTGTACTTAAGATGGTACAATTCCATCATTTTCAAATGACGAACATACACTAGCCTTATAGTTAATGATATATCTTTGTTCTTTGCCAAACTTGGTAGCCCTCTTCCATATCCTATCCACATTGCAACTATTGCCCAATTGTCGTCTCTTGTCACTTCGTAATAACCACCGAAAACTTGCACTTTAGTATATAAATCCAATAGACTTATGGGATATCTAGTTCCATCTCTTGGTGGCATTGGTGCTTTGTTCTTGGTCTTTAAGAATTCTTGCATAAACCATTCAATTGTGCTTTCAAACTCTAATTCAAACTTGTGTTTGTACCTTTCAACCATGGAAGTAACATGAATCAAATCCATGAATACCTTGCAATCGTGATCCATTAGTCGGGTACATAACGGGACCTTTTTCCATAAAACCTTCATAATCGTCCTTGTTGATTGAGAATTCTTCAAAGTGTCTAAAAACAGAAGCCCTTTCTCTATCTTCTTCATTAATTCCTTATTGAATTCCTTCCAATCTGACCCGCTTGATACTATGCGCCTCACGCGCGCCTTCTTCATTCTTTTTCACAACAATCTTTTTATCGGGACACTTGAAAGTGAAGTGGTCTTCACCGTCGCAGATTCGACATGTAATTATACTCCTTTTCTCTTGTATGATCGGCCGGTGTATGTGGCAAACATCACCATCAAATTCAACTTCTAATCCTTCTTGATTCAACTTTTCAATACTTAAAACATTCTTACGAAGTGTAGGAACATAAAATACCGATTTTATCTTGTGTATTTGTCCTCCACTCGTGATGATGACCGATCCTTTTGCACGAAAATATTCCCTTCTATAACCATTCGATTGGCCTTCAATACCAAACGACTTACTAAAGATTGCGAATTGATCCTTGTATCTGCATCCATGCTCTTTCCTCGTCAAACTTGCATACCACACATCGTCCCAACCTTTCTCGTCTGTCCCTTTGACCATAAATTCTGTTTTTCCTATCTTTTTAGACAATTTCTTCTAAAATGGAAAGGTTCTTTGCATTTTCCACAACAAATAGTGTTTGGATATTCAGGGACATCTTTGATTTGCTTATTAAATTCTCTTTGCACCTTCTTTCTTTTGATAACTTGATTCTTTGGCGACGATCCAATATGAAAACGGGAGAAATTGATGCTCATAGGAATCATACAATCCTTCTTAAGTTCTGTAACCCTCTCGGCCAGAACATGATGATCCACGCGATCATTTACTTCTTCGGATATAGGCCTCTTGCCGTTATCAATCGGAACATCATCGGATTTCTCTAACATATCGAATAATCAACGGGATTTCGAACGAGGCTCTGATGCCATGTTGAAATTAAAACTTCGGTACACACACTACTAGAAAATTAGGCTTTTGTCACAACATTTTCGGTTACATAACGGTAGCAATTGCTCTGTAGCCATCATTTTGCAACCGAGAATGCGGTAGCAAAAACACACGTCTCTGTTGCCCTAATGTCACCAAATAGCTACCACTTTTGTATTTTGCTACCATATTTTTGTCACCACAAAAACGGTTAAAATATTTGCCACCGCTCCTACAATATTTTAGTAAGGTCATTTGCTACCGTTTTAGTCACCGATATTGCCACCATTTAGACACCATTTTTATTGAAAATTTACACTTTTTTTTGTAACCATTTTGGTACCATTTAGTCTGCAACCATTTAGTCACCTCTTTCATTGAGAATTTACTACTATTTAGCCACCATTTTCATTGAAAATTTGCTACCATTTAACCACTACTTTCAATGAAAAATTGCTACCATTTAGCCACCACTTTCATTGAAAATTTGCAACCATTTAGCCACCATTTTCATTGAAAATTTGCTACCATTTAACCATCACTTTCATTAAAAATTTGCTACCATTTAGCTTTTCTACAGGGTTTTTTTTCCTTCTTTATTAATTCAATTACATTTCAAGAAAATTATATTATATAAAACAGTCAAATAATACAAAATCTCAAATTATATAAAACAAATTTGATACAGTTTTTCCAACTTTAAAATCATATAAAGACTCCAATAGAAACACAAAAAAACATCAAATAACCGAAATTATCCATTAAAAACTTCAAAATATTCATGTCTAAGTGTTTATAGCCTATTTTCCACCCATAGCTGTTAACCTAGCTTCAAATTCTCCCATTCTATTGTTCATAGCCTTTTTTTTTTTGCATTATATTTTTCTTTTTCAGCCACCAAGCTCGCAATTATTCCTTCGAACCTTTCTTTATCTTCATCTTTTTCCTTAACAAGCTCTTTAATAACCAAATTCAACTTTTTCAATCTACAAAACAAGCAATGAATAGAATTAAGAAGTCAGAATTAATAAAAATTAATAACGAGTCAAGTAAGTTACACAATAACATAATTCAATTGTGAGTTACAATTCTAGTGCTAGAAGTCAAATTTGAATTAAGGAGTTTCCATATATGTAGGCCTAGGATTTGGAAAGTAATCAATTCTGCAACAAACACAATCGAATTAACCCGACCCATAAACAATATCCGCAAATCAATCCCTCCACCAAAATGATCAAATTTTTTCAATCCAAGAACATTCATAGAACTTGATGCAAATTATGAACAACAAGCAAGTTCTCAAAAATTATTGCAGTCAAACAAATCTTGGATTATCATAACCATATTCGGCCAAACCATATTCTGTTGAAGAAATGTATTGGGCTGATTGGTGTAATACAAATAGTGACATATGTAAAGAAGAAAAAGACAATGAAGATCCACGTACCTTCTCCGCAAGCGCTGAAACCGAAACAGAGATTGATAACAAAAATGTAGAAATTGGCACAAGATCAATTAACTGAAAATGAGTCTAGCATAAGATTAATCACCAATCAACACAATTAATTCAAGTACACAAAGACATCAACAAAAGTTTAGAAACAATACCCAAATGTGTTCAAACCTTAAATATCAAGAGCCTACATCCCAGTGTAATACAAATAAATTAGCCAAGTATGGCCATGATGTTCATCTTCAAGTTTGTGTCTTCAATCTTCAAAAATGCTTCAAGAGTCTTGGGAGAATTGTGTGTGTGATTGTTTTGTTAATGATGATGAATGATATATAGAGAATGAGTCAAAAGTCCATCTAAAAACGTCCCTTCCTTCATAAATTCGTCATTAAAATATTTTCCACCATCATTGACTTGAAAAAAGGAAATGTTTGACCAATTTTTGACTTTAGCGTATCCAACCCCACTTTTGGCGTAGGCTACGCTAGGCTGAATTTGTCTGAGCTGTTGTCTGCTGCCCTACGCAGGCAAATGTGTCCTTCCCTACGCCACTAGCGTAGGATACGCCAGTTTTGGCGTATCCTACGCCAAAACCCCCACCTTCTTCAGTTTTTGATTTTCCAGCTCACGTAAGCTTCCGTTTCTTGCCCGAGCAACTCCAAAACGTCATATTTGCCTCCTTTAGTCATCAAATCCTGAAATAACATAATAATATCAAAGCAACACCATTTGACGACTTAACACTCCTTAAAACTCATTTATAGATGCTTTTATACACATCTTTTAACTAACCCATCAGTCTACCTAATCATCATTGGGCCTAACTGACCATCGTTGGAAGTAACTAACCATCATTGAGCTTACTGACCATCATTGGATCTTACTGACCATTATTAGTTTAATTAACCATCATTGGATCTAATTGACCATCATTGGATCTAATTAATGATCATTGGTTCTAATTAACCATCGTTGTGCCTATTGACCATCATCGGGTATAATTCACCATCATTGGGTCTAAGTGACAATGATTGGATCTAACTGACCATCATTGGGCCTAACTGACCATCATTGGATCCAATTGACGGTCATTGGTTTAATTAACCATCATTGGATCTAATTAACTATCATTGGATCTAATTGACGATCATTGGTTCTAATTAACCATTATTAAATCTAATTGACCACCATTGGATCTAATTGACGATCATTGGTTCTAATTGACAATCATTGGGCCTAATTGACCATCATCGGGTCTAAATGACCATCATTGGGTCTAAGTGACAATGATTGGATCTACCTGACCATCATTGGGCCTAACCGACCATCATTGGATCTAATTAGTCGTCATTGGGTGTAACTAGCCATCATTGGATCTAACTGACCATCATTGGGCCTAACTAACCATTACTGGATCCAACTGACCATCAGTGGTGTAATTAACCATCATTGGATCCAATTGACCATCATTGGTGTAATGAACCGTCATTGGATCTAATTTACCATCATTGGATCAAATTGACGATCGTTGGTTCTAATTGACCATCAACGGGCCTAATTGACCAACATCGGATCTAATTGACCATTATTGGGTCTAAATGACCTTCATTGGGTCTAAGTGACACTGATCGAATCTAACTGACCGTCTTTGGGCCTAACTGACCATCATTAGATCTAATTGACGATAGAATATTTATAGTTATTAGATTTTTTTCTTTCATTAAGTGTGGCTTCTAAATGACACATTTTTTTTTCGTAAAGTGTGGCTAAAGGTTTCCAAAAGATGTGTTTTTGGTCACATGAATAAAAAAATCCACAAGATGTGTTTTTGTTTCTTTCATTTGTTTTTTTTTATAAATTATTATTTTTTAAGTCTTTCTTATTATTTTTCTCACGAATTTACCAACAAAAATAAATGGTGTCAAAATTTGCAACCGATTAGTTACCTTATCTTATAATACATATTTTGGTATAAAATCGGTTGCTAAATTTGCTACCATTTTTCTAGGTAGCATATTTTGGTGACAGTAGCCATGATTTATCGTGGCTAATATGGTAGCAATTTATTCTCAAAATGGGTCCCTAAATTTGCTACCGCTAAGGTGGTCACAATTCAATAAGTTTGTTCTTTTTTTTTAAATTATTATTTTTTACGTCTTTCTTATTATTTTTCTCACGAATTTACCACCAAAAATAAACATTGTCAAAATTTGCAACCGATTAGCTACCTTATCTTATAATACATATTTTGGTGTAAAATCGGTTGCTAAATTTGCTACCATTTTTCTAGGTAGCAACTTTTGGTGACAATAGCCCAATTTTCTAGTAGTGACACTTAGTGTTTGAGGGAAACAGTTATATTTGAAGGAAAATAAGAGAGAGAGAGTTTGAAAGTTAGTTATACACAACATAAACTTTCATATATACAAATGATACTTGTTCGGCCTATTTATACATAACTAACCGGTGTGACCCTTCAATAATATACAAACTTATACTTAATCTATTTATCAATCGGTGTGACATAATCGATGATAACTAACCATATCTAACTTATGATATTTACACTTACACATGTTTATTAATATTCTAACATAGGTATAAAAATCAAGTTTAACTTTTATCTCTAACACTTCATAGTTTACGGAATAGACATGAATATTTAGCCGTGGAAAAATAGACAGACAAAAAGAGTCAATTAGACGATGTCAAACAAGTTCCATAGGCTAAGATGGCTAGGCTTAGCTTACACAAAATTTAATGCTGAAGTACACGTGTAAACTATAGGCAAAATAGCTTGTGGATGAAAAAATGTAGGCTAAAAACAGGAGGCTTATATCCATGGGTTTTTTAGTCTATGGTTTTACCTATTTTGCCAAATATGAAATATGCATGTATATTCCATTAACTAGAATGCCAACTTGTCTATTCTAGTAATTTTCCCATTTGTAATCTAGCTATAAAACCAGTATATGCTATGGTCAAATCCGTAGCAAAATGCCATTGTAACAAATTTGCCACATAGCTAATAAATACGTCTGTAATTGTTTTTGCAATAGTAAAAGTCCTTATTATTTTAGGGGTAATTGAAATTTAATAATCCAAACTTTTCCTTGTTGACCGGCAATAATCTGTATTTAAGAAATTCCCGACAATAATTTGTTAAGCTAAACTTAACCTAATAAAATTTAGATAAGTAAAAAGTGATAAGTTGGATAAAATAATAAATCATTTTACTATTATTTAATATCTCGATTAGGTTAGATAAATAAAATAACAATTATTATAAAGGTTATATAAATAAAAGAAACAACGAAGATAAGAAATGAAAAGTCATGGTTTTTTATAGGCACATTCAAAGTCAAACTTTGAGTAAGACTAGTGGTAATGCCCGCGCGTTGCTGCGGGTATATATATATATATATATATATATATATATATATATAGGGTAGGGTTCAATTGAGAACCAACCCTTAGTTAGGAACTTTAGGAACAAATCTCATCCATCCATATTCAATGGCATGATGGTAAATATGATAAACATTAATTAACTTTTTAATTAAAGCAAGGGGTAATGTTGTCTTTTTGTATTTGAGTTTTAATAGGTTAATTATTATATAATTAAAGCATTAAATACGATCCAGCATCCATCCATATTCCTACTCTTTATAAAAACGCTGTCATCTATCAACATTATATACGATCCAGCAAGTATTATACATCAACAATATTTAAACCTTCTAACCCGCTATATACACATCAACGCCAGTCTGCAATCCTTCGCAAGAATCCGTCGCCGTCCAGCAAGAATCCTTCGCAAAGAAGCCGTCGACGTCCAGCAACAACACGTCGCAAGAATCCGCTCTGCAATCCTTCGCAAGAATCCTCATTCTTCCCAATCTAAGGTATTAAATTAGGGCTTTATATTAGGGCTTTAATAATAATGTTATTGTAGGTATGTATTAGGGCTTTTATAATAATGTGATTGTACATGCAATGTGTTGTTATGGTTTGTGCGATTTTAGCCGTTGTTGGTTGAATATAGATCGCAACATTCATCTATACACTAACATTCATCTATACAATGATGTATACTAGTTTAATGTTTTGTCATGAACACTTATGTATATTAGTTTAATGTTTATTCATCTATACACTGATGTATATTAGTTTAAATGTTTATTCGATTATACACTGATGTATATTAGTTTAAAGTTTATTCATCTATACACTGATGTATATTAGTTTAATTGTGATTCTGATTGTACACCATTGTATGCCTATACATAATGTGCGATTTTGATTTTGATTGTACACCATTGTATAATTGTTTTGGGGGGTTTCAAGATGGCAACTTAAGGCATATGAGTTTTAGCTGTACACAATTGTATAAAGTTGAGGTTGTTTTACACATTATACACTGATGTATAATATAATGTTATACACATGATACACTGGTGTAAAGTTTGGTTGAATTTTATGATGTCACACGATTTTAAGAATGAGGATACGTAATATACTTTGATGTATATATGTTGAATTTCATATATTGTATACACTGTTAATATAATTAAATCTATAATGTACACTGATGTATACTGTTGAATTTGATGGTTCTATAGAATGACTGTGTATAACTAGTATGCATATACACTTATGTATAATTGTGAAAATATAAATATACACTGACGTATATTTGTTGAATCTTATGGTATATTACACTGTTTTTATAGTACTAGTTAGACTATACGCTGATGTATAATTGTAAAAGTATGAATGTACACTGATATATATTTGTTGAATATTATGGTATAGTACACTGTTTTTATAGTATTAGTTAGACTATACGCTGATGTATAATTGTAAAAGTATGAATATACACTGATGTATATTTGTTGAATATTATGGTACATTACAATGTTTTTTGGTAATGCTAATTGTATTATACACTGATGTATATTCGTATGTATTTAATTATATGTTTTTTTGTACAATGATGTAAAACTTCTGTTTTCGCTTTATGTTGCGTGTGTTCAGGTAAACCAAGCATTGAGGTGAGGACCACCCAATTGTGTTTTGAGCAAGCCGATCTTTGTTGACTATGTTATTGGTGGTGGAGAAATTGATTTCGTCGACAGTCAAGTAGCCCCAAAAAGAATCGACGAGACTCCATCTTTTAGTCTTGGGCTTACTCAGGAATTCGCAGGAGCTAAAGAATGGGTTGAAAGAGTAAAAAAAGTATAATATAATGTTATACACATGATACACTGGTGTAAAGTTTGGTTGAATTTTATGATGTCACACGATTTTAAGAATGAGGATACGTAATATACTTTGATGTATATATGTTGAATTTCATATATTGTATACACTGTTAATATAATTAAATCTATAATGTACACTGATGTATACTGTTGAATTTGATGGTTCTATAGAATGACTGTGTATAACTAGTATGCATATACACTTATGTATAATTGTGAAAATATAAATATACACTGACGTATATTTGTTGAATCTTATGGTATATTACACTGTTTTTATAGTACTAGTTAGACTATACGCTGATGTATAATTGTAAAAGTAATTGTAAAAGTATGAATATACACTGATGTATATTTGTTGAATATTATGGTCTTGGGCTTACTCAGGAATTCGCAGGAGCTAAAGAATGGGTTGAAAGAGTAAAAAAAGACGCACAACCAGGAAAGAAACCTAAGCCGTATGTTTTCATCGCTGATGTATAATTGTAAAAGTTTGGTTGAATTTTATGATGTCACACTGATGTATAATAAACAACATCGTTGTACGAAATTTGCCGGTTGTCACACATGGTTGTGAACCTCTATGAATTTATAAATCTCATAATCTGTAGAATTCTTTACACGCCTAATTCTTACACACGCATTGCATCCAGTTGATTTAATATTAGAGCAACGAGATCTTTCAGCCTTTTCCTCAACGTTTTCGGGACCTTCAAGCGATGTTGTTTTTGCATTTGAACACAAAATGTACCTATTTATAGTCACACCATCTACTTGTTTTTGTGTAGACAAACGAGTTCCAAAACCGGCTGCCTCTCCATAGTTTTCGTACATTATGATAGCTTCGTCCAACGTTCTAAACTTGGCACCTACAAATGGTTTAACATTGTCTGGTACAACAGGAGTCCAATATCTCGTCCCACCAGGAGACTCGTATACTTTGCTGGACGAGGAACCTACAATAAACAAACGCACATTAGAACCTACGTCAGACATTACGTTTTAAATATTTAATATACACTTGTGTATGTTAGTGTTATTTGTTTATGTACGCTCAAAAAAATCTTAGTATATCATTGCGCTTAAGCATATATACACTGTTGTATAGATGAATAAACATTAAACTAATATACATCAGTGTATAGATGAATAAACATTAAACTAATATACATCAGTGTATAGATTAATAAACATTAAACTAATATACATCAGTGTATAGATGAATGTAACATTAAACTAATATACATCAGTGTATAGATGAATGTAACATGATCTGAAAACTGCTATATCGCAAAATGATCTGAATTATACATCGGTGTATAATTCAGAAAACTAAACTAATATACGTGGGTGAATAATTTTATAACTATATGTACGTACGTGACCAGCTATAACGCAACATTATCTGAATTATACATCGGTGTATAATTCCAAAACTTTGTACGTGAAGAATTTTTGGTACGTAAAAAAAAACCGCTCTGTCTAATACAAACCTCCTGTTTCGCAAAAACTGAAACCCTAATTGCGAACAAAAAGAAACTAAAAAACTAAAAAAACATTACACAAATACCTTGATTATCAACCCTATTTTGCAAAAAAGGTTGTGCTTGTGTCTCATGATCCTCAATATCGTGAGAAACTGATTGAATGTTTTCATGTATGTGATTATTATCCATCGATTGATGCCTGCTTGAATGAATCGTACGTGATGAAGCGTATGTGATGTGGTTTATGTTAATCGATTGATGTAGGAAATTATCTTAGGAAATTATGAATGCAATTGAGTGATATTAGGGATTTTTAAACGTACGTGATGTTGTTTCCATTTTCAAAACTTTTTTTTTTTAATTAAAATATAAATCATAATTGTTCAATTACAATCCTACCCTTACATAAAAATTAAAAGATGTATGGCTTAGATTGGTTCCTAAGTTCCTAACTAGTACCTTGGTTCCTAAATGATCTTTTCCCTATATATATATATATATATATATATATATATATATTGCACATTAGTTATGATCCGTCGACGGACAATATGTTAAAAGGTATGATGTTGGCACACATTTCATTAGTTGGAACCGGTGGCAAGAATTAACTTATACTTAAGAATTAAGATTATTTAAATTTAATACTCCTAATATTTAACATGAAGTATTTTTATTTTCTTACTTACTGTACTTTCTAACATAGACGTTGATCGGTCTAAAAGAACCATTCCCATATCAATTTTAATACTGGAGGTAGGCATTAATAATTAAGGTATTTGAATGTTGGATGATTAGTAGAGAACGGAGGGGGTAAAATAAACAACTTTGTGATAACTTCTCCTAGAAGTTAAACTGGTAAAAAGCTGCAAGGTATACATATAGTGGTCAAGCTTCTTCGAGTAATAAAACCTCTAAAGACCATGTGTAGTGGCTAGGGGATTTTTGGGGTTTTCTCACTTAAAAATCGCCCCATAATGCCCGGACACCGCCCCCGTGGCGTTTTCCTTCAAAATTTTGGTTTTAGGCGTGGAAATTAACACGTCGGAGAGGGGCGTTTGTCTTCGCAAAATGGGTTGAGCCAACCAAATCATTTCAAAGTGTAGAGGGGCGTGATTTAGGGAAGACCACTACGGGTGGTCTAATATTTACCATGGTAATAAGTTCAACAAGGTTTGATTCGCTCGCAAGAGTTCACTTGTAATACTTAATTCAATTAGTATTACCCACAATGGCTAGATCTTACTCCATCTGTGGTCGTAACTCAACACCAATGCTAACATATGTGATATCAAGAATTTGCGAACACAGACTTTTAACCCAGGCTGTTATGTGGATATATTACACCAAAAATAGAAGAAACTACACAAAAGAGATGACAACAAAAAACCTAACAATTTTCTTATGTCTTTCAGGTTTTCAATGCTATAATGAGCCTTGTAAGAATAAAAAACATAAGTTGAACAAAGTAATGACAATTCAAACATATCTTACTACTTCATAAGTTAGTGTGCAGGACCGAGATACAATACCAATGCATCATGGTTTGTGAATATAACCAGGCATAATTCCAATCTTGTATTTCCCAAGCTTAATGATACCAGGCAGTGAGGACCAATTAACCCAAGTTTTTGACTGCTGAAGAAGTGCAGCCTTTACCCTAACCTGTATGCATATAATATTAAAGGGATAAATAATTAATACTATTTCTATAATTCCAGAAAATAAAACAAGATAACATAAATGCAGGTTACCATATCATGTTGTAGTATTCCTTCGGTAATGCAAACGGTTAAATCGAGTTCGGCCTCCATCGCCTCCATGATGGTCGCAGGCGTAAACCCATCTCGTGAACCACAAATATAAATAGAAAATTAATACAATACATACATAAACAAGAATGAAAAACTTACTTCATTCTTGAAGAAGCAATGCATGGATCAAGACTTCTTTTAGTTTGATCCAGTTTAGGCCTTTGATTTTCTTGGTTCAACCGATTAGACTTTTCACGTATAAAATATTAGGATTAAACCTTTCATTCTTTATACAAGATTCGTTAACGCTTCACCAACTGCCAAACGAGCCATTGCTTTTGGATCAAGTAAACCCTTAATCGGTTGCTCCCCGATTGCACACGTGCCACCTGTGTAATCAGTAAACGTTTGACCAATAACCACCACATCAGCTAGAGTGATCTGTAATGGACCAACGGTTTGCTGCTGAGCCACCCGGCCCGTTACACAACGATCGACTTTGGTTGTCAAAAAACATTTAGAACAGACTGAAGGTAATCTTAATACGCGTTTAAGCGAATCCATTAATGTAATTCCGGGAACTATATCAGATGATTCATTTTTATCTTTTACACGATGAAATTCGAATGTTTTCTGTGGCATGTCTCCAAGAACTTTTTCAAGTTCAAGATCAACAGCAGGTGGTTTTTCAGGTGCATAACTGTCGACTAACCGTACATGACCTTCACTGTTAATAGTCCTAATAACTGCCACTGAAACTCTTTCCCTTTTACAAACAGACTCCAACAGACTACGGCTTTCAGGTTTGACCAAAATAGCATCTTGCTCTTGATATTCTGCACCCCAAAACTCCAAAACCGACATAGTATGATCACCGACAACAATAGCCCTAATATCAATCGAAGCACCTTCTGGATAAATGATCTCTTTAACAACATTACAATTACCACCTGCACCCTGATCATGTATGCTGACAATCAGGTTATTCTCACCCATTTCAATACACGCACGAACAACGCGATACACCTTTTGTGCCATCTCAGCATCGCCTCACTGGACAGCGTTAAAATCCAACTCAGCATCATTCTGACCACTAACCATACTCGACGCAGCACCACCTCCCATTCCAATTCAATAAGCGGGCCCCCCGATTTTAACAACTAACATCCCGATTTCGGGTTTGCCTTTTGTTATATGGGTATGATCAATTTGCCCGATACCTGCACTAAGCGGTGAAGCTAAATGTGACGGATATTCAAAAGACGCATCTTCCCATGGAGCATATGAGCCATCGATATTAAGATTGCCAACACAATATCCAGCGTTTGATGCCACAACAAAAGATCCCCTGCCCGTTGCATGTGTATCCCTGATTCGTCCTCCAGCACCAGTTTCCACACCTGGGTACGGTGCAACCGCACAAGGGAAATGATGGGTCTCAGCCGTAAACAGAATATCAAGATCACGGCCAACCGGCTCAATGAAGACGTAGAACCAGGCCGAGTAGGCCGTAAAGGGTTCACCGTAAACCCTTTGATAGCACTTGAGTTGTCCTTAAACCCGATCACAGAATTGTTCGGGTTAGCCTTTAACGTACTCTTTACAATCTGCATTAAAGTTTTATCCATAGGTTGACCATCTGCAATAATTTTCCCCATAAAAAACCAATGCCTGCTATGTTCACTGTTTGATTGTGCGATATCAAAAAGCTCAACATTTGTCGGGTCGCGCTTAATATCATCTTTAAACAACTTAGTGTAGTATTGTACATTTGTCGGGTCGCGCTTAATACCATTTGCTGGTTAATGTCCTCTAACGCTTTTCTCCCCTTTTCCATAACGGGTACATAATAAACCTCCTCAGGAACTAAACTTGTTTCAAAAGACGTAAGCTTATCGGGATAAACACATTCTGTCATTCTATCATGCACCATTGCAGCAAATTCAAGAATCTGACTTTCTTGAAGCGGTTCGCTATCAGCCTTAACATATAACAAATATCTCCTCGACCATTCCAATCTATTGACTTCCGTTAGCCGACAAGCCTGACATACAGACACAGCATTCACAGACCAAGCGTTCGTAAAAGACAACCTCGGTCCAACTTCATCTACCACCGTATTAAACCCTTCTTTCGTCTCTTTACCTATAAAACTCTCAGCACCTAAATTCTCCACCTGTACAAGAAGCACATATGCTTACGGGAGCATGATGTTAAATTAATCATCAATTTATCTTATGAACAATGCAAAGAATCATAATACACAGGTCTACTCTAAAAATTTCAATTATATAAAAATGCCCAAAAATACCCCTGCAGTTAATTCTACGATTTTGACACGTAATTAGATTTTACCTATAACCAAAATAATTGTATCTGCATGGGCTGTTATTAAATGGACCAAACCCAAAAAAACTGCCTTCAGTGTTGCCATCCAAAGCAACTCCTTTGACCCAAAATATAACCTATAGCTATTATTTAGACTTGGAAGATTGACACTCCATTCCTGAAAGCGCAAAAAATATTACTGTATGTAGTCAAATGAGTCAACATAAAAAAATTAGTTATATATATGTAGATATATGATGGTCATATATTTGTAACACCGTTAGATTGTGATTGGGTGCGGACATGCCAGCTGTATTAGCGATATATGAAACTGAGACTCCCCAATGCGGACTGTCGACTATAAATTGGCGACTTCATAAACGTTTTATGCCCGCGCGTTGCGGCGTCAATTCCCCCGAGACTTAGCAGCTTGAAGCATTTCGATTATGAGAGTCTTTACAATAACAGCATCACCATGTAGGGTTATAATTAAATATGTTCTATCTTCTAGATCTTTAGCAACAAGCAGTGAGCATTTAGGATTAGCCATGAGGTCCTGTAAAGATACAAAAACATAAATGGCCCTGCAATTAATCTTAGAACTATATAAAAATGCATAAACCGTATCATCTAAGTACAAACCATTGTTGACATGGCATTCAAGCATTTACAAATTATTTGCAGACTATCAGCTTTTGTTACAAAAGTCTCACAGTTTTGAAGAGCCACCATACAATCTTTCCAGTTTTTTAACACATTCTTGTGAAAGTAACTCTTCGCCTTAGAGAATAAGTTATCATCTCCATACGCATCGACCATTTCAAGATAGTCTGCTAGATAATACACCATAACAACATTTTTAGGAGTAAGTTCCACATGAACGCCATTACAGAATTTAATTGCCACCAGAAATCCGTCGGTACCACCAGGAATATCCTCCAGGTTAATAAAGCAAGTTCGTTTATATGTATCATTGTTTTGAGTTTCTTTGATCAACTTTTCTATTTTCCCTGATCTTGATGGTAGAGGAAACTGAAGAAATATGCATTTACACAATTCCATATTAATAACACAAATTCAAGAGAATTTTCCTGTTTACAAGTGAAAAAAAAAAGTACCTTGTGAAGGTGGAACTTTACTCCATCTATGACAATGGTGAGATAACTTGGCGGACCTGCATTACAAAACCTGAAACAAGATAAACAAAACAAATATTATAAAGTAAACTCGAAACAAATAAACAAATAACATAAATAAATTACCAGTCATTGCCTTCATTATTAAACCCAAAGCTTTCCCTGCAAGAGACATGGCTGATTCGTTGTCCGGAATTCAAAATATCAAGAACTTGCTATGCATTACCATGCTTGCGTGTCTTATTCCAAACTCTAATTCAAACTACAAGTCCAAGAAACAAAAGGCGGCAATATATAAGAAAGAAACCGAGTCACAATTCACAAACCGAGTCAAATTAGACCATCTTTTTGGACCATTGCTTAACACAAAAAAAAAAAGTGATAATTGTGTCTCTTTCAATGTCATTTTATGCCCCAATAAAAAGGTAATCTTTGAGTGCCACAGGACAACACATTATCATTCACCAACCATCTCACCAGATACCAATTGGTCTCATGTATCATTTAAACTATAAAATTAAAGAAAAAGAAGACAATTAAAGTAGAATGAAGAATAAACATGATTGTCGATTGGGCGGAGCTCCACCGTAGAGCTGAAACTGGAAACCCACTTCCTTCATCCCTGTTTAACCGTCTGTCATTTCACGAAAATTCCAACAGAAAAACCCTAATTGGAAGAAGATGACAAAGTGTAGATATAATACATTCGCGAATCGAAACATCTTCCACGTGAGGGTTTCAAGGGAAGCCAATGGTCACTGAAATTGAAGTCTGCATTCATGGGTATTGAAAATGACGGATGAAGGCTCTTGGATTTCAGTCTGATGTACAGGAGGGGCAGAGTTGGAACACATTTTCAAGATTGCAAAGAAAAGGCTGATTGAAATCTCTATAATGCCCCTCAAAGTGTCTTAATTGTCCTCAATATCCCTATAATACCCTTATGAAATAAGCTTTATTATCTTATACTTGTTGCTTTAAAAATTGTACTTATGTCAAAATTCCAATATGGTACATCACTCCTCCTTTATAATGTATTATAGATATTGGCAGAAACAAAGTTTTTAAATGAATTTGTTAAATTACAAAGTTACCCCTAACTAAAGAATAAAATACCAAACACCCGAAATTTCATCTTCCCCAAAAAGAAAACACTGCGACCTGCTTCCTATTTGAATATTTTTCCGGTGTTTTTTTCACCGATTTTCCTTTATTTCAATTATAATTTGCTGCTAACATTTCTTGTTATAGCAATCTCGGGTGTGACATCCGTCACCCTCGTCTTTTGTCAAATTGACAATAATAGCCCTTCAAATATTTCCATTATAGCCCTTGTAAGTTTCGTCGTTTCCAAATTTAATTTTAGAGCGAACTAAAATTTTATCATTTATATTTATGATGGATTGGGTATAAGTTTTAATCAAATACGTATCTTGAAACGTCTACGCAATGGATTTTATAAAAAAATAGTTTTATAAAGTTTTAGAAACTTTTTGGTTAAATTAACTTAGAGTCAATTCCTTTTTGAGTCCCTGAGTTATCTTGATTTTAACTAGTTGAGTCCAATATTTTCATTTTTAACATTCTAAGTGCTTGTGTTTAATTTTTGTTATGGTTTGAGTCCAATTTTCTAACGTCGTTAACCAAGTCAGTTAACTATAAGGGTATCTCAGTCATTTTACACATAGGTACAACTCTGTAATGCATAAGGTATAACGTACAAGTCTTTAATGCATAAATAAAATATAATATATAATAACACACACACTCTCTCTCTCACACACACTTTCTTCTTCACCCCTCCACCACACCATAAACCACCACCACTGCACCATAATCCACCACCACTACACCAAATCCGGATCTGAACCATAACCCACCACCCCCAAATACACACCTGCACACACTTTCTCCCCATGTACCCGCAACCCACCAAAACCACCACCACCACCGTCGTTTCCAGAGGAAAACGATGGGTATGTACCGGGTTGACTTCTGTTGACCCGTCCTTTGACCCGTCTCCTGGATACCCAGCTATCATCCAAACCCTCTACAGTCTACATCTTCACCTCTTGAGAACAATAACCACAACAGTCACCGGTAACCACCATGACCACCATCGGCAATAATCAACCATTCTCATCACTTCCGGTAACCACCACTGACCTCCATTATACAAAACACCATCACCACAGTAACCACCGCCACAGCTTCACCCGGTCACAATCATGGACCACCGGTCCCTGAGAGCACTGTACTACAAACTCTGACCATCAACCACCCCACCTCAACACCACCACAGCCTCCCATCGTAACCCCTGCCACCACCTGAACCCTAACCCCCAACCACCTCCTCGTTTTCCTCTGTTAATCGGGTATAAAAGAGGTTAAGGAGGAGGGACCATAATCGAGCTATTCCGACCGACCATTCGTCTTCTCCGGCCAACCACCGTCCCCACCTGCAACTGACCCATAATCTTTCCGGCCAACCATTCGTCTTCTCCGGCCAACCACCGTCCCCAGGCATCTCTCTCTCTCTCTATTACTCTCTCAGATCTCTCTCTCTCTCTCTCTCTCAAGATATGTGTAAATGACTGAGATATGTAATGGGTTGTTTATTAAATATATATAATAAAGTATTTTAATAATTATTTATTTTTAATGGTAGGGGTATTTTGGTCATTTCATAAATATTAACAGAAAAAATCTAACAGAGTTAGAAAATTGGACTCAAACCATAACAAAAATTAAACACAAGCACTCAGAATGTTAAAAATGAAAATGTTGGACTCAACTAGTTAAAATCAAGATAACTCAGGGACTCAAAAAGAAATTTACTCATTAACTTAACTTGGTTAAGTTTTATATAGAAAAAAATAAACCAAAACAAAATATAACTAACTTAGTTGATTGTGAGGGACAAATTGAAAATTCCTAATTAATTTCTTAGACTGATTGTAAGGAATTTGAACGGAAAGTAAGCGGAATCATCATATTATTATTTTTTTAGTAACTTGCAATTAGGAGTATTAATGCTATTCATTACCTTTAATTTTGTTTATAAATATCATTCATTATAGTAATGGAATACTACTTTTTTTTTCCAACTCTCGCAATTCCACACAAATATCACAAACCTTCATTCTTTTATTTAACCCTTGCACCTCATCGTCCATCTATATACAATCACGATTTAACCGACTAAAGATGAAAAAAAGATACTAAGTATTCTTAGCCGCCGCCGCCTTAACCGGAAAACATGGCATGACGTGAGTCACCACAATAAGTCCTTGCACTAATTAAACCCATCATTCCCTCGACTCCTCCTTGTGCTCCGACATGTTTCTTTTTCGGCAAGGTCCGACCACAAAAATCAAAACAAAACTTACCATATATACTGTCGACCTGCACGACCCATCATCTCCACCCCACATTTGACTTTCTATTTCTGATCATCCTCCGGGCGGAATCAACCGACTATGGCCTCTTTCCTTCTTATGACCAACCTCGCTACGACCATTTGGTCGTCATTAACCAAGGTAAAGTTACAAAGCCTTGCCTTCAATATGCCTTTTGTAGAACATGAATCACTATAAAAAAAAGGATGATTGAATTTGGTTTTAGAAATGCAAATCCTTAAACTTGGCGAATGAATAGACCAAATTCCACCATAGAAGATGAGTTAACAGTTTGCAACTTTGTTCTCTTTCATTGCTTCCCAGTTTTGGTGGATTAAAAAACTTGGTTTTCGAAATAGTTATATTTGACCCTAATATATTATGTTTTGATAGAATAAACTGGAGTATATTTTTTTATATATTCAAAACAGTTTCCTAAATCAAGTTAATATACTTAGGTAACTGTTTACTAAAGAACTTTATAAACAAAATGGCGTGTGTTTTATTAAAAGTTGGTTTTATGATTCTTAAAATAATAAAAGGTAATTTTCAATGTTATCTACGAAGTTATAAACATGGACTTTTAGACTTTAAGTCTACTAATATGTAACTCATAATATTCTTTTTAGCCACTACTGATATTATGGAAACGACATATGGAACACATAAATCATCATGAATACGATTTTATATAATAGAACTATGAGCCTAATTTTTTTAAAAAACCTTTTAAGTATTCGTCGCTAACAAAAAAACAATAAACTCCATTAATCATCTAGCCGAATTTAACGCCCATAAATTTTAATAATGGAAATATTGGTTCACGCATAATTCATGAATTCTCTTTGTTTACTTGCAAGTTCATCATCGCAATCACGATGAGTATATCTTTCCCCTTTTTACTATTTATTCTTTTGGGGTGATTCATGTACCATTATTATTAAACTTACGTATATTATTTACAAAGTAATGTGCTCTTTGATATGTTTTGTGTGAATTGTATGAACGATTTGTCAAAGTCATTAACCTTTGGGCCGCACATAACAATGAGTAGTACTACGAATTATATTCCTTGGTCATTGTTATGGTTTTCTTGAACGATGTGTGAACGATTATTGAACGATGTGTGAACGATTATTGAACGATGTGAGGCTTGATTTTGACCCTTTTACATATTACATATTTCAAAGCACATAAATTGCGAAACATTTTTCTATTATATGTATTCAAACAGGGTATGCTCACCAATACATTTTTGTATTGACCAAATTATTTTCGTACATGTTTCAGGTTCTTATAAGATCACTTCTAAGCTTTTGGAACTTAGGCTTAGATTGAGATTTACTATATTTAGTTTAGATTACTAGTTTTTAATTGTTGTATTTCTTTTAATGTAATAAATTATTCAATTCAATGTATCAAAATTTACATTTCTAGTCCATGAGCTATTGAACAATCGTCACTACGTGACACCTCGATGTTTCCGCCATCGGTTGGGGTGTTACAGATTGGTATCAGAGCCATGGTTATAGGGAATTAGGTTATTAGAATGCCTTTTAGCCTAGTCTATAACTAAGCTTACTTTCATGAGTCCTCTCGTGTATATTCCTCTTTATGCTTATATTTTCTTTCTAGGTATTTTTGCTATGATACTTTCTCGTTATTCTTTCGGTATTTTGCTTAGAAAAGAATACGCTCGTATTTCACAAACGAAACGATAGCACCAAGTTAGGAGTGACATCCACACCTTGGTGATTAGTTTCACTCCTCTATATGTTATTTATCTTAGGAATATGTCTTAGAGATAGGAGTGACATCCACACCTCAAAGAGTATTTCCTTCAAAAAGGAACTTAACCACTAAGTTGGGGGTGATATCCTTAACTTAGTGATTGGTTTCATTCCACAATAATTTTCAATTTTGAAATAACATCTTTGAGTTAGGAGTGAATTCCACATCTCAGGGATCTATTTCTAAACCTCGTTTTTAATCTCGCTAAAGTTTTGAAATTCACTAATATCCTCATTTACACAATACTAATTTACACCCAGTTTAGGGAAGCCTATTCACTAGATTAATACACACCCTGTATACACCTTGTGCCTTGAAACAAGTAGCCCGCTATGAGCCCAAAGGGATGCCTTAACGATCCTTATAAACAAACGATCTTTCAATGTATAAATTTCGTAAAAGTTTGACAATTAAAGGGTTTCAAGTTTACCCAGTCCTAGCGGGTAATACATAGATTTTCTCAACATTTCATAACAATTAAAAGTTTTCGACTTTTCAACCCACAACTTAAAAAAAAATGTTTTAATACAGAAAATTTTATTTTCCAAAATTCGTCAAGGCAACTTGGATCATTCACAACCTTCACGCCATTCTAAATCTTGGTCTTTTAAAACACATTGGATCTACACATACTTCATGAAATGACTTCATCTTGCATTTTATAAACTTGTATTGCATATTTTACAAGTCAAATCTAAATCTGCTTGTTTTCATATAACGTATCCAATATATGTTTTCGGGAGAAATTTGCAACTAATAATAAGCCTTATAACATTTTTCAAACTCGACTCCTCGTAAACACATATCTACGAAGATTTTTCAAATGAACCAGTTTTGAATCTAAAACACACTTCGGTTACTAAAAAGTTATCCTCATACATTACTACTATTCTTTCAACTCGCACTAATTATTAGTAGTTACTCTTACAACACTAGTTTTGAGCATTAATTTAACTCGTTTGCTTTCATTTTGTGCAAATTGTGCGATTTACTCGATTTATATTATACTATTCTTTCAATCGAAATTTTATACTATACTTATACACTTACATGAACGCATAATTGGTATGCATATTTTTTTCCTGTTTTGAGCAAAACCCTGTTATACTTTACATTATTTTGTTCATCATCATGGCCAATGAACATACTGGTTGATAACTCGAATGAGATCTAAGCCAGTGCCCACATACGAATCGGATTAGAATACTCCAACCTGAGGGGAACGGTGAAATTCTTGGAGTTTATCAATATGGGTGTTTATAGCCCAACGATGTGAATAGAAATTCACCGGTAAAAGGTGAGCCCGAAAGAGAAGGACCTCTAACCATGACATGATTGAACATTATTTCATTACAGTAGCTATTACATATTGGTTGCACACATTTGTTTATGGTATTATTTATGTTAGTGTTATGGAAAAGCATAACACCCTAGTGTAAGGTAAATCGGTGATTACGGTCCGGAACGCAATCATGGGTTTACAAGTACATGAGGGTGGTGTGTAATTCTATTTAGGCTGTTGGTAGACAATCAGTACGAGTCCAAAGTATCGGGAGTGTGGTGGGTCAACTGCGGTACACCCTATATATAAGCATAAACGATACTGCGGGAACGGACTAGGAGTCTGACCAAGAACCTACCCATTACTACCTCTTCATTAGATCATTGACTAATAGCTAGCATTTTCGATAAGAATGTTCTTGCACGAGCTTCAATTCGACCTCCTAGAGTCTTTCTCTTGACCACCCACATAGAAAACATGAACCTTGTGTACTCTTACACTACTGATTATTTGGATACTTGCTGCATAACCTAATAACATTTAGTCAGAAATCTTTCTAAAGTAGGGGAGAATGCTTCATTAGTATCTCTGCCCCTCACTAGTTACACATTCCCAAAGTGTTTCTCATTTAAACTCCCAACTTTCTAACTTTAGGTTAACTGTCAAAGATTTTAAAACTTTTACTAAGGATATTAGACCATTATTTTAAATTTTATCAAATCATAAATGATGAAATTTTTTTTACCTACTTGACTTTTACAACGCTTTTGTTTCATAGAAAACTCCACTAAAAGGAAATTTCGAGACGAAATTTTCTAAAGTAGGGGAGACTGTGACATCCGTCGCCCTCGTCTTTCGTCAAATTGACAATAATATCCCTTCAAATATTTCCATTATAGCCCTTGTAAGTTTCGTCATTTCCAAATTTAATTTTAGAGCGAACTAAAATTTTATCATTTATATTTATGATGGATCGGGTATAAGTTTTAATCAAATACGTATCTTGAAACGTCTACGCAATGGATTTTATAAAAAAAGAATTAGTTTTATAAAGTTTTAGAAACTTTTGGTTAAATTAACTTAACTTGGTTAAGTTTTATATAGAAAAAAATAAACCAAAACAAAATATAACTAACTTAGATGATTATGAGGGACAAATTGAAAATTCCTAATTAATTCCTACGACTGATTGTAAGGAATTTGAACGGAAAGTAAGCGGAATCATCATATTATTTTTTTTTTAGTAACTTGCAATTAGGAGTATTAATGCTATTCATTATCTCTAATTTTTTTTATAAATGTCATTCATTATAGTAATGGAATACTATTTTTTTTTTCGAACTCTCGCAAGTTCCACACAAATATCACAAACCTTCATTCTTTTATTTAACCATTGCACCTCATCGTCCATCTATATACAATCACACTTTAACCGACCAAAGATGAAAAAAAAGATACTAAGTATTCTTAGCCGCCGCCGCCTTAACCGGAAAAAATAGCATGACAAACCCATCATTCCCTCGACTCCTCCTTGTGCTCCGACATGTTTCTTTTTCGGCAAGGTCCGACCACAAAAATCAAAACAAAACTTACCATACTGTCGACCTGCACGACCCATCATCTCCACCCCGCATTTGACTTTCTGTTTCTGATCATCCTCCGGAAGGAATCAACCGACTATCGCCTCTTTCCTTCTTATGACCAACCTCGCTACGACCATTTGGTCGTCATTAACCAAGGTAAAGTTACAAAGCCTTGCCTTCAATATGCCTTTTGTAGAACATGAATCATTATAAAAAAAAAGGATGATTGAATTTGGTTTTAGAAATGCAAATCCATAAACTTGGCGAATGAATAGACCAAATTTCACCATAGAAGATGAGTTAACAGTTTGCAACTTTGTTCTCTTTCATTGCTTCCCAGTTTTGGTGGATAAAAAAATTGGTTTTCGAAATAGTTATATTTGACCCTAATATATTATGTTTTGATAGAATAAACTGGAGTATATTTTTTTATATATTCAAAACAGTTTCCTAAATCAAGTTAATATACTTAGGCAACTGTTTACTAAAGAACTTTATAAACAAAATGGCGTGTGTTTTATTAAAAGTTGGTTTTATGATTCTTAAAATAATAAAAGGTAATTTTCAATGTTATCTACGAAGTTATAAACATGGACTTTTAGACTTTAAGTCTACTAATATGTAACTCATAATATTCTTTTTAGCCACTACTGATATTATGGAAATGACATATGGAACACATAAATACGATTTTATATAATAGCACTATGAGCCTATTTTTTTAAAAAACCTTTTAAGTATTCGTCGCCAACAAAAAAAACAATAAACTCCATTAATCATCTAGCTGAATTTAACGCCAATAAATTTTAATGATGGAAATATAGGTTCACGCATAATTCATGAATTCTCTTTATTTACTTGCAAGTTCATCATCGCAATCACGGTGAGTATATCTTTCCCCTTTTTACTATTTACTAGCGGGAATGCCCGCGCGTTGCCGCGGGTAGTTATATTTTTATGGGGCACATTGCGTGACGGGTTTTACGTAACTAATTTTTAGCTAAATAAAAGTGAAGAAACAATATGTTATATACTTAGGTTTTTTTTGGCACACGTTACCACGGGTAGCTTCTCAATTGCAACTATATATCACATAACCATATTCTTAAAAAATTCCTACACCCTCCTTGTGCTATTTTAAAAACCCAAAACTTAAGATATTATTATATGAGATGGGTATTTAGGCACCCGAAAAGACTTTCCTTTTTATTTTTTATTACATCAATGTGCTTCTAGTTTGGATAAAAACATGTTCTGTTTTTTTATTACACATAAGGTTATACATGATTAATATTCTTTATACATGCACCAATGTACTGCTAATTACTCGACGGGAATAGAATTCGGTTTTACAATCGAGTATTTGGCTAGAATTACCAATGACCCATTACTATTCCTAGACGAGTATTCAACTATGCATATAAAGTTTCCTTCTTTTTTTTTTCAGAAAAAAAAAATTCTAGTTTAACATACACCTGGCCATTGCTGGGAAATTCTTCACTTGAGAATCAACTTGAGATAGAGCTGACTTATATTTACCCACATTTACTTCGTTTTGCAGCATCAACCATGGACTCCTTTAGTAAATCAACAATGTTGCTCATATTCTTGTTCTTCATATGCAGACACACCTAAGGATATCGATCACATATGTCATCAACCGCATCTTGGAAGTCTTTAACTGCCAGTGTTCCAGACCGGTCTATGCCATCCTTTTCAAATATAGATGAAATATCCTTAACCAATCAATCTTTCAAAGTAACCTTATTTCTTAAACTATATTGAAATAAAGAGACATACATATGTTGATGTAAAAATGAATGTACCATGACTTTGCGACATTGGTTTATTGTGGCACAATCTCCTAGTGCATATATGTTGTTCCCTTCAGCTCAAAGCCATTCATCAATGGCTTAAACACGTCGATTCGCCTATGGAGCACATAACACACATAACATGTAATAATTAATGCCACTCTACGAAAATAATATGTTAACTCACCCCACACACAAGAGACGGTACCTACCCAATTCCCTAGTAAACTACTTCACAACCGGGCGAGTGGCAATGCATGTTGACCATACCACCATCGCATAGGGTATAGTTGAGATTTTTCCAGTTTTGATCTCTTTTGTTGAAAATGTTACTTGCCAACAAATCTATACATGGAACCAGCTGGAAGCTCTCAAAACTAAGTCTTAGTCAAAGAAGTTAAAATTACCATGCCATATAATTAGGTTTGATGCTTCTGTAACTTGGGATGTAAGTGCTTTTACCTATACCTGGAAATTTCAACCCATTTACCTATAAATGATTTGAATCGAGAGATATTCAATCTTTGACAGGTCAAATGGGATTAGCTAAAAATCTTTTAGACAAAATGGTTACGAAAAAGATGAATAATACCTCCCATAGCTCAAATCCTGGAATAACACATTTCTTTAAAAAGTAGAGTGGGCTTAAATTATTATATAATTTTTATTATATAACACGGATTTATATAATAGATAAATGAACATACAAAAATGTATATAATATAAATTATGAAAAAAATTACATAAGTTAAGTAATTTCATTACACACAAACCCATGGGTTGACACGTGCAAGAGCCGGTTAATTTTAATTTTTATTTGAACCTTTTACATATTAATACTCAAAATTAATGTTTACAACTAAAGATACAAATGTATACAAAATAATTGCATTTAAACTAAAATAGAAAGCTAAGCTAAGCTAATCGAATTTACGTTTTATGTATTACATTTTGCATAAAAGATAATCGCTTAATTATAATATATATCAAATGATAGTCCATATTTGCTTACCTTTGTACCAATATCTACAAGCTGCCCATCAAGGTGTGTAATGCTCTTCTCAAAGCCAGTAAGAGCTTTTACCTATCAAAGATACAAGAAGCTCGTTAGTTAATGTTTGTTACCATAAAAAAAAACACAACAGCAAACTAATAATATTAAAATAAAAGTTGCCCCACATGTGGTGAAAATTATTTAAAGGTTATTGCCAGTGTCGAACCTTACCTCCCATAGCTCAAATCCTGGAATAACACATTTCTTTAAAAAGTAGAGTGGGCTTAAATTATTATATAATTTTTATTATATAACACGGATTTATATAATAGATAAATGAACATACAAAAATGTATATAATATAAATTATGAAAAAATTACATAAGTTAAGTAATTTCATTACACACAAACCCATGGGTTGACACGTGCAAGAGCCGGTTAATTTTAATTTTTATTTGAACCTTTTACATATTAATACTCAAAATTAATGTTTACAACTAAAGATACAAATGTATACAAAATAATTGCATTTAAACTAAAATAGAAAGCTAAGCTAAGCTAATCGAATTTACGTTTTATGTATTACATTTTGCATAAAAGATAATCGCTTAATTATAATATATATCAAATGATAGTCCATATTTGCTTACCTTTGTACCAATATCTACAAGCTGCCCATCAAGGTGTGTAATGCTCTTCTCAAAGCCAGTAAGAGCTTTTACCTATCAAAGATACAAGAAGCTCGTTAGTTAATGTTTGTTACCATAAAAAAAAAACACAACAGCAAACTAATAATATTAAAATAAAAGTTGCCCCACATGTGGTGAAAATTATTTAAAGGTTATTGCCAGTGTCGAACCTTACCTCCCATAGCTCAAATCCTGGAATAACACATTTCTTTAAAAAGTAGAGTGGGCTTAAATTATTATATAATTTTTATTATATAACACGGATTTATATAATAGATAAATGAACATACAAAAATGTATATAATATAAATTATGAAAAAATTACATAAGTTAAGTAATTTCATTACACACAAACCCATGGGTTGACACGTGCAAGAGCCGGTTAATTTTAATTTTTATTTGAACCTTTTACATATTAATACTCAAAATTAATGTTTACAACTAAAGATACAAATGTATACAAAATAATTGCATTTAAACTAAAATAGAAAGCTAAGCTAAGCTAATCAAATTTACGTTTTATGTATTACATTTTGCATAAAAGATAATCGCTTAATTATAATATATATCAAATGATAGTCCATATTTGCTTACCTTTGTACCAATATCTACAAGCTGCCCATCAAGGTGTGTAATGCTCTTCTCAAAGCCAGTAAGAGCTTTTACCTATCAAAGATACAAGAAGCTCGTTAGTTAATGTTTGTTACCATAAAAAAAACACAACATAAAACTAATAATATTAAAATAAAAGTTGCCCCACATGTGGTGAAAATTATTTAAAGGTTATTGCCAGTGTCGAACCTTTATTTTTTGGTGTTTTTTTTTTGGGAGGGGGGGTGCATTAACCGAGTTCTATAATAAGGAAAGGAAACAAAAAGCATAACAAAATCAGTATATTTCAAATAAAAAGGGATTAACAGAGACTGTAGATAACAGATGCAGACAAACTTACGGAGTGTAGATGCACTTGACCTTCCTCCATTGTTTTCAGCAAAAACGATTTTTCATTATGCTAGAAATAAATATAAAATAAAAAATATATTAAATATTAAATAAATAACTAAATACATGAAGGAATATGTAATATGATATTAAACTAACTATACATACCACAACAGAGCAAATTCCAGGATACATGCCATAGTAGATAACTGCCCGAAGGAGATTTTCATCTTAACTTCACATGTTGTAAATAGTTATATTGCCGTCTATAAGACCGGTATCTTTAAGTTGTGATTGAAATTCCTGACGTAGAGAATAAGTGGTTTTTTATAGACTGTGCAGAAAGAAAATTTTTCCAACAATATTCATATCCGATGAGTTCATATTCCGCTACTTTCCAACCCTCATACGCCTTCACAAGGGCAATATGGTCGCTATGATTACGGAAAAATTGTGGTTTGGCTGCCTCTGCCAACTGTAAAATAAAATAAAGAACAATATACTTTTCTCATAACATCTGACTTACATCCTTCTTGTCTAGAGGTGCCAAAAAAAAGGATCTTTAACATAAAGTACAGTGGGATTAAGTTTTAATGGTATGGTTGTACTGATAATAATAGTGACCCAGCCTTCAAAGTTCCAGATTCAACATTTATTATTACTCAACCTTTTTTCATAAAACACTGCCTCCTGTAAAAGGAAAAGGTTTATAGTGGGAAAGTGTAACAATCTAAAAAGCAATGGACAAAAAATTTAGGGAAAAGGTAAATCGAAAAGATAAAAAATCACACAAAGTCTGTTTAGATTGGCATAATATCCTATATTTATGGCAGTTTCTATTTGCTTACTTTTGAATGGGGCCATTTGGGTTTGTGAAATTGTTAAAATATTGCATGTACTTGACCATTTGAAGAAGCAATACAGCTCCATCAGATAACTCTGTAACTTCAAGGCCCTCACAATCCAGGACTACAAAAATAATTTCCAAATGTCTAAACACAATCAAAGTGACGAAATCATAATTTACACAACAAACCCCTGATTTAAACTAACACCACCACAAATTGAGTAAGCAGAAACACAAAGTAAATCAATAAAAAACGAATAATAAAGTTGAATAAGCATAAATTATTTTATAATTTTACCTTGAATAAGCAAACATGTAATATTTAGAACCCTACCCCTTTTTGGCTGATTAAATGGGTAATTGGTTTGTAATTCAATTTTCTAAAACCTAACCTGAGATCAACATAACCGTAACTGAGACCACGAACATTTGCCTCAAATAACCGGAGATCGAATGAGTTCCATTGCGGAGACCTCAAGGGTAATAAAAAAGGACTGAATCATATAAACATGCAGAGGGTTACGAATTAAAGGATTAATTGATGGCTAACTGTTGTTGTGTGATTATGAGGGATTGAATGGGGTTAATAATTGGAGTGTTTGGGTTACGTGTGTAACTGTTGGGAAAGGAATCAGGTTTAGAGCAAAGTGGATTAAAGGGCATTAAGGGAACAATATTATACTTTCAACTAAAATCTGAATAGAAATTTACTATTATACCCTTCTAAGTGTCTTAATGTTCCACAAAGTTCCAATTATACCCTTATTATGTAAGCATAAATCACTTGTACATGGTGCTTCTTAAGTTGTATAGAAGTGAAAATGACCATGTTGGCCATCACTCCTCCTTTATAATGTATTATAGATTATAGATTCTTTTGGGGTGATTCATGTACCATTATTATTAAACTTACGTATATTATTTACAAAGCAATGTGCTCTTTGATATGTTTTGTGTGAATTGTATGAACGATTTGTCAAAGTTATTAACCTTTGGGCCGCACCTAACAATGAGTAGTACTACGAATTATATTCCTTGGTCATTGTTATGGTTTTCTTGAACGATGTGTGAACGATTATTGAACGATGTGTGAACGATTATTGAACGATGTGAGGCTTGATTTTGACCCTTTTACATATTACATATTTCAAAGCACATAAATTGCGAAACATTTTTCTATTATATGTATTCAATTAGGGTATGCTCACCATTACATTTTTGTATTGACCAAATTATTTTCGTACATGTTTCAGGTTCTTATGAGACCACTTCTAAGCTTTTGGAACTTAGGCTTAGATTGAGATTTACTATATTTAGTTTAAATTACTAGTTTTTAATTGTTGTATTTCTTTTAATGTAATAAATTATTCAATTCAATGTATCAAAATTTACATTTCTAGTCCATGAGCTATTGAACAATCGTCACTACGTGACACCTCGACGTTTCCGCCATCGGTTGGGGTGTTACAGGGGGGGGGGGGGGTTGTCAAAATTCTGCACATTCGTATAACACTAAGAATTTTTTTTTTTACGATGGCTCCCTTGGTTAAGTTGTTGTAGGTCTGCCCCTATGTAGGTATACACCCCAAATTCTTGTCATTTGCCCACACATCCATGTCCCATGTCGAATTATGCATCCACCGCTTTCAAATTATATTTTTCCGGGCATCACTCTACAAGATTTAATCAAATGATGAGTATTTGTTGACAATATTATAGTTACATTACATCAAACTAATTGCACACATCTGGATCACAACGCGTAGCATGAGATCTCTAGAGGGTCTGGAAGTACCAGATTACTACTCATGTTACAACTAGAATCGTTTGTAGTCCCAAAGCCAAGTAGGTAACCATTCTATTGGACTTTGACATTCTTTTCCCACGGGTGTGGGACACCAACATGCATCAAAAGTCCAGACGGTGTGAGCATATTTTTAACTGTGTAAATGAGTGTTCCTCTTGAGGTTTAGCAAAACAGTAACAAATTTTTCAGTTTATGAAAAACAAATTCTATAGCATAACACACCAAGTGCAATACTAAGTCACATATATACACAATTAGATAAAGTTCCATATATGAAAACATACAAGTCCACACAAAGTAACATGCTACGTGACATTAAGTCACTTATATGCACATGAGATATACCAAGGCTTTGCCAAGTTACAGCACAATTAAATTTCCATACACAAAACATATAAATTCAATATGCAAGTCCCATCAAAGTCACACTAAGTCACATGTAAACACATACCCCCACCGTAGATAAATCATTAAGTGCCATTTCATGTTACTATTATAATAGCACTAAGTTATTTGTTATCAACACTTTGGTTCTCACGTTTTTTTTATAGACAGTAAGGTTTGTATTTGATCTTACACTATAACACTCACCAAGTGCAATAACAAGTTGCATATTTGCACAAGAAACACAAGAATTTATATAATCTAATTACAATCCATACATTTATCATCTTGGTCAATAGTAACTCAGCCAAGTAGTTTTTTTACACTTAGGACAAAATGAAGAGTGCTATAGACCGATTCGAAATAATCATTCTCCAAAAAGATAAGGCCAATTAGAGATAGCAAGTCTCCCAAATATATTATATGAAAAACAAAAAAAATTTGTTTAAATAGAGTCAATGTATGCTAATAAATGAAAGGGAGTGGTCTATAAGGGAAACTACTAAGCACCATGCAAAACAATAACAAAATGGAAAACCAGGAACTAAATATATAAATGAAAAGATGGGTTAACTAAAAGTAAACACTAAGGTAGTGGTGGAGTGGTTAGGGAAAGACTTGGTGTTCCTTGTGATTAAGGTTTAATTATCACTTTTCCTATTATTTTTTGCGGCATCCAGGTGAAAATTAAGCGAATACGGGTTGCGTCGGTTGGATTTGGATGGGAGGCGAGGTTTTGCCGATTATTCCACGGTCATGCCTTTGGGTAGGTGGAGGCAAGGTTTCTGCGTATCTGGGTGAGCCAAGAGGTTGGTGGCAGTCGAGTAGTCAACCGTGGCCACAACACTCGGTGTCACGGTGGTTGGTGCGTCATTCTTTGTCGTTAAAAAAAACCAAAAATAAAAGTGTGGGGATGTGGAGATCTTGATTGGGTGGGTCATGGGTCCACTTGTTATGGTCGATGTCACACCATCAAATTCCACTGCGAGGTTAATATCGTGAGGCGCGTGACACACCAGGATCCCCATAGCCATAAGTCATATGAATGACTCTAAATGCCTAAACCATTTAGTCCGTTTGTAAAAATATAGTTTAACGTTTTAGTTCAAAAGTTTTAAGGAATGCGGAAGCGTAAATAAAACATTAACAGTTCAAAACCATGCGCAAAATAACACGCCCATGACCAATGTAAATGTAAGCAAAACAATAGTTTAATAATATTTAATGCCCACGACACAATGATGCATGTCCTAGAGTGCTCCGTACCTAGCGACCTGCAAAAGCATGGTAGCGTGTGTCAACATAAAGTTGGTGAGTTCACAAAGTAAGGTAAGTAAAAGTTGAAGTTTCCAAAACCAATAACCAACCACCAGTTTCAACGCATGCCAGGGGTAGCGAACCCTCTCAATGTAACTAAACAGGCAGTACCGAGAACATACAGAAGTTTATTTTTGCCTTAGCACTAGTGACTATCGTACTAGTAAAAAGTGGTCAAAAGTTCATGCCCGTGACACAAGTACATCAAGCATGAGGCTGCTGCACAACCTAATAGCGCTATCAACTAATACCCCATTCGCTTTCAGCAATTAACTCAGTAAAAAGTAAGGTCTTTAAAGTGATAGAGTTTCCCATTAGTACAAAGGACAAAAGTTGCAAAACTGATAAACCCGATTCACACAAGGAATCAACGTATCTCAAAACCCGGGATAAAATAGTAGTCCCAAATCCGGACTAAAAGTTAAGTAATTCGAAAACCCGGAATTAAGTTGTCTCAAAACCCGAGACGCGTGCTTTTGAGAAAAGAGTAGTGAAACTCACCTTAGGTTGCAAATCCTAAAATACAAATCCATAAGTAATAGGAACTCGATACCGACTCCATGTTATACATGTCACTACGTGACTCCATGTGCATACACAAGACACAACAAGAATTGTTTGTCTAAGGTATCCAATGATGTGAAAATGTTTTAGTGACACCTAACGTAACTACAAGCACAAGTAACCCTACGAACCCGTTGGTGAATATTATGATTACATATCATCATACACTCCATATATGATCCATACAAGTTTACACATAAGTTCATGTCACAAATAAGTCAACTAGACCTCAAATAAGCACTTATGCATAAATGTCATAATCTGCGTTTTCGGGGCAGATTATGCGCTGTCTAAACGAATTTTTGAAAAAAATACTTATACAATATATTAGACACTCAAAATTTTACTTCACATCCATGTATATTTAGTTGATGTGACACTATTTGTTTTTCGTGACCAAACTATGTTGAAAAATTGTTTGTTACAGCTAGGTTCAGAAAATGTTTTATTTGTCACAGTTTGCGAGAAAATTTTTTAAAAGTTATAAATTCATCCAAACAGGATGAATCTACTTGGAAAAGTCCCGAATCCCATGTATCTATCCATTGTCCAAAATTAGTGACCTAAATATTTGAAAATCTCGAGTTATGGCCGTTTAAAGTTAACTCAATTTACAAGTCTGAAAATCAGTGTTGACCTTTGTTTGTATAAAATTCCAAAAACATATCAAACGATATCCAAATCATACAAGCTTGCACATTCTGAAAATCTAAGACCATAAGATTCATGCTAGAACCAAGTAATCATCCAAACAAACAATTTAAAATCATGTTACTTCTCCTACAAATTACCTCATACATTCTGTCCACTTTTAAAACTTATTAAAACTCAATACTAGTAACCCTAGATTCGAAATATCACCTAAACATACATCATCATAAATACTTAGTATGACATGTTCTCACAACACATATCAGATCTTACATGCAAGTTATAGCATTAATATTATCATCTACAAACCCTAGATTAACCAATAATCACATACATGCGAGATTCATGCAAAGCTCATCATAATAACACAAGAACACCTTGTTTAACATGTTAATTCTTTATAAAACTCATTTTTTAATTATAAAGGTTCACATCAGATCTGGACAAACTTGTATTGTTGTTTTAAAACATAATGAAAGTGATTAAAGCATGTTTAGGATCAAGATTATACCTAGTGCTCTTCAACCAAGCAAACCGAACACCTTCAAGCTTCCCGAATGATGTTCTTGAGCCAAAGCAGGTGTATGAATGTTAATATTTTTGTATGTGGGGTTTATGGACGTATTAGGATTGTTGTGATGGTAAAAAGTGGGTTAAAACATGTTTAAATATGTGATTAACTGACTTGGCTTGTCAGACACGACCCCGTGGACTGCGGAGGAGAAGCCTTCTTCTTCGCGCTACGCGGTGCGCCTGATTTAATGGAAAACAATTTTAATAATCCTCGCGGACCGCTAAGGATTATCTTATCCCTCCACGCTACGCGGGAGATGTTTATTTTTCGTATTTTTATTTTCTTTTCATTTTTAATATTATAAACTTATTAATAACAATTTATTATTATTATTAATAAACTAATATGCATCCAAGATGTTTACGTTCCAATTTCGGGTCCCGTTCCGTCCCATCCCAGTTACCGTCCCGTTAACGTTTAATCACGTAAATTCACATAATCACGTAATAGCAGATAATTTCAAACATATCAAACACAATAGTTGTATTTCACCAAGTCACCAACGTTCGGGGTTCAACACTCGTGTATGTAGTCCGGTAATTCCCCAAATAACCGTTCTATGCAGTTATTAACCTACAACTATGTAATGTGTGAATCACCTAACTAACCCTAGTTAAGTAAAATGCTACAAAGGTAAGTACAAGTTAACTAGAGTTCCTTTAACCTGAAAATGTGAGGTATCACATCATCCCCAAGTTGAAAAGAATTTTGTCCCGAAATTCAGCAAGTAAACCATGAAGCAAGTGCAAAAATGTGTGTAAAGTTACCAGATGTCACATCATCCCCAAGTTGAAAGGAAATTCGACCTGAAATTCTATTTAATTTTTTCGCTTCAGGTTTAGAGTTGGGCCTGTGTATAGGTTCAGGTTATGTAAATAGGTGTGGGTATTTAAGCTGCATTTGATCCCTGCGTTCCCACGTGTATCCCGGTCCTCGAAGGGAATCCCAATGTATCATAACAATAGGTATCGTGCTCTGCCTAAGTTTCTTAACGCCTTGTTTAAGAATTGCCACTGGTTATTCCACGAACCGTAATCGTTCTCCACCGGGATTTCCTCCAGGGAAATCACAAATGTCTCATTAGCCAGACATTTCTTAAGATTAGATACGTGAAACACGTTGTGTACTACACTGAGTTCAGCAGGTAAATTCAACCTGTAAGCTACCGAACCAATTCTTCCCACAATCTCGAAAGGTCCAACATATCACAAGATTAACTTGCCACATTTCCCAAAACGAACCACGCCTTTCCTAGGCGACACTTTCATAAGTACCTTGTCAACAACCTGGAACTCCAAAGGTTTCCTACGCTATCAGCGTAGCTTTTCTGCCGATCACGAGCAACGGCCATACGGTTCCTGATTTGCACGATTTTCTCTGATGTTTCGTGTACGAGTCAGGACCTGTCAGCTGGCTATCCCTGGCTTCAGTCCAGCATAGGGGATATCTACATTTGCGTCCATACAACGCCTCAAAAGGTGAACACTGAATAGAAGTTTGATAACTGTTATTATATAATTCCACCACATGCAAGTGCTTCTCCCAACAATTGCCAAAATCTACCACACAAGCCCGTGGATCTTCCAATGTCTGTATAGTGCGCTCACTCTGTCCATCCGTCTGAGGGTGATAAGTTGTGCTCATATCTAAGCAAGTTCCCAAAGAATCGTGGAGAGTGGTCCAAAAACGGGAAGTAAACCACGCATCGCGATCAGATATAATCAAAGTAAGCACCCCATGCCTAGAAACAATTTCATTAATGTAAATAGCAGCCACACGATCTAACTTATCCGTCTCCTTAATTGCCAAGAAATGTGCGGATTTGGTCAAACGATCAACAACGACCTAAATGGTGTCACACCTACTGGGTGTTTTAGGAAGTTTCGTAATAAAGTCCATTGAAATCCTATCCCACTTCCACATGGGGATTTCTAGTTGCTGAAGCATGCCCGAAGGTTTTTGATATTCAATCTTAACCTTGGCACAGGTCAAGCACTTACTAACATAAGTTGCTATTTTAGCTTTCATGTTTGGCCAGCAGTAGAGTGATTTGAGATATTGGTACATCTTATTAGAACCAAGATATACCGAGTAACGGGAAGTGTAAGCTTCATCGAGCATAAATTGTCTGAGATCCTTAAAAATGGAATCCAGACTCGGTTCATAATGTATTGAAGCCCATCCGAATCTTAGTAGCAAGATTAGAATGGATAGTGAGCTGCAAAGCTCGAACCCGCTTAGATTTTGACTCTTTACGACTGAGGGCATCCGCTACCACGTTAGCGTTACCTGGATGATATTTAATGGCACAATCGTAATCGTTTAAGAGCACAATGTAACGTTACGTATTTTTTTCATTGTATTTATTTTGTAATTCGTATTTTAATTACAATCTTTGTAAATCCAATTCTTTGACCATAGTGGGAAATCGTATTTTATATCAATTTTGTTTAATCATACTTGCACTATATATAATCAACCACAAATATGCATTTTTATACCACACCGAACGATACTTTAAGTCTATAATCACTTCGGAATGTGATCATACGTTTTTAATCGTAATACATACTTGCATACACTTATTCATAATTATGAGTTTTTAACATAAAATAATAAGTAGATCAAACTCTAGGGGTTATATTGAAAATACTAATTAAATTAACTGCCAACCACCTCCTAACTCTCAACCACCTTCTTTGTCACCCTAACCCTCACCCCACTTATAAAGACCCCTTCTCCTCAACTCCTAACACCCTCGTTACCCCCAATCTTCTCCAAAATCATTAGTTCTTTCAAGAAATTCCAAGTGTTGACAACCCACTTTTAAGTGAGTTTTCTCCTCTTAGCTCCAACTTTATTCGTCCATATTCACCTCTTCTCTTCTTCTAACCTCTTGGAAAACCCTCTAGGACCTTACCCTTTGTTTGCCAAGGTAAATATCATGGGTAGGCCACCACTTTGAGATCCCAAAGGTGGTTTGTTGTCAATGTTTTTATGCACTAAGAGTTTAGTTTGTAGAAGATACCAACCAAGTTCACCAACAACTCAATGTTGGAAGGACTTGAGTTATGGTAATGGTTGACAAAGGAGGACCAAGGTTCATCCAAAACAAGTCACCATACTCTACTTCAAACACTTAGTTAAATATATGTAAATAATATCATACTTTCATCATCTTCTTTCTAAATATTATATACTAGTAAACCCAAAAGGTTTGTGGATACATCCCTACCTTTCCCCTCTCTTGACCCACCTTGTAACTCGGAATTACTTCCACACAAGAATGGAAAAATCCTAAGTCCAAGACTCATGCTTAAACTCATAAGCAAAGTAGTCAAGACATGAAATACTCTAAGTCAGATTCACATTCCTAATCTAACTTTAATCATCCAAATAACCTCTATGGTGGTTTTGTACTTTGGTTTTAACCTCCTAACAATCTTGACCATCCGAATCACCACTTTGGTGATTTGTGCTTTGGTCCGCCATTGGCGATGCATGACATTCTTGGCACTAGAACTATTTCCTCTAAAACTAAACACTCCGTTATTCCTAATAGGATAATCGAAGCTCTACCAAATCCTCCCAAGACTCTCATTCGTAAACTTATCAAACTCACCCAAATATGAGTTCATACTTGTCCCTTTTTCTGTTTTATCACTATTTGGGACTCAACATGTATTCTATCAAAAATCACACTAAAATCACTCTATGAATCCTTTAAGCACATACACTCAATCTGTAACATTCACATTTTTTTTCATAATGTAAATGTAACTTTAGGGACCTAAAGTGACGATGAACCAAAATTTAAATATCGGGTAAACCATAATTTTACGTACATTTGGAGTAAAGTCTTATTACCCCAATTATTATTTTGTCATTAAAATACTAACAATATATATGAATAAAAAATATTTGATAATCTACTTACGGTTTGAATAAGGTCATATGAACATTTTTTTTCATGACATTAAACTTTTTATATTAACATATAAAACGGATTCAGCGATGTGTCGGTTATAGAAAGTTTAGAAAGTATCTCATATGATTTGGAAAATGAATTCAATAAAGAATTTTCATCAAATATTGTAATTACAATGATTATGATTCCTATTTTATTCAATATTAGAAAGCAATCAATACGTTATAAATAATAGACTTCAATATATTATGCTAAAGCCATAAATAAATTAAACCCTTTAATTATTGCATTAAGTTTTGGTCAATTGGGGTAATAGCACATAATTTCAAACATATCAAACACAATAGTTGTATTTCACCAATTTACCAATGTTCGGGGTTCAACACTCGTGTATGTAGTCCGGTAATTCCCCGAATTACCGTTATATGCAGTTATTAACCTGTAAACGTGTAACGTGTGACTCACTTAACTAACCCTAGTTAAGTAAAATGCTACAAATGTAAGTACAAGTTAACTAGAATTCAGTTAAAGTATGAACCTAAAAATGCAGGGTATCACAGTCAATAGTCTGTATTAATACTCGTGCCTTCAAAATGACCTTGTCCTCAAGGACGACATGAATACACCAAGATTCCGCCCTCGATTCTTCTAGCGACGTTTGATTCATCATGCAATGCTGATTTGTAGTGCATGGACGAAGTTATTAGAGCTGATTACCCCTAATAGTGCAAACGGGTTTTGTGACGGTGCAAGGGTCGGTCGTGGAGCAAACGATTCAGGAGATTTTGTCAATTATGGTGGTGGGACAGTTGATTCATCATGCAATGGTTTCGATAAGGGTGGCTTTGGTGTTGGTGTTTTTGTGTGACGGTGTTAGTGTTTGTAGTGGTGTTGGTTGTGGTGAATGCTAGGGAGTGGTAGTTTGGTATAGTGGTTTGGTGGTAGTTTAATCGGAAATTGGGAGTCGTTTTGTGATTGTGTAGATGTTGGATCAATTTGCTCTTTGTTTAAGTAAGAACTTGCTATCTTTGACACTTAAGTGTTTAGCAAGCTCTTGTATATCAGATTATAAGCACAGCGGAATGTAAAAGTTAAAGCAACACTTTTTATACTTAAGAGGAGTTATTACTCCCCCTTGATGATTGAAACTAATAATGACAAGTATTTATTATGAATCTAAGCAGTAAATGAGAATTAGATACTTAGACAGATTCACAATAAATACTGAAATGGAATAGAACAGTGAAAGTGTTTGAAGGATTTTTCTATTAAAATCAATGTCTAAAATAGAAGGTTGAAGCCTCCTATTTATAGACGTTTACATACATGTATCTTGCTAATAAAGCAAGCACAAAAACATCAGAAACAAGTTGCACAAGTTGCAACATTGAAACTAACAATTACAGCTAAAAGTAATAATAAACAATAAACTACTGATACAAAAAGGCGGTGGAAAATATCTGATGCTAAGTGCTGATGAATGACAAACTACTGATGAGTAGTTTGTCTTCAGTACTTCTGAAGTGAACTTGTCTGGTTTGGACTTCAGAACTTCTGATGAAGTTTCTTCTTCAGCACTTCTCATATCTTCTCTTCAGCAGTTTCTTGTCTTCTCTTCAGTACTTCTATACTTAGCCAAAATGACAGAAGTGAATTAGACTAAGGTTTCCAAAAGTGGTTTCACCAATCCTCTTTGTCCTAACAATCTCCCCCTGGATTGATGAAGCCAAAACCTTACTAATTCCTTATGATTTTCTTCTGTCTTGAACAATCTTCCATATTTCTTTGAACATGGTGTTCTTGAGCTGGTTTAACTGTCCATCAGATAGAGATCCTCTCTGTGGTTCCAGATGTTGAATTGTGAGCAGGTCTTGTGTTGACAGTTTCTTTAGATCACTGATCTTCTTGTAAGCCCTGCTTGAAAGGTCTCTTCTTGTCAATAATACTGAGTTGTTATCAGTAAGTGACCATCTGATGATAGGTACCTTTGACTTGTTAAAGTCAGAGGTATAGGGAACCAGACTTGTCCCTTGGGTTGATGATCCTGAGTGTTGGATGCTTTCTGTTTCAGTTAACCTCAGGTGGGAGTCTCTTCCTTGTTGTTGTTGTTGCATATCAGGCATCTGAATAGTTGGGAGATGGTGTTCAGTCACTACCTTGGTATGCATCTTTTCTTTGATAGTCTTTTGGATTTGGTAGGCAAAAGTGGAAGGATCCCTGAATTGTGTTAACAGAGGTTTCTCCTCAATGTCAAAATCTGAATGAACTACTGAACTTCCTTCAAGTAGTACCATTTTGAAATCAGTTTTGACATTGTCCTCTGCTTTCTTTCTTTGAGTAGCAGGCCTTCTTGTTGATATACCAGAAGTTCTAACTACTGATCTTGAAGGATCAGCAGTTTGAAATTTCTCTGGATTTGCAGCCTTGGCAGCCTTGTATTTTCGATAAGTATCCATTAGTCTTTCTTCTTTCCATCTGGATACTGAGGCTTTTGAACCATAGCCATCTGCTACTAATTCATCTATCATCTGGGCTCTCTTGGCCTTTCCTTCTTTACTTGTGGCCAGTTTGTCTGCAAGCAGTTGTGCCCTTCTTGTCAGCTCTTGCATAGAGAGTCCCTTGAGTGTGTAGGCTTTAGTCTTGCTGTTCTTGGTGATGTAAGACATCAGTTGTTGTCTTTTGTCTTCTTCAGCAACATAGTCAATTTCAGCCTGTCTTTCCAGTTCAGCTTGATAAGCCTGGAGCTTCTCTTCAAACTCTAAATCATCCCTTTGTTCCAGACTTTTCCAAATCTGGTCTTCCTTGGCTTTTTGTTGAACTGCCTTTAACCTCTGCTCAAGAAGTTCAGTTGATTGAGAGATTGGAGCAGGGGTTAGGACAGTCATGGTAGTGGTTGTTGTAGGCCTTGGAGGAGCAGAAGTTGGTTTGATTTGTTCAGTGGGTCTGGAAGGTTCAGTTTGTTGAGGTTTGGAAGTGTTAACCTCTGCTGGGTTGACAACTGCTGATGGTTTGTCAACTACTGAAGGATTGTCTTCAGTATCTTCTGAGTCATCAGTACTTTGACCATCAGAGGTTTCTTTATTATGCCTTAGGGATTCTTCAGAGGTTTGGGTCTCATCTTCTTTTTCTGTGGCTTCAATTTCTTCTACTGAGACACCAAACTGTTTGGCCAGTTTTTCTTTTCTGGCTTGATCCTTTTGATCTCTTTCAAGGATGGCCACTCTTGCCCTTATCCTGGCTTGGAATGACTCCTTAGGTTCCCTGATTTTCTCCCCCTTTTTGGATTCATCAAGTTTAAGTTTAGAGGTTGAGGGTTGGGAGAATTGACCTTGAAGATGAGCAATCTGTTTGCTGTTGAATTCAATCTTGTTGGACAGATCATTCATCTTTGTCTTGATCACTCCAAATTGGTTTTTGATTGACAGCTCCAAGTTAGCTGTGTATGTTTGGAAGTGATTCTTGATGAGAGTGTTCATCATGTGGTACAGGGGACCCTCTGGGCTGCATAGCTGGTTCATGTCTATGCTTGTTTGCCCAGGGAATTGGGTAGGCATTTGATGTGAAGGGTGTGTTTTTGGGAGATCCTCATGCTGTACAGAGGATGCCACTCTAGGGGTTTTAGGGATTGAGTGGACTTTAACCTGTGCAGGGGTGACTAGCTTCTTGAGCTTGGATACCCCTGAAACAGAACCTTCATAAAGTGCCGTCAATTCAGTAGTTTTTGTTTTTGAAACATCATCCAAATTAATGGAATCATCTGAATCCCTGATGTTGTCCTCATTGAGGATTGTCTCAGTTAAATCATGAGCTGAGCCCAACTCAGTTCTCTCATGAACCTCTTGTTCTTGGTTCTGAGGATTTCCTACTTCAGGCATTAAGCCTTCATCAGTAGTTGCCACATCTGAGGTCTTAGCTATATTACTTCTATCCTCAGATCCACCACTGGGTGGTAACTGAGTAGTAGCAGCCTCAGATGCCCCAAGAGTCTCTAAGATTGGGCTTAAAGACTCTGGTCCACCCTCATCTCTTGGGTTAGGGCTAGTGATGTCCACATCCATGTCTGATGCTGTGGTTATGTCCCCTGTTTGTTGTGGTTGTAGGGGACTGACATAATCAGATGGGACTTTCTCTTTTAGCCCAGAGAGAAGTTTGGCAATCTCTATTGCCTCTGGTTCATAAATTTGAGGGGTTGGTTCAGTAGTTTGGGCAATAGGTGAAATAGGTTGGTCAGCAGTTTCAAAAGAAGTGTGAGTTGCAATAGTTTTTCTAAGTCTTTTTCTTTTGAATAAGATTGTTATGGGTGCTCTTGGTGGGGTTTGAGATGGATGAGACTGAGAGGGTGTTTCAGTCTCACCTATTTGAAGAGCAGACTGCTCATGAGCATGTTCAGGCATCTCAACTTCCTGAACAACTTTTCTTTTGGGTTGGTGGGTTTTTGTTTTTGTTGGCTTGGGCTTTTTGGCTTTTGGTGGTGTGAGTTTGGAAGATGTGGGCTTCAGGGGGACTTGTTGTTGTTCTCCCTGATCATCTTCTGGCCAGGTAGCCGGTTTGTTATGCCTAGAGTATGCTTGTGAGGTTAATGGATTTAAAGTTGAAACTTTTCCCACAAGCACCTCATTACCCAGTTCCCCTATTATGCATTGCATAATGAACCTTGGGTATAACAAAAAGTTTTTCTTGGTATTATTATGATGTAACACCAACTCATTGAAAAATAATTTTGATGCCCTGAATTTGGTTTCATTCACTATGGAATGAAATATTGGTTGAAAAGTGGAGGGCATCTGGTCATAAGACCCTGTTTTTGGACTCAAACACATAATAATATAATGAAACAAAAGCTTGTATTTTGGTTCAAAATATTTTTTGAAGATAGTAGCATGGGAGAGAGTACCTTGATAACCACACTCTGTCATGGTTAAGTGAATATCAGAATTAGCAACTTGATCAGGGGCAGCTACATCATCCAGGCCCAGTCTTGTTGCTAGTGTGGCCGGTGTGATGGTCAATGGTTTCCCTTTTATTCTTGAGTTGAGGGAAATAACTTCATCATCAGCCGTCACCGTCTCAGCATTTGCCCAGAACTCATTTAGAGTTTCAGTATGAATTGGTGGGTTTATTGTGAGAGCAGTAAAATATTGGGATTTTACGACAAGATCAATGATCTCATCGTATTGGGACCAGCCTTCTTGTTTTTCAAGAAAGGCTCTTTGATTGTGTCCCTGTTTTAGAACGAGAGCCATGTGGTTGTGTTTTGATCGAACAGTTTATTTGCAGGTTTAGGTTATTTGAGAGAGTTTTTGAGAGAGAAAGAGGGATATTTTTTGAGTTTGAAAGGATAAGTGTTGAAAAAAGATATTTATCAGAAGTTTTTAACCGCTTGAATCTTCTTTATTAGAAGTTTTTAAACCGCCTTGGTTAAAAATCTCTTTATCAGAGGTTTTTAACCGACTAGGTCAAAACCTCTGATGATGGGAAAAGTCAGATTTGCCCTTTTTTGACTAAACTGCTGATGAAGGATTATCTTCATCAGTAGTTCCCATTTCCTCTTCAGTAGTTTTAAAAGCTTATGAGAAATGTTTTATAAATACTTTATTCATAACTTCTGAAGGTTATTTTATCAGAAGTTATACACTTTTCAGAAATTATCCCCATACTGATGTTTTGTTCATCAGTAGTTTCTCTCTTTTCAGAAGTTTTGTTTCAGACATTTTGTCCTTTTGTAAGTGAAAAATGAAAAATATGTGCAGAATAAAATAAACACTTACAAATTTAGCATCCCAAGCATGGATACTAACTTCTGAAATGTTGATGTGTCAAGGGGTTTTGTGAAGATGACAGCTATTTGATTAGCTGTTGCTACATGCTTCACCTCAATCTTGCCTTTTTCATAGCAATCTCTTATGAAATGGTACCTGATCTCAATATGTTTAGTTTTTGAGAACTGTACCGGATTTTGAATGATGCTAATGGCATATTTGGTGTCTACTAACAAAGGTGTCTTTGTTTCTTTGATTCAATAATCAAGAAGTTGATATTGGAGCCATTGTATCTGTGATGTACAACTTGCAGCTGCAATGTATTCAGCTTCAGCAGTTGAAGTTGCAACAGATGTTTGCTTCTTTGATTGCCATGACACTAGACAGTTACCCAAGAATTGACAACCACCAGATGTTGACTTTCTTGTCATCTTACACCCTGCATAGTCACTATCTGAAAAAGCTGATAACTTGGTATTGCTTGAAGCAGGATACCAAATTCCAAGTGTTGGAGTTCCTTTCAGATATCTGAAAATTCTTTTGACTGCTATAAGGTGTGATTCCCTTGGTGCTGATTGATATCTAGCACAGACACATGTTGAAAACATAATATCTGGTCTAGAAGCAGTTAGATATAAAAGGGAACCTATCATGCATCTGTACATGGTTTGATCAACCTGTTTTCCTTGATCATCAGGTTCAACTTGTGTGATTGGTGTCATGGGAGTGGAACATGATTTACAGTCTTTTAAAGAAAATTTGTTTAATAATTCTTTAACATATTTTGATTGATGTATAAAAGTTCCATTTGTTTGTTGCTTGATCTGCAGTCCCAAAAAGTACTGCAGTTCTCCCATGGTACTCATCTCAAATTTTGATTGCATGAGTTTCTTAAAATCATCACACAGTTTTGTGTTTGTTGAACCAAAAATGATATCATCAACATAAATTTGAACAAGTAGGACATGATTTCCAACATGTTTAATGAAAAGAGTTTTATCAATGGCACCTCTTGTAAAGTTATTTTTGAGTAAAAAGGTGGATAGTGTATCATACCAGGCCCTTGGAGCCTGTTTGAGCCCATAAAGAGCTTTGTCCAGTCTGTACACCCACTCAGGATGAGAAGGATCCTCAAACCCAGGTGGCTGACAGACATACACCTCATCTTTTATCTTCCCATACAAAAATGCACTTTTCACATCCATTTGATAAACTTTAATTTTGTTGGAAATGGCATAGGCCAGAAATAACCTGATGGCCTCAAGCCTTGCAACTGGAGCAAAGGTTTCATCATAGTCAATTCCCTCTTCTTGAGAGTACCCTTGAACTACCAGTCTTGCCTTGTTCTTGATTATCATACCAGCTTCATCTTGCTTGTTCCTGAAAACCCATCTTGTGCCAATTGGTTGCTTGTTTGGAGGTAAGGGACAGATTTCCCAGACCTGTTGCTTGTTGAACTGAAGCAGTTCATCTTGCATAGCTTGCACCCAATTATTGTCTTTGAGGGCTTCCTGGTACTTCTTTGGTTCCAACTGTGAGATAAAGGCTGAAAATAGGCAAAAGTTGGAGAGCTGGTTTCTGGTAAGAACACCTGAAGCTATATCACTTATGATTTGATCAAGTGGATGATCTCTGTGTTCAATCAGTTGTTGTAAACCACTGACAGGTGTAGGTGGCTCATGTTCTTCAAACAAACTACTGAGGTCTATAATATCTGGTTCAGCAGTTTTAGTGTCTTCAGTAGTTGCAGGTGCTGAAGCAGATGTTTGAGTTTGGCCTTCAGTATTTGTTGAATCAGAAGTTTGTGAAACTTCTGATGGTCTTGAAGTTGACTTAATGACTGTTTGAGGAGTCCATGGTGTAGGATCCTCATCATCAAACCTTTGATCACCATAATAAGTAGGTTTGGATGAAGTGACAGTCTTTTCAGGTCCAAAGTGGAAGTTGTCAAGGTCAAAAAGTTCAGCAGGATGTGCTGGAATAAGAGTGTGTTTTGACTCATTGAACTTGACATTCAATGTTTCTTCTACTATCTTGGTGTGAGAATTAAAAACCTTGTAGGCTTTTCTAGTTGAAGAATAACCAAGAAAGTAACCTGAGTCAACTTTGGCAGCAAATTTTGAAATAGATTCCTTGATGTTCAAGATGAAACATTTGACACCCAAAAGCCCTGAAAAAGGAGATAAGGGGCTTCATGCCATGAAGAACTTCATAGGCAGTCTTGGAATGTCTCTTGACCACAAGAACTCTATTCTGAACATAACATGATGTGTTAACTGCTTCTGCCCAAAAGTACAAGGGTAGTCCAGAATCAGCTAACATTGTTCTTGCTCCCTCTATTAAGGTTCTGTTCTTCCTTTCTACTACACCATTTTGTTCAGGAGTTCTGGGAACACTGTATTGTCTAATAATCCCTTTAGACAAACAGAATTCATCCAGAGTTTTGTTCCTGAACTCTGTCCCATTATCACTTCTAATGGTTTTGACAGGTAGAGAATATTGTTTCTCTACTTGTAGAATGAAGAACTTGATGATTTCAGTAGCCTCATCCTTGGAGAATAAGAAGAATACCCATGTGAATCTTGAGTAGTCATCAATGATGACTAAGCAGTACTTCTTCTTACCAAGGCTCATAATCTTGACAGGTCCAAATAAGTCCATATGGAGTAGTTGAAGACATGCAGTTGTTTTTGATTCTTCAATAGACTTATAGGAGGACTTATGCTGTTTTCCCTTTAAACAGGATATACACTGTTCTTGACACTGGTATACTTTCAAAGGTAGACCTCTGACCAAGCCCATTTTTGTGACTTTATTTATGGTTTTAAAGTTCACATGGCCAAGTCTCCTGTGACAGAGATCAGTTTCTGAAGTTGATGCCCTTGAGAAGAAACAGGCAGTGTTGTTCAATACTTTGTCTTTCTCAATGTCCACTGCATAGACATTGCCACATCTTTTGGCAATCAGCAAAGTATGATCTTCAATGATCTTCTCTATCAACTTCTGGCCTTCTGGTGAGATGATCTTGCATGCTGTCTTTGTGAAAAAGGAAGAATATCCTTTATCACACATTTGTGACACACTCAACAAGTTGTATTCAAGGTTTTCCACCAGATTGACCTTGTCAAACTGTATTTTGCCAGAGGAGACATTGCCATGTCCTAGCACATATCCCTTAGCATTGTTCCCAAAGGATACAGATCCTTCTCTTTGGCTGATAAAATTGTTTATCAGGTATCTGCATCCAGTCATGTGCATAGAGCCTCCACTATCAACATACCATATGTTGTTTAAGCCCCTGGAAACTCTCTGCACAAAATAGCAAATTAGTTAGATCTAGGAACCCAAGCCTGTTTGGCTTTGGGTTTGCTCTTGAGAACAGTTATAGTTTGTTCTAGACCAGGTTGAGAAATCCATGTCTTTTTGGCAATGGATTTTTCATTAAGAGCCATGGTGGTATCCCTTCTAGGACCACCATCAACCTTGGTCATCAGTAGTTGTACCATGTTCATTAGATTTTGTATCTCAGCAGTTTGTGAAACTGCTGATGATTCAGGTCTAACTACTGACAACGAATTTTGAGAAAAAGATTTTAGTTGAGATTTTATCTTTTTCTGAGAAAAGGTGTTTTCAGGTTGTTGTTTCTTGGGTTTAAAGATTCTTTCATAATCATTTCTGATTTGATTTCCCACAACCTGTTGTTTAATTTTTTGATTGAACTGAATTCCTTTTCTGTATCTACAAAATTCAGTTTTGTGGTTGAACAGACCACAAATTTCACACTCTTTTGCCTTTTGTAGATTTTGCTCATCAGTAGTTTTCAGGATCTCAACTCCTGATGTAGATGAAACTACTGATGGCTTGTTGTCAGATTTTGTTAATACTTCTGAAGTACTTTCTTTGAAAATACCAGGATTTATGTTTAGAAAGTTTTCATGGAAAGATGTGCAGTCTTTCCCTTCAGAAGTTTCATTTGAAACAATTTTTCTCCCATCTTCAGTAGTTTTGGGAGAGAAATCTGTTGGTGTTTCAACATGATGGTACCCTATGCCAAACTTAACATTTGAAGCACTTTGTTTGTTTAGCAATAATTGGTACCCCTTACAAGATTCCACCCATTTTTCACATGTGATCCTGGTGTCAGCAAGCTCTTGTCTGACATCTCCCAGGTCATTTAGCATGATTTTAATTTGTGCTTGGGTTTCAATAGCCGAGTCAGTTAATTTAGAAACTTCTTTTGTTTTAGCACACAGTTTTCTTTCTAAATCACATTTCATCTGTGTGTATTTTCTTTCTAAATCATTGGCTTTTCCTTGTAAGTGCACATTTGTCTCTCTTATGAGAGCAAAAGATTCTTTGCATGAATTTGAGCAAAGTTTTGTCAAAGACTCTTTTGATACCTGTGACAATGCAGATTTTGAAGTACAGCCTTCAAATGCCATTAAGGCAAAGTTCTTTCTGCCATTGTCTGGTTCTCCCTAGTTGATGTCAAACACCTTGTTGTTTGCATCAGGATTGCACTCTGTGGTGTCAAAAGGGAGACTGCTCCAGTCAACATACCCTGAGGTGAAAAGACTTTGTTGAGAGGGTTGTTGAGGATGTGGAGGATGTTGAGCAGCTGGAAAGGGATGGATTAATTGTTGGCTCTGCATCTGTTGAGCAGGCATTTGAACATATTGTACTTGTGGCATGTATTGCTGTTGAGGAGCTTGTGCCTGTACAAAATGAGCACTCCCTTGAGTTCCATTATTCCTATTATAATTGGGGTTATAGTTATTTCCAGATTGTGATTGGTTAAAGCTAGAGTTTCTACACTCTCTAGCAAAGTGTCCCAACTTCTGACACTTGTGACATCTCAGTTTAGATTTGTCAAAACCAATTTTTGTATTACTGGTAAATCCTGGAAATTTCCTTCCTGACCTTTTATAAAACTTGTTAGTTTTAATGCTTAGCATGGCCAGTTGGTGTAAAATGTCCATTTCTTCTAAGTCATCACTGCTAAAGTTTTTCAAATCATCCATGATAAAACATAGATTATCAGCAGTTTGACTTTGGTCATCATTGTCATAACCTGGGAAAGATCTTTCTGATGAGATCCCAGTTGTTATGTCAATGTTGTCATAAGATCCATAGGAACAAGTTGGTGAGTCTTGACCCAAAAGTGCTGTACTACCTGGTAGGTAGTCATCAGCAGTTTTACCAGATGATTGCAATTTCTTCTTTTGATCAATTTCTCTCTCAAAAGTAAGTAATCTCCCATGGAGTTTTGTAAGAGTGAGGGAGCTGAAATCTGGTGAGGATCTTAAAACAATGGAGTATGTTTCCCATTTGTCTGGTAAAGACCTTAAAAATCTATGTAGCATAGATATTGTTGTATAGGTCTGACCATTTAACTTTAGCTCAGATATTAATGAGGAGAATCTTTCAAATTGTTGAGTTAAAGTTTCCCCATTAATATGAGCAAATGTCTCATATTGTTGAGCTAAAATCTCTCTGGTGTTGGCAATCACCTCTTCAGTTCCTCCAAACTGTTCTTTAAGACAATCCCAGAGTTCTTTGGCACTTTCACAATGTAAAAGGCCAGAGTATATCTCATTTGGGAGAGCCATTGCCAACATAGAGAATGCTTTTGCATCTAGCTCAAGTTTTAGGAAATCATCATCTGTATATTCTTTTGGGTCCTTAGGGACCTCAACATTAGTTTCAAGATTGACATGTACTGGTTTGTGAGGACCATATATCACAGATCTCCAACAACCTGTGTTGGTCTGTGACAAGGTATGTGCCATTCTCTTTTGCCATATGTTGTATTCATTTCTTACAAGCATGGCAGGTTTAGTAGCAGAACCAGTATTATGTGGATCCATTTTAAAGAGTATTGATTTGTCAGATGACTCTTTTAAGTGATGGATGTAGATAAAAAGTGAACTTTTGATCTTTTATTGAGTATCAATAAGAGCTTTGTGTCTGATTCTCAATTTGTTAGATTGATATGTGATCAGATAAACCAATGCTCTGATACCAATTGTTGGATCAGTTTGCTCTTTGTTTAAGTAAGAACTTGCTATCTTTGACACTTAAGTGTTTAGCAAGCTCTTGTATATCAGATTATAAGCACAGCGGAATGTAAAAGTTAAAGCAACACTTTTTATACTTAAGAGGAGTTATTACTCCCCCTTAATGATTGAAACTAATAATGACAAGTATTTATTATGAATCTAAGCAGTAAATGAGAATTAGATACTTAGACAGATTCACAATAAATACTGAAATGGAATAGAACAGTGAAAGTGTTTGAAGGATTTTTCTATTAAAATCAATGTCTAAAATAGAAGGTTGAAGCCTCCTATTTATAGACGTTTACATACATGTATCTTGCCAATAAAGCAAGCACAGAAACATCAGAAACAAGTTGCACAAGTTGCAACATTGAAACTAACAATTACAGCTAAAAGTAATAATAAACAATAAACTACTGATACAAAAAGGCGGTGGAAAATATCTGATGCTAAGTGCTGATGAATAGTTTGTCTTCAGTACTTCTGAAGTGAACTTGTCTGATGAGTAGTTTGTCTTCAGTACTTCTGAAGTGAACTTGTCTGGTTTGGACTTCAGAACTTCTGATGAAGTTTCTTCTTCAGCACTTCTCATATCTTCTCTTCAGCAGTTTCTTGTCTTCTCTTCAGTACTTCTATACTTAGCCAAAATGACAGAAGTGAATTAGACTAAGGTTTCCAAAAGTGGTTTCACCAATCCTCTTTGTCCTAACAGTAGATGACATGAGTAATGGTGGTGTGGGGTTTGGATGGAGGTCGTTGTGGTGGTGGCGGTGTAGGTATTCTGGTGAGATGGGCTGAAATAACCAAAAGTATAAAACGCTTTTTTTTGTCATCTTGGCCTCGTAGATTGTCGGGTGTCTGGTGGGTTTGTGTTGGTGAAGTTTGGCCAACAACTCTTTGATTGTTGGCTCTTTCGATTATGAAACCATTGGGTACGGGAATGAAAGCACCAATGTTATAGGCCGATTCGAGATGGTCAATTTCTTAAAAGGTCTCCTACGAATATTTATAAAGAACAGAATTATTTTGCTTAACTCTTCTTGTACATCATTTCATTCTCAAAGTTGAATAAATAGAGATAATGCATGCTGATAGCCGAAAGGGGGTGGCATTTGATGAAAACTACTAAACACCATGAAAACCAATAAGGGCGAAAAGAGTCGTCCCGGACCTCCATGTTTTTTTCCGTGTGATAGGTAAGCGCCACATCTGCTTTTCACCCACTTTTTTCCAGGTTTCTCCATATTACGCGGTATCGCCTTATATTTCCCCAGATTTCCCAAAACTAACCTATTTTATTGTAATTTAAACAAATTACAATAAAAAAAGGGAAATGGATTTAAATACTCCCAACTATCGTCTATTGGCGGATAATACTCTAAACTTTCACTTTGACCATTAGCACTCCCAACTTGCAACCTATTTTCTTCTATCACCCTCAAGCTAACGGAGGTCTAGACTGGTTAGCCTTCGTGGCCAAAATGTAAAAACCAAAACTTCTACGTGGCAAAATTGTAAAAACCAAAACATAAGGGGCATTTTTGAAAACTTTTATTATTATTGTTATTATCATTATTATTATTATTTCTTTATAAACAAACAACAAATTAGTGAGTGATGATGATAAAGCTTCACACAATAACCTGCTCCTAACAACCACCATTCTCCTCCTCATCTCCACCACAACCACCGCCACCACCATTCCTAACAAACAACACCCCCCCCCCCCCCCACTTTTAGCCACCATCACCGGCTATCTCCACCACTACCACTACCACCGCCACAAAACCCCAAATTCAAACAAAACCCCCCAACAATATGTCACCAGACCTAGCCAGAGAGAGCGAGAAAGAGTGAGGTAGAGATGGTGGCTGCTTGGGTAGGGTTCGAAGGTCAGGTTTGGGGATTCGAGCGATGGTGGTAACCTAGGGTTTTAATATTGATTACGGCCCAACTCCAACGAACCTGTTCTGGTTATTATTATTATTATCGTCAGATAGGGTGATTGGCATCAAGGAGCGTTGGATTTGATCGACGGCTTGGAGGTAATCGACGACCCTGAATATAATTCTGCCAAAGTTTTTCTTTATGGGTTTGGATGGTCAGTACCACAATCACAAGTAGATAAAGGTGTCAAAAAAATCAAGATTAATGCACTTTTTTTACAGCTGGGGTTGGTCCAGGATTTAAAGGATCCGTCCAAAAATGGGATTTATCAAGAATCGTTTCTTCATCTGCATATGATGGCCATGAGGAGGTTTGTTATTTTTTCAATCTGTCGTACCAGTTTCTATCAGACTAACGTTAATGTTAATGTTAATGCTATTACATAATAATAATCGTGGGAGAGGTGTGATACCCCGCAAATTCAGGTTCTCACTTTAACTAAACTCTAGTTACGTTCTTTGCATTATACTTAACTAGGGTTAGCTAGATAGGACACACGTTGCATTGTTGTGAGTTAATAACTGTATACATGATTAGTGAACCTCGGACGTTGGTGAATAATGAAGTTTAATAATTGTGAGCTAACTGATTTGGATTGATTGTGATTACGTGCTCCTGTGATACTCGGTGAAACTATGTGCAAACCATATGTGATTATGTGAACTTAAACCGAATACGTTAATAAGAATCGTTAAAGGTGGACCATTAGGATGATTGGGGTCTTAACACATGGGGTTACACTTATTATGGTCCGAAATAGCGAAAACGTCGAAGGAAAACACGTCGGGTGACAAAACGGGCCACCCACGCGGGCCAAGGCCCTGGGAGCGGCCGCTCACAGAGAGCGAGCGCCCGCTCGCCGGTACCTGACGTCTCTAAACCGCCTTAAACACCTATTTAAGCAACCTTAAGCCTCTTGTATCACCTAAACTCAAACCCTAATCGTCCCTACTGCCTCACTTACGAAATATTAACCCCAAACAACCTGCTAAGGCGCAAGAACATCGATTGGGAAGCTCCAAAGGCGTTCGGTTGATTATATTGAAGAGCTTGGGGTATAATCCTTAATCTTTTACACTTTAATCTTGTTTTTATGTTATAAAAATCCTATAACTAGGTTTGTCCAGGTCTGAACTCTTTTTATAATTATTAAAACTTGAGGTTTTTGAAGATTAAACAAATTAAACATGATGATAGGCGATTAGTGATATAATAGGTTACTTGTTGCGCAAGTTGTTGAAGTTTTGATCATTAAAGTTGTAATCTTTGCATGTATAATGATAGAATCTGATCACAATAGGTCTTAGGAATGTTTGGTAATGGTTATTGATGATTGTTGATTGATTTCATGCACACGGGAGTCGTTTAAAGAAAGATTTAGGCGTAATTAAAATCTGGACAGAATGATTAGGTGAACTTGTAGGGGCTGTAACGCGACGTTAACATGATGATTTTGGTATTTTCTTTGCATGGTTAAATCACACCTGGTCTTAGCTTTTCATAATGGGTAAAATCAAGTGATTTGGATGTCGGTTGAGTCATTTTTGGAATTTTCTTTGAAAATAGGTCATATCAGAATTTCGGGTTAACAAACTGAGTCGACTTTAAAACGTCATAACTCGAGTTTTATAAAGAATTAGGTTATGAAATTTTTACAGAAGAATAACATTGGAATAATTTGAGTTTTCCAAGTGGATTCATCCCGTTTGGATGAATAAACAATTTTTGGGAATTTTTCTACTAAACTGACCTGCTATGAAAATTTTCTGAACATAGCTGTGTTGAACGAATTTTAATTATTTTTGTGTTTGGTTTTGAGACAAAAAAAATATGGCTTGTTAAGTGAATTCCAAATAATATTCAGTAAAAATTTTAGAGGTTAACTCAGTGATTAAGTATTTTAAATAAATTGGTTTTGATGACGCACAATCTGTTCTAAAAACACAGATTGTGTATTATGTGTTTATGTGATTAATTGAGGTCCTAGGTGGTATGCAATTATTGTATAACTGAATGGGCACTTGTATGAGACGCATATGGAATGTAAAACTAATTGTAACCAATGTATTCACCAACGGGTCCGTAGGATTTACTTATGCATGTAGAATCACTAGGTGTCACCTACACACTTTTGAACATTTAAACGTCTTGGACAAACGGGTTATATGGTGTAATGGTATTACACATATACTTACTTAGTGACACTTGTACTAGGGAGTCGGTAGTGCACCCTACTTGGAATTTGGATTTACTTGCTTGCACTCTAAGGTGAGTTTCACTACTCTTTTTCTCAAAAGCATGCGTCTCGGGTCAGAGACAACTTTGGTAAACATTTTCTAGTCCAGTTTGGGACGACTCAGGTATTGACTCCTTGTGTGGGTCGGTTTTACGATTCCTTGTGAGGATCGGGTTTTTGATCAGTTTAAAACTTATTGGTCCTTTGTAAACTAAACACTCTATCATTGGAAAGTCCTTGCATATTATTGGGTTAATCGCTGGAGGCGAGCGGGGTATTAGTTGATAGCGCTATTAGGTTGTGCAGCAACCTCATGTCTGAGGTGCTTGAGGCACGGGCATGAACTTCTGACCACAATTGAGAACTGGTGTTGATAGACACCAGTTATTGAGGCAAATTACTATTTTACTGAAGGTGTCCCAATAATCCTGTTTAGTTACATTGAGTGGGCTAGCTACCCCTGACACACTTAAACTGATAACACTTGAACATTTGGGTCTGAAGGACCTACGCTTTTACTTGGTTACGTGGTTTTGGAAACCAGCGCGTTTACATACTCAGTTACTTTACTTTGTGAACTCACCAGCTTTTTGTTGACACACGATTTACATGCTTTTGCAGGTAGTTAGCTTCCGGTGCCAGGATTAGAAAGCACTGTACACTTCACTGCATTTGGGGTCTTGGGCATACACATAAAATGCACATTATGCTTTTACATTTTCTTTCATATGATTTTAATTTGGGCACGTTGTTTTGCGCATGGCTTTTAAAAAGGGTTTAAATTTGGTTTACGCTTCCGCAGCTTAACTAAACTTGGTTTTCGAAAACGAACTAAATGGTTTGGGCATTTAGAGTTTGTTCATGTGACTTATGGCTATGGGATCCTGGTTTGTCATGGGCCTCGCGGTATAAACCCCGCAGTGGAAATTTGAGGGTGTGACAAGAGGAGGGGTGTTTTAGAGAGAGAAAGAGACAGAGAGAGAAGAGAGGGGGGGGGGGGGGTTGTAACCAGAAGAAGAAGAAAGAGAGGGGGGTGGGGATTTATAATAATATTATTAATAAAAAGTTTCAAAAATGTCCCTTAAGTTTTGGTTTTTACATTTTTGCCACGTAGAAGTTTTGGTTTTTACATTTTGGGCACCAAGACTAACCAGGTTAGACCTCCGTTAGTTTGGGGGTGATGGAAGAAAATAAGTTGCAAGTTGGGAGTGCTAATGGCCAAAGTGAAAGTTGAAAGTATTATCCGCCAATAAGCGATAGTTAAAAGTATTTAAATCCATTTCCTCTAAAAAAAACAAACTTGACATTTTCCTCTTCAGAAATAAACCCTAGCCCCCTCTTATTCTTCCAATCTTCCATTTACCTGCAAAAAAGAAAGAAAAAAACAAAAAACAAAATATACACACCTAGAGCTTTTTCTCTCTCACTCTTAGCACAATACACACACACAAACATTCACCCGGTTTCCCCAATGATCGGTGATAGCTCATCGATTTCCGGTGAAAAAACAAACCCAGGAAATCAAATGTTTTCTTTTATCTCTATCACACATTATTTATGTCTTTCGCTTCTTCAAAATACGTGGCCGATAAATCACTCTCCGATAGTGTAGCTAACATATAATTTTTTTTTAAAAAAGTGTGTGGTCGGTTGACGCTAATACCCAACCGGTACACGTTACTCACTTGCTTCTGAAAGCACTCCTAGCAAGTAGGAACATGTGACAACAATGGAAACAGCTGCTGAGAAATCGAACATAGAAGATGTGACAACAATGCAAATTCACTTCTAAGTAGGGTTGTTTAAATCGCTCGACGCTCGCTGTAACACCCCAACCGATGGCGGAATCATCGAGGTATCACGTAGTGACGATTGCTCAACAGCTCATGGTACTAAAGTGTAAATTGGGATATATTGTATTGAATAGTTTATTACATTGAAAGAAATTACAAGATACAAAATTCTATAGCGAAAACTAAAACTGAAAGACAATAAACTCAACATCTAAGTAAAAATTCCAAAAGCTAAAAAGTCGTCTCATAAATAACCTGAAACATGTACGAAAATAATTTTGTCAATACAAAATGTATTGGTGAGCATACCTAGTTTTAATACGTATAGTAAGTTGAAAAAATGTTATACAATTCAAGTGCAAGCTACAGTGCATTTATGTAAACTATGTATCACACAAATGAGCGAAATCAATCCCGTGACTGTATAAATGTACTAAAATGAACGGCGGTGTACTTATCCAATAAATGGATAATAACTTAACAATGATCATGGATTCTCCGATGAAAAAGGGGGAGAATCACCTAGGTGGGTTGTCAATCCAATAGCGCTATCCAATGTTAAGGTCGGCTTGTACATGGTTAATGATTTCACTAAGTACAAATGTATTCTACATGTAATGTCTAAGCATAAAGCACGTATGTAAGCAAATGCACAATGTACTAGAATTGTATTGTAAAAATGTGAACTTGTATGTGTATTTTGTATAAGTGTACATGTAACACCCCAAAAGTGAATAAAGACAAAAAGGGGATAGGAAATATTCACTTTCGCCAAATGACTAAATGACTAGATGACTAAGAGAGCGTGAAAATGCGAGCAATCCAAAGATTCAACAACGAAACTAGTCCAATTTAGAAGAAAAGAAACCGAATAGGAAAAATATCAAGCTTCCAATTCGCCAATTACAAGAGCTTATAATCAAAGCTTCAAATGTAGAAGTAATATACTCTAGAAGAAAGGTATGGGGGAGAGTTTAATCGAATTGAAACAATCGATTTAGAGGTGCAAAGTGTAATGGGTCATATGTGAGTTTTTATACTAGTTTTGGATTCAATTAGGGTATAAAATTGGTCAACACAATAAAGTAAGGTTTTAAGATGAATTGAGTATTTGACTAGGACTTTGACTAGGATTTTGACTGAGACTTTGACTAGGATTTTGACTGAGACTTTGACTAGGATTTTGACTGAGACTTTGACTAGGACTTTCGACTAGGACTTTGACTAGAATTTTGACTGTCTTAGCGGACCGCGAGGGCTAAAAAAAATAATTTTCTAATTTAATCAATTTTAAGTTATAGACTTGTTTCCTTCTGTTTCTAAGTTGTTTTAGGACCGAAAATTAAGGGCTTTGAGTATCAAGGTCTGAAACATACGTGCTCGGGTGTAGATGTGAGTATAAAACGTGCATACTTTTACTTATAAAAATTATAAGTTTTATTAAATTGTGAATTTTGGTCCTAATAAAATACGAGGGTTAAAAATGAAAATTTTGAAATAGTTGAGGAACCAATTATGCCCATTTATAAAAAGTGAAGGGTGCAGGTTGTCACACTCGCTTGGAATTTACTAGGAAAATACTCGCTCTATTTTCCACTCGGTTGTAAACGGGACAATCGGCTCGATTCGGTTTGTAAATGAGCCAAGTACGAGCAAAGGTCCGCTTGGATCGGTTTGGCTCGATATAATTTTTATTAATTTATTATATATAAAATTATATATATACTCATTAATTATAATTATATTTATAGTTTTATACACACCACTCTATTAGGTTTGGCTCAATATATGGATATATACAATTTTTTTTAGGGAAATAGGATTTTAACACCTTGAACTATTGATTATTGGCCGCTGACACATTGAACTACAAAATTGTTCACCACCACACCGTACTTTCAACTTCTTGACCTGTGTTACCCTCGGACAAACCGTGGCTAGTTTTTTGCTGACGTGGTCATTTTTGCTGATGTGCACATCAGCAAAAATGGCCATGTCAGCATGCCACATCAGCAAAAATGGCCACGTCACCACGCCACGTCAGTAAAATAGCCATGTCACCATGCCACGTCAGCAAAATGGCCACGTCACCATGCCACCTCAGCAAAAATGGCCACATTAGCAAAAAAACTAACCATGGTTAGTCCGATAGTGACACAGGCCAAGAAGTTGAAAGTACAGTGTGGTGGTGAATAATTTTGTAGTTTAGTGTGTCAGCAGCCAATAATCAATAGTTCAGGGTGTTAAAATCCAATTTCCCTTATTTTTTATAGTTATTGGCCATGTCAACCCAATGATAACTTAACACTAAATTTAATTGTAAAACTCTATGTCCTAGAAAAAAACATGCTTGACTTCCTATTCCCATTAGTTGTCCGCCATCAATCGTTTTTAGGTATCAACCTACGCCACAACGCCATATCGCAACAGTCATTCTCTGTAGTATTGTAGTAAGTTCATCGCCTCACTGGCCTTAACTTGTGCCTCATTCTCGGACAACTGGACCTCAGACTTAGTGTCATTCTTAGACGGTCGAACCTCAGTCATTACTAGGCAATGAGAAATGTCTGGTCAGCTTGGTTCGATTTGGTTTGTAAATGAGCTAAGCACGAACAGAGTTTCACTCAGTTTAACTCAACTCGTGAACAATTCTAATTGTGAGCCAAGTTGGATGGTGGTTAAAAAATGGTTTTGTAGAACGGTTTCAAGTGAACCATATTCATTACCGATGATACCCGATTTGTATTTTTCAACTCTTCTAACTTTGTAGATTTTTGTACATATTTAGTTTATTTCACAATTTCTTAAATGTTTTAAAAGTATAAAACTACACTTTATTTATATAAAACCTAAACTTATCACCTGAAGTTTTTAATTATGTTTAATTTCAATAACATTGTATTTCTTTTACACAATATTTCCCTTAGGGGTTCCCATCCTGAGGTAGGTTACAGGTTTGATCCATGCACACCACACAAAAAATTCCCTGTGACGGTTTGAGCTTAGGCAAGGAGGACACCGGTGTGTGGGTAGAGATTCGAACTTGCGACCACTAGATTATGGTTGTATAAGGATTTCCACTGAACTAAGATTTTCAAAAAAAAAAAAAAAAAAAAAAAAATTATCTGTAGTTATTCCCATATTTATTTTTAGGGTCTTAGATTGTGGTATCAAATAATTAAGTTGAATGGACTTCCTCAATTTCCTTTTTTACGTCAAGAATCATGCTCGCTTGTTTGATTAATATACTCTCTATCGCCTAACACATGATACGTGTGAGTTTCTTTTTATATTCAAAATCAACTTGACTTTTGTCTCATACATTCCTATAAGGGTGTGTGTAGTGGTGGGGGGTTATGTGGGGGTTATGGTATTAAAATATTAAAAAGTAATAGAAAGAGGGTTATGTGGGGGTTATGGAAAAACAGGGTGTAGTGGGAAGGGAGGTTATAAGGGGGTTATAAATGATTGGTTAATTATTGTTTTTTATTTAAATAAGAATATTAAATAGTTAAAAAAACTTTGAATATCTTGACCCATTAACTCACTAGTCACTACAATCTCACACATGTGCTTCACTTGAGTCACTGACTCGGTCCACTCAGTTAAACACCCCACCCCTATCTTTTAACCCTTTATATATACTAACACCAACCCACCTACCCATTTAAACATATTCTTGTTCTCTTCTGTTCTCTTGTTCTGTTCTTGGATTCTCACACAGATCTCTGCATATTCAACACAAAAAGACATGAAGGTACCAAATTTCACATCCCACATGTTTTATACATGAAATCTCACATGGGTTTTTAATCTTTTGTTTAAATCTTCAATCTTTTTGCAGAAAGTTGTGTTGAAATTGGACTTCTTGGATGAAAGAATCAAGCAAAAAACCATGAAAAACGTCTCCAGTCTCACACAACGCTCGTTATGAGCAAAACCAATCAGACCCAAAACGCCACCATAGCGCCTGGGGGGACGGTGTTCCCGGCGCTATGGTAGGCTATAACGCCTGATAACTAAGCCACTACACACACCCTAATATATCAAATCACGTGTTTGTTTTATATTGACACATGGTAATTGGTAAAGAAAGCAAATATACATTTAATATTGAAAGGGAGATCGATGGGTTTTTGTGCTTTTCGGTTAAAGTCTTAAAGATTTTTTTTTTTTCGGTAAATTTCTACTTCTTGTGCCATGACCTCCCTTTAAGTGTTCCTAGAAGCTTTTGCTTCTACCATTGGGCCACCAACCCCAATAGCTAAAGTCTTAAAGATATACAAAAGTAGTTTGAATTTGTATGTAATTATATTTATTATTTTCAATTTTGCAATATGTATGTAGGGAATAGATAACGTACAAAGCTTCTTAATGTAAGAAGCGTAACAAGCAATCTCAACCATTAGATTAACAAGATGTCTGGATGCAGATTAAAAACTCTAATCATAATTGGATTAAACAAACAAGGTTAAATTATGAAAAACCGTTTATTTTTTTTCAAATCGTAACAACAAAAATCAATTGAAGCAAAATTTTTCAACAATTGAAAATCGTTTAAACCAATCTGAATGATTACACAATCAAAATAACAAAAAACATTCCATTACAATGAACACAAATGAAAAAAAATTTATAAAAACAGAGTTTTACACTCGAAAGATTTAATCATACAAAAAACCATACAAATTATGAATAAACGCTCGTAATAGTTGTCAATACTTTCGATTTTGTTTCAATAAGTATGATTAAACATAAAAATTAGGTTAAAAAGTTGTAGAGGAAGAAGATGAAGTTGGTGAAAACAGAGACTTTTAAACGACTAACAAATTTTAAACGCACTCATTGTATAAAATTTAAACGCACTTATCAAATTTAAACTTAAACGCACTCATTGGAAGCACTCATTGAAAATTTAGAAGCATTCCTTTAAAAGTTTGGAAGCACTCACTGACCATTTAGAAGCACTTATTAAAAAGTTTGGAAACACTCATTGAAAATTTAGAAGCACTCATTAAAAAGTTTGGAAGCACTCACTGAACATTTAGAAGCACTCATTAAAAAGTTTGAAAGCACTCATTGAAAATTTAGAAGCACTTGATAGAAATCAATCCCTTGCCTTCCTTCTATTGATATTCTCATATTTATAATGATACAAACATTATCTCTAATTATGGATAGAGATATTCAAATTAAATACAAATACATTTTACATAAATATCCTACGCTATTCTTCCTCGTGTTCTTTTTGAAGATTTCAGAGACAGTCTCAGCATCCGGTCTCCTCCCGCTTCGACTGCGGGGATATAATAGTGTAGGATATTTATGTAAAATGTATTTGTATTTAATTTGAATATCTCTATCCATAATTAGAGATAATGTTTGTATCATTATAAATATGAGAATATCAATAGAAGGAAGGCAAGGGATTGATTTCTATCAGCACTCATTAAAAAGTTTGGAAGCACTCACTGAACATTTAAAAGCACTCATTAAAAAGTTTGGAATCACTCATTGAAAAGTTTGAAAGCACTCACTGAACATTTAGAAGCACTCATTAAAAAGTTTGGAAGCAGTCATTGAAAATTTGCAAGCACTCATTAAAAAGTTTGGAAGCACTCATTGAAAATTTGGAAGCACTCGTAGAAAATTTTGACGCACTCATTAAAAAGTTTGGAAGCATTCATTGAAAATTTAGAAGCACTCATTAAAAAATTTGGAAGCACTCATTGAAAATTTAGACGCACTCATTAAAAAGTTTGGACGCACTCGTTAAAAAATTTAAACCCACCTTTGAAGCTTTCTTGTACTCTGCCTCTGCTCTGTTTCTTGTACTCTCCGTCTTCTTCTTCTTTTACTCATATTCATCACCATCATTTCAACAACAACAAAAAAAACCCAATTCGAAAAACCCATAACCAAAACACTCCACAACCTCTGCTCTGTTTTGCCGAAGCAAAAAAAAAACCCAACTAATATTAATAGTAAGTTTGTTGTGTGGACTGTGGATTGAGAGCCTGAACGGTAGCAAATCATTGTTTGATTTTACGTTTTATAATGTTTAGCCAGCTATCATTGCGATGATTACATGTTAAAGGGTATTGCGAAATTGGGGAGGTGGGTCTTGCACGTAAGGTATTTTGATGAAATGTCTGAGTGGGGTGGAGGTGGTGGTGGTGGTGGTCAGATCTTGATCGGTTTGTTTCAAAGGAGGATGTGTTAGGTTTATGTTATAAAAGTTTAGAACAAGGAAGAGGAGAATAGGTTTAATTGTAGTTTAACTGTGGTTAGGTTAAATTAACAAGTGGCAATTTCTAGTGCTTCCTACACTTCTCATGTTAAAAAACTTTGTATCCTATACGTTCTCTATTTATGTAAGGGAGTCAATTAAACAGAAAAAAAAAGGTGCTGTGTGAATTAATGATAGTTTCTTCAGGAACGAAAAAAGAACACAATTTGGTTATCATTAAATTTGGTTTATCCCATTAGAATATGAGAGAGAAAAAAAATGTGTTTCAAAAAGTACCCATTTTGTAACTACACCAATTTGATAAATATTTTTCTCGACTACACTTACTTTGGAGAAAACTCAATTAATTAATATACCCATCCGCACCCATGACCTCTTGGTCTAGTGGTATGATTTCCCCCTTACAAATGTAAGGTTGTGGGTTCAAATCATTGCAAATGCAAGGTAAGGTGGAATAAAGGTGTAATAAAAATTTGCCGTTAAAAATATATATATATACCCATCTGCATTGTTAATTGAAGTTTTTAAATAATTAATGTGGATTTATCTCAACCATAAGAAAAACCAAACAATGAATTAAATAGGTGGCCATGATTAGTTCTCTCATCTAATCCTAGTTCTCAAATATCATATACATGTATTAATTGGTTGTGTTTTATATATATTACTCTGGTTTATATGTTAAAGTGATAAATTCTTTAGGATCTGAGAGAAAAATGGATGGCATAAGAAGAGAAGGATAATTTAAATTATATTTTGGCAATATTATACTATTAGGTCTGTCAAGAAGAAGAAGAAGTTGCCACCTTCTTTTTCTATTGATTGGATCTACCTTCACCAACTCATCGATCGTTTTCACACAACACAAAAGGTATGATTTCGATTTATATATAATTTCTTCAACATTTATTTTTTATTTCAAATCACACATATTGTTATTTCGTTTAGATTTTAAGAAACACATGCATGCATGATGCAACCCACCCCTTTCAATTTCCCTCTATCCTATTATTTTAGGTTTTCCAAGTTTGATTGTTTTTAGATTTAGATTCTCTTGGTTTAATTTGCACGTGTAAGTTGTTGGTGTTTGTGTTCTTTACGTTAATTAATTATATGGCTTTGATTTTCTGATCGATGTAAATTCGTACATCAAACTTTGTTAATTTTATTGGTAAGAGGAAACAAATATCGATTTGCATGCAAAGTAGTGGATGAGGCAGCCAGAGAAAGATAAATCACCAAATATAAAACCGTTTACAAAACAAATTGAAACGAGCATCAACTTCGTATATTAAAACAAAGAAAAGATCGAGCTTTAAAACAATGTCTTCAAAGAAATCTTTAGCTTCTACATTTGAAGGAACATAAGCTTTTTGCAAGGCCACGTGTTTAATATGGTTCCCTTGTATAAAAGAATGATCAACCATATTTTATTTATAATCCATACACTATATATATACATAAGAAAGACATAACCTACAAATATTAAATAGTAATAATAATTTTGAGTATGACCTTGACCTTGACCAAGACTTTGACTATGACTTTGACATGGAAATACATAACCAAAATATACAATTATAACAATGAGAATTTGATGCATCTCTAATACTCCCCCCGCAAGATGGACGACCTTAGAATAAGTCCAATATTGTATAGAAGTAGATGATGTCATTTGAGCAAGAGAAGAAGTTGATGAGGTTAAAGATGTAAAGAAAGATGAAGTTGATTAAGCAGATGAATCAAGAGAAAATACATTTTGTGGTTTTTTTTTTTTAAATATTGCGGTGAAGAACATGAATAAAAGAGAATTTGGTGCATCTCTTATATAGATGAAATAAAGATGGTAAAAAGCCATAAAAGATAAATAAAGAAGAATGATCAGAGGGTAAATGGAATAAGTGATAGAAGATTGGAGGTACAGTTTGTCCAGAACATAAAGGTTGTGGCACAAAAAAGATTTTAGGTTTTGCAAAACCATGGAGAAGGAGAATAAGTTACGCTTGAACTTTGAAGGAGTAACAAAGTGTAATAGTGTGAGGTAGATAGAGCTTGTTGAGGGGATGGGATCGGAGTTTTGAAAATGTTGGTAGTCATGTGAGTTTTAGAGATGCTGGAAAGGTGATAAAAATGGTAGGGGATGTTTTAAAGAATTTTAAAGTGGTGGTGATCACGGAATAGCTGAAGAAATGGAGCTTTAGGTAGACATGATGGGGATCGCAGTAGCCTGAAAAGAAATTTAGGGGTGATAGGTGACAGTTCTCATGCTGATAGGATCAAGAGCTTTCTCGTTGGAGGTGGTAGTGATCACGGCATAGTAGAAGATGTAAGAAGCACATAAGTGACTAAGGTATTGAAACACATGAGTGTTTTGAAACAAAGTAGAAGATGGGGTTGAAAGTTGGCATGGAAATTGTGACTTAGATTAAGAAAAATAAGACATTGTTTCAAGAAGAAAGAGGAATCAGTACTCGTTGGACCAAGAATGCTCTGATACCATATAAGAGAATGATCAACCACATTTTACTTATAATTCATACACTATATATATACACAATGAAAAAAGACATAACCTACAAATATTAAATACTAATAATAATTTTGACTATGACCTTGACCTTGACCAAGACTTTGACTATGACTTTGACATGGAAATACATATCCAAAATATACAATTATAACAATGAGAATTTGGTGCACCTCTAATACCTTGAAATAATTTACACCAACTCACGAAATTATTTATGAGCGACGGAAAAAGAAGTTTGTTTCTACTACTAGATGATCATTAGTCTGAAATTACACCTGAAATGAGTATATCAAAATTGCTCGATATCGAATGCGTTATATTGTGTTTATATAGTGGGTGAGAGATTTCCAAAGGTTTATTTCCTATATGTGAAAATTGTGACGATATTAACTCAAAGAGCTAAAGTCGAAGGGCTCAACGAGTAAAATAATAATTAAGTTTGTTTAATTACTATTTGAATTATCTATTAGTGTTAAGTGTTAGATTTGAGTTATGTTTCCTATGTTTTTTTATAATTATCGTTTAGTATTATAGGTCTAGTAGGATTGGTATAGCTAGAAACAAACTTCTTTACACGAACCTAAACCTAGGGGTTCCTGTACAAAGGGCATTTTTCGTATAAAGTGTGAGAAGTCTATATAGACATTATGTTTTAAATTTAAGGCATGATTTTTATATTATTTTGGCATAGTATTATATAGAAAAACACAAAATGTAACAATTTAAAACACCAATTAATGTATTTCTCGACATGCAATCTAAAACACCATGCGAAGAAGTAATTAGTGTATTATAAATTTCATGTCTAAAATAAATTTGATTGTGTTTTCATTGCTGTGTTTGATGTTTTTAAATATAATACAATACAAAATGAATCGAAAACATCATGACCAAAATTTAAAACACAATGACTATATAAACTTCTCACACTTTGTACCAAAGATATCATTTGTACAAGAACCTATACCTATGCATATATATATATATATATATATATATATATATATATATATATATAGGGTGAGGATGTGGTAGAAAGGCTTAAAATCGTAGAAAGGCTAAAAAGGAATGTGGAGGTGACACATGAGTTTTATTTAAAATGGGTGGAAATGTAGTCTAGTAATCTTATATTTCTCTTCTCTTGTGCATCAACCCCCCCCCCCCCCCCCCCCCACCATACACACACGCATTTTTTAAATATCTATAACTTTTTCATAAGTTAATATTATTTTTTTAAAATATTACCCCAAATTATCGAGTGTTTTCTTATCTTTCCAACAAGTACTATAGTGCTATGTAAATAACAAAAAAAAAAGACGTTTTAATGGGTTTTGGTCATGCAGAAAAAAAACACAATGCACCGTAGCACCAAAGAAATACAAATAGGCAGCTTAGAAAAACACAATGGATAGAAAAAAACATAATGCACAGTAAAAAAACATCATATTCAAAGAAAAAACACAATGATCGGAATCGGAAAAACATAATGAACGAGACAAAAATCAATGAACAGACAAAATAACACAATAGACAGAAAAAAATACAATTCAGAAAACAAAAAACACTATATGTAGCTAAAACCCACAATAAACAGACCAAAAACATAATCGGTTGAACAAAAACCCACTTAAAAACACAAAAAAAATGTCATTTTTTCGTTTTTTCTATGACACTATGGTAGTCGTTGGAAATAAAAAACGGTCGTAATATGGTGTAAAACAAAGTATATGAGGAAAGTCAAGTCTGACGGTGTATACAGATGCTCCACTATCAACTATCAAAGAATAGTTAATAGGCCTGTCTGGAACAACCTGCACACTTGTTAAACAATTAGTAGGAGAGGTGAACAATCCCTTCACAGTGATGGATCGTCCAAGGTCATCAATCCTTGGGATATCAATCCATTCACCTTTTGAAAAATCAATTGGTTTCTCAATGGATTGATTTGAAGTAGAAACTGCTGCGGATTGAGAAAGTGATTTGGGTTTCCAAACAAGTTTAGTTTTTATTTTAGATTTCTTTTTCTTTGATTTTTGAACTTCGTTTGAACTCCCCCTTACCTTAGCAACCCATTCATTATCTCCATTTTTGTTCAAGGCAATCTGTTTCGACTATCATACACAACATACTGTTTCCCCTTTTGTTTCTTGATATGTTTTGGGGATACAGACTTTTTGACATTTCATGAATGATTAACAGCTTTCATTTCTGTCCTTTTCCATTTAACATACGGACATGCAGCAACTAAATTCCCACGCTCTCCGCAGTTAAAACAAGACCTATGTTCTTCACACTGAAAGACATTGCCTTCATCCCAATACCAATATGGACACTGGGCTGACAAATATCCAACTTCCCCACATTCAAAACAACTTCTCCATTCAACAAGCTCAGGAGAATATTGTGATGACTTGTTTTCACAATAACCATCAAATCGAGAGGTACTTGAATAATCATAAAAGTCATATGATTTTGATGAAAAATTTCTTGAATTCTTATGATGAGAAATTTTCATCTGATCATTACCTTTCGATTTGTATGGTTTTGGTGCTTTTATCTTGGGACCTTTCTTGTTAATCCCAGACTGACTCTTTTGAATCTCATGTTGTTTAGGATTAAGTTTGAATTGCAGGTGACCAAACTAATTTCTAAATTGAACTAACAAATCATTATTTTCAACAAAAACACATTTAAGTAAAGATTGTTGGATAAGATCAATTGGAAAATCTTTATTAGAAATCAATTTGTCACTTCCTACCAACATGTGGGAACCTTCTATTCCTTCATGAAACTTGAATATGGATTTCACTTCAGAACTAGGTTCTGAAGTGGCGACCCTATTTTCAATTTTCACTTCAAGCTTTGATTTCACCTCAGAGTTAGGATCAACAATACAAGGTGTTGTGACTTCCAACTCTAATGTGGAATTATCCTTCCCCAAAACATTTTTATAAGTTTTATGAAGTTCTGAAATTTCTTTCTTATAAGATTCAATTTGATTTTTAAAAACTTTTTCATTCTTTTCAAAAATTTCATTTGCAGTTTTGCATCTTTTTAATTCACTTGATAAGTTCTATTTATCCTCAAAAATGTTTAGCACTTCTGTTTTCAATTTGACACATTCAGAACATTTAAGCACATTTAGGTTTTGAATTTACCTCAACTACATCATGCTTCTTTTGATCATCAGCTTTTACAGATGTTACACTTACCTCAACTGCATCTGTACTATTAGCATTCTCAGAATTTGCATCATCATTTGTTAAATCACTTTCTCCCGATTCACTCTGTTCCGAACTCTCATCAGAACTCAAATCACTCTTTGACAATTCACTTGAATCATCATTCCCCATTTGTTTAGCGAGACACACAACATCACTTTTAAGATTTCCTTTGTTAACACACTCATCATCATGTACCATTTTACTAATTGGTTGCACAACTGGAGCTATCAAGTTACCCCACATATCAACTGTAGGTCGTGTAACAGATTTTTTAATTGTAGGTACAACGACTCGTCCCCATGGATCAACTTGAGGTTTTTGTCTTTGTGATTATTGTCATGGAGCTTCGAGTTGATCTCTTCCCAAATCTGATAATATGATCGAGGGTTCGAACCAAATGTATTAAATCATGTTCGACCTCATAGATAGGTTGAATGAACAATCTGAAATTGGTTCGACCTCGACGATAGCACGAATGAAACAAACAGAATTTGGTTCGACCTTTCGATAGCACGAACCAAAAACAGATAGCACAAATGAAAATTGGTTGGCACGAATGAGTCTTTAAATAGCACGAATCAAATCTAAAATTTCTCGTTCGACCTAAACTTAGCACGAACCAAAAAAAAATTCACTCATTCGACCTCTCGATGTTTTCATTCGACCTTTTCAAGTCTGTTCATCATCTTCAACCTCAAGAACATACGAATCAGCTTTGGTTTTGAAAAAAATTCACCAAATGTAATGAAAATAGATAGGTTCTGTTCGTAATCAATTTTAGACAATCTTTTGTGAAAGAATCTTTGAAAACAACATCAAAATCAACTCCAGTTCAATCAAAAACCATGTTTTTTTAAAAGCTTCAAAATTTTTAGGGTTTTGAACTTTAAATCAAAAATTTTAATATGTTTTTAAACAATTCAGAACAGTTTGCAATCGTGAAATCGAGCCTAAACTCTGATACCACTTTGTAGGATCGTTTATACGAACCGTAATCTCACGAATACCAACCGTATGGTGCGGAATCCCCTCCGGTCGTGCAAACCGAGTAAGATATAATCAGTAAAGATCATGATGAAAACAGATTACGAAACACCGAGCAATTTCCATAACTTTACTCGTGTATTAGAGGTACTAGCAGGAACCCACGCGTTGCGACGGGACTCCACGGTGCTTGGATGTTGCGTTTGGTTAATCGCCTCATTGGTTATATGCATTATACAATCATGGTGGATATGTGTACAAAATCAAATTGGATTGTTTTATAATATAGAAATACCAACATAAAACAACCCTGTGCGATGCGACGGGACTACATAAATTGAAGCACATGTATTTGAAACTACCTAAGTAAGAACAGTAAAAAACTCGCATGATGTTGTTGTGACGACAATTTGCAACGCGGTACTCGTGTATGTTAGATTATTAATTATCTCATGATATATTGTATATTATTTCTGTAAGTTTTTATTGATATTATAGAAAAGTTTATTATGTTTATTGTGTTATTTTTTGTTAAAGTTTTTAAATTAGTAGCATCAGTGTGGTCTAAATATATCATAGTCTTACACATGTCATTTAGATAACATCAAAATGTATTTAGAATATAAAAACTAATTAAGCCACACAATCTAAAAAAAAGAATACCATGATATTGTACTAATATTTTATCTTGTAATTTACAAGGTATATATCAATATACAGTGAACAATGGACAACCAAAAGATCATAACGCTCATAATATAATACTATTAGGCATTATTAAGTGCGACTAACATTTTAAAGTGATTGAAATGATTTCTTAACAAAAAATAAATACATACTTTAATAGTAAATATCGAATTCGTAAATATCACACCTTTTCTGAAAGTCTGGGGACTGATTAAACATAAACCCCGTCAATTCGAAGTTTTATACCAGAAATAATAGAAGGGTTTTTTTTTAATTATTAAAGATCATTATTTCACTAAACCACTTGAATTAATTATTTCAAGAGTTTTCAATTAATAAGCCTTTTGTGATTTGAGTAAAGAGTGGTTTGAATGAGTTAATCAACGGAAGTTAAGCAACCGAAGTTAAATGTCTAATAATAGCAATTATTATAGTAATCACCTTCAGTTTTATTCCACCTTAATGATGCCATTAATATTTTCTAAGAAGAAAAGGCAAGCCTCTTATAGCTTTCGTGCACCTAAAACTAAATATGACAACTGAAGTAGGGGATGAATCAAGTAGCAACAACAAAGCTGTAAACAATGTTATAATCAAGTAGATAAATAAGAAGTTATACAAATTTGAGTTTAAACACAAATATTATATATATATATATATATATATATATATATATATATATATATATATATATAGGAAAAAGATCAAATAGGAACCAAGAGCCTAGTTAGGAACTTAGGAACCAATCTAAGCCATTCATCTTTGATCTTGATCTAGGGGGTAGTTATGTAATTAGACAATTAAATATTATATTTTAATTTAATTAAAAGTTTTATATATGGCAGTTAATTATCTTCCTGCAATTAATATGCAAGTTTTTTTTTTACTTTCCTTAAATCTCTCAACCTATTATCATCTCTAATCCCAAATAAAAAAAATCACGTTCGATTGAATTCCATTGAATCGAAATAACTTCCAGTCGAATTCAGAAAATTTAAATTGATTGAATTGAAAAAACTTTCGATTTAAAAGAATCTAAAATCGGCCAACGATTCAGATTTCTAAGTTATGGATAATAATTCTATACATGAAAACATTGAATCACAATCTCATGTGATAGAAGATCATATACCCGTTGTATATATGTGTTTGATGATGATGATGAATGAACAAAAAAAACTGATATACACCAATGTACACTTCAAAAACGAATATACACCAATGTATATCTGTGTACATCAATGTATATCTGTGTTGATGATGAATGAAAAAACGAATATACACCAATGTATATCTGTGTTGATGATTATGAATGAAAAAACCAATATACACCAATGTATATCTGTGTTGATGATGTTGAATGATGATGAATGAAAAAACGAATATACACCAATGTATATCTTGTGTTGGTGATGATGATGAATGAAAAAACGAATATACACCAATGTACACTATTGTATATATACCGAGATATAATTCTAATAGTATATACAATAAATACGTTTGGGTATACCATAAACACTAATTTGCTGTTTCCAAATATACATGAGTTTCTTATTAATTACCTAATAAATGATATTGAACAAAAGACATTAATACCCCTTTATTAAAATAACAATTAATTAAAGTTTTACTTATTTACAATCATGTCGTTGAAGATGGATGGCTCAGATTGGTTCCTATAGTTCCTATTAAGGGTTTGTTCCTATTTGAACCCTACCCTATATATATATATATATATATATATATATATATATATATATATATATATATATATATATAACAAAGAGATAAAATCATAAAAGTAATCGGAAGACCGTGTTTGACAAACGGAACATAACATACAAAGATCAACATTCTAATAACCATGGCATCTCAATGACTCAATGCAAAAAAAAAAAAAAAAAAAAAAAAAAAAAAAAAAAAAGTTAATTTCCAAAAGAATTGGTAGATAAAATAGAAACCAACGAACAATAATACTGTATTCAAAGCACATCAAAGTCTCAACACCTAACCATATGCCTTCAATTCCCACATTTACATGTTTCCATTGTCGTGTACCTAAAACAAATATTATAATTTTTAACATTCTAGTGCAAGTGGAATGAAAATTGAATTGAGTCTATAACGTATTATTCTAAATAAACATAAAAATGCAGATGTAATGAATGCTGGGATAAATCAACTAATGTGAATACTGCACCATTCTGTAATAGATATTGAATTGGGTTAAAAACTATTGGTAAGTAACCCATGCAAGCATTGAATTAGGTATTTCATTCACAAGGGTGTATTAGAGATATGTACTATTATTATTAAAAGTTGTACATGAGGGGCATAAAGGGAAGAAATGAGGTAAAAGTTAGAGATTTGTAAAGAGACCTTTGGACTCCCCCATCTTAAAATAGAGGTGATTTTACCCTTTTGTCCATCTAGAATGTATTATATAGCAGTACAGATATAGATAATAGAGATAGAGATAAGATAAGATATGTTAAAATGAGAACTAATTTGAGTTGGTAAGGATATTTGTAGGGTTGGAGAGAAAATATGGTAGCGTTTGGTATGATGCAATGAAAGGGAGAATGAAATGGACCATTACAAGGTAATGAAAAATAATGTGTTTGGTTGGCTAAAGGAATGGAATCACCCATTCCACAAGGCATTCCATTCCCTCAAAACCATTCCATCCACCCCCCATGTTTTTTTTTCATTCCATCCCCATTCACCCTTTACTAACAAAAGCATAACCCACCACCACTATCGCCAACCACCCACCGCCGCCGCCACCACCCACCACCGCCGTCACCACCCGCCGCCACCACCACCCACCACCGCCGTCACCACCCATCACCACCGCTACCAACCACTACCTTCACCTACCCACCACCGCCACCACCCACCACCACCGTCACCATCCACCACCGCCGCCACTCACCACCGCTACCAACCACCACCACCGCCACCACCCACTACCTTCAGCCTCCCACCACCGCCACCGTCACCCACCCACCACCACCGCCATACAAAACCACCACCACCGCTACCAACCACTACCTTCACCTACCCACCACCGCCACCACCCCCCACCACCGTCACCACCCACCACCGCCGCCACTCACCACCGCCACCAACCACCACCACCGCCACCACCCACTACCTTCACCCTCCCACCACCGCCACCACCCACCACCGTCACCCACCCACCACCGCCGCCATACAAAACCACCCACCACCACCGCTACCAACCACTACCTTCATCTACCCACCACCGCCACCACCCACCACCACCGTCACCACTCACCACCGCCGCCACTCACCGCCGCCACCAACCACCACCGCCACCACCCACTACCTTCACCCTCCCACCACCGCCACCACCCACCACCGTCACCCACCCACCACCACCACGCTACCGCCACACACCACCACCTACCATCACCACCACCAACCGCCACCCACCACCACCGCCATCCACCACCGCCACTACTCACCATCGTCACCCACCCACCATTACGACCATCCACCTCCACCTTCCACCGTCGCTGCCACCGCCACCGACCACAGCCGCCGCCGCCCACCACCACCACATATCACCACCCACCATCACCGCCACTGACCACCACCCACCACCGCCACTAACCATCGATTTTATTCTTTTGTTTTTTCTTGTCTATCCAACAACACAAAGTAATGTTTTGTTTCATTCTCATATGGCAACCAAACAAGATATGGAATGGTAATGATCCATTCCATTACCTTGTCCATTCCATTACCTCGTCCATTCCATTCCCCCATCCATTCCATTACCCCATACCAAACAGACCCTATATGTTTTTGACATATTTATAAAAATCCAATGTGCCAGTTGATTGGATGCGTTTGTAGGTGCATTTACCATTTTGGTGATGGTTAAAGTTTCAATAACATAAAAAATTAAGCGGTTGCTTAAAATGTCAAAAAGGTGAAAATGGTTGATACACCAAGCATTTTGATCCGTGCATATATATATATATATATATATATATATATATATATATATATATATATATATATATATAAGAACAGGAGTTAAGTGAGCTTTGCAATTCAAACATATATACATCTTCTTCCTAAGAGTTAACAAGTGTGTATTTGTGTATCACAATAACGTACACAGTTATAATGAAGAGTGAAAAGCAGGAAGATTATTGTGTCACAATACCCCTACTGTTCGAAGGTAGCGATCATGTGGGAACTAAGGTCGCAGAAAAGGTGCAATACACCAACATAGGAGGCAATGCTTCATTCATCAATACTTGTTTCAACGGCCTCAATGGTCTCTCAGGTTCGTTCATTTGTTTGTTAATTTATCTATATTTTCATTTTTACGAAAGTATGTTCATACACAAAGCTAAATTTTTTTTAGAACGGCGACACACACTCATTAATTATACACCGTCTAAATACAAGAGAGTTCTACAACCAAAACTTGGTATTAATTCTTTTTATAACCTTTGGTTTTCTAACCTTTGGTTAGGGAATTTTCGTTGTACTCGTTAATGGTTTTGAGTGGAATAAAAGTATCTCCTTCTCCGTTAAAAATAAATAAATAAAATAAAAAAAATTCTTTTTATAACTCTAAAAACTATGAACACATAAAAATGGATTTAAAACGGCCAAAAAGATAAACACATAAAAACTATAAACCTAGCTAGATAGAATTTGCAACGGTGACGAGGGCGGGGCAACGGCCGGCGAAAGCGGAGGAGATGGTGAAGTTAGTCATTAATAAGATGTTCTTTATTTATTCATTGGGAGTAGGAGGATGAAACACTTGCGTAGCAATCAAAAAGATAAGGGAATATAATTTTATTATTATTAGTTATTATTTTAAGAGAGATTGCTGAAATCTAACATTATATTTTTAAAGAAATCATAAAATTTCATGACTCATTTATGCAATTATATACCTTTTAGATGATAAAACATATATTTTGAGAGATGTTGGAAATTTTAGAACCATATTACTTGCAATCGATTCTCACTCATTCACAAAAAGGAAAAATTTCTTAAATAAACAAGTTGACCTAAAAACTAACAAAGTAAATATTGACTCTTTACTAATACAGACAAAATGTCAGCTACGACAACTAAATTTTGCCCCATGATTTATATGTGGTTTCTTTTTATCGAGGTTTTAAAAAAAAATGCTAATAAAGGATGAAATTTAGCCCGCTCTTAAATCAGCTCACACATTAAGAGTATATTATTTTGATTGGGTTTTCTTCGTGTATTTCATTTTACTTTTGAGGGTTTTTGTGTTTGCATAATTTAACTTAACGCTTTACCATCTAAATTGATGTGCTCAGTTGTTCTCTACTTCTTGGTTTTTTTAGACATGTCTCTTTTTGTAAAATCAAAATTTAATGTTTATTTTATTAATTTTTTGGGATAGTTTAAAATATATGTATATTTGTTTTTGTTCCAACGTTGCCGTAAGAAATAATTCAAGCTGTTATTGCTGAAACAAGGACACGCGAAAATACATGCACAGTCAAAGTCAAACTTGCCATTTTACTTTTGGAGTTTTGTTCCCCATACTAGGGGTGTTCAGAATTCGATTCGAATTCGAAAAATTCGAAATTCGATTTAGTTCGATTCGATTACCAAGAATTCGATTCGATTATTAAGAATTCGAATTCGATTCGATTCGAATTCGAGTCCAGTAAATCGAATACGAATCGAATACGAATTTATGATTTTAAATTCGATTCGATTCGAAATTCGAATAAAAAATTGTACATGTATATTTTTTTAAATATATATACACATATACACATTATTATATACACAAGTATACACATTGGAAAAAAAAACTTCTAAATTTTGGTCAAACTCTAAGAACCCATAGTGTCTATAACTTTTAGCATAACCATGTTTTATATATTTATCTTATATATCACAAAACTCTATAAAACTATACTCTCTACTATTTTTACTATTCTCGTATTTGACATATTGTTGTTTATCAATTTTGTAGATTTGTATTTTATATGTTAAAAATAATGAGTTTGTATTAGTTTTAAAACTAAAAGTAAAACAATTTGTTATTTAAGGTGAATTTGAACTAAATCGAATTTATTCGAATTCGATTCGAATTCGAGTTTCTTATTCGAATCGAATACGAATCGAATAAATTGAATTTTAAACGAATACGAATCGAATACGAATTCAGGTAAAAATATTAAAAATTCGAATAATTCGATTCGAATAATTCGAAAATTCGTTATTCGATTCGTTGAACACCCCTACCCCATACATATTATTAAAAATCTTTACAATAAACAACTTGATTATTTTTACGCCCTCAAATTCTATTTGTGGGGTTTTATTGTGAACGTATGACACATCAGAATTCAAGTCAACGATTACATAAAACGATAACTGTATGAGTAAAATATGTGATAAAACAATCAGTTTGAAACCTAAAGTTTAGCGGAAGTTATTAACAGTTACATCGAAGTACCTATAAAACAATTATGAAACAAAGTTTGACAAAGTTTTTGAAACACAATATAACATGCTAATGTTGTAGTGCGGCTGTAGTGCGTCATATCCTTTGCTGCTACCTTAGCGTCCTGAGAAAACATGCTAAAATGTGTTAACATAAAATATGATGGTGAGGTCACAGATTTTAATTAAAACAAATGTCTTTATAAGATCAAGTAAGTTTACTATTTTATCAAACGTTAGCTAGACGTTAAGCATGTTACTATACGATTTGGAACCATTGTTGACTACGTTGTTGCTCAGTGTGTGCCCTTTTTCGGATTACTGCCATCCCCGATAATCACTGTGTAGTTCGAGACAATATGCACCCGTTCAACCTTCAGTTGACCCGGGTGAGGTTTGTCAAACCCAATAGATCTATCTACATTTCCCCGCTATATACCCATTACCCATATTAGTGATTCCCTTGGGAGTTAGATGAGTCGCGATGTAAATAAATGATAACAATAGTAATAAATCATCTTTAAGTAAAACTGAGTGTGTAGCATGTTTTTCCCCCAAGAGAAAATATGTAAAAGTGGGGTCGTAAAACTCACCTTAGGTTGTGTCTTCAATTAATAATAAATTGGATGTGTGTGATAGTCTTCAACTATTGAAAACCTATCATAAGACGCATATAAATGTGTTGGCCGATAACATGCTGGTCTAATAACCCTTGGTTGTCCAAACCATGACTTTGTATGTTTATATAAGTGTTTTAACTTTGACACGACCACATAAGACTCGATATCCCGTTGGTGGCCCATTATATTAGTTTAGTAAACACATACAAGTAAGCACGTAAAAAACTTAGTTTCATACAAGAGATTCACATCAGACCACATTCTAGTGAATGGGACTATTCCCAGTCTCATTCTCTATAACGTTCATGCGAATGAGGCATGTAGTTGTGTCATAATGTCATATGCTACAACAGAATGGAACTTTGTAGCAAATGAGTCAATTCAGGTGAATGAGTTTCAATTCCTCTGATTCGCTACAAATTTCTGGCGAATGAAAACCATGCTTCTCTCATTCGCATGATCGATCATGCGAATGAGGCTCATTCGCCCTGCACAGTTGTTTAACAATTTTAACGAACAAAAACCCTTCAAATCAGATCAAAAACCTAACGAATCATAACCAAACGATGTAGTAACTTTCATCTATCCTAATAGCATATTATCACATCTGATTGTGTCATCAATTGATTCATTTTGTACACATAATCACATATTTTCCAAAATAGCAAATTATGAAATGTCCCATCAATTGCATGAAAAGTTTACCCAAAATGAAAAATATTGAAATCAACCTAAAAACATTATTTTCCAGATTATCCAACATAGACTCAACTATCCTAATATGTTTCTAACATGTTATTACCATATATCACAACAAACCCTAGATCTACATAAAACCCCAAATAGGTCAATACTCATAATCATTCATAACACATCAAGCACCATTTAAACATGTCTCTAATACCTATACAAACATCAAATTAGTAACCTAGCATCATATAACATACAAATAACACAAAAGCCCTAAATTCTAGGTCACCAATCAAATACCCGAGTTTATACTTTGTGAAAACCAACTTTTTATGTTTAAATCTAGATAGGAAATGCTTAGAAAAAGTATTTTTATTTAAGAAAACACATTAATATCATATTCGGACACTTTGGGTTCATGAAACATTATAAAAATGGATGAAAAAGGGTTTAGATAAGTTGTACACCTTGAATCTTCACTTGATATTGGCTCAAGGATCTAAGAAATGAGGGCAAAAACTCGTTTCTACATGTTGGGGTTCATAAGAAAGCACTTAGGGGCGAGCTAGGGTTTTGAAAATGATGAAATTTAGTGAAAGATGGTATTTATAGGTTGTTATCATTCGCTAGGGCGTTCACGAGGCGAATGAAATTCATTTCAGGCAAATGAGACTCAATTTCAGGCAAATAAGAGATTTGGTGACTCATTCTCCATAACTTTAACAAAAATGAGAGATTTGGTGACTCATTCTCTATAACATTAACAAGAATGAGAGATTTTGTGGCTCATTCTCTATAACTTTAAAAAGAATGTAAGGTTTTCCAAGTTTTTCATGTTTAACTTTCGAACCTAATATATCTAGTGTCGGTTACGAACCCAGTAACATGTCTTATTATACAAGTCACTTGTTATCATGTCAATAAGCACATATTCACCAGTTATTAATTGATTATAAAATATATAATACTCGATAAGTTACCCTTATTGTGTTAATTCACTAACAAACGGGACACGAGACTCGTGCGTGTGTATTTCCCGATAATTCCCCGAATCATCAAACCATGGACATTGTGTGTGTAAACGGACTCTTGTTGATCCCCCGAATCATCGAACCGACTCAACTAACCCAGTTAAGTTAGTTTAACAAATGTTTTGCTAAGGTAGACTTAAATGTTGTTAGGAAAGTTAACCTAAGTTTTCCGGGTGTCACAATTATATTATCAAACATTTTTTAACTATAACGTTGATCTTTATTCACATAACAAATAACAAAACAAGCAACTCAACAAGTTACTGAAACATAATAAACAAACCAGCCCTAGAAAATAGTTTGACACTACACTTCCAGAAAATAGTTATCAAACACTCAGTTTGAAACATTGAGGATCTAATATTTTAACAGTATCATAAAGTAAAACTGAATGAAAGGTTAAAATATATAAGGCTCGAGCACTCAACTTAATGTGGTGATCCCCACATGATCCATGACCATAGGCTCTGAGCAAATGGCAGGCTCCAACAAGCAGGGTACGTAAACGGTTGGGCACCACACATGGCACAACGGTCAAAAGCATGTATGCGTATAGATATCGCTCTAAAGTGACATAATACCTTCCCTAAACTCTCTACTTACTTGTATACGTTATACAAATACTTATTCTCACGTTGGAGTCTAGTTAGAGATGATTCATCACTCACTATAGTGATGCTAACAATGCACTAGTTGTGCAAATATATTTGAGGCGTCGCAACCTGAATCATAGTCCAAGTCCCTGTGATGAGCTCTTTTGAATGTTTGTTGGTTACATCTTGATTCATGAAATATATTTCATTTATTAGATCCATCATCAGTCTTTTCTAAGGAACCAACAATTACCGTTGATCATAGTTGACAAGGTTAAGAGTTCAAACTTCTCTTCTCGTACAAGTTGAAGCGAGCCAGAACAAGCAGTAATTCGTGCGTCAAGTGTCTACGAGTTGCTCTAGTGATTTGACTCGTTTTAGGTGTAATTTGACTACACTTGTGACATGTACACGTTTAACAACTATGTTTGAGGTCTCTGGTATGCACTTATCTGTAAATATCACACTCTAGAAAGAATCTACTTATAATATGACAATATGGTTGTTCACGAGCCGAGCCGAACCGAACGGACCTTTGCTCATGCTTGGCTCATTTTCAAACCGAACCGAGCTGAGCGGCTCGTTTACAACCGAGCTGAAAGCGAACGAGCATTTTTCGAGCGCAAATTTTTTCGAGCGAGCGTCGAGCGAGAAACGAGCGGAGATTAATTTAGACAACCATGAAATTGGGATGTTATCTTCAATGTTTCGTTGTCGAGTGACAACTAAGGTGGAGTTGTCCGATGAGGACACTAATATTGAGGTCCGAGTGTTCAAGAATGAGGCTTAGGTTGAGGCAATGAGCATATTACAGAGGATAATTATCGCATTGTGGCGTAGGGTGATATCAAGCGACGACTAGGGACGGACGACTAATAACATAAAGAAGTTAAGGCTGTCACGTTACGACTTACGGTTTTACTACTAAATCTTGTGATAAATATTTATTTGATAAAGCAGACTAGTCGTATTTTATTTACATATATTGGGCCAAATGTTATGTATAAAGCCATAAATATTACTATAATTTGTGCGTATACATATATATACATAATTATATATATAATAGATAAATAATAATTTATTCGAGCCGAACCGAGCCGAGCGGACCTTTGCTCGTGCTTGGCTCGTTTACAAACCGAACCGAGCCGATCGGCTCACTTACAACCGAGCGGACGATCGAGCGAGCATTTTTCGAGCATTTTCCGAACGAGCGGCGAGTGATCTACGAGCGACGAGCGATTTGAACAGCCCTATATGAGACCCTATATATAGAGCTAATCTACTATGTACCAATGAATATAAACATTTCTGGTTTAACTTCCTTTTAACAAAATATTTGCATAATAAGAAGTCTGACTTGTTTGTTTTGATGGACTTGTCAGGAGTTGGAATACTCTCAATTCCATACGCATTGGCATCGGGAGGCTGGGTGAGCATAATACTACTTTTCCTAATTGCCGGCTCAACCTTCTACACAGGATTACTAATCAAAAGATGCATGGATCTTGATCCAACAATAAGAAACTACCCTGATATCGGAGATCGTGCATTCGGGAAAACAGGGGGAACTATAGTATCAGTCATAGTGAACGTAGAGCTGTACTTGGTCGCAACAGGTTTCCTGATCCTGGAAGGCGATAATATGAGTAACTTATTCCCAAACATGGATTTTTATATTTATGGCACTCATGTTGCTGCAAAAACTGGATTTGTCATCCTTGTTGCTATCATTATACTTCCCACTAGTTGGTTAAACAACTTAAGCATCCTTTCGTATATATCAGCCAGTGGCGTTCTTGCTACCGTGATCATCCTAAGCTCGGTCTTCTGGGCTGGTGCATTTGATGGCATTGGTTTTGAAGAAAAGGGTACATTTGTAAACTGGAGTGGAATACCATCAGCTATCAGCTTATACGCGTTCTGCTATTGTGCCCATCCCGTTTTCCCTACGCTATATACTTCTATGAGAAACCAACATCAATTCTCAAAGGTATATGTAATGTAACCATATAGAAGGATCTGTATGCATGAATTACGTAAAAACCTGGTGCTAAATAACTGTTTTCCTACTACGATGCAGGTCTTGTTCGTATGTTTTGCCTTCTGTACAGTTACTTACTCACTAATGGCGATTATCGGCTACCTTATGTTTGGTTCAAACGCAGAGTCACAGATTACGTTAAACCTTCCAACACATCATACAAGTTCAAGAGTGGCCATATGCACCACCCTCGTTTCTCCAATAGCTAAATATGCATTAATGTTAACACCGACTGTCAATGCTATTGAAGCACGGTTTCAGTCTTACAACAAAAGGAAGTGTAGCTTCTTAATTAGAACAATTTTAATGATAAGCACTGTAATTGTAGCCCTGTCTCTTCCCTTTTTCGGGTATCTGATGTCGCTTGTGGGTGCCCTATTAAGTGCCACGACTTCGATAACAATACCATGTTTGTGCTACTTGAAGATCTCAGGAATTTACAGGAGAATTGGAGTTGAGCTAGTGGTGGTTGGATTTGTTGTGTTAAGCGGCTTAATTGTTGCGGTTGTAGGTACTTATGTATCATTGATAGATATAATACATCATTTATGAGTATGTTAGACATGAGAGATATGTTAAAACTTTTTGATGGGAACCAACAACTGTTGAAAGTTAAGTTCCTGAGTATAAACTTATGTAACGTCTGTATGTTTGGATGATTAAAGTTTAAAGTTCTCCTGTATTTTAGATTTTTACAATGGTCATAATGTAATGTTATCCGGTTTCTTAAACTTGCGAAGTATTGCGAAGTAAACTAGTAGACAGAAGCATGTCCGGCTTAATTTTCAAAACATTGCTTTTATCTCAATGCAGCTCTCTCTGGTCACCCTTCTCAGGCCTTTGACCTGCACAGTTTTAGACCATAGGGACCGGGTTCAATCAGACTGTGCCTTGCTTAGGACGGGCCCCTATCAACTCCTGAGATACGCAGAAACAAAATAAACCATTGTTTGGGCCAAAATATAAAGATCCAAACAAATTTACCAAATATTCATGATTCCAATTTGATTACTTACATTGAAGCAGAAGGGTATGCATAAAAAATTATAAGAACTTACAACAGAAATTGCTTATAAAGTGATTAATGACAAATATTTATGGATTTCACATATGTGTGGGAACATTAAAATCATTTCCATGAATAAAAAAATAAAAAAAATAAAAAAAAAAAAAAACTATCTTATAAAATTCACATTCTACCTAATCCTTGTAGCCCAAAAATCAAAGTGGCAGGAAGGTTATTATTTCAAATTGGATTAACTCACGGAAATTTTTTCCAAGCTCCGCTACTGGTTACAGTTACGGACCCAGGTTTTGTAGTATAGGCATGAATACCAATAAACATTTTTGGGTATGCACATTGAAATGGTGATTGATGAGTTCAGTGTGTTGATTAGCCTAATTGTTACATTTGTAAGTATCATTGATGATAGATAAATATAACAAAAGATATATGAGCAGCAAGTTCACTTTAATCCATGTTAGCATAATGAAGTTGGACGTTACAACAGTAGATAAAAGTCAAGTTCCTAACTATAAACCTATGTAACAGTTTAGTAATTTGATAGAAAACTTTCCAGTAACCATGCTACTCGGTTTTATTGTTTCATTAAACGTTACAAAATAAACCTGACTATATATACATTATGGATTGTTAATCTTCATGTTTAAACTTAACCCATCTAGTAACAAGTAAACATCCACACAAAGAGCTTGAGAATCATACCCAGATAATAATCTACAAGTGGACCCGTTTACCTCAATGCAACTCTCTCCGGCGATCTTTTTCAGCCTTTTAAACCTCATACTCTTTCTCAGTTGCGCTGCATCCTCCCACTTGCATACTTCTGCGTATTTATTTGCAACCATTACCAAATTCCCGCTCCATCTTGGCTCCAATTCAAGTAATTTCCTTTGTACCTTTTCCCCAACCCTATCGAAATCACTAGCACTGTGCAGACTGCATGCACTGAGCAAAGTTCTCCACGCCGTTGGATCAGGCTTAATGGGCATGTTCACAATGAAATTGTATGCTTCTGTGAGATGACCGGCTCGCCCCAACACATCCACCATTGCACCATAGTGTGTTAACCGAGGCTTAATCCCATAAACACTCTTCATTTCTTTAAAAAATCGGTACCCATCCTCCACATATCCAGCATGACTACACGCGCAAATAACACCAAGAAACGTCACATGGTTAGGTTGGACCGAACCCTCTTTCATTTTCTCAAAAAGGTCAATGGCATGCCTAGCAAGCCCATGTTGAGCTAATCCTTGAATCATCGCACTCCAAGTCCACACGTTACGATCAACCATCTTGTCAAACACTAAACTCGCCAAACTCAAATCTCCACACTTCCCATACATATTAACAAGCGCTGTTCCTAACCGACAACTAAGTCCCAACCCTTTCTCAATCATTTGTGCATGAACACACTTCCCTAAAGTCAAGTTCCCAAGCTCAGCACACACCGAAAGCACCACCACAAATGTAGTTCCATCCGGCTCGATTTTGGCCTCTGCCATCTTCATAAAACACTCTAAAGATTCATAATACCACGACACACGAAAGAAAGCGGAAACAATAGTGTTCCAAGAAACAACACTTCTGTGAGACATTTCATCAAACAGTTTACGTGCATCAATGATTTTTTTACAAGAACCATAGAAATGAATCATGGTGTTCTTAACATAGACATCTGAATCCAACCCATGTTTAAAGCAGTCAACTTGGACCTGTTGGCCTTCTTCAAGGGCTAATAATGAGGCACAGGCTTTGAATACAGAAGCATATGTAAGCTCAAAGGACTTTATGCCTGAACAATGTGTTTGTTTAAAGTTTAAAATGGTTTCTTTGTTTGAATATTTATTGTTTTCTTTTATGGTGGAGTAAGTTATGGTGGTGACAGTGGTCCATGACAATGGTTTACAGTCTTTAGAATGTTTGGTTACAAGCCTTTTAGCAGAAGTTAAGGAGCTAAAATGGTTTGAAGCAAAGAGTTGGGACAGTTTCATAGTTGAAACGTATGTAACAACTAGCAGCATTGAGTAAATATTAAATGTAATCGCATGTTGCGGTTAAAGCTCCTGCTCTTCAGCAACATAAACCAAAAATGTAGCGTTGCAGTAACATCTTTCTGCACTTTCTTAGACCATGTGTAATGGTAATCAAATTGGGGCGTTTTGAGGACACAAAACGCCCCCAAAGGAATTGCACACCGCCCCCCACCGTCGTAATTGGGGCGTTTTTGGGGCCAAGGGAAAAAAAACACGGCGTGGAAAATTGGATTGGGCCGATGATTCAAAGTTTTATTAAATAAAAAAAATAATTAAGATTAAATGATTAGATGTTTCATGAAAATTTTCACATTACCACTACACCTCATCCTAATTTGAATCCCTTAATGGTCCCATGTTACAAGATAAGATAGATAATAATAATAATAAAATGTAATAGTACAGGGACTGTAATTGTCATAGTTTGATAGTTTGAATATTGGTTAAAAGTTAGTTAGCTAGATTGAGATTAGGCGGGAAACTCACTTGTATAAATACAGGCCTAATGAGATGAATAAACTAGCTTGGTTTGATTGATTCCTTCTCTTAAGTCTCTTTCTCTCTTATCAAGTGGTATCAGAGTTGCTCCTACCTTGAACAGCTGTTGATAATAACCGTCACAACCACCTCAACCACCATAACCGTTCCAACTAACCACCATAAACCACCATACTCTGCCATCACCACCACCATGATCCACCGTCTTTAACCCATTTTTGAGCCTGAAAAACATAATACTTCATTTCTAAACCAAATATTGAGCCTGTTATACCAATCCTTCGTTTCAATCAACTGTTTGAGCCTATTCATTTCTTTTCTTGTTTGAATACTCTGTTTTTTCTTTATTCTGATGTCAACTCGTAGTCAAAACATGGAACAAAAGATTCAGGAGCATGATTCGACCTTGGCTCGTCTTGAGAAAGTCACTGGTCAGAACATGAATGAATTAGCCAAAACCACTGAAGCCGTGAATGAAATAAGATCCCAGATGTCTGAACTCCTTAAGTTCTTGAAACCAAATAATGATGATGGTCCTTCTTTCAATCAGTTTAGAACAAGTTCAGGGAGTGGAGGTGATGAAGAACAATCATCTTATAGAAACAGTCAACGTTTAACCAAGTTGGATTTTCCAAAATTCAATGGCACAAACGTTGAGGGAGACTTGTGCAGGGTAGAACATTACTTTGCAATTGATGAAACTCCTGATAGGTTGAAAGTGAAGTATGCAGTTGTTCATTTAGAAGATGTTGCTCTTCTTTGGAATCAGTCGTTTGTTATGTCCAGAAATGGAACAATTGAAGGGATGTCATGGAATAAATATAAGAATTTTATCTCAACAAGATTTGCTGATGTATTAGTTCAAGATGCAATGGGGGCCTTGGCTGCTATTAGGCAGAATTGGTCACTAGAAGATGTTTGTAAGGAGTTTGATTTGGGATTAACCAAGGTTAATATCCCTGATGAGTATGCTGTCAGTCTGTTTTTTAGAACAGTGAATCCTGATATTGGATACCCTGTGAGGGTATTAAGACCAAGAAATATCCCTGAAGCTTATATGCTTGTAAGAATGCAGAATGATTCCATTAAAGCCATTCAGGCTGCTTCTAACAATAAATATTCCAGAAACACCACTACTTCCTTTCAAAGAACCAATTCATTCAATACCAAACCCATGTCTTATCCTACTTCTTCAAACTTACCTTTATTGCCTTCACCAAATATTAAACCAAAACCTATTAATACCACTAGGTGGTTGAGCCCAAAAGAAATTGCTGACAAGAGAGCAAAGGGAGAATGTTTTGGGTGTAAGGAGAAATTTACACCTAATCATCAGTGCAAGAATAAACAGCTTTTCTCTATTGAAATAGTTGATGAAGAAGATCAGGAAGATCAGGAAGTTGTATTTGACAGAGAAGAGGAAATAATGGTACAAGAACCTCAAATATCTTTGAATGCTATTATGGGTCTTCCTTCTTATTCCACAATGAGAATTAGAGGATCTATTGGTACAAAAATTTTGCAAATTCTGACTGATTCAGGGTCAACACACAATTTCTTGGATATCACTCTTGCACTTAAATTGGGGCTGCCAATCAAGACTATAAGGTCTATGGATATCATTGTTGCAGATGGTGACCAGATGAAATGCACAATGATGGTGGAGAATTTACAATGGTCCATGCAAGGTAATAAGTTTATTGCTGATGTGTTTCTGATTCCATTGTCAAATTATGACATGGTGTTAGGAATTCAATGGTTACACAATTTGAATGATATAACATGGAATTTCAAAGAGTTAACAATGAAATTCCAAGTTGATAGGCAAAACATTGAATTAAAGGGGGAAAGAACTAAAAGGGCTACTCTATGTACCACTGAAAAGATGCAAGAATTGTTGAGTACTAAAGATCAGTTAGCACAAGTACATTTATTTAGTCTACATGTGGGGAAAGAGGATGTATGTCAGCACAATCCTCAAGTGACTGTTCAAGATAAGAGTTCTACAGTGGAAGATTTGTTGAATAAGTATCAAGATGTGTTTGCAGTGCCAACAGTATTACCCCCTACCAGACCTTGTGATCATAAAATTGTCCTCAAAGAAGGTACTTCTCAGGGCCGGCCCTGAAAATTCAGGTGCCCGGGCCGAGCTACAAAAATTGTGCCACTTAGCTTTAGCTTTAGGCCTTAACGAAATAAATAATGAAAACTATTTTTTTAAATTACGATTAAAGTAATATCAAATTGATGGATCAAATTTTATTTCCCACTTAGGTTGTAGTCTAATGGTAGAGAGAACAAACTCTCTTGGGGGAAGTTATGAAACAATTAAAAGAAATTGTTTCATAACAAAAATAAAAGTTAAAAAAGAAGTCAAAACCAACTTGTAAAAAGCAAAAACAACTAAGTGTGCGTCCTTTTCATTTAAACTTGTTTATCCTCTTTAATCGACACTCATTAATAAACCTGCAATTTTTTTTCCTCATACCATTTCATTTTCTTAAATAATTCTTAACATCTCTCAACATATTTACTTTCTGTTTTATATAAACTACCATTCACTTTGATTAATACTTGATTAACAATTTTGGGGCTCAAACATACAACAAACCAGCGAATTAAGGACATCACTGTTTAGAAAACTTGAATTGCCGGAGGGTAAATGTGCCCCCGAGAAATTAGGTCCGGGTCGGGAGTCCTCCCCGCACCCCTTAAGGGCCGGCCCTGGTACTTCTCCTATAACTCTTAAGCCTTATAGATACCCTACTGCTCGAAAAAATGTAATTGAAGAAATGACTCATGAGTTATTAGATTCAGGGGTAATAAGGGAGAGTGTTAGTTCATTTGCAGCACCAGTGGTGTTAGTTAAAAAGAAGGATGGCACCTTTAGAATGTGTGTGGATCATAGGAAACTTAATGAGGCCACAATTAAGAATAGCTTTCCTATTCCACTAATTGATGAGTTGCTTGATGAATCAGGGGGCAGTTCAGTCTTTTCAAAATTAGACTTAAGATCTGGGTATCATCAAATTAGAATGCACCCTGATGATGTGTTTAAGACTGCTTTTAGAACACATCAGGGCCATTATGAGTTTATGGTCTTACCCTTTGGGTTGACCAATGCTCCTGCCACATTCCAGGCCTTAATGAACTCAACTTCAAGCCATTGTTGAGGAAATGTGTTTTAGTATTTTTTTTTTTTTTTTTTTTTTTTTGATGACATTTTGGTGTACTTTTAAGACAAAATGTTAAGACAAAATTCATTGGTTGCAAAGAGATCCAAATGCTCTTTTGCAGACCTCGGGTAGAGTATTTAGGCCATATTATTAATAGAGATGGTGTGGCCACTGACCCATCTAAGATTGCAGCAATAAAAGAATGGCCAATACCTACTACTATTAAGCAGTTGAGAGGATTTTTGGGGCTAGCAGGATACTATAGAAGGTTTATTTAGTCATTTGGTGGTATTGCTAAGCCACTTACAAACTTGTTAAAAAAGAAGACTTTAAGTGGAATGAAGAAGCTCAACAGGCATTTGATGATTTGAAACATGCCTTATCCACTTCACCTGTTTTAGTGCTTCCTGATTTTACTAAAACATTTGTGGTGGAAACTGATGCCTCAGCTAAAGGATTTGGGGCAGTTTTAATACAAGAAGGCCATCCCTTGGCTTTCATTAGCAAGGGTATTTCAGGAAAGCAGTTAGCAATGTCAGTCTATGAGAAAGAATTTTTAGCTATTTTAATGGCTGTGAAAGCATGGCATCATTATTTGATAGCTAAACATTTTGTGATAAGAACTAATCAGAGAAGTCTGAAGTATCTTCTTGAACAGAAGATTAATACTCCTTTACAACAGAAGTGGTTAGCCAAACTAATTGGTTATGATTATGTAATTGAATATAAAAGGGGATCAGAAAATTCAGTGGCTAATGCATTGTCTAGAATGGACAGTGTTTCTCTTTTTCAGGTAAGCATGAGTACAGTGGAACCTATTATATGACAAAAGATCAAAAATAGTTGGCAACAAGATCCTAAAATTCAAGAAAAGATTCAGCAATTACAACAGGGGGTCAAGTGAAGCATTATACTTGGGTCAATGAAGTTTTGAGAAGGAAGGGCAAAATTGTCATTGGAGAGAATGCTGAATTAAGATATCAGGTTTTGCAGATATGCCATTCATCTGCAAGTGGAGGGCATTCTGGGTATGTTCCTTCTTTACATAGATTGCAAAGCATGTTCTATTAGAAAAGATGTGACAGAGATGTTAAAGAGTTCATCAAGAATTGTGTTACTTGTCAAAGGGCTAAGTATGAGAGGGTAGCCTTACCTAGTCTTTTACAACCACTGCCCATTCCTAGATCCATTTTTTCTGATGTTTCAATGGATTTTGTTTGTGGTTTACCATTAGCTTTTGGTAAAGACACCATCTTGGTAGTAGTGGACAGGTTTACCAAGTTTGCTCATTTCATGAGTCTTAAACATCCTTTTTCTGCTGATCAAGTGGCTCGGGTTGTTTTTGACAATGTGTTTAAATTACATGGTTGCCCCACAACCATTGTATCAGATAGAGATCCAATTTTCTTGAGCAACTTTTGGAAGGATTTTATGAAATTGCAAGGCATTGAGTTAGCTTATTCTTCTGCTTACCATCCACAAACTGATGGTCAAACAAAAATCTTCAATAGGTGCCTTGAATCTTATTTGAGGTGTATGGTGATGGATACTCCTCAGCAATGGCCTAAATGGTTAACTATGGCTGAATGGTGGTATAATTCTTCTTGGCACTCTTCAATAAAGATGTCCCCTTTTGAAGCTCTCTATGGTGTGCAGCCTCCTGTACACATTCCCTACATACCTGATGAAACAAAGATTGACTCCTTGGAAGAATTATTTAGAGAAAGAGAACTAAAGATTCAAAATTTGAAGCATTCCTTAGAGAGAGCAAAGAATCAAATGAAACAACAAGCAGACAAGAAGAGATCTGATAGACAATTCAAAGTAGGAGATTGGGTATATGTTAAGCTCCATCCTTATGTTCAACAATCTCTGAAGAATCATAAAAGTCACAAGCTTGGTCCAAAGTTCTATGGTCCCTTCCTAATTGTGCAGAAGATTGGACAAGCTGCTTACAGATTGGATCTTCCAAGTTCATCACAAATTCACCCTACTTTTCGTGTGTCCTTATTGAAAGCTGCTCATGGTGATCATCAACAAGTTATTCCACTGCCTGCTGAACCCATTCATTACAACCCAAATCCATCATTGACAGGAAGCTAGTAAAGAAAGGAAATAAGATGACTACTGTTGTACTAGTGCATTGGTAGAATTTGCCTGTGACAGAAGCTTCTAGGGAGATTTTGGAAGAATTTCAACTCAGATTTCCTCATTTTAATTCTTGAGGACAAGAATTTTATAAGAGGGGATGTATTGTTACAAGATAAGATAGATAATAATAAAATGTAATAGTACAGGGACTGTAATTGTTATAGTTTGATAGTTTGAATATTGGTTAAAAGTTAGTTAGCTAGATTGAGATTAGGCGGGAAACTCAGTTGTATAAATACAGGCCTAATGAGATGAATAAACTAGCTTGGTTTGATTGATTCCTTCTCTTAAGTCTCTTTCTCTCTTATCATCCCACATGCCACGTGTCAATTAATGCCCCATGGTCTTGAAATTTTTCACCTTACCATTACACATGGTCTTAATGTATCCTGTCCTTGGTCTCCTCTTTGCTTCCAAGGTATGAATATAGTCGTAAATATCCGCCACGTAAGCTTCACACGACTGAGGATCACTTGATTTCTCAAGTCAAAGCAGTCGGAGCATTTCATCGTTCGCCTTTTCAATGTGCATACTGGATTTGAAATCGGATGAATGTCATATCCCATCGTGTTTCGCCTCCACAATGTACATGGAATACCAAACTAGTGTTAGAGCTAACAAGATGATACTTCGGCAGACTCCCAAGAACAGCTTTAGCGCCAACCATTAACCCAAGGTGAATGAAGGGGAAACAACCCACTTTACAATTAAGCGCCTCCGCTGTAGCATTAACCACATCGCCTTCTAAAGAAATACCAAACAGGTTGTTTTAAGACAAATTCACCTAAAGCCGCGACACAAGATAAAATACCCTAATTATCCTGTTTAAATTTTTCAAATTCGCTATGCTAGGTACTCCAACAAAAACCACATCGTCCGCATAGCACAAATGAGACACTACTGAACCACCATTCGGGAGAAAAGACCCTGAAAAATTTCATAGTTCAAAGCTTTATCCATCATCGCATTTAAAGCTTCATGGCAAGGATGAACAAGAAAGTCGATAACGGGTCTCCTTGCCTCAAACCTCTTTCAAGCTTGAAGTCTTTGGTAGGAGACCCATTAATGAGGAACGAAGCAGACCCGTTCCCATTAACCAACAACGCCATTTAGAGGGAAACCCCATATTATAGAATAGAGATTAGAAATTTCTAGCTTAAGCCATCGTATGCCTTGCCAGTTGCCAATATCAATTTTGAACAAGGCCGCCAGAACTTTAGCTTTAGAACACCAAGAAAACAACACATTAAGAATCAAGGGAACATCAATAATATATTTCTACCAAAGATGAATGCCAACTAATTGTGACTAAGAGCACTCACATCCCATCCACTAAATGTATGTAAGTGTGTCCACCAAATTATATTAGGTGAGTGTAAGTGGTTGTAAGTGAAGCAGAGAGAAAATATTTGGTGAAAGCACTGTTCCACCCTAAATATGAAAAGCTACTGTTCACCCCTATATATATTTTAATATTTTTGTAAGTAGTTGTGAGTGAGGACAGAGAAAATGTAATGATAAAAATATGATTATTTTAATTGGAAGAGAGAAGATTTAAGGGTGAAGTAGTGATTTTTAGTGTAATTTAATGGATGGGTTGTGAATGCTCTAATAAGCATACTCGTCAATATTTTAAGTCTTGAAGCTAATACTTTTGAACTATAAAGTATGTTCATACTCTATCATTCGAGTAACTTTCACATCCCAAAATGATGATAAAGCTTTTCGCAATAAAATAAGATCATTGTGATTTGTCAAAGGTAAAGAGCTAAAAGACTTCTAATCCCTTGGTAAACAAGCAACTAACCAAACACAAACAAAAAATAGGGATCCAAAAGTCACTGGCAAGTTGCCGTATAAATAAACATCTTAAAACTACAGAAATTAATATCCAAATGCTATGTTCTGCCAAAACCAATATCTGTCTAAAATCACCTCACTCAGACTTCTTCTTGCTACCATCAACTACTAGCTTTGACTTTTTTATAGTTGGCATTTTACCAGGAAAAGCCCACCTCAAGAACCTCTCCCATGTGTAGCACCCCAAGAACATCAATGCGGCCCATATCAGAAGCTTGTCGCGCAATTCTGTTGGCAAAGGCACTAGTTTCAGCCAGTCGTTTAAATCCCGAAACAGATCAGATGTGATCACAGTGAAGAATACGACTGCGCCGAAAAGGGCAATCTTAAATGGCTTGTTTTCTGATATGCTCTGGTTGAATGGGTGACCCATGTAGTTGACTGCAAAGGTGGCTACTTGGATCATCATGTTGACCATGTAGGAGACGGTGTTGACCATATTACTCTCGAATTCGGAATCCGGTTCGATGCATTCGTCTGGCATGTGCTTCTCTGCTTCTTTCACGGATGAAATCAAGAAAAGGAGATGGAGAGCAAACTGGCCGAGTAGAGACAGGAAGACGTAATAACAGAAGATGTTAGGGTGGGGACGCTCGGCAGATAGTGTCGGCAGTGGACGGGCGTGTGAGATGAAGAGGAAAAAGGCGGCGGTGAATACGCCGCTAATTGTGGCCTGAACATCTCCCAGTTTAACACCGTCCAAGTACATGACACTCAAGACGTAAGCGGTTGCAAGGCAGTTGAGTCCAAGAATCTTGAACATTTGCAGGGTGGTTACCAGTGTGCTACGACCCTGGCGGATAATGTCGATGGTTGGGGAGACTGATGCATGCTTGGCGGTGAAAGGCGACGCCATTGATGCATCACCGAGTTTGACTATAGGAGCTGTCCGACCATCATCTCCTTCGTTTAACTCATCCATCATCTTCTTTAGCTTTTGCCTTTGAACCTCTGCAGGTGTGAGATGGCGGTTACTGGCAGCAGGAGTGACACTGCTTGAACTTGGTTCCGTAGCTGACTTGGGCTTCTTTGGCTTAGCGGCCTTTGTTTCTGACGAGGGCTTTGTTTCTGAAGAGGCTTTATCCCCTGGAGTTGGTGGCGGTATTGCATTAAGTAAAGCTACCCCTACATGTGCCTGAAAATACAATTCATGTGTTAATTTTCATAATATTACAAAAACAATTTAGAGGGTTGTATGGATTACCTGCTTCAAAGCCCCAACGTCGTTGGTGCCATCGCCACACATCAATGTTATCCTTCCAGATGATTTAAGAGTGGTCATAATGAGTTCTTTTTGTTCTGGTGCCACCCTTGCAAACACCTAAAAAATTGAACTTATTTCGTTAGTGCGGCACCATAAAAACGTATACTTGTGATTATTATGAACAGTTACAACCTTAACATATGGAATCACACTGACAACAGCAGAGGTCTGCAGCAACATTTCAAAGCAATCACCTCCAATACAAAGATCATGACCCTCAGCCAAAGCCTCAACCATTTCTTCACTGCATATAGCACAGCCAATGATTGTCTTAAAATACAGAAAAATTTATTTTCTTACAGGAAGTAGAGATGATGATTGCCTTACCTGTAGGTCACGATCTCCTTTTCATCGGGTGAAACCCACTCAAATTGTTTCTTGTTCTTTGTCGGGCCAAGAATTAATGCTGGCTTCGATATTATATTAACTTGACGTGCAACATGGCAAGCTGTCAATGCTTGATCACCAGTGATCATCACCTAAACACAAGAAATTCTTATCAATATTGAATTAATAATGCAACTGTTATCATGATTAATCCGTTTAATTTACAACTATAAAAAGTAAAAAAAAAATGGATAAAAAAGAGTTTGCAGGCCTACCAGCCTAGCCCAACTCAGACCCCGTACCTATAAACTCATTTCAACCCAAACCCGTTTCAGAACATTTAACAAACTTGCCACCCTATTTTTAACCCACCTATTCCACTCAGCTTTTGCCTAGTGCTGAGACATAACAGTTGAAATTCGCATACACAGATTTGATAAATTAATTGCCAAATAAGCATTATGCAAACTGTAGTTGTTCTTTAGTGTGCTAAAACTCTGTTACACAACTTGAATAATAAATGAAGGGAACAAAACCGTTGTCACTCACCAAGTCATGTGACGATTTTTTCAATTCAAGCAACACAGTGGCAGAATCTCCTCTGATTGGGCAATTAAATACCTGAAGTTTATCCAATGATAGCAAATACGTTAAAACGGCATATTACCGATACATGTAGCCTTATAGAAGAATGCAGTATGTAACATATTAGCAAATGAGCACTAGATTTATTTCATACCGCAAACCCAGCAAAGGTGAGCCCACTTTCCACTACTTCCCTGTCCAAGTTTCTAGCTTCACTTACCTATTAACCATTTAACAAAAAGCAAAACAGTTTAGTGAAACAAAGCACAAAAGTCAATATATGTATATAAAATTATGTGTGTAGATGTATGTATATGTGAATGCATACAACTATGCATGTGTGTGTATGCGAAAACAAACACAATTATGCATTCTCTGAATGGTTACCGTCATATCAGGAAGAGGTTTATAGGCTAAAGCTAGAACACGAGATCCTTGACGTGTGTATCTCTTGTAGGTGCTTACAAAAAATGCAGGTACATCATTTAATCTTTCTTGAATGGTTTCTGGTGCACCCTGATATGATGACAATCGTAAGAGTTATAACTAAATGAATAAAATACTAAAATACTAAAATAGTAAAATGGTTCCACACAACACAACAGAAGTAAAAATAAATGGTCACTAGCAACCTATTAGATATACCTTTACGAATGCATAAAATTGCTCTTCTGTACGAACCACAACTGCCATTCTTTTCAAGTGGGACGCAAAGTGATGTCTCTGAACAATTTGGACAGAACTGCCACCTCCCCTGCAAACAATATGAAAAATCCGTTACAATTTTCAAGGAAGTTTCTAGAAAAAGAAACAATATAGAAATGTAGAAAAACATAATGAATGCCTTACTTCTTAGGCATGGCCTTCTCATCAGATTTATAAGTCCACTCTATCCCCTTTATTGCAGCCTTCTCAAGAGGATCACCAACCTACAAGCAATATATATTTTATAAACAAGATGTCAACAGTTGATAAGTCATCGCTTAATCTTACAACCTCATACTAGTAACTAGTGTATTCTAGTATCATTGAAACCAGAAACAAAAACATCTACAGAACATTAAAAACAACAAAAATTACATACCAGCTTGTTGTCCACAAAAACCAGTGCATGGCAAGAAGCAAGAATTTCCAAAGTGCGAGTTGGCACTTTTTTAGTATCCGTTTCTAAATCAATATCATCACTCAACCCACCAACCCCAGAGAACTCCTGAGAGATCAAAACACAAATTGAGCATCTATCAGAGGCTGCTAACCATTTCTTTTACCATGAATGCCAGATTTGTAACAAACATACCATGTCATCAGATGTCAGTGTTCCCGTCTTGTCAAAACAGCATATATCAACCTGCAGAACGGTAGCATAAAAGAAAAAAACGATAAAAAACTAAATGACATTGAACATTCAACTCAAATATAATATAATTAAAGTAGGTTTGCCCACCTTCCCAGCAAATGGTATACGGAAAGGTTCTGTACAAAATATACCACGGCGTGCTAGTGCAATCAAAGATGTATTAACAGCTATAGACAACTCCATTGGCAGCTCAGGGGGGATCACTGAAGTTATAATCAAAGAACAGCTCAAAAGAAGCTTGTATCTACTCCTGTTTGGGTCCTCAAGTCCCTATATCAACATGTAGGGTAATTAATACCTTATTATATGTGCTTAAATGACTTTTTTTAAGAGGTGAGAGAGAAATGATAACCACAAGTTTAGTTTACCTTTTTAAGTACGTAACCGGCTGCTATAATGGCAAAAACAACTAAAAACAAAATAAAAAGTCCGCTCTCCCAGCTGTTAGCAGTAACCTGAAAAATATATTTATCTATTAGAGAACAATGAGAGAGAGATAACAGAAAAATATAAAGTGTCGATAACAATTATGGAATTACCCTCTCCGTTGAAAACAAAATGGTTCGCATTAGTTTCCCTTGTGTTGTTTCAAATCCGGTTCGTAAAACAATTGCTAGACAGCCGCCATCAGGAGTTTTCATATGAAAGGTCTGAACCAATAAACCAAAAGATAACATTTAATAATAAACTGCATAATAAAAGTTATAATATAATCAAATGAAACATTGTTTACAACCTTATCAGGAGTATGCTGCAATATCTTTGTTCCACCAAAAAGAATATGATTCTTATCCCGTTTTGAAGACAGGCGTTCTTCTGGTCCTCTGCCCGTGATTGATACCTGTCAAACAACCATATGTTTATACTAGAGTATAAAAATAAGTAAATTAATAAACAAATACGAAAAATTAAGAAAAAAACAGAACTGAGAAAAAAAATAACGACCTTCCATTGAGGGGTTGACTCGCCTGTAAGGATAGCCTCATTTACAATAGCAGTCCCTGCCAGAATAAGCATATCTGCAGGGACAGATTTTTCCTCTCCATCTTGACCAGCAGCACGACCAACTGACACAACATCACCAGGCAGAAGATCAGTCCCTGCTATCTTTGTCCACCTGTAATGGAAAAGGTCAAAACAAGTCAACATTCAACAATTTACAAGCATGAACGCAGTGTTAACAACAAAAAGTAGCATAAATTACTTACTTCCCACAACGATACGCCATTAGCATCTGGTTATCTACTCTAACACGTCTTAGCTCTGATAAAGTCTTTAACCGACTTTTGGCCATTGTTGACTCAAACATAAACAGCATAAAGAGGGTGAACAGACTATAATACCAGTATTCATCTAGACACCAAAGTCCCACACAAAAGACCTACAGATCAAAGGGAGTAATAACTGCTTATTTAGAAAAAAATATATATATATATAACACAAGCACATGCTAAAGCTATCTTTTTTAAAATCTATTTCTTAATGCTGAACCTGAAAGACAAAGAAAGGCTCCATGCAGTTCTCTTTCATCAACTTCTGAAACGTTGGCTGCGGATACTCAAATCTACATAGATGTCAAAAGACTTGAATAAGGAAATAGTAAAACATTTAAGTTAAAATATACAGATTTCAAGACTGTAAAATCAAATGGTAAAAGTGGACTTGCACCAAGTAAAAAAACTTACACATTCCGACCCCATTTCTCAGCAGCAACTTGAACTTTAGCTTCAGTGCCGTGTCCAGTGCTTTTGACATAGTAACCAAAAGTTTCTTTGGACGGGTAAGGAAGCTTAAAGAAAGTTTTTTTCTCATCTGAATAGATGAAACACTGCTTTCGGAAATCAAAATATATCTCATCTGTCGTAGAGCCTGCCAGCTGAGCAAACCAACAATGCGTTGACATCAAACACACGATGCATTTAAATTCAGCCAAAAACATGACCTTAAAAAAGAAAAACACATTTTCTAATCTACGTTCTACAAATCCCTATCTTACCGACCCCTTTTATAGTACGTGATAGCATTTCAACCAATAAAGCAAATTAATTGTTTTAGTTCCCATATAGTGAAAAATAAAATATTGTAACGCGACTAACATCAATAAAATAACGCGAGCTTACTACCTTCCGGAAATGCAGCGGTATTACTTCTTTCGAGCCACAAAACTTAGCCGGAGTAATTTTACACGCATTAGCCTGCTGAATATCATTAACCTGAAAAACAAACCAAACAATCACCACCAAAACACTATAGCTTCACTTCCTAACCTAACGCAACGACAACCGAATTATCCTAACCTTCGAATACTGAACAAAGCATTTAAAATCAACCGACCAAACCGTAAACAGAAACACCAATATGTGAACAGCTAAAAGACCACCATATATAATAAACGCATCAAGGAAATCCAAACTGGGCAAAACAACGATCATCCAAGCCGCATAAAGTATCGCAAACGGCCACGAATCCAACCGCCACATCCAACGCCTCTTCTTCAACAAATCAACAGTGTCAACCACTTTCCCATTGACATGAAACCTAGTCATCTCCTCTCCCCCTTCTATTCTAACTAATAACCAACTGCAATTAAAAACATAATAATAATAATTAAGTAAATCATAAAAAGTTCAAAACCCTAACTGAATATTTTTATATAAATAAGAGTGATCAGGAAGTGACTTACTTGTGAGTAGGTTTGAAACGATTATGATCTGTATAAATATAGATCGTTAGGGTTTAAAAGGAGATGACGTGGCGCCTCCGATTTAGGGTTTGGATTGGTGGTGGAATAATAATAATAATATAACAGGCGGAGATCTGATCGGAGAAAACATAAGCAAGAAAGAATCGTTGCCCAAGGAAGTGAACAAGAGATTGGATGGTGTTTACCTTTCTTCTATGTTACGGAAATGGTCCCTTAACTATTGTGTTACTTACTTATTTAGACGTATGTTTATGAGCACAACTAGAGTGAAAATGTGAAATTATGATAAGAAAAAAATATATGATAAAACTTAACACAAATTTTAACATAGATAGGATCGGGTTAGTTTCGCCGTTTTGGGTTGAAAAGGTGAACACGTTTAGTTAAATATATTGGTCTTGGATTAAACTGCATTGAAAAGGTGAACACGTTTAGTTAAATGGATTGGTCTTGGATTAAACTGCATGTTCATAGATTTACTTGTTTATTATTTTATACATGTGGAGGGGTTCTTGTTAAAAGTTAGCTTAGGGTTCACGGTTTTTTAACAAATTTAGAAGGAAAGATGATATATATGGTGATCAAGAGTTAAGACATGTAAAAGGGTTAATTTTAGTGTCGCTCCTCCGAAATTTTAGGAGGCGATTTCCAAAAGCGAATTAGGGTTTACGATTCCAATGATGGGAAGGGCAAAATACAAGATCGATCAATGGTATGATGTACCATTCAAGACTAGGAACGGGAAGAATCAGCATCACGGTAACAAGGCAGCGGATCCAATCATGAAGTTTTTTGTTTCAAACTTACCTCCAAGATGTTCGTCTGCAGATCTAGTAAGTGTTTTCAAAGGGTATGGGGAGGTCCAAGGTACGTACATCGCTAGAAAACACGACAAACTTGGTAAAAGATTTGGTTTGTTTTGTTTAAAAACGGGAGGAATATGGGAGATCTGGAAAACGAACTTAAGGATGTTTGGATTGGTAGTTATAAGCTTTATATAGTGTTGGCTAGATTCATTGATGGGGTTGATTTGAAACAAAAAGAAGAACTTAGATCGCAGCCGGGTAATACTACGGAAGGTGCATCTGATTCCATGCTCGTGGAGAAGGATGATGTTCCGGTGGTTGATAGGGTGATACCTAGTTCGGATGGAGCGAGATCTTTTCGTGACACATTGTTGAATAAAGAACCGGTGCTTGATAAGATTGAGGTTACGGTGGGAGATGATATTCAGGCTTTTAGGCATTGGTATGATTGTGCGCTTCGGGGTAGGGTTCATTCCTTACACGGTCTTACTGATTTGAGAAATCTTCTTCGGGGTATTATTACGGTTCCGTTTAAGATCATCTACGTGGGTGGTCTACATGCATTGGTGGTTTTTGAGATTATGGAGGAAGCCAATAAGTTTCTTGATAAGAATGAGGAATGGAAGGAGATTTTCTTGCGTCTGGAAGTGTGGAAAGGGCAAATCGTTGATTTTGAAAGGATTGCTTGGTTAAAATTTCATGGTATTCCGTTGAGTATTGCTACATCAGATGTTCGATAGAATTGGGGAAAAGTTTGGCACGGTAATACAGTCGGCTCAGTTCTCAGAAAATGGTGATGATTTATCGTACGCTAGTGGTGGAGTCTTATGTAATCATGCAAAAAGAATTAAGAAGTCGGTTACATCAAAGTGGAGGACGAATATTTTTACAGTATTTGTGGAAGAGGCAGTAGATGAGTGGATACCGGACTGCTTGTTTGATGTTGATGATATAGACGATGAAGGTAATCATGATGTTGGGTTGGATTCGGAGATGGACGTTGGAATTCATAAAGAAGATGTGGCTCGAATGCCCGAGATTGAGAAAGAGGTTCTGGTTCAAGAGAGTAGGGATACTGTGAAAGAGAATGGGTTTAATTCGGAGGTTCGTGTGTCTCCAACTCATCTGTTCGTAAAAGGGGTGCATCATGTGGAGTCAAGAAAAAAATAGGCTTTTTTGTGAGAAAGAAATCATGTAGGAGTAATTCTAATTCTTCGACCGGGTGTGATAGACCTAAAAAAAAGGATAAGAGATGATAACGATCCGTACGATATCGATAGATTTACTTTCAATATTGAAGGCAAGAAAAGTGTAGTACAGTTTGACAGTGGGGAAGGTGGGTCTAATGATAAGTCGGCGTCGAGTGGAGAACAGGGTGATGGTTGTGATTTGTTACAAGGTAACGTGACCTGCAGTCCTAATGAGGTTGTTACAGACAGTTTTGACTAGGAGGTAAGTAATGAGGTTCGCGAAACTATTTTGCTTGCTACTGTTATGGGAGCGGAAGACTTGGTTAATTTTGAAGCGGTTCTTCATAAGGAAATTAGCTCAGAAGGGATTCAAGAGGTATGTAAATGAATGTTTTGTCTGTGAATATACGTGGACTAGGTTGTCAAGAAAAACGAAACTGGATTCGGGGTCTAAGAGTCGCTAACGAAGTTGGATTTATTATGTTGCAAGAAACTCAGTTTTGTTCTTTGGAAGGGGTTAACATTGGTGCTTTCTGGGGTAATGGTTTGTTCGAGTATGACTGGGTTGGTGCTACGAGTCGATCGAGGGGTCTTCTCTCTATTTGGGATCCTAAAAAGTTTGAGTTGATTTCAGTTGAGAAACATAGATATTTCCTTTGTATTCATGGTTTCGTGAAGGACTCGAGGAAAGAGATGGTGATGATTAATGTTTATGCGCCACAAAAGCTGGTTGATAAGAGATGCTTATGGTCCGAGTTAGAACGCCTTATTGTGAATGACCATAGATTTTGGATTATAGGGGGCGATTTTAATTGTGTTCGGGATCGTGCGGAAAGAAGAAACTCCAAATTTATAGCTTCGGTCAGTACGGAATTTAATGATTTCATTGACAGGGTGGGGCTTCAGGAGTTTCAACTAAAAGGTAGGAAGTTTACGTTTGTGTCGAGGAACAAATGCAGTAGAATTGATCGTATTTTATTATCCTGGAATGGTTTTAATGAGTGGACAAATGCGGAATATCGGGCGTTGGCAAGGGAGAAATCGGATCATAGTCCTCTCATCTTGAAGGTGCTTGCGTATAATTATGGCGCAAAACCTTTTAGATTTTTCAATTCGTGGTTATCTAAAGAGGGCTTGGAAGATGTGGTAGCCAAGGCGGCTAAAGATTTCGTAGGCACGGGTCATCCATATGTTTTACTCATGAGTAAGTTTAAGAAGATTCGTCAAGCAATTGTAGAGTGGCGTAATCGTGTTAAAGGTGCTGAAGCCGAGGAAGAACTTCAGGTCAAACAAGACATCTCGGAATTGGATATGATTATAGAGGATAGAGACTTAACGGAAGTCGAAGTTTGGGTCTATGAAGAAGCGCCAAAAAAACTCAAAGATTTGGAAACGGGGAAAGCAAAGGATCTCCGCTAAAAAGCTAGAGTTAAATGGGCGAAAGAAGGTGATGAGAATACGACGTTTTTTTGTAACACCCCGCCCCTCCCACCACCAATATTGTCCGCTTTGCCCATCTAGAGCTCACGGATTTGTTTTTGGTTGCCCAGTGGAGACTTCCCAGGAGGTCACCCATCCTAGAATTTCTCCCACTTGAGCACGCTTAACTGTGGAGTTCTCCTCTCACCCACTAACATTAAGCCCCAAAACGCGTTGGTGATTTAAGAGGCAAGACATTACTTATGAACCAAGGATCTCTCCTGGCCACGGCCGATGTGAGATTTTCCTGGGGTGCCACATTCACCCCCTGTTAGAGTCTCATCGTCCCTGATGAGGTATGTACCCACCATCCCAAACGGCACAGGAGTGGCTCTGATACCATCTGTAACACCTCGCCCCTCCCACCACCAATATTGTTCGCTTTGGCCATTTAGAGCTCACGGATTTGTTTTTGGTTTCCCAGTGGAGACTTCCCAGGAGGTCACCCATCCTAGAATTTCTCCCACTTGAGCACGCTTAACTGTGGAGTTCTCCTCTCACCCACTAACATTAAGCCCCAAAACGCGTTGGTGATTTAAGAGGCAAGACATTACTTATGAACCAAGGATCTCTCCTGGCCACGGCCGATGTGGGATTTTCCTGGGGTGCCACATTTTTCACGTTATGATTAATAAAAGGAAGGCTTGTAATTATATTTCAGGTTTGATGGTCAATGATGCTTGGGTTTTTAAGCCTACGGAGGTGAAAAAAGAAGCGTATAGATTTTTCACGAACCGGTTCCTTGAAGATTTTCCCATTCGGCCTAATATGAGGTGTCACGGTTTCCTGTTTTTGTCCGAGGTAGAAGCCGAGGAATTAATCAAGCCATTTGGTGTTATAGAAATTAAAGCAGCAGTCTTTGAATGTGGTAGCGATAAAGCCCCTGGACCGGATGGTTTCAATTTCTGGTTTATTAAACATTTTTGGCATTTGTTTGCTGATGATTTTGTTGAGATTTTGCAGTATTTTGCGGAGTTTGGTACGATAAACAGAGGGGTGGGATCTTTGTTTGTGACACTTATTCCTAAAGTTAACGACCCAGTTAGTCTTGGAGAGTATAGGCCTATCACTCTTATTGGTGTTATTAGTAAGGTGATATCAAAGATTCTTGCCAATCGGATTAAAAAGGTGATGGGGAATAATACACAAGAGACGCAATCCGCATTCTTAACAGGGAGATATATTTTGGATGGTCCTATGATTATCAGTGAGATTTTTTCGTGGGCGAGGAGGTTTAAAAAGGAGTTATTTTTCTTTAAAATAGACTTCGAGAAAGCGTATGACAATGTCAATTGGGAATTCTTATTGTCCATTATGCGTCAAATGAAGTTTCCAGAAGTATGGTGTAAATGGATTAAAGGAATTCTAATTTCGGCTAGATCGTCAATCCTTGTGAACGGCTCTCCGACGTTTGAATTTAATTGTGAAAAAGGTATTCGACAAGGGGATTCCATATCCCCTTTCCTTTTTATTATTGTTATGGAGGCTTTGTGTAGTATGTTTCGCAAAGCCTGTGATTGTGGGGCTTTTGAGGGTGTTCGTTTGCCTAATGATGGTATGGTGATTTCTCATCTTTTATATGCTGATGATGCCATGGTTATGGGAGAATGGTCTGATTTCAAATTTAGAGCGTTAAAGAGAATTTTGAGAATTTTTCATGTTTGCTCTAGTCTCCGTATTAATCTTCACAAATCTACTTTATTTGGAGTTGGTAAAAGTGTAGAAGAATTGGGTTTTAAAGCAAGTGGGTTGGGTTGCCGACATGGTACCAGCCCGTTTAAGTATTTGGGCATATTGGTGGGAGCGAATATGAATCGGGTCAACAATTGGGAAGCCGTTGTGGATGTTTTTTCTAAAAGACTATCGAAATGGATGGCTTCTATCCTTTCTATAGCGGGAAGGGTGACGTTGATATCCTTGTTTTTAGAGAGCCTCCCCTCTCATTATTTTTCGTTATATAAAGCTCTGGTCACTGTGATTAATAAATTAGAATCAATTATGAGGAGATTTCTATGGGGAGGAAATGAAGAGAAGAATAAGATACATTGGGTTGCTTGGGAGGAAGTCACAAAATCAAAAGAAAATGGTGGTTTGGGTATAAACAAGCTCGAGGATTGCAACAATGCTTTAATCTTAAAATGGTTATGGCGATACCGGGTGGAACCAGAGGCACTTTGGAAGAAGGTTATTGACGCTATTCATACGTCGTCTAGGAGATAGGAGCGGATTCCATGTAAAAAAGCGTTGTCAGATACGTGGAGAAAAATTGTTACTTTCGGGAACCAGATAAAGGTGCATGGTTCTACTTTCTTGAGCTTGATTAAAGGTAATATTGGTAATGGGAAACTAGTTCGTTTTTTGATTGACCCGTGGTTAGTAGACGGTAGCTTGAAGACTCTTTATCCGGATTTATTTCGGCTTAAACAAGATAAATTTTGTCGGGTCGAAGATAAGTTCGAGGTGGTTGATCAAAGATTTGTTGTTAAATGGAGCTGGCGGTTGTATCCTTCAACAGTAGAGGAGATTACGCAGCTGCTAGATCTTCACAGGAGGCTTGCGCAAGTTATCTTGATAGGGGAGAGGGACCGATGGGTTTGGTGTTTTGACTCGAATGTGACTTTTACGGTAAAGGAAGCTCGCCGATGGTTGAAAGGTGATGGTAATGTGATCGATGATACCGTTTTTAAATGGTGCAAATGGGTTTCAAATAAATGTAATATCTTTATGTGGCGTGTATCGTATACCTATAACCTTTGCTCTACGAAGACGGAAAGTTAACATAGATGATGTTAGGTGCGTTTTTTTGGAGACGCTGAGGAAACCGTGGAACATCTTTTTACAACGTGTAGGTTAATGGCAGAGGTGTGGAATCGTATTTCAATTTGGTGTAACATCCAGCCGGTGTTTGTTTTTAGCGTGTACGACATCCTTCAGTTGGTCGAGCATATGCAGCTACCGCGAATCAAGAAAGATGATGTCTATGGTGTTTTGATATTGACTTGTTGGCGTGTTTGGAAGGCTAGGAACGACAAGGTTTTCTCTAACATTGATTCGGACGTGATCAAGATAGTGGCGGATATTAAGTCATTGGGCTATTTTTGGTACAAGATTAGATGCAAAGAGGGTTCGATTGATTGGAATAGGCGGTGTAAGTTTTGTTTCAATGTGATGTAATTTGTACTATGGCGGCTTATCTCTGACTTGGAGATAATGCCGGTTTTTTGGTGTTGAATGAAATTTGCCTTCCAAAAAAAATGTAAAAGGGTTAGAAAGATTAAATTTTGGTTGAGGAAGTCACGTCTTGTTATTAAATAACTACGCCAATCCTAAATGAGCTTGTCTCGATCCTAGCTTTGAGCGTGATTACCTGAAACATGTAGCAAACTGTCAACTACAAGTAGTTAGCGAGATACATAGGTTCTTCAATATGCCCCTCACCAGAAGGAGAACCACTAACAGACGCTTCAGACATGGTCGTAAAACAAATAAGGAATAAAGAGGAAGAAAATCTGTGAAAACTTTAAAAAAATTTGGTCGGAAAACTGGAATCTCCACCAAAAAATTTAAAGACTGATCGGAAAACTTGAAGATTGTTCGGAATCTTCAAGAAAGTCACCGGAATATGCAAAGAATTTGGAGATCAAATGCAACGAAGTTGGGAAGTTTTTTGGAAAAGTGATAAAGTGGAGAGACACTCATCCTATTTGTACATACCGCATTAATTGCAATGGGCCCCACCGGAGGAAACTAACCGTCCTTGATCTTCATCTGGATGCTCGAGATCGCGACACGTGTCACAGGAACCATCGGACAGTTCACTCGCACGCGTGGAACTGCACGCCCCTGACACGTCCCACAACTGATTGTCACATGTTGCCATCCCTCATGTTGTCAGCTGCTCCCACACGCGTGGTTACCCACGCGTCTGACATCTCACACGTGGTCCTCGCCACGTGGCACAATCCTGACGGCTTGTTAACCCACTCGCGCGCGTGGACGAATTCTTTGCCTGCCACTCGCCTAACGCGACAGCCATCATGACGACGTGCCAGACAACTGTCTGACAAAGCAGACGCCTCGATTTCCACAAAAACTTCCCTCCGAAGTTATGACAACTATTCAAATTCAAGTGCATTTATTTCAAATGGTTGGCGACACATTTAACTTCAATCATTCCAACATTTAATACAACTCTAACAGCGCATTTACTACAAGCCCAAGCCGGCGCTGGCGTTAATTCTACGTCAACAAAAGACGTTCTCCGCCTAAATCCTCCTCAGGTTCAGGCGCAACACGTCATTTTCAGCAAATGGTTGACGTAAAGCGAAAAAAAAGACGTTCTCTGCCTAACTCCTCCTCAAGTTCAGGCGCAACACGTCATTTTTCAGCGAATGGTTGACGTAAAGCGGATAAAGACGTTCTCCGCCTAACTCCTCCTCAGTTCAGGCGCAACACGTCATGTTCAGCGAATGGTTCATGTAAAGCGAAAAAGGACGTTCTCCGCCTACTCCTCCTCGGGTCCAGGTGCTACACGTCATTTTTCAGCGAATGGTTGACATAAAGCGAAAAAAGACGTTCTTCGCCTAACTCCTCTTTAGGTCCAGGCGCCACACGTCATTTTTCGGCGAATAGTTGACGTAAAGCGAAAAAAGATGTTCTCTGCCTAACTCCTCCTCAGATCAAGGCGCAACACATCATTTCTCCGTGATCAACCCAGGGCAATTTGAACTGATGTAATTCCCATAAAAAACACAAAGCAGATGAGCTGTCATCCGCGAATAATAACTTATTGAGTCTAGCGCTCCACCTACTCTTGATTAGGACCAAGAGAAGCCCTAGACTAGGGAGACTTGAAGGGATAGGGTGCCTAATCCCAGCGCGAATGGCTTCCCTATCCCAAAGAGCGCGGAGGAAGATGCTAACATTCTTAAGCCCACGGAGTCAGGGCTGCGTGTGGAGGGTCATCTACGCGCAACGTGACTTCAGCTAAATGGCGCCACCATCTCAAAAGGATCTTCACGCGCCCATGTACGCGCGGAATATTCCAGTAATATCAGCTTTTGGTACGAGGTACGGACGAGTGGGAATGATGAAGATTTGGGTGCCCCTTGAGCCAATCAGAGTCTAACACGTGTCAGTAGCGGTTCAACAACTACTGACGAGGAACAGTGACTTGACAACCTCCATACTTCTACTATGCTGACACTGTACTCGGTACTGTACAAGCATGCCTGCTGCCAGACGTCACATCAGACGCCGTCAGAAAGGTCAACCATGCTGTGTCAGAGACAAGCGCCGCATGCACCTAATCACGTAGCGCCACGTGGACTCGTAGCAGGCCAAATCATGCTTTATCTCACATCAGCATTTAATGTCACCTGATTCCCGCCAATTTCATGGGCTAAAGACTCCTGGGCCTAGGTCGAAGCCCAGATCGGTTACAACTTTTTGTGGACTCGTAGCAGGCCATATCTTCTCCTATAAATAGAAGACTTCTTCTCCTTTACAAGGGATCGTCACTTACATGCAAGAACTAGCATAGAGATAATACTTGTAATAGCTTTGTAATCTCCAGAGTAATAATAATTATCTTTTTACAGTGGACGTAGGTCATTCTGGACCGAACCACTTACATTCTTGTGTTCTCACCTTCGTCACACACACAAAATTTTACTTTCCACGGTTTTGGTTCTGCCACCGGCGTGAGCAAATGGTTGTACCTGAGCGAACACGTGTATAAACCCCATGGTGATTAGCACTAATCATCGTTATACCCGTTGATTCTTCACCAACCTAATGACATGTTGCGTGTAACCCAACCCCATGGATGTCTAAGTATCATGTTGATTTCAATCAATCAAAAACCCTAACTGGAATATGGATAATCTTATCACACCTATAGGCCTATAATTGTACTGTCATCGACTTTTAGTTGATGATTGTGTGATGATTATACGATTCGATATTCATCATGATAACAACAACCATACCCACTAAATCCCACCAATAGCAAAGTTAAATTTAAATTTGCTCATGAAAATTCGCAATTCAAATGGATATACAAGGAAACATATCTTAGTTCATAGATGGGGGTTTGAGACACGACATAAACACGCAACCGTATGATTTCATTGATCCGGAATGGTTACAAATCCAAAAGAGAAAGAGTTTACATCATTTGCAGACTGGGAAGATCGAGCATGATCTCCCCAAACATCTCAGAACCTTAACACCACATACATGAAACCACCTTATATAGGTTATCCCATTCGCTTGTGCCTTTCCATGCGAATGAGCCTCATTTGCATAACTGGGACCATGCACATGGTCCATTCGTACGAATGGTCCATTTCACCATTCTTTCATTTTCTTGGTCTATATCAGGCGAATGATACTTATTGGCCTTGCCCCTTTCTAGGAGAATGGAGCCATTTTCCTGACATTAGTCGAATGTCTCTTTGGTTCATATATGCCCCTACGAATCGGTTAGTTTCATGTGTTTACAATGTTTACGCGCATAATATTCATCTAAGACTCAACCCTAGTCTATTCGCCTAACGACGGGCATATAATAATGCACTAACAAATTCCCCCTAGACGTTGCCAGCAAATGTTGAACACTACTTGCAATCTCCAGTCAGTCTATGTAGAAATCAAACGTTGTTGCTTCAACATATCCCCCCTTAACTGAAACAGGTAAACAAGACTTTAAGTATATCTTCATAACATAACCGACTCCTTAAGCTTCTCGTATTAGATTTCCCCCTTCAATGTAAGCATCTCCATGTTAAGTGTTCTCAAAATTCCCCATCAAGGTGTCACTACCCAATCCTCTTGATCTTTAACTCTAACAACCATATGATAAAGGTTCAATCATTAACAATCAGTATCAAGTCATCAACAAATTTCATTGCATTTGTAAAGTACTAGTGAACTATCTTTTGTACACTATCATTGTGGACTGGACAAGTAATACACTAGGACCTTCATTATCAGTACTTATAAAGTCAGCTTGACCAAGTAAATCCTTTGCGAATTCAATTGGCACACACATATTGAATTATGTCACACCACGCCAATGGCGGAAACACGTGGTGCAACGCTCGAAGGCATATCAAACTCAAGATTAACACAAACTATAATTAATTAGAAAAGATTAATTTGTTTGGATGTCGAAAACGAGTATCTCGTTACAATGTTGCACAAAGCATTACTTAAAACAATGAACATTAAGTTTCGATGTTGGGGTATTTCCGTTTATGTTCCAACCCTTTGGTAACAATGGATGAAACCCTGACCAGCATCCGACATCCCGAATCCCCACCGCACTAGCCCCATATCTACTCAGCACTTAGTTACCTGAAAGATATGTTTAAAAAGATGTCAATATATAAAATATTGGTGAGTTCACAGGTTTTAGTTTCATAACAACAACATTTTCACAACCATCGACTCGACTCACTTTACCGTATAATTATTTTCCCATTAAATAATTATACTAGGATCTTGTCGATCGATATTTAGTTTCATGACAACATTTTCACAACCATCGACTCGACTCACTTTACCGTATAATTATTTTCCCATTTAAATAATTATACTAGGATCTTGTCGATCGATATTTCGTGTTTACAACATGTGCGAAACCTGCACAACTTGTGGCCGTTGTAAGGAGTAGCTAGCTCCTACAACAATGATGACGAGCAATCCCTTGAGCCCATAACCAAACCAAGACTAATAAATATGCCCCGCAATCACAAGTTGTTTCTCGGCAAATAACAACTTAGTTTAGAATATGTGCACCTCTTGTCTTTACCGGGTTGACGCTATCAACCAGAGGTGGGCCTCGTCAGGCACCAATAGTACTATCCAAATATTCCTTCGGTTTCATGCCCCTGAATCAATGGTTACAGTAGCGAGGACTCAACCCCGAGTGGCGAACACAAACTCAAGTACTCATCATGCCACTTATCACGTTTTAACTCTTGAAAACATTTGTCATGTAAAACATTTGACAAAACATATCTTTCCCCCAAACGAAAACAGTAAAAAGGGGCCGTGAAACTCACCTGATGTACAGCGTACACTCAAATAGCAGAGAATAGCAAGTCCGTGGTCAAGCACCTACGAACGTCCTAGTGCATGTAAGCCACTAAGTCTATAGCGTGTGCTTTTCCGGCAAGTTGTACACCCAACTCCCAACACCACCATTTACATATAATTCCCCGTTTAATTAAACATATGTCCTAGGTCCGTTGGTGATGGATTACCCTTGTTACAAGTTATATATATTCGCGTTAATATTTCTTTAACTTGTATAATATTATCCTCGACTCGACTTCACTTAACGTATAATTATTTTCCCATTAAATAATTATACTTAAGATCGCATCGTTCGATATAATATTTTTAACGCTCGACACGACTCACTATACCGTATAATTATTTTCCCATTCAAATAAATATACTAAGGTCTTGTCGTTCGATAATACGTTTTCTACGCTCGACTCGACTCACCATACCGTATATTTACTTTCCCATTAAGTAAATATACTAGGGTCTTGTCGTTCGATAGTATATTCTTAACGCCCGACTCGACTCACCATACCGTATATTTACTTTCCCATTAAGTAAATATACTAGGATTTCGTCGGTTCGGTATACACATATATATATATGTATATTATTTACTCGTCTCGGTTTCCTTCCCGTATATCTATTTTCCCACTAAGTAGATATACTAGGATTTCGTCGAGCCGAACATATATATATATATATACATACATGTACTTTCATCGTTAAGTCCATACGTTCGTTTAACGTTTTTAATCGTTAGATTATTTACGTTATATTTTCTCCCACGAATATTTTTCCAACACTTAGGAAAGTGTTATGTAAATTTTTCACCCAAGTTATATATATTTTAACTCCTTAAAATATATTTTTACTCATCTTGACGTAATGATATTTTTCTCGTTTGTCCGCTTTTACGTCTTAGTTCGTTAACACGTCCAAGTCCGATTACTTAACTTATATATATATAGTTAATTTTTCCCAAGTTTCCCAATATGTGTATTCTAGGAAATTTATTCACCTCTTTAATTTCCTACACATATTACTTGGAAGTTTTATAAATACCTTTGTGTTTTTAACACAAGACTTGGTAACTTATGTATAAAAATGCTCCAACACTTTTATATCCCCATTTATATAAACGTGTTCATTCTTATATAAGTTTCCACCAAGCTTTTATTTTATCTAACATTTTTATAAAAACCTTTGTTTTTATATATTTCCACATGTTAGAGAATCTATATTTTTATAACACTCCATTTTATAAAAATACATTTTCATACAAGATACATATGTATATTTGTTAGTATTTACCAAATCCACCTTGGAAAGTTATCATTTTACACTTTTAACACTAAACTTTCCATAGTTATATTTTTTGATACAAGTTTCTAAAAATATTATTTTAAAGTCCCTCAACTTTTAAAGTTACTAAAATAGCCCTTTAACTTATAAAAGTTACATTTTCCATTCAATCTTTCAAGATTAACAATTTTCTACTAAACTAGTAGACTTTAATTGATCAACTTTGTCATGTTAGTTTATTTTTATGTTTCAACACTTTTTAATAGTCTTAATCACCTTATTAAGGATAATAATAGGTGTATTTGGTGTATTAAGTCCATTTTGCCCAACTTGATGATTTTATGTCCATATCTTATAATATGTAACTTTTGTATTTTTAATTTTCTAACAAGATCAAACTTATACTAAGCTTTAGATGGTCATTTTATGACGATTAAAACCACCTTTGAGCATATTCGAGTTACATTTACAAGCTATGTTTAGATCACTATTTTTAAGCAAGTGTATGTGAACTTTATAACTTACGAAAACAATATAACATCACCAACAAAAACCCACGACCCATATACCCCTTTTTAGATCATCCATCTTGCTTAAAAAAAAAAACATAATATCTTATGTTTAAAATCATATTTCAATATCTAGGTACAACTTGCCTTAAAAACATAAAAATATAAACTTTCAAGAACAAACGCAAGATCAAGAACACTTACAACTAGCACAAGGCTAGGGAAGCTAAACCCACTTAGTTTTGATGGAGTTTAAAGAGTGTTCTTCCATAAATGTTAAGCTCCAAGCATGAAACACACTTGATCTTGTGAAAAATGGGTTTGTTTATGTAGGATTTTTAGTATTTGAAGGTTGATAGTTGGTGGTCTTGTGGAGCTTCAAACTCACGGCCACAATGATGGAAATGAAAAAGAATTGTTGTGATATTTTGAGTGAAGGATTATGGTGATCTTGTAAAGATTCAAAAGGTACCATAAAGATTTAAAATGTACCAAAAAATCCTCCTACCATGCTCAAGATCAAATGAAATCTATATAATATTGAAAACAAAATATTTTGGCATGTGGGAGGGATCTCGATCAGATTTAGAAGGGTTGGGTGGGTCCTACTTGACCAAAATATCTCATCAGTATTTGTTATGTTTAATATAAACTTTTTGGGTTTTGGTCGAGTTTTAACCGGACTTTAATTGCGAGTTATCGGGACATTATAATAGTCTCAAATAACCCTTAAACATAGCCTAATTTAAGTGTTAGTTGGTTAGTTAGGCTTTCGTTGGGTGAAATTATAAGTTATACGTGTACCGGGTGCGGTACGCGCACTTTATTCGTTACCGGGAGACTTGTATGTAAAGTTTTCACTTATGGTTTTGGAGTTCCAAAACACATTATATTTTGTGAAAATACCCTTTATTTTATATCCTGGGTGTCCGGGATCCTTTTCGTTTATTTAATTTTTACCGAGTAATCACCAACGTCCGTTCCGGACAAGTTTATTCGCACGCGATTCCATCGTGCTTCATCATTAAACATGTGCATTCCTATGCATCTTATGGGGAATTGGCTATTCTCTAAAGGCTAAATTAATCCAATTAATTTAAATATGCACTTAAATCGTTAATTACATATACTAATTACGTACGGAAACATATCGATTTTTGCCGGATGTTACATTCTCCCCCCGTTAAGAGAATTCCGTCCCGGAATTCAGTTCAATTTGTCCATTACAATAGTATCCTTGAACAGGGTGGGTTGTTTGCGCTTCACGAGATCTCCTCTTTCCTAAGTGAACCCAGGTTCATACTAGGTTCCCGCTTAGTGCTCTAACAAGCACAATATCACAGTCCAACTATGACTAAGCTCTTGGGCATCCCCCTTTGATACGTCCATTGGTTTCTCGGAATAGTAGAGCTAAACGTCAACCGGACTTTTGTCGGTCGAGGTTTTGACAATGCTTCCTCAAGCCAGACTTGCGGGATTCATCAAGAGTCCCACTAAGCTCTTGCGGTAATTCGAGCTTAATCATTACGAGACCAATTTTGATCGATATCTCCGTTCCACTGGAGTATCCAGAATTTGGCTTACTATAATTTCTATGCTTACCAACACTCTCCCAGAGTATGACTCTCAGTGTAAACCTATTATTAGTTCGAAGTCCTTAAGTCCTACGCCCTGTTCGTATGACTTCTTAATAGGTTCGCATCTCATCCAAACAGTCTCTAAACTACAAGATTTACTGGCCATCTCTCGAATAACTCAAACCAGGTTATGTATCTATCCCCGTCTGTCATTCGACGTACTGGAGATGTACACGTATGCCCTCCAAGGGCTTTGAGTAGTACACCCCGAACACTGGGATGATAATTCCTATCACATAGGAAATTTTGGTGATGAATCTCATGGATTTGATGTACCACGGACATCAATCGTGTCAACACGGAACAATTCCGTCAAGTACATTCATTTTGTCCGAGAATGACAAGCCATACTCATCTCAAATCGAGTATTCATGCTTGTGTACAAGGTTTCTCGAACTTGAGGTAGAGTGACTACTACAATCCGATATAATGTAAGTCGGCAATCCAATGTCTAGCCACGACTCTCCAAGAGTATAGGTAGCTATCCATATGCCTCATCTCGAAGCTATAGGTGAGTAAGGAATGAGAGGGTTCCAAACACAATCAATCATCACTTGGGTCACATCCGACCCCGGGACACCTCGGGTGTCATGGTGATGTCAAACAGGTGATCTTTCCGCACCACCTAAAAGTCCCCTTGGAAACCTCGTTGGGTATTCCATTTTGTTTACCCTTCGGCTCGACTCACTTTACCATATATTTACCTCCCCATTAAGATAAATATACTAGGTTCTTGTCGACCGAACAACTATATTCAAGATGGGACTTTATCTCCGTGGAATCCTCTAGGTACTGAATCGCTACCTCCCACCCAAGCAATTGTGGCCAATGGTACTAGGGCGTCTAGTAGGGACTGATGGGGGTCGAAAGTTTTTGCGTCACTTTCACCCTTCAGTTCCCTGACAGTAAGCAGTGTATATACGACACCCGGGCCGTACGATTCCACAATCCTCGAGAATTACCAGTCGACTCAAACACCAATGACCAGATGCTTCCAGCACATAGGTCAATACCAGAAAGAGATATATGAAACATCATAAGTTGTTGTCGCAATGAACATAGTATAAGGTTTCTTAAGACATATCATCACGTTGGCCCCCATTGCGACAAGTATACAGAACACCAGTAGCTACCCAAAACATGGGTATCCAGTACTAGTTCTGTTACATGTGCTTCCTGTGCACTAGTGTCCAATCGTCATTAGCAACCTAGTAAGTCAATTATGAATAATACGGGCCACACGCCCTTAAACTGAGTTTCAGATCCTTGGCAGAGATCTGAGTGAAAGGAGTCCTGAAACCGGAACCCTTACTTATCGAGTCATAGATGCATGCATTTGACATAGATTTCACGTTTGGGCTTGACAACTTCATGCGCCAAAGTCGTTACTTAAAACAAACGAACGACCGAGATCGCACCACAAGCAATAGTCCTGAGCCTTCCCATAAGGCATCCCATTCAACGACTCAGTTAGTCACACATATGGGTGCAATATGTAAGCCTTCAAGCTCATCTTGATTAGTAAGGTACCATACGCCCTGACCTGGCAGCTCACATTACTATGGTGTCTCCAACAGTGTCTGTCAAAGACAATGGATTTTGCTCTAACGCGAGCAATGCTTCCTAAGGACAACTGGGAACACCACTATCGACCCAAGCTCGAAAGGGTTCCACTATCTCAAGAACCTACGCAACGACACCAAGACAAAATAAACCTATCATCAGAGGAATAACCATATTAATCGAAGGGCCAAGACGATCAATCATCTCAACAAGGTAGGGTAGCGCCTTTATAGAGTAAACAATGCTACTCGCCCTTCTGGATGCAGGGCTTCATAAGACCTCCGAATCACGTACCAGGGATTCCACCAATGCACACACCTTAGGTGGGTCCACACTGGTATTTCCATAATCATCAATATGACACGTCGGCATGTATGACGTCAAGCGAATCCACTGGGATGAGCAATAAATGAATTGAATCTTTCAACACTTGCTAGTCCCAAGGTATGGATCATAATATCGCTCACAATTACTCGATACCTTCAGGCTCGAGATGTATGCGAAATCCCTTATCACAAAGACGAGCCTCGCCTCATCATGTGTGGATCATGGGATTTCTTTCCGACATGATTCGAGTGTGGTTAATCGACCAAAATGCGCGTAAAAAGCTAAGGCTGGACACGGCGTCACTGATGCCTCAGATTCTGAAGATGCACCGCTCACGAAATGCGTGAGAATATCAAGGGGTCGACACATGATTCGGTCAATTACTCAAACAACCATGAGACTCAAAGGAATGCATGGGCTAACACTCAGACTAGAGTGTCTTAGTATGACTCCCAAAAAGTCTGCTGAGTACCCAAAATCTTACATACTCAATGTCGGCACTTACACAATCAAACAAATAGAACAATGACAGCAACGAGGGGTTTAGGTGATGTCTCCATCCCGAGGGAACCAAGAGCGAAGCAAACGACAAGTCATCACGTCATCAAGGTAATCCAACAGCTGTAGCAATACGCCCTCTAAGCAACATGACAGTAGAAACAACATGGCAATGACAACAACACATCCACGAAGCACATCAACTAGGGAACACCGCACAGGAGTGACACGACAACAGAGAAGCATGACGACATGGCAACACCGCAACAGGAACCGCATGACACAAAGAACACGACAGCAAGGCTACACTACCACAGGAGCAGTAAACAATAGGAATGCATCATTGGCAATGCAGTGCAACCACATGGATACGCACCCAGCAAAAATAATGCAACAACGAGCATGCACAATGGCTAGGGGTAACCCAGCAGCATGAATGCACACGTCAATATGACGCTCAATATGTAAAATCCACAGTCCACATCAACAAAAAGCTTCGTTCTGGTGAGCACGCATCCCCGTGCGTCTCATATCACTTGTGGATGTGGGATTTGCATCCGTACCTTCGGCCTCGAGCCTATTCTCCATAGGCTCAACGGTAGGAATGGTTAGATTGGCCAGCACCTCAGGCGTCATAACTTAAATGGGAACGACGGGTTCCACATAATTTAGCTGACTTCTAAAGCCGATATTGTTCATAGAGAGAACGACCGTAGGCTTGGTATGAGTCACTCAAACGATAGTAACAGCAACATCGACAGTCTCCACCGAGGCCTGAGAACCATTGACAATGTTAGGCTTCCTAAGAGCCCAAGGAATGATAACTAGTAGTTCAATGAAAGCCTCGAAGAAATGGAATTAATAACAACGATTTTAACAGAGACACAGATTTGGTTATAGTGGCTTGGCATGGGTTATAGAGACCTCTTCGTTAACAACATTCACCTCTGCATGAGCCTCAAGTACATCAACAACTTCAATTCGAGAAGAGCCATAGAAACAACATCAAGCCCAACATGGACTATAGAGACAACGACAACAATAAGCTCAACAACAGACATGGAAACCATGGCATCAAGCCCGATAAGTGCTACAGAATCACTGGAAACAACAGACTCAGCAAGAGCTAGACACTTAGCAAAAACATCGGGATCTACTCGATACATAGATCAATAATAGCCAACGCGACATCAGGCCCGGCCGGAGCCTTAGACTCGTCGTAGTTATTATATGTGTGGTAACCAGTATCCATAGGACCTCGGAACCGACCTACATCTTTCCCCATAACAAAGATAGTGGTCACAACGAGAATAGCAAGTAGAGGTAGAAGGATCACGATTTATCGAGACACCTTCATAAAATGAAAACAATACCGACTCTGGCAACCCAGCCGAGTCATCCTTCTCATTAGAGTCCTCTTGCATATTATTTTGGCCTTAGCATCGGAAGTCTTCAACTAAAATGCCTCTCCGCCACCTAAGCGAGACCGGTGACTTTCTTCCCGATAGGCCACGTAGTGAGAGTATCGAAATACGGCAAGAGATTAGACAGGTCACCGTATCCATAACGAATGGATCTTGCAACCTTAGTTTTTAAAAAAAAAATCACCGTGACGAGGGGACACAACGTCTCAATATCTTCGGGGATTGATAAAAACACTTTCCATCAATCGTCGACCAATAAATAACTAGTCTCGTTACCGTGACGACGGTGACGGACATTCAACATTGCAACAAGAGCAATGGAATTGTCGTCCCATAGGTAAGTTTAGTTTAACAGAGTAACGTGACCACCTCCAGTAGTCCATCATTTGATTTTCGAGGGGGATTTCAATGTCAGCAAAAGCGGCTTGCGACACTTGACAATTACGGAACACACCCTTATGATTACGATTCCTAAAGTGGGGTTCCACTCCCCAAGATTTATGACAGGTTCAGGCACAGCACACGTATCAACCTACTCTGGTGTTCACCGACTGAAGCGAGACTACCAATAATCCTTGAAAAAAAAAAACAGGAGGTGGATAGAGGAGTCTTACGATGACTTTTGCGCCTTAGGAGAGTAGTATAACATAAGTACCAATGTGCTAAGCCCATCACAAATCATCTTTCAAAATACGATCCAGCGCTATTGCAAAGGGTGTTGAACCATACTTGAACACTCAGTACCTCGAGCAGTGGCTTCCCATGAGTTAATCTTATGCACTTCCGAGAGAGTCCATAGCCAAACGTCGACTGGGGCTTGCTATTCCACTACACGCCGTCATCCTAAGACTGGCAAACGATGCCGCGGTCGTGATTAGTGGCCGAAATTTTGACATCATCGAAGTTTAGCAAAGCCCTATGACTCGCGGATGTGCAACATGGCATGCTGATTTCACTATCAGTCCATGACTGCATGGGAACAATCGATACTGCCGATTCAGACAAGGGCTATCGAGCCTTCCGGATAACAATGATCAAGCTTCCTACTCAGCAACTTCGATTCTGTCCTCCACAAAGAGAAGAAAAATACTCGACCCTTGAGGACAAATTGGGCATGTGTTAGATCGAACATGTCTTATTCACCATGATAACACAGCGGCACACGACCACGAGTCTCATATCTGCTCCACACAGGGTCCCGTTCTCAAAACGCACTAGTTTTACGGGGACATACCCTAAGTCTTCACTGGGTTTCAAGTTTAGCATTCCTCGCATCGTACCAGACATTCATCTCTTCGGTACGCAACGCATCCTCGTACGCCCGATCCTTTGGAAGAACTTTGTGGCGGGGGCATTCAACTCCTGTACAAGGAAGTTTTCGTCTCCCGTCACTATCCGATGCGAGGGTTTACGTCATATTTCTCATATGAATAGACGTTCGAGCTCTTCCGTGTTCGTACCTTAAAGGTAATGTCGAAGAAAGCTCATTAAGTTTGCTAGGATCGAAATCAAGGAACATCGACGAGACCTCCCATTTAACCCATTGGCCAATCAAAACTAAGACTGAATCTAAAGAACAAGAACAACCAAGACAAGGAGTGATCACCAATCCCGGCCCTAGCGCCCACCAAGGTTACCGTGCACCCCCAAACTATTATTACGTGTGCACCCGTAATGATAATTTGCGTTGCCAGGTAATCTTGTTGCCCGCTAGTTCCGAGCTTCCTGATCTCAAAACAAAGATTTCATACAACAAAAGGCTTGGTCTAGTTTCGCCTCCAAATCATAAACAACGCGGCGGCATCCATTACCGCGATAGAGATTAGTCCTTCCGATCATCCCGTCTACAGGTAAGCAGGTAGGCTCCTCGTAGACCACAGTATCCTTCCTCTTTGCTGGTACCGGTGATCGATGCAGGAGTGTGGACTAATGTGAAGCATGACACAACATCCTTACTGGCAAAATATCCGTACTACGTATATGTATTAACTAATCTTAGAAAATCGGATTCCTACTATAAACATCTATCCGTATTTTCTAATACTTCATATATTGACACACATGGCTAGTCGGTCGGAATTTCCCCTTGTACATCCCATGTACAAATTTCTTTCTTTTCTAAAAAATTTATTTTGTTGTGTTTTAGTTTTGAAAACTTTGTCTTCGAGCCGAAACCGGTTATAGTCTAGATTTTTCAAAAATGCTAGTTCGCTATAACCTTGGCTCTGATACCACTTCTGTCACACCACGCCAATGGCGGAAACACGTGGTGCAACGCTCGAAGGCATATCAAACTCAAGATTAACACAAACTATAATTAATTAGAAAAGATTAATTTGTTTGGATGTCGAAAACGAGTATCTCGTTACAATGTTGCACAAAGCATTACTTAAAACAATGAACATTAAGTTTCGATGTTGGGGTATTTCCGTTTATGTTCCAACCCTTTGGTAACAATGGATGAAACCCCGACCAGCATCCGACATCCCGAATCCCCACCGCACTAGCCCCATATCTACTCAGCACTTAGTTACCTGAAAGATATGTTTAAAAAGACGTCAATATATAAAATATTGGTGAGTTCACAGGTTTTAGTTTCATAACAACAACATTTTCACAACCATCGACTCGACTCACTTTACCGTATAATTATTTTCCCATTAAATAATTATACTAGGATCTTGTCGATCGATATTTAGTTTCATGACAACATTTTCACAACCATCGACTCGACTCACTTTACCGTATAATTATTTTCCCATTTAAATAATTATACTAGGATCTTGTCGATCGATATTTCGTGTTTACAACATGTGCGAAACCTGCACAACTTGTGGCCGTTGTAAGGAGTAGCTAGCTCCTACAACAATGATGACGAGCAATCCCTTGAGCCCATAACCAAACCAAGACTAATAAATATGCCCCGCAATCACAAGTTGTTTCTCGGCAAATAACAACTTAGTTTAGAATATGTGCACCTCTTGTCTTTACCGGGTTGACGCTATCAACCAGAGGTGGGCCTCGTCAGGCACCAATAGTACTATCCAAATATTCCTTCGGTTTCATGCCCCTGAATTAATGGTTACAGTAGCGAGGACTCAACCCCGAGTGGCGAACACAAACTCAAGTACTCATCATGCCACTTATCACGTTTTAACTCTTGAAAACATTTGTCATGTAAAACATTTGACAAAACATATCTTTCCCCCAAACGAAAACAGTAAAAAGGGGCCGTGAAACTCACCTGATGTACAGCGTACACTCAAATAGCAGAGAATAGCAAGTCCGTGGTCAAGCACCTACGAACGTCCTAGTGCATGTAAGCCACTAAGTCTATAGCGTGTGCTTTTCCGGCAAGTTGTACACCCAACTCCCAACACCACCATTTACATATAATTCCCCGTTTAATTAAACATATGTCCTAGGTCCGTTGGTGATGGATTACCCTTGTTACAAGTTATATATATTCGCGTTAATATTTCTTTAACTTGTATAATATTATCCTCGACTCGACTTCACTTAACGTATAATTATTTTCCCATTAAATAATTATACTTAAGATCGCATCGTTCGATATAATATTTTTAACGCTCGACACGACTCACTATACCGTATAATTATTTTCCCATTCAAATAAATATACTAAGGTCTTGTCGTTCGATAATACGTTTTCTACGCTCGACTCGACTCACCATACCGTATATTTACTTTCCCATTAAGTAAATATACTAGGGTCTTGTCGTTCGATAGTATATTCTTAACGCCCGACTCGACTCACCATACCGTATATTTACTTTCCCATTAAGTAAATATACTAGGATTTCGTCGGTTCGGTATACACATATATATATATGTATATTATTTACTCGTCTCGGTTTCCTTCCCGTATATCTATTTTCCCACTAAGTAGATATACTAGGATTTCGTCGAGCCGAACATATATATATATATATACATACATGTACTTTCATCGTTAAGTCCATACGTTCGTTTAACGTTTTTAATCGTTAGATTATTTACGTTATATTTTCTCCCACGAATATTTTTCCAACACTTAGGAAAGTGTTATGTAAATTTTTCACCCAAGTTATATATATTTTAACTCCTTAAAATATATTTTTACTCATCTTGACGTAATGATATTTTTCTCGTTTGTCCGCTTTTACGTCTTAGTTCGTTAACACGTCCAAGTCCGATTACTTAACTTATATATATATAGTTAATTTTTCCCAAGTTTCCCAATATGTGTATTCTAGGAAATTTATTCACCTCTTTAATTTCCTACACATATTACTTGGAAGTTTTATAAATACCTTTGTGTTTTTAACACAAGACTTGGTAACTTATGTATAAAAATGCTCCAACACTTTTATATCCCCATTTATATAAACGTGTTCATTCTTATATAAGTTTCCACCAAGCTTTTATTTTATCTAACATTTTTATAAAAACCTTTGTTTTTATATATTTCCACATGTTAGAGAATCTATATTTTTATAACACTCCATTTTATAAAAATACATTTTCATACAAGATACATATGTATATTTGTTAGTATTTACCAAATCCACCTTGGAAAGTTATCATTTTACACTTTTAACACTAAACTTTCCATAGTTATATTTTTTGATACAAGTTTCTAAAAATATTATTTTAAAGTCCCTCAACTTTTAAAGTTACTAAAATAGCCCTTTAACTTATAAAAGTTACATTTTCCATTCAATCTTTCAAGATTAACAATTTTCTACTAAACTAGTAGACTTTAATTGATCAAATTTGTCATGTTAGTTTATTTTTATGTTTCAACACTTTTTAATAGTCTTAATCACCTTATTAAGGATAATAATAGGTGTATTTGGTGTATTAAGTCCATTTTGCCCAACTTGATGATTTTATGTCCATATCTTATAATATGTAACTTTTGTATTTTTAATTTTCTAACAAGATCAAACTTATACTAAGCTTTAGATGGTCATTTTATGACGATTAAAACCACCTTTGAGCATATTCGAGTTACATTTACAAGCTATGTTTAGATCACTATTTTTAAGCAAGTGTATGTGAACTTTATAACTTACGAAAACAATATAACATCACCAACAAAAACCCACGACCCATATACCCCTTTTTAGATCATCCATCTTGCTTAAAAAAAAAACATAATATCTTATGTTTAAAATCATATTTCAATATCTAGGTACAACTTGCCTTAAAAACATAAAAATATAAACTTTCAAGAACAAACGCAAGATCAAGAACACTTACAACTAGCACAAGGCTAGGGAAGCTAAACCCACTTAGTTTTGATGGAGTTTAAAGAGTGTTCTTCCATAAATGTTAAGCTCCAAGCATGAAACACACTTGATCTTGTGAAAAATGGGTTTGTTTATGTAGGATTTTTAGTATTTGAAGGTTGATAGTTGGTGGTCTTGTGGAGCTTCAAACTCACGGCCACAATGATGGAAATGAAAAAGAATTGTTGTGATATTTTGAGTGAAGGATTATGGTGATCTTGTAAAGATTCAAAAGGTACCATAAAGATTTAAAATGTACCAAAAAATCCTCCTACCATGCTCAAGATCAAATGAAATCTATATAATATTGAAAACAAAATATTTTGGCATGTGGGAGGGATCTCGATCAGATTTAGAAGGGTTGGGTGGGTCCTACTTGACCAAAATATCTCATCAGTATTTGTTATGTTTAATATAAACTTTTTGGGTTTTGGTCGAGTTTTAACCGGACTTTAATTGCGAGTTATCGGGATATTATAATAGTCTCAAATAACCCTTAAACATAGCCTAATTTAAGTGTTAGTTGGTTAGTTAGGCTTTCGTTGGGTGAAATTATAAGTTATACGTGTACCGGGTGCGGTACGCGCACTTTATTCGTTACCGGGAGACTTGTATGTAAAGTTTTCACTTATGGTTTTGGAGTTCCAAAACACATTATATTTTGTGAAAATACCCTTTATTTTATATCCTGGGTGTCCGGGATCCTTTTCGTTTATTTAATTTTTACCGAGTAATCACCAACGTCCGTTCCGGACAAGTTTATTCGCACGCGATTCCATCGTGCTTCATCATTAAACATGTGCATTCCTATGCATCTTATGGGGAATTGGCTATTCTCTAAAGGCTAAATTAATCCAATTAATTTAAATATGCACTTAAATCGTTAATTACATATACTAATTACGTACGGAAACATATCGATTTTTGCCGGATGTTACATTCTCCCCCCGTTAAGAGAATTCCGTCCCGGAATTCAGTTCAATTTGTCCATTACAATAGTATCCTTGAACAGGGTGGGTTGTTTGCGCTTCACGAGATCTCCTCTTTCCTAAGTGAACCCAGGTTCATACTAGGTTCCCGCTTAGTGCTCTAACAAGCACAATATCACAGTCCAACTATGACTAAGCTCTTGGGCATCCCCCTTTGATACGTCCATTGGTTTCTCGGAATAGTAGAGCTAAACGTCAACCGGACTTTTGTCGGTCGAGGTTTTGACAATGCTTCCTCAAGCCAGACTTGCGGGATTCATCAAGAGTCCCACTAAGCTCTTGCGGTAATTCGAGCTTAATCATTACGAGACCAATTTTGATCGATATCTCCGTTCCACTGGAGTATCCAGAATTTGGCTTACTATAATTTCTATGCTTACCAACACTCTCCCAGAGTATGACTCTCAGTGTAAACCTATTATTAGTTCGAAGTCCTTAAGTCCTACGCCCTGTTCGTATGACTTCTTAATAGGTTCGCATCTCATCCAAACAGTCTCTAAACTGCAAGATTTACTGGCCATCTCTCGAATAACTCAAACCAGGTTATGTATCTATCCCCGTCTGTCATTCGACGTACTGGAGATGTACACGTATGCCCTCCAAGGGCTTTGAGTAGTACACCCCGAACACTGGGATGATAATTCCTATCACATAGGAAATTTTGGTGATGAATCTCATGGATTTGATGTACCACGGACATCAATCGTGTCAACACGGAACAATTCCGTCAAGTACATTCATTTTGTCCGAGAATGACAAGCCATACTCATCTCAAATCGAGTATTCATGCTTGTGTACAAGGTTTCTCGAACTTGAGGTAGAGTGACTACTACAATCCGATATAATGTAAGTCGGCAATCCAATGTCTAGCCACGACTCTCCAAGAGTATAGGTAGCTATCCATATGCCTCATCTCGAAGCTATAGGTGAGTAAGGAATGAGAGGGTTCCAAACACAATCAATCATCACTTGGGTCACATCCGACCCCGGGACACCTCGGGTGTCATGGTGATGTCAAACAGGTGATCTTTCCGCACCACCTAAAAGTCCCCTTGGAAACCTCGTTGGGTATTCCATTTTGTTTACCCTTCGGCTCGACTCACTTTACCATATATTTACCTCCCCATTAAGATAAATATACTAGGTTCTTGTCGACCGAACAACTATATTCAAGATGGGACTTTATCTCCGTGGAATCCTCTAGGTACTGAATCGCTACCTCCCACCCAAGCAATTGTGGCCAATGGTACTAGGGCGTCTAGTAGGGACTGATGGGGGTCGAAAGTTTTTGCGTCACTTTCACCCTTCAGTTCCCTGACAGTAAGCAGTGTATATACGACACCCGGGCCGTACGATTCCACAATCCTCGAGAATTACCAGTCGACTCAAACACCAATGACCAGATGCTTCCAGCACATAGGTCAATACCAGAAAGAGATATATGAAACATCATAAGTTGTTGTCGCAATGAACATAGTATAAGGTTTCTTAAGACATATCATCACGTTGGCCCCCATTGCGACAAGTATACAGAACACCAGTAGCTACCCAAAACATGGGTATCCAGTACTAGTTCTGTTACATGTGCTTCCTGTGCACTAGTGTCCAATCGTCATTAGCAACCTAGTAAGTCAATTATGAATAATACGGGCCACACGCCCTTAAACTGAGTTTCAGATCCTTGGCAGAGATCTGAGTGAAAGGAGTCCTGAAACCGGAACCCTTACTTATCGAGTCATAGATGCATGCATTTGACATAGATTTCACGTTTGGGCTTGACAGCTTCATGCGCCAAAGTCGTTACTTAAAACAAACGAACGACCGAGATCGCACCACAAGCAATAGTCCTGAGCCTTCCCATAAGGCATCCCATTCAACGACTCAGTTAGTCACACATATGGGTGCAATATGTAAGCCTTCAAGCTCATCTTGATTAGTAAGGTACCATACGCCCTGACCTGGCAGCTCACATTACTATGGTGTCTCCAACAGTGTCTGTCAAAGACAATGGATTTTGCTCTAACGCGAGCAATGCTTCCTAAGGACAACTGGGAACACCACTATCGACCCAAGCTCGAAAGGGTTCCACTATCTCAAGAACCTACGCAACGACACCAAGACAAAATAAACCTATCATCAGAGGAATAACCATATTAATCGAAGGGCCAAGACGATCAATCATCTCAACAAGGTAGGGTAGCGCCTTTATAGAGTAAACAATGCTACTCGCCCTTCTGGATGCAGGGCTTCATAAGACCTCCGAATCACGTACCAGGGATTCCACCAATGCACACACCTTAGGTGGGTCCACACTGGTATTTCCATAATCATCAATATGACACGTCGGCATGTATGACGTCAAGCGAATCCACTGGGATGAGCAATAAATGAATTGAATCTTTCAACACTTGCTAGTCCCAAGGTATGGATCATAATATCGCTCACAATTACTCGATACCTTCAGGCTCGAGATGTATGCGAAATCCCTTATCACAAAGACGAGCCTCGCCTCATCATGTGTGGATCATGGGATTTCTTTCCGACATGATTCGAGTGTGGTTAATCGACCAAAATGCGCGTAAAAAGCTAAGGCTGGACACGGCGTCACTGATGCCTCAGATTCTGAAGATGCACCGCTCACGAAATGCGTGAGAATATCAAGGGGTCGACACATGATTCGGTCAATTACTCAAACAACCATGAGACTCAAAGGAATGCATGGGCTAACACTCAGACTAGAGTGTCTTAGTATGACTCCCAAAAAGTCTGCTGAGTACCCAAAATCTTACATACTCAATGTCGGCACTTACACAATCAAACAAATAGAACAATGACAGCAACGAGGGGTTTAGGTGATGTCTCCATCCCGAGGGAACCAAGAGCGAAGCAAACGACAAGTCATCACGTCATCAAGGTAATCCAACAGCTGTAGCAATACGCCCTCTAAGCAACATGACAGTAGAAACAACATGGCAATGACAACAACACATCCACGAAGCACATCAACTAGGGAACACCGCACAGGAGTGACACGACAACAGAGAAGCATGACGACATGGCAACACCGCAACAGGAACCGCATGACACAAAGAACACGACAGCAAGGCTACACTACCACAGGAGCAGTAAACAATAGGAATGCATCATTGGCAATGCAGTGCAACCACATGGATACGCACCCAGCAAAAATAATGCAACAACGAGCATGCACAATGGCTAGGGGTAACCCAGCAGCATGAATGCACACGTCAATATGACGCTCAATATGTAAAATCCACAGTCCACATCAACAAAAAGCTTCGTTCTGGTGAGCACGCATCCCCGTGCGTCTCATATCACTTGTGGATGTGGGATTTGCATCCGTACCTTCGGCCTCGAGCCTATTCTCCATAGGCTCAACGGTAGGAATGGTTAGATTGGCCAGCACCTCAGTCGTCATAACTTAAATGGGAACGACGGGTTCCACATAATTTAGCTGACTTCTAAAGCCGATATTGTTCATAGAGAGAACGACCGTAGGCTTGGTATGAGTCACTCAAACGATAGTAACAGCAACATCGACAGTCTCCACCGAGGCCTGAGAACCATTGACAATGTTAGGCTTCCTAAGAGCCCAAGGAATGATAACTAGTAGTTCAATGAAAGCCTCGAAGAAATGGAATTAATAACAACGATTTTAACAGAGACACAGATTTGGTTATAGTGGCTTGGCATGGGTTATAGAGACCTCTTCGTTAACAACATTCACCTCTGCATGAGCCTCAAGTACATCAACAACTTCAATTCGAGAAGAGCCATAGAAACAACATCAAGCCCAACATGGACTATAGAGACAACGACAACAATAAGCTCAACAACAGACATGGAAACCATGGCATCAAGCCCGATAAGTGCTACAGAATCACTGGAAACAACAGACTCAGCAAGAGCTAGACACTTAGCAAAAACATCGGGATCTACTCGATACATAGATCAATAATAGCCAACGCGACATCAGGCCCGGCCGGAGCCTTAGACTCGTCGTAGTTATTATATGTGTGGTAACCAGTATCCATAGGACCTCGGAACCGACCTACATCTTTCCCCATAACAAAGATAGTGGTCACAACGAGAATAGCAAGTAGAGGTAGAAGGATCACGATTTATCGAGACACCTTCATAAAATGAAAACAATACCGACTCTGGCAACCCAGCCGAGTCATCCTTCTCATTAGAGTCCTCTTGCATATTATTTTGGCCTTAGCATCGGAAGTCTTCAACTAAAATGCCTCTCCGCCACCTAAGCGAGACCGGTGACTTTCTTCCCGATAGGCCACGTAGTGAGAGTATCGAAATACGGCAAGAGATTAGACAGGTCACCGTATCCATAACGAATGGATCTTGCAACCTTAGTTTTTAAAAAAAAAATCACCGTGACGAGGGGACACAACGTCTCAATATCTTCGGGGATTGATAAAAACACTTTCCATCAATCGTCGACCAATAAATAACTAGTCTCGTTACCGTGACGACGGTGACGGACATTCAACATTGCAACAAGAGCAATGGAATTGTCGTCCCATAGGTAAGTTTAGTTTAACAGAGTAACGTGACCACCTCCAGTAGTCCATCATTTGATTTTCGAGGGGGATTTCAATGTCAGCAAAAGCGGCTTGCGACACTTGACAATTACGGAACACACCCTTATGATTACGATTCCTAAAGTGGGGTTCCACTCCCCAAGATTTATGACAGGTTCAGGCACAGCACACGTATCAACCTACTCTGGTGTTCACCGACTGAAGCGAGACTACCAATAATCCTTGAAAAAAAAAACAGGAGGTGGATAGAGGAGTCTTACGATGACTTTTGCGCCTTAGGAGAGTAGTATAACATAAGTACCAATGTGCTAAGCCCATCACAAATCATCTTTCAAAATACGATCCAGCGCTATTGCAAAGGGTGTTGAACCATACTTGAACACTCAGTACCTCGAGCAGTGGCTTCCCATGAGTTAATCTTATGCACTTCCGAGAGAGTCCATAGCCAAACGTCGACTGGGGCTTGCTATTCCACTACACGCCGTCATCCTAAGACTGGCAAACGATGCCGCGGTCGTGATTAGTGGCCGAAATTTTGACATCATCGAAGTTTAGCAAAGCCCTATGACTCGCGGATGTGCAACATGGCATGCTGATTTCACTATCAGTCCATGACTGCATGGGAACAATCGATACTGCCGATTCAGACAAGGGCTATCGAGCCTTCCGGATAACAATGATCAAGCTTCCTACTCAGCAACTTCGATTCTGTCCTCCACAAAGAGAAGAAAAATACTCGACCCTTGAGGACAAATTGGGCATGTGTTAGATCGAACATGTCTTATTCACCATGATAACACAGCGGCACACGACCACGAGTCTCATATCTGCTCCACACAGGGTCCCGTTCTCAAAACGCACTAGTTTTACGGGGACATACCCTAAGTCTTCACTGGGTTTCAAGTTTAGCATTCCTCGCATCGTACCAGACATTCATCTCTTCGGTACGCAACGCATCCTCGTACGCCCGATCCTTTGGAAGAACTTTGTGGCGGGGGCATTCAACTCCTGTACAAGGAAGTTTTCGTCTCCCGTCACTATCCGATGCGAGGGTTTACGTCATATTTCTCATATGAATAGACGTTCGAGCTCTTCCGTGTTCGTACCTTAAAGGTAATGTCGAAGAAAGCTCATTAAGTTTGCTAGGATCGAAATCAAGGAACATCGACGAGACCTCCCATTTAACCCATTGGCCAATCAAAACTAAGACTGAATCTAAAGAACAAGAACAACCAAGACAAGGAGTGATCACCAATCCCGGCCCTAGCGCCCACCAAGGTTACCGTGCACCCCCAAACTATTATTACGTGTGCACCCGTAATGATAATTTGCGTTGCCAGGTAATCTTGTTGCCCGCTAGTTCCGAGCTTCCTGATCTCAAAACAAAGATTTCATACAACAAAAGGCTTGGTCTAGTTTCGCCTCCAAATCATAAACAACGCGGCGGCATCCATTACCGCGATAGAGATTAGTCCTTCCGATCATCCCGTCTACAGGTAAGCAGGTAGGCTCCTCGTAGACCACAGTATCCTTCCTCTTTGCTGGTACCGGTGATCGATGCAGGAGTGTGGACTAATGTGAAGCATGACACAACATCCTTACTGGCAAAATATCCGTACTACGTATATGTATTAACTAATCTTAGAAAATCGGATTCCTACTATAAACATCTATCCGTATTTTCTAATACTTCATATATTGACACACATGGCTAGTCGGTCGGAATTTCCCCTTGTACATCCCATGTACAAATTTCTTTCTTTTCTAAAAAATTTATTTTGTTGTGTTTTAGTTTTGAAAACTTTGTCTTCGAGCCGAAACCGGTTATAGTCTAGATTTTTCAAAAATGCTAGTTCGCTATAACCTTGGCTCTGATACCACTTCTGTCACACCACGCCAATGGCGGAAACACGTGGTGCAACGCTCGAAGGCATATCAAACTCAAGATTAACACAAACTATAATTAATTAGAAAAGATTAATTTGTTTGGATGTCGAAAACGAGTATCTCGTTACAATGTTGCACAAAGCATTACTTAAAACAATGAACATTAAGTTTCGATGTTGGGGTATTTCCGTTTATGTTCCAACCCTTTGGTAACAATGGATGAAACCCCGACCAGCATCCGACATCCCGAATCCCCACCGCACTAGCCCCATATCTACTCAGCACTTAGTTACCTGAAAGATATGTTTAAAAAGACGTCAATATATAAAATATTGGTGAGTTCACAGGTTTTAGTTTCATAACAACAACATTTTCACAACCATCGACTCGACTCACTTTACCGTATAATTATTTTCCCATTAAATAATTATACTAGGATCTTGTCGATCGATATTTAGTTTCATGACAACATTTTCACAACCATCGACTCGACTCACTTTACCGTATAATTATTTTCCCATTTAAATAATTATACTAGGATCTTGTCGATCGATATTTCGTGTTTACAACATGTGCGAAACCTGCACAACTTGTGGCCGTTGTAAGGAGTAGCTAGCTCCTACAACAATGATGACGAGCAATCCCTTGAGCCCATAACCAAACCAAGACTAATAAATATGCCCCGCAATCACAAGTTGTTTCTCGGCAAATAACAACTTAGTTTAGAATATGTGCACCTCTTGTCTTTACCGGGTTGACGCTATCAACCAGAGGTGGGCCTCGTCAGGCACCAATAGTACTATCCAAATATTCCTTCGGTTTCATGCCCCTGAATTAATGGTTACAGTAGCGAGGACTCAACCCCGAGTGGCGAACACAAACTCAAGTACTCATCATGCCACTTATCACGTTTTAACTCTTGAAAACATTTGTCATGTAAAACATTTGACAAAACATATCTTTCCCCCAAACGAAAACAGTAAAAAGGGGCCGTGAAACTCACCTGATGTACAGCGTACACTCAAATAGCAGAGAATAGCAAGTCCGTGGTCAAGCACCTACGAACGTCCTAGTGCATGTAAGCCACTAAGTCTATAGCGTGTGCTTTTCCGGCAAGTTGTACACCCAACTCCCAACACCACCATTTACATATAATTCCCCGTTTAATTAAACATATGTCCTAGGTCCGTTGGTGATGGATTACCCTTGTTACAAGTTATATATATTCGCGTTAATATTTCTTTAACTTGTATAATATTATCCTCGACTCGACTTCACTTAACGTATAATTATTTTCCCATTAAATAATTATACTTAAGATCGCATCGTTCGATATAATATTTTTAACGCTCGACACGACTCACTATACCGTATAATTATTTTCCCATTCAAATAAATATACTAAGGTCTTGTCGTTCGATAATACGTTTTCTACGCTCGACTCGACTCACCATACCGTATATTTACTTTCCCATTAAGTAAATATACTAGGGTCTTGTCGTTCGATAGTATATTCTTAACGCCCGACTCGACTCACCATACCGTATATTTACTTTCCCATTAAGTAAATATACTAGGATTTCGTCGGTTCGGTATACACATATATATATATGTATATTATTTACTCGTCTCGGTTTCCTTCCCGTATATCTATTTTCCCACTAAGTAGATATACTAGGATTTCGTCGAGCCGAACATATATATATATATATACATACATGTACTTTCATCGTTAAGTCCATACGTTCGTTTAACGTTTTTAATCGTTAGATTATTTACGTTATATTTTCTCCCACGAATATTTTTCCAACACTTAGGAAAGTGTTATGTAAATTTTTCACCCAAGTTATATATATTTTAACTCCTTAAAATATATTTTTACTCATCTTGACGTAATGATATTTTTCTCGTTTGTCCGCTTTTACGTCTTAGTTCGTTAACACGTCCAAGTCCGATTACTTAACTTATATATATATAGTTAATTTTTCCCAAGTTTCCCAATATGTGTATTCTAGGAAATTTATTCACCTCTTTAATTTCCTACACATATTACTTGGAAGTTTTATAAATACCTTTGTGTTTTTAACACAAGACTTGGTAACTTATGTATAAAAATGCTCCAACACTTTTATATCCCCATTTATATAAACGTGTTCATTCTTATATAAGTTTCCACCAAGCTTTTATTTTATCTAACATTTTTATAAAAACCTTTGTTTTTATATATTTCCACATGTTAGAGAATCTATATTTTTATAACACTCCATTTTATAAAAATACATTTTCATACAAGATACATATGTATATTTGTTAGTATTTACCAAATCCACCTTGGAAAGTTATCATTTTACACTTTTAACACTAAACTTTCCATAGTTATATTTTTTGATACAAGTTTCTAAAAATATTATTTTAAAGTCCCTCAACTTTTAAAGTTACTAAAATAGCCCTTTAACTTATAAAAGTTACATTTTCCATTCAATCTTTCAAGATTAACAATTTTCTACTAAACTAGTAGACTTTAATTGATCAACTTTGTCATGTTAGTTTATTTTTATGTTTCAACACTTTTTAATAGTCTTAATCACCTTATTAAGGATAATAATAGGTGTATTTGGTGTATTAAGTCCATTTTGCCCAACTTGATGATTTTATGTCCATATCTTATAATATGTAACTTTTGTATTTTTAATTTTCTAACAAGATCAAACTTATACTAAGCTTTAGATGGTCATTTTATGACGATTAAAACCACCTTTGAGCATATTCGAGTTACATTTACAAGCTATGTTTAGATCACTATTTTTAAGCAAGTGTATGTGAACTTTATAACTTACGAAAACAATATAACATCACCAACAAAAACCCACGACCCATATACCCCTTTTTAGATCATCCATCTTGCTTAAAAAAAAACATAATATCTTATGTTTAAAATCATATTTCAATATCTAGGTACAACTTGCCTTAAAAACATAAAAATATAAACTTTCAAGAACAAACGCAAGATCAAGAACACTTACAACTAGCACAAGGCTAGGGAAGCTAAACCCACTTAGTTTTGATGGAGTTTAAAGAGTGTTCTTCCATAAATGTTAAGCTCCAAGCATGAAACACACTTGATCTTGTGAAAAATGGGTTTGTTTATGTAGGATTTTTAGTATTTGAAGGTTGATAGTTGGTGGTCTTGTGGAGCTTCAAACTCACGGCCACAATGATGGAAATGAAAAAGAATTGTTGTGATATTTTGAGTGAAGGATTATGGTGATCTTGTAAAGATTCAAAAGGTACCATAAAGATTTAAAATGTACCAAAAAATCCTCCTACCATGCTCAAGATCAAATGAAATCTATATAATATTGAAAACAAAATATTTTGGCATGTGGGAGGGATCTCGATCAGATTTAGAAGGGTTGGGTGGGTCCTACTTGACCAAAATATCTCATAAATATTTGTTATGTTTAATATAAACTTTTTGGGTTTTGGTCGAGTTTTAACCGGACTTTAATTGCGAGTTATCGGGACATTATAATAGTCTCAAATAACCCTTAAACATAGCCTAATTTAAGTGTTAGTTGGTTAGTTAGGCTTTCGTTGGGTGAAATTATAAGTTATACGTGTACCGGGTGCGGTACGCGCACTTTATTCGTTACCGGGAGACTTGTATGTAAAGTTTTCACTTATGGTTTTGGAGTTCCAAAACACATTATATTTTGTGAAAATACCCTTTATTTTATATCCTGGGTGTCCGGGATCCTTTTCGTTTATTTAATTTTTACCGAGTAATCACCAACGTCCGTTCCGGACAAGTTTATTCGCACGCGATTCCATCGTGCTTCATCATTAAACATGTGCATTCCTATGCATCTTATGGGGAATTGGCTATTCTCTAAAGGCTAAATTAATCCAATTAATTTAAATATGCACTTAAACCGTTAATTACATATACTAATTACGTACGGAAACATATCGATTTTTGCCGGATGTTACAAATTACAACCAGATCAATTTTCCCGCCTTGTGGAGTTGACTAAAGGTAGTGCATTCCAGCCCTCGTAGTATCAGTACCCAAGATGTAGCTTAACCAAGTACATCCCACATAACCCCAATTAATCAATTGCTAGTTGGTTTCCATAAAGGCCGGCCAGTTCTTCAGTAAAAAAAACGTTCTACCAAATCCTTTAAACTTATTTTCTGAACTTATCCATGCAAAACCCTTCAAGCTGGTGAAAAATCGGTACTTTCAATTAAAGCCCTCTCCATATGGTATGTGTAAAACATTTCATGTAGGCTCGTAAGTATCACCAATAGATCACTAACTTTACCACCTGTGATTGCGTTTAGGAATTTACCAAATAAAATTAAAATTTTACCCCCCCCCCCCCCATTTCTCTGGTGAATTCTCTAAAACTCAACAAATTCCCTTTTCGAAGCGGAATTGTCGTTGTCTTCTCTATGAATTCCCTCCACAAAGCAGAATTACATTAACTATTATCCAACCAAATTCCTTCTTCAAAGTGGAATTAATTGTCTTCAAGTTGCGAAAATATAATTTTTCTATTTGGCCCATAGCAGTCACATAAAAAGGAACCGTACCACTGTACTCTTCGGTTTTCGTGACTAACCCATAATCTTCATTACTGTGTTTCATCATCATTATCACAAACTGGCTGTAAGGGAGCCTGAATGATCACATGACCAATAATAAGGTGAAACAAACGTCTTCAAGAAACTCCTCCCAATACACATTTGTATCCTTATTAAGAAGCATCATGAAGTTTCAGTCAATTAGCCTAGAAAAGGTATTCCACGTGTCACCCCATGAAACCTTATAAAGAAGCATCCCCAATCACTCGTATCCAAGATGAAGGGTAACTGTATAAGTTTCCAAAAAATCATGTATTCAAAATTTTCCTAACAATCATCCTCTTATTTAGTATTTCCAGAAACAAAAAGTTGTTCAAAAATCTTTTTTTTTTTTTTTTTGAAAATACTCTTTTTTTTTAAGAATAGGATTGGATGATTGTGTCTTGATCTCATCACAACGAAAATCATAATCAAATCAGCTTGAATTCGACGGATACCAACTAATATGTATCAATCTTTATCATGTTTTCCATTATATACATACAGAACTTATCAATATATGATCCTTCATACCAACTAATATTGTCTGTAATACCCACGAGGAGCTCACATCTTTAATTTTGCTATACGTGTCGAGCCTTTCCCTTTCGCAGTAGGTTTACTATCATGCAATTCTTCCATCTAAGCACATTCAAATCCGGAGTTCGCATCTCATTCGCAAGTCAATGCACTTACAACACATTTTTTGGTCTATCAGACCAAGACATTCATTATGTTTTGATATCTTTCACATTAATGAAGAATAGTATGAGATTTACATTTACCGAAGGTGTCTAACAAAACAGTTTGTTTAAGTAAACACTTAAAACTTTATATTCACTTAAACACTCATACTAGTTGTTATTAATCAATCTGTTGAAGCTTAAACAAACAAATAGCAAGACCATTGTCAATAAAGTCCTGAACTAACTTTTTGATCAACCAAAGTATTAAAGGCTAAAAAGAGATTAACCAATTTACTAGAGTAATTAACAAAACAAATAACATGGAAAGCACAATATCATATTGTCAAATATCTTAGACAAAATATTTGTCACCATTTGTTTTGAAAACAACCTTTAGTAAGACTGTCTGTTTTGGGGCGCGAGCGAGCGAGGTTTCAGCCCAGTGCTCACCCCAGCCACAACAGCCCCACGCGAACAGCCGCGTCGCGAGCATAGGCGATGGTGGTCATGCGCATTAACAGGAGAAGGTGAGCTTTGGTCGCGCCGGTGCTCACCTCCAGCCACAACATGGTCAAGTGACCGGGTTACTTGAGAGTGAAGTCTGTGACTCGCAGCTACTCACTCGCGGACGACAATAGATAGTCTAATTGAGCATATGGCCCAAGTTTAGAAGTCCAAAACCAATAACACACTTTGTGAAGCTTTTCTCAAAAATCTAAGTGTTAATTAGAAAATGGCCCAAATTTTAATGTAAACACACGTTCCTATATTTTCACATTACTTAAAACCAAACAAGTGGTAGTTAGGAAACGGTCCAAAACTCCAAATGAATATGATGGAGTTGTGTATTTTTCTAGATATGTTCGAATCTAGGCATGTGGACATACGAAGCACGATGGTCAATTTCAAAAAAGCAAACAAACAACATTTAAATTGGCCATTTCATACACGTGTAGTTTATAATATTTATCGTCAAATGATTTTTTTTATCAATTGTTATTTAAGTATGATTGATAATATTCATTTGTTAACGTTAGCATGGTGAAGAATCAAGTAATCAAGAAAACAAATGATGAAGGGAAACGAGTTACTGAAGTAACTGGCATCTTCTTTTTTTTTTTTTTGAACGTTAAATTTCATTAGAAAACGGCTAAGCCCACCAAAAGAGGACCGCCAAAAACAATTACATCATATACATTGGGTATCTACACCATTCCTTCCAACTAATGTTATCGACTTTAGATCTACTACGAAACCACAAATAAGACCAAGATTTGATGCATGCAATCATATCACAAACTCGAGGCTTGGCATCTTCGAAAACCGCCTTGTTACGAGTCTTCCAAATAACCCAACAAGTCGTCATCACAATCCTTCTAATAATTTTCTTCTTCGTATCAGTACCTGGAATCGTCAAAGGCAAAGAGAAAATGTCTTTGATATCAAAAAAGAAGACCGGACTCAAACGACACCATTTTTCTATCCCTTGCCACACTCCACTCGACACAATGCACCCGGTGAAAAGGTGCAAGGCCGACTCCTCTACCGACTGACAAAGAACACACAAGCCATCTCCCACGTTAATATTTCTTCTGCGAAGGTTTTTCTTGGTCGGAAGGCGATCCATATCAAGTCTCCAAACGTGAATATTCACCTTTAACGGAACTCACCCGGTCCAAACCATATTATGGGCTCTCCTATCATTACGATCATTGATGAGGATCTTTTTAACATTCTGCACCGAAAAACTGTTACTCAGATCGGCATCCCAAACCCAACTATCCTTACCACCCGAAAAAGAGCATTTAGGAACCATTTCCTGTAAATCTCTATACTCCGATAACTCTTTAACAGTAGAAAGACCTCGCCGCCAATTGTCCACGAAGGAAAGCATCCCATGACGATCCTGTAATCTGTCCCGAACCGTGCATCTTTTGATTTTTTCCAACTGAAGTAACTGGCATCTATTGCGTTCATATGGACATATGGTGTAGGGTATTAAAAGATAAACAAAAATAAAAATAAAAGAATAAAATGTGAAACTAAAGGTGGTGGTTAAAATGTGAAACTAAAGGTGGTGGTGTAAAAATCCACATAAGTGGAGAAAACAAAACAGTTCATCAATTAAAACTCTCTAATTCATAAAACAAAAAACAAGTTATTTTTAAACAAAAAAAAACAATTAACTGAATTAAAATAAACGATAAATGAAAACCAAAATAGGCGACGGTTGGGTATGTTTTTTAAACCAAAAATTACGGTTAAATTACAGTCACACTTCTTTCCAAAACCGATTTGCATCAAACCACACCAATACGAAACAAATCCATACCAAAACCAAGTAAAACCAAAGTTGTTCATTATTGGATCTATAGCCAATTCATTATTTTGGGTCAAAAGTTTTAGCCTCGTATTCCATATAGTTAATAATTACTTTGAAGCCTGAATGTAAAACTATAAACTGAAACATAACCAAACCTAACCCATACATAAACTAAAACTAAAACTGAATTTCAAATTGATTTGGTGTGAGCTCACTCATACACACCTTTTAGTCTTCTACAACTTTTTTTTTTTTTAACGGTGACTTTCTTTAACTGTGTGGCAGAGATCATCACACCCGCCTCTTGGCATGCCCTAATCACCCACACGTCCAGACTATGTTGTCTGAACCGGGTCCACGCTGGTACGGTGGGGACTACGGCGTTCGCCCGGAAACCGTACTGCCTCCACACGAGTTTCCTCGCTGGAGTAACAGCCGGATGAAAACCGGGTCAGCTCAGATTCGAACCTGCGCAACTAATGGCTTACAAGTTTTCCTCTTCATTGCCTAATATCCATCAAATTGTAACTTATGGAGATCGAACCCATGTCTCATAAATGAGAAGGCCTCCTATCACTAGGCCACAACCTACTGAATAGTCTTTTACACCTATCCCTTGTTTTTTTTTTTCCCTAAAAACCAAAAAAAAAAAAAAAAAAAAAAGTTTAGGTGTAAATTTGTTTACACGTCTCAAGTCAATGTAGGTCCAACCTCGTTCCAGCACCACCCATTCCATCGTACTTGGACCGTCTTATTAATTTAAGCTCGTGCTTCATTTACCCGATCCCACTTTATCAATACAACCAACCTTACTTGAACCTACCTCTCTATCCTTTCACCTTAATGGCGTCGATTGGTTCCATGTTCTTTGTTATTGATCACAATGCAATTGAAAGAACTGCTGTTATTAATAATAATAATCATCGTCGTCGGTACTGGCTGCCTTCGTGTGCACATAATAATAATAATAATGGTGGTGGTAGAGTACGGAGGATTAAAGCAACTGGAAAGATTAGCTCAGGTGTTGATGCTGGTCGACATGCAAATGATGCCATTCATGTTACTACTGACAAAAGTGCAAACAAATCTGTAACGCCTACAGATGTACAGGTATGTTGTTCGCAACAAGAAAATCAAAGACTGATTTTATTTAAATAATATTAAAATAGTTGACCCGATTCGAGTGAGATAGTCTCCGATACAAAAATACTGATAGTCAAAATAAACAAGACATGACCAAATAGAATAGAAATAAAATACTTAATTTTTTTTTTACAAGGAATTTTCATTGACAAAAAAACGTAAATTACATAAGGATGGTAGGTAGGTGAGCAATAAGCTGCGCGGCCACCCCTTTTTGAATAGAAAATCTCAATTTGCTAAAAACAAAACCCCGCCCTTGGAGGGTGGAAAAGTTGCTGTGCACTACTCGTTGAACCCGAGCCAAAAACCGCACCGCCTCTGGTGCCAAGGAACCGAACGTGTCGAAGGCCAAGGGAATGAAAACATGCTGATTATACTCACATGCTTTAGCATGCTTTTCCACTTTCTTGGATTCAGCTCTCATGACCGCCTGCCCGGCCACAAACCCGCTATCCCGAAGCCCGACAAGGGGGGACACCCCGGTAAGATCAACACACGCATGTTCCCCACCTTCCCAACCAAAAACTAAGACGTCTGCTGGGCGCAAGGTGGACCTCCCCCTCCGCGGGGTCTGTGAGAAAATTAACTGACGCTTCTTTTCTTGCGGAGATCCCCCCTCTTCTAAGAATGTCTGCCAAAGCATCCCGGACAAAATCGTGCCGATATTTAAACCCTGGCAATTCCTTACAATGTAACGCATGTTCCCCATACTTATCAAGGCATGCTTTGCGACAGACCGGACAATTTTCATCATCGGGGAAAATAGGTATCATCAGCCGGTATTTAAATGAGAAATTAAGTAGTTATTAATCCAGACTTTTAGTGAGTTTTCACTCCCCTAAAATTCAACCCATCTAATTGTCCAAAACAATATATGAAAATTAGAATCATATGATTAATAAGTTAACTAGGGATAGTTAGGTAATTATCATTTAAATACTATAATCAGTATTTTGACCATGAAAGTCATGAAATTATATTTTTTTGACTTAAAAAAGTCAAACTTCAGCTACTAACTTACTTCTTATTGTAGACGACAGTTGAAACAACAAAAACCTATCTGAGTGAACACTACTACACTCCTAGCGATCTATCCAATGTCCCCATTGATCCAGCTGAAGATGAAACCCGATTATCCGCGGTTAACGGTGAAGATAAAAACGAGGCCAACGTCGAATCAACACCAGATATTCCCATGAATAAAGATGCATACAATGTTATAACTGAAATGTTAGAAGATACTAGCGAATCGATACTAGACGAAGCAGATGAGCCTGCAAGTGATGATGGGGATGTTGAATCCCCTCCTTTAGCTGGCCCGAATGTAATGAATGTCATATTGGTTGCAGCTGAATGTGCTCCATGGTCTAAAACAGGTAACCATGTATCCATAGGTGCTAAATTTAATCTAATTACCTGTATATAAACAATTATGTTTCTATAGGTGGTCTTGGAGACGTTGCTGGCGCTTTACCAAAGGCTTTGGCTCAGCGCGGCCACAGAGTGATGGTAACTTTTTTTTTTTTTTTACTTTTGACCAGATAGTAAGTTGCTAAAGGGGTGTAAACGAGCAGAGCCGCTAAAACAGCTTGAATAAAAGAGGTTTAGCTCGGCTCGTCTCGTTTACACCTTTGGCCGTTATGCTTATATTTTGCTAAAACATACACTTGCGAGTCTTGATGTTTGGTCTTTCGCAAGTATTCAGGTAGTCGTACCCATGTATGGTAATTATGATGAACTTCAAGATACAGGAATTAGGAGACGTTATAAAGTCGGCTGGGAGGTATGCAACGATGTTAACAACAGATGCGTCTTTAGTTCTTTACCATATTAGATCCAAGCTGTGTACTGTTACAACTTACAAGTAGGTAACCGATTTTGTTTCTGTTTCGTTTTCAGGATGTTGATGTGCAGTACCTTCAAACATACATTGATGGTGTAGATTTCGTTTTTATCAGATGTCACATGTTTAACTTGGGAAGTAATATATATGGAGGGAATCGCGAGGTTAGGTTCTACTCTCGTCGTATAAATTCTAAGTACAGAAGATAAACTGATTTCACTACTACAAAACCAGGCATTCGTCGTCATCATTAATTGTTTTAAAAACCATCTTGAAATTTGTCACTATTCAGCGATGGTCTTTTTGTCGCCATTGTCCATCGCATTATACTCTGTGTCGTCAAAACAGTTACAAACTCACAATATATAGCGAAGGCTTTTATCTCACGACCAACTGTCGCAAATTGTCACCACGACCTCAACGACAGTTTTAGGCATTGGAAATGAGGTCTCTAGCAGTGTTCTACTATTGATGGGTGATATGATTTATGCTCATTGTTGCAGGAGATTCTACGACGCATGGTTTTATTCTGCAAAGCAGCTGTGGAGGTACAACTTATAGTCATAGACTAGATACGACACATATTTTCGTTGAATCACAATCGACATTATTGTTTTGTTGTCATGTAATTCATGCATAAACTCTTGTCAAACTAACGACTCGTTGCCTATAGGTTCCATGGTACGTACCATGCGGGGGCGTATGCTACGGAGACGGAAATTTGGTTTTTATTGCAAACGATTGGCATACCGCTTTGTTGCCAGTTTATCTAAAAGCGTATTATCGTGACAACGGGTTGATGCGCTACACGAGATCTGTTCTTGTGATCCACAACATAGCTCATCAGGTTGGTTAACATTTTATGGTTTTTTTCATATAAGACTCACTGTTGTTTTTAAGTAAACTGCCCATTCATAGATATATGTTCCAACTGTAGGGGCGCGGTCCGGTTGACGATTTCAGCCATGTGGATCTACCACCACACTACATGGATCTTTTCAGATTGTATGATCCTGTAGGAGGTGAGCACTTCAACATCTTTGCTGCAGGTCTCAAAACAGCCGATCGTGTAGTAACCGTGAGTCATGGATACGCGTGGGAACTAAAGACCAGCGAGGGTGGATGGGGTCTACACAACATAATTAGCGAAAATGATTGGAAACTCAGGGGTATTGTCAATGGAATCGATACAAAAGACTGGAACCCTGAAGTCGACCTTCACTTGACATCAGACGGTTACACTAATTACTCTTTAGACACTCTCGATACTGGCAAGCCACAATGCAAGGCTGCCCTGCAAAAAGAGCTCGGTTTACCGGTTCGTGAAGACGTTCCACTAATCGGATTCATTGGAAGACTGGATGTTCAAAAAGGTGTTGACCTGATAGCTGAGAGTGTTCCGTGGATAGTTGACCAGGATGTACAACTGGTCATGTTAGGAACAGGCAGACCAGACCTTGAACAAACGCTTAGGGAGATGGAGAACCGCTATCCAGAAAAGATCCGAGGATGGGTTGGGTTCTCGGTTAAAATGGCTCACCGGATCACAGCTGGTGTGGATATACTACTAATGCCCTCAAGATTCGAGCCATGTGGACTTAATCAGCTATATGCTATGAGTTATGGAACTGTACCTGTTGTGCATGCTGTGGGTGGTTTGAGAGATACAGTGCAGCCGTTTGACCCTTATAACGAGTCGGGAGTAGGATGGACGTTTAACAGAGCTGAGGCCGGCCAGTTGATCCATGCACTTGGAAATTGTTTATTGACTTATAGGGAGTATAAGCAGAGCTGGAAAGGGATTCAGCAACGCGGGATGATGCAGGATCTCAGTTGGAATAACGCTGCTCAAAATTACGAAGAAGTTTTTGTAGCCGCCAAGTACCAATGGTAGATTTGGTTCTAATCAACAAATGTCTGTAGAAATTCCACAAGTACAGGAAGAAGAAACCAATGGATTCATGGAATACATCCTGATGATATATAGTTCATTAAATAGGGAAAGTTTTAGTTAGAGATATGCAAATAGACACCTATACGAACAAGCGTTTATGCGAATCTGTACTTAAAATTGGTTTCGTATTATGGCTGTTGTATTAAATGTGTCCCTATATACAATTATGTGTGTGCGCGCACATGTGCAAAGCTGAACTTGATATTGGTTAAGTAAATGCATCCTTGCACACACATATATATATATTGACTACTAGAAAATAACATTGTTTTATTCTGTATATAGATCACATAATACACCATATAATATTCAACAATGATGAATGTAATGTGGAACCAAGGAAGTTGATGAAAAATGGGTGATTATACTTCGAAAATCCAACTCACATGAAAAAAAAATCCCTATATAAATGACATTCTACTTTCATGATCAAACTGCAAACATGAATGATTCGAGAAAAGTTGTGCAAAACCTTTTGAAAGGCCGCCCTCAACTGCACACGGGGACTTGGAGCAACCAAATGGGTTGCTCTGTTTCACATGCTCCATAGTGTGCCTTCTCTTGGAGACGATAATGGTGTTGGAGTCGATAAATGCATCAATGGATTCTAGCTCTTGGCCATCCAACTTTCTCTTTGCCCCGGGGTACACTTTTAATCCTGCAAAGTATAAGGACAGATGATCAGGAATGTTTCTATTTTTTTTTTTTTTTTTTTTTTTTTTGTTACTAGTGATAATCTACCATGTAGAGCTTCGTAAACCGGTTGGGCTTCGGAATCACCACATTTACAACCTAGCTTATGAGTATCTTCAGATCCACTCATCCTGCGCCATACATGAGACCATTAAATCCTTGATTAGCTCGGTATCAAAAGTAGAGGTAGCAAAATGGGCAGGTCGAGCACGTAGGGTAGGTTCATTGAGCCAAAAGGATAACTTTTTGGTATGGGTCTGGTTTGGTTTACCGAAATAACGTTTTGTCAAATATAAAAAAAAACTAACTTCTTTATAAACAGCTAGTGTGTCAAAACATAACTACAAAATCAAAATATAATTTCAAAAATAATTTATTTTGTTAAATAACATGATTTAAGAAATCTATGTTTTAAAAGTCCTGAGCAATTCGACCCATTTGACTTGCACCCTTTATTTTAGTTCTGAATTTCTATTTGATTAACTGATCCACTAGAGATGGAACATAACCTAAATCAGCCCATTCATATATAACTTATAAGTTACACGTTCGTCCAAGTTCCCACCTCTAAATAATGCATGCAAATAGGTTTTATATGAATATATGATCATATGAACTTTAAAGGCGTCGAGGTTGTGTACCTATACATGTGCTCAACAAACTCGTCAATCAGAACAGGCCAAGCCCCTAACACAACCATCATATATAAACATCAGATAATATAGAGAAACGATTGCAGTATATCAGCATTAAAGATGTTGCATCTTTATGACAGGATTAACAATTATTTGGAAGCTAGTAAGTATTTATGTTATTACCTTCAGGATCATATCCTTCGAGGTTTTCATGTACACAACGACTAAATGCTAACACCTGCCTCCATGTATCCTCGGAGATATTGTGCCGCTGATTATTCTATATGTCAAAATCCATGAATTAGACAACAATATTATGGAAAGAGAAATGGATAATATTGTTTCCACCTCTCTTAAAGCTACAAACAGTGTTATCTTTATTGCTCTTTCTACAGAGTAAGCGTACCTCAACGAAGCTGCACCACTGATTAAGTAATCTGAATCTTCCAGACAATACTAATCTCCAAGCCATAATTGCCCTACTTACCGCTGAAAATATTAACAGAAATAGAAGATTAAGGTTAGATGTCTGTAAGATGATCATAGGCGTAAAAAGGAAGTAAGAAGACAGAAAAAATCATCAACGTTCGTTTAATATCCCACTTACTGATGCTTCTTTGACCATTCTCACGACAAATGAAAAATACAAAATTATAGAATCTTGAAAACTCGTTAGAGTCTACCTGTAGATACAAAAAAAGAGAATTACTAGTGCATTGATGCTTTGATACATATCAGTGGTAATTAAAGAAAGAAATGACCGACGTCTCACCGTCAAATTAAGCCTTGACATAAGAACAGAAAGTTCTTCAAAAATTGACATCCTGCCATATGTGATAAAACAGTGCTCATCAATCTCGACCAATTTTAAGTAATCCCACACTCTCAAACACGAATAATGACCGGTGTAGCTTTTGGGATATAGAGAAAAAATAACATTCAATTGAAGGCGAACACTAAATAATACACTAAAATACAAACAAGGTAACTGTTTCTGCATCTGCATGAACCAGCAAATTGAATATTAAGTTTCAGTAAGGTCAAACATTCGTAGCAGATACCTTTTATATACCCTTGACTCAACCAACTCCAGGAGCTGGGACAACGCCTCCCTGACCAATTTAGCTTTCATCGACTCATTCGCATGCCTGTAACTACCATCCTCAGAAGCATACACCTCCAATGTGATTTCTGCAGGTGAGTGTTATTGTGTTAAATGATTATGTAGCTCTGGTTTACAAATTCAAGCACTATGATAATAACTGTTATATTTTATTCTATAAAACATACATACACATGTAGAAAAATCAGGATGTACATATATACACACATGCATATTATTATATTTTAAGGAGTTAATCATAGTTGTTAATACGCCCGCTATAGCGAATGGTGTAGCCTAGCGCTCATGGGTCGCTATAGCTGGTAGTGACAAATAGCAAGATTTTGTATATTTTTTGGGTAAAATATACACATGAAATATTTCTAAAATGTTCTTCTTGTGTATCGCTAAACACACTATCGCTACGTATCGTATAGGTAGTTTGTCGCTATTGTCCGATATTGACAACTATGAACCTAATGCTTCACACAGTTGTGCATCTAGCCTCAAAAAAAAAAAAAAAAAAAAAAAAAAAAAAAAAAAAAAAAAAAAAAAAACTTGAACTAATATCTCTTTTTCTTTAATTTCCTAACAGTTGTAAAGTATTACAATATGTTATTAGCATACAAACCCCTCCCTTAGGATCACTATAGTATTAATTATCCATCAACAGCATGATCTTGGCAACAATATTATCAAATACATGAACCTATAATCAATTAACTCTAAAAACCAATTTTTATGAACCCAGTCTCTCAAAAGACAAGTTCTTGATGATCTTTATTTCTAATAAACAGATATTAAATAAAAATATGAGTAGGATAGGATTATATATATATATATATAATAAAGAGAGAAAAAAATAAATTGGGGAATTAGGTATACCACAATAGCGTCTGTAAATCTGGAAGATATCAAGATTATTTGAAAGGGATGGAGAAGAATCCATGAAGATGAGTGTGTATAAAGGAAAGGAAAGGAAACCCTAGAAGAGCATCAAGTTGTAATCAGTTAATGAATTCTCCAGACAGTGTGTTTTGGCAACGTCTTTATGATTGATGTTGAATTTTATTTTTATGTTCGATTTTCTTATTTCACAATTTTTTTTTTTTTTTTTTTACAATAAAAGCTTTGACACCAGGATAACTAGCCTCGTAAAAGGCTCACGGGCTCTACGTAAACACAATCTATCACCCTCTCACGACCTGGTAATTGTGAGGGATGTCACGTATGCCACGGATCCTTTTTTGAACGCTTGGATTTGATCGTTTGATGTTATGACCGTTGCTTTTTATTTTTATTTTTATCTTCTTTTTTAAAAGACCATTTATTTCATAAAAAAACACCATGGATCCAAACGAGCTGAGCAACCCGCCACCAACCCCGTTTATGTCACCCAGCTACTCGCCCTCTGTAGATCCGATTTGCTCATCTCCACAATATTCTTTTTCAGAATTCAAACAAGTTCCAAATGCGTTCACTCAACTTCAAAACCCACCTACAAAATCGTTCACCCAATTTCAACAAAATCAAGGTTTGTTTCCTTATTTTCTTCGACTCTTAACCTGGTATGTGAAACAAGCCTATATTCTTTCAATCTTGTTATTCTTAGTCGATATTATGTTCACCCGAAGTTACGACACTCTAACACACACTAATATACTAGTACAATGAATTATAATCAACTAAACAGACAAAACTTTATCAAACGCATATTATATACACACACGCATATACATATATATATACACGATATACATACGCACGAATACACACACATACAAAGTCGTGTACTACATAATACGCGTATGTGTGTGTATGTTGTTGTATATAAGCCGCCAAATCGACTCTTTAAACTTCAAACATAACATATACAAACTTGTAGTCTTTATGAATCATATGTTAAAAATGACCATACATGTGTAAACTAGACTTTTAACACAAGAATTCTCAAACATATGATAAACTTCCATTTCACATAAGAATCTTAACATGTGTTAACATGAGGTATCATATGGTGACATATGGTAACTTGTGAACCCGGTTTTGACAAGATTAGTTTTTTTTTACAATTATAAACGAACGGATCTAACAAGAGTTTTCAACATCTACAAGTTAAAATCGTATATCTTTTCAAAAGTACAAACAATGATATGTAATAATCCTTACGTGTATGGACTATAACACCACGTACACATGGTCCAAAGATCTACAAATCGTGTGAACAACTTGCATGGTAAATAATCGAATACAAAGACTTAAGTTGTCCTTAACATTCTAGGGCACTTTCGTACGGACTTTAGTCATTCGGGCTTTTGCATTTGCTAGACCACTCGCACAGACACCAGGTGAGTTTCACGACCCCTTTTTACTACTTTCATACTTTTGAAGGGAAAACATGCTACATATTTCAAGTTACATTTCGTTTAGAGTGAGTTCTATCATGACTACCATATGAAACATGAGACAAACGGTTCATGAGCTCAACAGTTCTCGTACATACATTACACTGTAACCATTAGCTAAACAGTTAGCCATGGAACACTTAAATAGATCTATTGGGTTGACACACCACTCTTGGTTACTCGCTATAACCTGTCACATACAAAAGAGTGCTAGTTTTCTACGATTCTTACGTTATCTTTATTGTACAATGCGCGAGGCACCACAGTCAAGAGGTTTGGTTATGGGACTCATGTTGGCATAGTAATCATTGGCTTAGCTAGCTTTGATTGGTCAGACATGAATTTCACTAACTTTACTTTGCATACATTTAAACTTGTGAACTCACCACCTTTATGTTAACAAATCTTTTATGCATGTTTTTCAGGTAATTGATTTCATCGACAGTCGGGACTTGAGAAACCGGTTTGAGTTAGCATCATGTGGTACAAGCTTGTGTGGGTCATGTCTTAAAACAATTGAACAATTTATGTGTTTTTATGATGGCTTACCCGTTAAGACAATTTAATTCTTGTTTTTGTAAAACAATTTGAATGTTTGGTATCAATTCTATCTGTTTCTTATGTGTTGCTCAAACTTTGTGTTTGAAAACCTTTCGACGTTACACTCCCGTGTTTACGCCTAGACGGAGTGTGACATTCAAGCCACCACTTCGCATAGTCTTAATATATAAAGGAATTCCTTGATGCCAATAACTTTTGATAATTAGATAATAATCATTAAACTGATATTATCGTTGTCTCTTTTAAATTTACTAGTGGGTTTACCCGCGCGTTGCAGCGGGATCCACAAATGGGTTGCAATACAACATTATGATACTTAGGGTTTTTTGCCGCAAGGTACGTAAAAAGACTAGAAATGTGCACACTATGTTTTAACAAGTATTCGTAGAAAGAAAAGAAAAGAAATGTGCACCGCCACTTACAACTGATTGCATTTCGCCACAAAAACCATGTACTCATTACTGAACAAATCTTAATAAACCAAAGGTATGTAAATGTAACAGAACAATATGAACATAAACATCACTCTTGTGTAAGTTGTCCGGTCATTGCATATCTACATAACCGTGCCATTGAAGACACCTTGCTAAATGATAAGGTTCATTTACATGACAAAAACATGTAGTAATAATATGATATTGTATACACTATCATATGAAGGTCACTGTCCATTTATAAATTAAAAGTTGTGATTTGTAAGTTTGTAATAGACTTGCCCAGCCTGACCCAACAGCTAAAAAATTGCCCAATGTAGCCAGTGAGTCGAACCATCCCGTCCACTTTGCCACTGGGTAGACGCATATATATGAAAAGGGTTCATAATATAAGTACTATTATGGCACATGATAGCCGAAAATTCCCAAAACACGAGTAGAATGCAAGTCTGCAGCCATATCGGGGTTGTTTTGAATGGTTGAAAAATCGGCAATCTTGGCTCTTAAATCCTCAAATATCAACACATTGCTAGACTTAATATCTTTGAATAATTTAAGGATGGACCTTGTCATGCAAATAATCCAGTCCCTTTGCTGCATCAACAAAATGTAACACCCCAACCGATGGCGGAAACATTGGGATGTCACGTATTGATGATTGTTCAGTAGCTCATGGTGAATAATAAATTTCATTAAATGATTTAAATAAATTACATACAATTGTTCTACAAGAATTCATACATCAAAATGAATAATACTATGTACACATCTTCAAGCATTAACTCAAATCTTCAAGCAAGTAGAACCTGAAACATGTTAAGTTTGAAAATATTTTGGGTCAACAAAAGTTGGTGAGAATACATAGGTTTTCGAATATAATTGATAACAATAGTTTGTACAACAATCACAGTTGTATAATGATAGAGTATGAGTCCGACATGTAACAATGCGTCTTTGTACAATCAAACCTTGTGTCGACTGAGACCTAACTCGCAAGTTAGTTAAATGTTGTTACTGTTTTCGATCATCCCTGAATTTATGTGGGGGGATGGGTTTGTCAGACCTATAGCGCTATAATCTAAACAGGTGGCTTGATCAATGCTAATGATTGTACTGTGTCTTTTTGTTACAGTCAAATGATAGAATGAATGATAGTGTAGTTGAATCACAAGTTGTAAGAATGAGTAAATGATAGTGTATAAAATGTTTAAACATGTTTCACCCCAAAATGTAAAACAGAAAAGGGGCTATGTAAACTCACCTTAATGTTAGAATGGAGACCCTTGTTATATAAGTAAATGTGGCTCGTGTGTATCCAAATATCACCCTATTTCAAGGTAATAAATAAGTGTTGGGGAAAACTTAATAATTCTAAGTTTTCTAGTCTAAAATGTGCTAGGGTTCCTAACTTGGGGATGAATAATTGATTTATGATTAAATTTGAATAATTTAAATAAATAAAGAAATAATTAATGAAAATGTTTTCTGACCAATATTATCTAAAAGTAGTTGAATTATAATGTAATAAATGTGAAAATAATTTTTATAAAATTATTTTCTTAATTAATGAATATTTGTATATAAATACTTATTTGACAAAATATAGATTTAATATTTAAAAATATTAAGAATTATAAATTTCGAATCAACAATTTATATTTCTGATGTAAATGGTTAATAATAATTTATGTGAAATTTTGATGTAAAAATAATGAAAAACGAATTTATTATGATTTATTTATGATTAAAATAGCAAAAATCGATTAAAAATATTAAATAAATGATTTTTCAGAAATAAAAATCATTTCTGGAATGTTTATTGTTTTATAAACTTAGAATATTTTTTGTGGAATTTTATAAAGTCGTTTTGATATTTTTATAGAATTTTATAATTATAATTGAATAAATTTGTAATATTTATTATATATAATAAATAAATCAATAATTTTTGAAAAACTAAAAGTTGGATATTAAACTTTATTATAAGACTGACTTAAAATAAATTTTGTAGAATTTATAAACTATGTTTAGTATTTAAAATCCGTTTTTAAAAATAATATAGGTTATATAGTTATAAAAGAAATCCAAAAAAAAGAATTGCATGTGCCAAGGCTTGAACCCAAGTCCTTGGCCGGTTCCAAGGTTTTAAAATCACAAGCCTAGACCATCTGGTCTAGACCCTGAGAACGAATAATTCTAGATTTAAATTAATTATATAGTCTAGTTAGTCTTTTTCATAAATTTAGAAAAAAATATAAACGGTTGTTGCCTGGGATCGAACCCAAGTCAACCCGTTTAAGGTCTTCACACAACTACCAACTGGGCTATAATCTGTTGCTGGTTTTGTTTGTTTTCAAAATCATTTTAAACAGAAAACTAATTTAAGTCATCTTCCCCAATTAGAGCCCTAAGAACCCTAGCTGACAATTGCACAAAAATGGAGCAGACCCGACTTAAAAACGTTGGGGCTTTTATATAACACATCGAAACAAACAAGAATTAATAGAAAATTACCAAGTTGTATGACGAAAAGAGGGCCAATTGATGCAGGCCGTAATCGACGCCAAGATTCAGAAATCGAACATAGGAGCTTAGTTTGAAACAATTGAGGTATGGGATTAGAGCAGAGGGTATCGATTTTTGAGTGTTGTACCTAGTTTATATAGTGATGTTGTTGGTAATTAACCAATTGATTATGATTGATTACTGAGTCAAACAAACGCGTGAAGTCTGGTAAAATTGGATATAATTGATTGATTAAACAGCGTGATTCTTGTGTGGACATGGGCGAGATATGTGGAACTTACTATAACCGGGGTATTAGATTAAAACGCGTCAAATTAGCCATAAATTTCTTGGTCAAAGTTTGTGGTTTTTTACTCAATCGAGTCCCTGATCTGCAGCGAACAACAAAAAAAAGAAGGCAGGAAACCTACTTGGGCCGGCTCTGTTGGGCTGCTTTGGTTTTGGGCTAACATTAGAATGGGCTCAAGTGGTAGGGCTTTGGTTTGGTTTGGTTTGGGTTGGGGTTGGGTTTAGTTAAGTTGTTTAAGTTTTTGGTGAAGGTGTAAAAACTAAATCCTAAAAAAAATCTGATTTATTATTATTATTATTATTATTATTATCATAAAAAAATGTGTAATATATATATATATATATATATATATATAAGGGTATAACATATAAAATTTTGTATACGCTTGTATTTATACCGACTTTGTAATATTCAAAATATGATAGATCGTTTTGAAATAATACTAAATAAATTTAGACATGATTATATATAAAAAATATTATAACACGGGTAAAAGTGAGGATTTTATAAGTTCTAATTAGTTGAGAAAAACGTGTAATGTTACAGTCTCCCCTACTTTTGGAAACTTCGTCCCGAAATTTATTGAAAACACAGGGTTGAAGGTGATTGGGTGAAAATAATTGTGATTTGGGAAATTTGGGTTATAGCATGAATAGAATAAACTGTTTCGAATAATTTGGATAAGAGATGTGTTATGTGTGAGTTGATGAACTACCAGATAACTAGAGTTTACATTTGGTTATCTCCCGAAACCTTGATAGAATTTCATACTACCTTAACGTACCTGTAAATTCATGATTACGTTCCGGACTGCAATCACCAATTTACCTTACATTAGGGTTTTGTGTCCTTCTATTATATATATTTTAAACCCAACATCAATTATATTTCAACTTATATATCCGTTAATTTAAACACGAAAACAAAAGTGCAAACAAGTGTTCATGTAATGCAATATGTCATATAGAGATCCCGTGGTTGCAAATTCATAAACCAAGACACGTGTATTTCCTTCCACACAACTCAACAGGATTTTTGTGCTTCAATGTTGAGACCATGGCAATCTTGAACAGGAAGACAAACACTATAAAGAAAAGAAAAGGATAACCTCAATTTGAATAGAAATAAATATACATGTATGAGCAAATAGCCAAGTTGTAGTTATGCTTTATTATGGGTTAAACGACGCCTTTGCCCCTTGCATCTTGGCAACAAGTGAACCCATTGCGCATATGGTGCACACTAAGTACTATTAATTAATGTGTCAATTACAATAAAAGAAGTTATAGGGTCAACCTCTAGCTACATATCCCAGTACCTTTCAAATGAATGGTAATTACTTACAGCTCGAAAGTTACATGCTGGTAGATAATCCTTCAATTATAGGGTCAACCTCTAGCTACGTATCCCCAACCGCCACTCCTCCAGCTAAGGCTCAAATTTGGATGTTTCCTCAATTCCACCTAAAAATTTGAACATTTAAGGACCGTTCGGATATGTATTTGCAAAAGTGATATTGTTATATTAAATACCTAAAATCAAATAATCAGATAATAACTTGAAAAAGGCATATATCCAAACACCCTCAAAATGTTAATAGTGGATTTTTTTTTCTTAGCAAGATTTTTCGGAGACTTTATGCTCATTAGAATTGTTTAGTTAAATACAACACATCGATCTTTTATGAGTATAATCAATACTTTGTAGTGACAACAATATATGTGTTAACAAACCATTAGAAGCTAAATGATTTATTAATTACCTTCTTTGTGCAACCTTTGGTGTTGGACCCTCATGGTAGAAGCTTGGCATTGGGTTTGCCTTAAATAACAAAGTCTTTCTGACTTACTTCAGGTTTACTTCCTTTTTCTTCATTTTTAACACAAAATATGAACTTTAAACTGAAAATAGATAAAAAAAAATAACTGATAAAGGTCATAGAAATTTTACCTTGGTTCTTGACTCCCATTGAATTTTCTACCTTCAACACTTATTGTTTCTCTAATTTGGAATAAACTGAAGTAAAAAATAACTAATATATGGGGGGGGGGGGAGTTGGCATCCTTATAACATCTTTAAGAGATGTTAACAGGCCAAAAGATATTAGCGTACATGTTGAAATTGGGCGGTCAAGTAGATTAGAAACATTTTTGTTAATAATTGGTGTAGCATATATGGTTTTGTACTTTTATTCATTAAAAATACACTTTTGAGGTTTTTTTTTTTACTATTTCCAAAGTAATTATCATCTACAAGTTTGCAATCCAAAACAATGATCGATTAGACATTTTTTTTTGTAATTGGAGTACGTTTCACTGGTGAAGATGAGTTGTTCACATAGACTGAATCATCAAAAACAAAGACTGGACTTGGATATATTTGAAGTAATAATTTTCAAGCCATGGAATTTCTCTTACCAAAGCAAATAAATAAAAGACTACACCAACCTTAAATTTTCTAAACAAACATGTAATCCTTTAACTAATACCTAATGAACGACAAGTATATCATATCATCAATCTATCATAAAACGCCTAAAAATTAATCAACTAATAAAAGCTATATAGCCTAATTTCAAGTAATTATCATGATTAAAATTGAAAACAAAAATGATTGCGCTGAATGATATAAACAAAAGGTGCTTTGGTTAGCTTGACTTTAACTCTAGAAAGACTTCAGTCACTATATTTTAAAGTTTTAAAACTCATACAACTTTAGCTGAGATAAGATTATTCATTTTGGTAACATAAATTATTATCTTTCATCGCCATTATATGAAATTTGTTCAAAAATATTGTTATCCCATGTGTTTATATGGTTTCAGTGAATTTCATTTTCATATAAAAGTTGATTATCTTCTAGGGACATTTATGGAAGAAAAGTGGTACAATTTAGGAAATTGTAAAGAAACCTTTGATACACCATTTTAACTTTGAACAATTTGAACATATTTACCTATACCCACTCTTTTATAATGTAGTATAGATATAGATAATTATCAAACACATTTGATATTTAATCAATTAAACAATAGATCTAATTTAATTTATATGGCATCAATATACAACTTTTTTTTTTTTTTTTAATAAAGGTGTTGTACCTCATATTTAGAGTGTTTAAAATAAAAACAAATTACTTTTAACCAAAAACTTTTTATCTTTTGCGGTTTAACTTCACAACCTTTTTACTTTCAACTCTGGTTCCTAATACTTTTCATCCTTTTCAAATTCTACGTTTTTCGTTTCGTTTTAAATTTTGCGAGTTAACACGGCACATCATGCGTGTGTGGTTCAATATTTTTACATTTCGTTCTAAATTTTGCGAGTTAACCCGATGCAGCGTGCGTGTGTGGTTCAATATTTTTACGTCTCTTTTTCCGATTGACAAGTTCGTCGCAACACACAACTCCTAGATGGACTTAGTTATTCTTTTATTTGTTTTACGTTTCGGTCTAGTTTATTTGCATGAAAACGCCACACCTTTAGTGTTAATGGTCGTTGGAGGTGGCGTGACATGTTGGATATATAGGATGTCCGATGTAATTAAAAGTCGAGATCAACGTAACCCGAACCGGTACGATCCGAAGAGTTACACGTTGGTACACGAATAAGATAAGTTCACGCGTTGGTGGATTATTATTTATGAAATAATAATTGTTTTAGTCTTGAGGGATTTAATATTAATAAGATTAATATTAAGGAGTATCTTGAGGGACTTAATGTTAATAAGATTAATATTAAGGAGTATTAAGATATTTAGCAAGGGGGTTTATTGCAAGTTGTTGTCTTATAAAAGTAGGGTTAAGGAGTAAACCCTAATGCACACTTTTGATAAAACAACAAACCCTTGCCTCCTCTTCTTGGCTTTTTGCGGCCGCCACCAAAGAAAAGAAGGCCGCCTTCTTCTTCCTTTTGTTCGACCATCAACCACCACAAGCCACCACCTTCCTCTTGCAAGTGTTGTTTCCCGGTTGGTTCGTGCTCGGTTGTGAACTTCCTACTAGCGAGGATTCGTTGTAACCCGCGTGTTACAATTCCGGTGTAGTCGTCAAAGGTTGATTACTAAACCCCCTATGGTTGTTTACTATTTATTTGTTTATACGCGTTTAACTGAGATCCTGATTGAGAATATTTTATTAATCGGATTAATAAAATTAATTAACAATTTATATATAAAATCGGCTATTATATATTGTATATATAATCCGTTTTTGTTAAATATATAAACCGCTTCCGCTGTGTATACGATACCATGATTCCCAACATGACATTGGTGTTATTCAACACAATTTTAAGCCTCCATAATTGTTACTAAAATTGATAACTATGCATGTTCTTTTTATATTTTCTCTAAATTTTGCGAGTTAACACGATGCATCGTGCGTGTGTGATTTAGTGTTTTAAGCCTGTTTTACCGTTTGACAGGTTCGTCTCAACACACGAGTCCCAGATGGAATTAGTTATTTTTTCCGTTGTTTTACGTTTCGGTCTAGTTTCTTTGTATTAAAATGCCACACCTTCAGTGTTGGTGGTTATTAGTAGTGGTGTGACATTGATGTTATTTGACACGATTTTAAACCCCCCCAATCCCCCAGTTATTAATCAATTTGATAATTGATTCAATAGCATGTAATCCGATTATAAATAATTACTTAATAACCTAATTAATTACTTTTTCTTAATAAAATAAGTAACTTGTATGAATTTTTTTCTAAATTATTCAATTTAGCGTTTCACCAATTCGTGTTAGGAATATTTAACATGTTAAATATCTGGTATTCATTGCTCATAGTGTAAATTTTTAGATTATACCTAATAAGGTCGTTATTTGAAAAACAAAACCAACATTAAATCACATTACATGAGTATAACTTTAACGACAAGAACTAAAATGAGAAGAGAAGACAAGAAAAAGAAATATATAAACCCTATACATTTATATATGAGTGTTTGCACACAAAATACATCACATCACATATGCAGAACACGAGGGAGAAGAAGAAAAAGAAAGTCAAGTCGAAAAGGGCTAATAGTCGACCAGTATGGGCAAAAGTAGCTCTATAATGAAAAAAACAAATGTAATGTATTGTAATACAATGATAATAGTTATAGAAAACTAATTTTCTTTTAGAACGGCTATATCAAGTGACAACAAACATAACATACTTGAATCCATAAGACCAGGTTTATTACGGCTAAGAATTGCCAATGGCTAGGCATTCCGTGATTCCAAAGATGAATACAATAAATCTTATATTTATACTATATAATTATATATTATAGGTATCTGACTAATAGGGGGCGGTTATTCTACAAAAATAGAGAATCGTGCGAAGGATATTTGTACATGATAATTACGTAATGTTTTTTTATGTTCATGAAAGCATTACGTAATTATCATTACGTAATTATCATGCATTTGTACATGATAATTACGTAATGATAATTACGTAATGTTTTTGTATGTTCATGAAGGCATTACGTAATTATCATTACGTAATTATCATGTACAAAGTGATCCTTCGCACGCTTCGCACGTTTATATTACTTTGTATTTGATCCTGCCCCCTGACTAATATATGTTATAAGTATAAATTTTCCACTAACCATAGTCTTATCATCCATAGAATCCATGAAAGCAAAAGTTCCCAAGGATAATAATAATATCAAACAAAAGCAAGCCACATTTGATAAGAACATCAAAGCATAAACCTTTATATCAAAATCTCATCACAAAGTATATACTAAAGATTGTGTATGTGCCATTCATATCCGTACACCTTATTTTAATCATGTTTTATACGCATCTAATCACATAATCATCTTTGCTCTACTTTTTGATCTTTTTCTGGTTCTTCCTAGGGCCAGGAACCTCCAATCTACCAACAGAACAACCACACCGGGCTCGAAAAACAAGAACCGCGCGCCCATTTATCGGAGCCAACTTCTTGAGCTCAGCCTCCAACTCCTTATAGTAATCTCTTGGCAATTCAAACAACCCCTTTTTCAACCTAATTTTCCCCAAACTACCACCACCATTTGAAGAACTTGCATTGGTCAAACTGTTGTTGGTTTCAAGCTGGATGTCGAACTCAGCCGCCTTATGCAGCCCACGACAACCCGGTTTACCACATTTGTTAGATGTGCATATAGTAATAACCAAAACAGCCATTGATGCACTAACAATACTAAGTCCTAAACATCCATATATCATGGGAGCATCAAGAACCTCATCTTTGACCACCAAAAAGATTGCTTCAAGAAACTTAAAGCTTTGAAAGAATAACAGATTTGCATAGGGATAAATAAGGAAGCCACAAGCACCAATCACAGCAAGTAAAATGATCAAATCAATCAAAGCTGATGGAGACTGATCACATGTTGATATTGGAGTTCTTTTTGATGGTTTATTATGGGAATGATTAGCCATGTTCATGTGTTGGCTAACTGGTATTGAGCTATGGAAACAGACCATTTGAGTATTATATTATATATTATCAATAACTTATAAACCAAACCAACCAACAAAATCAAATCTTGATCATAACCCAATAACCTTATCAAGGTTAAAAACAAACCCACAAAAAAAAAAAAAAAAAAAAAAATCAAATCTTGATCAAGACCCAATAACCTTATCCAGGTTAAGAACAAAACCAACAAACAAAATCAAATTTTGATCAAGACCCAATAACACTATCCAGGTTAAGAACAGACCCACAAAACAAAATCAAATTTTGATCAAAACCCAATAACTGTTATCCAAATTAAAAACAAACCCATAAACAAGATCAAATTTTGATCAAGACCCAATAAGCATAACCAAATTTAAAACAAACCCACCAAATCAAATCAAAATCAGATCAACTATCAATAAAGATCTTGTAAAAATAAATAAAAAAATAAAATAAAATGAAAACTTCACCTGTGAGTATTAAGATTTATAAGTAAACAGCATCAGAAATCAATCAGATAAATGAAACAATCAGAATTTAGGAATTTTGATTGGAGATTTTGAAGGGTGATAAGAGGTAGGTGAATTGCCGGATGCCGGCTGAAGAGGATGTAAAGAGGCAAATAATAATATTATTAATAATAATAATAATAAAGAGGATGGATTAATAAAGTGGTGAAAGAGTGATTAATGGTGAAGAAATCGGTCATCGTCTCTGTTTAGTAAAAAAAATTAATTAATAATAAGGTATTGGCGATGGATGGGCGCGTGCGTGTGAAGAAGGTTTGGGCTGAAGAGGTTAATTTGCAAGTAGATTGGGGCCTCTTGTTATCTATAACAATTATGAAAATGAAAACAAGGTTCAATAATTTGTTAATGATAGATACTCTTTTATATAATGGGCCTACTAGGGAGTAGGGACTCCCTCTTCTACCACATATGAATCAAATATATCCTCTTTTGAATTTTTTTTTTATATAAAATAAGATAGGTTTATTTCAGTATTACGTATTTATTTTATGAAATACTTGGACAAGAATCCATACTTTTAGAAAAGAAATGTTAAGGGTAAGGGGTGTTTAATGAGTTTGAACTTAGTTTTTGCTTAGTTTTTCTCAAATTTAAGGGTCCGATTATACACATTTAAAATTTTTGGATTTTTATGGTAAAAACTACACTGAATCAAAAACACGGTTGGGTTGGGGGGGGGGGGGGATAAGATCCGTCCCTGACTGAGTGGTTTTGATAAAATTATGGATCGAACATTTAATTGCAGTTTGGAAAACGACAAACCAATTCAATCGATTTTTCTGGCTAACGGTTTACTGTATAGTCTATCTGATTAATTTTAACGGTTATTGAATACTTGTACACATGAGTTGTATAAGTAAACTTTAAAAGGATACATTTTTTTTGGGTGAATTGCTGAAATCGTCCCCCAGGTTTGTTGAAGGTTGCCATAATTGTATAAACTTGGGATTTTTTTGTCATAACCGTACATAGGTTCCAATTAATTGTGACAATCGTCCCTGGCACTAACGACGTCAACTTAGTTCAGTTAAGTCAGGGGGTATTTGTGACATCCGTCACCCTCGACTACCATTTAATTGACAATAATAGCCTTCAAATATTTCCGTTATAGTCCCTGTGAGTTCGTCGTTTTCAAATTTAATTTTAGCGCGAACTAAAATTTTTAGCATTTATATTTATTAATTGATTGGGTAAAAGTTTTAACCAAAAGCTATGTTGAGACGTATTCGCAAAATATTTTATAAAACAATTCTATTTTTTTTTTAAGGGTAGCTTAAAAGATTTAAAGTTGGTTTGGTTAAGTTGGTTAGTATTATTAAGAAAAAGTTAACCAAAATACTAACAAAACAAACAAGGTTAAACATGAGGGACCAAAACTGACAATAGGCAAAGTTTTTAATCAAAAAAAACACACCCTCCTGTCCCTGTCACGTTTTTCCGGCGGACCTATGTCCGGCCACCGGAACTTATTCCGGCCACTTTAAAAACTCTTAATTTTGGGTCTTTAGTCCATTTTATTGCGCCATTAATTCATCTCCATCAATTATAAGTTGGTTACCAGATTTATTTCATGTAATAACAAGCTTTAATCGCAGTTTTTATGTAATTTAAAGATGTAACCGATCGGACTTTAAGACTAAGATCAAACGCTCGTTTTATTCGTTTATTATATAAATTGATAATGCCTAAACGTTTCTGCATCGTTTCCTATCACAAACCCACAAAAAAAAACGCAACAAATTGAATTCATAATCGTCCTAATCGGCCTTAGATGATGCGGCCCTGTACCTTTGTCTTCGAGCTTCAAATCGTTGTTGTAAGTTCATGTTTATCATGCCATTTTACTTAGTATTGTCCTAGGATCAAAAGCCCTCTATTACAGAGTATAATTATGTTCAGAATCGGGCTATTGAATTTGGGTATAGGGTTAGGGTTCTTAGGAAGAGATTGGGGAAGAAGATGAGTTTTGTATTGTTGCTTAAAAATAAATCAGTTCCAAATAAATAAACAAAACATGAATTGGCCTAGTGGTGTGTGTGTGTGTTGTGAAACGAGTAGGGGCAGGTTCGAACCCCATACTCATCATTTTTCCTCCTTCTTTTTCTTTCCCTTTTATTTCCAGATTTTTGGTATATTATAATAATATATAAACACATAAATCTTAAAATATTTATAGAAAATTCATTTTTTACTCCAAAAATTATGAAAATTTAGGAGTAGCTTCTTGATACTTCATAGAAAATTGTCATATTTTTAGTTTTCTGAAAAATATTTATTTTCATGATTTAATTAATTTAAATTGTTTTAATCATAATTAATTGATAAAAAATTCATTTTTAATGATTTTAATCTCAAACTTTTTGGGTAATTATTTCTCATCATCATGAACTGATAGAAAAATTATTGGTTCAGAAAACATTTATTTTTATTAATTTTATTATTTTTAATCATTTAAACATGATTTAATCTTGTTAAATCAGTTTTAAATATAAATAAGTTTATAAAAATTATGGAAAAATTATTTCTATTACTTTACATCAGAAAGTATCCAATTTATATAAAAATAGCATTTTTGGATCATGTCTTGAATTATTAGTTTTATTTATGTTTAATTAGACATAATTAATTATATATTTATTTACATTATCTAACGTCTATTTTATAAATATTTTTCTTATAAAATAGAGATGTCCTTACGTTCGAAAGTCCTTATTATCATTAGTTTGGATCATGGTGTATTCATAATTATTTAATCAAATGTTTATGATTATTGTATTTATTTACAATAATTTAGTTAAAGTAATTAATTTAATTAATTTGTCATAACTATTCAAAATATGTTTTTATCTAAAAATTCAATAGGTAATGATTATATTATTTAAACCACAACCTTTCATATATTATCTGTGATATACAACTTTTACATTAACGCGACTGATCATAAAAACTCTAATTCCCCAATTCGACTTAGCAAACCCTAATGCCTTAGACCCTAGATACCTTAGACTTTTTAGACACTTCCTTATTAGTATTCTTACACATTATAGGTTGAATTCCTCGGAATTCCCATTACTTAGCTCACGACCGCTTAAGTGGATTTTGATCGCTTTCGCAAACTGTGAGTATATCTTTCCCCTTTTTACTATTTTACATTTCGGGGTGACTCATGTACTTACTATCAAGTTTATATTTCCTTTTACTAAAATAGCAATTCTTATGTGTGTTTGCTTGTGTTATTTTGTGTATCTATGACCTGTCAAATCATTAACCGCTGGGCGGCCTGACATTTCAATGAATAGTACTATGGTTTATACCCTTGTGACTCTGTTGAGAGTCCTCGTCATTGCTATGTATTACTTTACTACTAGCGCATACTATATATATCTGCTTACTTCTCTTAGGGTTGATTTGACCCGGATACCACTTATTACATAAATGCAGACAGTATACGACACATGAATTGCTAAACACTTTTCTACTATATTTATTTAAACAGGGTATGCTCACCAATACAATTTTTGTATTGACCAAAAATATTTTGTACATGTTTCAGGTTGTTTTGAGACGCTTCTTTTAGGCTTTTGGATTTTATATTTCAGTCTTGTCTACATTGTATTTTAGCTAGACCTGTCACTTTTAGAATTATTGTATCCTGTAATTTCATTCCAATGTAATAAATTATTTAATCAATGTATTCAAATTTACACTTTAGTCCATGAGCTATTGAACAATCGTCACTACGTGACACCTCGATGTTTCCGCCATCGGTTGGGGTGTTACAGTATTGTTTTTTTCTTTTTGTCCCTTGGCAAAACTTCATGCTAAACACGTCAAACACATTCCCAAGACATAGACGACTAACATCAAACAGAGTCGAATATTGGCCACAAACTGTAGGAACACTTTAATTCACAAGACTTACAACGATCAATAGATTTACGACCCAACAAGTCTAGATGGTGCCATTTTTAAAAACCATGGGCGTACCTATTCAAGTTTCGCCTCCCTTCAAGAATCTAACCATACATAGCATGTACCCCTCACAATAATCACTCAACACTCGGTTTTATATATATATATATATATATATATATATATATAGGGGAAGGTTCAATTGAGAACTCATAGTTAGGGAGAGAACTCGAGAACTCCTACTTAAATTAAAAAAAAAAATCATAACTCAAAATTTAAGTCAAAAACCAAAAATCTGGTTCGGAGCTTCTCTTTCCCACGTCATCCCGGTTCAGAAAAAAAAATAAAAAAATAATAAAAAAAATAAAAAATAGGCGACTTCTAATGCACCTGTGTAGTAAATGTCCGGTTAGCTTTAGAGTTTAGTTTTTGGGTTTAGTTTAGCTTTTAGGATTAGTTTTTTTTTAGTTTAGTTTGTAAGGTTTAGGTTTTTGGGGGTGGGGTGGGGGTGGGTAGGGTGGGTTTAGGTTTTTGGGTAGGGGGTTAGGTTTTTTGGTGGGGGTTAGGTTTTTTGTTGTGACGGGTGGGGCTTAGGTTTTTGGTAGGCGGTGGATGGGGTGGGTTTAGGTTTTTGGGTGGGGGGTGGATGGGTGGTTTAGGTTTTTGGGTAAGCGATTTAGGTGTTTTAGTGAGGGTGGGGGTGGGTGGGGTGGAATTAGGTTTTTGGGTGGGGGTAAGTTGGGGGTAGGTGGTTTAGGCTTTTGGGTTATACTACACATATGCAGTAGCGTTTTTTAGGTGTGTTTTTTTTATTTTTTTTATTTTTTTTATTTTTTTTCCGAACGGGTATGACGTGGGAAAGAGAAGCTCCGAACTAGTTTTCTATTTTTTTACTTAAATTTTGAGTTATGATTTTTTTATTATATTTTTTTGTATTTAATTAGGAGTTCTCGAGTTCTCTCAATAAAATGAGTTCTCTATTGAACCATCCCCTATATATATATATATATATATATATATATATATATATATATATATATATATATATATAGGGTATGGATCATACGAGAACCAACTTTAGGTAGAGAACCAAGGAACCAATGTGAACAGGGGGCATTAATGTAATTATGATAAAGAATCTCAAACACTAAACAATCAACATAATCACAAACCGTCACACCAAACCCACCAAACCACATTCTTCCACATCTCCCAACTATTTCCTCACACACCAATCATTTACAATAACCCTAAACACTTCCTCCTTCTCCAGCGACATTTCGTACGGTTCTCAGACCAATCACCGGTTCGTATCCATTCATGATCAGGAATATTAACCATCTATCGAGCAAAGATTTGATCATGGATTAACCAGTTCAGATTATCCTGCACTGTACGGGTTTCTGATTCGACTAACTTCTGGTCGAGTCAGTGTTGGAAGGATAGATTATGGAAGAAGATAATGCTAACATGGCGAAAAAGATAGCGGATTATATTTGTGAACTTAAACTGTAAACGGTCTGTTCGAACCCTAGTCTTTTTATATTTGTGTGTTTTAGCGATCTATCGTTGAAATTAGTGTTGGTTGCTAAGAAATTGATAGGGATTTGATGCAGTAGTAGGCTATTTGCTCCCAAATTTTGTATTTGAAACCCTAAAAATTACAGAGTACAGGAGTGAATACTGGAGGTTGCAGAATGCAGTATCTTCAGAAAAAAGGTAACCACTAAAAAGTCTTCGCTGAACTTACTTAATCAAGTTCGTAACCTCATCATTGTTGCTTTCTATTCATGATTGTTTAATAATTTGATCATTTCTACCGTTTGACTTTTTGTCACTTGATCGTATTTTTATGTTTAGTGACTCTATATCACTAGGTTATTATCAGTTCTTATTGAACCATGTGACTTTATGTTGATTGAATTAATTGTTAAATGTAAATTAAGTACTTATGATGAGTGCACATGTGTCTTGCTGATACACAAAAACTCGTTTAGTAAACCGTTTGGTGGAAAGTCGTTTATGTTTGTTTCTTTAATAAACGAGTATGACTAAAAAGATCCGTTTCTTTGAGTGTTTATGTTCATTCATTTGTTTGTTTCTTTAGTAAATATGTGCATAATTTATAGGGCAATGATAAAATTAATGTTAATGCACATATGCATTAAGGTTAAAATCTTGTTATCATTAAGGTCTTTCGCTTTAACCCACATGTGCATATGTTATGTGGTAATGAAAAAAATAACGTTAATGCACATGTGCATTAAGATTGAAATTGTGTTTTTCTTATGTGTTGTTTACTATTAAAGATGAGACAAAAGTCGAAGAAGGTAACTTTTGTGTTATAATCGAGGGAGAAAAGGTTAAAAAAAACTACAGGTCAAAATGGGCCGATTGGACGGGTTGAGTATACGGGTCAAAATGGGTTGAGGGTCAAAATAGGTTAAGTGTTAGTTGAATGTCAAAACAGGTTGCGTCGGGCTGGTCCTACACGCTAATAGTTTTTGGTGGGTTTTGGTGAGAAAAGGGTTTGTTAGCTTATGTGTTGAGGGTCAAATGGGTTAAGTGTTATTGAATGTCGAAACATGTGCATTAAGATTGTTAATGCACATGTGCAAAATGTAGTTTATAATGTTTAAATTAATATTATTGCACATATTGGTATAAGTAAGTTAGTAACAATAATGCACAATTGCATGTGTTTTGTTGTAATTAACAAAGTAATGGTGTTGCACATGTGCATTCAAGTCGAAATATTGGTTTTCTTATGCGTTTTTTTATTGATTGTAGCTAATAGATGGGGAAAATCAAAGAAAGTAACATTTGTATCACAATCGAGGGATAAAGGAACAAAAAGGTTACCGGATGCAATTGAAGATAGTGACACGATTGTTGATCAGAAATTTGAATCAGGTTGGTATTATTTGTTTAGTCTTTATGTACTTGGTAGTTACTTTATTCCGTTTATTAGTTATGTTTTTAATTATTGTACAACAGAAACTAATTGAACTCCATTTGATCTCCCAGAATCGAAAGCTGATAATGTAATGGATGTTTATCAAGAAGTTGAATCAGGTTGTTATTATGTATTAAGTACATTTATATAGAAATGCACATGTGCATATGTGTAGTTTTATCTTTTGAAATATTAAATGTTTGATGTTTACCCACAAAAAATATCCTATGTGCAGAGTTGGAATTAAAAAGAAGGTTCAAACGAGATCAAACATGTAGAAACATATTGAAACGGTGAATAATGATGGTATGTTGATTTACACAATATTTAACATAGATTGTTGATTATGTACATGTGCATAATTATGGATGAACGTGATATAATGTGTTTTATGACAAATGTGTGTGCAGATGCAAATATAATAAAGAAAAAAACATCAAAGCGTGTTAAAACGTTGGAAACGAAGTCAGCTCAAAACAAGGTTACGAAAAAAAGCAAATTGGTGTTCGATACGCACACGCGTTACACCACGTCAACTTTGTTTGGGGTTAAGGAAATTGTCAAACAAACAAAGAAGTTTATATAATATTTTGTGTAATGTATGTTTGGTTTAACATTTTTGTTATGTTGGTGAACGTGAGATTGTGAGATAATTAGAATGTTGTATGTAGGTGGTTAACATAGTTGGTTTGTAATATGGTTATCTTTTTGTTATCGTTTGTTTTATTGAGTTAATACGTTTGTAGAGACTACATGTAGTTGTGTGATAAAAACAAATTGGTATAAAAACTTTGTTATTTGAAGGATGATGCATGCATATATGTATGTCCGAAAGTTAAACCACTAAAAAATTCTAACAATATTAGTGAAATGCATATGTGCATGCAGTATACGTTTCCTATTTTATAGGTATTATATAGAGGTGTTTCAAGTTTATTCATGTTTGTTGTCATACACGTGTTTTATTTTCAATTTATATTATAATATGCATGACTAAACACTTGACGAGTTCAAGTATTTTATATCTCACTTTGCGTCCATTTCATGATCACTGAATAGAACTTGTGACCCCTTATATATCTGTATCACGTCCATTTTATAATCATTTAAGTATGGTAATTGACAATTCATTCAAAAGTGTGATTTAATAGTGAAATGCACATGTGCATACGGTGTATTTCTGTATATATAACACCGAAATGCACATGTGCATCAGGATGACGTCATACAACGTCACAAGCCATTTTTTTTATTTTTTTCGAATTAATAATGCAAAATAATCATTTTGGTGTTTTTACTTTTTTATTTATTTATTTAGGTTATATATATATTTTTTATTTTTTTATATTTTTTATGGAGGGGTTTTTGTAGACACCTTCATATTTACAAAAAATGCCACCTGTTCACATTGGTTCTTTGGTTCTCTCCCTAAATGGTGGTTCTCAAATGATCCAAATCCTATATATATATATATATATATAGGGTAGGGATCATACGAGAACCAACTTTAGGGAGAGAACCAGAGAACCATTGTCAACACAAACAAAAAAAAAACCTAAAAACCCCACCTCCACCCCCTAAAAACCTAAACCCACCCACCTCACTCCCTAAAAACCTAAACCCCCCATCCCCCACACCGCCCCAACCCCCCCCCCCCCCCCCCCCCCCCACAATTGTGAAATGCACAAAACGCTCCATCTCATCCCCCCCCAAAAAGATACCCCCTCTTCTATCATACCCAAAAACTAAACCTTAAAGCTAAACCCATTAAAAAACTTAACTATAATAGGGAAATGCACATGTGCATGTAGTACAATTATCTTATTTTATAGTTTTATATAGAGGTTTTTTAAGTTTATTCACCAACAACCCCAAAAAACCTAACCTCATTCTCATCATACCTAAAAACTAAATCCTAAAGCTAAACCCATGAAAAAAAAAAACCTATCTATAATAGTGAAATGCACTTCGCGTTTATTTAAAGATCATTGAATAAATTTTTTTCCACCTTATATATCATATCACGTCCATTTAAATGATCATTTCATTATGACAATTAATAATTTATTCAAAAGTGTGCTCTAATAGTGAAATGCACATGTGCATACGGTATATGACGTAATTATGACGTAAAAAAGGCCATTTTTTGTTTTTTTTTTTTATTTTTTTTGTATTTTTTGTATTTTTTTTTCAGAAAGATTAACACTAAAAAAACATTTTGGTGTTTTTACTTTTTTTATTTTTTTATTTTTTTAGGTTATATAATTTTTTTATTATTTTTTTTTATTTTTTGGTGGAGGGGTTTTTGTGTTCACACTTGGTTCTTTGGTTCTCTCCCTAAATAGTGGTTCTGAAATGATCCAAATCCTATATATATATATATATATATATATATATATATATATATATATATAATTTGGAGTGATTCTCTCAAAACCAGACAATAAAAACATTGTTAACATAATCTTGTACATTAATCAAATCTACACCTAATTGTTAAAACTTAACATAGATCAAGAAGACTTTTCGAGTTGGCAAGGGTTAAAGGTAGGGAAAATATGGGGAAAATGGCGAAAACAGAAAAAATGACGATCCAGTCTAATAACGAATTTCTAAACACATAACAAATCTTAGTCTTTTCGACTCAACAATTTATTCTATTTTTTTTCTTTTCTTTCTTTTCTTTTTTTTTCTCTGTTTTTTTTTCTGTTTTTTTTTTCAAATCACATACTCTTTTGTCTTATTTATACACTTCAACAAAGGCACAATGTAAACACAAGTTAAACCGGATGTAGTAAACAAATCATGGGTTAAATCAAAAGAAAAGGCCAAGGCTCAAAGGGGCTACTATTGGGAATGTTTCAATTGGGTTAGTTAAAAAATAAACGAAAATAACGATGATGAAAAGGCTGAACATGTGGGTAATTTTAATGCCTCTGTCACTTCTATGTCAAATCCCAACCCAAGGTCTCAAAAATGTACATAAAGCACAAGTTCTAAAACGATGAATCATGTCGGTATACACACATCAAACGAAACAATGAATATATGTATGGAAATTTAAAGGCTCAAAACTCACTGAACGTATTAGGCTACCGATACAAGCCATGCATAGCTATCAACTATCTAGTCAACTACACCATCCTAAGTGCCCCAAACATTTTATATTTTCTAAAAAAAAATGACTATGTTGGGCCTACTTTATCCCACAACTTAAAGAATTTGCGTCCTAAAGCGTGTAAGCCCACACCGACCCGCATGCAGCTTACGTTTTACAATGAATGAGATGTGTATTTCACGTGCAATCAGATAACCTTGGGATTTTTTTTCTTTTTTTTTTTTGATGCATTTTTAATGCAAAATGGCTACTAATGCATGAAATATATACAACCTAAATGCATGAACGGACAAAAATAAGAAATTACCTCTCCCCAAGCTTGAATATAGCATTATCCTCAATGCTCGGACATGAGAGTCAAAGGAATCTACTGAGGCGGTGGAGAGTGTGATGGACCGACAGAGAAGGGTGAGTAGTGAGGGATGAAGGGGATGGTGTGGGAAAGGGGTCTTACCCGGCTAGGTTAGTGGTTGACCCGCCCGGGTCGATTGTGTTAAAAAAATTCTTTCGATTTACATCAGAACTTAGACCCGCCCGGGTCAATTTTCGGCATATGTTTAAAACTTTCAACCCGGCCGGGTAAACTCGTAACCTGCCCGGGTCAACTTTCGGCACCTTTAAAAGTTTTTGCTAATAAATTTCAACCCGTCCGGGTCTCTTCGTGACCCGCCTGGGTCAATTTTTGGCCTTCTTCTCAAAATTTTTAACCCGCCCGGGTCGATTGTGACACCCGCCCGGGCTAATGTTCGACAGAAATAAGGTTCTTCAACCCGGCCGGGTGAACTCGTGACACGCCCTGGTCATTTTTTTTGAAAGCAAAGAAATAAATAAATACGAAACCACGGGTTGCCTCTTATGCAGCGCCTTTCTTTTACGTCTTTGGCTAGACTTTATTCTCAATTCGTTCAATCCAGCAAATAAATAAATAATAAACCTACTAGTATAGTGAAAGTAAGGTTCGTGTCCTCAGGGATACAGATTAACCAATTATACCAAAAACGTTTCAAGTGCAGATACGATTGTTTAAAGGGGGGGGGGGGGGTTGATTTGATAAAATATGACGAAAACTAAATTAAAAACTAAGACGATTAAACTATTGGGGAATTCAGATATTAAAAACTAATTTCAACACCAGGGCAATTTCTTGATACGATTAGGCTTACGATCATTAACGGTTACGGTGCAATGATCCTTTTAATTAATAGTTTGTATCAATACTAGACGTCACGCCGTTCAGACATCCACTCTATCTAAAGTCTAACCAAGCGCAGTTCGTCGATTAGAGCCAACCCGCTACTCCAAACTCACGCCGTTCGGATCTTAGTGTGCAGGTTGCGTGATAGAAGTATCAATTATAATTAAACACTCATGCCGTTCAGAATGTTTAACTAGATCATGCGGCTCTATAATACTTTTGGGTTCATAGACAAACTCAAAATATTATTTGTTCCTTATATCAAAAACTAAAACTTGATTAGGGTTCTAAATATTGATGAACTTTATTAGAAAAATTAATAAGTTGATCAGGTTTATTAACAATCTAATATTTTTCCCGATTGAATCCGTATTAAGAACAAGAATCACACAAACAAACCACTAAAATAAATGGATCTCATAACTGTTTCAAATAAGTTTATGAATCAAATCAAACAAACCCTAGTGTTAAAACTAAAAGATTCTAGCCGGACATGGCGGCTAGAACAACAAAAATAAATACGAAACAAAACATAAAAATTAAACCTTACGAAAATAAATTGAAAGTTGTTGTCTTTAAAGAAAAATAGAATTAAGCCACAAAGGTTCTATCCTTCTTGTTTGCAGTCCCTGCAACTCGCCAAAAAAACTCTCCCCTCCCAAAAGATATGAGTTATCTCCCTTAATAATTATCCCCTCCAAAAAGATATGGGCTCCTTCGAATTATCTCCCCCAAATAACTCAAAGTCAGTAGTCATCTATTTATTTATTTATTTTAATTCCTTTAATTAGCAATTTTCCAAATCGGCCCCCTCTAGTTCTTTCCTTGCTGCTTACGGCCTAGAATTCTTTTCAAATATGCCAGTGAAGTCTATGTATATTGCGGCCTCGCCTCGTCAATGCTCGCCATTGCCTCTTTCAATTCTCCACACCTACAAAATCAACAAAAAACAAGCCAAAATAGATTCCATTCCACCAAAACATGTATTTCACGAAAATGATGCAATATGTACAATCCTAAATGCACAAAAAACGCTCAAACTAGCTACTAAAAAGAGGATAAAATATTCCTAAAAATGCAACTAACAGGTATAATGGTCATTTCACGTTTTAAAGGTTTTTTTTTTTTTTTTTTTTTTTTTTTTTGTGCGCCAAATCGTCCTTTCTCTAAAATTAAAAATAAAAGAAATATAAATATTATTAAAAAATTCATGTGGGTCCCACCCACTACCCCACCCAATTCATCTTCTTCACTTCAACCCACCCACCACCCATCTCCACCTTTCACCACCACTATCCACCACCACCACTACCCACCGTTGACCACCCTCAGGCTGAGGTTGACTGGCGTTTGGCTGACCTTTGACCGAGTCGCAAATATATCATTGATCCCATTTGATATTATCCCAAGTTCTTCCTCGAATTCATCTCGAACACGAGGTACCAAGTTCGTTTGTATTAACAAATGTTAATGAACACTGGCTTCATTTCAGTAGAAAATAGCAGCCGGCTCCATGTTATCGTGGAGTCTCCAATCTTGTTACAAACAAGACAAGCACATCATATGCAGGAAGAACATCTATTAATGAAGTTTCAGTGCCTGTGAACGGTGGTCTCACGAAGCAAAAGAAAGTCCTGCAGAAAGTGGGTCCCTCACGATCAGAGAAAAAGATGTTGAAGAAGCATGCTAAGTATGAAAATTTGATATGAAGTTGGTTACCGCCGGTTATCCAAGCTGACCTACCTGATGATGATTAGCTATCGAGCAATAAACCTTCAAGTTCATTGATCTTGAAGGGTGAAGTTGAAACATGTCGGGAATCGGTAGCTTCTTGGTAGCCTTGTGCGCAGTTTCTAGCTGGAACGAGTAGATTTTTTTTTGTTTGTAATAGTGGAAGATGCTCCAAAATGGGGGTGTCTGGTAATATCAAATGGGATCAATGTTTAAATGTAGACCTTAAATCTTGTTGATCGGTCAGAAGTTGGTGGTCAGGCTGAGACTGTGGGTTGCAGTATTTGTCTGGTGGTTCCATGATTGTGGCTGGTGGTCAGAGGTTAGTTGATCGGTGGTGATGATGATGCCCCGATAATGGTGGATGGTCGTGAAGGTGGAGAAGGGAAATTTTAAAATTTTGGTTAAAGATAGTTGTGATGCTCCAGTGATGGTGGATGATGCTCTTAATTGCAACTGACTGATTGAAGAGGAATGGATTGTTTTGGGTGATGAGGATGTGTTTTGGGTGGTGGGTAGTGGTGGTGAAAGGTGGAGATGGGTGGTGGGTGGGTTGAAGTCAAGAAAATGAATTGGGTGGGGTAGTGGGTGGGACCCACTTGAATTTTTTAATATTATTTATATTTCTTTTATTTTTAATTTTTAATTGTAGAGAAATGACGATTTTGGCAAAAAAAAAAAAACTTTAAAACGTGAAATGACCATTATACCCATGAGTTAACTGGACTAAGTTGATGTCGTTAGTGCGAGAGACGATTGTCACAAGTAATTGGAACCTATGTACGGTTATGACAAAAAAAATCCCAAGTTTGTACGATTATGGCAACCTTCAACAAACCTGAGGGACGATTTCAGCAATTCACCCTTTTTGGGATGTGTTTGAATTTCACAAAGCTTAAAAGGGTGCATAAGTATATTCTTTACTGGATTATCTCCAGATGCTTTCTGGGATAGAAAAATATAATATGAAGTAATAAAATGTGTGTACCATAAAAGGAATAGGTCATTTTTTTCAGGATTTTTTTAAAGGATCAACACTTGATAACTCATAAAACCTACTAATTCTACGTGTGCAGATCTTGCTTGAATGAAGTCTCTATACAATTTTGTCACTTTCTCAAGATATTCTATAGCTGTGATGTGAACCGGGAAAAAAAATACCAAATTGGTATCAAATGATGTGTCATGATGATTGATTTAAGAGGCGCACATATTGAGATGATTAATTATCACTTATCAGCTAGAGATTTACCTGGTGTCTAGGAATCAAATGCTACATCTAACCAGCTTAGCAACCTTTGTAATCAATATTCTTAGCAACATTAATCAAAATACAAAAAGTACATTCTTACCAAGCTGACTGCATCTGTTAATATATATATACTAGTTTTTATCCCGGGAGCGTCCCGGGTTGAAATATCTAATATAACATAATAAAATATATTATTATTATTATTATGATTATTATTATTATTACTATTATTATTATTATTTTAAACAAATCTCTACCATAAGTTTTCATATTCAAATATATATAAAAAAAAAAAAAAACGAATCTCTGCGCTAGGGTATAAATCTAGTGCCATTGCAAATGAATTCGGAAGTTTGTAATCGATCATTCTAAAAAGAACTAACATGAAATAAGAAAAAAAAAGTTAATTATTGAAATATCGAACGCATTAGTCTAAGGGTTATGTGATGCGTTAAAAAAATCATGTGTATATGTTGTTTCGGGTAATCGGGTCGGGTATCACCTAATCCCAGACCCGACCCAAACCCACAATTTTTTTTAAACTAACCCAAACCCGACACAATACCTGTCGGTTTACAAAAAATAGTCATTTTTTCTCCGATTTTTATATAGCACTATGGTACTCGTTGGATAGATAATAAAACGCTTGTTAATTTGGTGTAATTTTTTTCTTTAAAAAATCTCGTATATAAAAGATATTAACGTTTAAAAGTTATGGGAGGAAACACGAAAGATAAAATAATAAAGGTTTAATATTTAGATTTAGTTGATTAGGTATTTAATAGATTAGGTTAAAGATTATAATAGATTAGGTTAAATCATATTTATTTCTTTTTTTTAATTGGTTTAGAGTTGCCACATCACATCCTATGTGGCATCTCTCAAAGGAGAGATTGCATAAAAGTATGACATGTAGGATTAATCCCTTTGCAATATATATATATATATATATATATAGATAGTTAGCGGATTCTTATGTGTAATAGTAGATTCAAAAGCATATATATTATCTTAACATGATTACTGACTTGCCTAGACATGATTAATGAATTACCTAGACATATTGTGTTTTTGTATAGCAATATGGTACTCGTTGGAAATTGTGAGGGGGAGGGGGGAGATAAGAAAAAGATAAAGATAAAAATATTAATTAAGATATTTAAAATTTTAAAAATAATATTTTATAGCTATTTTTATTTAAAATGTAATTAAAAAAAAGAATTTTTGAGGTAGGTTAGTGTCATGTGCACTAAGCAGCTTTTCAGCAACAATTCCAGCCTCAGAGGCTTCAACACTAGCATCCTTGGACGGCATCTCGTCAACATCTAAAGTCTCCTCGCTATCACCAGAATGAGCCCTTTTCTTGGAAACTGACTCAAGCACCTTAGCACACACAACTTCATTCAATCCTACGGGCTTCATCTGTTTCAGCACCTGCAAAGGTTTCCTAAAGCAAGAAGACACCTGGGAAACATAAAGATAGGATTTTTGCTCCATTTTCAAAACCGTCTCTTTAAAAACATCCATGGACTTAGGCTGATATAAAGGAGACTCTTCCATAACTTCACCCGCCTTGTGAGCTTTAAAGCCAGCAACAAAACCTGCATGTTTACCATGAATAAGGAATTTGTTGTAAACCTCCCCAAGAGTAGAGTTGAACTCGGCAGAGTGAAGCAGGTAAGTGACAACTTACTGAAAATCCTCTTCAATCAGCCACTGATTGTCATCCAAAGCACTAGCAAGGGAAGCCTCCAACCCAATTCTCTCATCCTCAAACACCTTCCTCTCTGCTTCAAGTGCCAACATGTCAACCTCAATATTCAACCGAGCAGCCTCATGCTTAGCAACCTCCGCTTCATGCCCTCTCTTCAGCTCATCAATTAAACCAACAAGGGTCTTTTGTTTTTCAGCCCACTCCAGAGAGTCCTTCTTCAAAGAAGCCAGAGCCTACTTCATCTCTCTTCTCTTCTTGGCAAAATCACCATACTCTCCCATCATCTTCCTAAACCTACTAACACATTCAGGAAGCATTGCAGCCAGGTTGCAGGTCCCAACCATCATCTTAGTCAGCAAGGCATCATCATCCAACCCTTCCAAGCAAGCCTTGGCACTCGAGGTAGCAAGATGTGCAAGCACATCCTTACAAACAGAGGAAGACTTGAATGTATCAGTAGGCTTCACATTCCAACCAGGGGTATACACCCTTTCACCATCAACACTTGTGGAACCCTTAATGTTCTTCAACATCACAACCTTTGCAGCTACCTTCTTACCTTTGCTCTTCTTCCCAACAACTTCATCAGCAACATTTTCAACATCCTGATCTTTCTTTTCCTCCGAATCCTCTATGTCATCACTAACATGCACCGCCTCAGAAATATCAGCAGGCTTTGCAGCCTTCAACAAACGCCGACTAGACCTCCTAGTCGAAGCAGTTTTAGAAAAACTCTTAACGTTTGGAACAACAACATAATTAATACCATGATACATCCCCTTCTCATACTTAGTTAGAGCATCCTCACCTTCAGCAGCTTCAGCATCCTTAAAAGCAACTTCTGAAGCATCATCACCTTTAATGAAATCCAAGGCCAACATAACTACAAAGCAAACAATAAGGAAAACAAGAACATAAACAACATGAAAAGGGAAAGAAATAAAAGCAGCAGTAAAAATAAGCATACCCTGATCACCCTTCATCAACACAGGGTCTCTACCCTGTTTATCTCATCGAGTGCTAATACTGGATAAAACCAAAAAAGGTTCGCCAAAGGGACGGAGCCTTGAAGGACATGCTCGAATAGCCTTAAGAAAATTTTCATCTAATTCAGACTCCAACGGTTCCGCTTCATTAAGAACAGCCTCAGGATGTCTCCACACAGGCTTGAAGGGAAAGATGGATTCAGAAACCCAGAAAAACCTTGTTTTCCATTGACCAACAGTTGTCACATGAGAGGAAATCAAGTTGGTTTCAATCGAAGACCCTTCAAAAGTAAACCAATCGCCATTCTTGGCAAGGAGAAAGAAACGCCTAAACATAAGAAGGGTTGGGTCATAACCAAGAGCCCTACACAAGATTTCAAAATGCAAAATACGGCCAACCCCATGAGGACGGATCTGACCCAATGAAACCCTATAATATTCAATAACATTAAGCAAGAAAACAGAAAATGGATGACGAATGTTGGAAAACTCGAAATAACGACAATACAACGTAATCGAACCATCAGGATAACGAGAAATAGGGTCTGTAAGACCAGGAGCAGTAGGATTGAAGGACAGATCAATGTCCCACTCCAAGCAAAACGCTTCAATTTCCTCTTGTGTAAGGGAAGAGAAGGTGATAGATATATCCTTCTTAGCACCCATAATGCCTTGAAGGATGATCAAAGGCAAGAAAAATAAGGAAGAAAATACTGACCTGATAGTTGCACAGCGAAACCATAAGAGGAATTGGAGAGAATCGTTGAAGAAGAAAAAGAGTAAAGTGATTTTGTGTGGTAAAAAGGTAATAACCCAAATATAACAGCAATTATAATAATAATAAAAAAATAATAATGATGCCTTACAATTAATACAAAGACTGCACGGCTGACACCTGTCATATCAACAGTCATATAACAATTCAAATCCAGAGAAAATAACCGCTCAAAACCGACGAACCTTTGAACCTTTTAAGCAAAAACAAAAACTAGCAAACAGTCAGAAGCCTTTTAGCTACGCCACAAAGACTCCTGACTTGGGGGGCTGATGACGTGGGTAGCCTAAATCAAAAAGATTAATAACTATCACAAATCTACGCTTGAAGTGTTGAAACCTACGAAGGTTCAAAGGACAGAGAAGCACAGATCAAAAGATGACCTGTCTTGTCATCTTTTCCTCGGTCAGCCCAAAGCAGTTGTCGTATAGACACTGCACTGCTCGGACCGCAGGTCCAAAGTCACCACCGGCTTAAAGTGGCTTGTCCTCTTGTTGCATCATGTTCCAAGATAATATCCCTACCTAAATTAGAAGATGCTTTCTCTATATAATCAGGATCAATCCCACAGATCTGATCCATCCCTGATTATTCTTTCTTACACTCAGTCTTCTATTCTTTTGGTCTACACACACGTGAGGAGAATATCTCCATCACACGAACACATCACTGAGTTTAGAATATCAATTCTGGTCTTGAGTCACTCTCAAACCAGAATTCTAATACTCAAAAACAATATTATCTTGAACCTCTTTCTACGTTTTGCAACGTAGGAGGACACCACGACCCGCGTTAGGCAGATTGAAACCCTTGAACCATTTAACCCTTCCTGTGACTCAGAACTAACGTTAGGCTATTATTTGTTGAAGCAACAGGTATAAACTATAGTAGAGTAACATTTTCTGTTAAAAAAATAATCAATTCTTCTCTCTCTTTTTCTTTAACTTATATATCAGAATTTATTTCTTACTTGTGTGTTAGTAACGACGAGAAAGGTATATTATGTTGGTACTTTCTACTTATGATCAACGAGGCCCAATTTGGTTGCACGCTTAATAATCATATATGGTCAAGGAAATTTAGTTAATGTAATATCAACTTACCTTTTAAAGGTATGTAAAAATAAATAAAATTTGAGGTAAACTAGTCCAAAGTCATATATGTTCAAGTCTCAACCATTCAGAACTTATAAATTGTTAATTTTACATTTTTCTATTATTATATTTAAGAGAAAGTATATAATACAAAGTTTATTAACGTGAGAAGAATATGAAGCCACCGGGTGATGCCATGTGTCAACTTAACCAAACCCCAATTAACCTAACCAAACTCTAATTAATCTTAACCTCCGTTAAACCAAGGACAATTCAGACTTTTATTATACGTAACTGATTACTATAATCACGTTCATTATTTTTGTAAACGATTTCATAACATACGTAAAGGATTTTTCAAATTTGAATTTGAATTACAGAACAGCAGATGATCACACACATTACGATTCAATCAAATCACGAATCAATCACAATTCGATCATCACAAACACAGTTAATTTGATTAATTCATCATGTTCAGTACGTATGTTCATAGTTAAATAAATCGGTTTTCAGTAGAATTTTGTATAATTTTTGATTTTGTTTATCAGATTTAAACCTGTCGGTTGATTAGCAGAGTGTTGCTGTTGACAATTCCAATCCAGATGTTGATAATATTGCTTTTCATGGTTCAGATCATCATGCTCTGTTTTTTACTCATTTTTTTCAATCTGTGTTTTAATGTTTGATATTCGTAAACCTGATGTTTTGTGTATAATATACAGACCTGATCGAAGATACTAACCAGGATGTGGATATTCATAGCTTGAACCTCATCAATGAATACAGAAGTATTCAAGGTATTTTTTTTGAATATCTGATTTAATAAGTGCGTTTAAATTAGGTAATAAGTGCGTTTAAATATACCTATTTTGATATTGATCATATTAGAGTGCGTTTTAAGTTAATCACGAGTGCGTTTAAGTATTTCAAACTATCAATCTTCAAAGTGCGTTTGAAGTTTTATAACGTGCGTTTGTTTTATAAGGTATTGCTACTGATGTTACTGTTGATGACAAAGCTAGTAACACATATATTCCTGATGTACCTGATTCACTCAAACCTGTAAAAGACATGGAGTTTCCTAGTATTAAGTATACATATGAGTTTCATGCCAAATATGCAAAGGTTGGTGGTTTTTCTATTCGAAAGGGTACGTCAGATGTGCGAAGAGGTGTTTTAAGACTCAAATACTTTGTATGTTACAAGGAGGGTTTTAAGCCATTCAAAGTAGGTCCGAAGAGTTCTAATAAAGATGTTAAGTCAAGGAAAAGGCAGTCTATCCGGACCGGATGTCTGGCACATATAAAGCCAACTTCTGAGAATGGAAAGATATTCAAGTTTTATGGGTTTGTAGAAGCTCATAATCATCCTTTTGTACATGAAAGTGACATTCATTTTCTAGCAGCGAATAGGAAGCTGACACATACCCAAAAAGAGAGGATATGCGAGATGTCTTCATTGAATATGGGTCCTGTCAAAGCTTTTAACATTATGAAGACTAAGTATGGAGGTTTTGAGCATGTTGGTGCAACTGCTACTGATTGTAAGAACTTTAAAGGTGGTTTAAACAGCTTCATTGGTGAGCATGATGCAGATATGATAGTGTCTAGGCTTAGGGATAAGAAGAAGTTCCTGTCTGATTTTTCATTTGAGTATTCTGTGGATCAAAAGAATGCACTCAATGAGTTATTTTGGGCTGATGCTTTATGCAAGAGGAATTATATGAAATTTGGGGATGTGATTTCGTTTGATGCAACATTTAACACCAACATGTATGTTTTTAATTTTTAAGCATGATATCCAACTATTATATGTTTATAGTGTTTTTTCTGCCATTTTTTAAATGTGTTTTTGCAGGTACAAGATGGTGTTTGTACCATTTACCGGAATTGATAACCACTGCCGGAATGCCATACTTGGTGCAGGATTGTTGTCATTCGAGACTAGTGAATCATACACATGGTTGTTACAATCATTTTCCAAATGTTTTGGAAAGCATCCAAAAGTGGTTGTAACTGATCAAGATCCTGCTATGAAAAATGCAATCCAGTTGGTTTTTCAAAATAGCAGACACAGATTGTGTATGTGGCATATCATGAAGAAGGTTTCTAATAAGGTCAGTATGAATGTTTGATCTTAATTAAAGAGTGTGTCTGTTTATTACATGAGTGCGTTTAAATAGTGCTTGGTTGGTTACAATACAGTGAATGCGTCCAAACTTATATATAAGTGCGTTTGATAGCTTTTATGTATTTTCATGTTAATGCATCCAAATTTCTAACACAGTGCGTTTGTTTTCTATGTTTTTTTATGTTTTTTAGGTGGGTAGTGCATTATGCAGTGATGATGAGTTCAAAAGGAGAATTTGTGCAATTGTGTGGACAGACTCCATCAGTCCGGAGACATTTGATTTCGAGTGGGGTGTACTTATTGTCGATTACAATCTAAACGAGAACAATTGGTTGACGGACATGTTTAATATGAGGTCAACGTGGATCCTTGCTTTTTACCGGGATGAACCTATGTCTGGGCTAATGAGGACAACATCAAGATCTGAGAGTGAGAATCATTTTTTTGCCATGTGGCAAATTCTCAGTTGACTCTTTTGGAGTTTTCAACCACTTTGAAACTTCCCTTGAATATCAGAGATTCAACCATAGGAAGAATGACCATGATTCAAGACATACAGTTCCTGATCTTTGGACTACGAACCCTATTTAGGAAGAGGCATCTAAAATATTTACACGGACTATCTTCTTTAATATTCAGGAAGAAATATATGCCACTTATGAAGGATTAATAAGTGTTCATATGAAAAAGGCTGATGAAGAAGGTTTTTTTAAAGATATATGTTGATGATCCTCAAGCACATGGTCAAGGCTTTCTTGAGTTTTTTTTTTTTTTTTTGTTTTTTTAATTATAAAGGCGTTTAAATCATTTATGAGTGCGTCCAATAGTCACCAGTATAGTTTTTGGTTTTTTAACTATTAATGCGTTTAAATTTTTTAATGAGTGCGTCCAAAGTCATCAGTATAGATTTTTACCTTTTTACAGGTTCTTTTCAAGAAGGAAGTTAATGAGGGTGTTGAGGATGTTACTACATTATGTACCTGTAGGAGGTTCGAGCAGTACGGGCTGCTGTGTAGGCATATATTTTTTGTATTAAGGTTGATGAAATATTATAGATTCTTGAAGAAATACATTTTGTGGAGGTGGACAAAAGATGTTGTTCCAAATGAAATAAAGTCTTCATTTGAAACATGAGAGTTGGTGATGACAAGACGAAAGAAGGTAGACGTATTGCATGACAGATAGTCTTGGGCGGTGAATATCTTGCAAACTCACTAATTGCAGATTTATCCGAGTTAACTTTGGTTAATGATAAAATCAAAGAGATGGTTAAGAAGGTTGACAAGGGCAGGTTTAAGAGACCTAGTCATCAGAATAAGTATGACATGTATGCTTCTCTTCTTGGTTACGAGAAACCATAAGAGGCCGAACCCACTATTCGACTTTCAAATGGTATCAAGAACAAAGGTCGTGGTAAGCAGAAGCATATAAAGTCCAGCAAGGAAAAGTAGGTTAGTCGATCCGGAAAAAGGAAGAGAACCTGTGCCATATGCGGAGAGAGAGGCCATGATCGATGAAAACATGCGAAGGAGGGTGCTTCAACCGAGCCCCAAGGTCAACAAGATGACCAGAACGTGGAAGATGACATTGATGATAATGAAGAGATTGAAATAGAAGATGACCAGAATGTGGAAGATGACCTTAATGATAATGATGAGGAGTTGTCTTAGATGTCTGCTGTTGACTTTTTGTAAATTTTAGTTTTCTTAACAAGTGCGTGTGAAGTTTCTTAAACGTGCGTTTAGTTTTTGTTTTATATTTCATTTATTTTAAGTTTTTTATATGAGAGCGTTTGATTATAATATAAGTGCGTCTAAAGATAATCATTTAGTGCGTTTAAAATAGTTAGTAAGTGTGTCTATTTTCATTAATATTTAAAGTTCATCAGTAGTTATAGACTACCATTACACCACCACCATTACACCAACAATCACAAACCAAAAAAATCCATCACCACCACAATTACCACCACCATCAGCACCACCATCAAAAAACCACAAAAACCACCATTTAAAAAAAAGACATACAAACACAAAAAAAAAAAAAAAAGAAAAAAGAAAAAAAAAAAGAAAAACCACAAAGCAACCACCATCAAACCACAACCATCACTTGTCACCTAAGATTGCATCCATTGCCTTTTGCTTCATTGCCATGTTCCTCTCAATGCATCCCTCTGTGTTGCATAGTGTCTGGGAGATGAGATTGTCAAAAGCTACTTGGGTGTGGAGTTGCTCAATTGCTGCATCTATGAATGGTGTTTTTTCTTCATTCGATAGCTTCTCAATGAGATCCAGGTTCTTTATACACTGTCTTTGGACCTCATTTTTCACACCAAGAACTACACATGAAGTGTTGATGTCATCTCTGACTTAGAGATGCAATCCACCATTATCACAGTCTTCACTTGTAGGTTGTTAATTTCATCAATGTGGTTTCCTGCCATTTGTTTTAGTTTTTGCAAGTGAATCACTATGTTTTCTGATAGTGTTTTCATAGACCAAAAAAAGTTAATTAGGTGGTAGCTGAATATTTAATTTCAAGTTTTAACTAAATTTATTACCAATCAAATCATAGTTATTAGATAGTAAGATTTTTGAGTTTTTTTTACTATTAAATAATCATGTATATTTGACATAGGGGTGAGCAAATGTCGGTTCGGTTCGGTTTTTACATATAACCGAAACTGATAACCGAAGTTCGGTTTTAGGAAAACCATAACCGAAACCGATCGGTTACGTCGGTTCGGTTAACTCGGTTAATATGTCGGTTATCAGTTTGGTTTCGGTTATGTTCGGTTAATATCCAAACTTAAAACTTGTGCAAAATTATAAACTTAAAATAGTTTGTAAAGTGTTTGGATCTTATTCAAGAATACAAATATATATGAAAACGCAAGAAAAATACATGAAATACCGAGGAATCAAATAAAAATATGCTTCAAATATATGGATATACATGAAAAATACATGAGTTACATAAAAGATATATTTCAAATACATAGATATACATGAAAGATACATGAAATATATTGGAAATACATGAGAATATGTTCCAAATACATGAATATATGTATGAAAAATACTTAAGTATATAACTATCGGTTCGGTTTCGGTTATTTCGGTTACGGAAGAAGGGAAAACCGAAACCGTAGCCGAATGGTTCGGTTTTGGCCATATGTTAACCGTAACCGATCGGTTAATTCGGTTTCGGTTATTTTCGGTTCGGTTATGGGTTCGGTTTTGGTTTTTTTCGGTTATCGGTTTTCGTATGCTCACCCCTAATTTGACAGATGATCTTTTACAATTAATAAGAGATGCTACTTGCATTTTAATCATTACATGTACGAATAACATAAAAAAAAAAAAACATAATCTGTATTTTTGTCTATTAAGTGCGTCCAAACAGTACAATAAGTGCTTCCAAATTTTTAAACGTGCATTTAAATAAAACAAACGTGTGTCTGTTGTTTGTTGTGGTTAACTGGTTACCATTGTTTTTTAAACGCACCCTATAATGTAACACATTTATAAGGTGCGATTAAACATATCAGATTTTTACAGTCTCTAAATGTTCATCATCTGAAACTTTTATCAAAACCAATTTTTTTCTTTAATTCTTCTTATATTACTAAAATCGTAAGTTTATGTGAATATTACATGCGTTGATTGTGATTTTTGAATACGATTTAACTGATTTTATCAATTGCTTTGGTAATACTCTGTTTTTGTTTGTTTTTCTGCAAATACGTTTTTGATTTGATTTAATCGAATGTTTTTCATTGTGTAATGATTCTGAATGTTTAATCGTTTTGAAACGATGAAAAATCAGGTGCAATCGTTCAAAAATTTTTGTTTGATTATACTTTTAATCGAATGTTTTGAATGTCTCGGGTTACGATCTCTGGAAAATTTAAACACCTTTTTCCTAATTTACCCCTGGTTAGACTAACCCAAATATGATTAGGGTTGTTAATAACCATCTTGCCACCGTTTAAATCTAATGACTCACAATGCTTCTTACGCTTTGTATGTTAAGAAGGTTTGTACGTTATCTCTTCCCTATATTTAAAATACATTAATTAGAACAAACTTAATAAAGGAAATGTTGATAGGTTAACCGATCTCATTGGTTTCGTCGTCTCGATAAGGACTAACAAACTTACGAATATTGATTGTCACTTAACTCACTCATGATCACGTTCCGTTTTATAACTTATAAAATAAATTAAGTGAATACACACGAATATACCAACTAATCCATATTTTATGTTTTTATTTTGAGATTGATGTAGCATTAGTTTATTAGCTTCAACTCATGGCAACAACTAGGCGATCCAAGATTCTCTCATTTGTCAACGCAACTGCACGCCGACCACCATTTGTTACCTGTAAATTATTATAAAAGCTTTAATAGTTGAACCCTCAACTCATACACTGATAGCTTTAATAGCTTATGAAAATGTCTTCACACAAAGCTTTCACCATTGTAGCTATTCTGTTTCTGTTATTATCAACTGGTAAGTTTATAAATTTATCAAAGTTGTTTTGTTTCGAATGAGTTATATAAATAGTAAGATACTGTGCCTTTATTGCTGTATGTTTACGATTGCAATCGTATTATAGGATTTAGTAGAAAATTAATGCGATCTGCGACAAATGGTGATGGTTTTGCATCTCCTCCATCTCCCTTTGAGGTAATGATGTTAGTTTTTATTACATTTTTCTTTAATTTTTCTGATAGATTGCAATTGTTTCCACTTTTATGTAATGTGTTTTAGAGAGAAAACTATATATGTAACACTAAAATCACAAAAAGAAAAATACGTTTAGACTAACATACGTAAGATATAAATAAGTTTCATGAAGGTAAAGTTGGCATTTTGTTATATTTTTATATTATTATATTATTATATATAATGGACCAAAAGTGTATAATAATCTACAGGAAATCGGAGGAAAATTGAGGGAGATGATAGAGTTGGATTACGATGACGCAGGCCCAAACACCAACCGATCTGGAGTTCTTCTTCCTACTCCTGAACCTGAGGCACCTGCACCTCAACCCTAATTTTTCTGTTTTATACGCTTTTAATAAAACTTTTTTTTTTCTGTCTTAATTTAATTGTTGATCTTAGTATATCCACATACAACTTGAGTTTCAAATGTTCAATAAAATTTGTTTAGTACGTCAAATGGTCGTTATTGTGATTCAAACCCAGATTCAGATATAACATTATCATCAATTTCGTTTTTTATTTTGTGGTTATATCGGACAATAGGCTACACACCATTGATATCATTTATTTATTGTGGATTTGTAATTCTATTATTATCTATCTATACATATAATAAACCAAAGCCATTTTAATGACATGGCACTCAAAGAGGCATTCTTTTCCTTGATTGTGCCATGTGTCATCCCATGTGGCATTGAGATATTTTAGGAAAAAAATAATTTAAAAACAAAATTGGATTTTTCACCCTCATGTTTCCTCCCATAATTTTTAAACGTTAATATCTTTAATATACAAGATATTTTAAAGAAAAAAATTACACCAAATTAATGAGCGTTTTATCATCTTTCCAACGAGTACCATAGTGCTATATAAAAAACGGAGAAATTTTTTTGTGAGGTTTTGTTCATACGGGAAAAAAAAACAAAAAGTGTTCAGATAAATCATTAATCATGTATAGACAAGTCACTAATTATGTTTAAATCAGTAAATATGATTTTTTTTTTCAACCAGAGCCGAATAGGTTAATAGAGTTATACGTTGTTTTAAGTTAGGTATCAATATTAGAGTGTGTGTAGTGGTAAGAGGATATAACGCCCCCTCCTTAATTATAATTGGTGGCACACCAACCAAAACATTAAAGGCGTTATATATATGGCGCCTGACACCCATTTTTTCAATTTTAAAGCAATATAGCGCCCCATAAAGCCCCCCCGTAGCGGTGTTTGGGCGCTAATTTTCAATTTCAAGCCACACTACACATGGTCTTAGTATGTTAGAGTTGTACATTTGTTTAGTCTTTAGGATAGGTGTTAATATTCGAGTTACATTAAAGTTCTACATTCTTTGAGGTTAGGTGTTAACATTGGAGTTGTACATTGTTAATTTGTTTTAGGTTAGATATTAATATTAGAGTTATACATCAGTCTATTTCATATGTAAAATTGATGTATCATATTAAATTTCTCAACCCGGGACGCTCCCGGGGTATAATCTAGTCTGTACTATATTATAAAAGGAATAAAGATGTCAATGTTGTAAAACAACAGCCTACTAGCAACTAATATATGAAGAATACAAACATCAAAATAGAGATTATAAGAACATAGAGAGAAAGATAGAATAGAGAATTCTTATTCATTGAGATTTATATTAAATACAAGAAACCACTATATATAGGTCTTTTACATTAATACAATAGAAATGAAGAGGTGAGATTTGAAATATAACTTATTCATAACACCCCCCTTTGACTATCCATGTGATAAAAGAAAATAATGTATTAGACTATATATGTGTTGTGGCGAGAGGTGAGCCACAACTTTATCCTCTAATATTATGTCATGTCAGCGCTTACTTGGCACCCTGATAAAGTTGTTTGTCGCTCGCTTGATCCTGTTGTGGGTCAAGGTAAGCAGTAGCTTTATCCAGATTTTTTTATTTTGTTTTTATTTTTAGGCTTTCTAAATTTATATAATTTGTAATATATATTTAACACAAAAATAAAGTTAATTTGGTTATATTAAAAAAAATAATTAGAAAAACATAATAGTTCTCCTCCTTTTTGAACCAACCACGTGTCTGTAAGTTTATTATATTAATAAAATGAATAAGTTTATTTATAATATTCATCTTCTTCTTCACTTCTTGCTCAATGGAAAAAAAGAATAGAAAAATATGTAGGGCCATCTTCTTCTTCCCTTCCTAAACACAAACCTGCAACAAACCCAACCTTGCCACCAACGGTTGAAAATAGCACAATGGTTAAATTATTCCTCGCTAGCCCACGCGATCCGGGTAGCGCTTCCTCGCTCACGCCTTGGCTCGCTGAAGGGTGTTATGGTTCGAGTGATCCACGTGGAATGTTTTGTGGCTCGCGGCTAGTCGCTCGCGGGCCACAACGGATAGTCTTATTATTTCTAATACGCATGATGACGATGTCTCGCTAAAAACCTTGCCAGGAAAACCTAGTGGGACAAAACTTCGGCTAAGGGAAAAAGAGTGCAGGGCGTATTAGTCTTCTTGATACTTCTGGATTAGGTATGTTGCCTCATTAAAAACCTTACAATGAAAACCTAATGGGAAAAAAACTTAGTTAAGGGAAAAAGAGTGCAACTTGTATGATAGTCCCCCTCATTTGAATATATGTTTAGTATCATATGTCAATCTTCCTTGAATGTTGCTTAAAGCTTCTATAGCCAATGAAATAACACTTGATCCCTTGAATTACAATCCTTTATGTTGAGCAATGGTGTATGATCTTCATATAAGATTTTCTTGTACCTCATCTCGAAAATAAATATCATATGATCCACTATTGTTGTGTTAGTTTCCCAACATCTACAAGACTAACCAAACTTGTTTCCATGGGTTAGAAAAATAAAATCAAACATCATTCATACCTATAATTAATATTTGTTTTAACTCATTCCAATGTCTGCTTGCTTGTCATAGGCTATATCGTGGCGATAAGTTCAAGTGAAAGATATTAACTAGCAAGACATATACTAGTATACATACATATATATATATATATATATATATATATATATAACTATGGTACTTCTAGATTGAGAATCTCTATTTTGGTAGGAGATGAAAGGAATAATTTTGCATATCAAGTAATTGGACAACCTATAATGCACTTTAAGTATGAGCTATGTCCATTGTAAAATGTCCCACCATCTTTTCAAGATATACTTTAATGGATTGGTAAACATATCACTACACATATACTTGAATTGTAGGTCAAGCAACAAGTGCACTATGTCAAGGACTTTTAAAAAATCCCCCCCCTTTTCAAAGTTCTGCATAGTCTCTCGATAATGCTTAGACATCATCACTGTAAACTGCGAGTGAACTTTTAAGAGAGAACTTTTGATAAATGTTGGATAATACTTATGTTGCTCTATATCGGGATATCTCATGAGTTTTACAATGCTCAACCCCCTTATTTTAGTCCACACATATTTTATTATCTTTGCATAATACTTCTTAGGGTATTGATATCAATGCTGCATGCATCATCAATCCATCAATGACTTTTTCCATCTTGACAAATTATGCAAACACATTTACTCCTTAAGAGCTTTGGTATATGATTGGAAAAAAAATCAATAACCTCCATTTCATTTTCAATTTGTACCATTACTATACATTGAGGTATCATAATTACTAGGTTCAATTTATTCTCTGCATGTCTATTGGTGCACAAGAATTACATCATACGATGTTGCATACTACCTTTTAAGCACTTAGATGCTTTAGGATACTCATGGGGAGTTCAAGTTATATACAATTCAATCATATAAAACATACATAACGTATTTAAATCTGAATCTGTGTATAACAATCATAATGTTCTCGAGAACATACGTTACAAGATTTTGACACATTAAATCATTCATCACGTATTTTTATGTAAACTTTCAGTGTCAAGTGAATCATGATATTTATTAGACGCATTTCAATTCTCTCTTTGCATTACTAGACTAATAAAATATTGAAAAGTCATTGCATCCACCACTTGAGAATGCGTCTCCTCATAATTAATTATGGGTTTTTGCGAAATTCTTGTGCCACCAATTTACATTATATCATTTTCTTCTCAAATGTTGATTTGCACAAAAACCTTTTCGTATCTATATGTTTTACAACTTCTGTTGTATAGACTACTGATCCAAAACTTTCCATTTCAATAGAGAATTCAACTCTGCCGTATTTGCGTCTTTTCATTTTGGCCAATCATTTCTTTGTTTTCATTCATAGGTAGATTTTAAATCTTGATCCTCATTTCAAGCGCTACATTACATACAAATTTATAACGACGTCGATTTTATTTCGATTCCATACATTTCGTAGACATGACACTATATAACGAGATCCCTTTATTTTCAGGTACCTGAGGTTCTTTTGGAACCATCATGTCTAATGTCTCTTCAGGAGACCTTTTTTACTATAACCTTGACTTGACCATCTTTATTACTTGCCCCAATTTCTCGAGGATTTTTATTCTTTTGAATCGACTAGTCTATCAAGTTTCAGGCGTGCAGTAGGCTTTTTGTTAATATATGATTGTCCTTCCCGGACACTCATCTTAAATGGAGCATTAGCAGTTGATATATGTGACTTTATTAGTTATTCATCATATTGACGTCAGTTAATGCGTCTAGTATCTAATTAGCTAATATATGTGAATGAATTATCCTTTGAACTTCTGGTTCACATTGTTTAGTATTAGGATCAATGATATTTCATTATAACTCATTTCTATTTTCAACTTTCGTTCATCTCCCCCTGATGTTGGGAACGTTAATCCATTGAGATGGATATTAATTAATTGAGATGTAAATAAATCTCTAGTTAAAGGCTCTATAAAACATCATATATTCCCAATCACCATTTAAGGTCCCATCTCCGTGCATCGTGGTGGATCAATTTCAATATATGTCGCACAACAAAAATCTCAGATGGAAATATTTGATTCCTGACCAAAAACCAACTATATGGGGATAAGCTATTACAACTTATTGGCTTGATGTGAATTACTATTAGTCATGTATAACCACATGTACTCATATATAAACATGTACTTTTGCTCTCATGATTATTATCTTTGCAATAAATATTAGATGTTTAGTGATCGTCTCACCAAAACATGTATTCTAATTATCATTACTAACTTGAGAATTAAATTCACAGTTATAACCAATATAAACATGCCGCTCTGGAATAATATGTTTGCTTTCTTATTAGCTAAGTCATAAATCACGCAAACTTCAGGTTGCGAACTTGATAACCATTTATATGATGCATCGATTTTAAATACTAAATGGTATCAAGTTAGGATATATGTATCATTTAATCAATTCCAAAATATATAGTGATACTTACCTTTTCCCTTTCTCACGCTCCTTCTACCGGGTGGTCGTGCTAACTCCTCTTCCTCCTCATCAACATCTTCATTTAAATCCACGTTTCGAGCATCAGACGTGGGCGTATCAGGATCAACGGAAGAAGATGTCTTGGACCGTTTAGCTATGCGTCTCACACTCGTCATGGGCGGTACATTGGCTTACTCGACTCTCCTTTTTTATTGTGGGAGCTTTTTTTTCGGGTGGGCTCCGGCTCGGGTTCGGGTTCCTTTTGTGTGTCCGGTACGATTTCAACGTCCGGTTCTTGGTGGGCTTGAGGTCCCGACATACCACCAACATTAAATGCCATGTTACTCGCGTAACCCATTTGACCACCATAAAAATTATGGGGCATGTTGAGAAGTTGAGAGAAACCCATTGTACCCATCATGTTCGAGTCGAAGTCATTTGGGTTAGTTGGTCGGGATAGAACACCGAACGGGGCGCGAAATTGATTCATTTTGGGTGAAGGTAGAAAGAAAATGTATAAATTAGAGAGTGTTTTTTTTTTATAAAAATAAAGAGAGGAGATGTTAAAAATTGGTGGATGAAGAAGGTTTAAATAATAAAGTTGAAATTATTTTTTATATATTTTTTTTAATAACGGTCGATTCCAACGGCTTGTAGAAGATGATTGGTCCTCCCCTCTTAAACCACGCGGTGAAAATTTTGGCCTTGCCCAAAAAACGCCCCCAATAACCGAGGGGGCGGTGTGCAAAAAACGGGGGGGGGGGGGGGGGGTTTAGCCCACAAAACACCCAATCTTGCTTCGACTACACATGGTCTAAGTGGCAATCTCTCATACCAACCTGTGGGCCTAGTTGCAACCCGTATAAAGTCTTTGTTAACCAAAATACATAGTTAGGATTATATGACATATCAACCGACTGAAACATGTAGATTGTCTCATTAAGATCACCATTGAGGAAGGCATTTTTAACATCAAGGTGGTGGATTGACCAACCTTGAGACAATAGATTGGGTACTATGGTATGGTGGTAAGAGACTAAAAGTCTCATCATAGTCAACACCAATTTGTTGGTTTTTACCATTGATTACAAACCAAGATTTGTATTTTTGGAGGGTACAATCTCTATAAATTTATACCTGGAGGCCTAGCTATGGACAAGAATCTACATTTTGTTTTCTATCAAAGCACGATATTTTTTGATCTGACGACATGCCAATATGGATAGGTCGAAGCGTTGATGTGTGAGATAGGTATAAGGTAGAGGGTATGATCGGTTTGGCGAACATTTAGAGAGGCACAAGGTTTGAAAGTGCCAACTTTGAAACAAGTAGCCATAGGATGTCAGTTGTGGGGGTTGAGAGAGGGCAAGGTAGCGTGACACAAGTTCAAAAAATATGAACTATTGATATAAAAAAAACATAACAAAACATAACAATTTAGGTTTGTTGTTTTAGTTATCACGATAATCTTGTGTTTAAATAAATAAACGTCAACTTATTATATCTGTCTACCTATATATATATATTATTACAATCTTAAACACATAAATAAAGTATAATACATTCTATATTATACGTGTGCAATTACACCGAACTCAAATTTAAAATTATTCCATATGATGGAAAGATCACTTACAATACGTTCATCTATATATGTGAACACAAGCAACATTATATCATCAAACTCGTATAAATAACTACTATACGACACTGTTTAGTTTGTTTATTCCATCATTCTCAGGCCAGTAGTTCCTTCCGAGTAAATAAAACAAAAGAAGGATTTAAACTCATAACATTTAAGGTTAATATTGTTGATTGAAAGCCCTTACCATATACCATTAAACTAGATGTTTAATAACTGCTTAACGGAATTGGCCCCCCGTATAGGTCTGCCCGAAAGACCAACCAGAAGGCGCCACATTGTAGGACACTACACTTCTACCATCACTTGTGGTGACCTTAAAGGATAGGGCTTGTCCATTAAGGTAACTATTGCTTTGCCAATTTTGACCCCAATTTCTTGACATTGGTTGCCACCCTGTTCTTGAGCCCTTTATGAAAACAGATCTTACATCTCCAGCGTCGCCTACGTTTGTGATTAGGACCAGGTTGAAGTAGGAGTGCCCATTTATTGTGAACCTAATTCCACCTCTTCTCATGCAGGGTACCCTACAAGAAAAAGACCAATGGTCCTATAATGAGTTAAAACAAATAAGATCATATTCATCATTTGTTACGTTCCACATGTAAGTTAAGGATGATTCACGATAGAATTAAAAAAGGATCACAATGATTCATGGTAGATTTTATGAGAACCAAGTTTTCTTACTCATATTTTTCTCTATTTGAATGTAGTTTGATTTTCTGTATCTATTGTTTTTTGGATCAATAAAATCAACTTGACGATATATATATAATTTGAATAAATGTTATGTCATATTTATATATCGTTATTAATCTAACATTAACATCTCGTGAAAAATGAATCAATAAAATTAACATGTTAAGACACGACACTAATTTGAAGGAGATGCTATGACGTGTTTCTTTCACCTTGTTCTTCGTGGTAAATGGTAATATTATCTATGTTTGATTATGAGTTTTCACTTTTTGCAAAAAAAAATAAATAAATAAATAAATAAAATAAAATAAAAATAATATTAAGAGAGCTTTGGTTCCTGCTGTGACGCCTTAATAGTATCTATGGGTTTTCACTATTTGAAAAAAAAAAAATAAATAAAAAAAAAATCATTCATTTGGTATAGAATAGTGAAACCTATATAATTACTTTGTAAAATGTAATTAGCGTTAAATAAAAGTATAATGATAGATTAATAACTTTAATAGAAACTATCACTATACAATTAGGCCAGTTAACCTAACAAAAATATCATCCATTCTTTAATATCCAAAGGATTAGAGGCCAGCCATTTAAAAATTGGAACCGAAAAAAATAAAACTACTATTTTTCAATTAATAAGAAAAAGAAAAATAATAGTTAAGAAAGAAAAATGTATTGGCCGACAATTAGATGAAAAGAAAAAGAAAAATGGCACTGAACGTGATTTGCATGTCAACTATGGTTGCTACTTGCTATGCTAGAGAAAAAAAAAAACAAAAATAAAATGAGACATGGTTGATTCCAAATTAATCAATTCAGTGAAACCCCACAAGAGTACGTAAGCTGCAATTGAATACATAACCGACAGAAGAAAGAAGAAAAAACAATGGCAGCGATGAGTAAAGATCTAGCAACATGATTGGACTTGTAATGGTACGAAGATAGACAAAAATGATTTCTCCAATCCGTATATATGTATAATAAGTAGCCGAGATGGAGCAATGAACAAAAAAAAGTAATCAAACAAACGATACCAGGGGCGGATCCAGCACACAATCAGGGGGTGCGGATGTTGCGGCTCAACTTCGTGCGCGTAGTGAAAAATTAGTGGAAAATTTGGTTTTTTTTACGAAATTTGAAAAACGTTGCTACTAAAATGAAAAACGTTACTACTGAAAAATGTTTATAGATCCGCCACTGAACGATACAATTGTGGGAATAAGGTAACCAGCTTACAAAGATTAGGCATTGTTTAGCGGCGGAGAATAATTTCTAGAGTGATTAAACAAAAAAAAATATATTTCCAAATTAGATGTTTTTAGATATAACCCGGCCTATCGACACTTCTAACTAATAAACGTGTAGGATAATTCTAGGATACGTTTTCAGATTAGATATGTTTTTAGATCTTTTAGGTTTCGGTCACCGTTAATTATTAAAAACAAATAAATAAGTTCAGAATTAGGGCCGGCAATTTCACGCACGAACACGATAACACGACACAAACCTACACGACCTTAACAGGTTTCGTGTTTGGTCTTCAAAGTTTCGTTTCTTTAACAGGTCGACATGATAATGTCTTAACAGGTTTCGTGTCTTAACATGTTAACATGTTAAGCACATGTGGAGACATGTTAATAATTTTATTTTAAAAATATATGTATGGGGTGGTGGTATACCTTATACATATACGCGGACTAAAGATAAAAGAACCTTAATTTGTAATTTTCAAATCATAGAGTACAAACATATATACCCCACTCAGTCATCCAGCCTCATCCTTCTCCACTCCACTGTCCCTGTCCACCGTCGCCGTCACCAGCCCTACATCGGTGTCTGTCGTCACCCATCACCCTTCCCATTTCTCAACCCCAGCATCGCTTAGTCTCTCATTCACAGGTTTGTGGATATGATTTCAGTGTTAATGTTTATAAATAGATTCTTGTCTTATCACGTCTTATCATGTCTTATCGTGTTAACATGTTATAAACAGGTTCGTGTTTGAAAAAAAATGACACGATATGTTATCGTGTTGTGTTCGTGTTTACCTATTTCGTTTTCGTGTCTTATCGTGCCTGTGTCTTAACAGGTCGTGTCTGACACGATATGCCAGCCATATTCAGAAGTAGTATTTTGAAACTCGGACCGGCCGGTTGGACCAGTTGAACCAGGAACCGGTGGTCGAGCCGGCCCGGATCGAGATATTGGACCGGGTGTGCAGCAAATCGGTGGTCGGACCGGGAACCCGGCCGGTTGAACCGATTTTTAAGAGGTTGAACCGGATTTTTTAATACTTTTTTTTTTTAATTTTACAATGTGATCCGATTCTCGCAGCAAGTGGTCCAACCGGTTGTATGAGAAAATACATATTTACCCTTGTATAAAATTTGGTATAATGTAAACATCAAGAGTTGATGAGGGAACTACCCTTGTCAACACAGCTGTAATGCTTGATAAATAAGTAGGGTACCTCCGTACCAGTACTGGACTACAAGTTTGTGAAAAAGACAAAATTGTCGTTGATATTGACTTGACTACTTCTAATTCAAGTATTAAAGACTAAAGAGGAATATAGTGGGCAATTAAACTGCCAAAACTACCCTTGACAGTTGACAACCATCCAAATTAATAGCCGTGAATGGTGGTAATGAATAAGGTAAAAGACTAACCACTGATGATAACGACGGTGCTATGATACATAACAAGAAAGAACTACTCATATGACCCGCTGTGGCAAAAAACCTAATTAATTAGTCAAAACGTTATAGCATGCGTTAACCATACGAAAACACATGTTTCGATGTACTCTCTTCAACTTGATATAACTTATATAAATATTGTGGTTGAATTAAAACAAAAAGTCAATCAAATTTATACCATATATTTATAATATAAAGTACAAAAGAAAACTGTGTATAAAAACATGGCTAACATGTGTAATCAAAGGGGACTTATGAAAGGACTAAAGTCGAGTGTGTTTCCCATAATGAAAGGTATAAAGTCGGGAGGTAAATATCAACGATGGTTTTTAGTATAATAATAATAATGTAATTTTACCCATGGCTGGAAGGTTATGGCTTTGATTCTTGAGAGCGTCGGGTTTTACCGATTATTTCATTGTCGTGCTTTCGGGCCGGTGGATAGTCGGGTTTTCCCCGAAACTGGTGAACTTGGTGAAACTAGGAGCTCCCTTACATGTCTGGCTATGCCGGGTGGAATGGGTCTGATTTAACTGAGTAGGGACTCCAAAGAGAATTTTTTATGAATTTCGTTGGCCGCTAAAAAAAAAGTTAGGCACGAATTTCCGTGTTTGAGCATAAAAGACCAAACTATCCTTGCTAGTTACTAGCTAATTGAAGTACCATATATGTGTATATGAAAGTATGAAGCTATAACAATAAAAACTAAATGTAATCTTTCACAGAGCTATATATTAGCGACTAGTGTGATGAGATTAAACCTTACATCTTATGGGGAAGAAATGCAAACATAGTTTTTTTTATTTAACTAATTTTAACCAATCATATATTGTCACATTATTTCACTTATTTATTTCATTGAAACACTTTTTTAAAGGTAACACTCCACTGATTTTTTTATTTATTATCATTTAAATATATAACTCTACTTTTTTTAATTTACCACCGTTTCAAATATTTACACGGTCAAATAATAAGTCAAATTAGCATTAAAACCGTCGATCAAATCATTCAAAAAATTAAATACTATTGTAACCGTCCTAGTAAAATTTAATTTTTACATGGAAACTGTGCCAAAAATTAAATTCTACAAACCTAACCGTCCCAAAAATTTTATATAAATACACACAACTGTGGGGTTAAAACTCACACTTTACCACGGTTTAAACAAACAAACACCCACACAAAGATGACTCGCTGGAACGAGGAAGAAGAAATGGCGTTGGTGGTGTGCTACAGAGACGCCGAAAGGGAGCCAAACCTACAACGACGCAAGGGGAGGGGATCGGGGGAGGGGTCGCGCCCGGAGGGGTTCTGGGACCGCGTGTTGGCCGACTTTAATCAGTAAATCGGCATCAACGACCGGACCATTGAAAGCCTGCAGAGGAAGTGAACCGATCTCAACAATAAGTGTGATCGGTAGACCACCCTCCACTCCCGCACGTTGAGGGAGAACCCGGGCATCGACCCGGAGTTGACTATCGAGTTCACGCATGTGGACTATGTGGGCTATGTGGCTCGATACAACAACAATTTAACCATGTCGAGGCATGAAAACTGTTGCGTCAAATTTATGTTTTTTTTATTTCTTTTAATGTTTTTTTATGTTTAATATTAATGAATTTCAGTTTTTTATGTTTTTTTATTTAATTGGGTTTTAATTTATTTTTATGATTTAATTAAATTTAATCAATATTAAAACAAACGGTTAAAATAAAATAAATAGTATTATTTTTAATCAAAATATAAAAAAAAACCAAGTTACCGCCCGTTAAATAGAACCAGAAAAAGGTTCACGAGACCACTACTAGCATGCGTGACGACGGTATTACCATGCTGATAGTGAGGTACCCAGGGGCGAAGCTTGGTTCTCGAATCGGGAGGGGCCGAACTCAATTTTTTTCGATCGGTAGTGGCAAATCGGCGGGGGCCGGACTCAACCCGGACTCGATTTACCTACTAAAATCGCAAATATATATCACTGCGCCAAAAAACAGTGGGGGCCAGGGCTACCCCTGGCCCTTAACATCCTCGTCCTTGAAGGTATCCGTGACCAATTCTGGTGACACTACTTCCCCCTGACATCTATTTTAGAAGATTGAGGTGTTATCGTTATAAATCTTGAAGAGAATAATCACGGCGGTTATATCAAAAGACGAAACTACCCTTTAAAAACTTAGGTGTTCAATTTACAAAAAAGAAGTTAGGCATGAATTTTCGTGTTTGAGCATAAAAGACCAAACTATCCTTGCTAGTTGCTAGCTAATTAAAGTACCATCGATGTGTACATGAAACTATAACAATAAAAACTAACTCAATATAGAGAGCTATATATTAGTGACTAGTTCGATGAGATTAAACCTTACATCTTACCTCTATAATAGAAAATAGAGATGTTCTCACTAAACCTTTTCTTTTACTTATATTATGTGAAATCTTTTCATATGAAACTATGAAATATTAAAACCATTGACTTAAAAGTTGGGATTAATGTAAACAGTGGCGAAGCTTGGTTTTGAAATCGGCGGGGGCCGAACTCAAATTTTTTCAATCGGTAGTGGAAAATCGGCGGGGGCCGGACTCAACCCGGACACAATTTACCTACGAAAATCGCAAATTTCCACTATTGCGCCAAAAAACAGGAGGACCAGGGCCACCCCTGGCCCCAAGTAACCTTCGCCCTTGAATGTAAACCGACTAACTAAATTACCATCAGCAGTTAAAAGAAGTTTTTACCTTCTATAAGCTACGGGGACAACTCCGGCACGATACTGAGCAATGTGAAGAAAAATTGGCTCCGAGAGATCAAAATGGATATTATTACACCATCCGCCTGGAGGGCAGAAATTAGTGGCAGTGACCACAATGGTGCCAGGAAGGCACCATTGTGGATCGTTGACACATCTAAGCTCGAAACATGCACCACAACTTAATCCGTTGTTAAACAAGGGTGTACTCAGTGCCGCAGTGTTTGTACCATACCCTTGACTGTACAAATTTCCATATCCACAAGCTCCACCTATATACAAGTGCATGAAGACTTACAAACCCTAATTCAAGATATTGTAGTTAGTGTATGAAGAGATTTACATACGTACCCATTGTCCCAGAGGCATCACCACCACCATAGAAGGTGGCATGGGCATTGCTCCATGGTGTTATATAGTAACCATTAACCAGTGATACCACCGACAAAAAAGTTATAACCGAGACGAATGTCACCCCCATTTTTGCGTATTTTCCTGCGAAAAAAGAGTCGAAGAATCTCGTTTAGCCTGTTACGCTCCCGAAAATCGAAATGATAATTTTAAAAAAAAAAAAAAAAGATGCGAATTTAATAAAAAGTAGAAGGATTACGAGTGAGTAAAGAAGGTGACCATGAGCAACCTTGAAAAGATATAGTTTTTATGAAATTTGATGGAGGATTAAATAGAGGGTTTTCTTGGGTGTGCATGGACCCCTACACAATGTGAGACTTGTTCTGAAATTAGTTGTTTGTTTTCATGTTTTCATTAAAACTTCACCCAACTTGCCTTAAGTGTTCTATTTAAAACATACAAAGAAAGAAAATCATTAATTCAATATAACAACAGTTCTGATAACTCTATTCATTAGAGGTTTAAGTTAGAACAAAATAAAAAATAAAAAAGTAACAAATAAATATTGGTGGATCTACTGGTTAAATATGTTTTCCTTTAAGTGTATATATTTGTTACATAAAGGTGTGCATATGTATTTAACTTCTAGATCTTAGGTTGAAAATGGGAAACACCTATTAGATTTCGGATGATCTTGTCACTCATTTAATACGTCATGTCTTAATCTATATAACTACTCTAAGATATTACATAACGTGTATAAACTTTATTTCTAAAATACTGAAAAACTGATTAATATATTCTTCAGTGGCGGATCTAGAAACATTTTTCAGTAGTAACGTTTTTCATTTTAGTAGCAACGTTTTTTAAATTTCGTAAAAAAAAACCAATTTTTCCACAAATTTTTCACTAATTTTCAACTACGCGCGTGAAGTTGAGCCGCAACGTCCGCACCCCATGCTATTACTATAGATCCGCCCCTAATATTCTCCACAATTTATTAAGTTAGTTACAGTTTTAACCCATGTTGAATTAACACGTAACATAACATATTGATGGTAACATACTTCGATAAATTATCGGTGAAAATAAGACTTCACTGAAATCACCAACATTGTGCCCTTGACGGATCATCGATAGTTATTTCATTGACTCGTCAAGACGGTCTGTCACCATAGAAAAAAAGGGCATAATTGTCCGAAGAAACTAGCACACTCTACTCACATGACAAGAAATATGCACATACAACCCTTCCCCCTCCAATTTTTAAAGGCCCATAACTTTTTATACGTGATTATTTAAAAAAAAATACACTAGAAAATCGAGCGTTGATTATCTTTTTAGCGAGTATAATATTGATATACTTTTGAAAACAAAATTGAACTGGGTTTTTATGCCATTTTTTAACTGGACATTCTGTGTTGTTTTTTTTTTCTGAACTGAATGTTTGTGGAGTTTTTTGAACTAGAAGTTTATAAATAAAAACACCACAAAACATCATATAAAACAGCATAAAAATGCCATGTAAAACTATGTAAAAAAACGCTATAAAAACGTCAAGAAAAACACCATATATATATATATATATATATATATATATATATATATATATAAACGACGTAAATAATGTAATGAAAAACACCATAAAAACGACGTAAAAATACCATGAATAACAACAAAAAAACGCCATGAAAAACACCCAATAAAATGATGTAAAAATGCCATGAAAGAACACCATATAAAAACAACGTAAAAACACCATGAAAAAACACCATAGAAAATGACCTAAAAACGTCATGAAAAACAACATAAAAACGCCATCAAAACGTCATATAAAAAACGTAAAAACACCAAGAAAAACACCTTATAAAAACACGGTAAAAACGAAATGAAAACACCATATAAAACAACGAAAAACCCCTTGAAAAAAAACACCATATAAAATGCCGTAAAAACGCAATAAAAATACCATGAAATAACCAATTTAAAAAAGCCATAAAAATGTTGTAGGATCGTTAGGATCTCGATTTAATAAGATATTTGAGAAACTACGCGCATTGTTAGACATGATAGATAGTGTAAGAGATAGACAAAATAAGCACACACACAAATCAAACACAAATTGGGCAGTACTTCGTCGTATTAGAACAAATGAGCAAAAGTTACAAGTTTCAAACACTAAGGCTCCTATATATAGCCTGGGCTCCTATGCTTGATGTCTTACAAGCGAATGACCTCATATGCCTAAGCCTTCCAGGCGTAGGACTTTCTTACGCCTAAAACAACGTGTTCGATAAATTACATCGTTATAGACCTACGTGCAACCCGAATTACATCAAAACCTCATATAAACCTACTACAAGCTATATCTAGCCTAACTACATGCCAAAGGATGCGCTAACCAGTGCAGTTTAAATTTATGGTGTTTCATGAAATTCAACAATTTATATATGAATTACCCGTATATTATTTATCAAGTTTACTCTCACTCACATCTTTACTATTCAATTTATATATGCTAATTTTAGTTGTACACTGTGATTTGTTGGTGATACCTTCCACTTAGTTCCCTTTGTCTTCTATATAGCAACACATTTTTGGGGTTTAATGGTCTCGTCGTAACCTGTAGCAGGTCTTAAGTCAGCTTGCTACTCTTTTTTATGTTTTATGTTTCGTTCTAACTTTTGTGATTTAACATGTCACAATACGTATGTGTTGTTCACTTTAAAGGGTATGAAAGAATATAGGCCTTTGATCTTGAGAATGGTGGGTGGAGATTAAATGCGGGTGGAAATTTTGATAAAGAATCGTGGGATTTGAAGGGAATGGTATTGTGGTAAAGTTGTCTTTCTCTCTCCTCATGTGCATGGCATATGCACTTTCACCCACCATCTTTAAACGTTAACAACTTTTTATACGACATTTTTTTAATTACATCATACTAACGAGCGTTTTTTATCTTTTGAATAAGTACCATTGTTCTATAAAAAAACATTCTTAATGTTTTTTAAGAGAGCTTTTGCTCTATCCATAGTGGTTTTTGGTCTATTTTTTTGTAGGTTCTAGCTGTCTATGGTGTTTTTGTTTTGTGAATTGTTTTTTTTTGTCCATTGAGTCATTTTGTATGTTCGTTATGTTTTTTGTCTAGTTTATTGTGTTTTTCAGTTTTGATCATTATGATTTTTTAACTGCATATTGTGTTATTTTCTCTGAATACTGTGTGTTTTTCGTACTGTGCACTGTGTTTTTTCTTGCAGATTATGTTTTTATGTAGTGTCCTTTGTGTTTTTTAAATCCACTATGTTTTTTTTTGCTGCAGATTTATGTTTTTATTATATTGTGCATTGTATTTTTTAATGTATGAACAAAAAAACCCACTTAAAATCACTAAAAATGTCATTTTTTTCTGTTTTTGTATAGCACTATGGTATCCGTTGGAAAGATAATAAAATGCTCGTTAATTTGGTGTAATTTTTTAAAAGAAATTATAATGTATGAAAAAATTATGGATATTTAAAAAACGGTAGGAAGTATGCATGTACCATGCAAATGAGGAGACGGAAAAATAAGATTACTATATTATCTTTCCACCCAACTTGAAAAAAAAAAACTCAAGTGTCATCCACACAATTCTTCTCACCTTTTCTAGGATTTTCACCATTTATACCATATCTTCACCCTATATATATATTTACAAATACACATAGGATACGATGAACCGTATTTTAGGTTTATTTTAATATTACCCTGTATATTATAAGTAATATACATTTTTAATCTATTTAACTTTAAATATTTTTTCCTCAACATTTCAGCATTCATTTTATTGAAAATGAAATTGTATTCAAATTATTATCGTAAGTTACATACACCAGTACCTATACCTTACCGGTGCCATACGAATAGATATCGACCGAACAACATTTCTACTAATCTTAGCATAACTAGACTGGTATCGGTATCGATATCGGTATTGGTTTTTATGGTTTTCGACCTAAACTGTAACAAACCAAACTCAGACCAACCAACAATATCGATACTATTATCGATATTATGAGAATCAACAGCGGTCCACGTTTATGGTTTTAGATTGATGTAAAACACTTGTTGATATCCTTTTGAGTTGTACCATGATGAACTGTACCAATACTGAGAATTCGTTTTAGGATCGAAACACGAATCGTGATCTCACAAATACCAACCGTAGTGTGCGGAATCCCCTCCGGTTGTGCAAAATGATTCAGAAATAATCAGTAAAGATCGTGATGAAAACAGATAATGAATCACCGAGCAATTTCCATAACTTTACTCGTGTATTAGATCAAATCAAGAATATTACAGATGAAAAACCTAGACCTAATACAGAGAATCTCACAAACTGGGGAAAAGCTCAAATGATCAACTAACTTTTAAAATAACTAATTTTTCCCCTTATATAGGCTTTCTCATTCGACCCATGCAGAGGTCGAATGGGTTCATTCGACCCTTTCATTTTTTTATTTTTTCCTCGACATTCAGTACCGGATCACTAGTTGGGGACATACATGAATAATGCACTTACAATCTCCCCCTTGGACCTAGCTAGTGATGTACCAAATCAGAAAGTTGTCAATTCTTCAAGTCTTGCATTCATTGTCTTGAACGACTTGAAAATTTTCCATTTTCTGGCACGTTTGTGTCGAGGTTCTTGTCTATCTTTGCAGTAAGCTTCGAAATCTCAGACAGACTCAAGAAATCTTGACTTTGTCATTTGTTGGTCCAGAGATGAAGACAGAAAACAATCTTGAATTCTTCAATCTTCAGTCATTTCCTTTACAACTTCATTCAAGTGTTAGTTGTTCTGGTGATCATGATGTTTAGGTTTGGGTCTTGTCCAGTTATACACTTTGTCGATGAGTCTTGATCAGTGCACCTGTTGTGTTTGATTTTGCAGAAAAATTTACTAAAAAAACTGCACAAACTACAACCGGCGTTGGACACGACAAAAATTCTTGAAAGTAATCTTTACATCCAATTTGATCCTCAATAGTTCTTCCCCTGAACTATTAAACATTTTTAATATACACCAGAAACTTAAAAATTTGTAATTTGCCCTTTTTCAATTTTTGAGCATCTAAGTTTTCACATTACGTATTCCAACATCGGTTATCAAAAATAAAATTGAAACAAAACATTTTGATTTTTCAAAGTTTATGCTAAAACACACCAAAAATCTTTTTGAATTTTCAAATAGATTTTCATGAAAGTAAAGTAAACATATTTTTTTGCGAATTTTCCGGTAAGAGGATCATGTCAGTATTGGAACAGTCAGTCAAAACTCTATTTGACCAATTTTCTATTTTTGTTATTGAGCATCCTACAACCATTACCAGTATGTTTGTCCATTTAAACCCAAAATCATCATTCATTGTTCAACACTTCAGATACATATATGGTAATATTAGATACTGAAAAATCTATGGTTCCTGCACACGCGACACATTCCCGTATCAAGAATTGCGCAAAGCTTCATCGTAACACGTGATTATATTGTATTTATCCGTTAGTTACAAGGTATGAGGCACAAAGGTGACAGGTCAGCAATTTAATGCTTCAAAGCGACTTGTGCACACTACCAGGGTGAGGACTAATATCATACATGATTTTCATCATAGTATTGATACGATCCATTAGATAATCTTTGATTATTATCACACATGTTAAGTTCCTCATTCGGTAACTTAAGGTTTTGTCTTTATTAGCTCTTTTAATAAGATACCCTAACTGAATCTAGGTCTGTAAATCAATACAACAGAAGATTAATCAGGCCATCCCCAGATAACTTTCAATATAATGACCCGAAACCTCAGATTTTGGCAATCTATCAAACGAAATTTCGGTACTAAGACCATATGCCAACGAGACGTTGATCCACATGATTATCAATTAATGTTTTTAGGTTTATATCACCATGCTGAACTTTAAACTTTGATTTCAAGCCTACCAATATATAATTGTAGTGGTTACTCGATGTTTATTAATTCATTTTGTTTTCAGAGTAGTCTGACAGTCCACTGATGTACTATCATCTTCTCTTTTTTCTCCAGGAAAACTCATTTTAGATTTTCTGATTTTTAATTTTGATTTTTATGAAAATTTCTCCCCCTAGAAATCTAAAAAATAAGCATATTTTTGGATTTTTAAACTTTATGAAGAAAAACAAAATAAAATGATATCCGATGCAGTTTACTCATTGAGTTTCTAAAACCATTTTCCCACTCAGATTACTTGACTCACTTTGTTCTTTCAATTAGTAAAACTATTAACAAAGATAAGAGAGTTTTAGAATAAACCGTAGTGTCGCATCTATTGTAGAAATGCAAAACCTGAGAGCAATTGCATGAGATTGTAACGTTTCTCGGCTTCACAGGTAGGAAACAGACGTCAAACATTCTCCTCTCTGTTGAATTCATGTTTTCCTTTGTCAATATAACTTCCTTGACCTTCACCTCTTCAATAAATAGCACAGACTTAATCTCCTCCAGGTGTAGCAAAACACAATGTATAAGGAAAATCAAGCTCGCTTTTGTATACAGATGCTCCACTATCAACTATCAATCAATCCTCGGAATATTCAATGCATTCTCCTTTTGAAAAATCAATTGGTTTTTCAATGGATTGATTTGAAGTAAAAGCTGTTGCGGATTGAGAAAATGACTTGGGTTTCCAAACAAGTTCAGGTTTTATTTTAGATTTCTTTTTCTTTGATTTTGTTTTGATTTTTAACTTTTCAGGTTTCTTGTTTGAAACCTGCTTCTGAACTTTGTTTGGAATCTTCTCAGACTTAACTGATGAAGACCCAGGCTTAGAGTTATTCTTAGGCTTAGCCCTAGAACTCCCCCTTACCTTAGAAACCCTATCAAAATCTCCATTTTTATTCAAGGAAATTTTGTTGCGATGGTCATACACAACAGACTGTTTCCCTTTTTGTTTCTTGAATTGATTCGGGGATACAGGCTTTTTGACATTGCCTGAATGATTCGCAACATTAACTTCTGTCCTTTTCTGTTTAACATACGGACATGCAGCAACCAAATGCCCACACTCTCCGCAGTTAAAAAAAGACCTATATTCTTCAAAATCACATGCATACCGTTCATCCCAATACCAATAAGGACAATGAGCAGCAATATGTCCAACTTCACCACATTCAAAACAACTTCTCCATTCAACATAATCATGAGAATACTGTGGTGAATTTTTTTCCCAATAACCATCAAATCAAGAGTGGCTTGGATAATCATAAAAGTCATGTGATCTAGATGAAAAACTTCTTGAATTCTCATGATAAGATTTTTTATCTAATCATTGCCTTTCGATTTGTTTGGTTTTGGTCCTTTTGCCCTAGGATTTTTCTTTTTGTTCCAATGCTGATCCTTTTTATTCTCATGTTGGTTAGGACTGAGTTCAAAATGAAGATGACCAAATTGATTTCTAAATTGATTTATCAAATCATTGTTATCGACAAATATACATTTAAGTAAAGATTGTTCGATATTATTAACTGGAAAATCTTTGTTGAAAATCAATTTGTCATGTCCTACCAACAAATAGGATCCTTCAACTCCTTCAGGAAACTTGAATATCGGTTTTTCTTCAGATTCAGGTTTTGAAGTTCTACCACATTTTCAGTTTTCTCTTCAAACACTGGTTTCACCTCAGAATCAGAATCAACAACACATAATGGTGTAATATCTAACTTTGACGTGAAATTATTCTTTGAAATAGTTTCGTGAAGTTTTGAAATCTCTTTCTTAAATGATTCAATTTGACTCATAAAATGTCTTTCATTATTTCCAAAAATTTTATTTTCAATTTTGTATCTTTCAAGTTCATTTGCTAAGTTCTGTTTGTCCTCAAGAAGTTTCATCACTTCATTTTTCAATTTGACACACTCAGAACATTTAGCACATTGAATTTTTTAATTTACCTCAGCATTTGTACTATTACCATTCTCAGAATTTACATCAACATTTGATGTATCACTTTGTCTTGATTCACTCCGTTCTGAACTCGTATCCGAACTCAAATCGCTTTTTGATAATTCACTTGAATCATTATTCCCCATTTGTTTAGCGAGACACACAACATCACTTTTAACACTTTCTCTGTTAACACACTTGTCAACATGTACCATTTTATCAGTTGGTTGCACAACTGGAGCTATTATGTTTCCACAACAATCAACAATAGGTCGTGTAACAGATTGTTGAATTATAGGTCTCGGTGTCATTGGAAATCCCCAAATGTTGTCAACTTGAGGTTTTTGTTTTTGTGATTGTTGTATTGCTGCTTTTATCTGATCTTCAGTTCTTGACATCAAATAATGCAATTGATTTGTCATTTTTCAACAAATATTATTTCAAAAATTTTCAAAAACAAGCTTAACCAAATTTGAAAAATATAGTCCAAATAACATGGGTTCGAACCAACAAAGTACTCTCCTATTCGACCTCTCAAATGGGTCGAATGAACATCAGAATTGGTTCGACCTCAAGAATGAAAATCATTGAAAATTAGAGACTTGGTTCGACCTGATGTAATCTTCGTTCGACCTCACGTTAGGTCGAATGAACTAGGGCACGTCGAATGAACAACAACACACACTGAAAAATCTGATTCAACCTAAAAACACACTTGGTACGACCTAAAATACTCTTGGTTCGACCTCTAGATGCTCTCATTCGACCTTTTTAGGTCTGTTCATCATCTTCAACCTCAAGAACATACGAATCAGGTCTGTTTTGGAAAACTTTTCACTAAATGTAATGAATTTTGATAGGTTTTGTTCGGAATTGAATTTAGACAAACTTTTGTGAAAGAATCTTTGAAAATAACAACAAATTCAACTACAATTCAATCAAAAACCATGTTTTTATGAAAAGCTTCAAAATTTCTAGGGTTTTGATCTTTAAAAAAGAATTTTAACCTGTTTTCATCAAATCAGATCAGTTTGCAATCGTGAAATCAGGCCTACGCTCTGATACCACTTGAGAATTCTTCTTAGGATCGTAAACACGAATCGTGATCTCACGAATACCAACCGTAGGGTGCGGAATCCCCTCCGGTTGTGCAAAATGATTCAGAAATAATCAGTAAAGATCGTGATGATAATAGATAACGAATCACCGAGCAATTTCCATAACTTTACTCGTGTATTAGATCAAATCAAGAATATTACGGATGAAAAACCTAGAACTAATGCAGAGAATCTCACAAACTTGGGAAAAGCTCAAATGATCAACTAACTTTTAAAATAACTAACTTTTCCCCTTATATAGGCTTTCCCATTCGACCCATGCAGAGGTCGAATGGGTTCATTCGACCCTTTCGTTTTCTTATTTGTTCCTCGACGTTCAGTACCGGATCACTAGCTGGGGACATACATGAATAATGCACTTACAAATACTGACCCAACAACATTGATACTAGTATCAGTATTACCGGAACCGGTATTCCTATTTATGGTTTCAGATTTATGTATAACGTGTGTCGATATCATTTTAGGTTGTAACAATAACAAACTGAACCAAAACCGACTAAACATAATCGTACCGGTATCGATATTGTTTGGAAAACAAGGATTATGAAAAGATTACAAAATTATTAAAATCCCAATTAAGTTTGTGTTTAATTTGATAAGATCTTAAATCTTTTACTTATGTTAATGGTTGTCAATTAAGGATTGGCATATACAATATATACATGTCACTTAACACTTAATGATTCACAAGGAATCAAGATCCCACATACAAGACTCATCAGGTGCAAAGATTAATAAAAATCACATGATGAATCAAGAGTTCAAGACTACACTGATCAAGTTTGTGAAATGAATTACGACAACTTACAAAGTTCATCAAATCACCAAGTTTAACTTATTGTTGAAAGTTTGTCATATGCAAAGGTGAAAGGTCAAAGCAAAAACTGATGAGTGCAAATCAACAAACGTAAAGCTAGTTACTTGGTGTAGACAGTGAAGAAGGTGACCACTACATGAACTAGTGAAGAACATAAAGACACACTATAGTGATAGTGGGTTGAAGAAGGTGATAACTGACTTGGATTACTGAAGGGGTTTGTACATGTTATCTCTTCCGTCTAAGAGAACTTTATTAGTGGAGAAACTCTCGATTGGAAATCCAGAAGAGAATGTAGAGTGCATTAGTTAAGATCCACTTGAACCTCTATAAATCAGTTTTGTCTTTCTAACAATTCGAACTCTTTACATTCATTATATTTTTATTAAACAAGTTTAAACCAATCAAATTAGTAGTTAATCGAAGAAAACTTTAAGAAAACCTATTCACTCCGTGGTTTTCTGCAATATAATCAGATTCGGTATCAGTATTTGTTTCTGTAGTTTTTTATATCAATGTATAGCATGTGTCGATATCCTTTTAAGTACGTCACGACTTTACTTTTTTAGTTTTTGTCCCGAGACATTGCGTAAATGAAACTTACTAGCTGCATATATTTTGTGTGATTTACATGGGATGATATGACACCTTAATTCAAAGAGTATCATATTTGTTTTGAGATTGAAAAGAAGTTAAGAACTATTGCTGAATTTGATTATCTCAAATTTCGTGAAGCGAGGATTCAAGATTTTTCCAAATAGTGAAAGAAATTAACCAAAGTGACTGTAATCTGCCCCATCCACAGTCACCACCATCGTCATTCTCAAATGCATAAAAAATTCATTTTTATTTGACAAATCCAAAAATTTCAATTTCAAATTATTTTGACAAATTCCATTATTATTTGGGTAAGGCTAGCTAAAAAGGAGCTTAGTGTAAAAAGTATAAGATATATTATTAGCTATAGATTAAACTAGATAATCAGGGGCACCATGTTTATAAAATCACTGCGTCATTAAAGTTTCACCCCATTTTTAAAACGGTCGTAACTTTTTCATACGACATTTTTTTGTTTTAAAAAACTATACATAAAAACAAGGTTTTTAGCCTCTTTCATTTGCATACCCTATTGCTATACTTAAAAAGAAAACAAAATTTGCTGGGTTGATAATTTTGCGTTTTGTTGAGGGTATACTTGCGTTTTGTTGAGGGTATACTTGCGTTTTAGAAACACAAGTTATACTTGATAAGACGATCTGCTAAAATGACCTAATAAAACGCAAGTTATAAATGCTAAAACGCAAGTTATACATGTTAAAACACAAGTTATACATGATAAAACGCATGTTATACATGATAAAACATAAGTTATATATGATAAAAAGATGCAAGTTATACCTGATAAAAAAGATGCAAGTTATATCTGACAAAAAAAATGTAAGTTATACTTGATAAAAACGCAAGTTATCAACCTAGAAAAAAATCATTTTTTTAAAAAATTATAGCAATAGGGTATGCAAATGAAAGAGGATAAAAAGCTTGTTTATATGATGTATTTTTTTTAAAAAAAATAATGTCGTATGAAAAAGTTATAGACGTTTAAAAATTGGGAGTGGAACTCAGCAATGGTATGTTATATCTACTTTGCCCTTTCCCTTCTCTTTTGGAAAATCCAACGTATATATTCACCATTTTAATCTATCCATTGATTTATTTAGATCAACAACCCAAAATACTTCTTATCATTTTCAGGTTAAGGTTCATTTTACAGTAAACTTTCTCTTATTATTTTTTTTAAAGAAAGAGAAAAAAAAAACAATAGTAAACCAAATCTCGTTTTGTTACAGTCAATTAACTTTAGTTAGAAAAAACTAACTGAAAAATAATGATATTTTCACCATTTTATATTGGTAGCTAATCTTATTACATTTGAAAAACCACATGAATTTATTGTAACATATTCTATGTATATGTTAACGAATTATATTACATTTTATTCTGTTATTTTAATAAGTCATATTATACTATACATATATACACAAGTTTATTATACATATGTTTTTTATGTATAACTTGTGTATGCCTAATTATATAATATTACATTTATCAACCCATATAATACACATGATTGTAACCTAGTTTTAGTATTATATGTTGAATCATTAAATATGTTTAAATCTATACTATCTTATAAAACATTTCAGAATAACCTCTTAATTTTTAAGTAATTAATACAATTATAAATGCTTAAAGTGTAAGTGCATTATGTGGCTGTCGCTTTCGGATTACATGAATCAAGACGAAGATTTGAAGATTTTGGTAATTAGCATGTTCATTCGACATGTCGAGGGGTCTAATGAAGATCTTCATAGGTCGAGTGAATGTGGTGGTTGTTTATCATTGTTCGTTCATACTCACGTCAGGTCAAATGGTTCATTCGCACCATTGAAGGGTCGAATGGAAAGGTCTATAAATAGGTTTAAGCGGTTATTAATGTTAAGAGTTGGTCATTAAGTATGTGTGTTCTGGAAACTAGTGTTTTTCATTGTATTTGATATTGTAAGCTTAATCTTGATAATATTAATGAAAAACATGTTGAAAATGGATCTTAACGCGTTCTGATTACGATTTATATCATTTTTAATGCGAATTAGGGTTTCCGCACCTGATTTGCTTATACTCGTGTGATCTTTGTGTGTTTTTGTGACAAACCGATCCTACATAAAGTACAACACATAATGCATGTAGTACTACTTTTTAAGGGCATTTATGTCTTTTCAAACATGACTTACACATATACCCTTTATCAGTTACAGTTTCCCCCCTTATCTATCTATACTACTCCCTCCGTCCCTAATAAGATGTCATGGGACCCACAAACATACATATTAAGTAATCTTTGATTGTATATTCTTCGAGTTGTAAAATGACAATAATATCCTCAAGTTATTATTTCAAATCTTTGATTGTCTTTTGTCTTTTATGGGCAAAACCGGAAATTGCATTTTTATTTTTAGAAATTGACATTTAATTTGGTACAACAAAAAGTAGAAAAATAGACATTTAAAATGGGACTGATGGAGTATATTATAATTTTATACAATAGTTACATATTTGCCTAATTAACTTTATTCAATTTCTATTTATTTAAATAGTAATTACACTTTTGCACCTTTATTTTAACCAACTACCCCCACGATTTTTAAACGTTCATAACTTTTTCTGACGATAATATTTTCTTAATATTATTACATCGTATAAAAGAGCATTCTATTCTCTTTAATTTGAGTTATTGCTATAGTTTTTTAATTTTTAAAAAATTATATGTTAGGGTTAAGCAATAACCGAAACGAAAATAAAGGAAAAAAAACGAAAATGAACTTAAATCATCTAAACTTTAATATAATACATTTCCCAATGATCTCTTAAAATTCAAGTTTTACAAGTATATTGGTTACAGTCAATGTTGTAGAATTCGCTAGGCGCTAGTCGGCCGGTGGATTACCGACTAGTGATTAATCAGGATTAATCAATCTTTAATCAGGATTATTTGAATTGGATTTATATATATATATATATATATATATATATATATATATATATATATATATATTCAATTTTATACATATATAATACTAATTTTATATCTTAGATGTATAAATTTATAAGTTTAGGGGTCAAATATAAACTAATGAATATGGAGGGGGTTAAATATTAAAATACATAAACTTAAAAAACCCTAATCACCTCCGTCGTTCACCATATCCCGTTTTTTCCTCCTCACTCATTCTTTCATCATAAGGAACCATAAGACGCAACTAGGGTTCATGGAGTTTTATCGATTTTGCTTCTCAATCATGGATTATCATCCAATTTTGAGCTAAGAACTTGTTTTATTTGATTGATTTTCTCCAGTTTTGACCCGTTCGAATTCATATTTTACCTAATTTTGAGTTTTTTAGGTCCGACTAATCGGTGATTAATCGCAACACCGATTAATTGAGTGATTAACCTAAAATTAATCAGTAAAGTGAGGACTAACGATTAATCACCGATTAATCGGTGATTAATCGGGAGTTTTACAACCTTGGTTACAGTACAAAACACAATGCAAATATTAACTATTTTTTTAGGGCAAGCATGTCTTCTAAAAAATACTTATGCATGTGCCCCTTCATCTTTACTCAACTTTTGTTTATTTAAATAGTAATTACACTTTTGCACCCTTAATTTAACCAACTACCCCATGATTTTTAAACGTCCATAACTTTTTCGTCCGTAAATATTTTCTTAATATTATTACACCGTATAAACGAGCATTTAATTCTTTTTAATTTGAGTATAGTATTAGTTTTTTTTATTATAAAATGATATGATAGGTTTAAGTAATAATTGGAACGAAAACGAACCGAATTAGACGAAAAATAATAGTTACATGTTTTCTCTTGTTTTAAATAAACTACCCCCACGATTTTTAAATAACAACCATAATTTTTTCATACGCTATTATATATTTTTTAAATTATCATAAAAACGAGAATTTTATTTTCTTTAATTTGAGTATATTAATGATAATAGTTTTTTTTTTTAATTTTAAAAAGTTGATATATTATGTGAATTACCAGGGCCGACTCGACCATTTTAGAGGCCTAACACGATTTTAAATTTAAGGCTCTTTTAGCATAACAGTTGCCACATTAAAAAAAATCATATCATTAAGGGAATTGAGCACCAAATCCTCACATGGATTGGCCTAACCCGTACAACGCAAGTCCCAAAAGTGACCACTTGAGAGAGCATAATCACATGTGTATAAGGATATTCCGCACCAAGAAGCCCTGGGCACAGATATCCGGAAATGTAACACAGGCCTTGTGCCTATACAACCTAATGGCAGGGCGCGTAGTGTATCATACTTGCGGAGCCAGAAAGTTACACGTACAATAGTGACGCCTATACACGTTCGCCAATGATAGATTTCATGTCACGTCATCAGATATGTCCACCAACTACCTTTCCACATGATTAGACATAAGCTTAGGACACGTGGCCAATCAACAGACGGCACATGTCCCTTCCAATAATACATTCGGTAATTAAGACGGTGTTGATTCCATTCGCATATTTAAGTATTTACTTTCTAATTATGATTACTAACTTGCATTAGGGTAGGGAGAACCTAATCAGGCCTCGGCCCACCAAATTAGGGTTTGGTGATGTTGGCATATGTCACTTTTATATAAGGGGGTCTTGATCACCTTATGGATGACACTTATTTCTAACACAAGAAGCTACAACTGTAGTGTACAACATCACCTGTTTTTGTTATAAACTTCTATGATTGTAACACACTCCCCACCCTACACCTTATCTTTCATGTTTATCTCAGCCCTAGCTTCATCGGTGAAGGATCAACCCTGTGGATCAATTGTCTGGCATCCATACTAGGAGGTTAGACTATTGTTTCTTTAATCATCTTTGTTGGTGCGAGAATAATAAATCAATAACACACAAGAAGCTTTACCTAATTGGCTTACAAGTTTATTGATTTCCTTATTTTGTCAATATGACATTTTGACAAACCCGATGCTTAGGTTAGCGTAATGATGCTAAAAGAAGTTACAGACTGCAATTGATATATAATTGTTAATGGATCGTGAATTGTGATTGTAAAAACAATCAGTTATAAGCAGAATCATAACAGTTATTTTATTAAACACTAAAAATAGATGATATAAACAAAACCAAGAGTATATGACATCGCAAACATCCGAAATTTAAAACATAATATGAATATCGACATTTAAGTATTAGCTACGATTATAATAACATAAACATAACGAGATTTTAATCATAATTTTTATTTCCGATCTTTATTTTAATCACATATAAATATCAGTAAAGCCATAGCATTTTATTTAAAACATGAATTAACATCCACATTATATCATATTTTATCTATATAATTCGTAAACTGCAAAAATCAACACTTGAGTAGTAAAAGTTAATAGATTATCAATTTACCTTCAAAGGATGCGTAGCAAATTAACAATTTTGATTGACGATTTCGAATGAACTAAGTCGCTAACTACAACAACTTAGAATTTGATTTTTATTTTTATTTTTATTGTAAAAAGAATTAGAGCAAGAATGCAACAGAAGATAATTGGACTTTGATGATCGTGATTTCATGATTCAGGTGTACGACCTTTCACCGTTACTACACGATTCGATTCGATTTCCATTCATCACTTTCCTGCTTTCATTTTTAACCTAACCATGTTGCCTCTTTTTGGAACGAGCTACGATTCAATACTACATAAACAAGTTCGATACAAATATAAAATAACATTATAGAATGAGACCCCAAAAAGATGGAGCACTAAACCCATGCTTTAGTAGACTTATACTTTGGCCAAAGTTTAATTTTGGTTATTAACAAAATTAACTTAATCGGACTGAAAAACGATAATCTAACCAAATAAACCGAACCAATTAACCGATCGGTTAATAAGATTATTTAACCGTTGACTTTGGTTTTGGTTTTGGTTTAGGGCAATAGCTGAATTGAACCGAATCATGCATACCCGTAAAAGTAATTGTGTTCTCCGCCGCATCGCGCAGACACACTACTAGTAAACATAAAAAAAGAATAGGAACCATTATTTTGTAAGAGAACCATATACTCAGTTTTGATTCAATTAACAAGACAAATGTCACCTTCAATCGAGTACAAGTGAAAGCAATGGATAAGAAGAAGTTTCAAGAGTGGCCAAGTCTGATTTCGATTGATCAAGTATAGTTGTGATTAACTAAGATTTACCGACTATATTTTTTCATCAAGTTAAGTTGTGGATGATTGTTTATAACCATGATTAACCTAAATTGACCATTATTCATCTAGTACAAATGTTATTGGCCCAGACTGTAACGTTGTAATTGACTAAGATCCATCAACTAGTCGGTGATCCTTTGGGCATTTTTAGCATTAGAATTTGATTTCGCCAATGAGCTTTAGCTCAATATTGGCATTGAACAGGAAGTGGAGAATTTTGCTGAAGGTCATAGGTCCTAAGTTCGAATCTACAACTAGGTTTTATCGCATTAAGCCTTCAGACGGCGGAGTTTTCTCGGAATTGGTGATGGTGGGCTTGGGTTACCCACACTGTCTCCGATCATGGGCGTATGAGATTGTCTTTTCCATTAGTTTACCCCGGATAGCCGGGCTTTTATTCTTTTGCCGTTCAAAAGAAGAAAAAAAAAAGAATTTGATTGCATTCACTTAGAATTTGAATTCTTTAGTTTTGGGAATGCATTGTAATTGGCATCTTAATTCAAGTATCATGTTTGACTGGAAAATGAAAACAAGTGCAACTAAATCTACTCTTTCAAACTTCTTTATCGAACGGGTCAACATTCTTTCCAAAGAGCACAAGAAAATAAATTAATTTTATTGGTTTTTTTAAAAAGTCAATAAATCATTTTAAAAAGCTTGGATTTATGGCTTTTCCAGATGCGTTATTAGCTGCTAATAAGTTAATAAGTCGTTTCCAACTCAATCCCAAACACCATTTCAATTTTCTTTTATCTTTTCAAATTTCAGTATCATTTCCATTTGATATTTATATATATATATATATATATATATATATATATATATATATAAACTACTAGTTTTTATCCTGGGAGCGTCCCGTGGTTGAAAAATATAACAATTCTAATAATACTAATACTAATAATAATAATGATAATTACTCTTGTAATTAAATAAAAAAAAATAATCTTGCTATAAGGTGACACCATGTGTTGCAGTGTTGCGCGATTCTTTCTCCTAGCTTCTCTTGATGAAGTATACTTATGCATCTTTAAAAGAGTAAAATTCCAATGAAAGCATGGCGATTGGGCTGAATTTCAACATCGTAGATAAGAACCTGATTTAAAAGAAAAAACATTATTAATGAATAAACTGAACACTTTGTGTTTTTTTTCCTGTATGAACGAAACCCCACAAAAATTAGTCGTTTTTTTCTCCGTTTTGTATATAGCACTATGGTACTTGTTGGAAAGATAATAAAACGCTCGTTAATTTGGTGTAATTTTTTTCTTTAAGAAATCTCGTATATAAAAGATATTAACGTTTAAAAATTATGGGAGGAAACATAAGAGGGAAAAATTTAAATTTGTTTTTAATTTTTTTTTCCTAAAATAACTCAATTTAAATTTAGTAAATTAAGTTTTATATTATTATTTATTTATTTTTATTTGCCACATGACATGACACATGGCACACTTAAGAAGAAGAATTTCTTAGGCCTTCATTGAATGACAACTAATCAATCTTCAATTCTTTTATTATAAGTTATAGATACGCCCACTTTGTTACAATCAATAAGTTAAGGACGATTTCTTAAATCTAATTCCTGCCAGAAATTATTTTTCATTGTCACATATTGAACTTACAAGCCAAATGTCACCTTCAACATAGTACCTTGTGGCAGGAGTTTATAAATTAATTAAAGAAGAAAAGTTGAAAATTAATTTGTTAATTTGGACAAAAATAATGAGAGGAGTCCAGCTCTGAGAAGGTGATATATGGGAGACATCGAAACAGTGGCATGCTGGTGAATCCGCGTGACGGGTCGGATGTCCTTATCCGTCTATGACCCATATATGTTAAACATCCTGGGCTTTAGTTATTAATGTCTTGTTTCATATTTAGTTCTGCTGTTCCTAAATGATTTATTGAAGCATATAGATAAAAAATATCAAAAAAGAAACACAAATTTTAGTGTTAGCTTCTAATGTTACAGCTGGTTTGCACTAAATTGTGATTTGATTTTAGGGTTGACTACAAAGGTGCTCCTTTGATTTATATATATATATATATATATATATATATATATATATATATATATACTAGTTTTTATCCCGGGAGCGTCCCGAGGTTAAAAAAATATAACAATTCTAATAATACTAATACTAATAGTAATAATTATTACCCTTGTAATTAAATTAATAAAAAAATAACCTTGCTATAAGGTGACACCATGTGTTGTAGTGTTACGCGATTCTTTCTCTTAGCTTCTCTTGATGAAGTATACCTATGCATCTTTAAAAGAGTAAAATTCCAATGAAAGCATGGCGATTGCGCTGAATTTTAACATCGTAGATAAGAACCTGGTTTAAAAGAAAAAACATTATTAATGAATAGCCTGAACACTTTGTGTTTTTTTTCCTGTATGAACGAAACCCCACAAAAAATAGTTGTTTTTTTCTCCGTTTTTTATATAGAACTATGGTACTCGTTGGAAGATAATAAAACGCTCGTTAATTTGGTGTAACTTTTTTCTTTAAAAAATATCGTATATAAAAGATATTAACGTTTAAAAATTATGGGAGGAAAATAAGAGAGAAAAATTTAAATTTGTTTTTAAATTCTTTTTTCTTAAAATAACTCAATTTAAATTTAGTAGATTAGGTTTTATATTATTATTTATTTATTTTTAATTTGCCACATGGCACACTCAAGGAGGAGAATGTCTCCTTGAATGCCATATCATTAAAATGACTTTCTTAGGCCCCCATTGAATGACACCTCATCAACATTCAATTCTTTTATTATAAATTATAGATTATTGATTATAGATAGGTTTAGGTACGTGTATAAAGGTTATATTTCGTAAGAAGTATGATAAGTATGAGAAGTACCAAATACAACAATTTAAAATACAATGAAATGTATTATAGCAATGGAATTTAAAACACAACTAAAACACAATGTTTAATTTTCTTGGCATGGTATTTTAAGTTTTAAGCCTAGAATACGTTGTTTTGGATTTTGAATTGTTATGTTTGGTGTTTTTCTAGGCAAAACACAATTCAAAACATCATGACTATCTCCAAAAAATGATGTGTGCATATCAATTCTTAATCATTTTCACACTTATCAAGAAATATGCGCTTTGTACATGAACCTCACCCTCAGTGTGTGTATATATATATATATACATATATGTTAGAACATCAAAATAGCAATTGGAGAACCAATGAAGTCTCTGAAGATTTAGGTGTTTTGTTCGATCCATTAAAAATATGTCTCTTGGACCTTCACTTTTGAGTTTAAAATGGGTACTGAGCTTATAAATGGGCTAATAAGTTTTTTAGTTTTAAATAAGTTTTAATCTTGGTTTACAATTAAAAAAAATACGCACGTGCGCACACACAGACATACACACACATGCAACATACAAACGGAGTTATTACTCAGTTAGTCAGGGTCCGTTGGTGGGAACTATGTTAAAAGGTGGGACCGCCAACACATATTTCAATAGTTGAGACCGGCAGCGACCAATAGATGATAGTTGTGATTATTTAATCCATTACTCCCCTGATATATATATTATTTAATCCATTACTCCCCTCTATTACCCTTTTTATTTAATTAGATACCTGCCACGTGTCATTCTCAGATGGCTTCTTACCCTTCTCACAAAAATAGGTTTTTGTATCCGAACCTCTACCTATATATATATGAGTGCGCCGAACTTATTGATTTAATGATTTCGGTTTGGGTTAGGAATTGATGGTGAAGGTTTGGAGAACCATTTTAGAGCTTTAGTAATCTTATTCATGCGACGACAGATTCACGTTTAAGTACGTGATTGCGGAACTACAATTTGTGGAAGGAAAGCTTCGGAACCAGTGAGTTTAACCCACCCATTTTCATGTTTTGGGGTTAGCATGTATGCTTTTTTATTTATGTTTATGTGTTCTATCAAATAACAAGTTTTGTGATTGAAATGTTTATTAAACATTTCCCGACGCGCCGGTGCGTTTAAAAGCTGTGTATGTTAAAGGGATTTTGTGCTAGCCTTGAGTGGGCATGCGTCGGTCAGGATGATCAATTTGTACATGAGATTAACGAGGTGATTGAGTAGCATAGGTCACTGTATGAGTTGAAGTTTGTTGCATGACTTGAGTTATGTATAGTCGTATTGTGCGAGCCAAGTACTTGTTTCAGGCCTAGACCACGAAAGGTTATAAAAATAAACGTGTCTAGTTCTCATTATAGAGTAATTAAAGACAAAGTGAGTAATTGAGATTGATACGATAATGAGAATGTATATTTGAGCGCTAATGTGTCCTTAGATGAGACGCGTGGTTAAATCCATGGTGATGTGTAGCCGGTGAGTTTGTAGACCTTTTGAGTGCGTCTATGTGATTGTGCATAAGATGTAGCATACTTTTGACGTTTAAAAGATAAAGCCCTTCAGGGTAAAGAGTATTGAGATTGAGATGGGCCGTCAGCGGACATGTCTTAAAGAGGGTTGCTTTATGGTAGCGAAAGAGGGGTCATTTCTAGGTGCTTTGATTAATTGTGTGTTAGGTTCTCACCTTATGTGACTTAATTGCATGTATACAGACGAATCGGTAGGTGTGTTGTGGATTTGCTAAAAGTGTTAATTTAGAGTTGCTAGTGTTGAAATGTACTTAGGAGTGCCATATACAATAGATTAACGAGCATAGATGAACTAGTTGTGCAATGGCATTGAGTTGAAGATAAAATAGTAGGTTGCATGTAAGATATTATAGAGTCATAGTTGTGTGACAAGTTTTGAGTATGTGATTTCAGACGGGTTGTGACGTGTTTAAAAGATGGTTTTGGGATGCTTATAAAACAGAGTTCTTAAGTCGAAAGTAAAGAGTTTTGTTGTCATTTTCGTTGCTTGAACTTAACAGTTGTTAGCTAGAACTCACTCAACATAGTTGACTTTTGCATGTATGTTAGATTGCTTGTAAGTAGACAATTTTGTTGTAGAAGCTCTTGGCTAGCGAATGAAGTTACTCGTGCAGATGGTTGAATGCCTTAATTTGATTTTCAATTAAATATTAGATTGAGTTTTTAAATAATCATGTACTATTTTTTTTTAATTTATATTCCGCTGTGTGTTTTCAAAAAATAATACTTATTTTTATATAGTACACTGTTATATGACCCGGTTGTAGAAAGCCCGATTTTGAGGTCTTACACGTCTTTTTTTTTTATTGATTAGTTTTGGGTATATATGTCTTTAAAATGCTACAATAAATGTCTATTTTCTTAATTTTTGGGATTAACATGTGTTTCTTAATGATTTTCCCTTATCTATTATTTCCTTGCTCTACGTTTAACATTATGATGTTGGGTACTTTCGTAAGGCTAACATTTTCACAAGAAAAAGAGAAAAACTACATGTCATGCCATGTCACAGATAAAAGTTGTATCACTAGCTACATTCACTAAGTGTAATAGTTTCACCAACCCCATTCGTTAAGGGGTCATATTATCTAGACATTCTCTTTAAAACCCTACACCCCCTCCTGGGCCGTGGAGGCCACAATGGGCTATGGAAAGCAAAAAACAAAAAACCACGGGCCGTGGAGACCCCTACGAGACGTGGTGATACGAGGTACTAGGTCAATCTGAACTCCCTGCAAAAGCAGGGAGTTCAGATTAAAAAATGTACTTCCACGGCCCAGGAGGGCCTCCACGGGACGTGGAAATGTGGCAGATGTGCTCATTTAATCCCTCCACGGCCCATTGTGGCATCCACCGCCCGTGTTTTTTTTCCAATTAAACACAAACGGGAGCAACTTCATTCTCATTTCAAACAAACATTCAAACATCACCACCACTTCTCTCTCGACTGCCCGCGACTTCCCGGTCTTTCGATGTCATAATTCTATAGCTATTCCCTCGGTGACCTGTCTCCGAATGAGTCTTACGTCTCTGAAAGCGTTTTCAGACCCGGGGTTCAAGTTGGTGAGGAGGAGGTTAAATCCAAGGTTCGTTGTAATGACGGGAAGAGACTGATCTGAACCAGGAATATGTAGAGGAAAATGAGTCATTTTTCGTGCCACCAAGCTATCCGCAGTACACATGCGGGCTGATATTCGGTGGTTGGTAGAGAGCGAGCCCGAGAGGTGAGTTGCAGTGGGTTTAGGGCCGAGGCCACCGCGAATTCCACCACGTACCGATCAAGATGGGCCACCGCGTACCGATCAGGGTGGGTCGTTCAGCAGTCAGGCCGGTGCATCTCAGGGGTAGGATGATTAGTTGTTTATCTGGATATTATTATTGTATGAACATTTTTAATTATGTAAACGTTTGAATATTATGGTTTATTTTGTTTTATTATTCGTATCTTGTGTTTTGTTTAGTTCGGCAACATAAACGTTAATGTTTACGTAACGATTATTATATCATTTTATAAGGATAATTCTTGTTATTTTTAAAAATAACATCCATATAAAAAATCATTTTATATAAATAACAAAAAAACATTTACAAAAAATCAAACATTTTGTTTAAAATATAAATATATATAAAAATTAAACATTTTGTTTAGAATTATATCCTCCAACCCTTCCCAAACACCCATATACATTCATTTTCACCACTCTAACTCATCTTAAACACCCACATTTTTTTTCACAACTCCAACTCACTACCAATCATTGCCAATGATTGTTAATCATTGGAATTTGAGAAGCCTTACCACGGCCTGTGAAGACCCCCACAAGATGTGGTCTTCTGATTTTGCCTCTTCATGATCTGTGGAGGCCTCCATGGAACGTGAGAGGGATATCCAAATAAAAACCCTTGATGTCTGAATAATCAGAGCCTAGTTAAAATAAAGTGTGATTTTAACTTGCTCAAACGATTGGTGAGTGTGATGTTGGTAGGCAATGCCCCGAAAGAAACCACAGGACAAGGGGCAATGACACAATAAATAACAAAAGGCGGGAGGGTTGTGACGGGCGTGAAAACATGTGACGTGGCATACACATATTAAATTATTCTATACTTACATTTAGAACCAGTGTCAAGTGTCTAACGTGCGCCATTATATACAAATACAATTAATAAGATTTGTATAGAAAAATTCGGAAATATAGGGTTTCGACCCCCCGAAACTGGTTTTCGACCCCCCGAAACTAGTAACTTCCGACCCCCGGTGACTTCCGACCCCCCGAACCTTTGGGTCAAGCTTCGCCAAGTATTCTGTTAATAGTGATGTAATTAAAAGGTTGACATAACTTTTTTTTTTAAAAGAAAAAAAAAACGTTTGCACAAAAAATGTTGTGACAAATATGTCAAAGTTACTACGCCATAAGTCTAATTATTTCCGATATCATAGTTTTGTTAATATTAAATATAAATTAACGTATCGAGAAAGTCTTGAGAAAATTGCGGATTTCCCGCCATAAATAAATAATTGCTCATTCCTCGGCATTTTTTCTCCTAACATTCTTTTTGGTAGAAAAAAGGGCCTTTGGTCTAGTGGTATCAAGGTGATGGATAAGGCTTTGCCTTTCCAAGTAGTGTGGGGTTCAAATCTCATGGGTGACAAGAAATTAGCCGTTCAAAAAAAAAAAAAAAAAACATTCTTTTTGGTAGTCAAATTCTATCAGACAACTTGCGGCACCTGCCTGGCTGCCTACATTTTTTGTTTGTCAACTCTAATAAATAAACTATATATTATGTTGTAAACGAATCAAACGAACACAAACAAGACATTATTCAACATGTTTTATGAACGGTTCATGAACACTTACTTTTTTTTGAACGGCAAATTTCTTCTCTTAGTGGGACTTGAACCCATGACCTCCCCCTTAGGTGTTCCTAGAAGCATTGCTTCTACCATTGGGCCACCAACCCCAATGGCTCATGAACACTTACGGAACGAGATTTCTTGTTCGTGTTCATTCATTAAGTAAATAAGCTTGTTCATGAACTCTTCATTAACACTTAAGGAACCTAAACAAACACAAACAAATGTTCATGAACATAAATGAACCCAAACGAACGATATCATATATTCATTTTAAAATAAAACATGTATTTTTCATCAGAAAGATTATGAAAAATCCACAAAAAATATATGAGTACTTAACATAACTATCCGAACATAGTTGGCGCCATTATCATAAACATAATTAACACAAAAATTATGAAGTCTATCAAGCTTTAACATAAACTGAAATTGAAATTGAAATGGTCAAATGAGAGACGTTGGCGAAAACATATAGTATAACCATGGTTCCAATTTTTAAAAACTAAAACCCAAAAAATATATATATAACATAAAAAAAACCTTTATATTAACGAGCACAAAGAAATATAAAAGAATGAACATAATTGAACACATTACCGAACGCACACGAACATGAACGAATGCAACATTTGTTCATGTTTGTTGGTCAAACCTTTGATGATTACATCATCGATGATTGAGTTGCGAAAAAAAAATGTTTGTTCATTTACTAAACGAGCGAACATAAACGGACTTCTCGTCAAACGAATCATATTTCGATGAATGTTCAGTTCGTTTACAACCCTAGTCAAAAGTAATAACTAATTAAATGCTAACATTTAATTACAACTCGTTAGTGCGAACCAGTCCTTGTTCGACCCAACTGCTGCAAAACTCCCAAAACGCATCTAAACAGTCCGAAAACATCACGAAACATCATAATTCACAGCAGTTGATTACTTCTAATCTATCCCCATAAAACCCTACCAATTATGTCCCAAAATCTGTCCGTTTTATGAAGAAATCACAACTTACCCAAAATGGCAAATTATGGAAATGTCACATCAATGCATGTAATCTTTATCCAAAATGGAAACTTATCAAAATCAACTCATAAACAGATTATTATGCACATATTATCATGTATATGAAAACCCTAATCATATCATCAACAATACTAACAAGAACAATCCCTAGATCTAACACCAAACCCCCAAAATGGGTAAAACATCATCAATCATCAATTACACCCTATAATAATCATGAATCATCATCTAAAACAGTCCTAGATTATTAATATATCATCTATTAATCATTCACACACCATATAGCACATAACATCTCATTTAACATCATTAACACATGGATTTTTGTATGAAAACTCATTATTAATAAAAAGGTTTTGTTTAGAAAGGTGTTAGAAAGGTTTTTATCCATAAAAACTTCCTTGAATCAGATTTGGACACTTAGGGTTTGATAAAAACGAATGAAAACGATTAAATTAAGTGACAAACATGAATTCTCTACGGTTTTGTCGTTTTAACCAATTTTAACACATGTTAACACATTCTAACACATGCACATGCAATTCTAACATATCTTAAGTATATCTAATCATATAAACACCATATATGTGACAGCCGGCATATTCAGGTTAATACTTTTACAAACATATAAGTCTACCTTAGCGAAAAACATTTATCAAACATACCTAGCAGGGTCAGTTGAGTTGGTTTACATTACGTATCGTCCGGGGTTCAATGATTCAGAGGATCATTGGGGTTATCATATGCACACACGAGTCTTGAGTCCCGTTGTTGGTGAATTACATGAATTGAATTAAGTGACAAACATAAATTGTTCCATATATGATGTGTATTGTGTAAATACGTGTTGATATGATATTTATATGATTAGACATACTTAACATATGTTAGGATTGCATGTTCATGTGTTAGAATGTGTTAACATGTGTTAAAACGCGTTTAAACGACAAAACCATAGAAAGCTAAGAACCAGGAAGTTGGTTCGACCTTAAGGGGGTGCGAACCAACAACCATGATCTTCATTCTACCCCCATAACTTCTCATTCGACCCCAAGAGGGTGCGAACCAACTAACACTATAAATACCATACTTTGCAACTTTTTCATCATTTCACAAACCCTAACCGCCCCAAAGTGCTCTCTCTCAACCTCAAACTTGTAGGGAGGAGTTTTTGACCTTGTTTTTCAGATCCTAACATAAAAATACTTTCTACATCATATACAGGAGAAGATTCAAGGTGTGTTCTTGATCTAAAACCATTTTAATCATTTTCATTCGTTTTTCTCAAACCCTAAAGGTCCAGATCTGATTTAAGGAAGTTTTCATGGATAAAAACCTTTCTAACATCTTTCTAAACAAAACCTTTTCACTAATAATGAGTTTTCATGAAAAAAATACATTTGTTAATGATGTTAAATGATGAGTTATGTAATAATTGTTGTTTGAATGATGTGTAGATGATATATTAGCGATCTATAACTGTTTTAGATGATGATTTAGGATTATTATACGGTGTAATTGATGATTGATGATGTTTTACCCATTTTGGGGGTTTATGTGTTAGATCTAGGGTTTGTTCTTGATGGTATTATTGATGACATGATTAGGGGTTTTCATATACATGATAATATGAGCATAAATAATCTGATTATAAGGTGATTTTGACAAGTTTCCATTTTGGGTAAAGATTACATGCATTGATGTGACATTTCCATAATTTGTCATTTTGGGTAAGTTGTGAAATGAACTGATTTCGAGATATAATTGGTAGGGTTTATGGGGATAGGTTAGAATTAATCAACTGCTATGATTTGTGGTGTTTCGTGATGTTTCCGGACTGTTTTGATGCGATTTGGTGCGTTTTATGAGTTTTTGCAGCAGTTGACTCGAACGAGAAACTGGTTCGCACCTTCGGGAGGTCGAATAGACAACTTCCTGACCGATTCAACCACTCAGCAACTCATTCAACCTACCAGGAGGTCGAACCAACCTGATTTTTGATTGATTCGACCCTACGACTTCTTAAATGCAATTTTTGATGCAAATTAAGTGTTTTATGCTTGGACCTTGTGTGTAAACTATATATACTTGATTAATTTGTGTAATGGGTCACCAACGGGATGTCGAGTCTGTCTTGTGTGTGGGGTCAACGTTCAAACACATTTTCAAACATACTTAGTCATGATCTGGACAATCAGGGACTAGTTAACCTAAGGGTTATTAGTCAAAACACTTATACAATCTTTTATGATAGATCGCCGGTATTTGGGACTATCGGACTATGTCGGTAATTCTTTTATTGAAGAACGCAAACTAAGGTGAGTGTCATAGCCCCATTCTTTACTGTATTCATATCGGGGGGAGAAACATGCGGTACAAACTTACGAACTTTTAGACCAACATATTACATTATATCACATGGATACTTAGTGACATTCTTATCATTAAAGCCCTCTCAAACATTTAGTGAACCATTAATATGTGGATACATAACCGGGAAAGTGTGAATAGATCTATTGGTCCCGGCAAGCCCCACTCGGGCCGACTGGAGGTCGGTGGCGGGTGCATATTTGTCCTACCAAACATTACGACACCGGGTGATGACCGGTGACGGGTATTGAGGCATTCCAACGTTCAACAGTGGTTCACGACACTATAGTATCATGTAACGATGTCTAGCTAGCATCAGGTATAGATGTAAGGATTGTTGGGCCTGGTTTACAAACGTTACAAACTTTTGGCAAACTTTATCTCTGTGAATCACCGGCACTGTATGTGTTGACTAACATTGCATGTTTTCTCAGGTCGCTAAGGTAGCAGGGAAGTCTTGGCGCTCTTGGGTCTCACTGCGTCTCATCTTATCGTGCATGTTTTGAAACTTGATTGGTTTAAACTATTTACTTTTAGTTCATGGTCTGTAAACTTTATATTGCTTCCGCTGTGGTCTTGGTTTATGCAAACTTTTAAACTGCATGGTTGGTTTTACTACGTTATTTTCCTATCATATAGTTGTCATTTATTTTGACCGTTTACTTGGATCCTGTTATGTCACGTGCCTCGCGATAAAACCCTGCAAGTGGAATTTGAGGGTGTGACAATATAAACACATATTTATACATTGCACATCATACATGGAACATTTCATGTTTATTACTTAATCCAATTCATGTAATTTCACCAACAACGAGACTCAAGACTCGTGTGTGCGTATGATACCCCTAATGATCCTCAGAATCATTGAACCCTGAACAATACGTAAATGTAAACCGACTCAACTGACCTAGTCAAGTACGTTAGATAAATGTTTTCGCTAAGGTAGGCTTATATGTTTGTAAAAGTATTAACCTAAATATGCCGAGTGTCACAAGTTTCGTTTGAGCCATTTAACGATAGAGCTTGTTTCAAAAAGGGACAAAATAACCATTATCTAGTATGCTTTCACTTGATCTAAGATCTCTATCATCTGATTCTGTCCATCTTCGGTCTTCAATCTCTTGTCTTGATATTTTACAATTTTACAATAAACACATTACATAAAAATAAATAAACCAGTCTATTACTTGGGGTTTCAAATAACCCAAATAAATACAAATTTGAAACAAAACCAAAAATGTCGAAACACAAAACAAACCACACGATCTAGGGCTCGATTTACACTAAATTACAATCATATCCAAAATGATAAAGGTATGATATTTTGTCAAACAAACTTTTGAAAAGTAAAACATAGATCGCTTAAAGAAATAATATTTAAACGAGTGCAAAAGCGGGTCTAATACCACCTTTGGGATTCTTGTCACCGATTTTTATTTTAATATAAAATCCATACACACACACATATATCTTATATTAGTTATCGAAACTGAATCGTGAAATTAATAAAACTGATTAAATCTCACCATTGATCCATTTGCAATTCGAATAAATAATTATAAACAACCATAATGGGATCGGAATTATACCTCAATGAAAACCAAAAATTTGCACTAAGGATCGACAAACGACTCCGCTAGTATATCATTTCATGAGATCACCTGAATCTGAATTGACTCCTCGACATGGAAAGAACCATGGTGGCCCTTGGTGGTGGTCGTGGATGGCTAGCGGCGTTGGTGGCTTAGTGGTCAGCATCGCACGGGAAAGAGGAGAAGGAGGGTGGCGACGACAATGGTTATGGTTGTGGGGTAGGTTTTGCAATTAAAATAGAATATATAATCCATATAATTATATCTTAATCCCTTAAAGTTTAATCTTATCCCTCAAGATCTTACCCTCAATTAACAATTAGTTACTCACCAAAACCTCCATCATATTTTATTATCTAATGATAAATTTTACCGTTGTTTAACTCTTTAAACAATACCCCATTTATTTAATAATAATTATTGCTGAAATAATTATTCCCGCATTTCATGAAATTATATTTGACTATTAAATATAAAACTTGTTAGGGGGTTCAAGTCCCATAAGGAGTAAAATTTACCGTTCAAAAAAAAATGTGTAGTGGTTCAAGTCCTTTAGGGGCGTTTTCTACCATGTGGAATCCACATCAGCATGGGCATTATTAACAAAAAAAAGTGTGTAGTGGTTCAAGCTCCTTCATTTATTACCCGATGATTTAATAAGAGATAACTACATAGATAGTCCTTATGGTTTACATAAAGTAACATCTTACGGTACTAACTTTATATTTTAACATGTTATGGATTTATGGTTTCAGTTTTGTAACATGTTTGAGTACTAAGGCCAACTCCATTAGTTTTTCTAGTTAACTTTTGATAAAATCACTTAAATGCCCAAGAATAACTAGATGAGCTATTCTTGTAATTAATTCTATTTATTTACAAGAATAATTTTTGCAAGTTATTGAAACTAGAATTATCTATTAATATTATTAAATTTAAAATTTTTTAATTTTATAAATACACTAAATTAAATAGTTATACTCTATACGTTTTAATATATACTTTTTATAAAACAATACTTTTATCCATATAAACCACCGCGATAAGGCTTATTCGTATCTGCCATCAAGAACCACGTTAACTCTCATCTCCACCGGTGTTGCTATCATTCGTTATCTATATTTGACAAGATCGTCTATATTTTTAATATATAGAATTATTTATTAATATAATTAAAATTTAAAGATTTTAAATTATAAAAGTATACTAAATTAAATTAATATACTCAATACATTTTAATATATAATTTTTATAAAACTATACTTTTATCCATATAAACCACCGCCGATAAGCCTAATTCGTATATGCCATTAAGCACCACATACACTCTCATATTCACCGCCATTGCTGTCGTATGTTATCTATTTTTGACAAGGTAGTTTATATTTTTAATACATAGAATTATCTATTAATATTATTTAAAAATTTTAAATTATATAAATATACTAAATTAAATAATTATACTCTATGTGTTTTAATAATATATCGATAATTCTACATCAACCAACACAACAACTCTATGCGTTTAGAATATAGATAACGCTTGGCAACAATAGCGGTGAAGATGAGAGTTGACAGGGTGCTTGATGGCAAATACAAATTAGGCTTGTCGACGGTGGTTTACTTGGACAAAAGTATTGTTTTATAAATAAAATATGTGTTAAAAAGTATAAAGTATAATTATTTAATTTAGTATATTTTAAAATTTAAAATAATATTAATATATATTTCTAATTTCAATAATTGCAAAAGGTATCCTTGAAATCAAATATAGTTAATTAAAAGAATTGCCCATCTAGTTATTTTTGGGCATTTTAGTCATTTTATCAAAACTTAACTGTAAAAACTAACGAAGTTGGCCTTAGTACCCAAACATGTTACAAAACGGAAACCATAAACCCTTAACATGTTAAAAAATAAAGTTAGTACTCTATAATGTTACTTTCTATAAACTATTAGGTTAAACAATGATAATTGTTATTGATTGTGATAATTATGATTACAATGATAGGCTCTATATATAGAGCAAGATATTACAATTCAGTACCTTCTAATATAACTAAGATAATATAATGAAACTAAACTAATATATCTAACATTCCCCCGCAAGTTGAGGGCGGGGAACGACCTGCAACTTGGACCGCAAAAACATAAAGCGTTCTGAAGCTAGAGGTTTAGTAAACACATCAGCGATTTGGTCACTAGTAGAGATAAACTTGACATTTAAATCACCCTTAGCTACTTGTTCACGAACAAAATGGTAGTCCACTTCAACATGTTTCGTACGAGCGTGAAAGACCGGGTTAGCTGAAAGATAAGTGGCCCCCAAGTTATCACACCAGAGAGTAGGCGTATAATTCTTGACAACACCAAGTTCACGAAGAAGAGCTTTTAACCAGATTAATTCTGCCACGGTATCGGCTAGGGCTTTGTACTCAGATTCCGTAGACGAGCGAGAGACTGTTCGTTGTTTACGTGCTATCCAAGAGACAAGATTCGATCCAAGATAGACAGCAAAACCCCCCGTGGATCGACGGTCAACCGGGCAGCCAGCCCAGTCAGAGTCCGAATATGCCTGGATAGTGTTGGCCCAATGAGCGTCCGTAAAGGCATGGAGAACTGAACCCGAGTTCTGTCGAATACGAAGGCCCAGATCAGTGGTACCTTTCAAGTACCGTAGTATGCGCTTAACTGCTGTCCAATGGTTTTCGGTGGGAGCATGCATGAATTGACAAACCTTGTTAACAGAAAAGGCAATATCCGGACGGGTCAACGTGGCATACTGTAGAGCGCCCACAACCTGACGATATTTAGTTGGATCAGGTAATAACGGGCTGTCATCAGGCAGGAGAACATGGGAGGTGCTCATTGGCGAAGTCACAGGCTTACAATCAGAGAGGCCAGACCGATGTAACGTGTCCCAGATGTATTTCTTTTGAGATAAAATCAGATCAAGCCCATTGCGCACGACTTCAATACCCAAGAAATAATGAAGGGAGCCAAGGTCCTTTATTGCAAAAGAAGAACTGAGACTTTTAATAATGTGATCGACTGCCTGATTGTTGTTCCCCGTAATGATAATATCATCCACATAGACCAAAACATAAACCATAGTACCTTGAGAGTTGAGAATAAACAATGATGGATCCGTTTTGGAACCACGAAAACCAAGTTGTTGAAGTGCCGTTGATAGCCGAGTAAACCAGGCTCGAGGAGCTTGCTTAAGCCCGTACAAAGACTTGTGTAGAAGGCAGACATGATGTGGTCGGGTTGGGTCGACAAAGCCCGGTGGTTGTTTCATGTAAACAGTTTCTTGAAGATCACCATGTAAAAAGGCATTTTGAACATCCAATTGCCGTAAGGGCCACTTATGCGTGACAGCCAGTGACAGAACAACACGAATAGTAGTAGCTTTCACGACGGGGCTAAAAGTCTCATGATAGTCAACCCCAGCCTGTTGGTGGAAACCCTTTGCTACAAGACGAGCTTTATATCGTGTAACATTTCCTTGCGCGTCCCGTTTTAACCTGTACACCCACTTGCAATCAACTAAATTAGAATTGTTAGCATAGGGAACCAATGACCAAGTGCCGTTTTTATGAAGTGCATCAAACTCTTCGTGCATGGCACGGCGCCAATCTAGTGACTTGTTTGCGACGGTAAAAGAGGTGGGTTCGGTGAGTTGATCAGGAGAAGTAGTGGTGTAAAAGGCAGATGGGTTATAGTGATTTGGACGTTTCGGGTTTTGACGTAAATGGGCTGGACGCTGTCGAGCCGGAGGCGCAACAGGAGTAGGATCGGGTGGTGGGGCTGGATTGGGCTGAGAGGCGGTATTGGGTTCAGAATGAGTGGTAGGATTTGGGCTGGTCATATTAGGTGGGCTGGAAGGGCCGGGTGGGTTGGTTGTGCCGGGTGGGTTGGTTGGGGTAGGCGGGGATGAATTGGGAGGTGAAGAAGGTTCAGATGAGAAACAATTAGGAGGTGGATCAGGAAAAATGGACACATAAGTGGGCGGAGATGGTGCGGTTGGTGGAGGGGTTCGAAAGGGAAGAACATGCTCATTGAAGCGAACATGACGTGCAATATAAACACGTTCGGTGACCGGGTCGAAGCACCGGTAACCGTGATGATCCGGACTGTAGCCGAGGAAGACACACGGAGTGGAGCGGAAGTCAATTTTGTGACGGTTATAGGGCCGAAGGTATGGGAAGCATTGGCAACCGAATACCCGAAGGAAGGTGTAGTCCGGTTTGCGGTTAAAAAGGTGTTGGTGGGGAGATTTGTTGGAAGATACCCGAGATGGGAGACGGTTAATAAGATAAGTGGCTGTGTCAAAAGCAAACCGCCAAAATCGTTGCGGAAGGTTGGAATGAGCAAGTAGGGTAAGCCCAGTTTCCACAACATGTCGATTACGGCGTTCAACGATGCCGTTTTGCTCACTGGTGTGAGGGCAAGATCGACGGTGAATAATGCCAAGCGAGGTAAAAAATTGGGATAGGTTGCGAAACTCCCCACCCCAATCTGTTTGAACGCGTTTTAATTTGGTTTTAAATTGGCGTTCAGCCATGGTAAGAAAGGTTTTAAAGGCATGGTAGGCATCAGATTTATGTGCTAGTGGATAAAACCACATGTAACGAGAATGATGATCAACACACAACATAAAAAAGCGGTAACCATCAAGAGATAAAGCGGGAGAAGGACCCCAAATATCACAATAAACCAAATCCAAAACATTATTACTATGAAAGTTAGAGTACTTTAAAGATAGTTTGGATGATTTGCCCATCTGACAAGAAACACATAAACAAGACGATAGTTTTGTGGAAATAGGTAAAGAACAACTAGAAACAATAGACTGAAAAACACGACTATGCGGGTGTCCAAGCCGATGATGCCATATGGTGGAGGATTCCTTGGTTGCTGTAAAGGCGACCTTAGGAATAGGCTTGAACTGAGGTAGACGGAGAGAGTAGAGACCATGTTCACTTGGACCCTGGAGCAGGATAGTGCGTGTAGACTCGTCCTTCACAACAAAAAAGGAAGAGTGAAATTCAAAGAAAACATCGTTATCAGAACAAAATTTTTGTACAGAAAGAAGGTTTTGTTTAAGGGCAGGAACATGTAAAATGTTAGAAAGATTGAGTGTTTTATGAGGTGTGTAAATTTTGGATGAACCGATATGAAAGATAGGAAGAGGTGTACCGTCGCCAACAAGTAAAGAGTCAGTACCTTGATATGCCTCAGAGTTGTCAAGACTAGATAAATCCGGACCAGCATGATCATTCGCCCCAGTGTCAGGTTTCCAAGTCATCTGATATTGTGAGCCAGAGTCCGAAAAAGCAGCAAAGTTGGCCTGAGGAGGCTGCCGAGAGGAACCAGACTGAGTGGGGCATTGGGATGGTAAATGACCAATGCCACACCTGTTACAATGACCGAAGACGGTGTTTTGAGTGGAGGCCCAAGAAAATTGCTGGCGATTGGGACCATTGGAATCATTGTTCCGATAATTATTGTGATTTCCACGTGAGGTACCACGAGTGCTGCCCCGGCGATTACCACGGTTGTTATTAGAAGACCTTGGGGAAAAATATGCTTGTGGTGGTTGGGTTGGCTGATTGTTGGGTGGTAGAGGGTTTAGTTGGAACCCAAGTTGAGAAGCTAAGAGTTGAAGAGTTTGAAGTTGGGATTGGATGTTTGTAAGGTTAGGAGACTGAGATGTAGAGGTAGTGTTATAAGCCTGTGGAACCGTGGGTGGGGATGGGTCAAGGGTTTTATGGATCATATAATCATGATCAGTCAAGAGGCCATGCAACTCGTGAAACTGAACCGGTGGAGAGCGAGCCAAAAGATTACCTTTCAAACCATTGTATTCCTCTCGTAGACCAGAGATTGCAAGCATAACCAGATCCTTATCCTTCATGGGTTCACCGATGTTTGCAAGAGCCGTTGCATATTCCTGAGCACGACTCAAATAATCAGCCGGCTTTTCATCGCCTTTCATGGTGAGTTTGAGTAGTTGAGTTTTAAGAGTATATTCATGAGATGCTGTTTGTGGGGCATACGCACGTTCCAGAGATAACCAGACATCTCTGGAGGTAGTGCCCTGAATATGCTGAAACGAGGCTTCCGAAACAGTAGAAATAATAAGCATGCGAACGTGGGCATCATTTGCAATCCAACGGGGATAGTTAGGGTTATCAGCAGTCGTAGCCTCTGCGGAAACTTTGGGTGAGGGGCAAGCTATGGTACCATCGACATAGCCAAAGAGAGAGTTGGAGACAAGGAACGGTTGAACCATTGCCTTCCAGTGGCCATAATTTTTGGGTGATAGGATGAAGGCAAATCGATGAGAATTGTGATTTGTCTTTTCTTGGGTAGTAAAGAGAGCAAGGGTGGCCATGATGAGGGATTAGAAGGGTAAAGAAGCAGGTCGGAGGTTGCTGTGGGCTGCAATAGGCCGGAGATATACTCGACGGCAGTAGGGTTTGCGAAAAAAAAATTTTGGACGGCAGGTTAGCCTAGCTGTGATACCATATTAGGTTAAACAATGATAATTGTTATTGATTGTGATAATTATGATTACAATGATAGGCTCTATATATAGAGCAAGATATTACAATTCAGTACCTTCTAATATAACTAAGATAATATAATGAAACTAAACTAATACATCTAACATAAACCATAAGGACTATCAGTGTAGTTATCTCATTTAAAAATTTTATATTTTTTGTTAGTTATTTTTTTATAAAATAAAAGTTATCAAGTTATATATACTTCAAATATAATAAAAAAAAATAACGTACGAAAGAGTTTACATATAGAGTAAAGTAATAAATAATACTTCAAATATAATAAAAAAAAATAACGTACGAATTGGTTTTGAGTCGTTTTGACACTAATCCAAAAATGTAAGGAATAAATATATGGCATAATATCATACAAAATTAGTTAATGAACTGCAATAAAAAAAAAAGTAAATAGATAGATGATGTAATTCTAAATGTTGAGAACACATAATAAACAATACATTGGTAACTATTACTCTAAATGTTCACATTTAATTTTCTCGCCTTAATTCCATTTCAAATCATTAGAAATTTACAGTAGAGTGGAAGGTAAACTGGTAACAAGCCACACCCTAATCCCATTTTGAATAGCAAAACTGATCCTACCAAAACAAAGCTATGGTTCTTTCTGAAATCTGAATGTGATATACAAGTTTTTATCTCTAGCAACCTTTCTAATTATCAGATAAACATTACATAAAAGTGCAATTATCCGATTATCACGACTTCCAACATATTATTTCTTATGTTATCCATCAAAATCAACTCCCAATATTTCAAATCTATAACTCAAATTAACCCAAAACTAGGGTCAAAACAGAACATAATAGCATCAATTAGAGCAAATTAACTAGCAACAAAACCAAAACAAATACACAAACATAAAATCAAAAGAAAAAAACAAAAGCGATGAAGAGTAGAGTTGAGAGATGAGTTTACAGTGGGGAAGGTGTTACTGGTGTAAGAAATAAGCATACATGTGTTCCCAACAGCATACACCCTATAGAAAAATCACATGTGTATAACAAAGATCTTGTTAATCAATAATACAGATGTAGTTAACCTGATTGAAAATTAGCATGGTTGTAGAAAACCTTAACCAACCTTGAGCCAACGATAGCAATAACCGGAAATGAAACAGGAAAGAAGAGGCGAAGCACCAACAACGCATCAGATCTGCAGTGGAAAAAATGTCGTTCAGCGATTGTAGTCGGGACGATGCGCAGTCGGTAGAGACGAGTGATCGGCCGTTGAGTCGGGTTAAGATGTGGGTTTGGATGATATCTTGATGAAGATTAGTTATATATTCCCATGGTAGAAAGAAGTAAAGAGTGTATGGGAGATGAATATGTGTTGCGGGTAGAGAAAGGATCGGGTAGAGAGAGAGAGATATGAGAGAGAGGAGGCTGCACAAATGCTTGAGGAAGAAGAGGAAGAAGGGTAAGAGAGCTTTAATGCCTAGGGTTTAATTGGGAGGGAAATTAAATTAGTGAAGTTATGACAATAACATATGACACACGCTTTTTTTATTTCGTCATGGTTTTCAATTCTTGACATTACATTCTTGACACGCCAAAAAATGTGTCATTATTTAACCAAATTTTTAAAACCGTGACAATTTTTTTATGAAACACGCTTTTGAGTGTGATTAATAAATAATTAAACTAATTAAAATATTACTTCCGGAATTAAAAGTTGTCAGTGAATAATGTACCACTTTACCCTATAACTTTAAATCATTTTTTAAAGCTTTCTTCCTCTTGAACTCAGTACATGGATATTACACATTTGGCCGCAAAAACTATTTTCACTATGTTCTTTCTTTACTTTACTTCTCAAATGGCCACAAATCTTGAAAGGAGTAAAATATGGAGCGTTTTATAATACACGCCCTAAGCAATATTTGCCTCGAAAACGCCCAGGGGAGTGGTGTTTCTGGCGTTTTCAGACGTTTTCACTCCCCACTACGGAGAGTCTAAGTGTAACTCTTAGAATCGTATCATGGTAGCAACATTAATTTAATTGAGTGTCGAACATCTCATATCCCAACAGTTATGAATTCTAGAAACTTTATGTTTCAAAGCCGTCGCAACGCGTGTTATCATTCTTTAACTTAAAAAACACTATTCTTCTTATGTGATTATTTTTAAGTATGTTTCGGTATAAATCCAAGATATTTTACGTTTCGATGTAAATTATACTCGGTAATAATTCAGGTCATATATAATGTGTTTCCATACCTATTTTTATATGCATTTTCAGTTAAATCTATGTTTTAACGCAATTTTTATTTGAAAATGAGCTAGGTCAAATATTTGATGGTATAAGCTGGAATTACTTGAAGCTCCGATGCAACCGCGACACGCGACGGATCAAAATACTAGCTATCAACTATTTTGATGTGGATATGCAATTTTACCTATGCTTTCACATAGACTCGTAACGTTAATAACATCTAAACACTTAGTAATATAATATATACCGAGAATGAACTGGTAAATGTACTCTCGTAATTGAGATTTTGAAGAGAGAAATAGATACAAAAAGGTCATCATCAAGGTTTGATAATTGTCTCTGTCTTTGTAACTAGTAACACTCATTGAACATGTGGGCAACCGTCAATTTAGTCGTTATCTTTAGAATAGAGATAAATATAGTAATGACAAAATCCTGAAAAATCTGTAAAACCGTGAAGTACCTCATATGTAGTTAATTTCGATACATAGAAACGCTAGTTCACATTAGGAACCATATAGTTATTAAGTTTATAACGTGGTAAAAAATTAAAAAATCAAACATCATGGATATTGGATATCGTCTCGTATTTAGTTATACAGGGGTTAATTAAGATTGTTTAGGGGTTCATCTTCTTGAGAAGTTAAACTTAATTTTTTGCATGGTTAGGGAAATGATTAAAGCTTCATCGTCTTGTATTATACAAGACATTATAACATTGCACTATAACAGAGGAGACCATTAGCAGCGACCTGACTTTTAGCGGCGACTGTCGTCGCTAATGGTCTCGTCGGCAAAAAAACGTGGCTAATACCCTAAGTCGCCGCTATGATAAACTTATTATATGTTGCTTCTAAAAAACATATGGATACAATTCAAACAACTAGATTGTTGTTAAGGTCCTAAGGAAATAATAGATATGTAAGTTGACAAAATGGGATAAGTAGAAAGGAAACATGGAATTATAGTGTACAGGTAAACCGTAAAACCATCATGAACACCACCCATATGTTAACCTATAAATTGTTCTCATGTTTTCTTATACTTCTGTATATATTGTAAAACATAAATTGTTATGACATGTTCTGGATATACTTCTGTTAAGTCTGGTATGAGCGGTGAACTGATGATACAATGACCAGTTCTATAAGTCTCACATTACATTGGTTGAGGGAAAGAACGAAGTCTTCCTTCCTTATATGAGGTGGATACCTTCTCTAACGTTGTGACTTTCGTCTGGTAAAATAAAGTTGTGACTTTCGGGATGTGCAACACCTATCATCCATCAGAATACAAAGGAGGCTGGGCCAATGTGAAGAATTGTGATGCGACGAATCATGTATTTTGTGTGGACGGTGAGACACTTTCTTGAAATTCATAAGATCAACAGTTGTATTCAATCGAACAAAATAACATGGCAACATTCAATTTAGAAGGGTCCATCGGGATACGTGGTTTATTCACCAACCAACATTTGAAACGTACATTATCACCAAATGGTTGCAATCGTTTTGTGTTTTTTTCTCATTTTTTTAAAAAAATATTTTTATAAGGTGTATTGAATAATCACAACTTTGACTTATTGGTCGGTAATTAGATGAGCATTTCGGTCGGTATCGGTATTGGTTCGAACTGGTATTTTACCTTAAATTACCGGTACCGTACCAAGTTTTAACGAAAATCAATATAGGTAAATTCAGTATCGAGATCGGTTTGGTACGGTATGGTATGGTACCGAGCTCATCTCTACCGACAATAGTCCTAACTAAGGAAATGTTTTGTACGCTACATATTTTTCCTGAGCAATCTCAAACAAATTAAAAGTTAACCCAGATAGTTTTTGCTGACATGAAGTGCTCACGTGTCAAAATATGTGTACCATAAAAGGAATAAATCGGTTTTTTATAAAAAGAAAATTATAAAGGATCAACACTTGATAACTCTTAAAATCTACTTCTAATTTTCCGTGTGCACATCTTGCTTGAGTGAAGTAGTTGTACAACTTTATCACTTCCTCAAGACGCTCTAAAGAGGCGATGTGAACCTAAAAAGAACCAAGTTGGTATCAAATGATATGTCATGATGATTATGATGATGATAATGATAGGCGATTTGGATGTGTAAAGTGAGCATGTGTGAAAGAATGACGTATTTCTTCAATCTTTATTATGGATATACAATCGATCACCTTAGGTGATACCGAATAAAATAATCAATAGGTAAGTAGTGAAGATCCAGTTTGAAATATATATATATATATATATATATATATATATATATATAAATGATCTAACTGCTATCGACTAAAAAGATTGTAGGATGATAATTTTTCATGTATCCCGACTATTTTCTCTACTCATACATGATTTAAGTATCTATTTCAATAACCACCACATGTCTATCTATTTCAAAATACATATATTAAAAAGGATCTAAGAGGCATGCAAAGTACATATATTAAAAAGGATCTAAGAGGCATGCATGGTGGGGTGATTAATTATTATTTATCAGCGAGAGATTTACCTGGTGTCTAAGAATCATAGTCTACATCTAACTGGCTTAGCAACCTTTGTAATCAATGTTTCCTAGCAACACCAATCAAAATACAAAAAAATATATTTTCATCAAACTGACTACATCTGTGAATATATATGTAGTTAGATGGTTCTTATATATAACAGTAGGTTAAAAAAAAATATATATATATATATATATTATCTTAACATGATTAGTGACTTGCCTAGACATGATTAATGAATTACCTGAACACAAACATAATGAATACATTTACAAAGCTATCTATCATGGCCACAACCTCAACTTTAAATAAAAAGAAAACATTGGCCAAAGTATAGTTGTATGACAAAATGAGAATAGTGGAAATAATCATCCAAACCAACTTAAGATCTGAATTTCAATAAATTAAGTCAAAACATAATATTAGTGTATAAAAAGAAGCCACACTTTGGTATTTTGTTAATTCTCTAAATATAATATAAAACATATGAGCAACTGAAACTACATTGACTATTGAGTCCAAAATATGACTTCAACATAAACACACACAAAATGGTAGCTCAGAAAAACACAATGGAAAAGAAAACACAATACAATACAATACAAAATACACCATATTCAGAGAAAAACACAATCTGCAGCAAAAAAAAAAAAAAAAAAAAAAAACAATAATCAGAACTAAAAAACACAATGAGCGGGACAAAAAACACAATGAACAAACAAAAATAACATAATGGACAGACAAAATAACATATTGTGTTTTTTTCTGCTACATATTTGTGTTTTTTATTGTACCGTGCATTTTGTTTTTTTTTCTGCATATACAAAAACCCACAAAAAAAAAAAGTCATTTTTTTTCATTTTTTTTTGTATAGCACTATTGTACTCATTGGAAAAATAATAAAACGTTCGTTAATTTGGCGTAATTGTTTTTAGAAAAAAAAATATCGTATAAAAAGTTATCAGCGTTTAAAAACTGTGAGAGAAAATGCATGTGCCATGCACATAAAAGAGAAAAAGACAATTTAATAGTTTTACAGGGAATTGAAATGTAACATCTCGCATTGAATTCTTTGTACGTTACGATGATTATTAATAAAACGTCGAATTTTATCATTTATCGTTCCTTTAAAAATATTTGGTGACGCATTTGGACCCTTAGTACCATACTATATACATATAATATCATTATATTAGTGATAAAATTGTCAAAAAAATTATTGCATGGGCCGGGGTTCGAACCCGAGCCCATGGGCGGTTCAACCGTACACACACAACATTAAACAAGCTGGTCTACCACATGTCTTGGTATTTAACCCGGATGTAATTATATATATATAACAAGTTTGGAGGTGCAGTTGACTTATGAAAAGTCAACTGCGACAAACCCCCTTCAAGAATTCAAATCAATACCGCGTTTCTGAAGCTCTATATGGTAAACTATGAATTTGTTAACTAAAACGCGTCTTATGCACGACCAATTAACATTAAAACATTCCAAGATTGAGTCCAATTACGCGTCATAGTCTTTATTAGGGTCAACCATTACCATTTTCGAACACCCGAACCCCATACTATAAATTGAGACCTTCACATCGTTCTACACTCGCCAATTACTCTCTCCTTACCCTCAATTTTCTCTGATAAACTCGTTTTAATCATCTTTTGCTCGCGTGTTGACTTTTTGCTTGACCGCTCAAAAATCACGAAAACGAATTGTAAGTTTTAATGTTTTTGTATGGTTTTGATCATCGGCCCTCCTACAACAATAACCCTATGTTTAATTGGGTTATTGTTCGTTAAATTTGTTGATTGATAAACCTAGGGTTCGATGAACACGAATTGGGGGAAAACGATTCTGCAGACATGTGTATTTATTTATTTCTGAACCTTAATCATCACCAACTGATCAACAGATCAGTTGGTGTGACCCTTACACTTAAAACACAAACCGGCCTGATGGCCAGGGTTTGAGTCCCTTATCCCACAACTTTTCTTTTCTTTTAAAATAGGATTATAAATCAGTTCCTAATATAGTTATATAATTAATTTCGAGACAAGAATATTCATTCTCAGGATCCAGCCCAGTTGGTGGCTGAGCTTGTGATAAGACTCCACCCGGTCTCAGACCCGGGTTCGAGCCATAGCATACACAAATCTTTTTTGTTTAAAACCCTTATTATCTATATATTCTCTATTATTTTTAAAAATGGTTTTAAAAATACTAAAACTTCTTTATAAATTCTACAAAAATTATTTTAAGTTATTCTAATAGAAAAGTTTAACATACAATTTTTAGTTTTCCAAAAATTATTTATTTATTATATATAATAAATATTTCAAGTTTATTCCATTATAATTATAAAATTCTATAAAAATATCAAAACGATTATATAAATTTCCACAAAAATTATTCCGAGTTTATAAAACATTAAACATTTCTGAAATGATTTTTATTTCTGAAAAATAATTTATTTAATATTTTTAATCGATTTTTGTTATTTTAATCATAAATAAATCATAATAAATTCATTTTTCAATATTTTTACACCAAAATTTTATATAAATTATTTCTATCCATTTAGAACAGAAATACAAATTTTAATTTAAAAATTCTTTAATTTTAATATTTTTAGAGCTACCAGGAAGAGATAATTGAAGTTTATGCTTTGTTTGGCTATTTGATTTATTAGAATTTCATTCAAGACTTGTTATGTATTTTCAAATTTTGGATATTTTGCTTTAAATAAATTTCAATTAAAACTTGAATACCATGTGCTACTGTATACTCATTCTTACGTGACACCTCGATGTTTCCGCCATCAGTTGGGGTGTTACAGATTGGTATCAGAGCCTTGGTTATAGGGAATTAGGTTATTAGAAAATAATCTAGATTATAACCTTAGGGATTTAAACAGTACTTGTTTCTCTTACTTGTAACCCTAATTGCTTCCTTAATCCTATCCCTATCCTACACCTTATACAACCCTAAGCCTTTACAAGTTGACTGCTCTTATTCGTCTGCTGCAATCCTAATCCACCATTAGATTAATAGGACAAAATCCTCAGGTTTAGCCTGAACCACCTTGAGATCTCGTCTAAGTTCTAGATTTTAATAACGAACACGTGCAATCTGGAAGGGTGAACGCCTGTATTCTGAGTCTTTTGTCTAGGCTGGCATTGCGCATATATCCCAATCAGACGAGGGACCCGGATGCGTACCTGGGAATTCTCAGGATGAGTGTTCACTTATAGGCTAAAGCATGTCTTCACTATGTTATTAGAATCTAGAATCTTTGATAAGTCAACGTTTTCGTTTATTCGTTTTAATTAATGAATAAATGATTACATTCCTTATATTACCTCATTCATTTCATTGTGTCTCTTACAGATCATGCCTCCACGTCGCAGCACTCGCAATAGCAATGGTGAGAACCATGAGGAAGGTGGCGACAACCACAACCATAACCACAACGCTAACCACAACAACAACAATAACAACAACAACAATGGTGTTGATGCCCAACTGGCTGCAATCATCTCTCAACAAATGGCACAACAGATCGCAACTCTGGTTCCTAACTTACTGGCTCAAGTCATCCAAATGAACGAAAACGGTAATGGAAACGGCAACGGCAACGGAAACGGCAATGGAAACTACAATGGAAACGGGAATGGAAACGGGAATGGTCTCCCAGCTTGCACTCTTAAACACTTTAATACCTGTAATCCCCCTAAGTTCAGTGGAGATGAAGGAGCTACGGGTCTTCTACAATGGTTCGAGGGTATTGAGAATACCTTCATTAACAGTGAGTGTCCCGATAACTTTAAGGTCCGTTATGCCATGAGTGTTCTTCACAAACGAGCACTCACTTGGTGGAATGAGGAAAAGCGCACCCGCGGAGCTGAAGTTGCACTTGCTATGACCTGGGATCAAGTCAAGGAGATTATGAAAGATGAGTTTTGTCCCCGTAACGAGGTTAAGAAACTGGAAGACGAGTTCCACACCCTTGCTCAGGATAGTGGGGAGAACCTTGCTTATAATATCCGCTTTCACGAGCTCAGTTTGTTGTTGCCCCATAAAGTTACTCCCCTACCTGTAGCCATCGAGAAGTATATCGGTGGCCTACCTATGCAAATCCAGGACACGGCATGGGGAAGGAATCCTGCCACCTTGGAGGAAGCCAAACGCCTGGCGGCTACTCTCACCGATAATCATGTGAAGAACGGTACTCTCTTTCGCAAGAACACCAAGAAGACTTCTACAAAAGACACTCCTCAGCCCGCTATTGAGGTTAAGCCTGAGACCTCAACCAACAGGAAGCGTAAGGCTAGGAACTACATGGTTGCTACCACCCCACCTGCAGTGCAAAACCCAGCCAAGAAACCGTATGTCGGGAATCACCCTCTTTGTAACACAAGTCAATACCACCATCTTGCTAACAGACCATGCCGCCAATGTAATAACTGCAAGCGGTATGGACACTTTGCCAATACTTGCCAAGCCCCTGCCACTCAAAACAACCCTGCCAGAAATAATCCAGCTCCTAATGCTCAAAATGGTAGGCCTGTTCGTGGCCAGTGCTATGAATGTGGAAGTACGGAACATTATAGGGATGCTTGCCCTAGACTAGGAAACTAGAACCAAAACCGCAACCAAAACCAGAACCACCACCAGAACCAAGGTGCTCGAGGTCGCGCATACAACCTCAATGCTAATCAGGCCCGCGACAACAACGAGGTGGTTAATGGTACGTTTCTCGTTAATAACCACTATGCATCCATATTATTTGATTCGGGAGCTGATAAGTCATTTGTATCACTAAAGTTTGAACCCTTACTTAACGTACCCCAAACTAACCTAGAGGAACCTTTAGTGGTAGAGGTAGCTAATGGGAAGTCTATCTCGATCGATTCTATTATTCGTAACTGTGTGTTGAACCTTGATGAACATACTTTCTCTATCGATCTCATTCCTATGCATCTTGGAAGCTTTGATGTCATAGTAGGCATGGATTGGTTGTCAACCCATCGTGCTGAAATCCTATGCTTTGAGAAAATCATTCGCATTCCTCTCGAATCTGGTGATATTTTGAAGATCTATTGTAACACCCCAACCGATGGCGGAAACATCGAGGTGTCACGTAGTGACGATTGTTCAATAGCACATGGACTAAATTGTAAATATTAATAGCAAAAACTTCCATCATTCAAAACGAAATACAAAGAGTCTTAATAGAATTCTCAAACATAAATATTAAATGTTCAACTTTTATTAAAGCACTAGGTCCATCCTAAGCGTGAAAGCATGAAACATCAAACGTCACCTGAAACATGTACAAAACAATTTTGTCAACACATATAATGTATTGGTGAGTACATCCGTTTGTTATATATAGTAAGGTAAACTTTAGCAACTCGTGTGTTATTTTGCAAGATGAAATAAGTAGTATCCGGGTCAAATCAACCCTAAGAGAAGAAAGCAGATATATATAGTATGCGCTAGTAGTAATGCAATACATAGCAATGACGAGGACTCTCACCAGAGTCACAAGGGTATAAACCATAGTACTATTCATTGAAATGCCAGGCCGCCCAGCGGTTAATGATTTGACAGGTCATAGATACACAAAATAACACAAGCAAACACACATAAGAATTGCTATTTTAGTAAAAGGAAATATAAACTTGATAGTAAGTACATGAGTCACCCCGAAATGTAAAATAGTAAAAAAGGGGAAAGATATACTCACAGTTTGTGAAAGCGATCGAAATCCACTTAACGGTTGTGAGCTAAGTAATGAGAATCCCGAGGAATTCAACCTATAACGTATATAAATACTAGTAAGGTAAAGTCTACAAAGTCTAAGGTATCTAGGGTCTAAGGCATTAGGGTTTGCTAAGTCAATTTGGGGAATTAGAGATTTTATGATTAGTCGAATTAACGTAAAAGTTGTATATTAAAAATAATATACCAAAGTTTGTAAAATAATTTAGGTAATATAATTATTACCGATTAAATATTTAAATAACAATATGTTTGAATAATTAAGACAAAATAATTTAGTTAGTTACTTTAACTAAATTAAAATAATACGATAATCATAAATATATAAATAAATAATTTTTGTGTTACACAACGATTCAACAAAAAAAATAATTAAGACATTAAACCATACGAGTATTTCTATTTTATAAGAAAACATTTATAAAATAAATGTTTAAATTGTATAAATAAATAAATGTTTTATTACGTCTAACTAAACGTAAATAAGGCTAATAATACTATACGTGATCCAAAAATATTTATTTTATAGAAAATGGGTGATTTCTGATGTAAACATGTTAGAATAATTTTCCCATAATTTATATAAACTTATTTATATTTAAAACTGATTTAATAAGATTAAATCATGTTTAAATGATTAAAAATGGGGAAATTAATAAAAATAAATGTTTTCTTGACCAATAATTTTTATTTCAGTTGAGAATGGTTAGAAATAATTACTCAAAAAGTTTGAGATTAAAATCATTAAAAATGAATTTTTTATCAATTATTTATGATTAAAACAATTTAATTCAATAAAAATATAAAAATAAAACATTTTTCAGAAAATAAAAATATGGAAATGTTCTTTATGATGTCAAGAAGCTACACCTAAATTTTCATAATTTTTGGGCAAAAGATGAATTTATTATGAATATTTAAAGGTTTAAACTTATTATATAATTTCTGAAATTATTAAACATAATTAAAGGAAAACAGCAAAAAAAAATGAATGCTTATGGGGGGAATCGAACTCGGGTTGCTGCTTCCCAAGATTCAGACCCAACCACTAGGCTATACAACACATGTTGTTTTAAATCTGAAATTAGTTTTATTTAAATATCATCTCCATGTTCATCATCTTCCCCAATTATCTAGCTAAGAACCCTAACCCTTACCAAATTCAATTACCTCCAATTCAATCATATGAATGATCTGTAATAGGGGGGTTTTAACCTATATAGGCCGAAAATCAACATACCAGTAATTAATTAGACTTACAATCTTGTTTAAAGGTCAAAAAAAAAAAGATTGTATATCTCGAGCTTCAAGTCACGATTCCAGGAGCTTCTTGACTCGATTTCGTTAAATTTTTGGTGGGTTTGGAATGTGTAATGATGCAGCGAATTATTGCCTTCATTTATATACTAAAAAAACGATTGAAGGGACGTGTTAAAAATCGAGTTTAAGGCTCGACGGTTACCCATTTGAATTTATTAAAACCCACGATTAATACACGTTTAAGACTCTTTAAACCCCGAGTAACCATTCGAACTTGATGGAGAAACAACAACCTATTATTAACGTTGATTATAAACTCGTTTTTGATAGTATAATCGCCGGAAAATGTCGCCGGCGGCGACTGTTATGGCCGGACGAACAGAGACAGCAGCAGAGATGATGTGTTTTTTTTTAACTTTCAGAACTTGTCACTTTTGGCCCCTCTTATTTTCTTTAGTTAGTTTTAAAGTTTTCTAGTTAGTTCTCCTTTTTTAATCACTAACTAAGTTAATTAACTAACTCAAAACTTGTATAACTTGGAATTTTTATAATATATATATTTTTTTTCGAATAACGTTGCAACATACGCGTTAGGTTAAAACTTATACCCGATCCACAATAAATATGTATGATAAATTTTTAGTTCGCTTTAAATTTAAATTTGAAACGACGAAAATTATAGGAACTATAATGAAAATATTCTAAGGACTATTATTGTCAACTTGACGAAAGACGAAGGTGACGGATGTCACATCTATGGTGAGAAGCCTTGTGGTGAGCTTAAGCTCATGTCTTGTACTACTGCTCAAAAATACTTACGAAAGGGGTATATGGCTTTCTTAGCTAACGTGATAGAAAAGAAAGACAAGGGCAAAAGTATCCAAGACATCCCAATCATTCGAGACTATCCTGAAGTCTTCCCAGAGGATTTACCTGGTTTGCCTCCTGCTCGACAAGTGGAATTTAGGATCGATCTTGTTCCTGGTGCAAATCCTGTCGCCAAAGCTTCTTATCGTCTTGCACCCTCTGAGATGCAAGAACTTGCCAGTCAACTATAGGAACTTTCTGATAAAGGTTTCATTCGCCCCAGTTCTTCTCCATGGGGAGCCCCTGTTTTGTTCGTTAAGAAGAAAGATGGATCTCTCAGGATGTGTATCGACTATCGTGAACTCAACAAACTCACCATCAAGAATCGTTACCCCTTGCCTAGGATTGATGATCTTTTTGATCAACTACAAGGAGCGACCCACTTCTCGAAGATTGATCTTCGTTCTGGTTATCATCAACTTAGAGTCCACGATGAAGATATTCCCAAGACAGCCTTTCGTACACGTTATGGTCATTACGAATTCATGGTCATGCCGTTTGGATTGACCAACGCTCCCGCAGTGTTTATGGATCTAATGAATCGGGTTTGTAGACCCTACCTTGACAAATTCGTGATCGTCTTCATCGACGACATTTTGATTTACTCGAAATCAAAATCTGATCACGAACAACATCTTCACTCAATTTTGGGTCTCCTAAAGAAAGAACAACTGTATGCCAAGTTCTCGAAATGTGAATTTTGGCTTAAGGAAGTTCAATTTTTGGGACACGTCATTGATAAGAACGGAATTCATGTTGATCCCGCGAAGATCGAAGCTGTCAAAGATTGGAGTGTTCCTAAAACTCCAACAGAAGTCCGTTCCTTCCTTGGTTTGGCTGGTTATTATCGTCGATTCATTGCCAACTTCTTTAAGATCGCTTTTCCTCTCACTGCCTTAACTTACAAGGGTAAACCTTATGAGTGGGGACCAAAATTGGAGGAAGCATTTGAAACTCTTAAGCTGAAACTCTGTGAAGCTCCTATCCTGTCTCTACCTGATGGTAATGATGATTTCGTGGTCTATTGTGATGCATCAAACCAAGGTCTTGGTTGTGTTCTCATGCAACGAGGAAAGGTTATTGCATATGCGTCTAGACAGCTCAAGACCCACGAAAAGATTTATACCACCCATGATCTTGAATTGGGCGCTGTCAACTTTGCTCTTAAGATTTGGAGACACTATCTTTATGGAACCAAATGTGTGGTTTTCACGGACCACAAGAGTCTCCAACATGTCTTCGACCAGAAAAATCTTAACATGAGGCAACGACGTTGGGTTGAGTTACTTAACGACTATGATTGTGAAATTCGCTACCATCCTGGCAAAGCGAATGTTGTGGCTGACGTACTCAGTCGTAAAGAGTGCATCAAACTTCATTGTGCGAGAGTTCGTACTGACCTTCAGGATCGCATCCTCCAGGCTCAACATACTTCAGTCACCCAAGGTAACATGTACGAGGAAATGTCTTGTGTAACATCGCAAAATTTTCCCCAAATTCTAATACGTATATATTTTTTTTTTCATAATGTGCAAAAGTCTTCATTTTACTACCACAAAACTTATATATATATATATATATATATATATATATATGGTTTATTATAATAATAATAATAATAATAATAATAATGATAATAATAATAATACATAATAACAATAATGAGGAAACAATAAAAATAATTAGTTGATTTAGTTGTTATAGTCTTAACCCAACCCAACAGAACAGTGGGCCGCCCAGACAAGCCCAATTCCATGGAAACCAAACCCGGCCCAAACCCCCTCCTCCCCTTTTCCTGTTTTAAAAAAATATATGCTCCAGCCGGGTTTCGAACCCGAGCCGCGAGCCGGTTCACACTCAACACACCACACCACAAGCCACTGATCCATGTTGCTATTTGTGATAAGATCTAGGTGCTTTATCTATTTAACTCATTTATCAAACTAAGCTGGTTGTCATCTGCTACCCCCCTGCGCGCTGCTGTCAACCAAACCCAACAATTTTGTTTTCAATTAATGCTTAACATGGCAATTAACCACTAATTTACTCATATTATGGAATAGACAGTACATTACGCGTATTATACATAGTAACCCGGTCAAAAACATTCCACTATTATACAAATTATCGCGTCATAGTTATTAAACGGGTCAAACCTTACCAAATCATTCACCCGAGCCTTACCCTATAAATTGGACCTCCCCAATCCTTCACAACTCGCTAATCCTCTCTTCTCAATCTCTAATTTCTCACAAATCCTCTGTTATTAAGCTTTCTATTCGAATTTTTGACTTCGACGTTTGACTGTCCATTCGTGATCAATACGACATTGTAAGTCTAATGTTTTTGATGGGTTTTCATCTTCGGCATCCACACATCAATAGCCCTAAGGTTAATTGGGTTATTGATGTGTGATTTAATGGATTGCAGAATCTAGGGCTTGTTCTTATAAAATTGGGGAAGAACACGATTTTTTATACGATATATAAATTAAACGAACTGAACCAAACACAACCACTGGTCTGGACCAGGTGGTTGTGTCTGGTGCCTTGTGAACCGGACCTCACGGGTTCGAGTCCCACCCTATGCATTCTTTTTTTTTTTTGCTTTTCAATTTAAAGGTTTAAATTATATAATTATTCACTTTAATTATTTAAAATACTTATAAGCCTTCAAAAATTCCCAAAATTTTACGTAATGATGTTCATACTCTAAATATCATTATTCAGATTTTTATTTCCGAAAATATATTTATTTAATATATATAATAAATAATTCAAGTTTATTCCATTTTATTTATAAAATTCTATAAAAATACCAAAACAATTTTATAAATTTCCACAAAAATTATTCTGAGTTTTTATAACCTTAAACTTTTCAGAAATTATTTTTATTGCTGAAAATTATTTATTTAATATTTTTAATCAATTTTTGTTAGTTTTAATCATAAATAAATCATAATAAATTCATTTTTCAATATTTTTGCACCAAAATTTTATACAAATTATTTCTGATTATTTGGAACAGAAATATAATTTTTAAACTAATAATTCTTTAATTTTAGTTTTTTTAAATATTAAAATTAATTTTTGACAATTTGTTAAAAATAGATTTAATATTCTATTTTAAAGAAAATAATTTTATAAAAATTATTTTTATACTTTAAACTCATTATTGTGACCATCTTAAATTCAAATTTTACAAAAAGATTTTTTGTTCATTTATTTACAAAAATTCCCTCAATTATCCAACATTTTTAATATTAATCAAACGAGCATTGATCCCCAATTCGAAGCCCTAGAACATATACATTTGTAGACTAGATAGACTTAGACATATTTATTACTTTATTATAGGGTGATACTTGGCATATTTGGGCAACACCACTATTCAATTTTTCAACAGATATAACATTTTGCTAAGGTGAGTTTACATAGCCCCTTTTTCTGTTTTACATTTTGGGGTGAAACATGTTTAAACATTTTATATACTATCATTTACTCATTCTTATATTGTTGAAACTTGTGATTCAATTATGAACATTTTATACACTATCATTTACTCATTCTATCATTTGACTGTAACAAAAAGACACAGTACAATCATTAACATTGATCAAGCCGCCTGTTTAGATTATAGCGCTATAGGTCTGACAAACCCATCCCCCCGCATAAATTCAGGGATGATCGATAACAGTAACAACATTTAACTAACTTGCGAGTTAGTGATCAGTCGACACAAGGTTTGGTTGTACAAAGACGCATTGTTACATGTCGGTATCATACTCTATCATCATACAACTGTGAATGTTGTACAAACTATTGTTATCAAATATTATTCAAAAACCTATGTATTCTCACCAACTTTTGTTGACCCAAAATATTTTCAACTTAACATGTTTCAGGTTCTACTTGCTTGAAGATTTGAGTTATTGCTTGAAGATGTGTGCATAGTTTTATTCAATTTGATGTACGAATCATATAATGAAATTCATTATTTACCATGAGCTACTGAACAATCATCAATACGTAACATCCCGATGTTTCCACCGTCGGTTGGGGTGTTATATCTTGTGGTGCTGAGACTCAACTTGAAACCAAACCTGATGGTCTACTCTATTTTCTCAATCGACTTTGGATTCCTGACCGTGATGATCTTTGTACCTTCCTTATGAACGAGGCTCATAAGTCTCGTTATTCTATTCATCCTGGAGCTGACAAGATGTACCAAGATCTTCGTTATTCGTATTGGTGGCCTGGTATGAAGAAAGATATCGCTCTTTTCGTTGCAAAATGCCTTACTTGTTCAAAGGTCAAGGCTGAACATCAACGACCATCTGGCATGCTTGAACAACCAGAAATTCCTGTATGGAAATGGGAGAGCATAGCAATGGACTTCATCGCTAAACTCCCTCGTACACCCAAAGGTTTTGACAGCATTTGGGTAATCGTCGACCGTTTGACCAAGTCAGCCCATTTCTTACCTATTCGTGAGAAATATTCTGTGGAAAGGTTAGCGAAGATGTACGTGAGTGAAATTGTATGTCGCCATGGTATACCTTTGGACATTATCTCTGATCGTGATGGTCGTTTCACTTCTCACTTTTGGGATTCTTTATAAGACGCTTTGGGTACCAAGCTGAACCTGAGTACTGCTTATCACCCTCAAACAGATGGTCAGACTGAACGGACCATCCAGACACTTGAGGATATGCTCAGGGCGTGTGTCATCGATTTTGGTGGCGCATGGGATTCTCATCTTCCCTTGGTCGAGTTTTCATACAACAACAGTTATCATGCCAGCATTAACATGGCTCCTTTCGAGGCACTCTATGGTCGTAAATGTTGTTCACCTGTCTGTTGGACTGAGGTTGGTGAAGCCCAGATCACTGGACCCGAACTGATCCAGGAAACCACAGATAAAATCCAACTCATTCAGGATAATCTTCTCAAGGCTAGAAGTCGACAGAAGAGCTATGCTGATAAACGTCGTAAGCCCTTGGAATTTCAAGTCGGGGACCTTGTACTTCTTAAGGTATCCCCTTGGAAGGGAGTAATTCGCTTCGGTAGAAAGGGAAAACTAGCTCCTCGATACGTAGGCCCATTCAAAGTGCTTGACAGGATTGGAAAAGTGGCTTACAAACTTGATCTTCCACCAGAGTTGAGCAATGTTCACCCAACCTTTCACGTTTCGAATATCAAGAAATGCTTAGCAGATGAGAACCTCCATGTCACTCTTGAAGATGTGCAGATCGATGAAACTATGCACATTATCGAGAAACCTGTTGAGATCGTGGATACTGGAGTCAAGAAACTCAAGTGCAGTCGCGTTCCGATCGTTAAGGTTCGTTGGGAATCTAAACGAGGTCCAGAGTTCACTTGGGAACGCAAGGACCAGATGAAGTCTAAGTACCCACATCTTTTTCCTCCAGACTCTCCAACTTCAACTTCGGGACGAAGTTCCTAAAAGTAGGGGAGACTGTAACATTTCGCATTGAATTCTTTGTACGTTACGATGATTATTAATAAAACGTCGAATTTTATCATTTATCGTTCCTTTAAAAATATTTGGTAACGCATTTGGACCCCTAGTACCATACTATATACATACAATATCATTATATTAGTGATAAAATTGTCAAAAAAATTATTGCATGGGCCGGGGTTCGAATCCGAGCCCATGGCCGGTTCAACCATACACACACAACATTAAACCAGCTGGTCTACCACATGTCTTGGTATTTAACCCGGATGTAATTATATATATAACAAGTTTGGAGGTGCAGTTGACTTATGAAAAGTCAACTGCAACGAACCCCCTTCAAGAATTCAAATCAATACCGCGTTTCTGAAGCTCTATATGGTAAACTATGAATTTGTTAACTAAAACGCGTCTTATGCACGACCAATTAACATTAAAACATTCCAAGATTGAGTCCAATTACGCGTCATAGTCTTTATTAGGGTCAACCATTACCATTTTCGAACACCCGAACCCCATACTATAAATTGAGACCTTCGCATCGTTCTACACTCGCCAATTACTCTCTCCTTACCCTCAATTTTCTCTGATAAACTCGTTTTAATCATCTTTTGCTCACGTGTTGACTTTTTGCTTGACCGCTCAAAAATCACGAAAACGAATTGTAAGTTTTAATGTTTTTGTATGGTTTTGATCATCGGCCCTCCTACAACAATAACCCTATGTTTAATTGGGTTATTGTTCGTTAAATTTGTTGATTGATAAACCTAGGGTTCGATGAACACGAATTGGGGAAAAACGATTCTGCAGACATGTGTATTTATTTATTTCTGAACCTTAATCATCACCAACTGATCAACAGATCAGTTGGTGTGACCCTTACACTTAAAACACGAACTGGCCTGATGGCCAGGGTTCGAGTCCCTTATCCCAGAACTTTTTTTTCTTTTAAAATAGGATTATAAATCAGTTCCTAATATAGTTATATAATTAATTTCGAGACAAGAATATTCGTTCTCAGGGTCCAGCCCAGTTGGTGGTTGGGCTTGTGATAAGACTCCACCCGGTCTCAGACCCGGGTTCGAGCCATAGCATACACAAATCTTTTTTTTTAAAAACCCTTATTATCTATATATTTTCTATTATTTTTAAAAATGGTTTTAAAAATACTAAAACTTCTTTATAAATTCTACAAATATTATTTTAAGTTATTCTAATAGAAAAGTTTAACATACAATTTTTAGTTTTCCAAAAATTATTTGTTTATTATATATAATAAATATTTCAAGTTTATTCCATTATAATTATAAAATTCTATAAAAATATCAAAACGATTATATAAATTTCCACAAAAATTATTCTGAGTTTATAAAACATTAAACATTTCTGAAATGATTTTTATTTCTGAAAAATGATTTATTTAATATTTTTAATCGATTTTTGTTATTTTAATCATAAATAAATCATAATAAATTCATTTTTCAATATTTTTACACCAAAATTTTACATAAATTATTTCTGTCCATTTAGAACAGAAATACAAATTTTAATTTAAAAATTATTTAATTTTAATATTTTTAGATATTAAAGTTATATTTTGACAAATTGAAATAAATAGATTAAATATTCTATTTTTAAGAAAATAATTTTATAAAAATTATTTTTATACTTAAAACCTTATAATGTGACCATCTTTAATCTAAAGTTTACAAAAAGACTTTTGTTTATTTATTTATCGAATTTCTTTTATTTAATAAACAATTTAATTATTAATCAAACGAATACTTATCCCCAATTCGAAACCCTAGAAAATACTTGTAGACTAGAAAGACTTAGACTTATTTGTTACCTTATACATAGGGTAATACTTGGCAACTTTGGGCTACACATACTCTATTTCTCGAGACTTAATACTTTGCTAAGGTGAGTTTACGTAACCATGTTTATGCAATTCTTTATACTTGAAACTTTATACTTAAGCAATTCTACATACATGTCTAGTTGTAAATTTTAATGCCTCATGACTTGGACAACTATTGTTAGACTTAAACTTCAACTTACATAATCATTAGCTATGGCCAAGCCGGCGATACTAAATAATAGATCTATTGGATTGACAATCCCACCTAGATTCGTTGACCATCTTTTATGGGGAGCGCGGGTGATTGTTATCGTTCCAACGTGATATTAAGGTGAACCGTGGATGACGGGATGGACCTAAACTTGTCGGAGGTTTGATTATGTGCATACTATACTTCATGTTTATTCATGTAGACTTAAACTTACGATAGACATATGAATTGCTAAACTTTTATTATTCTTAAACTTAATTACTTGACATGGCTTATGTATTCTCACCAACTTCTAATTGACCCCCCCCCCCATTTTTTACAAACTCAACAGGAAATAACGACGCTTGAAGTCTAGAGCTAGCAGGAAGAGAAAATTGAAGCTTATGCTTTGTTTGGCTATTTGATGTATTAGAATTTCATTCAAGACTTGTTATGTATTTTCAAATTTTGGATATTTTGCTTTAAATAAATTTCAATTGAAACTTAAATACCATGTGCTACTGTATACTCATTCTTACGTGACACCTCGATGTTTCCGCCATCGGTTGGGGTGTTACAGATAGGTGGAGATGACCTCATTAAGTGTCATATGTGTCACCCCAATTGCTTTATTATATATATAAATACTACTGTCATGATAATATTTTAAATTTGATAATATGCTTTTGTGTATGTTTTGGATCAAATTAATAAAAAGGTAAACTCTAATTTTCGTTCATATGGTTTGGGTCAAAATGCAGTTTCGTCAAAAAGATGTTTTTCTTCTAATCTAGCTCCCTAACGTTTTCACTTTAGTTCGTTTCGTTCTTTACCATTACAACGTTAAATAATTGTCAGACCCTAACTCAATGAAGTCCCATACATGATTGATCTCAACAAATTTTACATTTTTAACTGCTAAAAACATGTATTAAAGTTTGCGTTTTAAACAGGAATTTCTATTGCAGAAGCTTTTGAGTATTCGGGTGTGCTCGGTTCTCCTCGCGACTTGATCCTTGCTCCAGGACTCCCATCAAATGTATACCTAGCACCATTACATAATAAATGGTTAGTTTTGTTGTTAATAACACTTTCATAATAGTTAAGACGTTGATACGCGTCAAAACGGAACGATCAAGCTTAAATAGCCAGGTGAGGATTTTGAAGAACAACCCCATCGTAAGCTATGACCTGACTACTTTATTAAAGTGATCTCATCCATTTCTTGATTTTAAAATATCACTTAACACACGACTTTGTTAGTTGGCCCATTTGAGGAAATTCACCAATTGATCACATCACCTTAATTTATTTATTACCATGAATCATGTTTTGACCTGAGATCACATAAGTTACCCGTTTAATAGGTTTCACCCCTTAGGGTCCTACCTTATCCCATACAGAAGGTTTAAGCAGTTCCAAGCAATACCTGAATTATATTTATAGTCTAATGGCGTAAGTGATACTTACCTTGCACCCGTTCTTGTTTCCTTAAGCATTGAACCTGTATCAGTTAGACTCGTTTGCTCACTCGTTCTTGTACCTAACTTAGGGATTGGTCAAACATTGCTTGTTAGAATACAAAATATGGAATTCCTTCACTATCCATGGCATCATGTATTCATTATCAATCCTAGCTAAATCCTTAGCTATCTTCTTATGTGGAGCATACAAATAGCTTAGTTTATTATTAGCTAACATCACATACAAATGTTAGCTTTCATATACTCTTAATTCACTTAGTTCACCAGTTTCCATCTACTTGGCATTACATCAAACACTTGGTGTGCACCCACCTATTCACTTAGTTTTTCATGAATCTAAGTTTAGCCAAAACATACCGATTTATGTAATTGACATCATATCATGTTGTTTAGACCCATTTAGCCTAATTTCTCGTTATAGCAACTCCTAAGAGTCCACAATTTCACTAGGCACATGTGGTTTCAACCTAGACGTAGAAACCCAAATTTTCACACATCACATAAACATATGAACATAGCAAAGACACATATGGAATGCTATTTCTTACCAATTTAGACATGTTTGAGGTTCCCTAAATCTAGAGAAACCTCTATCAACCTACACTTTCATGTTTTTATGAAAACCTTAGATTTTCACTATGATCAAGAATGAATATTTCATCAAATTTAGCTAAATAAAAGGTACCTTGGTGTGATTTAAACCTTAGATGATTCGTTTCTGTGTAATGCATAGGTTTCCCTTTTGGTTTGGCTTTGATTTGAGCAAGAATTGGGTGTTTAGGGTTTGTAGGTGAATAAGCTTGATACTCCTGTATAATTTTCAACACACACACACACTAAGTGTGTTCTTCCCTTTTTAACTTTATTAATACACGGGTTTGCCATTTTGGCAACTATGGTCCCTCCTAGTTTTAACTTCCTTATTTAACCTTGCTAACTTAGTCAAGCACTCAAGCATTGGGGTTAATCATGTCCATATTCTACAATTTGGATTAATAGGGTTAATTCACTATTTATTAATCAAGCCTAATGGCGCAATTAGGCAAAACGAGATTTTGGGGTGTTACAATAATGCTCCGTTAAGTCATGGGTATTTTCATATATTTAACCCTTTCATCCACTCCATTTTAACCCTTTCATTTTCTTTTTACAGTTTTGAAATGAATTATGAGTTTCATATATTTAACTAGTTTTGGGGTTACAATAAATAAGTCATTTATTTAATATTAAATAGAATTATTAAATGAAATATTCTTATTGGTTTAAAATTGTTCTTTTCTTTTTACACGTCATTTGTTCTAACTCTCCAATAATAACCTATATAGGGTGAGGTTCCTGTACAAATGACATTTTCCGTACAAAGTGTGAGAAGTCCAGATAGCCATTATGTTTTAAATTTTAGGCATGATGTTTTATATTCTATTGACATAGTATTATATAGAAAAACACAAAACTTAACAATTTAAAATACTAATTAATGTATTCTAGACATGCAATCTAAAACACCATACAAATAAAGTAATCAGTGTGTTTTATATTTTATGTCTAAAATACATTTGATTGTGTTTTAAATTGTTGCGTTTGGTGTTTTTCTATATAATACAATGCAAAAGAAATCGAAAACATCATAGCCAGAATTTAAAATACAATGACTACATAGACTTCTCACACTTTGTACGAAAAATGTACTTTGTACAGGAACCTATATATATATATATATGTATATATATATATATGAATCATTTGAGAACCATCAATTAGGGAGAGAACTGTCACACCCTCAAATTTCCACTGCGGGGTTTATACCGCGAGGCGCATGACAAACCAGGATCCCATAGCCATAAGTCACATGAACGACTCTAAATGCCCAACCATTTAGTTCGTTATTGTAAAAAAAAAACCAAGTTTTAAAGTTTTAACCAAACCAATAATAGTATAGCGGAAGCGAATGAAAAATAGTAAATAAAGTCTGCGCAAAACACCGCGCCCAAAACCAAATAGATAGTAAATGTGCAAAATAGTTTAATGTTAGAGACCCATGATATGATGCATGACCCAACTGTGCTCCGTTCCTAGTTACCTGCAAAAGCATGCTATCGTGTGTCAACATAAAGCTGGTGAGTTCACAAAGTAAAGTAATTTAATATGCAAATGTGCTGGTTTCCAAAAACCACGTAAGTAAAGTAATAACGTAGGTCCTCCAGACCAAAAAGTTAAAGAGTTGTCAGTTTAAGTGTGTCAGGGGTAGCTAGCCCACTCAATGTAACTAAACAAGATTATTGGGAAACCTTCAGGAAAATAGTTATTTGCCTCAATGACTGGCGTCTATCAACACCGGTCGGAAATTGTGGTCAGAAGTTCATGCCCGTGCCTCAAGCACCTCAGACATGAGGTTGTTGCATCAACCTAATAGCGCTATCAACTAATACCCCGTTCGCCTCCAGCGATTAACCCAATAATATGCAAGGACTTTCAATGATAGAGTGTTTAGATTACAAAGGACCAATAAGTTTTAAACTGACCGAAAACCCGATCCACACAAGGAATCGTAAAACCGACCCACACAAGGAGTCCATACCTGAGTAGTCCCAAATGGACGAGAAAATGTTTACCAAAGTTGTCTCTAATCCGAGACGCATGCTTTTGAGAAAAAGAGTAGTGAAACTCACCTTAACGTGCAAGCAAAAGAAATCCGAACCGCAAGTAAAGTATGGTAGATAAATTCCCAAAAATTGTGTATTCATCCAAACGGGATGAATCCACTTGGAAAACTCTAATTACTCCAATATTAACCTTCTGTAAAAATTTCACAACCCAACTCTTTATAAAACTTGAGTTATGATGTTTCAAAGTTGACTCAGTTTGATACCCGAAATTCTGACCTGACCTATTTTCAATGAAAATTCAAAAAACGACTCAACCGACATCCAAAACACTTAATTTTACCCATTATGAAAAGCTAAGAGCAGGTGTGACTCAACCATGCAAAGAAAATACCAAAATCATTATGTTAAGGCCGTGTTACAGCTCCTACAAGTTCGTCTAATCATTCTGTCCAGATTTTAGTTTCGCCTAAATCATACTTTAATCGACTACCGTGCACATAAAAACAATCAACAAACATCAATCATCATTACCAAACATCCCTAATACTTATTATGATCAGATTCTTCTACTAAACATGCAAAGATCACAACTTTAAAGACCAAAACGTCAATAACTTGCGCAACAAGTATCCTATGATGTTACTAATCGTTTATTTATATGTTTGATCCGTTTAATCTTCAAAAACTCCATGTTTTAATGATTATTAAAAACTTTCAGACCTGGACAAACTTTGTTACATGATTTTTATAATAAAAACATAAGATAAAAGCGTAAGGAATCAAAGGTTATACCCTTGGCTCTTCGATTCGATCAACCGTGCGCCTTTGAAGCTTCCCAATTGATGATCTTGAGCCTTAGCAGGAGCTTTAGGGTTAATATTTCGTGTGGGGCAGTAAGGGGGCGATTAGGGTTGAGTTTAGGGGTTGCATGGGGGTTAAGGATGCTTAAATAGGAGTTTAAGGCGGTTTAGACCCGTCAGACGCACCCGAGCGGCCGCTCGGGCCCTGTGAGCGGCCGCTCACAGGCCCGAGGCCCGCGTGCGTGTCTCGTTTCGTCACGCGACGCGTTATCCTTCGACGTTTTCGTTATTTCGGACCGTATATGCGTTAAGACCCTAATCAACCTCATGCTCCACTTTTAATGATTTTTATTAACGTATTCGGTTTAGGTTCACACAATCACGTATGGTTTTCACATAAGTTCATCAAATATCACAGAGACACATAAGTTCATTATTCACCAACGTCCGAGGTTCACTAGTCATGTAACCAGATATTAACTCACAACAATGCACGTGTGTCCTATCTAGTTAACCCTAGTTAAGTATAATGCAAGGAACGTAACTAGAGTTTAGTTAAAGTGAGAACCTGAATTTGCGGGGTATCACATCATCCCCAAGTTGAAAAGAATTTCGTCCCGAAATTCAGCAAGTAAACAGTAAAGCCAGCTAGAAAAGTGTACACTTGGTTCCCGGATGTCACATCATCCCCAAGTTGAAAGGAATTTCGCCCCGAAATTAACTTTGAGCGAGCTGCTTTATGTTCAGCATTTGATCTATGCACAGGTTCAGGTTCAGTAAAGAGGTGTGGGTATTTGAGCCGCATCTGATCTCTGCGCTCCCACGTGTAATCCGGTCCTAGACGGGAATTCCACCGTACCTTAACAATAGGTATAGTGCTTTGTCTGAGTTTCTTGACGCCCTGCTCAAGAATCTCCACTGGTTCTTCTACGAACCGTAGCTGATCGTCCACCTGGATCTCCTCCAGTGGCACTACCAGTGTCGTATCTGATAAGCATTTCTTTAAGTTCGAGACGTGGAATACATTGTGCACTCCACTGAGTTCATCTGGTAGATTTAGCTGATAAGCTACCGGACCAATCCTTTTAACAATCTCGAAAGGTCCAACGTATCGTGGGTTCAACTTCCCACGTTTTCCAAAGCGTATCACTCCTTTCCAAGGTGACACCTTTAACAAAACCTTATCCCCAACCTGGAACTCCAAGGGTTTTCTACGTTTATCAGCATAACTTTTTTGTCGATCCCGAGCAGCAGCCATCCGGTTTCTAATTTGCACTATCTTCTCAGAAGTTTCGTGCACGAGTTCGGGACCTGTTAGTTGGCTAGCCCCAACCTCAGTCCAACAGATGGGAGACCTACACTTGCGCCCGTAAAGTTCCTCAAAAGGCGCACACTGTATCGAAGTGTGGTAACTGTTGTTGTAAGAGAATTCGATCAAGGGCAAGTGCTTATCCCAATTATTGCCAAAGTCCACCACGCATGCTCGTAGCAGATCCTCTAATGTTTGGATGGTACGTTCGCTCTGTCCATCCGTATACGGGTGATAGGCTGTGCTCATATCAAGACGAGTTCCTAAAGCATCTTGGAGAGTAGTCCAGAAACGAGAAGTGAATCGCCCATCGCGATCAGATATAATGGAAGTAGGCACCCCATGCCTAGAGACTATCTCCTTGATGTAAAGGTTTGCCAGTTTCTCCAATGAATCCGTTTCCTTTATTGCCAGGAAGTGGGCCGATTTGGTTAAACGGTCCACGATAACCCAAATCATGTTATGGCCCGTTGGCGTTCTAGGAAGCTTTGTAATAAAATCCATGGAAATCCCATCCCATTTCCACATTGGAATTTCTGGTTGTTGGAGTAGGCCTGAAGGTTTTTGATATTCAATCTTAACCTTCGCACAAGTCAAGCACTTACTAACATAAGTGGTTATCTCAGCTTTCATATTTGGCCACCAGTAAAGAGTCTTAAGATCTTGGTACATCTTGTCCGAACCAGGATGCACCGAATAGCGAGAGGTATGTGCTTCATCAAGCACCAGTTGTCTGAGATCCCCAAATCGTGGTATCCAGACTCGGTCCATGAAGTACTGTAGACCATCCGTTTTTAGTTCCAAGTGCTTATCAGCACCATTTAGGGTCTCAAGCCCGATGTTTTCTTCCTTCAAGGCTTCACCCTGGGCTTCACGTATCTTATCTGGAAGATGAGAATGGATGGTGAGTTGTAAGGCTCGCACCCTTCTGGGTTTTGTTTCCTTTCGACTGAGGGCATCAGCTACTACGTTAGCCTTCCCTGGATGATACTTGATGGCACAGTCATAATCATTCAAAAGTTCAACCCAGCGACGTTGTCGTATATTCAGCACCTTTTGATCAAATATATGCTGAAGGCTCTTGTGATCAGTGAAAATTGTGCACTTCGTTCCATAGAGGTAGTGTCTCCAAATTTTGAGAGCGAAAACCACCGCTCCCAGTTCCAAATCATGAGTGGGGTAATTCTTCTCATGGACCTTCAGTTGCCGCGATGCATATGCAATTACCTTATCACGTTGCATCAGTACGCACCCTAAGCCTTGGATAGACGCATCACAGTACACTACAAAGTCCTCTGTACTCTCAGGCAACGATAGTATCGGTGCACTGCAAAGTTTGGACTTTAGTAGCTGAAAGGCAGATTCTTGGGCATCTCCCCACTTATAAGTAATACTTTTCTGTGTTAGGGCGGTAATAGCAGTAATAGCGGTAAGAATATAAATAACATGCGCGAGAATAGAATAAAGAATTTAAGTAATAGCAGTAAATAAGAATCCAACCACAAAACAAAGAATCCTCAAGTCTCACAACGTTAGGGAGAAACAAAAGTCATAATAATAAAATATGAATACTAAAAAAAAATATAAAAGAAATCAGTCGTCGTCGTGATCCATGGAGATGCATGAGCCCTCATCCTCGCTCTCATCCTCAATCTCTATCTCCAATGGCTCCTCCTCCTCAGGCTCAAACTCTTCCTCGAGCGCGGCATCCAATGCTGCCTCGAGGTCATCAAATCCCCCAACTGCAGGCTCTTCCTCGGGATCCTCCTCTGGATCTTCCTTTGGCTCTACCTCTGGTTCTGCACCATTATGAGCTAGAGCTTCCTCAAGCTTGTTACTGACCAGGGTCAACTCCTCCCTTAACAGTGCTGTCTCTTGAATAGCAATCGATCTCTCGTGCCTATCTTCTGCAGCTTCCCTTTCAACCCTTTCCAATTTACTATTAGCCTTTTCCAATTCACTAAACAAGTGGTCGATCTCTCTTTCCATGCGCTTAATAGATCCATCAGCATTCTGTCTCCAAGACTGAAACTGTCTCACGGCATTATAGGCATTCTCTAGCTCTGTATGCACGTGTCTAACCATCCCTGCCAGAGACCTCTCCAATGAGTCAATAATGGGAGGGACCTGAGCTGGCACTCCGTACCCTACAACCCACGAGTGTAACATATTTGTGAACCACACCCAGCGATTGGTAATCTCCTCCGGGTTCCCTGTCTGAGCTGGTTGTTCGTACGGGTTCAAAGATGTGTTTTGCGAACTTCCAAGAGGGCGATAAGAAGAGTAATTACGATGAGCGGGGTTAGTCATGTTTTCCTGCAATACGTTAGATCAGTATACGTATCCAAGAAATAGCTAGTAGTGTGCTGAGAATAGTGAGTGTACTAATACTTATGCTATGATGATTATAGTCTAGATGCAAATCCTAGTTCACTATAACCTGGCTCTGATACAAATCTGTCACACCCTCAAATTTCCACTGCGGGGTTTATACCGCGAGGCGCATGACAAACCAGGATCCCATAGCCATAAGTCACATGAACGACTCTAAATGCCCAACCATTTAGTTCGTTATTGTAAAAAAAAAAAAAAAAAAAAAAAAAACCAAGTTTTAAAGTTTTAACCAAACCAATAATAGTATAGCGGAAGCGAATGAAAAATAGTAAATAAAGTCTGCGCAAAACACCGCGTCCAAAACCAAATAGATAGTAAATGTGCAAAATAGTTTAATGTTAGAGACCCATGATATGATGCATGACCTAACTGTGCTCCGTTCCTAGTTACCTGCAAAAGCATGCTATCGTGTGTCAACATAAAGCTGGTGAGTTCACAAAGTAAAGTAATTTAATATGCAAATGTGCTGGTTTCCAAAAACCACGTAAGTAAAGTAATAACGTAGGTCCTCCAGACCAAAAAGTTAAAGAGTTGTCAGTTTAAGTGTGTCAGGGGTAGCTAGCCCACTCAATGTAACTAAACAAGATTATTGGGAAACCTTCTAGAAAATAGTTATTTGCCTCAATGACTGGCGTCTATCAACACCGGTCGGAAATTGTGGTCAGAAGTTCATGCCCGTGCCTCAAGCACCTCGGACATGAGGTTGCTGCATCAACCTAATAGCGCTATCAACTAATACCCCGTTCGCCTCCAGCGATTAACCCAATAATATGCAAGGACTTTCAATGATAGAGTGTTTAGATTACAAAGGACCAATAAGTTTTAAACTGACCGAAAACCCGATCCACACAAGGAATCGTAAAACCGACCCACACAAGGAGTCCATACCTGAGTAGTCCCAAATGGACTAGAAAATGTTTACCAAAGTTGTCTCTAATCCGAGACGCATGCTTTTGAGAAAAAGAGTAGTGAAACTCACCTTAACGTGCAAGCAAAAGAAATCCGAACCGCAAGTAAAGTATGCTACCGACACCCTAATAATAGTGTCACTAAGTGAGTATAGGCGTAATATCATTACACCATATAACTCGTTTGTCCAAGGCGTTTTAAACGTTCAAAAGTGTGTATGTGACGCCTAGTGATTCTACATGCAATAGTAAACCCTACGGACTCGTTGGTGAATGTATTGGTTTCAATTAGTTTCTACATTCCGTATGTGTCTCAAACAAGTGTACTTCAGTTACATGTCAATTCCATACCACCTAAGACCTCAATTAATCACATAAGCACATAATACACAATCTGTGTTTTCAGGACAGATTGTGCGCCATCATAACGAATTTATTTAAAATAGTAAATCAGTGAGTTAACCTCCCAAATTTTTACTAAATTTTCTTTGGGATTCACTTAACAACACCTATTTTTGTTTTGTCTTAAATCCAAACACAAAAATAATTAAAATTCGTCTAATTCAGCTATGTTCAGAAAACCTTCCTAACAGGTCAGTTTGGTAGATAAATTCCCAAAAATTGTGTATTCATCCAAACGGGATGAATCCACTTGGAAAACTCTAATTACTCCAATATTAACCTTCTGTAAAAATTTCACAACCCAACTCTTTATAAAACTTGAGTTATGATGTTTCAAAGTTGACTCAGTTTGATACCCGAAATTCTGACCTGACCTATTTTCAATGAAAATTCAAAAAACGACTCAACCGACATCCAAAACACTTAATTTTACCCATTATGAAAAGCTAAGAGCAGGTGTGACTCAACCATGCAAAGAAAATACCAAAATCATTATGTTAAGGCCGTGTTACAGCTCCTACAAGTTCGTCTAATCATTCTGTCCAGATTTTAGTTTCGCCTAAATCATACTTTAATCGACTACCGTGCACATAAAAACAATCAACAAACATCAATCATCATTACCAAACATCCCTAATACTTATTATGATCAGATTCTTCTACTAAACATGCAAAGATCACAACTTTAAAGACCAAAACGTCAATAACTTGCGCAACAAGTATCCTATGATGTTACTAATCGTTTATTTATATGTTTGATCCGTTTAATCTTCAAAAACTCCATGTTTTAATGATTATTAAAAACTTTCAGACCTGGACAAACTTTGTTACATGATTTTTATAATAAAAACATAAGATAAAAGCGTAAGGAATCAAAGGTTATACCCTTGGCTCTTCGATTCGATCAACCGTGCGCCTTTGAAGCTTCCCAATTGATGATCTTGAGCCTTAGCAGGAGCTTTAGGGTTAATATTTCGTGTGGGGCAGTAAGGGGGCGATTAGGGTTGAGTTTAGGGGTTGCATGGGGGTTAAGGATGCTTAAATAGGAGTTTAAGGCGGTTTAGACCCGTCAGACGCACCCGAGCGGCCGCTCGGGCCCTGTGAGCGGCCGCTCACAGGCCCGAGGCCCGCGTGCGTGTCTCGTTTCGTCACCCGACGCGTTATCCTTCGACGTTTTCGTTATTTCGGACCGTATATGCGTTAAGACCCTAATCAACCTCATGCTCCACTTTTAATGATTTTTATTAACGTATTCGGTTTAGGTTCACACAATCACGTATGGTTTTCACATAAGTTCATCAAATATCACAGAGACACATAAGTTCATTATTCACCAACGTCCGAGGTTCACTAGTCATGTAACCAGATATTAACTCACAACAATGCACGTGTGTCCTATCTAGTTAACCCTAGTTAAGTATAATGCAAGGAACGTAACTAGAGTTTAGTTAAAGTGAGAACCTGAATTTGCGGGGTATCACATCATCCCCAAGTTGAAAAGAATTTCGTCCCGAAATTCAGCAAGTAAACAGTAAAGCCAGCTAGAAAAGTGTACACTTGGTTCCCGGATGTCACATCATCCCCAAGTTGAAAGGAATTTCGCCCCGAAATTAACTTTGAGCGAGCTGCTTTATGTTCAGCATTTGATCTATGCACAGGTTCAGGTTCAGTAAAGAGGTGTGGGTATTTGAGCCGCATCTGATCTCTGCGCTCCCACGTGTAATCCGGTCCTAGACGGGAATTCCACCGTACCTTAACAATAGGTATAGTGCTTTGTCTGAGTTTCTTGACGCCCTGCTCAAGAATCTCCACTGGTTCTTCTACGAACCGTAACTGATCGTCCACCTGGATCTCCTCCAGTGGCACTACCAGTGTCGTATCTGATAAGCATTTCTTTAAGTTCGAGACGTGGAATACATTGTGCACTCCACTGAGTTCATCTGGTAGATTTAGCTGATAAGCTACCGGACCAATCCTTTTAACAATCTCGAAAGGTCCAACGTATCGTGGGTTCAACTTCCCACGTTTTCCAAAGCGTATCACTCCTTTCCAAGGTGACACCTTTAACAAAACCTTATCCCCAACCTGGAACTCCAAGGGTTTTCTACGTTTATCAGCATAACTTTTTTGTCGATCCCGAGCAGCAGCCATCCGGTTTCTAATTTGCACTATCTTCTCAGAAGTTTCGTGCACGAGTTCGGGACCTGTTAGTTGGCTAGCCCCAACCTCAGTCCAACAGATGGGAGACCTACACTTGCGCCCGTAAAGTGCCTCAAAAGGCGCACACTGTATCGAAGTGTGGTAACTGTTGTTGTAAGAGAATTCGATCAAGGGCAAGTGCTTATCCCAATTATTGCCAAAGTCCACCACGCATGCTCGTAGCAGATCCTCTAATGTTTGGATGGTACGTTCGCTCTGTCCATCCGTATACGGGTGATAGGCTGTGCTCATATCAAGACGAGTTCCTAAAGCATCTTGGAGAGTAGTCCAGAAACGAGAAGTGAATCGCCCATCGCGATCAGATATAATGGAAGTAGGCACCCCATGCCTAGAGACTATCTCCTTGATGTAAAGGTTTGCCAGTTTCTCCAATGAATCCGTTTCCTTTATTGCCAGGAAGTGGGCCGATTTGGTTAAACGGTCCACGATAACCCAAATCATGTTATGGCCCGTTGGCGTTCTAGGAAGCTTTGTAATAAAATCCATGGAAATCCCATCCCATTTCCACATTGGAATTTCTGGTTGTTGGAGTAGGCCTGAAGGTTTTTGATATTCAATCTTAACCTTCGCACAAGTCAAGCACTTACTAACATAAGTGGCTATTATCCACCTTTCACCACCACCACCATAAGCCTTTCAACCTGACTTTTTACAGCTTCAAGATTGGGTTCATATGATTTGACCAAAGTACCCTTTATAAAATTCCATGCTCCACATATTTTATTAAGAATTCGCAAATCCACCAACGACCATTTGTCTTCATCCTCCACCATCCTAAAATGGTCGTCGGCAAGCTATGGTTTCTGGCCATACCTCGATTTTCCGGTTACCTGCTCTTTAAAACCACCAAATCAGCCCCATCATCCAACTCTTCCACTACATGAACCCAATCTTAAAGCTATAAAAAGTCCGGAGAATTTGTCGGTACCTAACTATGGTTAAATTTATCAAGGTTCTGTTTTAGTGATAGAGTGATAGTTTTGCCTGTTGATGTGCCTCGAGAACAGAGCCTAAATTATCCAGACGATCTAGATCTGGCCTCAGATCCGTACAACGATGGACCTTCTGAAAGCTTCAAAATGAACTTCAAGCTACAACATCGTCTGGTTTGTCACCGCCGTCGTCCCCGTCGTCGGCGGAGTCACCGTCGTCGGAGAAGATTCTGAAGTCTGTGGGTTTATGTGGTTTTGGATATGGTTTGAGGGTTACGAAGGGGTGATGATATCTGATTCAGATAAACAATTTGTTCTTTTCAATCACCAAACTTTTATTGTATTTCTTTTGCAAATTTAGTTTCTGTAATACTGTTATGTTGTGAATTTGATTGAATTGTATTGTATTGCATTTGGAGCTGGATCTTGAAATCTGTTTGGGATTGTTTGATCCGCTTGAGTGATTTATACTGACAATTTATTGTATTGGAATTGTGTCACACCCCAACCGATGACGGAATTCATCGAGGCGCGACTTGTGATAGATTGTTCAAAGACTTCATGACACTAGAATTGTTACAAATAATTTAAAGATAGATTTCATTTCATCGCATTTAAAGGTCTAATATTAAATACAAATTGTCTCAAGAAAGAAAGTACAACATCAAAATAACAAAATTTAACTAGTGTGTTTCTAGTCCAATCCTAGCAAGTTTCTTGGATCCTTGCATCAATTATTTGCTGCAACATGTATAAAAGATCCGTCAACACATAAAGCATTGGTGAGCATACTAGTTTTGACCTACGTACATAGTATAAGAATGTTTTACTCAAATCATCATGTTATAGTTTTGCGCATACAGAATCATACAAAAGGCATAACAACACTCGAATGTACAAATGGACCTAACTCTGTTTTCGTAGGCCATTAAACTTATCATGACCCATAAAGGGGGCGGTGTACTACTCCTATAGCTCTATACATGTAAGATGGGTTGTATGCTAATCGACAGTTATATGTAAGAATTAAATTCTAGCATGGCATAGCATATAAACATGTTAATTAGATTGAGCATAAGAGTATGAAAATGTTTAAGGTTTTTGCATAGATACATGTTGAGCCCCAAAGTATTAAAGAGTAAAAAGGGGACAAGTATGAACTCACCTTAGGGTGCGTTATTTAGTTCCCAAAAATGGGTCTTGAGAATTGAAGATTTTAGCTCCGAATAACTAAAATTAGAAAGGAAGGCGTTTTAGGTTCATGAGTTGGATTAATAGATTCAAGATAGTCAAGCATGCCTTTTAGGCGAACCAAAGCACAAATTGCCTTTAGGGCAATTCGGATGGTCATGAGTTGAAGTTAATAACCAAGAACAAAACCACCATGAAGGCGATTCGAATGGTATGAGTTAGAGTTAGGAATGTGAATCCATTTTGAGAGTGTTTCATGTGGTGACCACTTTGTTTATAGGTAAAACATGGGTCTTGGATAAGGGATTTTCCCATTCTTGTATGGAACTAGTCCGGGTTACAAGATGGGTCAACAGATTGGTAAGGTAGGAATGTATCCACAAACCTTCCAAGTTAATAGATTAATAGAGTTTTTTAAGTATTTATTTTAGTATTTACATAATATAACTAGAAGATTAAAGTAGTGTATGGTGACTTAGTTTGGAAGAGCCTTGGCTTTCCTTTATCAACCATTAACCATAACACAAGTCCATCTAGCATTAAGTTGTTGGTGAACTTGGTTGGTATCACTACAACTAACCTTCTAGTGCATAAAAACAATAGAAGATGAACCAACTTTGAGGCCTCATTTTGGTGTCCTACTCATATTTATTTGCTATAGCAAACAAGAGTTAGGTCCTAGAGGTTTCTCCAAGGGGTTAGAGGAAGAAAAAGAGTAAATAAAATGGAAGAAACGTGAGGTTGAAGGTCAAAGAACTTACTGATTTGAATCAGGAAGTTTGCTTTATTTTCTTGAACATTTGAGAGTTTAGAGAGTATTTTGGGGTGAAGAAAGGATTAAAGAGTGAAGGGAAGGTGGTATTTATAGTTGGGGTAAAGGGGTTGGGTATTTAATGGAGTAAATAGGGTGGTTAGGAGTGCTACACGAAGGGGAGTTTGTTGTTCAAGGGGGCCTTCGTGTCACGCGACGGGAAACCAGCAATCTGGTCGTGTTACGCGAAGGGGAGTTTTGTCCCAAAAATGTTTTCTTGGTTAGGCTTGGCCCAACAGACTTGGTTTTGGACGTGTTTTTTGGTTAAAACTTATGGTTTAAGCCCATTTTGACATGTTTTTGGATTGGGCTTGATTCCTAACTTGTACGGGTTTGTTTATGCTTCGGTTTAGTGTTAGAATTTGGGTTTTAGGCGTAAAAATGCAACATGATTGTATTAAATTGACTATGCATAATTGATTATGAATAAGTGTATTTGACTAAAAGTTTTCATTGATCATAAGCTCGAAATTACAAGAGGGTAAAATGGAAAATTACAAGAGTACATGGACTGGAATTGAAAAGGCAAAAGGTACGACTGTTACAGTCTCCCATACTTTAGAAAATTTCGTCCCAAAATTTCCTTGAGAGTTGACCTTTTTAAAATAGGTATGTGGTTTGATATGGATTTAATAAGAACAAAAAGTAGTTAGTTTATTATGCTAAAATCAGATACTGTATCTAGTCACTGTGATAATATGCTCGTAAGAGAAATTATTTTAAAATTTTAACCCAAGGTCGTACGTATTTTTTTTCCTCTTTATAGTTTAGGTTCGATTAGCTGGTGAATTTCACTTAACCTGATTTTAACGTTTCAAATATGCACTTGTAAATGAATATGCAAATAGGCATTTTTTAAGGTGGAGTTTGTAACTAATTTTGTAAAGATAAGTTAATAGACGATTTGATAAATCTGGGTCTATTTGAACTGGGTTAAGCATTACATGGGCAATTGTAAAGAGTGGGTTATATACCGTACAACATATATGAAGTGGTAAAATTTTGGCTTGTAAAATTAAAAAAAAAAAATGTGTCCTTGGGTAAACGGATGGAATAGTGAATATGCACACATATCAAATGACTAGATGCGGAAATGAGCAGGATTTATTAATAGGTATTTGGTCTGCTTAAGGTTGAAATTTTTGCTTGAAATTTTTAGAAGGCGGCCAAAATAAACGAGAAATTGGACTATTTGAGTTAGGAATGTGAAACCATTTTGAGAGTGTTTCATGTCGTGACCACTTTGTTTATAGGTAAAACATGGGTATTGGACAAGGGATTTTCCCATTCTTGTATGGAACTAGTCCGGGTTACAAGATGGGTCAAGAGATTGGTAAGGTAGGGATGTATTCACAAACCTTCCAAGTTAATAGATTAATAGAGTTTTTAAAGTATCTATTTTAGTATTTACATAATATAACTAGAAGATTAAAGTAGTGTATGGTGACTTAGTTTGGAAGAGCTTTGGCTTTCCTGTGTAAACCATTAACCATAACACAAGTCCATCCAACATTAAGTTGTTGGTGAACTTGGTTGGCATCACTACAACTAACCTTCTAGTGCATAAAAACAATAGAAAATGAACCACCTTTGAGGCCTCATTTTGGTGTCCTACTCATATTTATTTGCCATAGCAAAAAAGAGTTAGGTCCTAGAGGTTTCTCCAAGGGGTTAGAGGAAGAAAAAGAGTAAAGAAAATGGAAGAAAAGTGAGGTTGAAGGTCAAAGAACTTACTGATTTGAATCAGGAAGTTTGCCTTATTTTCTTGAAGATTTAAGAGTTTAAAGAGTGTTTTGGGGTGAAGAAAGGATTAGAGAGTGAAAGGAATGTGGTATTTATAGTTGGGGGCAAGGGGGTTGGGTATTTAATGGAGTAAATAGGGTGGTTAGGAGTGAATTAGGTGGAGGTTGTATTCAAAAAACGAAATTAAAATGTGTTTGCTGTTCCACGGGGCCTTCGTGTCACGTGACGGGAAACCAGCAATCTGGTCGTGCTACACGAAGGAGGTTTTTGGCCCAAAAATGTTTTCTTGGTTGGGCTTGGCCCAACAGACTTGGTTTTGGACGTGTTTTTTGGTTAAAACTTATGGTTTAAGCCCATTTTGACATGTTTTGGTATTGGGCTTGATTCCTAACTTGTGCGGGTTCGTTTATGCTTCGGTTTAGTGTTAGAATTCGGGTTTTAGGCGTAAAAATGCAACATGATTGTATTAAATTGAATATGCATAATTGATTATGAATAAGTGTATTTGACTAAAAGTATTCATTGATCATAAGCTCGAGATTACAAGAGGGTAAAATGGAAAATTACAAGAGTACACGGACTGGAATTGAAAATGCAAAAGGTACAAATGTTACAAATTGAGCTCATTTTAATTGATTACGAATAAGACTAATTGAGGACAACAGTTTGTTCTTTTTCATTCTGCAAACTTTTATTTATTTTGTAAATCGAATTTGTGTAATTATTTTCTATTGAAATTCTTGTGAAAGTGAAGTGTGTCTACTTGAAGGGAGTGTAGGATCTTGAAATTATATATAACTTTTAATATGAAAAAATGTAGCTCGAAGATGGAGGAATGGTGGGTAGTGGTAGTGGTGGTGAAAGGTGGAGGAGATGGTGGGTAGTAGTGGTGGTGGTGGGTGGTGGGTGTGATTAGGGAAGAAGAAAATGAGGAAAAAGATGAAATTATAAGTGACTAGACGAAAATGCCCCTAACTTAACGAAGAAAAGTTAAGTGGGTTAAATCGTTTGACTGTTTGGCATATATTTTTAAAGATTGGGTTGGAGTGACAAATTTGGCCAAACCACAGGGACGGTTTTTGTAATTTACTCTTATAAATATGAAGTGTGTCTACAAAAACTCCTCCGTCAAAAAATAAAAAATTATATAACCTAAAGAATTAAAAACACCAAAATGATTATCTAGTATTAATATTTCAAAAAAAATAAAAAATGGTTGATATTACGTCATATGACATCATGTGTGATGCACATGTGTATTTCACTATTAGATCACACGTTTAAATAAATTGTAAATTACCATAATCAAATGATCATTAAATGGACATGATATGGGATATAAGGAGAAAAAAAATTTATTCAATGATCATTAAATGGATGCGAAAAGATATATAAAATACACTTGAACTTGTCAACTGTTTACTCATGCATATTATAACATAAATTGAAAATAAGATAAGTGTAGGACTATAAACATGAAAAAACTTAAAACAGCTTTATATAAGAACTATAAAATAAGACACATGTACCGCATTCACATATGCATTTCACTATTATAGTTAAGTTTTTCGAATGGTTTAGCTTCAAGGATTAGTTTTTATGTATGGTGGGAGGTAGGTTAGGTTTTTTGGAGTGGTGGGTTTGGGTTTTTTTTTTTTTTTGGGGGGGGGGGGTTAATTATAATTATGCACATGTGCATATGTTAATTTGTCACACCCTCAAATTCCACATGCGGGGTTTTACCGCGAGGCGTGTGACACACCAGGATCCAAGTCAACGGTCACAATAAACGACAACTATATGATTTAAAATACGTAATCAACCATTAAGTTCAAAAACCCATCTGATACAGCGGAAGCAAAGTAAAAACCATAATCTAAATGTTTAAAAGAAAATAAAAGATAATGTTTCAAAACATGAAATGCAAACTAGACACCATGAGACCCGTGCGCCTATCCAGTGTTGCTACCTTAGCGACCTAAGAAAACATGCTTAAAGTTGTCAACATACAATTCTGGTGAGTTCACAGGTTTTATAATAAACGTGAAAAGTATGAAAGATCATCCATGTTACTACTATGTTATAATGATAGCGCTAGAAACGCATGTAAGATACTACTATGACTTGGAAACCATTACTGACAAGATAGTGCATGAATGTGCCCGAATATGTACCACCGTCGCCACGGCAGCCTTTAATGACCGAGACAATATGCACCGGCCGGCCTCCAACCGACGAGTGGGGTTTGTCAGTCCCAATAGATCTATCCACATTTCCCCCGTTATGCATCCCCGCATATTCATGGTGTTCCCGGGGACTTAAACGAATCGTGTAGTAAGTCAAAAAGTAATAACACTAGTATAACATGATCTTTATGAAATCCAAGTATGAAGCATGATTCTCCCCCGAAAATGAAAAGACTTAAAGTGGGGTCGTGAAACTCACCTTAGGTTGCTTTCTTCTAAAATAAGTAAATCAGCTCAAATAGATAGTCCCAACTACCGGTGACCTATCATGACGAGTGTATAAGATGTTAGACTAATAACCCGTAGGTTAATTAGTCCCCAATTGTCCAGACCATAACTGTGTACGTTTGAAAATGTGTTTGACTGATAACCTGACCACACAAGACAAGACCCGATGTCCCATTGGTGACCCAACATCCCACGTGTTAGCCAAATACAAGATATCATGTAATCATATGCCATTATACACTTAACATGCGTAAAAGTTCACCAAGTCTAACATACAGTTCAAATAACGCATAAACGAGTACGAACACTTGTTATCAGGTTATTAGACATGTCACGAGGTTCCTAACATGTTCCTAGGTGTCAAACCATGTTTCGGGATGTCAAAATACACTTACAACAGCAAAACACACGATTAGGAATCAAACAGGCAATTAGGAAAGTCAACAGGCAATTAGGACTTGTAATCGCCTGTTTTACACATGAGTAGAGGGCTAATCGCCCCTAATAGCATGCGAGTAGGGCTACTCGCCCCTGCAGCATCAAGCCATATTTCGAGCGTTTAATCCTCCAAATCAGATCCGAAACATGTAAAAACACCCAACATCAAACCCAAATCATTAAACAACCCATCCCAAGTAAAAACCCCCAATTTGTCATCATCCTAACAACCCTAATTGCAAGCATTTCCCAAAATAGCATATTATCATGTAAACATCACATCAAACATGCAAAACTTACCCTAAATGGCAAATATCCAGATTTCATCACATAACAACGTTGCACAACAACATCCTACTGTTTCTACATCATTTTAGAGCAAACCCTAACATCATACAATCAACAAAACACATCATAACATCCTAAATCTTTCTAAATCACTCAAACGGGTCAAAACGCATGTTATCATCAATACTCAACCATGAACCTCCAAACTCGTAAACAAACATGCTAACAACTTATTTATATCAGAAACACATTAAGCACATAAGAATCCTCATGTTTTAACCATAAAAATCCTATCTTGCATGAATACACCACATAGAACACATAATGAAGGACTATACTTGTTTAACAACTGATTTCAAAGGTTTTCAAAGACACAAACATCACAAAACTAGGTCTGGACCTTTAGGGATCAATATAATAACATAATAAAGGTTTAGGATGGATAACACACCTTAGGTTTTGCTAAAGAATGATGTGTAAGGCTTGAAAGGATGGGTTTTAGGGCATATACGTGTTCCAGAGGTTGATTATGGTGTGAGATAGCTTTGGGGCAAGTTAGGGTTTCACAAATGATGTTTTACAACACAAGGGTGGTATTAATAGGCGTTTCTAGTCGTTCAATAGGTTACAGGCGAGTAGAGGCTGCAGGAGGCAATTAGGAGCTCATAATCGCCCCTGTTACAGACGACTAGGGCTTCTACTTGCCCCCTAATGATGCTACTCGCCCCTGTTGGGGGAATTAGGATTCCTAATCGCCCCCTGCAGGTGTTTATGGGTTTTTGGCGCGTTAAATATTATTTTAACACATATAAGCACGTATTCACATACCGACAAGTCACATAATGATTTTAAACACATAATGCATGATAACTAACATGTTCACATTCGTCCACCAATTCCCGGGACTCGAGACTTGCGTGTGTGCATTAAACCCGACGTTTCTACCAATCACCGACCCTTATACACGCAGTTATGGACCGACTCCCAATGACCTCTCAGATCATTGTAATGACTCCTGATGATTCCCAGAATCATCCAAACGGCCTAACTGACCCAATTAAGTATAATGCTAGGTAAATGTTTTCGCTAAGGTAGACTTATATGTTTGTAAAAGTATTAACCTGAATTTGTCGGGTGTCACATCACCCCCTTGTTGAAAGAATTTTCGTCCCGAAAATTAAACGAAGTCTGGAAATGAAGAGACGGAAAGAAAGAATATTTCTCAGTTGTTACATAATTTCATTATCGTACCAATTTACATACGCTAAAATAATAATCATAAACATAATCAACCTATCAACCACCATATAAGGCCACCCACAATATACATATGTGCATGCATCATCCTTCAAATAACAAAATTTGTGTACCCATCTGTTTTTATCATACAACTACATGTAGTTTCTACCAAACGCATCAACAAAATAAAACAAACAATAACAAAAAAAAATCCATATTATAAACCAACCATCTTACCACTAACTACCTACATACAAACTTCTAATTATCTCACAACCTCACGTCCACCAACAGTGTCCCATTCTGTTGCTTATTTGTCCCCTTTCCATCTTCTTCCCCTTTTACTTATCTTCTTCTAACACTCTTCACACCTCATTGATGCCTCATCTAACATCTCCGTTGTGTTTTTCATTTGTCAACCTAAACATCATATACTTCTCAAATTTATCACATTGTTCGTGTTTTTAAACAACTAACAATTAACATTTATTAGTTAACATGAAAAATATACACACGTGCATTTAAAATTGCTTAACTAAATAATAACGTTAACTTTCTGGTCAATGATTATGTCATCATCCACAATCGCATCCTACAAATTTTTTTACCCTTTCTCCCTCGATTCTAACACAAAAGTTGCCTTCTTCGATTTTTATCCCATCTTAACTACAAATAATAAAAAACACATAAGAAAATCAAATCTTCAATCATAATGCACATATGCATTAACGTTACTTTTTTCATTACCACATAACATATGCACATGTACGTTAGAATGAATGACCATAATGATAACAAGAATTAAATCTTAATGCACATGTGCATTATCATTAATTTTATCATTAACATATAAATTATGCGCATGTGCATCAATATAAATGACTTTAATGGTAGGTAATGCAATGAATACACATATCCATACTGTAAAAACAAACAACAATCCAACCAATTTATCTACAAAACCCACAAAAATTGAATACAAACACATGCTCATTTTCACATATATTTTGGTTTTTAGGTTTGTTAATTATGACATATCCTCAACGCTTCTTTATAACCAAAACACCTACAACATCAACAACACCCTATAAAATCTGATCACAAACATATAGTCTAGTTCAACATTAATCTACACATACACATCTCCAAGCTTTAACACAACCCCTACTAACAATAATCACGCAGACAATGAAGATGAACACGGGAGTTCGAATTAGTTGTTATGTTTATAGACTCCAATTCGCTTGTCACGTGACCGCCCACGGTCATGCTCATGATCACGGTCCATATGTTCAACATCACCCTCCCTATCTTTGTCACGGTAGTGATCATGGTCACGACCACTACGATCCCGGTCTCGATGTTTATCACGGTCATGACCACTACGGTCTCTATCTCAGTCCGACTTTCGATCACGGTCCCTATCTTCACGATGTTCCCTATTGGTTTGTCATGAGAGCGTTCCCGAGACTTCTCACGTTCCCTTTCCTTAACCCTTTCACAAGAATTTTCCCTATCCTTGAGTTTTTGCGATACTACAATTACAATGAACCAACAATAGCTAAAGAGAGGGGGCGGGGAGGAATGTGGAGGAGAAAGTTGGGAGGAACGAGAGGGGGCAGGGAGGATGGTTGTGGAGGAGAAGGTTGGGAGGAACGATTGGGGGCAGGGAGGAGGGCTGCAATGTATTTATTTGTTATCAGATTTACAATAATGCCATCTAGTTCACATTGGTTTCTTGGTTCTCTCCTTAAAGTTAGTTTTGACATGATCCCGACCCTATATATATATATACATATATATATATATATATGTGTGTGTATGTATGTATGGAGAATTTTCAATTATACTTATAAAAAATTTCACTTATTTATGTATTTTTCTTATTTTATTTTTTAGTTTTATCATATAAAAGGTTAAGATAAATAATGCTAATTATTAAGAACTAGTATTTTGTTCGTGAGTGTTGCCTTGCGAGCCTGTGGCATATCAAGTAGACACAAAATAGTTAAAGACCAACTCGATTGATTATACATTAATTTTATGTAAAACGTACAATTGTTAATTTTAACTAACATCATTTAAAAAATGTTGAACCTGACACGCACGTTGCGGCACGTTAACACACAAAATTTAGAATGAAATATAAAACGAAAAACTTGCGGAAGATAAAAAATATGAGGGAACAAAGTTGAAAGTAAAAAAGTATTGAGATTAAATTTCAAAGGATGAAAAGCTTTAGGTTAAAAAAAATCAAAGAGATTAAATTGCTCAAGATTGTACATGGTCTAAACTATGCTTTAAATACTTACATGAATTGCAATAGGGCTTTTAGAGCATTCACATCCCATCCACCATTTTTACCTTATAATTTAACTAAAAATCATACTTTTTTAAAATTTATCTTTCATTTTAGAAAACCTCCCACATCCCATCCACCATATTTATCTTTATCTTACTCACAAACACTTATTTTATTATATTTCTCGTTATAATACACTCACAATAATTTGGTGTAGGGTGAATAGTAGCTTTTCATATATGAAAAGTTAGGTTAACATTTTTTCATAATATAAAGATGGGGTATAAAATGGTGGATGGGTTGTAGTGTGTTTTTAACAGGTTTTTTTAAAATTTAAAAATGGGGGAAGGTTTAGTGGATAGGTTGTGAATGCTCTTACACTCACAATCCAATTTTGCTAATTATAAGATGGATAATGGGTGTCCGATTTCGAATACTCATTTTTACATAACCGCCCTCCAAACTCCAAATCTCAACCCTAAAAGTGATAACAATTTACAAATTCAAAAAAAAAGAAGAAAAAAAAACAATTTACACAAACATAAAAAGGTGTCATAAAACATATAAACAGAGATGGACCATAAAAGTAAAGGACAGGGGTTGTATGCACATGGCAAAATTAAAGATTGAATTTGAATTTTAGAAGCAACCCCACACTAGACTAGATATATATCATTAAAAGTAGGAGTCTTTTATGAAATGTACCCATGGGGTTTTTAATTTATAATCAATGGTCCTGTTGGCTGTTGCTTGCTTCCATTAATGTGCAAGCTTCCACTCCTACTTTCTGATCGATCTACATAGTCACTCTGTGTGACCTTACATGTCTTTCCAAAATGTCTCAATACTAATGACATACATACAGGTGACATTTGTCTGTCGGTTTAATCTACATAGTCACTCTGTGTCACCGAAGGAAACTGAAAAACTGATGGTTCGGATAAATTAAAAGTCGTGAAAAACTGAATTAACCGAACCACTTTTCTTAATAGCTCACATAACCAAACTCATCTCTCTAGGCTTTAACATGCTTGTATAGTTGGGTATGTATGTGAGGTAGTTTATATGTGTTCGAATCGCCTCATACAGACTTTTGCCACAAACATGCGAGGATCTAAGGATGAAGCATAATCATGTAACCTTAATACCATATACTAGCTTAATTTAACAAAAAGAGAAAAAAATATGGTCTTGACTAACATCAGAATATAAAATTTCTAACGGAAGCGTTTTGTGTTTGGGTTGAGTTTATTTGTTTGGCCTTGCGACCGGAGGCCGCTAGGTTTCTAGCAGGAGACTCTCAAAACTGCAAGGTAGTTTTTAGTACAAGAAGTAAAGGAATAAAAAGATGGTATTGATTGATTGATACTTGGTCCATTACAATGGAAAAAGATGCTACAGTTTATAGGAAATACAAGTCTAGGATAAAAGGAAATGACTAAACTTTGGGTATGGCACAAATCAAGGAGAAGTAATCTTGGTCAATCATGTTGGTCTTAGTGAATGGTCTTCAATAATGATGGTCAATGGTCATAATCTCCAATACAGAATTCAATCGAAAATCTCATGTTGCCTATCAATTTTGGAGTTGGAAATCGACTACAAACAATGAAAGTTGAAGTCGATTTATGGATTTTGATGGGGGCCTGATAGGAATTATTCTCAAAGGGGGCTTTTAAGTGGTTTTTAATAAAATGCGAAGTGACAAGTGAAAATTTACATTACATGATCAAAACAACATATGAACCATGAAAGGACTGAAATCCTTGCTACATAACTTACATTTCTAGATATTTAGGCACATAGAATATAAAGCATCTGGACTGCATAAAATGATAACTCATTAGTCCATTATAAACACTTAGACTTTGAAATTCACCTTAATGCACCTTGTGCTTAGGTACACTTATAAAACAAAAACATGTACACTATAAACTTTGGGTGTAAATTATGTCGGGTTGGCGAGTTGAATTGTCAAAGACATCAACCATAACTCAAACACATCTAATATCCTGTAACCCATTTATCTAAATTTACCAAACATGTTGACAAGTTGTAAACACGTTGAATTGGCCATAAACGGGTTGACGTCTTGATTAATTGTAGTAAATTCGTTAAACGGGCTGTAAACGAGTTGGCAGATTGACCTTATATTATGTAATTTTAAACGGTTCAATTAAACGAGTTAAAACAGTTCAACCCAAACATGGTCTGATTATCCTAAACTACTAAAGCTTAGAAATTTACATGCATGATTGAGTCACAAAATTAGCATTGCGTGGACCGTGGTGGTGGGTGGTGGTGGATGGTGGTGGTGGACGGTGGTAGTGGTGGGTGGTGGTGGTGGGTGGTGGTGGTGGGTGGTGGTGGACGGTGGTGGTGGACGGTGGTGGTGGACGGTGGTGGTGGACGGTGGTGGTGGACGGTGGTGGGTGGTGGTGGACAATGGTGGTGGACGGTGGTGGTGGTGGACCGTGGTTGTGGTAGACGGTGGTGGTGGGTGGTGGTGCACCGTGGTGGTGGTGGTGGTGGGTGGTGGTGGATGGTGGTGGTGGTAGACGGTGGTGGTGGACCGTGGTGGTGGTAGACGGTGGTGGTGGGTGGTGGTGGACAGTGGTGGTGGACGGTGGTGGTGGTGGTGGACGGTGGTGGTGGTGGTGGACGGTGGTGGTGGTGGACGGTGGTGGTGGTGGTGGGTGGTGGACAGTGGTGGTGGTTGTAACCTCGCAAATTTTTCCTAAATTTTTGTATAGGTAAAGTCACCACTTTATTAAACTACTTTTGTACAAAAAAATAACCATGGCAAATTTATATTATTTATTTTTTTATAATAATAATAATAATAATAATAATAATAATAATAATAATAATAATAAACACTATAACTAAACCATACATAACCCAACCCAACCATCCCTTACCCATTTTCGGAGCCCAAAAACCCCAGCCCAACTCCACAAACCCAACAGCAATGAAAAACCCGGCCCACCAAGCCCCTTCTCCCTTACCCGGTTGAATCGCAGAACCCGCCCCAGGACCCGAAGAACAGCTCAATCACGTGTCCAACCATTTTTTTTTTGGAAACCTTGACCAAATTAAAGGACATGTAATTGATTAACCATAAACTTCGCATCAATCTGAACCAGGAATCACGCAAATCGTGTCATCATACTCGGTTTGACCGAGCACTGACCAAAATTTCAAAACCTTCCATATTCGAAATCATAGTATAAATTGAGGTCTCCCGAACCACTTCCAAGCACCGATAAACACACCCTCACTATAATTTTTCTCTTTTCTTTTCTCTATTTTGCGTTTGAAGCTCGATTTGACTTCCGTTTTGACCGTCCATAAGATCACGATTACACTTGTAAGTTTTCATTTTATTGATGGGTTTTGATCTTCGGAACCATACAAACAATAGCCCCATCATATCAGGGGCTATTGGTTAACAATTGTGATTATTAAGAAACTAGGGTTCATAGGGTATGATTTGGGGAAGACACTTCTGCAGACATAGTTATATATTTAAAACGGAAACAAACCAAACACAACCACTGATCTAGATCAAGTGGTTGTGTCTGTTTGTTGTGAACGAAGGGACGCGGGTTCGAGTCCCGTATCCCACAAACTTTTGCTTTTGATTTTAAAAGGATTATAAATCAGTTTTCACATATACTATATAATTAATTTCGAATATAGTTTATTCGTTCTCAGGGTTCAGACCAGTTGGTCTGAACTTGTGATATAAAACGCGAACCGGTCCCAGACCCGGGTTCGATTCCTAGCATCAACAAACATTTTTTATACCATTTAAGCTTTATTAATATTCACTTGTATTTTTAAAATTAGTTTTAAAAATGCTAAAACTCCTTTATAAATTCCACAAAAATTATTTTATGTTATTCGAGTAGAAAAGTTTAACATACAATTTTTAGCTTTCCAAAAATTATTTATTTAATATATATATAATAAACATTTCAAGTTTATTCTATTTTATTTATAAAATTCTATAAAAATATCAAAACGATTATATAAATTTCCACAAAAATTATTCTAAGTTTATATAACATTAAACTTTTCTGAAATGATTTTTATTTCTGAAAAATCATTTATTTAATATTTTTAATCAATTTTTGTTAGTTTTAATCATAAATAAATCATAATAAATTCATTTTTCAATATTTTTGCACCAAAATTTTATACAAATTAATCCTATTTATTTAGAACAGAAATACAATTTTTAAATTAATAATTCTGTAATTTTAATATTTTTTTAAATATTAAAGTTATATTTTGACAATTTGAAATAAATAGATTTAATATTCTATTTTTAAGAAAATAATTTTATAAAAATTATTTCATACTTAAAACTTTATAATGTGACCATCTTTAATCTAAAATTTACAAAAAGACTTTTGTTTATTTATTTATCAAATTTCTCTTATTTATTAAACATTTTATTTATTAATCAAACGAATACTTATCCCCAATTCGAAACCCTAGAATATACTTGTAGACTAGATAGACTTAGACTTATTTGTTACCTTATACATAGGGTAATACTTGGCAACTTTGGGGCTACACTTATACTTTTTCTCGAGACTTAATACTTTGCTAAGGTGAGTTTACGTAACCATGTTTATGCAATTCTTTATACTTGCAACATTATACTTAAGCAATTCTACATACATGTCTAGTCGTAAACTTTAAATGCCTCATGATTTAGACAACAACAACAGTTAGACTCGCTTCAACAATACATAATCATTAGCTATGGCCAAGCCGGCGATACTCAATAATAGATCTATTGGATTGACAATCCCACCTAGATTTGTTGACCATCTTTTATGGGGAGCGCGGGTGATTGTTATCGTTCCAACATAATATTAAGGTAAACCGTGGATGACGGGATGGACCTAAATTAGTCGGAGGTTTGATTATGTCGATTCAACATTTCATGTTTATTCATGTAGACTTAAACTTACGATAGACATATGAATTGCTAAACTTTTATTCTTAAACTTAATTGCTTGACATGGCTTATGTATTCTCACCAACTTCTAGTTGACCCCCCCATTTTTACAACTCAACAGGTAATATGATGCTTGAAGTCTAGAGGGTTAGCATGAGGAGACTATTTGAAGTTATGCTTTGTTTGGCTTTTTGATGTATTAGAATTTCATTCAAGACATATAATGTAATTCAATATTGTAATAAAGGATTATGTAAACATATGTATTACTATGAGCTACTGAACAATCATTCAGACGTGACACCTCGATGTTTCCGCCATCGGTTGGGGTGTTACAGTGGTGGACCATGGTGGTGGTAGACGGTGGTAGTGGTGGTGGGTGGTGGTGGATGGTGGTGGTGGACCGTGGACGGTGGTGGTGGTGGACCGTGGTTGGTGGTGGTGGTAGACGGTGGTGGACCGTGGTGGTGGATGGTGGTGGACAGTGGTGGGTGGTGGTGGTGGACAGTGGTGGTGGACGCTGGTGGGTGGTGGTGGACCGTGGTGGTGGTGGGTGGTGGACGGTGGTGGTGGTGGTGGTGGTGGGTGAGGAGAAGAGAAGTAGAGAAGACCTTTGAAGATCTTAGAAGACTTTGGAACAAGTCTGCACCAAGAAGAGGTCAGGAAGACCTTTTTGAGTGAAAGGTCTTCCAAAAAACAAACAATCTGCAGACCCCAAACGTCTGCGCGCGTCTGCGTGGCGCAGACAAAAGAGGTCAGAAGTGCTTCTGAGCAAAAAACAAACAGCACCTAAGATTGGAGTCTTTTGCTTATTAAAATTTGTGATTCACAATGTATTGATTGCTCGAATAGTTTCTGTGGTTTACTCAAATTTTACCTTTAGTCCTCAGCTTTTCAAATTACATCTGTAGTTCCCAATTTTTGGTGTCACTTAACTCGGATAGTCTATGGAGTGGATGGATGTTAAATAATCCAGTTAAGTGAGTGTGAAATTACTAAACTACCCTTGTTATTATAAAAATATAATTAAAACTAATTAAAAAAATTATATAAGCCCCACCCATTTCTTCTTCACTACATCTTCCTCACCCATCACCTCTACAAACCACCACCACCTCCCCAAACCACCACCACCTCCCCAAACCACCACCTCCACCACCCATTTCCACTTTCACCACCACCACTACCACCGACATCCCAACCACCACAGTCACCTCCACCGCCATCAAATCAAATTAGGTTTTCACTCAACGATTCTCAGATCTCGCGATTCGTTTCTAGATGGCATCGCTACTCCATAACTTGAAGACGAAATTTCAACAGCTGCAGGTCGATTTGTATGTATGCATGTATCAATCAAAACTCGTATGTATTGATCGATGATTATTCATTTTCAATAAAAAAATTCTTCATATAAACGAATACTAATTGCTTCTCTGTGTTAAAGTATATTCACCTTCTTATTCATTCTTAAATTCAGTCGACATTGTTAACGATCTTGCTGCAAATTCAAAATCATCCATTATTGATGTTGAGGCAAATTTTTCAGGGTCTAATCTTGTTGTAACGACCTTCTCCCCACGGTTGCCAGGCCAAGCAACCAAAATAGTTTCGGTTCTTGAAGACCTATTTCTTGAAATACTAGAGGCTTTTATCTACCGGACGTAATGTTGACGGAAGTAGGTCTGTAAAACCATAACCAGATCTTGGTCGGAGATTCAAGGCTGTGGTGTTGATGGTGGTGGTAGGTCATGTTGCTGTAGGGTGGTGGTGTACGCGGATGGTGGTGGGGTGGTAGTGGTGGTGGTGGTTTGTTAAGGTGATGGTGATAGGTTAGGAGGATGAAGTGTGGAAGAAGAAGTGGGTGGGGCCTACATATTTTTAACTATATTTTTTAATAATAAGAATAGTTTAGTAATTTCAGACTTGCTTAACTAGATTATTTAACCTCCATACATTTCAGAGATCATCTGAGTTAAACGCAGGTGAGGACTATACTTATAATTAAAAAAAAATGAACTAAATGTGAAATTTGGGCAACCAAGTAATTTTCTTTAGCAATAACAAAACTAGTTTATTTATTAAGGTCAAAATGAGTTGTTAATAACATGTTCGGTGCACGTCGTTAGGATCAAAAGTCAAAAACCCTAGATTACCAAAATCCACTACGTCTTCTTCATCATCTCTAACGATTATACGACGTCGTTAATTTCACCAACCAATTCTCTCTACAATCAAACACAGGTATCTACATCTATTCCTAATCTTATAAACTGTACACATTCATTCATATTATTACTTCACCAACTTCTTAGATCTTTAATTGTACGGCAAACTATTCTTGTGAACAATGATTCGTGTTTCGTAATTGGATTCACGAATGGAAGTGGAATGTTGATTCCATTCCTTCGTTTGTTGTTTTCAACAAAAAAAATATATATATATGAATCGGAATCAATCAACAACATACGGAAGGGAATCTACATTCCGTTTTATTATATAAAACAAGCACACATAAATTATAATTCAAATTTCAGTTCCTGCGCAAGTTCCAATTCCAATTCCAATTCAATTAACGCTACCTTAGGGTGCGTTTGGTTCATGGAATGGTTTGGAATTGGAATTGGAATTTGTGTAGGAATTGGAATTAGAATGAATTGGATTTGGATTTGGAATTTAAACATTCCAAAAGGAATTGGAAATGGTTGGAATTGGAAATGATTTGGATTTGGAATTTAAACATCCAACGAGTTAGAAGTTGTGCCAAAAGTTGTATCTTATTAGCATAGTTGTTAAAAGTCATTGCCTCTTGCGCGTAGGCTCATTTTTTTATGTGAGGCGATGCAATGGCGCTTTAAGTCAAGGAAATTGCGCTTTAATTCTCTAGATGATGGTTTAGGGGCATATTCCGACGAGATTTCCAAATTTTGGAGAGTTTCGAGCTAAATTCTCTAAACTATGGCTAGATTCCATTTAAGGAATACTACTTTTATACACTAATACATTAACATTTTAAAACTTTTGATACTAATTAGATAATATTAAATGTTATATAATGGCTTTTGTTTGCTTTATTTGAAGAATTTCTAATAGATAATATATTTATACTTTTTTTTTTCTCAAGCATTCACCTTTTTTTACGCCTTGCGCCTAGGCCCTAGGCGAGCCCTATGCGCCTGGCGCCTTTGATAACTATGCTTATTAGTCAGGGTAAAACAAAAACCCAACCTCTTTTTAGCTAAATCTTAACAATCTACATCAACATCCTGCAAATTAACCGAAAAATTCCAAGTTGCAATCACTACTGGTATATGGTCAATAAACACAAAGAAGTTGCAATAACTACTGATATATGGTTGTTAATGTTTAATATGCCCAAAAAGTTTTATAGAAGTGAATTTGTTAAAAAAATGTGATTTTCGTTGGTGCATATTTTTTTTTCTGCTTCTGCTTCTGCTTCCGCTTCGTCATTTCATCATGTCATAAAATGGTTCAGTTTTCTCATATATTGGTACTTTGTGGTCAGCACTGTGTGTGGGAATAGGAACCTTTTTGCAACACATGGGTGGACAAAGAAATAATCATGGAAAGCGTCCACACTCGCAATCAGACCACAATGATCACGGAAGAAGCAAGAGAAGAAATAACGGTGATGACAGAGGGTACTCCTCAATTGGTCCAGATGATACAGTGTATCGCTACTTATGTCATAGTAAAAAGATTGGAAGTATAATGGGAAGAGGTGGGGAGATTATTAAGCAGTTGAGATCTGAAACCAAGGCTAAAATTAGAATTGGTGAGACGGTTTCAGGGTGTGATGAACGTGTGGTCACTATCCACAGCACGAGTGAGGAGACAAATGATTTTGATATGCATGATGACCGTGTGTGTCCGGCAATGGACGCTCTTTTCAAAGTGCATGACAGGGTTATTTCTGATGACCAAGCTGCTGATGCGGAAATTGATCATGAGGAAACGCTACAGGTTACAGTTCGCCTTCTTGTTCCATCAGATCAGATTGGATGTGTTATTGGAAAAGGTGGACAGATAGTTCAAACTATACGGTCGGATACTGCTTCTCAGATTCGGATTTTGAAGGATAATAACCTTCCGGCTTGTGCATTAAGCAGTGATGAACTTTTGCAGGTAAATCATAATACATTTTGCAGTCCTTACTCTGACTTTTCCTTCAACTGTCAAATTTTTTGTCATGATTCAGATATCTGGCGAACCATCTAATGTGAGAAAAGCACTTTTCCAACTATCAGCTCGCCTTCATGATAATCCGTCACGGTCGCAGCACTTGCTTTCATCATCAACGCCTAATGTTTATCCGTCTGGTGGTTCACTTATGGGTCCACATGGAGGTGCACCGTTATTGAGTTTAACTCAACTGGTTGGTGCTTATGGTGGATACAAGGGTGAAGGTGGATTATACCCGGGTCCAAGGGACGAATCTCCTCCAAAGGAATTTTCTCTACGTTTGATCTGTCCGACAGCAAACATTGGTGGTGTAATTGGTAAGGGTGGTGCTGCAATTAATCAAATTAGACAGGAAACTCGAGCAGCTATCAACGTTGATAGTTCAAAAGCAGAGGCAGATGATTGCTTAATATCTATTTCAGCCAAGGAGGTAGGGTTAGGTAAAATCATAAAGACTAAAATTAAGCATTCTTTGATTGTAATTTATTGATGTATTCAGGTATTTGAAGACATGTTTTCTCCAACTGTTGAGGCTGCATTACGCTTGCAACCAAAGTGCAGTGAGAGAATTGAAAGAGATTCAGGTCTTATTTCATATACTACTCGATTGCTTGTACCGTCTTCTCGGATTGGATGTCTTATTGGGAAAGGAGGCGCGATAATCTCCGAAATCAGGAGAATTAGCAAAGCTAATATACGGATCATTTCAAAAGAAGACCTTCCAAAAGTTGCTGAGGATGATGATGAGATGGTACAGGTAAGCATATGCATACAAATACGTTCTTGAGTCGGTGCTCTAATTGACATCATCTGATATTAATGTCTAATCACCACAATAACCCTTTCGTTTAAATTTTTAAATAGATATCTGCAGAAATTGACCTTGCTAAGGATGCACTCTTACAAGTTATCTCACGTTTGAGGGCCAACCTTTTTGAAAGAGAAGGAGCTCTGCCAACTTTTGTTTCAGTTCTTCCTTATCTTCCTGTGGCACCTGATGTTCCCGATGTTCCAAAGTATGATAATCGAGATTCTAGAGGTCATGGGCGAGGACATAATGACTTGCCAGCTAATGATGGGTATGGAAGCTATGGTGGCTTGCAGGTAAGTGTACATAATTATCATAAAAGAAGTTGCATGTCATGTCAGATTTTTGTTTTGCTTTGTTTCCTGTTCTGTTTCTTCACTGCATAATCTGTATTAAAGTGATATATTTTGGGTTGTATTACTTGTGGGATGTTACATTATTTATAAATATCGTGAGTTGATTCTTACATAGGATGCAGGCATGTTAGGCATTCCAGTTTGAGAAACAAGCACACATCTCTTTAATCAACTACCTGTCAACTGTTTGTCTGTTTCATCTAACAGCCTTTTTTTTTGTGTTCAATTTTTTTCAGGGACGCAGTGGTGATGAAGCTTATGGGGCCTATGGTGGTTATTCTTCTGGACGCAGTGGTGGTGAACCTTATGGAGCCTATGGTATTGGTGGTTATTCTTCAGGACGCAGTGGCAGTTCTGGGTAAGTATATGTGTTGATTTGTTCTAGAGGTGCGAGAATAGACTGGTCAAGCGGGCTGGGTAACAAGTCAAAACGGGTACGTTTTGGTACATGTTGAAACAAAGTATTGGTAGTTTGGTACCCTACACAGAGTAACACTTCTTTTTCTATTCTATCGAAAGTTATTTACATGTAGTACGTGTGTTGAATTTTATTACAAAAACTAAATTGTTGTTGACGCTATCTAGAAAGCCATATTCACTACAGAACACACTGTGGTCAATTTTCTATCTCTTCACTTCTATTGAAATTTTTTTGTTACCCATTTGACCCGTTTTGTTAAGAAAAAAACAACCCGGTTCATCCACTAATGATCGATATTGCTACATTTAATATTTTCATTTTCTGCTTGTTTGGTTCAAGAGATCATGCGTTTGTGACTTTCTTTCCTCGGTCTATGTATGGCAGTCGGTCATTTCTTTCTATCTTGCTTGGTTACCGGTCTTTCTGTCTTTACCTCTTGATGTGAAACAAATGGCTTACCTTAATAAAAAAAAAGTTTGACATCCAAGCCTCACAAAGCTAGCTGACCTGTCATTTGACGGTTAACCAAACGGGCATTTTATTCTTTTGAGTTATTTCATTTGCATAATTTGTTTTTGGCAGGGGATCAAGGCATAATTCTGCTTCTAGGCGGAGAGATTACAATTATTGAAGTGCTGGTACAGGTTAGTGAAGGTTTGCTTTTCTAAAGGTTTTGAAGCAACTGATATTTATTAATGTAATGCTAAGTTTATGACAGTATGTGCAGTAAAACCTAGCCTCATATGTTAACCCTGTTTCCTTTCCATTCCCTATAAAACAGCCAGCTGAAGCCTGAACCTGAAGCCAGCCTAAACCAGAAGACCAGTTGAACCGAACCGAACCGAACCAGTGTTATGGCCCACCACACCACTATATATGCTCTCTTAAGAAGACACCTTACATGCTTTATTTAAGAGGACCACTGTTTGAAGTAATTATGTTACTACTATTTTTATTGTCCATTTCCTAACACTACTACTTTACCAAGCTTTCATTTCTTGATTCCAAAGAACCTGTGCCTTGATCAGTGTTTCCAATTTCCAAACCCTTTAGACACTTTGTAATGTTTAGCATTTTGTTGCTTTATCATTAGTTCTTACCTTAATGTTAGCCTATTCTTCCCCTCCCCGTCCTTCCTGCATCCGCCTCTTACCGAAGTTACCCTTTGTTAACGCACGTGCACACACTCGCACACTAGAGAGAACTGCAAGAACCACCTATATATCTGTACATATTGTTTCGGTTGTGATACATAAGGGTTATGTTTTTCATAACAAAACAAAGTAGGCACATGGTTTCTATGGAGGAGGTAGTGGTGGAAAGGTAGATTTCGTCATTTGGCTTTATTGGCATATCATGCTTATTATATATGCTATTTTCTCCTAATCTCTTTCGGGTGATATGAGTATGTTTAATAACTAGTTGGGTGAGTAGAAGGTGAGGAGGATGATTATTTAAACGAAATAGAAGTGCCGAGGATGTTTGAAGGTTTGTGCAGATGATGTGTATTGATTAGAGTAGAGACTACTGGCATTTTGCAACATATTGGATAGGAAGTTAACTTTATATTCTTTGTTTTATAATTCATTTTAGGGTGTTGATCTTGATGTATTGTGTGAAGTTATTGTTGATTTTTTAATTCATGTTCTGTTATGGCACATCGGTTTCTGAAAAGTGTTGCGGGGTTGGTAGTTTAGACGTTTAGTGTTGATTGATGTCAATGGAGTGGTTTAGACACGGGAACATTACGCGACCGGGTGCCAGATTAGGTTATTATAGATACAACTTAGGTTGTTATAGATATAACTTTAGAACAAAAATCCTTGGGGTGTATTTAGTGAAATCATGGACATGGAGAAGATTGTTTTGGTATGTTTAAACTTTAAATGCATGATAAAGGTCAACATCAATGGAATTCAATGAGGATATGGCATGTACTTTTAGCCATCCATCTCTATAGCTAAAACACAGGAGGGTACATGCCTTAGGGGCCGTTTGGCAACTTCTGAATGGATAAGTGCTGACCCAGTAAAAGGTTCTGAATGGTTAAAAGGTTCTGAGTGATTAAGTGCTGAATGGGTAAGTGATGCTTGGTTGGACATTTGTAGGTTAACCTTTAAACTCCACATCACCCACAAAAACACTCAACCCTTTTATAAACACACTAGTACACACAACACACCAATACACACAACACATAGCAGCTTAGCTCTGATTTAGTCAGAGTTGTCTCCAAATCTGACCGGATAAGAGGTGTGGTCAGACATTATTTCCGTTCAGACGTGCCCAGCCAAACATCCCCAAGTCTGACCGAGTTAGGCATGCGCCCAGTCAGAGTCAATCAGACGCAAACAAACAGGCCCTTAATCAGGTCTGTCTCAATTGTTAAGTGTTATGCACCTTATGTCCAAGGCTTGATGCAAAACTACTATTGAGCTGAGGGCTTCACTAGAAGTCGCCTCACTATTCCTATATAGTAGAGGTAACACGGTCTATATCTTACCCCTTCAGACCGTACCTTAGCTTTTCTATTGTTAAGATTAACCGAGTATAATGATAACGACGATGTGGATTGTTTTTAAATTGGAATTTATGGTATCGTTTTTTCCGAATATGGTCATATGGAATCAAATATCATTTTGAGTAAACTGCACGGATGGTTCTGGTGGTTTTTCCAAATTTAAAGTATGCTCCTCAACTTTTCAAAATTATCTTAATGGGATATGTGGTTTGGATTTTATTGCATCAGTGGTCCTTGCCTTGGATGGAGGTTAACTTTTTCAGTTAAGTTTATGTAAAATTACTAAATTAACCATCTTAAAAAAAATATTATAAACTCTCTCTATCTCTCTCAATCACCATCACACCCATCTACCACAACCAAAACACCACCACTACCACCAACCATCTACCACCACTAACCATCCCGCCAGAACTCTTGAGACCCGACAACATCTCCACCCAACCAACCACCCTGAACAGCAACCATCATCAACCACCACCACCACAACAAAACCAAGAACCTTTTCTGTCACCTACAACAACACAACCACCATCACTAGCCACGACCACCACAAACCCAGCTCCACGACCACGACCCGACAAAATCTCCAAAACAAGTTAGGCCTGTTATATTCCAATTTTCAAGTTTGAATTATTGCTTTCTAACCCAACAAAGGTGGGATTATTTAATTCCAATTCCTCAAAAATAAATGTTAATTAACGTTAAGATAATGCAAGGCAAAACTAATCAGATATCATATACTTGGAAACAAGACTAAACATGCCGGTTCCTAATCACTATGCATATTCGACATGGGTGGATCAATGATTAAGAAAAGTTCTGCGTCACTGGTTGGGAGTTGTGGCCACTCTCCTGATGAGTCCATGGCAGGACGAAACCTATAATTCACACTAACATGATAAAATTTAATGTTGATGCCGCACAATGCTTGCATCACGAGTTTGTAATACCATGATGTTAACGGTTATCAGGTGTGCACATTCGAGAAGGTGACATAGGAGGCGCATGATGGTGAGACGAACGCTAATATGAAATGTATATTGTTTAAATACGGGTATTTTTTTGTTTAATACAATAAATGTACAATATCAATTTCATAACTTATTTTACAATTACTTATCACACACTGTTCATAAAAAATATTGGTTCCTTATGAAGTCAGAGCCTCAATCTTGAGCTAGTCTTGTTTCAAAGGAATTATAATAATGTGTTGATATGGAAGAAAAACATGACTTCTTAATACATTGGTTGACTTTTCTCGCACCTGCTGAGAAAGATTTAGATAAAGTCTACAACAATTATGTTGGCCAATGACGTGCCTCAAAAGCACTGTAAGGGATTCTTTGTATTTGTTTGTATATCTATTGTCCGTGCACAACAATTCCTCGACGTCAAAGAATCATAGCTTTGTTTTCTATAGGATTGGGTTTGCTATTCAAAAGGAGGATTGTAATGCAGCTTGTTGTCCGGTTACCTGTCACTCTACTTTGAATTTTCAATGGTTTGTTGAAATGAAATGGAAGATTGGTAACATACTTAACAATAAAGTTTACATGTGAATGTATAGGTATCTATCTACCTTAGGGTCTGTTTGGTAGCCTCTTAATGAGTCTCTGAACCATTCAGCTCTGAATGGTTCAGTATTCAGACTGTTTGTTTCAACCTAAAGAAAGGCTCTGAATGGAATGATTAAGAGCTGAATCATTCAGACTTGGTGCATAGCTGAACCATTCAGCACTTAATCATTCAGAGCCTCTTAACCATTCAGACCTCTTAATGATTCAACACTTAATCAACCAAACAGCCCCTTAGTCTGGTTATTTTTCAACGTCCAATTGGATGAAGACAATGTAGATAAGTGATTATTAACTTGACTATATTTCATTGGCGAGGATATGATATATCGCCCTTGTGCTTAAAAAGGCCTTATTGCCCATCATCACTGTCTTATGTTAAGAGCATTCGGGCGGTTGTTATGACTAATAATTTGATGATAGCCGTTAATGGCATAGTACAACCTGAGTTTATAACATCCGCACGTTGTTATGACTGATAATTTGACCATAGTTGTTAACGGCATAGTACAACCTTGGCGGCACATCAGAGCTGGGTTGTTCACCTGTTCTACATGTTCTCACATAAGTCGAAAGAGGTTGATGTTCATGAAGAAAACCCAAACTAATCATTTTACTAGATGTTTGTTATGTTTGTTGTAAAATGATCATTATTGTGGCTTTTCATCAAGACATGTGGTAAAACCATAGTTGTCAAAAGCGCGCCTAGGGGAGCGCCTAGGCGCGCCTAGGCTCGAGGCGCACCAAGTGCGCTGCGCCTTGTGAGGCGCGCGCCTAGGCACTAAGGCACACTCTATCGGGGTTGATTTCCGGCCAAATTCAGGCTAAAAGTTGCATAAACCTCTAAAACATCCTAAATGAGTCATGAACAAGTCCTAAACAACCCTAAAACATCCTAAAGTAGCCCTAAACAAGCCTAAAACATCTCTAGAATCCCAAAAAAATGTATTTTATACTATGCGCTTAATTATAAAAAGCCGTCGTTTTTTATGCGCCGCGCGCCTAGGCTCCGGGCTCGGCCTATACGCCTTGAGTGCGCCTAGGCGCTTTGACAACTATGAGTAAAACAATCACTCTGTGGTGTAATGTTACAACTTTACCGGTGGCCGAAAGTTATACTTGCGTTATCGGAAAACATATGTTTCAACAAGTATATCATATAGAATACCGACATGTCTATTGCTTAGCGAATCAAACCGGGCTTCTTGTTGACTTTTGTTTGATGTTTTGAGTCAAACAAGAAATGCATAAGGGCGTCTTCATCAGCATCAACTAAACTACTTGCAGCCTCTTTCCTCACTCCTTTATCATCCATCACTTTCCTCACACTCTGAGCACCATCCCACTCGCCTTGTGAAGCATATATGTTTGAGAGTAACACATAATCGCCGCTTTCACCCCACCTCAATTTAAGCAACTGCTCGTTTGCGCGCCTACCCAGCTCAACGTTGTTATGGATTCTACATGATCCAAGTAAAGTCCTCCAAATTATAGCATTTGGTTTTATCTCCATTTTGTCTACAAATTCATATGCTTCTTTTAGAAGCCCTGCACGACCAAGAAGATCAACCATGCACCCGTAATGCCTTATGTTTGGTTCAATGTGATACTTGTCTCTCATGAGACGAAAATACTCCCGACCTTCTTCAACTCTCCCTGCATGACTGCACGCAACCAACACCCCAACAAAACTTATATCGTTTGGTTTTAATTTTAATCTACACATCTCTTTGAAGATACGAATCGCGTCCTCAGAGTGGCCATGGAAGGCTAAACCTCCAATTATGGAGTTCCAAGTTGTTACAACTTTTTCTTTCATACTATGGAAAATCTTGAATGCTTCGTTAATATTGCCGCACTTTGCATACATATCTATAAGCGCGTTACCAAGTAAGATGCTTAATTCTCCTCCACCTAAATCCAAAACAGCCCGATGGATCTTCTCACCAACGTCTAAATCCCCAGAATCCGTACAGGCTGTCACGAGACTCAACATCGTTACTTCATCAGGTTGTTCTCCTAAACTTTCCATTTCTTCAAACATCTCCAACGCCTGCGTGTGTAACCCGCAGTTCACATAACCAGCTATCATCGCATTCCACGTCACAATATCTCTCTTCGGCACCTGATCAAACAACCCCCTCGCACTTTCCATTTCCCCTCTCTTCGCATAAGCCGTAATCATCACATTCCACGAAATCAAATCTTTCTCAGGCATCTCATCAAACACCTTTCTCGCCATACCCAAATCCCCTCTCCTCGCATACCCAGCAGTCAAAGCCGACCAGGCAACAACTTGTGTTTTCCCTGAATAATCAAACAACGCGCTCGCAACATCTATATCTCCTACATTGGCATGAAAATAAATAAGCGTATTCTTCGCAAACGTATTCTCTTCAAACCCATGTTTCATAATCTTCCCATGAACAGCACATCCCACACTACCCCAAGCAAGCTTAGTGCAGGCCTTGAGCACAAAAGGAAACGTGTAACGATCGGGCCAAATCTCCCGTTTTTCCATCTGGGTATATAACAAAACAGCTTTTCCAGGATTTGGGCTTTGAGCTGAGCCTCTAAGCATGGTGTTCCACATAAAAAGGTCTGGTTGGGTAATATGATCGAACAGTTGGTGTGCATAACTAATTCCAGAGGGAATAACCAACGCAGAGACGTAAATAAGTTCTCTGAGATTAAAGCGATTGGTATTGAAGCCATTAATGATCATGGAAGCATGGATTTGTCTAAGTTTTTTGAAGGTGGTGCATTGGCGCCATAAAGTAGACCGTTGATGATAATTGGGGGTCTTGTCGTTTGTTTGTCTTCTGATCATCTATTTGTTCGTTGATGATAATTGGGCTATGCTTTGGTTAACTACTTATAGTTATAGGTCCATACCCTTCTTAAAGCCCAAATATATACACTTGTTAAAGCCCAGATAAAAAAAAAAAAAAAAACTAGTGGACTTTGTGATAAAACGTTTATTATAGTCATTCTGGCGGCATTGAAACCGTCAATCGAACTCATTCTGACGACATTGAAACCGTCTTATCAAACTCTAAAATATTAGATTTTAGGATTTGGCTTTTGGATTTTATCTGGTAGATTCTGTAACTTTTTTTAGTCATTGTGGCTTTTTATTTGGCATTGTTTTTTTTTTTTATTTTCGTCGTTGTGTCTTTTTTTTTTCTCAATTTATTGTGTTTTTTTTTTCCTAAACATTGTGTTATATTTTGTTATTCAATGTGTCTTTTGTGTATTTCTCACCCTTATTTATTTTCCCTTTGTATGATAACTTACTCTATAACCTATAAATAATTACTTTTTATTTTTTAATCAAGTAATATTTATATATTTTTTGTCTAATACTTCATGTATTTTGGATTTTTGTCTATAGTTATTGAAATGATCTCTAGTTGCAAAAAAAAAAAAAAAAAAAAAAAAAAAAAAAAAAAAAACTACAGTGATAATCATGAATTTTAAAGTGTGTTATCATTGTGGAAGTGTGCATCTACTTAAAATGAGAATCTGACTACTGGTTAGTAGCATATCGGTACTGGTTTCGTGTTGGTAAAAATTTAAGTTGGTTTGCGTTTGGTCTGTATGTGGACAGAACCAGCAGACTAGATTTATTTGAAAATCAAGACTTAAGATCAATTATTTAGTGCATCATCAACACACTGATTTTTGTCAAGTTCTGATTTGGATTGTTGGTTCAAAAGATCCGAACAGGTTTATACAAAACGTTACCTATATATATTGTCTCTAAAATGGACATTTTCATTGTGTATTTTACCCTTTTATTTATGAAGCTTCGCCCCCATTAACTTTATTTCGTTTATGCATTACTAGATTATACCCCGGGAGCGTCCCGGGTTAAGAAATTTAATATGATACATCAATTTTACATATGAAATAGACTTATGTATAACTTTAATATTAATATCTAACATAAAACAAATTAACAATGTACAACTCCAATGCTAAGGGTATGTGTAGTGGTGGATAGTTATGTTGGGGTTATAGGATTAAAATATTAAAAAGTAATAGAAAAGGTGTTATGTTGGGGTTATGAAAAAAGAGGGTGTAGCGGGAAGGAGGGTTATGTTGGGGTTATAAATGATTGGTAATGATTGGTTAATTATTGTTTTTTATTTAAATAAGAATATATTAAATACCTAATAATAATAAAAAAATAATAATAATAATAATAATAAAAGAAATTTATTAAGTTAAAAAACAATAATAAAAAAATAAGATTTACTATTAAAAATAATATTAATTAAAATAAAAAATAATAACCCACCCCACCTACCCCTTCCCCACCTACTTCTTCTTCTCCATCATCTTCTTCCTCATTTCTTCACTTCTTCTTCTTCTTCATTTCTTCCCTTCTTCTTCTTCTTCTTCCTCCTCCTCTTCACTTCTTTCTCTTCCTCTTCACACACACAAACACAACAATAATAATAATAATATTAATAATAATAATAATAATAATAAACCCTTAACCCCAATGCACAACGCCCGTTATGGAGAAGACCAAATCACCCCAAAACGCCCCATAGCGCCACTCGGGGCGGTGTTCCCGGCGTTTTGGAGCCCCAAAACGCCCCATAACGTTAGCCACTACACATACTCTAACACCTAACCTAACCTAAAAGAATGTAAAACTTTAATGTAACTCTAATATTAACACATATCCTAAAGACTAAATAAATGTACAACTCTAACATACTAATATTGATACCTAACTTAAAACAACGTATAACTCTACTCTGGTTGAAAAAAAAATTCATATTTACTGATTTAAACATAATTAGTGACTTGTCTATACATGATTAATGATTTACCTGAACACTTTGTGTTTTTTTTCCTGTATGAACAAAACCCCACAAATTTTTTTTTCCGTTTTTTATATAACACTATGGTACTCGTTGGAAAGATAATAAAACGCTTGTTAATTTGGTGTAATTTTTTTCTTTAAAAAATCTCGTATATTAAAGATATTAACGTTTAAAAATTATGGAAGGAAACATGTTGGTGAAAAATCCATTTTTGTTTTTAAATTATTTTTTTTTAAAATATCTCAATTCCACATGGGATGACACATGACACACTCAAAGAAGAGAATGCCTCTTTGAGTGTCATGTCATTAAAATGGCCTTGGTTTATTATATGTATAAATATAGATAGATAGATAGATTGGTTCAATGGCATGTGAAATTGTGAATTACAAGGTATTTTGACTTTAGGATGTTACACATGTCGATAAAGTCGTTTTATAACCTACTATGCACTTTTATCCGTTTTTCAAAGTCCATTTATAGTTTTATATCCTTAAAGTTGCAACTCAATAATACTATTGTATTAAAATAAAATGTTCTTAGCAGTGGCGGATTTTGAACAAAAAAACATGGTAGGGCCGGACTTAATCTGGTGGGGCCGGGCTCAATACATATAAATTTTTTGGTAAATTCTCGGCAAAATTTACACTACAAAGCGAAAAAGCTAGATGGGCCGAAGCGTCGTCTGGCCCGTAGAAAGATCCACCCATGGTTCTTAGCAAGGAGAAAGCTCATTAGACTTTTAGTTCAATGAAAACACAAGAGTTGTAGCCAAGAGATAAGAGTTTCATTTCATGCCAGATCACCTATTAAGGTAAGATTTTAAGTACATAGAATTCTTTCATGTTGTTGAGAGAATAAAAAGAACTCAAATGGGCCAAGGCTTGTTGATAAATGATTATTCTAGACGACTGAAACTTAAGAAAGGGATGGCGGCGCAGCTTGTTGCCCGTCTACCTTCTATTGTGATGTAAAGTTCGTATTTCGTTTTAATATGAAAGTTAACTGTTAAAAAAATAGGATGGATGAGTTTAGAGTCATTTGAGGCTAAAATTCATTAATATCAAAGAGTCATGTTAAGGTTGTGAAAAGACTAAGAAAAAAAATCCACACATATAATGATCGTGACACACATGTCATGATCATTAAACATTGTCAGAATTTCAAGATCTTGATATGAAAAACAAAGATCTCAACATTAATCAAAGAAATAAACAGATTTACAAAGAGTCCAGAACTGAATACACTCTCAAACTTCTCTTACCACTCAACTAAGATCATCAACTAGAACACCTTTACGCACATTCAATGAATCTACACAGGAATACACGACTTGATCTCAAACTATTAGACCAAGGAAACCCTAGACTCAAATGAGATTATTGAGAGACACAACAGAGAAGATGAAAAAAAAATATCTGAATTAATGAACCAGCCAAGAGCTTTGGTGCCTTATCGATAATAATATTGATCTTTTTTGCAGAGAGATAAGTCGATATGTTTGAGGATCTAATATGAGAAATTGGCTGAATGTGTTGATGATAAAGCTCTCTCTCTCCTCAAACCCTAACGCCTCTTTTCCTCTTTTTGTGTGAGATCAACATCTAAGAGAGCAGCTCTAGAAGATCTTGTATTTTTCTGTTATAATATAATAACCAGACTTAAAAAACAAGTCTCATCCAGCAGCCCAATGCCCCCAACAGCCCAATGCACCATTTATTTGTAAACATGTAAACAATAAAACAAAAGAAGTTATAAAAATGACACTATATTAAGTAATAAAATTGAAACATGACATATTTTCAACACCCCCACAATTTTATTACTTAAAACCATGTCAAACATCCTAATTAGTACACATATTCAGATGTGTCAATAGCCTTTTTAATGAAGCTAACTGTTATAGCCAAACCAGACTTATAACTCTTGTTATAGTGACTTTATTTTAAAATCTTTCAGACAACAAAACAGACACAAGGGTCAAGTCATTAAAGAAAACACTCACAAACAACTTAGATCAGCAACTGAATGATCACTAAAACCTCTCAAATGCTTGACAAATGAAGATACACAATCTAAATCAAGCAAGTGACTTTAACTAAAAAATAACCAAAACCTAGACAATCTATCTAGAAAGATGAGAGAGGCTAAGATATAAAATCTAACTTAAGTGTAATCCTTTTTAATAGAAACCATAAACCAGTTGTAATCTGAATCAGTAAAAACAGTTTAATAACCACATTTAAAGCCTTTCTTAACAAACATTTCAAAAACGTTTTGTTCTATCAAGAACCCAAGCATCAATCAAATGTCAACAAGATCTATCAATAACTAGAACTTCTTTTTACTCATCATAGGTTATCAAGAAATATTCAACACCAAAATCATGCAATGACAATCTCAATTAACTAGACTAGAACACAAAACATATTACACACAGGAACATGAACTGGTGCAGTATAATTCAAGTTGCCAAAATTTAAATGTCAAGATAAAACTAGCCAAAAATTGCTGAAATACTACTTTGCACATTCAATGCTCAGTTGGTTATGTTGTAAAAAATTCAACATGTAGCAGTACATATAGAACGACACTTAGTTTTTAGCTGTGTGTCGTGAAGATATGAACTGCCATTTTTATTTTTCCAAGTTTCTTAAGAGATTTTAAAATATAAAATACTTACCCAATCATGATTATGCATATACCATAAAATATTTAAACAACGAAACCAAGTCTAAACCAGATAAAAAACTCTTAGCCACTTCAAATTATTTATGAATGACCAGTTTACAAACTCTCAGACGCTTACAGAAGACACACGGCCTATATTAGATTAAACAAAAAAACTAACAATAACCAAATGCTTTTCCAATTATAGTGACGGTTTTTTTTTTTTTTTGAAAATAAACTTTCATTCAAAAAACGTCCAACCGGTCCTTAAAGCAAGGACCGTCGGCACCAACAAAATTACAACATAGACAAAGGGGAATTACACCAATCATTCCATACTATATCTTTACATTTAGATCTAGTTTTTGCTTATAAATAAGAAAAAGACTTCTCACTCGCCACAATATCCCCAATGCACGGCTTTTTCCTATTGAAAACAGAATCATTACAAAATTACAACATAGACAAAGGGGAATTACACCAATCATTCCATACTATATCTTTACATTTAGATCTAGTTTTTGCCTATAAATAAGAAAAAGACTTCGCACTCGCCACAATATCCCCAATGCACGGCTTCTTCCCATTGAAAACAGAATCATTACAAAATTACAACATAGACAAAGGGGAATTACACCAGTCATTCCATACTATATCTTTACATTTAGATCTAGTTTTTGCCTATAAATAAGAAAAAGACTTCGCACTCGCCACAATATCCCCCAATGCACGGCTTCTTCCCATTGAAAACGGAATCATTCCTGACTTTCCAAAGAGTCCATATCGTTACCATAATCACCCCATGCACAATCATCCGTCTCTTCTTGTCCCCCTTTACGGTTTTATGAACTTCCAACAAGTGATCAACACAAAGACTATAACTTGTAAAATACGAATATCTTACCATTAGAAAGAATGTGGAAAGACAGATACAAAACGTCTCGATTATTATTGCAATGAAGTTTATAACTTGAATCTATTGTGGCAACAGCCTCCTGGAATCCCACAAGCGGCGCAAGGTCATGCTACTAACATAAAGCTAAAAAAAAATATTGTAGTTCGTTAATAACCTATAAAAAATTTAGAAAAAGTGAGACCAAATCTAGTGATTATCTTTTTAAATTGATGATATGTAGGTATTTCTTAAGCTTTGAGAGCATACAGATGATAATATCAATAAAAAAGTTTTCTATAACATCACATTATTAATAGATTCGAAAGGTTTAAATTTTGTATAGATGTATTAGGTATGAATGACAATTAAAGAACCACACTTAATATCTACCAACATTTTGATCAATTCAATTTCAGTAAATAATAATAAAATAAAAAAAACAAATCCATACCTGATATTTGCTGTAATCCAAAGGCTGTAGTGGCTAGTTATAGTCGTCGACCTCCCTACTAAAGCCCCAACCCACAACTTTTGTGAAAGATGGAGGAAGAGGAAGAAGACTAAACCTTTGATTTAGAGTTAAATAAGCAATCCAAAACATCCTCTTAAGTTGTAGGGAAAATTAAAGGACGATGGTTTGAATTCCACATTGAACATATGATTTTAATTTATGCATACAAAGGGTCATAATCAATTAAACTTATAAAAGGGGTAATTAATTGTGAATATGATTAAGGGTAAGAATGGGATTAGAAGGGTAAGATGGGAATTAGATATTAGTTTTTAACTAAATGATCTAGATAGATTTACTATATTAACCTTGTAAGTGTCTTAATTGTCACTAACATACCCATAATACCCTTAAATTTCTTGCTTAAATATGCTATACATGTTGCTTCTTAAGTTTTACGGAGGTGAAAATGACAATGTTAGCCATCACTCCTCCTTAATAAGATAACTAGAAGAAATGCTCGCGCGTTGCGGCGGGTGTCTCGATTTATATTATATTCGATTATGATGTTGATTACGAACCACAACCCGGGTTTACGACATTTTACTTTATTCAACAAAATATAGTATCAAAAATATTAGCACAACAAACCAAATAAAACTTTGTAGATAATTATAGTGGCAAAAATATTAGTATCATCTAGAGATTGATTTCCACTGCTTGGTGCCATAGTTCCTTTTTTTTGTCATCTTAGATTCAGATAGCCAATAAAAATCACCAAATAATAAAAACGAAAATAGGAAATATGATTACTGTAGTTATGCTAAGACACCAACCACATGAAAGTGAGATTGTGAGAGTTCATTAAATTTTATAGAAACTACAAATATATGCACACCGGGTTGACGAATCAAAAAATAGAAATTAATAGCATCACTTAGCACAAGACAATCATCAACTACTATAAAAGGTATAAAAAATCGAACAACAAACGAATAATCGAATAATTCATGTTGATATTAGCAAGTAAATCTAGGTATCAAACCTGCTGGTTGCAAGAGAATTCCTTTGCCAATCTTATGCGTATACTTCATGAAAATTTGCTTTTATAATCATCATTCTCATGTAACGCATCCTAGAGGGCCCAACCGCCGCAATACTCGTAAATTAATAATCGTTGACCATGCTCAGAACAAGTAACCCATGAGTTCAACAACATTCGCATGCCGAATTTTATCAAATCATTAATAAGATCAATAAACTCTTCCTCCTTTTGTCGACTGATTACCTTTTTGTCCCAACCTCTTCACAGCAAGCAACTAAATAAAAACACGAAATACAAAAGTTTTGCAGCTTTAGATATGAGATCAAATGTGTAAAAAAGAGAAGTCAACAAATTAGAAATCAGGTCAAAGAGTACCTCATACATGTTTTTTGTAACCATCTTTAAATTCTGCACCCAAATTAGCAAAAACAAAAAAAAAAATTCCAAATTAAATATAGATATAGATATAGATATAGATAATATAGATATGGCTTTTTTAGGAGCAAAGAATTAAGACGGTGATAGGAAGGGGCTGTAAATTGGGCTAGGGGCCTATAAAAACAAAAAAAAAATCCACTAAAGGTTGAATTATTCATTCACCAATATTATATTAAATCAATTAATTATTTATGTAGTTAAGCTAATAAGCTAACCTCTTTGTTGTTATTTATGTAGTTGATGGACGATCTTCAAGAATATGTGTAGTAGGTGCTAGTGAATTAGGTTGTGAACTTTTCAAAGACCTTGCCCTCTCCGGTTTACCAATTCCCCCAATTGAATCAACTTCTTCTTCTTCTTAAACCAACAAAAAAAAAAAAAAAAAAAAAACCCAACCAAGCCAAGCCATTTAAAAAATCTAGGCATAATTTATGATGTTCATAGGCTCTTCACATTCTTACATTTAAGAAATTTATTACATTAATGGTTTTTTTGATCAATCATATACCATGGGGGTAAGGTTGGAATAAGTTTTTAAGTTGTGAGTATGTGGTTATGATAAAATTACAATTTTAACCTTCTAAGTGTCTTAATTGTCACAATTATGCCCAAAATACCCTTAAAATTTTTGCTTAAGTATGTTGTACATGTTGCTTCTTAAGTTGTACGGAAATGTAAATGACAATCTTGGCCATCACTCCTCCTTAATAAGATAATATAGACATAGATTATAGATTATAGATATAGATAATAACCAGACTTAAAAAACAAGTCTCATCCAGCAGCCCGATGCACCATTTATTTGTAAACATGTAAACAATAAAACAAAAGAAGTTATAAAAATGACACTATATTAAGTAATAAAATTGAAACATGACATATTTTCAACAAACATGCAATGACTTCATTACAATCGAAACATAGCAATGATAGCATGTCACGGTTGTGAACCACATATCATAACGTGAAGAGTGACCTTCAAGGTAGGATCGTTGCATATATCTAACTTGCAAACTAGATGTATTGGTGGTTTGACATGTATCTGAGATAATATGCTAATCAAGGCAAGTATGTTATCTATAGAACCGAATAAACACCAAGATATCCATTTTTATAGTCGTACATGTATTTCAAAGTAGCTATTTGTGCTTACTGGGAGGACGGGGTGCATACCGTGAATCATCCGTGAAGTACCTGTAACGAATCAATCGTAGCCCGCCAACTGGACCACCACTCGTGAACCCTTCCCACCAGCAACAAGCATCCGTGGAGCACCTGGTCTCTCTCTCTCTCTCTCTCTCTCTCTCTCTCTCTCTCCCTCTCTCTCTCTCTCTCTCTCTCTGAGAGACCACGGAAACTCTCCACGGGACTACCAGAATCTCACTACCCGTGAGCCGTGACCACGGCGACAGTGAACCCGTGCTGGTAGTGGGTACTAGTGTCATTCACTAGTTGTGTCCCGTCTCCCCATAAGATAAGCATTTTATATATAATCTATATTGTGTTATAATACATACACGGTATCTGAATGATCATAACATTTTCATATGTTAATATCATTTTAAATAAATTACACAATATAAGTGAGCATTTTATTCTCTTTAATTTAAGTATGATATTACTATAATGTTTTTTAATTAAAAAACATGTTATGTGATTATCATTGTCTGTGATTCCCGCTATATCACACAAGCACTCCTCTATGCTTCGGTGTTGTGTCCTATATGAATTCATTTAGGATTATGTTACACTCACAGAAAGGCTTAAGAAAATACCTTTAACTTAATGATGATGATGGATTACTATTTTTGTTTGCCCACCTAGTGGATGGTTCTCTCATGGGAAACCCATACTGCCATACATATATAGTAACCGATAACAAGTGGACCATACCCAAAGTGATTTAATGATTAAAAGATAAAAATAGTAAAGATGTTAAGACAATGACAAGAAACTAATTGACATCAAATAGATGATGATTTGCTTAGTATGAACTATGAACAGATATTTTAGAATTGTACAATTTGAAAGAGTGTGATTATATGAGGGCATCATTTTGAAGCTACAAATGAGGTTGCCGCCCTTGGCAGAGACGACATCTGATCTCGCTACCCTTTATTATTATTTCGAGCTTTCATTTTTCCTTTTCACATTTAATTTAGTATGTTTTCTAATGCATATGATCTTTAATATTTTAAAACAAATCTATAATACTCACTTTTTTTTCTATGCTTAGAGATAAATTTTATTGAAAACGAGTTGGATTCAAAATAATGTGTTTTTTTGGTCTTGTAACAGAAAATATTGTCAATGATCTCCAGTCCAGCTAGTTTGAGGTAAGGTGGATTTTCCTTGAGGGTTCTCATCCTGGTGTAGGTCACATGTTCGATCCATACACACCACAAAAAAAATTCCCCGTAACAGTTTGAGCTTAGGCAAGGAGGACACCGGTGTGTGGGTAGGGATTCGAACTTGGGACCGCTAGGTTATAGTTGTACAAGGATTTCCACTGAACTAAACCTTTAAAAAAATAGAAAAATATTACATATTGTTTTTGTTGGGTTTAATCTTGAAATGTGATGTTTATCAGTTTAGTTTAGATAAGTTTAGTTTGTATGTTTATCTAATAAGGAGTCATTATTTGAGTAGGATAGGTAACTTGGTGATCAAGTTGTGTGTAGTATAAATAGGGTTTAATGTTTTGTTATTTTTTGTGGTGGTTTGATATTAATAAAATAAAAGAGTCGTGAGTGTGTTTCTCACAATAACCGGTTGTTTGTTTGTGTTTGTGACCCGATTGCTCCAACAATTGGTATCAGAGCACATACGATCGAAGGCCTGTTCAATCACCACCGAGGAAGACGAACCTGCGAGCGGTTCAGTTTTGTGATCTGTGAGAGATCATCTAGAAGTTTTGTGCGAGGCAAACTTAAAATCGTGAGATACGATTTGTGGGTTGGTTGTGCGAGTCAACCATGGGAGATATCGATCCGAGTGAGTCCGATCGAGTGAAAGTTCAAACACCTGCGATAGGTGTGAAGATTACCCGAGTGATACGGGGTGGTACTGTGTGATACCGGTGTTTACCTGAGCGATTCGGGGTGGGACGGTGTGATACCGTGAAGAACGAGAATAGTGTGATACTGGGCGGTGAAAACCTATTTGATCGATCTGTGATAGATTGATTAAAAGGAAAAAAGGGACTGTTTAGTTTGTCTTGAGATTGGATAAAACCAAAGCAGCAGAGATTAAGTCATGTTGTGTGATCGGAAAATAGCAGCGATCAAGATCAAGAGGAATTAGTTGGTTTTGTGGAGTTCAGATCTTCAAGAAAACTAAAAATAAATTATTATTTCTTAGAGTTGTGATAGGAGTAAAGGAAAAAAAGAAGGTGGTGAGTTTTATTCCTAAAAGATCAACATTTGCAAAGTTAAAAACGGGTGATCCTTAAGAAAAAGTTAAACGCGTTGTAGAAGACCAACTGTGTGAGAGAATTAAAACGAGGTACGAAGTCAATCGTGTGAGACGATTTGAGACCGGTGAAAGGCCAGTCGTGTGAGACCGAATCGTGTGATATGAATCCAAGCAGAAAACGACCGGATCGTGTGATACGAATCAGTGTGATAAAGATCATGATAATGATTATCATGAGGATGATGATCGAAACTAATGGGCTCGAGAAGAAACAAGAAGTGTGGTTTCCGAGAGAGCATGAAAAACATGTAAACGTTTCGGTTATCAAGTGGGAGAATTCAAGTATCGTCAATTTGTCTGTGGATCAAAGACGAGTTTTACTTGGAATCAAGGATCTCGGAGGTACACATCAAGATTAAGGGGGAGATTGTTGGGTTTCATCTTGAAATGTGATGTTTATCAGTTTAGTTTAGATAAGTTTAGTTTGTATGTTTATCTAATAAGGAGTCATTATTTGAGTAGGATAGGTAACTTGGTGATCAAGTTATGGCTAGTATAAATAGGGTTTAATGCTTTGTTTTTTGTGTGGTGGTTTGATATTAATAAAATAAAAGAGTTGTGAGTGTGTTTATCACAATAACCGGTTGTTTGTTTGTGTTTGTGACCCGATTGCTCCAACAGTTTTGGATACAACTCGATTTTTAAAAGACTATATTAAAACGTACACAGACAATAAAAGAATATTGCTTATAGATATTTTAAAAATATATTTTACATCACATGTTATATATATATATATATATATATAGGTTTAGGATCCTGTACAAAGGACATATTTCGTGAGAAGTGTGAGAAGGACTAAGAATTGACATGTAGACATCATGTTTTGGATTTAGGAATGATGTTTTAGGTTGTTTTAACTTGAAAAACACCAAACACAACAATCTAAAACACAATACAATGTATTATAGTCATTAAATTTAAAAAACATCTAAAACACACTACTTAACGCTTAAAACACACTGCTTAATGTTCTTAGCATGGTGTTTTAAGTTTTAAGCCTAAAATACATTGTTTTCGGTTTTTAATTGTTATGTTTGGTGTTTTTATAGGCAAAACAATCCAAAACATCACGACTAAATTCAAAAAATGATGCCTAAGTATCAATTTTTAATCCTTCTCACACTTCTCACAAAAAAAACACTTTGTACAGGATCCCGACCCTATATATATATATATAATACTACAGGAACCTCTAAATGTATTATGAGGGAACTCATAACCAAATCTAATGAGTGTCACGATCGTTTATCCTGCCCTTTTTAACATTTAGATACCTTATTCGAATCCCATCCCTGAGTTGTTTTTATTTTCTATATGTTTGTTTTTTATTTTGTTGCACATCTACCTTCTATTTTGATGTAACTTGACAAGTTTTAAGAAACGAATAAATCAGTCATTATCTTTTAAAAAAAAAAAGACCAGGTTAGGTTTTTTACTTATCCAACATTTCAACCTCCACACTAGACACACAGTCCAGATTCCAGAACAGTACCCTACCTCTCGTCCAGCCTCAACAGCCAACCACTCAACCCCTCCTCGCCCCTTTATTCCTCTTTGACTCCAGCGACCCGTAGCAGCCTCCGGACTTTTCCCCCTAATCCCCTCACTTTCTCATAATCACTGGACTTGTATGTATGTATTTATGATGGATAAGGCTTTTTTTTGGGGGGGGGGGGTATTTGTTATATTTGCGTCGTTACGTAGGCAATCGTGTAAATTTTTATGATCTTGATTAAATTTTTGCTTTGTGATGTTCGTTGATTCAGTATTTGATGTTATTTTGTTGTTGTGAACAAATTTGGTTTTGCTTTTGTTGATTACTAAAAAACTGTAGTTTGATGAGATTAAAGGTGCTAAGGTTAACGATACCCAATTTTTAGTAGTTGTTAAATGGCTTGAACATGAATTTCATAGGCTCTCTTCAAATTTGATTGAAGATTAATGGGATGTCATAGATTACAAGATTACAATACGGTCCTCCCATATTAAAAAAAAAAAAAAAAGTAATATTCCTCATGTATATGGGGTTACATTTAGCCACACTCAAATAATTGCATTCACAACACAAATTATAACTATGGTATGACAAAATCTTTTAGTGTAACTATCACTTAAAAAATCACATATTTAGTACACTCTTTATTGATTTGATAAGACAACCCATCAAGCTCATATACATTCGAAACTCTCTGGCAATGAAGATAAGAACTAGGTCTACTCTGGATGTCATCAATTCGAACCCGAGCCACATGGGGGTTTTGTCTGACATGCGTTACGTCAAAGAGTTTCGACTCTTGTGGTGGGACAAGTGGTATCAAGGGTTATGGTTGTGACATCCGTCACTTTTTCATATATATATATATATATAAATATATTTTATATATACAAAAATAATAATAATAATAATAATAATAATAATAATAGTAATAATGATAAAAGTTATGTTGGTTTTTTTTTTTTTTTGAACATTAGACTTAAACCATAACCAAACCCACCCCTTTTCCTTATTTTCGGAGCCCACAAGAAGCTGAGCCCAAGCCAGCCCAACAACAGACCAAGCCCAACTGCCCAAGCCTCCTTGTATCTGTTTTACAAAAAAAGAAAAAAATAAAACGCCCCTGCCAGGACTCGAACCCGGGCAGGAGCTGTAACACACGCGCACGCCCACCACTGAGCTACAAGCTCACATCTGAAATTACTCTAACCCGGTTTATATATATGCGCTGCCCGTCTGTTTTCTTTTTTCCCTTTCTTCCTTGGCTGTCGACGTGCAGCAGCAACAAGTTTCCTTTTTATCTCCGTTTGACTAATTAAATGGACTTAATCACGACTATAGACCCGAGAATTTAGCACCCTAATGATTTCCCTTTCCTAATACATCATTACACGTGATTGAAGGTGTTGTAATGCGGGTCAAACACCATTAATAAACCTTCCAATTAAGCCGATCGAAATCCTTATAAATACCCGTTTTTGATTCAATTAAACTTGCACACACACACACCTATATGCGATTAAGAAAACCTCACTATCAATTTCTGTTAAAACAAGCTGAGATCGTGATTCTTAGTCGTGGTTGACTTTTCGATTGACCAAGCTATAAACGCGAATCATCATTGTAAGTTTTGATTTTTCTGTTGGGATATGTTAATCGGCAATCATTCAACAAAATCCCTATGATCAAACTGATTATAAGGATCGAATTGTTTGATATTGGAAATTAGGGCTCGATTGGATTGAAATTGGGGAAGAACACACCAACAGTTTTTGTATATAAATATTTTAGAAACAGAATATAAACAAAATGAATCATAGACCAGATGGTTGGGGCTTTTGGCTAAACCCATTGAACCGGATCAGGTCTGGGGTTCGACCCCCACCATGTGCAAACAATTTTTTTTGGTTATTCTTTATACATATATTATCTCCATTCTTTTTAAAAATCGTTTTAAAATACTAAAACTAATTTATAAATTCTACATAATTTATTTTATGCTTTTTCCACTGATAAAGTTCATCATCCAATTTTTAGTTTTTCAAAAATAATTTATTTAATATATATTATTAATAATACAAGTTTATTCATTTATATTTATTAAATTCTATAAAAATATCAAAACGATTTTATTAAATCTCACAAAAATTATCCTAAACTTGTATAACAATATACATTTCAGAAAATATTTTTATTTCTGAAAAACCGTTTATTTAATATTTTTAATCAATTTTTGTTAGTTTTAATCATAATTAAATCATAATAAATTCATTTTTCAATATTTTTGCACCAAAATTTTACATAAATTATTTCTATTCATTTAGAACTGAAATACAATTTTTAATTCAGAAATTCTTTGATTTTAATATTTTTAGATATTAAAGTCATATTTTGACAATTTGAAATAATTAGATTAAATATTCTATTTTCAAGAAAATAATTTTATAAAAATTATTTTCATACTCAAAACCTTATGTTATGATTATATTCAACTTAAGATTTTACAAAAAGACTTTTATTTATTTATTCATTAAATTTCTTATATTTAATAAACAAATTGTTTATTAATCAAATAAACGTTTATCCCCAATGCGAAGCCCTAGAAATACATGTATCCTAGAGTTATTTCCCTTACACATTATCAATTACTTTAGGTTAATCATTTGGGAGTAATCTCAATTCATATTTCGTTGTCCAAGTTCAAATTCAAGTTATTACGTGAACTGTGAGTACTTCCTATCCCCTTTTTGCTTTTATACATTTTGGGGTGTTACATGTACACTATTACAATTTCAAAATACAAGTTTACATTTTTTTACAATACAATTCTAGTACTATGTGCATTGCTTACAACGTGCTTTATGCTTAGACAATACATGTGGATTACATTTGTACGTAGTGAAATCATTAACATGGTACAAGCCGACCTTAACATTGGATAGCGCTATTTGGATTGACAACCCGCCTAGGTTGATTCTCCCCCTTTTTCATCGGAGAATCCGTGGCCATTGTTAAGTTATTATCCACTTGTTGGATAAGTACACTACAGTTCATACAGTACATTATACAGTCACAGGGTTGATTTCGCTCATTTGTTTGATACATGGTTTACATATTTGCACTGTAGCTTGCACTTGAATTGTATAACTTTTAACCTACTATATATATCAAATCTAGGAATGCTCACCAACATTTCATATGTTGACCAAACCTATTTTTGTACATGTTTCAGGTGCAGTTTGATCTAGCGCTTTAGCAAGAGACATTTAGTGCTTTATTTCAATTCAGTTATTTCAATATTTACATTTCATTTAGACAATGTATTTTCCATTTCCATGTAAGACAATTTTGATTATTCAATAATATTTACATTTTAGTACCATGAGCTTTTGAACAATCGTCACTACGTGGCACCTCGATGATTCCGCCATCGGTTGGGGTGTTACAGATTGGTATCAGAGCCATGGTTATAGGGAACTAGGTTATTAGATAAAAAGGCCTAGACTATAACCGAACTACAACTTGCATGCATAATATTTCCTGAATTACCCTACTCCTCATTTCTCCCTACTTTCCTCCTTCTATCTTTCCCTTCTTCTCTCTCCCTATTCTTCTTATCTTTCATCATGGTGCATAGAGATGGAGTCCTACAGAGAGTGGAAAGTTTACATCATCATGGAACGGGAACAGTACCTTTTATGAAGACACTCTTAGATATAATATCTACTCTTATTGTTACTCCTTCGAAGTTGTTGAACTTTAATGAGTGTGATAAGGACACGTGCAATCTGGAAGGGTGGACGCCTGTACACTGGGTTTTCTGGCATAGGCAAGCATAGCGCATAAATCCATTTACGGACCTGTTATGCTTACCTGGGGATTCCTGGAGTGAGTGTCCACTTATAGGCTAAAGCACGTCTTCTTTGATCACCATTGGGTTCAATTCCTTGAAAAGTCAACGTTCTTGTTGGGCTTTACAGCTAGACAAGGGCACTCCAAGCATTTTATGCAAGCTTTTTCAATAATACTCTCTCGGTTCATATACAATATTTTGTATTTTACGATTTTCATATATTGCTTACAAGTTCATACTTTCATAACCATCTATGGATTTCACAATCACACTTCACCTTACCCTCTTAGCCACTTTTTAAATATTCAACACCCTACCCAAATCATATTATTTCTTTTCTCCACGTGTTATTTATTTTAAAAACTATAACCTCATACTTTAGCACAAACTAAAGATTTCTAAAACTAGTTGTATTACCTAGCAACTTTACAAAGTACATATTTTCCTCGAACTTGAATTCAATTGATTATTTATTGACGTAACAAACGATTTTCTATATAATGTCACAAAGCCTACTTAGCTTGTACTATTTAACAACTTTTGCCTTATGTACAAAACCAAATTTTGAAAATATTTATTTATTTATTTATTTATTTATTTTTTTTTTGGAATAATATCTAGTCTCTAGATTTTCCATCAACACTCACCCATTTTCAACTTATTCAAATTTTTACAATATTTGGCATACACCACAATCATGTTTTCTTATACACTTGATTATAACCTTTGATCCAAACCCCAAAATTTACACTACTATATAATCTCCTTACTATAAAAAAAAACTCTTTATCAACTATCTTCACATTCACCATCTCTCACAACCTTGATTCTGCTTCAAAATTTTTCATCATCCTCTCAAGAACTAAATTCATATCCTTCACCTTCTCACACGTGAGCTAGTTACCCATGATAATCAAACTACTAAAAACCTGATACCTGATTCTACAGGATTTTTCCAAAACATCATTGTTTATGAAACTTGATTTTCCCTTAATTTGACTATTCACTGGACATTTAATTATTCATGATACTCGTGTTTTCATTTTCTTGATCTTATTATCATTTTGTACCCAATTATGACATACTCATAGGCATATAACATCTAGAGATTTCCTTGCATACTATTATGTACGAACACAAATTGGTAATCTATCATATTGGTTACGTTTATTTTAATCGTACACTTACATTTATTTGAAACGTTTAGACTTGATACTTGATCTTACAGAGCTCTTCTAAGAAAACATCATTGCTTATTATATGAAACTTGATTTTTCCTTTAACTTGACTATTCATTGAACATCTAATTATTCATGATACTCGTAAACATTTAATTATTCATGATAACACTTACACTTAATGGTTGTAGTACTTACAAACTTGCTTGCATATACATGCTATCAATTTGCAATCTATGTGAATAATAATTGCTACACTTAATAGAGGTCATCATGCCTTTTTCAACAGTCGGGAGAGGCCCTACAACCTGCTCCACGACTGGTAGAGGCTATCGAACATACTCAACGATTGGTAGAGGTCACTATGCCTTTTCAAACAGTCGGGAGAGGCCCTACAACCTACTCCACGGCTGGTGGAGGCTATCGAACCTGCTCAACAATCGGTGGGGTCATAGAAGGACACAAAACCCTAATGTAAGGTAAATTGATGATTCCGGTCCGGAACGTAATCATGAATTTACAGGTGCGTTAGGGTAGTGTGAAATTCTATTAGAGTTTTTGGTAGGCGTCCAGTACATTTTCAAGGTATCAAAGGTGTGGTGGGTTAGCTGCGGTACACCCTGTATACAAACACTAATGATGCATTGAAATTGAGACTGGAAGTCGGACCGGGAACAAACTCTGTTTAGTTGGTAGTTCAATTTCTATAGTCAATCAACTTGTACATTCATTTTAGGATTTCCTAAAACTTGAAGTTTAGTAATTACTAGTTTCTTATTCTCCTTATTATTCGAGACGAACCTAATCCAAATCCTTAACTCACACCTATCAAACCTCATATCCAAATCATTCGAATTTTCCAAACCACAGTTATCTTAATTTTTACCCAAGCATCCATAACCCTATGTTTTTAAATAACTTCGGGACGAAGTTTCTAAAAGTAGGGGATGCTGTGACATCCGTCACTTTTTCATATATATATATATATATATAAATATATTTTATATATACAAAAATAATAATAATAATAATAATAATAATAATAGTAATAATGATAAAAGTTATGTTGGTTTTTTTTTTTTTGAACATTAGACTTAAACCATAACCAAACCCACCCCTTTTCCTTATTTTCGGAGCCCACAAGAAGCTGAGCCCAAGCCAGCCCAACAACAGACCAAGCCCAACTGCCCAAGCCTCCTTGTATCTGTTTTACAAAAAAAGAAAAAAATAAAACGCCCCTGCCAGGACTCGAACCCGGGCAGGAGCTGTAACACACGTGCACGCCCACCACTGAGCTACAAGCTCACATCTGAAATTACTCTAACCCGGTTTATATATATGCGCTGCCCGTCTGTTTTCTTTTTTCCCTTTCTTCCTTGGCTGTCGACGTGCAGCAGCAACAAGTTTCCTTTTTATCTCCGTTTGACTAATTAAATGGACTTAATCACGACTATAGACCCGAGAATTTAGCACCCTAATGATTTCCCTTTCCTAATACATCATTACACGTGATTGAAGGTGTTGTAATGCGGGTCAAACACCATTAATAAACCTTCCAATTAAGCCGATCGAAATCCTTATAAATACCCGTTTTTGATTCAATTAAACTTGCACACACACACACCTATATGCGATTAAGAAAACCTCACTATCAATTTCTGTTAAAACAAGCTGAGATCGTGATTCTTAGTCGTGGTTGACTTTTCGATTGACCAAGCTATAAACGCGAATCATCATTGTAAGTTTTGATTTTTCTGTTGGGATATGTTAATCGGCAATCATTCAACAAAATCCCTATGATCAAACTGATTATAAGGATCGAATTGTTTGATATTGGAAATTAGGGCTCGATTGGATTGAAATTGGGGAAGAACACACCAACAGTTTTTGTATATAATTATTTTAGAAACAGAATATAAACAAAATGAATCATAGACCAGATGGTTGGGGCTTTTGGCTAAACCCATTGAACCGGATCAGGTCTGGGGTTCGACCCCCACCATGTGCAAACAATTTTTTTTGGTTATTCTTTATACATATATTATCTCCATTCTTTTTAAAAATCGTTTTAAAATACTAAAACTAATTTATAAATTCTACAAAATTTATTTTATGCTTTTTCCACTGATAAAGTTCATCATCCAATTTTTAGTTTTTCAAAAATAATTTATTTAATATATATTATTAATAATACAAGTTTATTCATTTATATTTATTAAATTCTATAAAAATATCAAAACGATTTTATTAAATCTCACAAAAATTATCCTAAACTTGTATAACAATATACATTTCAGAAAATATTTTTATTTCTGAAAAACCGTTTATTTAATATTTTTAATCAATTTTTGTTAGTTTTAATCATAATTAAATCATAATAAATTCATTTTTCAATATTTTTGCACCAAAATTTTACATAAATTATTTCTATTCATTTAGAACTGAAATACAATTTTTAATTCAGAAATTCTTTGATTTTAATATTTTTAGATATTAAAGTCATATTTTGACAATTTGAAATAATTAGATTAAATATTCTATTTTCAAGAAAATAATTTTATAAAAATTATTTTCATACTCAAAACCTTATGTTATGATTATATTCAACTTAAGATTTTACAAAAAGACTTTTATTTATTTATTCATTAAATTTCTTATATTTAATAAACAAATTGTTTATTAATCAAATAAACGTTTATCCCCAATGCGAAGCCCTAGAAATACATGTATCCTAGAGTTATTTCCCTTACACATTATCAATTACTTTAGGTTAATCATTTGGGAGTAATCTCAATTCATATTTCGTTGTCCAAGTTCAAATTCAAGTTATTACGTGAACTGTGAGTACTTCCTATCCCCTTTTTGCTTTTATACATTTTGGGGTGTTACATGTACACTATTACAATTTCAAAATACAAGTTTACATTTTTTTACAATACAATTCTAGTACTATGTGCATTGCTTACAACGTGCTTTATGCTTAGACAATACATGTGGATTACATTTGTACGTAGTGAAATCATTAACATGGTACAAGCCGACCTTAACATTGGATAGCGCTATTTGGATTGACAACCCGCCTAGGTTGATTCTCCCCCTTTTTCATCGGAGAATCCGTGGCCATTGTTAAGTTATTATCCACTTGTTGGATAAGTACACTACAGTTCATACAGTACATTATACAGTCACAGGGTTGATTTCGCTCATTTGTTTGATACATGGTTTACATATTTGCACTGTAGCTTGCACTTGAATTGTATAACTTTTAACCTACTATATATATCAAATCTAGGAATGCTCACCAACATTTCATATGTTGACCAAACCTATTTTTGTACATGTTTCAGGTGCAGTTTGATCTAGCGCTTTAGCAAGAGACATTTAGTGCTTTATTTCAATTCAGTTATTTCAATATTTACATTTCATTTAGACAATGTATTTTCCATTTCCATGTAAGACAATTTTGATTATTCAATAATATTTACATTTTAGTACCATGAGCTTTTGAACAATCGTCACTACGTGGCACCTCGATGATTCCGCCATCGGTTGGGGTGTTACAATGGTTCCTCTGAGAACGTGGTTTGGGCCCGTTAACCAGGTGTTATGCCATCCATGGAAAAACCTTGTGGGTTCTCAAATCGAGATTGGTCTCGTGCACCGTCCTGCAGCCAACAAGTCTGAAAGTCGTCATCCTTAAAAAAAGCTAACACCTTTATATTGTACTTGTCAATAAGTACAATGTAAGGGCAATGGTGACCTAAGCTAGAGAATAAAGATGATTTAAGACACTAGCGATTGGCCTCTTATTTTTATTTTTATTAGACCATTAGCTTTGGCTATGGACCATTGTCTAGGATTAGGGTTTTTACGATCCAGTTTTAATGGTTTTAAGTTAAATTGTAAGCTAAATCGTCAGTAACAATAATTGATAAACGAAAACTAAAATCATCCCAATTAAAACTAAAACCGAACAAAACCAAGCCGTTAGTAAAACCAAATGGTTACTAACGGTTTGGTTCCGATTTAGGCTTTTGTAATAGAGTCTTAAAAATAAGAATTAGTGATCTAACTATAACAAATGCAATGTTGGTTTGCTTGTATAACACAGAAACTATAAACTTCAAGTTGTTTTTATCCAGAGAACTAAAAACTTAGAGAGAAAAAAATATTACACTTAATTATTTACTTATTTACTGTATATTTTTTTTAAACTTTAACTTTTATTCAAAAACGGTCAAGTCCTCAAAATGAGGACTACTGCCTAACCACCATCACATCATACACAACAGTGACTTGCGTCACTCTTTCTAATCTACATTCTTAAACTTGAATCTATTTTTTAACCAAAAGGAAAAAAAAAAAAAAAAAAAGCGTTAACTTTAGCCTATACATCTTGAGCTCTTAGCTAGGTTAATGATATTAAAGTGGACTTTCAAAGTATGAGTTGAGGACTTGAGCTAGGTTGATACAGACGAAGCCCACTTGCAACTTTATTCAGTTAAGCGGTTAAGCCTAGAATCTAGATACATAAATAGATAACTAATTATACCTACTATTAAAAATCTATAAAAAAATATACTTATCTTATGGTCTAGTCCAGTTTTGTTCTGACCGGTTATGGGTATAAATCATAAACCAAAGCCACTTGTTGTGGTTTGAAAATTTTAAACTTACTGATCGAAGTTAAGAAAGAAAACAAATTACGAACAATAACTGGTTTAGGAGGTTTTATGGTTTTAAATCATATCGTCCTGTTTAGGATATGTGAGATGAATAACATCTCTATTATATTTAAAATCCTTATGTTCTTTCATAGTTTCATTCATAGTTATGAATAACTATGACTCCTCGTTTTGATATTTATTATAATATTTTTCAAAGTACTAATTTCTAAATTACACAAACACACGAATATGTGTACCAAGATCAAAATAAATAGTAGTGCCAAGAATAAATTAACGATCGATGTGAACAAAACCAATAATAATTGATCTATTATATTCATGAATTCATTGGTGCTAAGTACTTAAGGGTTTGATGTGGACATAGTACCTTCCAACACATCATGAGAAATGCCTATGTGTTAATAATTGATCTCATTAATAAAAATATTACACAACATAAATAAATACAAGTGAAAACAACGTGACAATATTAAAAAAATAAAATAAAATAACGTTGCAACGTATGATTGGTGATAGGGAGACATTGACCATCCCTTACTAATGGATGGGATCACACAATATACAATGAGTGTAACGACGGATTTAGATACACAACATAAAACAATGCTACAAAATTCCCTTGGTGATAGGAGGAGCTCACTCCTTCACTAGAGCCAGTGTGTTCCAAAACCATAGACATTCGATTTCAACATGTTTCAAAACCATTTCGTCTTCGATCTCGTCTCCTCTGACTACAAGGATTGCTTTGACCGTTGCAAGTCCTACAAGCTAACATGCTAGAACCACAAATTATCCACGTCCATCAGTTTTCGATCCATCAACAAGGGAATTTTGTATATGTACAAAATATAAAATATTGCTTTTAATGGTATAAGATCAAATCACATAAAAGTTGTGCAAGCCTAAACATAAAGTTGCAAGTTACAAAATTCAATGTTGTGAAAATAAATGGTTAACTTTTGTTAGGAGAAGTTTTTTTTTTCTTTGTAGAGTCTTTATTGGTGACCCGTTGGTCTAGTGGTATAGTGTCCCTCCTTACGAATGTGAGGTTGCGGGTTCAAATCCTTGCAAATGCAAGGTTAGGTGGAAATAAGGTGGTATAAAATTTGTTGTTAAAAAAAATAAATAAATAGAAGAAAGTTATTGATAACAACTAACAAGCAGTTGTGTATTTGTTAGAATATGTAGCTATGAACCTTGTGAGCTTAGACGTGACTTCGTTTTGGACAAAAATTATATTGAAATGTAGATAACAATATGTTCATCGCAACTTAAGGTGTATTTCGAATTTTGTAGAACATTATATTTTCAAAGTTATAAGAGGAAAATACAAATATTTAAAAATTAATAATAATATTAAAGTTAACAAAAAAATTGATTTGTTAGAGAAAAGAAAAAAAAAAGTAAGCTATGTGACGGGCCAGGCTAGTAATATATGTTTAATCAAAACACATAATTTAATACTTACCTTTTTCAACTACATGTTATATTTTTTTAACGGCCAATTGGAATCACTCACAGATCACTGGAGTATCATCGTGCCACCAGTGATACCACGTGATCATATTCCACCACCAAGTCATCAATTCAGGAGGAAACTCATAATTATGAGAAAACCCCCTTTTGTGAAATTCAAACCCAAGACCTTATAGTCCCTAAGTCTTATCCCACTACCAAAATGCCGCTAGGCTATAATGTCTTTGGCAACTACATGTTATATTACTTTATAAAGTTTGAACAAAAAACGTTGGTCAATGCCCACAAGCATTCAAATGGGCCAAAATCTAAAATAATTTGGATTCTGGACCACAAACATATTTTACCTTATTTAGTATACCAAATGCAATATCAAGACCATGTACATTGAACTATAATTCTGTCCAATCTATAGGCAGCTTTTCTATTTGCCTAACTTTTGTTTTGATTGTGTTAATATAGGACATCTAACTCAACTTATACAAGAGCAAATCAACATGAAATTTTATTAAAAACACACATGAACTAGCCTTATAACTATAGGTACATAGAGAATAATGAAGTGCGACACCAAAACGGTGATACACGGTTTTGAAAAGAGAGAACTACACAATTAGTTCTTGTGGCTTACCATTAGTTTCACCTTTGAGTATTAAGGTTTAAAAGTTTCATGTTAAGGTGTTAAGTTTTGTTTTTGTAACATAATAGCGTATTAGCACTAAGTGGGATTAATATTTAACTGAGTTTACCCTCACGTGACAAATGGTAAACCACAAGGACCAAAGGTGAAACCTAAGTGGGCCCACCACAAACCTTAAAGATGAAACTAATGGTAAACCACAAAGACTAATTGTGTAGGTCTCTTTAATATTTAAAAACTATAGTGGGACCACCACCCACCTCCTTTTTCACTACCACAATCAATCACCATCTCCTCCTCCTTTCAATACCATAATCAACCACCATCTCCTCCACCTTTCACTCCCACAATCCAAATTTAAGTAGGGCCCACCACCAATCTCATCGATCTGTTAAACTCAATCAGAAGAAGAAGAAGCATAATATTAACATAACAGAGTTCTTCGCTGGATCTACGTTTGTTGAGTCACCTTCTCTGAGCTTTGTTCCCATACCTGGGGTTTTCTCCAATAATATTTATGGTGCAAGCGTCACGGATGATCGGGATCGGGATCGGACCATTGAGCTCAGACGGATACTATTGAAGCACACCCGGTCAAAACCGAGTCTCCCACCAAGTCTTTAGTCAATATTCAAAATTAATGCTTGTTATAATTATAATTTCTTAGTCAATATTCTTCCTAGTCTTTAGCTTAGTTCCTAGTCTTTAGCTTCCTAGTCTTTAGCTCTTTATTGTGTATATATGTAATTCTCTCTTCAATGGAAATAATCAACAAGTTGATACATTCATATGGTATCAGCCAGGTTTTACTAAACCCACTCATTCTTCTTCATCACGCCACCACTCCCTATCATTCTGCCCAAACTTCAAGAAAACTCAACCTACTATCACCCCTTTAACTTACAACAAAAACAACACCCAAACTAAACCACAAGCACACATGATGGCAACACACCATATTGTCGATTCTGATTTATCATGGCTAAAAGACAGTGGTGCTTCTCACCACATTACTAATGATCTTAGTGCACTCTCCATGCACAGACCGTATGATGGTACCGAGGAACTTGTCATCGGTGATGGTTCGTCTCTTAAAATTACTCACGTTGGCACTATTACTCTTTATTTTTCTAGTGTCCCTATTATCCTAAAAAATGTTCTTTGTGTCCCTTCTATCTCTCGCAACATAATCTCTATCTCTCGTTTATGCATTGACAACAACATACTAGTCTTATTTTTCTCTTCTTATTTTGTCATCAAGGATTTTCACACTCACAGAACCATTCTTCGGGGAATAACTAATCATGGTCTCTATGAATTATCCTCCACCAAGTCTCCACAAGCATTTTACTTGAAAACAAACAAAGCGTCTTCTTGGCATCACCGCCTAGGACATCCACATTTGCGAGTTTTACAACTTTTAGCTTCTTTTGTTCCGTCTATTTCTAGAAAGCATGAATCATGCAATTCTTGCTGCATCAATAAAAATCACAAACTTCCCTTTCATTCATCCTCTTTCACTTCTAATACACCTCTTGATTTAATCTTTTCCGATGTTTGGTCATCTCCAATTACATCTTTTGATGGTTACAAATACTATATAATTTTTGTTGACCATTTCACAAAATACATTTGGATTTATCCATTAAAACATAAATCTGACTCTCTTAGTACTTTCATCCGTTTTCAAAAACTCGTTGAAAACTATTTCAAAACAAAAATCAAGCAATTATTTTCCGACAATGGTGGAGAATATATTAAACTGTCTTCTCATCTATCTTCTTGTGGCATTTCTCATCTCACCTCCCCTCCTCATACACCCGAACACAATGGCTACGCCGAACGCCGTCATCGTCATATTGTCGAAACTGGTCTAGCCTTACTTTCTCATGCCAAAATGCCTCTCAAATTTTGGCCATTTGCATTCACCACCGCCACCTACCTCATCAATAGACTACCCACCCCCACCTTAAACAATGATTCCCCCTACTATCGGCTCTTTCACACTACTCCCAACTATGAAAAACTTCATGGTTTCGGTTGTCTATCCTACCCTTGGTTACGCCCATACTCAAAACACAAACTCGAGTCTCGGTCTAAACCATGCATATTCATAGGCTACTCATCCTCCCAAAGTGCCTTTCACCTTCTTGACCCGCTCACAAATCGAATCTACACATCCCGTCATGTCCAATTCATTGACCATATTTTCCCTTATGAATCTCTCTCTCAAACCTCTACCCCCGCTCCACCATCACCCAACACTTGGTTACCTCTTACCACTCAATCAATTTCACTTCCTGTCACACCACGCCTATGGCGGAAACACGTGGCGCGACGGTTCAAGAGGATTAAGCCAAGATTAATGCAAATCACAAGTAATTAAAGAAACGGGTCATTTATTCAAGCGTCGAAAAACATGTTGTTTATTCATACATAATTGAAAATTGTTTTAAGACAAATAAGGAGGCTCCTCAACTATATCCCGATTTCCTTGGGATAGAGAGACGAGACCTCTTCCAAAACATCCAACGCTCAGTTTAGAGATTCCCCCGACCCTGCTTGCCATGTCGTCCTTCATCCATCAATTACCTGAAAGATATGTTTAAAAATTTGTCAATATATAAATATTGGTGAGTTCACATGTTTTAGTTTAATAAAACTTTATCTCATGGGAATTTCCTTGTTATGACAATTTATAAGAGTTGCAAGTTCCTACAATTCTACTTTAGCCTATAACCAAACTGTAACACCCCAACCGATGGCGGAAACATCGGGATGTCACGTATTGATGATTGTTCAGTAGCTCATGGTGAATAATAAATTTCATTAAATAATTTAAATAAGTTACATACAATTGTTTTAAGAACTTGTACATCAAATTGAATAAAACTATGCAAACATCTTCAAGCATCAATTCAAATCTTCAAGCAATTAGAACCTGAAACATGTTAAGTTGAAAATATTTTGGGTCAACAAAAGTTGGTGAGAATTACATAGGTTTTGATAATCGAATAAAATTGTTGTGCAATTCATGTGTCATGGCAATCTAGTCCATATGTGAAAACATACTAGAAGTAAATCGAGTGCATAATCAACCATTGTGACTGTTGTATTGTGGTACATCCCATACGCTCATGGTTCACTCGTTTATATTGCAGTAACAAACACCCACGCAACCTTTGTAGGAGGCACGTATCCGGGTGGGATTGTCAGTCCAATAGATCTATCAATGTATACCGTTTGGCTGATGAATGTTTATGCTAGAATTGTGCTTACCCTAGTCATGTTCAAGACATAATGCAACATAGAAATACACATAGACACATTGATGATTGAATTGCATAAATAATGTTGTAACATGTTTCACCCCAAAAATGGTGATAAATAGAAAAGGGGCTATGTAAAACTCACCTTAGCAAAATGTTATGTCTCGTAAAAAAAATAGAATAATGTGTTGTGAATGTATGCGAGGCGAATCCCAAAGACTCAACAACGTAGCTAGTCCAAATTGAAGAAAACGAAAAAGAAAGAATATCAAGCTTCCAATTCGCCAATTACAAGAGCTTATAATCAAAGCTTCAATTGTAGAAGTAATAGACTATAGAAGAAAGGTATGAGGGAAAGTTTAATCGGATTGAAACAATCGATTTAGAGGTGCAAAGTATAATGAGTCATAGGTGGGTTTTTATACTAGTTTTGGAGTCAATTAGCCATTAAAATTGGTCAACACCATAAAGTAAGGTTTTATGAAGAATTGACTATTTAACTAAGACTTTGACTGTTTGACTAAGACTTTGACTAGGACTTTGACTATTTGACTCAAGGCTTTATTTAAAAAAAAATCTTGTATGTGAAAAAAAAAAAGAATTTAGAATCATATTATTATTATTATTATTATTTATATACATTTATGTATGTATATAAGTTGTGAGTTAGGATAAATAAAAACTTAGGCACATTTGTATAATATTAATGATAAAGGTGTAATAAAAAAAATATATATATATAAGGGCTTTTTATGTATTAAAATTTTGGGGAAAATTTTGCGATGTTACACAAACCAAGACAAATAATAATGCCCCGCCCCAAGTCGTTACTCGGTATTCCTACGACTTGATTTCAGAATACGTGCACCCCAGGCATACGCTGATGCATAATCGACGCTATCGATTAGGGGTGGGCTTTGTCAGGCACCAATAGTACTATCCAAATATTCCTTCGGTTTCACTTTCCTGAATTAATGATTATAGTAGAGAGGTCTCAACCCCGAGTGGCGATCACAACTCAAGTATCCAACCCGTCAAACAATTCCCAACATATCTTTCCCCCGTAAAAACGTTAAATAGTTTAGAAATGGGGCCGTGAGACTCACCTGAAACTGTGCTCGGCTCAAAGAAGAAAATAGCAAATTTTGCGGTCTCGCACCTACAAACGTCCTAGACGTATAAGTCACTACACCTATAGTGCATGTGCCTTGGCAAGTTGTACACCCAACTCCCCGACCACGTATTATCCAAATTCCCATTTAATTAGTCTCGTATCCTAGGTTCGTTGGCGATGGATTACCCTTTTCTTACAAGTCATATATTATTCTTGTCCATACTCTTTGTAGCTTGTATACTATTATTCTCGACACGACTCTACCCAACGTATAATTATTTTCCCATTTAAATAACTTAGGATCGTTTCGCTCGATATAATATGATTTCTTATTACCCGATCCGACTTACTTTGCCACATATTTATTTTCCCATTTAAATAAATATGCTAAGTTCTTGTCGTTTGGTAATATATTCTTAACGCCCGACTCGACTCACCATGCCGTACATTTACTTTCCTATTTAAATAAATGTACTAGGATCTTGTCGGTATTCACATGTTCGTAGACATACTTCACCTACTCGTCTCGGTTTTCCTTCTCGCATATCTATTTTCCCATTCAAATAGATATACTAGAATTTCGTCGAGACGAGCATGTGTACATATACCAATGCGTGAATTTTCCTTGTTAAGTCCATGTGTCGTTTAGCGTTTTTAATTCATTACGTTATGTTTTCTCCCACGAATATTCTTTCTAACACTTAGGAAAGTGTTACATAAGTTTCACCCGTGTTATGTATATTTTATTTCCTTAAAATATATATATTTTCATCTTGCCGTAATGGCATTTTTCTCATATGTCCGTTTATCCGTTTTCGTTAGTTCATGTAACTAAGTCCGTTAGTTAGCTTTTTCCACATTTTCTTCCAATATGCGTTCTATGGAAATATTATTCATACTTCCAATTCCGAACGTATATTTCTTGGAAAAATATACTTTTGTATTTTTAGTCCAACTCGTTAACTTGTATTCCAAAAATGTTTCCGATACTTTTATATTCCCATTTATATAAAAGTATCCATTTTTGTACAAGTTTTCCCAAGTCTTTACTAATATTTTATAAAACCTTTATTTTTATAAAATCCTTATGTTAACTTAACCTCCTATTTTTATAAAACTTCTATTTTTATAAAAATACCTCTTTCAAAATATACATAAGTAGGTTTCTCATGTTTATCAAAAATACACTTGGAAAAACTATTATTTACATTTTTGACACCGAACTTTCCGTGAACACATTTTTGGACCAAAGTTTCTAAAATACATATTTTAGTTCCTCAACTTTCTAAGTTACAATATTAGTCCCTTAACTTATACTTGTTGCATTTTTCAGCTCATCTTTCAAGGTTTGCATTTTCCTTCCAAATTAGTGGACTTTGAAGAATCATATTTTCCATGTTTGGTTATTTTTACACCATTTCACTTTTAATAGTCTTTTATTCCATTATTAATGCTATTAACATGTGGGTTTCATGTTTTTATCCAATCTATTAAATTTTCACTCATCCAAGTGAGTAGACTTTGAACATGTAACTTTTTCATTCATGATCATCTAACACATTCTAACATATTTTTGACATTAACTAGTCATCTTATGATGATTAAAATCATCTTTTATCATATTCAAGTCCTTTTCACAAATCATGTTCCAATCATCACCCAACTCAAGTGTATGTACACATTTCTATATTTTCTTAAAATGTCACATTATTAATATCAAATCCAAGTTTTATCCATATTATTATTCTTCCATTTTTATTCTTGTAAGATACATTATCCTTTATGTTTCAAAACCATATTTCACCCATCAATGTACAACTTGCTCTTAAGAACACATAATATGAACATTAACAATCAAAACAAGGTAAAACTTACTACTAGCTCAAGGCTAGGGAAGACAAGAACCTTGGATTGGATGGGGTTTAGTGTGTTCTTCCAAAGGGTTAAGCTCCAAGCTCTTGAAACACACAATGGGGTTTTGAAGGTTAATGATCTAGAGGTGATTTGGTAGTGTAAAAATTGTAAGAAAAATGTATATGGAGGGGTGTAAGGCTACGGCCACAAGGAGAAGAAGAAGAAGTTTTTGGATTTTGATTCAAGTATTCTTACTAGTGTGTATATAATATCCCTTCCAAATCTCCAAAGATTACCCAATATCTTGTCTTGGATTATGGAAGATTCAAGGGATTATGTAAGATCACAAAAAAAAAATCTTTGGAAGATTATAAGAGGGTGCTTGGGCCGTGAGTTTTGAGAGAGAGAGTGGAGAAGATTTGGTGAATTCTATTGCCCAATACTAAACCATGCAACCTCATGATTAATATTAATCTTAATGGTTTAATAAGATTAACAAAGATATTAATCATTTGGAGGGCCATAGGCCGGCCCCTTGGGGTGTCTTGGGTGGGGTCCACTTTGTTAATTAACACCCAATATTATTATGTTTAAGTTAATCTTGTTCGGGTATCGTCCGGGTATTTTTCGAGTTTTTATCGCGCGTCCTCCGGATATTAAAAAATACCTTAATATTTCTTAAACATAGTCTATTTTAAGCGTTGATAAATTATTTTGGCTCTTGTCGGGTGAAATTATGAGTTATGCGCGTATCGGGTGCGGTACGCGCACTTTATTCGTTACCGGGAGATTTGTACAATAAGTTTTCACGTATGGATTTGGGGTTCCAAAACTCATTATATTTTGTGAAATTATCTTTTATTTTATATCCCGGGTGTCCGGGGTTCGTTTCGCTTATTTAACTTTTACCGGGTAATCGCCAGTGTCCATACCGGATAGATTTACTTGCACATGATCCTATCATGTTTGTCATTAAACATATGCATTCCTGTGCATTATTTGGGAATTGCTATCTTTCTAAGGCCTCAGTTAAATAATCAACACATAATTACGTTTAATTACGTTAATCGCGTATAGTTAATTAGTACGGAATTACCTTAATTTTGCCGGTTGTTACACTTCCCAACCACTCTCCTCCTCATTCTCCAACTCCCACGCCCGCTGCCACTACTTCGGCATCTTCTTCCTCCAACCCACCAAGCATCACCTACCAAAGACAACCACATCCACCCACCCCAACTGAACTCCCACAACAGCCCACCGAGCCTTCCCACACCACTGACCAAACCACCACTTCATCCCCCATACATATTCCCTCGGATTCATCTCCCTCTAATATTTCCCAAACCAGTGAACCCATTTCCTCTCCACCTCAACCCGCTGCCTCTTACCAAACTCGAGCCACTCGTAAACCCAACCCGAAATACCACAACTCCGATTTTGTCCTATATCACTCTACTACTCACACTCTTCCTGAACCCACTAATATTACCCAAGCTCTCAAACAACCACTATGGCGAGATGCTATGCAAACCGAGTTTGATGCCCTCAAACGCAATCAAACTTGGACTCTTGTTCCTCCTGACAACGCCCCTAACCTTGTTGGATGCAAATGGGTCTACCGCACTAAATTCAAACCTAATGGCTCGGTAGACCGCCTAAAAGCACGTCTTGTTGCTAAAGGTTTTCATCAACGTCCCGGTCTAGACTATGTTGAAACCTTTAGTCCCGTAATAAAACCGGCTACTCTACGCCTTATTCTTGCTATAGCCACTTCATACAATTGGCCTCTACGCCAACTTGACATAAACAATGCCTTCCTCCAAGGCACCCTAACCGAATCGGTTTACATGTCTCAACCACCCGGCTTCGTGGACCCTTCCTATCCCACCCACGTTTGCAAACTTAACAAAGCCATCTATGGCCTTCGTCAAGCCTCTCGTGCTTGGTATGACGAACTTAAAACCTACCTTCTATCGGTTCACTTCAAACCTTCTATATCCGATCCCTCTCTTTTCATCAACAAAGTTACTTCTTCCCCCATCTTCATTCTTGTCTACGTTGATGACATAATCATCACCGGAGCAAATCCATCTCTCATCCAATCTTTCATTCAAACTCTAGCTGCCAGATTCTCTTTAAAGGACCTTGGCAATCTCTCTTACTTTCTTGGCATCGAGGTCATTCCTCACAACCATGGCCTTTTTCTATCTCAATCTAAATACATCCTTGATATCCTCACCAAAGCTAACATGAGTAATTGCAAACCGGCACCTACACCGATGTCGGCTTCCTCTACTATTACTGTCCTGGATGGTGAACCCCTACCATCCCCAACCGAATACCGGACTTTCGTAGGTGCACTACAATATTTATCTTTAACACGTCCTGACATTTCTTTTACAGTAAATAAACTTTCACAGTTCATGCATAAGCCAACAAATGTACATTGGGAAGCTCTAAAAAGATTGCTAAGATATCTACATGGCACTCTACATCATGGCATCTTCTTCAAACAGAAATCTCCTTTGCAGCTTCACGCTTTCACTGATGCGGATTGGGCCGGTGACCGACCCTCTTACCGAAGCACTACCGGCTACATCGTTTATCTCGGTCAAAACCCGATTTCATGGAGCTCCAAACGTCAACCAACACTTGCTCGATCATCCACCGAAGCAGAATTTCGTGCTGTGGCTTCCACCACAACCGAAGTCCAATGGCTAATCTCCTTATTGGTTGAACTAGGTCTCAAATCCATAGTCACACCTGCCATCTACTGTGACAACTTAAGTGCAACACACTACTCAGCAAATCCGGTCTTCCACTCCCGCATGAAGCACCTTGCACTAGACTTTCACTTCGTACGTGAAAAAGTTCAAGATGGCACCATTCGCGTCACACACATATCAGGAGATGATCAACTTGCGGACGCTCCAACCAAGCCTCTTCTACGTCAACGGTTCCATTTTTTAACATCCAAGATTGGTCTCCTCTCACGCTCGTCCATCTTCCGGGGGCATATTGAAGCACACTCGGTCAAAACCGAGTCTCCCACCAAGTCTTTAGTCAATATTCAAAATTAATGCTTGTTATAATTATAATTTCTTAGTCAATATTCTTTCTAGTCTTTAGCTTAGTTCCTAGTCTTTAGCTTCCTAGTCTTTAGCTCTTTATTGTGTATATATGTAATTCTCTCTTCAATGGAAATAATCAACAAGTTGATACATTCATAGATACTTGGTTTGAGTTTGGATTAAAATCGATCGGACAAATTGTTGATTGGATTAGCTAATGATCAGCAAGCAGATTTAACTAACACCAGGTTAGTTGTTTTGTGGATATTGTTCATGTCAATGGTGGAAATGGTTTAGATTGTGATCATGGATGGAAGGAAGGAAGAAAGTTGTTTTAGTTGTTAATTGTAGTTCAAAATGTATTTGGTGGATGGTGATAAGCAGGTGACAGGTTGGTTGTGGTGAAAGGTGGAGGAGACGGCGGTTGATTGTGGTAGTGAAAGGTGAAGATGGTTGTGGGTGAATGTGAAGAAGGAGATGGGTGGTGCGTCCCACTAAAGTTTTTAAATATTAGGGAAAACTACACAATTAGTCCTTGTGTCTTACTATTAGTTTCACCTTTGAGGTTGGTGGTGGGCCCCACTTAAGTTTCACCTTTAGTCCTTATGGTTTACCATTTGTCACGTGAGGGTAAACTCAGTTAAATATTAACCCCCATTAGTGCTAATACCCTATTATATTATAAAAACTAAACTTAACACCTTAACATGAAACTTTTAAATCTTAATACTCAAAAGTGAAACTAATGGTTTAGTGTTTAAACCTTAATACTCATTCTAGAATCTAAAATATGTTTGATTATTCTGTGATTTAGTGTTTTTACAATGTGATATTGTTCCACTAATGCAAGTTCCACTAAAATATATAGAGAACGACAGATGACGATTTTTCTTTGAACTTAAGATTTTCATTGTTAATGAGAAAAAGATATGAGGATTTTTATGAATGATTGATGGTTTTAATATGATACGACAGATGGAGAAGGAGATGTATACATGTCTCTAGTTTTCAACTATCATATATTATTTTATTCCATTTCTTTAATTTAGTTATCTTTCATAATCTGATACACATCTATAGCTTAAAAATAAACCAGATAATCTAAACCCTAAGGATATCAATGTGTTTGTAATATTTCTAAAGTGATTATGTTGCCATCTGGTATTTGAGACTGGCTCAACCGATCTATCCGGTGAATTACTAGTGAATTACTAAATTTGCTAGTTGAATATTCAGTCTGCGGACTACATCTGCAGGAGAAGAGGTGGACCAAAAGTCTACAGTCTATAAGAAAAAGACCGTTTGTTTGTTAACATTTGCAGCGTAACCTAACCATAACCCACCACAACCAACCATAAGACTACTCGGAATGGTGAGGGGGGAAAGAGGGGGATAGAGCGTCATGTGGCACTTGTAGGACCCATGTGGGGGGGGGGGGGGAGGGGGAATTGTGGGGAGTAGAAGGGGGGAAGAGGGAGGAATGAAATAATATTATATTGTGTTAAAGTTAAAAAAAAAAAAAAAAAAAACCCTGACCAATCATAAGATGCCAAGTGTCCCCACCCCAAGCCCCACGCCAGCCAAATGCCCCCGCCCCCTTGACTCCCGCCCCTTCCCACGCCACCTTGCGGCGGTGTTATCCCCCCTTCCCGCCCCCATTCCCGCCCCACTCCGAGCAGCCTAACCATAATCCACCAACACCCACCATAACCATAACCCACCATAACCACTGTGAACCAACACAACCCACCATAACCATAACCAACCACAACACACCATAACCGTTGATGTGCAATTACAAGTTTACAACTTACCCATGTGAACTACTCCCACCATCTTCATTCACAGATCCCTTTATATGTATCTAACAATCAACCTACATTTATGTTCTACCTTTAATCTCAATAATAATAATATTCTCATGTTGTATACTAGCAACTGTTAATAAACCCAACAAACCACTCATCTAAATTTTCAACTGATTACTGCCATGGTGTGTTCAAGACAGATAGTTGCAGGTGTGCTAACAATCACCATGTTTGTAATGCTTGGTGATAGAGGGCGGAGGGCGGAGGGGAGGAGGTTGGTGGAGTGAGGAGGGCTGAGGGGAGGAAGGCGGCGGGGGGAGTAGGGCGGCGGAGGGAGAGGAGGAGGGAGGAGGAGAAGAAGAATGGTGAACTCTGATGATGTTAAGAAGGGTAGAAGAAAAGGAGGAGGAGAAGAAAAAAGAGAAGGAGATGTGGGAAGAGGCGGAAAGACATAGGTTCATGTCTGCACCGAAAATGTCTTCTAAAAAATAAACAATCTGCAGATCCTAAACGTTTGCGTGTGATCGATGTCGTTGGGTCGGTCAAAAGAAAAGATTAAGTAGTATGTGGAAAGTAAGGTCGTCTCCACGGGGAATTGGTGGAGAGTTGTAATTTTTATCTTAATTAACTATAGCCTAATGATTTGTTTTGATTGATTGAGAAAACTAAGCACTTTGATTTTAAGTTGTAAACAATAATTAAAAGAAAGTAACCCCCTCCGGGTCTCTAGTTTGACGATTCACCCAACTTGTTTCAATTAGTAAGAATACCACATAGACATGGCCTTGTTAACTGGTTTTAATTCAAGTGGTAACTAGACACAAGCTTTTAATAATAACCTATACAATCCAATTACCAAACCATATGTGCCAAATACCCTCCCAATAATCAAACTGCTCACGATGCAAGGAAACCGAATGCGAATGATCAAAAGATAAGTAATTGAAACACATATAATTTGTTTAAATGAATCACACCACAAGTATTCTTCAAAACATAAAGAACAATCCAAAGATACTAAAAGGAATCAAGTTGAGTTTCACATACAAACCATCCACCCGGAGGTGGTCACAAAGGAATTAGCCTCTCATCTCCATTGCAAGATCTTCACTTGATGTATTGTTGGAGATTGAATGCATGATTTGATGATTAAGATGATGATTAGGAATGATTAATTAAGGGAAAAACACCTTGGGAATTATTAAAAACGGCTAGGGTTCAGTCTCTTTACGTTTGGGAGCATAATTATCTATTTATAGGGTTTAAACCATTAAATTCGTAACTTATGCTGGCAGGGGCGCAAGGTCAGACAAGACCAGCGCACCTTGCACTGGTACCCTTCTCAGCTTGCGCTGGGGAGCACCAAATTTCCCAAACTTTCTGTGCTGCGCCGGGATCAGAGCACCTGCGCTCAAAGGCATTTTACCTTGCGCTCCAACTCGAAATTCCTTCTTTTCTTCACACTTTCACTTGGGATTGCATCCATAAACTTCCAACCTCTTGTCTAGCTTCCAAAACCTTCATATTAAGCTCCAATTAACTTCATTAAGCCTCAAGTACCTGCAAATCCCAATCATTCTCAAAGTAACTATGTTTTATGATATAAACCACTTAAAAACACCTAGTTACACATACTAAAACATTGTTAAACATCCACCCATCACATTCCCACACTTACCTTTGATTGTCCCCAATCAAACCATCTCAAAACACGACTCACCTACTTAACAAATCACCTCCAATTCCTTCACCTATCGATTTTCCAAGGTCCCCAATCATACCCGTCCCATAGACTTACACAATCGAGATTGACAATCTAGCGAGCAAGTGTTGCGCAGTTTCAAAACAAGACTTGCCTATCCAAAACTAACATGCTTATTATTATCTACATATGTTGCACACCCCTCACAATGTTAGCTCCTCTCGGTTTAATATCTGGACTAGCGTATAATGTGCTAGTATATAACACTCATAAAACCAAGAATGCGACTTCGTTATCATAGGTTTGTATAACAATCACACATAAGCTATAAACTGTGCACATATCAAAAGGACTTACGGGGTTTGGGCTTCGGGTAAAGGTAGGATAGATTTGGTTCACAGATGGCTTGGAAACAATGGATTTAACACAATTGTTTGACATCCTTATTCACAAATCACACAAACATACTAACACACAAACTTGGGCAAAATCGACCTATAACAATAACTTCTATATTTTTTTTCATTTTTTTCTTTCATATATATTTTTTTTCTTTTTCTCTCTTTTTTTTTTTCTTTTTTTTTTCAATATTGGGTAACTCAAACAATAAGCATTACGAACACATTGGATGTCAACATTTTTATTCAACAAGGTAAACGGGTCAATTTGGGTGATCATGTAGGTTTAACAATTGAAAGGTTTAGGCTCAACATGGTTTACTAATGGTAATGTTTAACAAACGGGTCAACACAGACAACACAAGGGTATCAACAAACGAATGGGTTCCTACATTGCCTTTCTCATCTATGTGCACATTTTGCCTAAAGCTTTAGCATGTATCGAATTATACAAATTCTGCAACTAAGAAGCATTTGGCCTACTCTCATGAAACAAAACATTTATATCACTAAACATCTAATAGGCTCAAGGTCTCACAATGTAGGGAAATGGGCTGCCGACATGTAGCATATGCAATTCCTATAAGCATGTTACCCCTAGTTAGGCATCTCTTTTCATTTACTCTAAAAATGCTCACCAGAAACACTCTCATGAAACTTAAAGGGACAACCATAATTGGGGATTTCGTACTTTCATGTTTGGCAAAAGACTCTTTAGTGATTGAAAATTTGGCTTTTGTGTCTGATTAAACAGAAAAAGGGACAAATTTTGCAAGAATTTATTTTTCATTAAAAATTTTCAAAATTTTCCAAAATTTCACATTTTTCTTGCTACGGTAAGTAACTTCGCCTTACTTCCCTCGGATCTCCCATCCCCACACTTGGGATACATTGTCCCCAATGTATGGTGTTTCATGCTTTTCAAAACCTCTCTCACTCAACATGCTCAAGTTTCAATGTTACCAACCCAAGCGGACTAACATCCCAAAACACAAAAAAAAAAAAAAACACTCAAAATAAAATGCAAATAATAACATAAAAACTCTGGGCTGCCTCCCGGTAGCGCTAAGTTTATGAGTCTTCAGCCAGACTTGTACCTGATATAGTTTTTATGGTGGTCGAACGGGATGCTTGCCTCCCTCAGCTTCCAAGCACATATTCTGCTTGTACTCATTTTGGTCATAACTTATTTTCAGCATTGAATCCTCTTTTGTTGACCCGTTATTTTCTTGTTCCAATTCAGGCGATTTCTTAGCCTTCTTCTTATTCTTCTTCTTTGGTTTCTCTTTCTTCTTTGGCTTCTCACCAATCTCTACCATCCTGTCAACCATACAACACACCTCCTCGGTTTTTGGGTCAGTAACAGTTGAAAACACATTTAAACTCAATTTCTTATCCCAAAACTCATACTTACCATTCCATCAGCACAGTTGATTACTGCATGAGCAGTTGCTAAAAACGGTCTACCAAGAATAACTGTGTGTGGTGTACTCTTAACATTTTTCTCACAATCTAGCACCAAGAAATCCACCGGGTAGTAACAGTCTTCCACCTTAACTATCACATCAGTTAACATTCCCCTAGGACGTATGGGTTTTTGATTAGCCAACACCACTGTGGTGTCAACTTTTTGTAATAGACCAAATTCATGTTGATCATACATACTTCCCGGGAGAATGCTAACACAAGCTCCATGATCTAGAAGTGCCCGGTCAACCTTAAGCTCCCCTATTTGTATTGAAATAAGGGGCGCTCCCGGATCTTGGCGCTTGGATGGAACTGTACCTGATAACGCGGCACGCACATGCGCCGGTAAGACAAACTGTTTTGGCAGCTTGTTATGCCGATTTTGGGTGCTTAATTCTTTTAAATTTTCAGCATGAGCAGGACTTTCTTGAATGACATTAAGTAATGGTAAATTAATTTTAACTTGTTTAAAGGTTTCCCACCCCTCGTCCTTCGATGGGTCCCGTTTACTTAAAGCCCTTATTTTTTCTGGTGCTAATAAGGCCGAAGGGAATGGTGCAATTTTTACTTTCCCACACTTATCCTTGGCCGCATCCACATTTTCCTCAAAAAACTTTTCACAAAACCTTTTTTTAAAATTTTTAACTTTAATGTTTGATTGTGAAAACGTTTCCTGCTCATCTTCAGAATTGGAGAGAATACTTACCGCGTTGATGTGCACATTCTTTGTGGTTGACGCCTGATGTGCTGGATTCACTGTAGTGGTGCTAGGCAACTTACCTGGATCTCGATTGTAACACCCCGCCCCTCTCATCACCAATATTGTCCGCTTTGCCCATCTAGAGCTCACGGATTTGTTTTTGGTTGCTCAAGTGGAGACTTCCCAAGAGGTCACCCATCCTGAAATTTCTCCCACCTAAGCACGCTTAACTGTGGAGTTCTCCTCTCATCCACTAACATTAAGCCCCAAAACGCGTTGGTGATTTAAGAGGCAAGACATTACTTATGAACCAAGGATCTCTCCTGGCCACGGCCGATGTGGGATTTTCCTGGGGTGTCACATTCACCCCCTGTTAGAGTCTCATCGTCCCTGATGAGGTGTGTTCCTGGGGTATCACATCGACGCATGACGGACATCTCTTCAGCAATTTGGCCAACTTGCTTTGCCAAGGCCTTGTACTCCTTGTCTCTGATTTCGTTGTCCTTCCTAATCTCCTTCATGAAATCTCCTGTTGACTTCATAAACTCAGTCAACATATCCTTCACTGATACATCCTGCCCCGAGGATCCACCCTATTGATTGCCCTAACTTCTCCAGTTGCCTTGAGAACTCCCTTGATTGCTTCCAGATCCTTGCTGATAATTTCTTTGATTGTTGTAGTTCCCTTGGCCTGAATAACCTCTCTGGTTGTTTTGATTAGATACCTGTGATAGAGGATTCAACTGGTTAGAAGTATTACTGTAACTAAAGTTAGGGTGATTTCGCAAACCTGGGTGATATGAATTAGAATTCATATCATATGGCTTCAGTTGTCCATAAACGTGATTCACTTCTTTAGGTTTCCCTTGTTGCGTAGGACAATCAGCATCCATGTGTCCCAGATCATCACAAATAGAGCAAACTGTAAAAGAACTAGCTGCCTTTGCTCCATCACTCTTTCCTGCGCCTCTACCAGCTGTCAACTGTGCAATCTGTCGCTCTAAGCTTGCTATTCTCTTTTCAGCTTCTACATCAACACCCTTAGCTGCACCTGTTCGGCTTCTTCTACTAGCACGAGCTTGTCTCTTTGATGTCACTGCCAACCTCTCCATATACTCCCAATCCACATCCTCATGGTTAGTCAAAAAGGTACCATTACTGTTGGCATTCAAATCTCTAACATCCTCGGGTAATAAGCCGTCATAAAACGACTTAATCAGTTCCCACATAGGTATATCATGATGTGGACACTTCCTTAACAACTCCTTAAACCTCGTGAAGGCTTCATGAAATGGTTCTCCCGAGTGTTGTTGGAAGGTTCTGATAGCCTCCCGAGCATCAGTAGTGCGAGTCATAGTATAATATTCCTCTAAGAACTGTTGTTGAAGCTCTTGCCATGTGAATATGCTCCCAGCAGGCAATGAATGGTACCATAATTTCGCTTGATCTTTGAGGGTGAACTGAAACATCATCAACCTCACTTCATCCTGACTAAACCCATGGCCCCCAATGGTGTTACAGATACTCACAAACTCCGCAATGTGTAGATAGGGTTCCTCTGTTGCCTTACCATAGAAACTCGGAAGGTGGTTTAAATATTGGGGTCTAACCTCAAAGCTCCTTCCGTTCTGATGCGGTGGTACTACAGGTGAAGTGTGCTCGATGGCCACCGGAATAAAATGGCTCCCAACGCCATTTACTGGAGGTCTGTAGTTCACCCGAGGTACTCCATCTACATATTGCCTCTACCCATTCCCTCGCACTTGATTTCTTGGTTGATTCTGAGGGACTCCTCTCTGTCCCTGATTATGTCCCCTCATATTAAACCCTCGCTGATGTTGCTGCTGATATTGCGGACCAAACTCATCATACTCATCATAGTTGAACTGATCCTGATTCATGTAGTATCCATCATCAGCAACTCCTCCATCCCAATCAGCAACTCTACCATTAAAAGTGCCCGCTGCACCCTGCATACTGTCATCTTCATGAAGTGAATCCGTTGCTCTATTACTGTTAGATCTCGGGTTTGTGGTGGTTGTCGATTTAAGGCTAATGGGTGGTTGGGTTGTTGTTGCTGTCGTGGGGCCTCAAAAGCTTGATCATTTTCATAATGTTCGTCCCACTCGTCATGCTCTTGATGGCCTTGCTGAAATTGTCTAGATTCACCAGCGTTCGGATCTGGGTTAAATTGTGGGAATGGTTGTTGTTGTCTTGGAGTTGGTGCTGTTTGAAATGGTCGTGGAGGCATATTGCCCAATGGATTTTGTTGTGGTGGTATTGGGTCAGGTTGGTTCGGTGGAGGTTGGTTATCTTGGTTACTGTGATGGCTCATGTTTGGTGTTGGTCGGGTTTGATGAATGGCTCTGTTCTTTCTAGCTGTCTTTTCAATTTTCGGATCATAAATTAGCGGTGAAGTTTTGCCCGAATAACGTGTATGATGCATGCAACTGAATTACCTGCACAGACACAAACAAGCAAATCACCCGTAATACCGAACTAAATAAAGCAAAACAAAAAATTAAACTAAAAGACTAGAAAAAGAAAAATATTTTTGGTTTTTTTTTTAAGAAAAGCAATAAAAACTAAAACAAAACTATCTAACTAAGCGCACCGATTCCCCGGCAACGGCGCCATTTTGATCGATGTCGTTGGGTCGGTCAAAAGAAAAGATTAAGTAGTATGTGGAAAGTAAGGTCGTCTCCACGGGGAATTGGTGGAAAGTAGTAATTTTTATCTCAATTAACTATAGCCTAATGATTTGTTTTGATTGATTGAGAAAACTAAGCACTTTGATTTTAAGTTGTAAACAATAATTAAAAGAAAGTAACCCCCTCCGGATCTCTAGTTTGACGATTCACCCAACTTGTTTCAATTAGTAAGAATACCACATAGACATGGCCTTGTTAACTGGTTTTAATTCAAGTGGTAACTAGACACAAGTTTTTAATAATAACCTATACAATCCAATTACCAAACCATATGTGCCAAATACCCTCCCAATAATCAAACTGCTCACGATGCAAGGAAACCGAATGCGAATGATCAAAAGATAAGTAATTTAAACACATATAATTTGTTTAAATGAATCAAACCACAAGTATTCTTCAAAACATAAAGAACAATCCAAAGATACTAAAAGGAATCAAGTTGAGTTTCACATACAAACCATCCACCCGGAGGTGGTCACAAAGGAATTAGTCTCTCATCTCCATTGCAAGATCTTCACTTGATGTGTTGTTGGAGATTGAATGCACGATTTGATGATTAAGATGATGATTAGGAATGATTAATTAAGGGAAAACACCTTGGGAATGATTAAAAACGGCTAGGGTTCAGTCTCTTTACGTTTGGGAGCATAATTATCTATTTATAGGGTTTAAACCATTAAATTCGTAACTTATGCTGGCAGGGGCGCAAGGTCAGACAAGACCAGCGCACCTTGCGCTGGTACCCTTCTCAGCTTGCGCTGGGGAGCACCAAATTTCCCAAACTTTCTGTGCTGCGCTGGGATCAGAGCACCTGCGCTCAAAGGCATTTTACCTTGCGCTCCAACTCGAAATTCCTTCTTTTCTTCACACTTTCACTTGGGATTGCATCCATAAACTTCCAACCTCTTGTCTAGCTTCCAAAACCTTCATATTAAGCTCCAATTAACTTCATTAAGCCTCAAGTACCTGCAAATCCCAATCATTCTCAAAGTCACTATGTTTTATGATATAAACCACTTAAAAACATCTAGTTACACATACTAAAACATGGTTAAACATCCAACCATCAGCGTGCGTCTGAGTCATGCAAACAATAGAGGTCAGAAATACTTCTGGAGAAAAAACAAACACCACCTCAATGAATAATGGGAGGTGATGGGATAGCTAGTAAGAAGAGAGAACCACATGAAAAACACTATAATTAACTATATTATCCAAAACTATAAACAATTATAAAAAAAATATACTAGTTACCAAACCACTACAACCAACTGTCGATATCTCTCCTCTATCTAGTGTGAACCATGGATCATAAATTCAAACTACATCCAAAAACCTTTAAAAAATTGTAGTTTCATATTCCATTATTTTGTCCCATCTCTTACCGAATCAAATATGAACTCAAACCTATTATTATATTATATATTTTAAGTCACTCCAACAAATATAGTACCGCCACGTTGCTGTCCCCCACTGTGGCCGCATGCTGGACAAATCACAAGCACCTAAAAGTCAATGGCATAACTTGGTGGCAATAATAATATTAGCAATATTATTATTAGGCTTTTGTGGTTGGATTAATAATAGGGAAAATGACCAAAATAGCCCGTTGACCGGGCGTTTTGCACAAATAGTCCTCTCCACCCTCTTTGGAGAGAGGGGTCACGGTTCCCAACATGCCTGAACCGTCTCCCAAGAGGCTTCCCATTTCAGCCAACAGAAGACCGCCACGTGTCGTTGTTGATCCCGAGACAGACCTTTCTCTCTCCTGAACCCCCTTTCTCTCTCTCCTGAACCCTCTTTCTCTCTCTCCTGAAAGAACTATTATTATTTTAGTACTGAATAGTGGCCCAAGTATGTATGGCTCATTGGTAACAGGATATTATAGCACTATAGCAGAGACGCCTGAGTAAGAATTTTTCATTTGAAACGAAGCGTTTCTGAAAGAATTTACGTACTGTATTAATATGTGTACATGGCTGTAAGGAACACACACAACACATCCATTATCATCAGGGCCGGCCATCGTCTCCAAGGCGGAGCTCCGGCCACCGGAACCAGCGAATCAACCCTAACCAACACATCCACCATCACTTCATCCTCAAGAATCCGAGTTAGAGAGAGATCTGCGAGAGAGATGGTGAGACCAGAGAGTAGAGAGAGAAAGACGGACAGAGAGGGAGGAAGACGACGGCTAGTCATAGGCTTGCTGAGGGTTCGCCGGAAACAGAAGGGCCGGTCACCGGTCCGGTGACCCTGCTGGTGTACTGATTCTTGTTTCTTCGTCTTCTCCGGTGAGTTTTCCGTCTTCTCCGACGAAGTTTACTGTTTTTTTCTTGTTCTTCGTCTTCACCGGAGACGTCTTCCGAGACGTCACCGGAAGCGTCTCTGAGACGTCACCGGAGGCGTCTCTGAGACGTCACCGGAGGCGTCTCTGAGACGTCACCGGAGACGTCTCAGGTCTGTCTCACGTCTCAGGTCTGTCTCGGGATCAACAACGACACGTGGCGGTCCTCTGTTGGCTGAAATGGGAAGCCTCTCGGGAGACGGTTCAGGCATGTTGGGAACCGTGACCCCTCTCTCCAAAGAGGGTGGAGAGGGCTATTTGTGCAAAACGCCCGGTCAACGGGCTATTTTGACCATTTTCCCTTAATAATATTACGTGGTCAAATTGTGGTCTTCTATTCACTGGCTCCGGTTGCTGGTCCGCCGGAAGAGCTGGTGGATGGCTAGGGTTTACACGTATGACTTGCTTCTATTGTTGACCTTTTATTTGTGAAGGTCAAGAATATTAACCAATAGAAATTTCTTGATTCCAAACTAAATATTACACATGTGACATGCCTCAAACATGGAAACATGTTAAGATCAACAAATTTAGCACTCTTCTAGAAGCAATTTAGTTTATTAAACTTTTTTTTGTTACCATTTTATTGCATTTCTTTTAAGAAAATTATGAGAATTTAATAAATGTTACCCATAATCTAGTGGTATTGTGTTTACTCTAGTATAAAAAAGCTGTGTGCACTTAAATTCTTGCAAATGTAAGCTTAGATGATACTTAGGTATACAAACATTGTTAAAAAAAGGAAAAATGGAAATAAATAATCCCAACTATTCACTATTGGCCAATAGCAGTCTCAACTACGAAAATCACCAATATTGGTCCCAACTTTCGACATATTGGAAACCAATGGACCCAAACTAACGGAGGCTAACTCCGTTAGTGTGATGCTGACGTGGCATGCCACGTAGGATGCCACGTAGGATCATTTTGCCACGTGGCATGCAACGTAGGATGCCACATAGGATTATTTTGCCACGTGGCATGCCACGTAGGATCATCTTGCCACCTAAGCATGCCACGTCAGCATCACACTAACGGAGTTAGCCTCCGTTAGTTTGGGTCCGTTGGTTTCCAATATGTCGAAAGTTGGGACCAATATTGGTGATTTTCGTAGTTGGGACTGTTATTGGCCAATAGTGAATAGTTGGAATTATTTATTTCCATTATTCCTTAAAAAAATTACCAATTGTTTTTAGAATGGACATCTCCATGTTTCGAAAAAGGTATTCTCAGCATTTTATCTTGAAAGTAGATTATGTTTTGTTAGACTTTAAGCGTTTGCGTTTACTAAACGACAGTGGCGAAGGTTTGTAGGGGCGGGGAGGGGCGGCCGACCCCTACGGATTTTCGCGCAGAAGTTCCGATTATATAGTATCCGTATAGAAAATTTTGAAAATATAGGGTTTCGACCCCCCGAACCTTCGGGTCAAGCTTCGCCACTGCTAAACGAGGGGGTGTGTTTTGTTTTGCGACACGCACAAAGTGGTAACTTGAGGAACTTGTATTTTTTGAAGTACGGAAAACTCATAATTCGGTCATTTAGAAAATAATAAGAGAGTATCGTTTTCAAGACATTTAATTAATCGGTATCTATCTATATCACAAATACATGAATACATACAAAAAAGGGGATGAATCCGTTAGGTGGAAAGGCATGCAACAAACCTACTATTGAATTACGGAGAGTAAAATAAAGTTACCTCAACGTGATTTTTTTTTTGTTTGTTTTACTGATAATGATAAAATTACTATTTGTTGAATACTTTTTTTTGAACGAATTTGTTGAATACTTCATTTTAATGTTTATCAGACTTTTACTGTTGGGCGTTCAGACCAAAACTATTAAGCCTCAAAGGCTCATTGTGATACCCAAGCTTCTCTTTTTTATTTTATTTTTAATGTTTTTTTTTTCTCTCTTTCTTTTGGGTGGGGTGACCGGTAGGTGTTCAAAGCTTCTTGAAATCCCAATGTAGCCCGTGACTCGAATCATCCGTCCACTTTAACACTGGGTAGACGCATATATATGAAAAGGATTTATAATATAAGTATTATTATAGCAAAGTTTTAAAACCCATACAAGTTTAGCTGAAATAAGATTATTCATTGTGGTAACATAAATTATTATCTTTCATCGCCATTATATGAAATTTGTTCATATAAAAATTGATTATCTTCTAAGAGCATCTATGGAAAAAAAGTGGTAAAATTTTGAAAATTTTTAAAGAAACCCTTGGTATGCCATCTTAACTTTGGACAATTTGGACATATTTACCATGCCTCCTCCTTTATAATGTAGTATAGATAACTTTAAGTTATAAAATGCGAAACTCTAAGCCTTAACAAATCAAAACCAATTACAAATTCTATAGAATTCAAAACGTAAAAATACACAAAATAATAATTGAGAAGACGAACAAAGAGATGCTTAATTACCCATTATCTATATCTATACTATTATATAATGAGTTCTAAATTGGTAAGATTGTCATTATGCATCCTAGTAGGAGCCCGCACGTTGCGGCGGTGCTGTACAATGTTTGGATGTTGCGTTTGGTCAAATTTATGATTTTTGACCCGATTCGACCAAAAAATTCAAATTGAATTATATATAACTTGAATTTCTTTTATAAAAAGTACGTAAATATAATTTTGTTTATTTAGCTCGATTCGAATTAAAAAATAAATCAAATTGTAATTTAAATAACCTGAATAACCCGAAAACAGTCGTGCTAAATATCCATATTCTACTTATTAATTTTACCTGTTATATTATAGAGATTCAAACCAACTTATAACTGGATCAAATTTATCCTCTATTATTGATTAAAAAAGAATATTACGTTGTTACCCGAAAGCATGATGGGTAAAGTGTATTCTTGCTAGTTATTTGTTAATCTCCACACGCTAATTCCAAAAATTATATAACGAACATGTGAGTTTGCTGTTAATTTATTGTAGATAAGACATAAAAATATAGGGGGTTAAAATTGTGAATGGTGTAATATTATACAAAATATTTTTTTGTTTCTTGTTTTTACCTTTTTTCTAACCTTCAATTATTAATCATTAATCATTAATTTATTGTTTTTTTTTTGTCATTAATTAATAGAAATTAATAGTTATATTAAATTTATCTTGTCATTCTAATAAAATTACAATTTTACCGTTATGCATAAACATGATATTAAACGTTTTAGAAAGATTAGACATTTAAATGTGAAGAATGAGGCTTTACAAACAAAAAAGATGATTTCAAACAACTTATTATATAGCCAATATTCCAATGATCCATTTTCCAATGTATTTTCGTAACAACAAACCATTTACCATTGTATTTCAATAGCTAATAGTTTGTTTGATCGATTGGATTACTTTTTAAAAATTACAATGAAAACATGATCTTTTCTAAGGTATTAGTTAACGCTATAGATAACAACCACGAAAGTAATGAAGACTACACAGTATATACAAACAGATCCCCACCCTACTTACACCAACCCACACACGCCTTAAAAACTACCATACATGTGGCGTATTTTTTTCATTCACCCTATCTCAGATCCAACCCACATTTTTAACATTATAACTACACCTACTAGAAAACCACATGGTGACATGTGTGTGTGTATATATATATATATATATATATAAAGAGAGAGAGAGAGAGAGGCCTGCCCCCAAAAATTTTAAAACTTGTTTGGGCCCTCGGCGAAAAAAATGGGCCTTTTATATAATATATATATAAAAATTTAAAAATTTCGGGCTTACATGATGGTTGGTCCGGAGCCGACAACCTCCTGCCCACCCTCATGGTAGGCCATTTCTTGCTAACAGATATAACATCGATAATTTGCAGCACTCAGCCCTTGGTCAAGAGCCCAAGCTAGAGGAAACCCATACCCCAATTTCCAAAGCAACCCCTAACAACAAGCCACAACTACCTACCTAGTCCAATTGGTTGGATGAGGAATTATTAGTGAACAACCAAAATGGATGATATAATAGAGATAGGCAAGCAGTACGATACAAACTAACATTCACCATTACAAGCCCAAAGGCCATTCTTCAATTTGTTGACTTCATTTAGACCTCGGCAACAAACAAATTGGGCCTTTTATATAGGCTTTTATAAGTAAATTGATACTTTTATATAATATATTTAAAAATTTCGGGCCTACATGAGGGTCGGTTCGGAGCCGACGACCTCTTGCCCACTCTCATGGCAAGCCATGTGTGTGTATATATACACACACACACACAAAAAAAAAACCCTACCATTTTTTGCTAACTAATATAACCTCGATAATTTGCAACACTCAACCCTCCAGCAATCGCAGTCCTTAGTCAAGAGCCCAAGCTAAAGGAACTCATACCCCAAATTCCACACCAAACCCTAATAACAATGTCATTGACCAAACGCAACAATCAAACAAAAGTGCAACACCACCGCAACACGCGGGCTCCTACTAGTTACAATTCAAGAGTCCCTCAATCATTTTGGTGTCTCTAAAACTTAAGAAAACCAACTCCTCGCGGAGCTAGAATGTAAAAAAATGAATATAGTTAACGCTCTTGTTTGAGGAATGCAAACGGAAAAGCACTAACCATTTTCGTTTTGAATTTCCTTTATGTCTAACTAACATAGCTGAAAGGATCCGTTTCAACTTTTATCTTATCTATTTTCATCACAAATCTTTCTTAAATGACTATCTTTAAGAATTAAACTAAATCAAATAATTAAACCTGTTTTTGTAATAGCTCATTTTATATCACAATCATGAGAATTAATTCAGTTAGGTAAATTCACAAATATCTCTCGAAAGTGATCTTGAAATCGCCAATAACACCTTTGCTCGCAGGTGTTACATACCACCATTCGAAACCCACTTCCAATTGAGTTGCTTACCAAAGTCTTTGTGAGGTGCACTATTTTTAGGTATTTTGTATGATACTAAGTATTTCAATTTGATGACTAAAGCTAGATTGGAGTTCGGCTTACTCATGATCAAGTAATAGAAGATTGGAATAAGGAGGAAAAGAACCAAACTTCCAAAGAGTCTATTAGATGAATTTTTTCCCCAAACTTCACTTTAAACCTTATTTCTTCTGGTGTTAAAGACATTATTAAGTATCTAGCTCAACATCGTATGGTTAGTATTTCAAAGTTATGTGACCATTAACATGTGTATTATTCTAGACATAAGCTAGCTTCATATTGTTTTCTGTATGAAGATGATTCTTTAGAGCTTATGTTTGGTTAAATCAAAGATAATGTGAGTATGATAACAATTGATGGCATTAAGGAAAATATCATACAATACCTTGCAGACACATATAGAGGCAATTTTTGCTTTTAAATGACTAAATCGTATTGGTATTCTGTTAGTGCCTAATGATAACTACCGTAAGTTTGAAGATTGGATCATCCCGATATTTGAGTAGACGTTTGAAGAACAAAAGACAAAGGTATTATATTGCTCCAAAACTAGATAGGAACTTTTGTGTTGAATTTTGATTAATTTTAAACTCTCATTGATAAGCTTCTTTGAGAAAGTTGTGCATGCAGAAATTTACACCTTATTTCTTTGTATTTTTTTCGAAAAACTGATACTGTGTTCTTATGGCACGAAACAAAACTGAGTCCTCTCAAAATATAGAGGCGTTGGCTTGCATTAATGTGGCCGGTCATTAGCCTGAATGGGGCAACTTCTTAGAAAAAAAGTGAGTGTTTTATGTACTAAGACAGAAGTTATTTATTTATTTTTATAACTAACTAGGTTAAAGTCCCACGCTCTATAAATGACTTGGTTTGTTGTGGTTCAAAACTGAACCGAATCGCCCCGTCCTAAAATAACTAATATAAGTGTAATGGCCCCGCCGCAATGCGCGGGCACCCCACTAGTAAATGCACATGTATACGTACGCTTTAGGTGCTTAAAATTTTTGATAAATATTTAAAATTTTCAAATCTAATTGTCCATGTATCTATCATGCATTCATGTTTCTATATATGAATCCTTGTGATACATCATTTTTGAAAATAAAAGATTGGAACACTCATTTGGTGTAAGAGCATATGGAAGCAATAATAGAGATTAGTAAATAGATTATTGACTAACTTGATGTTTGATTTGAGAGGTGGTAAATTGGTAATGGTTAGGCGCGCTAAGGAATAGATGGTAAAATATAATAATTAATGTATTCAATTATTTCTTGGATAAGATTAGAGGAATCTTTTAACACGTATATACACTATTTCTTTATCAAGCATTACTAAAGGCATCCAAATTTTGACAATATAAAATTCACTATCTGAGATTAACAAGTCTTTCTTTATCCATCAATATTATATTTTTATTTCATTTTTTTTAATTTGTGATAAAATAACGTCCACCAATATTATAGTAGTTGGTAAAAATAAATTTTAGATAAAGTTAGGGGTTGTTTGGTAAGCCTCTTGATGAGGCTCTGAACCATTCAGCGCTGCATGATTCAACATTCAGTGCGTTTGTTTTAGCTTCTGAATGGAATGGTTAAGGCTGAACCATTAAGACTTAGGATGTTGCTGAACCATTAAGCACTGAAATAGGTTGAACCTTAATGAGGCTCTCCTACCAATGTGGGACAAGAAAACTAACCATTATGAGGTTCAACTTAATGATTCCCGGGTGGAAGATTGCTTAGTCTACCCGGCTCATTCATCCAGACGTCATCCGCCATTGGGCTGACTTTGCCTTTCCCTCTGCTGAAATGTATTATCTGCAGGGGCTGGATAATGTCCAGCTTGCCAAAAATGCCATGGGGTCCAGTGTCAGTGGAACGACGTCATTATATGAAATTCTCCACCGCTGGCGTTCTGATTTGAGAGAGTTGTTGGACCTTCGTGTCAAGCATAGAGATGTTGTGTCTGAGAAGGAGATGGTATCAAATATGCTTTGTGACGCTGAGGTACAATTAGCTGGCATGCAATCCCTCCAGGAAACCTTCGAGAAAGATAAGCCCCGGATGGTAACGGCACACACAGATGAGCAAATTAAGTTCTTGCACTGGCAGGTCCAGCAAGATAGGCATATCCTCCTGTTGGATGCCTGTGTCCAAACACTTGAAAAGGAAATTGGCAAAGAGAAAGAGAATGTTGCGAAAGCTCTGTCGGATATGGAGAGGTACGGGTTGCTGGCTGGGGAAGTTTGAAACTATGAGTCCCGGGTCACACGGGCTGAATAGGAGCGGGATGCCACCTTACAAAAGTTGAACGAGTGCCAAACACAATTGACTGCTGCTAATGAACGTGTTGACTTGACAGTGAATTCCGCCGATGCAGGCAAGGCCCAGGTGGTCACGATTCAATCCCAGCTGGATGCTTTCCGTACCGACCATGATTGGTTGATTTCCAAAGGGATACCGGCTACCTAGCGTTATATCCAGGGAAGTGCAAAGTATCAAGATCGTCTGAACACTTTCTATAAAGTTTCCATGGAAGCCGCGTATCACGACAGTCTGGGATATATGGTAACCAGGTTGGATTGGCTGGGAAGAAACTTCCCCCGACTGATCATGAGAAACAGATCCAAACCCAGGTGGTAGATACTTTGCAAGCCTTGAGCAGTGATTCCTTAGAGGCTATCTCCCAGCTTAGCAGCAAGGTTGGGGGGGGGGGTGAGGTAACGTTTGCACTCCGGGGTGTCCTTGAGCCTTTTGTGATTCGTTCATCATCTAGGTCTTATGACAGAGAGGAGACTTCGTTTGGCTGATATGTAGTTTTAATTTTAATATGTAATGTTGCTTGTTTTCCCCCTTTATTTACTGTAATTCCCCAAACATTATGCATGTTTGGATATGTGTTAACATGTTTTTTCAGTAAGCAATGGTTATTTAGCTGTGTATTAATGTTGATGTGATTATTAGATAGCAGCCCTTAAATCGTAATTAATAGTTGCCATCATTATGTGACATTTGCTATACTCAGCAGCCGCCACTTCAACTGTCAGTCAGTGTTTGTGCATTAATGACAACCCTTTACGAATCCCTAGGCTAACCATGGGTGTCTTTATAAGTCAGGCTACATATCAAAAAATTACGTCACCCATTTGTCTCCCCTTGTCCTCTCCATGACCCGGCGATGCGTGTCAATAAACGAGTACTTGAGGGAAATCGATGCCCGCGATGCACTCACAATGTTATACCAGTACGCTGTCACTCTGGATCGGAGAGTTTAACCTCCGGACCTCAGGGTTATTGGCTACCCGGAGATATGGACTAACGTACCACCAAGGCCCTCGAAGGCACTTTATGGAAGTTATTTTGGCGATTGAGCAACCACAACTGGTCGAGCAGCCTGTTGACCAACGAGGGAACATATTGGTCGGGATTCCACCAGATGTACCGGCTGTTCAAGAGAAGGCTGAACCTATGCATGGAGGGTTTAACCATGCTGACGATCATGCCCCTGTTGCTGAAGTTCCTGTTGATTTGGGTGTTGGGTTCAATTTGGGAGGTCCCTTAGATGGGTTCAACATGCTGCTCCCTGGCCTGTTCCGGCTGATGATCTGCTATATACCCCTGCAGAGGTGTTAGAAATTTTAAATGGCGAGATGTGATATTTGCAAGTACTTGTCGGTATTTTGTTTTGTCTGGTGAAAACGTGCATGGTCACCATCTAATTAGCGCTTTTGTATAGTGGAAAGACTTTTTTTGTAATGGCAAAAGATTTTTGTCCTGCCTCCTACCTTATTGATGAACAGTTTACGAATAAGTTGTAATGTTGACATCAATGCAAAAAATATGAATATGTAGACAACCGTGTGTATTCATAAAATTAAAGTCTTAGAGGCATGTTATTGATAATGATAAATATAAAAACTCCCATGGTGACCAACAAGTCGGTAGTACATGGTGGAACAAGTATTAACAATCTAAGTGACCAATAGGTCGAGGTAAACAATGCTGGACAACTTTGATATGTTCAAATGTAACACTTTTTGACTGGGCTGCATTCCAGGTGCGTGGAACCGGGTCGCCATTCAACTGTTTCAAGGAGTATGCTCCGTTTCCCAGTTCATCTGCTATCTGGTATGCCCCTTCCCAATTTGGGTCGAGCTTGCCTTGTGCTTGGGACTTGCTTGCTTCATTGTCATGCATCACTAGTTCCCCTACTTTGAAAGATCGCTCCAGCACCCGCTTATTATAATACTTTTCCAGGAGTTGCTTGTAACGGGCTTAATTAATGCAAGCCGCTTTACGGCATTCTTCTAACAGTTCCAAGTTTTGCCACAACATTTGGTCATTGTCAGCTCCCGGGTTACTCCTTCGTAGAGTTGGTAGGCCTATTTCTGCTGGGATCATGGCCTCAGAACCAAATGTTAAGATGAAGGGTGTTTCCCCATTGCTGGTCTTTGGCATAGTGCGATGGGCCTAGAGGACGTGGGGCAGCTGCTCAACCCATGACTTTCCTTCCAAGTCCAGGTGTTTCTTGATCCCGTCCAGTATGCTACGATTTGCTCTTTCTATTTGGCCATTTACCTAAGGGTGTGCTACAGACGTAAATATTTGCTGGATATGCAACTCTTTACACCATTCTTGCAATGCTTTGTCGGCAAAGTGAGTACCGTTGTCGCTGACAATGTAGAGAGGGACCTCGAAGCGACAAATAATGTGCCCCCACAAAAACCTTCGAATATTGGACGCTTTGATCTTGGCTAACGGGTTTGCTTCAATCCACTTAGTGAAATAATCGATCGCAACGACCAAGTACTTGAGTTTTCCGGGGGCCTACGAGGTCCACGCCCCATTTTTGAAAAGGCCAAGCGGCCGTTATTAAGATCAGATTGTTTTTCGGCCGTAAGGTTTGCGGTGCATACTAATGACAACTCATGCATTTCTGTAATTCTTCAACGGCCATTTTATGCATCCTTGGACAAAAATATCCCGCGTTCATTATTTTTGCAACCACCGCACGGGATTTTGCATGTATTCCGCATATGCCAAAATGGCTTTCTTGTTTCAAGTATTTGGCTTTGGACGGAGCCACACATCGTAACGTCGGGCTGATATATGACTTCCTGTAGAGAACACCGTTTGTGCACTTCGTATTGTATTGCCTTGGGGCGGATTTTCAGGGCTTCTCCTTTGTCTCCTGGGAAGGTACCCTCTACCAGGTACTTCTGGATCACGGTCATCCACGACACCTCAAAGGCTCACACACTGTGAACCACCGCGATTTGCGTAGATGGCCGGCTTAGTGTTTCGATGTGGACATCCCTTTCCATTCCTGAGGACACCAGTTTGCTGAGGGCATCTGTGATATCATTCTTGTGCCACCTGACGTGGTTCAGTGTTACCTTCTGAAACTTGGCCCTTAATTCCTTGGTCTTCTCTACATTCTTTGCACCCATTTCCAAGGCCATTCTAACGCCCGCAAAGAGTGCTTCATACTCTGACTGATTATCGGAACATTCGAACTCAAACCTAGAGCGTATAGAAACTTTGCCCCATCTGGACTTACGAGCATCAATCCCGCCCCCACCCCTTTGCTGTTTGATGAGCCATATGTATACAGCTGCCAAGCTGGGGCATGATCATCCGGGGGTACGGTTGGGACATCGGCGGCCCGAGGGATGTCCTCACCGTCTAGGATTTCTACCATGAAGTCTGCGATCACCTATCCTTTAACTGATGTCCTTTTCTTGAAGCTTATGTCCAATGCCCCCAATTCGATGGCCCATTTTTCTAGTCTCCCAGAGACTTCCGGTCTATTAAGGACTAGTGCCAGCTGATAGCCAGTCAAGACCTCGATTTTGTGTGCCTGGAAATATCAACGTAGCCGGCGCAAAGCATGCACTAAAGCTAGCACCAACTTTTCAAGAGTCGAGTATCTGGTTTCTGGATCGGACAGAACCCTGCTGATGTAATACACTGGTGTTTGAAGCCCATCTCTTTCAACCAACAGCACTGCGCTGACGACGTGATGTTCCGCGGCTAGGTACATTTTCAATAGTTTATCTCGTTTTGGGCCAGTCAGCATTGGCAACTTGCTGACGAAGGCCTTCATCTCCTGGAACGCCTTTTCGGCTTCCGGGATCCACCTAGATTTATTTTTGTCGAGACAATCCTTGAGAGTTGAGATAAAGTGGAGGGAACGCTGCATGACGTGCCAGAAAGCGATTGATAGCTGCTAATCGGCCGTTAAGCGTCTGATCCCCCTTTAATGTTTTTGGAGAAGACTTGCTGGTAATGGCGGCCACCTATTCTAGATTTACCAGGAGCCCGTCCTTTGAAACTACTACCCCGAGGAACTTTCCTTCCTCTATCCCAAACGAGCACTTGCCTGGGTCAGCTTGATATTATATTCCCGAAGTGTTTTAAACGTTTCGTCTACGTGAGCCAGTATCGGTTCTTCGGTTTGGCTCTTAATCACCAGGGCGTCCACATAGGCTTCCAAGTTTCTGCCGATCTGGTTCTCGAAAGCTTGATCCATGAGTCTCTGATAAGTTGCTTCCGCATTCTTTAGCCCGAAAGGCATCTTAGTGTAACAGTAGGCATCCAAGAAACATTTAAATCTGTACGGTGCCAAGGAATCCACCTTGAGGTCGATCTCGGGGAGCAGGTACGCATCTTTGGGGCAGGCTTTGTTGAGATCCTTATAATCCACGCACATTCGCCACACTCCATCATGCTTCTTCACCATGACTGGGTTGGCAACCCAAGTGTGGTATTTTGTTTTACGGAGGATCCTCGCTTCCTCCAACTTCTTTACCTATTGTACCACGGCTGCTCGACGATCCGGGGCCATGTTGCGTCTTTTCTGTGTGACGGGCCTTACTTCCAGGAATGTGGACAGCTTGTGCTCCGCCTTTGACCTGGATATCCATGTCATGTCAACATGCCTGAAAGCAAAAACATCCAGGTTGTTCCTCAATAGATTTTTCAGCCGACCCTATATGGCTGGTGACAGAGAGTCTCCTATCATTACTGTTTGGTCAGAAAACTTTGTATTAAGCACCCATCTAGCCGAACCCCGTAGACCTGTTGGTGCTGGACGACATGAGTTATTATCAACCGCTACACAAATTTTATCTCGTGGTACTGTGGAGACTCCTTGGGGTGTAGGGAACATGAGGAACCCGCGGGAGGTCGAGACCAGAGCGTCGATACGACCGAGTGTATATCGACCTATGATTACGTTATACTAGGAGTCACTGGTATTACCAAGAAGGTAACCAGTATGGATCGTTCTCGATATCCTTCACCGACCATGACCGGGAATGTTAACTGCCCTAGCGGTTCGACGCTCTCTCCGGTAAACCCTCGAACCGGTTCCCGCGCCGGCTCCAACATTCTCTGATCATCTATCCGCATCCTGCAGAGCTGCCTATGTCCACCAAGCATCTTTTCATGTTGTAATCGCCTACCGCAACGCATATCACTAGTGCATCCATGCTTAATACCTTGTAATGTGGAGGGGCCGTCATGACGACCTCCATCCATGGCTCAAAATGTTCAAAGGTTCTCGTTCTACCGGACGTGGGATCAGCCTGAACCATGTTCATCTCCTAAGGCTCCTTTCCCGCTGCCTAGTCTTCACCTGCATAGGAAGAGCCCGGCTTCACGTCCTTAACCAGATGTGCCACCTTGCCGGTTTTCACGAAGTACTCTATTTGCCTTTTCAACTAGAAACAGTCATTCGTGTCATGCCCGCTGCCCTTGTGATATTCGCAATATTTGGACTTATCTCGAGAGGGAGAGTCCTTGATCGGGCGAGGAGTATTCAACTTTAGATTCTCAGTATCCGGTATTTGAGAAGGAGTCTTGGTTAACTCCGGGTAATCAGACTTGGACTTTGTTGAACCGTCACTTCTCCTGGAGTATGTGTCTCGGGTCCTGTCCGACCTTCGATGTGACTCTCTGTGATTATCCCTTGAGTAGGGCTGACCGAAGACACCTGATCTTCCTTTATTCTTGGAATTCCACTGATCATGCTGCTCTGCCGCTTTGGCAGCTTCCTGCTTCTTTCCGACTGCATGGTTCATCGTAATGGACTTCTCTTGCTTGATATGCGCCTTTGCGATGGTCATCATCTCACCCATGGTTTGCGGGTATCCTTTCGGCGTTATCCCATTAACGTATGTGCATTACTTCGTCTTTGTATTTAGTATGCCTTCTTTGTTGACCGAATTGCTGCGATTCCAGTTGGTGATTGATCCAGGGGGTAGACTGTCCCACCATACCCGGGCTACACCCACCAATGTCTGTACGAACATATGGCACCAGGTAGGTAATGTCCAGTCCTTGGAAGTTCCAATTGACTCAAAAATGCTAAGATGATCGTCCGGATCTCCTGTACCGTCGTATTTCCCCACTGTAGAAGGTAACTTTAGATTCGCGGGAAGAGGTGCATTGGCTATTCGAGCCGTAAATTTCGAGTAAGTGGACATTGCCTGGGGCCTGTATGGTCTCGTTAAATCCTCTTCATCCTGATCCTCCGGGCGACCGTTGCCCCGGTTTTGTCCTGTATCAGGTTGTCGTGGTTGAGGGATGAGCGGTGTAGGCTGACAGGTGATCGGAGTACCTTCGTATGTCAGCATGGTCCTCACCCCCTCAAGGCGGATACCCATGGACTGTGGAGTGGCCTACCCCGCCACCCCCATCCGGGCATTGGTTGTGGCATTGGGGGGATATGCATACGGATAGGGATACGCAAACGTGCTCCCTGCTGTGGGTTGATACATATATCAGTATGGTTGCATAGGGTAATATGGTGTAACACCCCAACCGATGGCGGAAACATCGGGATGTCACGTATTGACGATTGTTCAGTAGCTCATGGAAAATAATAAATTTCAATAATTGATTAAATAAATTACATACAATTGTTCTATAAGAAATTGTACATCAAATGAGAAATACTAAATATACATCTTCAAGCATTAACTCTAATTTCAAGAAAAGCTACAACCTTAAACATGTTAAGTTTGAAAATATTTTGGGTCAACAAAAGTTGGTGAGAATTCCATAGGTTTGAATATTGAATACAACTTGTACAATTCGAGTATCATGGCAAGTCTAGTCCATATGTGATAACAAAACAACTAGGTAAATCGTGTGCATAATCAAACCTTGTGACTAGAATATTGTGGTCCATCCCATACGCATATGGTTCACTCGTTTTTGTTATATGGTCGATAACAATCACCCACGCTACCCATACTGGAGGTACACGTATCCGGGTGGGGTTGTCAATCAAATAGATCTATCATTGTGTATCGTTGGCTTGTACAGGGTTAATGATTATGCTAGTCCAATTGTGCTTACCATAGTAATGTTTAAGACATAATGCAACATAGAATAACACATAGACACTTATGTTGAATTGCAATTGAAAATGTAACATGTTTCACCCCAAAATAGTGAAAAGGGGCTATGTAAACTCACCGTTTGCGTAGTAACTTGGAATTTGTCGAACCACAAGATTTAGATTAGGATTACACCAAAAGATTAACCTAAAGAAATAAATAATTTGTAAGGGAACGAAGTTAAAGTCTAAGTTGTCTAGGATTAGGCGTTTAGGGTTTTATAGACTAGATTTGGGGATTCTAAGGGTTTTTTTTTTAGTTAAACCATAATTAATTGTAAATATATATATATATATATATATTAAAATAATATTATCTTTCTAAATATAAAGACTTGTAAAATGATTAAATGTGTAAATAATAAAACGACTCGAATTTAAATAATAGACTCTATGTTACTAAATATGAAATAAAAGTATAAATTAATGGAAAAAGTCAATAAGTCAAAAGAAATTTAAAAATTACAGGTAATTTTAATTCTGAGAATATAAATAATTTTCAGAATTTTAAAACTCATAATTTTGGTATTTTGCATATTTTAAATTGATTTATTATTATTATTATTATTAAAAAGGCATTAATTAGGAATTAAATACAAATAAAGTAATAAAATATCATTTTTATTTTATAACAGAGGCTAACACTTGATATAATTGAAAAAAAATTAAAAAATATTTTCCATATTATTCCCATTCAAAACAGAATTTAATTGAATAAAATCAATTAAATAAGTTTAAATTATAAAAACAGGTAAACATAATGTTTTTACAGAAAATTAAATTACAAAAAACTTTAATATGGTTAGAAATATCTCCACAAAAATTTTGGTATTAAAATGATTTAAAATGAATTTTATATGAATTAATTATGGTTTAACTCAAAAAAAATTGTACAAGGTTTGCTATTTTTAATAATTAAAAGGATTTATATATATATATATATATATATATATATATATCTATACTACTATATAATACATATTGAATGGGCAAGAAGGTCATTTCACCAAAACCCTTAAAGTTAAGAGTTTTACAACTCAAGAAGCACAATGTACAAGTTCAGAAGCATAAGCTCACATCCGTTTTTTGTCTTCATAATAGTATTTTCTGATTGGTCAAAAATGCTCAACCTAGATACCCATCCATGCAGTTACAACATTAAACAACCTTTAGATTAAAATCTAATCCAACGGCTTACCTCACCACATTATCTTCATCTTCCCCAAAACCTTGAAAAAATTTAAAACTTCCCGCTCATCATAACCTTTTCCCCATAAGTAGGCTTCAAATTCATAGTTCCTCAATCCACTCATAAGAGTTACAAAAAACATTTCTAAAGTTTGCATCTCTTAGATCGATTACTCCAATATGACCGGTAGCAAACAAACTCCCTGATAATCCACCCGAGCAAATGCTCCTGGAAAGAAACTCGCTACCAAGGCTGCTCGAAAGTCGGCTTTGTTGACGTGAAGAAGCCACATAGTTGTTGACCGGGACCATTGCGTGTGGTATGGATCAGTGATCTTTTTACACACTCGCAATCCCAGTCTCTGGCAACAACCGGAGGTTACCGTACGAACCCCAAGAATCCTCCGCCGTCGGAGGTTGCTGCTGGCTGGATGAATTTGCGATCTCCGTCTACGGTAACCACGTAACCATGTCATAACAGACTATGGCCGGTACTGAAACACCGGTGGTTGCACACTCCCTCTTTTTTTTCCCATATCTTATATGACGGTCAATGTTTAGAAAAAAGAAGTAATAAATAAATTAAGTGCTTTTTGGTTTTGATATGAACCTTGGTTTCAACCATTGTTTTGTACCGGTGACAACTTGTCTTTACCTTTAATATCATATTGGACTTATGCAGTAAGATATTTCATGAAACTTACATTTTTTTAACGGGTAATTGGAATCACTTACGGATCACTAAAGTATCATCGTGTCATCAGTGTTGTCATGCGATCATATTCAACCATCAAGTCGCCAATTCAGGAGGAAACTGATAATTATGAGAAAAACCCTCTTGTGAGATTCGCCTAAGACTTATTAGTTCTTAAGTCTTATCCCACCACCAAAATGCCGTTGAGCTATAATACCTTTGGCAATTAATTGATACTTATATTTTACTTTGAAATTTAGTGATTCTTATAACTAATATTAGCCATTTTGATTTCAAATAAAAACTTTTATGGTTAATTTGTTTTAAGAAAAGGAGAACGAAGTATGTTCAAACTTTTTTTTTTCTACCAGCTAAGAGCAATTATTTATTTTAGTATTCTTTTACTCATCTACCAAGTGGTTAAATAGTCTTAGGTTATTAATTTCTCATTTTACTTATATTTACACTAACCTTAAATGCATTAATAAAAATTCATAAATGATAATATCAAATCTGAGTTTTTATTTTTACTATATTGAATATAATTACTTGTGTAAAACAGATTAATAAATAGTACTATAAAATCTCATTTTACTTACAATTACACTAACCTCTATATTATCCATTATAACTGTTTATAAAACAAAAATATTATCCAGATGCTCTATAAACATTATATAAACAATAATGACCTAACAATAAAATATCATTCATATTGTTGATTTAGGACTTAATCTTTTTGTACACATACATGATAAAAACTTTGCAAAAAAGCACTCCCTTCATCTAACATATTAATACGCAGTTTTCTATAGGTATTGATTGGTAAGAATTTGAAAATTGGACCAAATAGTTAGGGGATGTTTGGCTCTCCCTTCATCTAACACATTAATTTCCTTATTTCGCCAATAAGCATTTTATGAAAAACATGTAGTTATGATCTACATTATGTCATAATTTATCTATATAATTCCTAATTTGCAAAAATCAACAACAGAGTGACAAAAGTTAATAATTTATCAATTTTTTTAATAAAAAACTTACTTACCATATTCATTTCTTAAACTTACCAAATTACATCAAAATACAGGGTAGACGGACAACAAGCTGCCCGCCACCCTTTTCTGAATTTACCTTCAAGAGATGGGGTAGCAAATAAACAATTTTTTTATTGATGATTTCGAATGAGCTAAGTTGCTAAATACAACATCTTAGATTTTATTTTTAATCTTGATTTTGGTTATGTTTAATGAATCAGAGAAGGAATGCAACAAAAGATTGTTGGACTTTGAAAATCGTGATTTTATGTTTCAGCTGTACGACCTTTCATCATCACTACATGATTTGGTTTTTAGTCCTCACTTTTGCGCTTTCATTATTTAACCTAGCCACCTTGCCCTGTTTAGAATGAGCCACCGTCCAATACTACATAAACAGGCCTAAGACAACTATAAATTAACATCGTAGAATTGAACCGAACGATGCATATCCGTAGAAGTGGTTGTGTTCCCCGCCGCATCGCGCGGGCACCCTGCTAGTATATATATATATATATATATATATTAATCCGACGAGAATAAAACCCGGATTTTAATGCTTTTTATGATCCGATTTCGAATCCCATACATTTTGTCATCAAGTTTTAATGATTTCCGGCATTTAAACAAGTTATAAACATGATTTTATTGAGCTTTGTAGAATCGGTCTTGTTGCAGAGAGTCAAAACCTTTGTTTAGATCTGATAAACCATATTCTGTAAATATCACAGGCTTCTTCAGTACTTGATCACCATCTTCGATGTAAGAACGCATCCATTTGGCCACAAACATTAGTTTTCCTTCAAGACTCTTCTTTTTAAACCTATAAAAAATAAATATATCATAAGTTTCTAAATAAAAGGCTTGCTACTTGCATAACGGTCAAACTTAATGTAAAAGGCATGTTGATCCTGATGCTTGAGGAGCGTGCATCATGTATGAAGGGCGTTTGTTATTAAAATTGTCTAAATTGTTGAACTACATAAGGCTCCGCATCACGTATCAAAACACATCAAACTCAGTCAAAATAAGAAATTTTAAATACATGTGCAAATGGCGTGTCATTAAAACTGTGTGCTTTCTTGTTTTGAACTTTGGAAACACTTCAGCGTTTCCATTTTAGCTAAGGTTTAGCTAACCTTTTGCCAAATTGTTTGCGTGATTTTATAATGTTGCTGATTTTGATAACGGTATTTAAAATTCAAGTGATAAAACTAAAAACAATAGGTATAGCTTACCAGTGGTCAGGATATATATGAACGGATGCAAAGTCAACAGTTGATGTGACACCCGGCAAATTCTGGTTAACAACGTTGTCTAGATGAAAGTCTACCTTAGCGAGTCACGCGTATATTGTACTTAACTGGGTTAGTTAAGTCGGGTTATGGTTCGGGAACTATTGGTTAGTCTAGAAGATCATTGGATGTTGGTCTAGAGGTTCGTTAGATGTCAGTCCTTAACCAAGTGTACAAACGGTGACGATTTGTAGGATCGTCAGGGCATACGGAACGTACGAGTCTCGAGTCCCGGGAATTGGTGAACGAGTGTAAATATGTGTATTTACTTGTGTTATGTGTTTACAATCATTATATGACTTGTCGGTACGTGAATAGGTATTAACATATGTTAAAACGGGGTTTAACGCGCAAAACGCACCAAACCAACCCCTATAGGCGAGTAGGAGGTCTACTCCCCTATAGGGGAGGCGAGTAGGGGACCCTAAGGGCGAGTAGGGTCCTACTCGTGAGTAGCTAAGGGCGAGTAGGCCCTAATCACATGAACATTCAGGCGATTACAAGCCCTAATCGCCTGAAACTGCTGCATACTCGCTAGTAACGTGCTGGACGACTAGAAACGCCTATAAATACAATGCTTAACCTCCTAAACTTCCTAATATCAACCCTAGTCGTCCCATAACCGCCCCAAACACATAAACAACCTCTGGAAGGCGATTTTGATCAAAAACACAAGGTTTCAAGGTCTAACCATCATTCTTTCATAATCCTAAGGTTTGATTCTCATCCATAACACTTTGTAAACGTTTTAATCAATCCCTAATGGTCCAGACCTGTTCATAAACGAAAAAGCTTTCTGAAAATCGTCAATAAGGGTTGTTAATCGGATTATAACTAATATACGTGCGTTATGGGTGTGTATGATTAGAAAGATAGGATTTTTATGATTCTTGATGATGATTTGATGGGTTATCATGCTAGGTCAGGATTGATATTGATAGTATGATAATAGGAATCTCAGTAATTGGATATTAGGGTTATGATTACGCGTGTTTGTATGATGTTGCATGCTATGTGAATTGGTGTTTGGATTACTTGGTTGCATGCAGGACTGATTATACGAGGTTGAACGAAGGATTTTGGGTTAAACATGTTTAGGATAGTGTTTGGGATGATATTGGGTAGTTACACACGTTCTGGATCTGATTTGGAGCGTTAAACGCGCGAAAAACCGGAACAGCAAGGTTACAGGCGAGTAGCATTCCTAATCGCCTATGTTATAGGCGAGTAGGGTGCTAATCGCCCATAATACAGGCGAGTAGAGGTCTACTCTTGTGTAAGATCAGGTGATTAGCCCTAATCACTAGTAAGTTCAGGGGAGTAGCCCTAATCACTAGTAAGTTCAGGGGAGTAGCCCTAATCACTAGAAAGTTCAGGGGAGTAGCCCCTAATCGCCTATAATAGGGGCGAATAGGATCTCTAATTGCTAGTTGACTTTCCTAATTGCTAGTTGACTTTTCCTAATCGCGTGTACTGCTGCTGTAAGTGTAAATTAGCATTCCGAGACCCGATTTAACATGTAGTAACATGCTAGGAACCCCGTAACATGTCTAATAACTTGGTAACATATATTTGGATGTATTTCGGTGATACGTGAACTATGTGCTATAACTTGTTGTGCGTTAACGTATGTTAAGTGTACTTGCGTTATTGTACGTTTTGGAGCGTAAACATCACACGGGGAGTCTCGGGTCACCAATGGGATGTCGAGTCTTGTACTTTGGGTCAGTTAAACAGTCACGGTGTTTTCAAACGAACTTGGTTATGGTCTGGACATCTAGGGACTAATTAACCTGCGGGTTATTAGTCTAAGTACTTGTAACTGTCGTATGTTAGGTCGCCGCTTTACGGGACTAGCATAGCAGCTGAGTTTACTCGGGTTAAGGAGTAACGGAACTTAAGGTGAGTTTACGGCCCCTCTTTTAAACTGGTTTTATACTTTCGGGGGAGAAAACATGTGTTAAAACGATTATTTGGTAACTACTGTCATACTATGGGTTTCTATTGTGTACTACACGATCTTTGGAAGTCCCGGGGGGAACCATGAATGTGCGGGTTTGCACAACGGGGAAATGTGAATAGCGCTATTGGGAGTGACCAACCCCGCTCGTCGACTTGGAGGGTCGGCGGGTGCATATTGTCTCAAATAGGAACAACAGGAACAACAGGAACTACATCGGGCATACTTTTGGTATTCGCGTTAGTAATGGTTTTCCAATCGTGGTAGTAACAAAACGTACGCCTAGCTAGCGTATACTGGTTTTCTATTTGTTATAGTATGGACAGGTGGACTTGGTACTTGGATACAAGACCTGTAAACTCACCAGCATTTTTGTGCTGACGTAAACTTTTACATGTTTTCTCAGGTCGCTAAGGTAGCACGAATGGAACTAGGGCGCATGCGTCTGCACGGCGTCTAGCTAGAGTTGCATGATTTACAAACATTGAACATTGGTTTATTTTTGAATAATTGTTTTGAATAAGCTTCCGCTGTAAACGGGGATTTTAAACTATGTTTTGAAACTGCATTTATATTCATTTAGAATTGTTTATTGTGATCGTTGGTTGGGATCCTGGTTTGTCATGCGCCTCGCGGTAAAACTCCGCAAGTGGATTTTGAGGGTGTGACAGATTGGTATCAGAGCCAGGTTATAGTGAACTAGGACTGCATGTAGAGTCTAGTCTATAGCCGAGTCGCACACACTAGACGATCACATGGTACTAAACGTTATAGTGGTATACGTATGGTCTTGTCGGGGTGTCTCTAAATCGTTGGTCTTTCTACGTTACATCATCCGTTCTATCCTAGGTTGGGTTACTTGTTTTCTAGGCAGTGTGGTCTGTTGGAGTAACTCGTGTGCTCTAGAGATTTGTCCAAGGCTCGGACATCTCCCTTTCGCACTCCAATAGAAACACTTGTCATGAACTACCGTAGTATTACGGCGTATAGCTAAGAGTCTATGTTCGGTGATTTGAACTTTGAACTAGGAGAACACTTGGAGGACCATGTAGAGCGTTTTATCATTTTGGGTGCACACAAAATCATAAAACGAAATGCATGGAAGCCCTAGTGAGCTCTGGGTTTGAGGGGATAGTCTTGGATTGGATCTGGCTTTGATCTTGTGAACATTAGTGGTTATCTTTAACTGCGAAACTAAATTTTCTCGTTCTTTCTGCCAGAATCATGTCTGGAGTGCGTGGAGGACGTGGAGGTGGTCGCAATGGTGGACGTGGTGGTGGTCGCGGTGGTGCTGGTGGTCGTGGTGGAGGTATTAACCTATCGCAGGCTGATCTGAACAACTTGCTCCAGGCTGCCTTTCAGTTAGGGCACAACGGTGGTGGTAAGTTGATTTATCCGTTTTCTTTGCCTCATTGGTGAACCTTGTTTACGTTGTTCGTAGTTTCTCATACGTTTCATTTCAGGTGGTCCTGTTGACCCACCCCCACCCATGTGCACCTACAAGATGTTCCGGGACTGCAAGCCCCAGGAATTCTCTGGCACTGAGGGTGCGGTCAGTTTGCTTAGGTGGTTGGAGAAAGTGGAGTCGGTATTTCTGATGTGTAACTGTCTCCCAAAAGATCGGGTGAAGTATTCGGCTGCGTTATTTCAGGACGTGGCATTGACTTGGTGGAATGGCATCACCCAGAACATGGGTATTGGGGAGGCATATGCTATGCCATGGGAGAATTTTGTGCAGTTGCTGAAGCGGGAGTATTTCCCGAGGGAAGAGGTACAGAAGCTGGAGCATGAGGTGTGGAACCTCAAGATGACTGGGTCGGAAATTGAGAAGTATACTGTGAGGCGGAATGAGTTGGCGGTGCTGTGTCCCGATCTGCACGTGCCAGAGTATCGTAAGATTGAACACTATGTATCAGGGTTAGTACCGGAAATTGCAGGGTTAGTGGCTGCTGGAAATCATCCTACTTATGCGGAGGTAGTTCGATCGGCCCATAGGATGACCAACTTAAAAGTGAATGAGGGGATTTTGCCTGCGAAGGGTTCAACTGTTAAGGCCCCAGAGAGCAACAAACGCAAGTGGGAAAATGACGGGAAAGGATCTGGGTCTGCACAGCAGGGTAAAAGGTTTGATAATGGGGGTTCATCTTCTTCGGGTAACAAGCAAGGTGGTTATGCGGGAAAACTGCCCAAATGCAACAAGTGTGGACGCCATCATCAAGGGAACTGCGATAGTAACCGTTGTCACCGCTGCCAGCGAACTGGGCACTATGCTAAGGATTGTCGGGCTACACTTCCATCGACTCAGGCTCCGACTAACAGCTCAGCTCCGACTACTCAGGGGACTACAGGGAAACAGGGATGCTACAACTGTGGTGACACTGGGCATTACAAGAAGGATTGCCCAAAACTGAAACAGGGTGGAAACAACGGGAATGGGAACAACGGGGGCGGCGGCAGAAATGCACGTGCCTTCGTCATTGGAGCTGCTGAGGCTAGGCAGGACCCTGACACAGTCACCGGTACGTTTCTTCTCAATAATCGTTCTGTTAGCGTGTTATTTGATTCTGGTGCCGACAAGAGTTTTGTATCCATGGATGTTAGTCGACTGCTAGATGTAGTACCCGTACCATTAGAAACCAAGTATATTATTGAGTTAGCTGACGGTAAAACGATTGAAGCTACTAGTGTTCTTCGGGAGTGTCAATTAGAGTTGTCGGGTTTATCGTTCCCCATCGACCTTATGCCGGTACCATTGGGTAGTTTTGACGTTGTGGTAGGAATGGATTGGTTATCTTTGTATCGCGCGGAGATCGTCTGTTACGATAAGGTTATTCGGATTCCTCTCCCTGATGGAGAATTTCTTTCTGTGTACGGTATCAAGGGTGGTGTTCCGCTAAACATCATCTCTAGCATGAAAGCCCTTAAGTGTCTTCGAAAGGGTTATCCAGCCGTATTGGCGCTTTTATCTGTTTCCTCTGGTGATGAAAAGAAGATCGACGACATTCCGGTGGTACGCGAGTATCCTGATGTTTTTCCCGATGATTTATCTGGTCTTCCTCCTCATCGTCAAGTCGAGTTCGGTATTGATCTTGTACCAGGGGCTGCTCCTATTGCTCGGGCCCCCTACCGTCTTGCACCTCCCGAGATGCAGGAATTGTCTAGCCAGTTACAGGAACTCTTGGACAAGGGTTTCATCCGGCCAAGTTCTTCCCCTTGGGGAGCCCCGATTTTATTTGTTAAGAAGAAGGATGGGAGTTTCCGATTGTGCGTAGACTACAGAGAATTGAACAAATTGACCATCAAGAACCGTTATCCTCTTCCACGTATTGATGATCTATTCGACCAGCTTCAGGGTTCTAGTTATTATTCCAAGATCGATTTGAGGTCCGGTTATCACCAGTTGCGCGTCAGGGAGGCTGACGTTGCAAAGACTGCTTTTCGAACACGTTATGGCCATTTCGAATTCTTGGTCATGCCTTTCGGTCTCACGAACACACCAGCGGTCTTCATGGACTTGATGAACCGCGTCTGTAAACCATATCTGGACAAGTTCATCATTGTGTTTATTGATGACATTCTGATCTACTCCAAGAACGAGACCGAACACGGGGAACATCTGCGGTTAGTTTTGGAACTCTTGCGACGGGAACAACTTTACGCCAAGTTTTCAAAGTGTGACTTTTGGTTACGCAAAGTTCAATTCCTAGGACATGTGGTCAATGAACTAGGGATTCATGTCGATCCAGCTAAGATCGAAGCGATCAAGGACTGGGGAGCACCAAAGACGCCAACTGAGGTGCGGCAATTCCTAGGCCTTGCGGGCTATTATCGTCGTTTCATTCAGGGGTTCTCGAAGATTGCTCAACCCCTCACCACTCTCACTCAGAAGGATAGGAAGTTCGACTGGGGTGAATCACAAGAGTCAGCGTTTGAAGAACTGAAGTCTAAACTGTGTTCTGCTCCTATTTTGTCTTTACCTGAGGGCCCTGATGATTTTGTTGTTTACTGTGATGCTTCTATTCATGGACTCGGTTGCGTGTTGATGCAACGCGAGAAAGTGATTGCGTATGCTTCTCGTCAACTCAAAGTGCACGAGAAGAACTACACAACTCACGACTTGGAGTTGGGTGCCGTGGTATTCGCGTTGAAAATTTGGAGACATTACTTGTACGGTACCAAATGCACCATCTACACCGATCACAAGAGTCTCCAACACATTTTCGACCAACAACACTTGAACATACGGCAGCGTCGCTGGATTGAACTTTTGAACGACTATGATTGTGCTATTAAGTACCATCCTGGCAAGGCGAATGTTGTAGCAGACGCCTTGAGCAGGAAGGAATCTACTAAACCTCGTTGCGTTCGGGCGTTGCAGCTCACTATCCATTCGTCGTTACCTGACCAACTCCGTTCTGCCCAGTTAGAAGCTTTGAAGGAGGAAAACCTTAAAGCCGAAACCATGCACGGTGCCGACAAGCACCTAGAGCGAAGGCCTGATGGCCTGCACTATTTCGCAGAACGTATATGGGTTCCTTTATTCGGGGGACTACGGGAGCTTGTCCTTGATGAGGCTCATAAGTCCCGGTATTCTATTCATCCTGGTTCGGATAAGATGTACCAAGATCTGAAGGTGCTTTACTGGTGGCCAAACATGAGGTCGGACATAGCCTCATACGTGAGCAAATGCTTGACCTGTGCTAAGGTCAAGGTGGAATACCAGAAACCGTCGGGTCTCCTGCAACAACCTGAAATTCCGGAATGGAAATGGGAACGGATTACTATGGATTTTGTCACACAACTTCCTAAATCACCAAGCGGGAATGACAAGATATGGGTGATTGTCGATCGGTTGACGAAATCAGCTCATTTTCTTGCTATTAAGGAGACCGACACCATGGATCGTTTGGCTCGTCTTTACTTGAAAGAAGTTGTTTCTAAGCACGGGGTACCAGTTTCTATTATCTCGGATCGTGACTCCCATTTTACTTCTCACTTCTGGAAGTCTTTGCACAAGGCTTTGGGTACCCAACTAGACATGAGTACGGCTTACCATCCACAGACTGACGGTCAGAGTGAGCGTACGATTCAAACTTTAGAAGACATGCTGCGGGCATGTGTGATCAATTTTGGAAAGGGTTGGGAAGCTCATCTACCGTTAGTAGAATTCTCGTACAATAACAGTTATCACACGAGCATCAAGGCTGCTCCGTTCGAAGCACTATACGGACGGAAATGCCGTTCTCCTCTTTGTTGGGCTGAAGTGGGTGAGAGTCAACTCACTGGGCCTGAACTAGTGTACGAAACTTCGGAAAAGATCGTACAGATTCGTAATCGGTTGGCGGCGGCACGGGACCGGCAAAAGAGTTATGCTGATCAGCGTCGCAAACCACTGGAATTCCAAGTCAATGACAAGGTACTTCTAAAAGTCTCACCGTGGAAGGGCGTCATACGCTTTGGGAAGCGTGGCAAACTCAATCCGCGATATGTCGGCCCATTTACGATCCTGGAACGGATTGGGCCGGTGGCATATCGACTTGATCTACCGACGGAGCTCGGTAACGTACATAACGTCTTTCACGTGTCAAACTTGAAGAAGTGTCTGGCTGACGAGTCCCTCATCGTTCCACTAGAAGAGATCAAGGTTGATGATCGTCTTCGGATTGTGGAAGAACCTGTGGAGATCCTTGATTACAAGATTCGTAGCCTACGTCACAGCAAGATTCGTATCGTTAAGGTTCGGTGGAACTCGAACCGGGGACCGGAATATACGTGGGAACGGGAGGATCAGATGAAGTCTAAGTATCCTCATCTCTTTCCTAAGGAAGCGTTCGAGTCGAGACATGTCTCTTCGGCAGCTGAATGAATCTCGGGTCGAGATTCCTTTTAACGTGGGGATGATGTGACAACTCGGGTAAATCTCTCTCTTTTGGCTTCTATCTTTTGTTTGTTCCTTCGTTATTTCTTTTGTTCTTTTGGTACTTGAGCAATTTTCGGGACGAAAATTCTTTAAACGTGGGGATGATGTGACACCCGGCAAATTCTGGTTAACAACGTTGTCTAGATGAAAGTCTACCTTAGCGAGTCACGCGTATATTGTACTTAACTGGGTTAGTTAAGTCGGGTTATGGTTCGGGAACTATTGGTTAGTCTAGAAGATCATTGGATGTTGGTCTAGAGGTTCGTTAGATGTCAGTCCTTAACCAAGTGTACAAACGGTGACGATTTGTAGGATCGTCAGGGCATACGGAACGTACGATTCTCGAGTCCCGGGAATTGGTGAACGAGTGTAAATATGTGTATTTACTTGTGTTATGTGTTTACAATCATTATATGACTTGTCGGTACGTGAATAGGTATTAACATATGTTAAAACGGGGTTTAACGCGCAAAACGCACCAAACCAACCCCTATAGGCGAGTAGGAGGTCTACTCCCCTATAGGGGAGGCGAGTAGGGGACCCTAAGGGCGAGTAGGGTCCTACTCGTGTGTAGCTAAGGGCGAGTAGGCCCTAATCACATGAACATTCAGGCGATTACAAGCCCTAATCGCCTGAAACTGCTGCATACTCGCTAGTAACGTGCTGGACGACTAGAAACGCCTATAAATACAATGCTTAACCTCCTAAACTTCCTAATATAAACCCTAGTCGTCCCATAACCGCCCCAAACACATAAACAACCTCTGGAAGGCGATTTTGATCAAAAACACAAGGTTTCAAGGTCTAACCATCATTCTTTCATAATCCTAAGGTTTGATTCTCATCCATAACACTTTGTAAACGTTTTAATCAATCCCTAATGGTCCAGACCTGTTCATAAACGAAAAAGCTTTCTGAAAATCGTCAATAAGGGTTGTTAATCGGATTATAACTAATATACGTGCGTTATGGGTGTGTATGATTAGAAAGATAGGATTTTTATGATTCTTGATGATGATTTGATGGGTTATCATGCTAGGTCAGGATTGATATTGATAGTATGATAATAGGAATCTCAGTAATTGGATATTAGGGTTATGATTACGCGTGTTTGTATGATGTTGCATGCTATGTGAATTGGTGTTTGGATTACTTGGTTGCATGCAGGACTGATTATACGAGGTTGAACGAAGGATTTTGGGTTAAACATGTTTAGGATAGTGTTTGGGATGATATTGGGTAGTTACACACGTTCTGGATCTGATTTGGAGCGTTAAACGCGCGAAAAACCGGAACAGCAAGGTTACAGGCGAGTAGCATTCCTAATCGCCTATGTTATAGGCGAGTAGGGTGCTAATCGCCCATAATACAGGCGAGTAGAGGTCTACTCTTGTGTAAGATCAGGTGATTAGCCCTAATCACTAGTAAGTTCAGGGGAGTAGCCCTAATCACTAGTAAGTTCAGGGGAGTAGCCCTAATCACTAGAAAGTTCAGGGGAGTAGCCCCTAATCGCCTATAATAGGGGCGAATAGGATCTCTAATTGCTAGTTGACTTTCCTAATTGCTAGTTGACTTTTCCTAATCGCGTGTACTGCTGCTGTAAGTGTAAATTAGCATTCCGAGACCCGATTTAACATGTAGTAACATGCTAGGAACCCCGTAACATGTCTAATAACTTGGTAACATATATTTGGATGTATTTCGGTGATACGTGAACTATGTGCTATAACTTGTTGTGCGTTAACGTATGTTAAGTGTACTTGCGTTATTGTACGTTTTGGAGCGTAAACATAACACGGGGAGTCTCGGGTCACCAATGGGATGTCGAGTCTTGTACTTTGGGTCAGTTAAACAGTCACGGTGTTTTCAAACGAACTTGGTTATGGTCTGGACATCTAGGGACTAATTAACCTGCGGGTTATTAGTCTAAGTACTTGTAACTGTCGTATGTTAGGTCGCCGCTTTACGGGACTAGCATAGCAGCTGAGTTTACTCGGGCTAAGGAGTAACGGAACTTAAGGTGAGTTTACGGCCCCTCTTTTAAACTGGTTTTATACTTTCGGGGGAGAAAACATGTGTTAAAACGATTATTTGGTAACTACTGTCATACTATGGGTTTCTATTGTGTACTACACGATCTTTGGAAGTCCCGGGGGGAACCATGAATGTGCGGGTTTGCACAACGGGGAAATGTGAATAGCGCTATTGGGAGTGACCAACCCCGCTCGTCGACTTGGAGGGTCGGCGGGTGCATATTGTCTCAAATAGGAACAACAGGAACAACAGGAACTACATCGGGCATACTTTTGGTATTCGCGTTAGTAATGGTTTTCCAATCGTGGTAGTAACAAAACGTACGCCTAGCTAGCGTATACTGGTTTTCTATTTGTTATAGTATGGACAGGTGGACTTGGTACTTGGATACAAAACCTGTAAACTCACCAGCATTTTTGTGCTGACGTAAACTTTTACATGTTTTCTCAGGTCGCTAAGGTAGCACGAATGGAACTAGGGCGCACGCGTCTGCACGGCGTCTAGCTAGAGTTGCATGATTTACAAACATTGAACATTGGTTTATTTTTGAATAATTGTTTTGAATAAGTTTCCGCTGTAAACGGGGATTTTAAACTATGTTTTGAAACTGCATTTATATTCATTTAGAATTGTTTATTGTGATCGTTGGTTGGGATCCTGGTTTGTCATGCGCCTCGCGGTAAAACTCCGCAAGTGGATTTTGAGGGTGTGACAGTTGAGGGTATAGAATTACGTATAAAATCAGCTCCAAGATCAGCAGCCCAAAATTTGGGATTAACTGTAGGTTTCTTAGGACTATTAGGACTGTAAAACCCTTCAAGACCAACTGTCAACATGTGTTTCCTATCAATTGAATTTATAAATGATGTTTATGGCTGTTTAAATGTTGGAAATCATTAAAACTTGATGACAAAACGTATGAGATTCAAAATCGGTTCATAAAAAGCATTAAAATCCGGGTTTTATTATCGTTGGAAACGTATCGGAGTTGGCCAGTTTTTCTTACCGAAAAAAAGAGGAGGAAAGGGGGTTTGAATTTTTTTTTTTATAACTTTCCATTAACTGCCATTTTGGCCCCTGAGAACATAAAATGACCAAATTGTCCCTGAAGGTAACTGACTTTTCTAACTGAGTTAAAAAAGAAAGTATCCAAAATGGCATCAAAATAAAACCTCAGGGTTATCAGTGATAAAAATAAAGTTTGATGTCTAAACAAGCATTTTTAGGCAAACCTCGAGCCATTTTAACAGTTTACTCTTTATAAAATTTCAACTTTGTCAAAGTTTAACAAAATTGTTTTTCGCAGTATGAATAGTAATATACACGTCGTTGAATCCAAACCTTACAAATTTAATTAACCCTACGCAGCCTACGGCTTTTACCCACTATTACCTGCCAATATTTGAGGGGAAGCCAACGTCAATATCAAATAGCCTGATTTACAATTCACATACGTTCATGAATATATTTGTTGTACTTGTTGGTAGGATAGACATGAATAAAAATTTGACTTTTACACTTCGATTTTTGTTACCATTATTACTGAATTAACTCATAAAACTATTTATCACTATTTAATTCAGTAATTAACTAATTATTAAATATATTATATACATAATATATAATATAACAATTATAAAAAATCTAGTAATAATATACACATTTTTTAACTTCAATTTCTAGATTTTTAAGAATAAATAAACCATTATTAGAATTTAAACTTCACCATTTCGGTTGCGAAATATACCATTTAACTACCAAAATATACCTTTGGGTACACTAATAACATATTATAACCTTCTTCTTAATTGATCTTTTGGTGGACACCGAACATCTATACAAAATGATATTTGTATAAACTGCAGCTCATTCTCGTTCTTTCAATAAATTGCATTTAGATTACTGCGTTTTGAAAACACATATAATCAGTTTTTAGTGTTTGGATTGCGTTTTGAAAACGCAGAAAATCAGTTTTTTAGGCTACCAAAACGCAATATAATTCATTAGTAATTGCATTCTATTTACTTATTATTGACAACTAAAAAAAAATAACTTAACTTTAATATTTTATAATAGAGAATATTGTATTTTTGAACTAAATAAAACTTTTAAATATGATACATGTTTATTAGATAAATAAAACTGCAAAATTATAAATAAATAAATAAACAAACCGCATAATAAAAGTTAGATAAAGATGAACTTGAAACCAAAAAAGAGATCACTCATTTTCACGAAACCACGTATATAGTTTTAACAGTTTACTCAACGTAATTTTGTTTTGAAGTGGACATACGTTTAGTAGTCGTTTAAAACATTTAAATTGATGCGAAATGTATATTATGCTCTAATAAAACTATAACACAAATGACATATTTTTAATTTTTACAAATTGTAAAAATATCAAGAAAACGAACATAACATACTATTTAATTTATTTGAATATCAAATTTAATAATAAAGTATTTATTCGTGTTGACAATTCCTAGCCTCATTAATACACAATTAAACATGTTTAATAAAATGTATAATATGTTCATAGATATAAAATATAAGTATACAAGTTGTATTCATATTTAATACACTTGTTAATTGTATCGTTTATGACATTTTAACATGTCACAAACTATTTTTACAATAGAACTTTTTATATCAAGAAACATTTATAATTGGTTTTCGGTCTATGATTTTATTTTGTCCTTTTTATTAACTAACTTGGGATATAATAACTTACATGCTTCAAATAAACTAATATATATTCAGTTCCAAAGGTCTAATAAAGTTAAAAACTAATCATAAATAAATACTTAAACAAAAGTATTTTCATAAAACACGTCTCCTTCACCCCTAAACGCTATTTATGTTCTGGTCCTCTTCCCTCTTTACAAACATTTTTCAATCTTCATTCAAACCCCACATATTATTGCTCTCTTCTTCAACTTTCACAACATTTTTAAAACCACAAACACAAGATTTTGACAACAATGGAATACACCCTCAATCACCAAGAACATATTGACCTCCCTCCTGGCTTTCGGTTTCATCCTACCGATGAAGAACTCATATCTCACTACCTTTATCCCAAGGTTTCTAATTTGAATTTTGTCGCCCGCGCTATAGGGGAAGTTGATTTGAACAAAGTTGAGCCATGGGAGCTTCCATGTAAGTTATTTGTTTATTAATTCTATTATTCCCCTGTTTTTCCTCTGTTTCCCCTGTTTTCCTCTGTTTTCCTCTGTTTTCCTCTGTTTTTGCTCTGTTTTGCTCTGTTTTTGCTCTGTTTTCTTGATCTTTGATTGTTTTGAATGGAAATTGAATATGCTGTTTTGGGATTGTAGGGAGGGCGAAACTAGGTGAACAGGAATGGTTCTTTTTTTGTGTTAGAGATAGAAAGTACCCGACTGGATCAAGGACGAATCGCGCTACTACTGCAGGGTATTGGAAAGCTACAGGAAAAGATAAGGAAATTTACAAAGAGAAATCGCTTGTTGGTATGAAGAAAACTCTTGTGTTTTACAAAGGAAGAGCTCCTAAAGGCGAAAAGACGGATTGGGTCATGCATGAATATCGATTAGATGGGAAGCTTGCGACAAATAATATTGTCAAATCGAACAAGGTATGAACACTTCAAACAGTGGCGTATCCAGAACGGATTTCCAGGGGTTCCTTTCGTAGATTTTCACTAATTTTCACTACTTTTTCGAAATTTTCCACTTAATTTTTTATTTTTTTTCCAAACCGAGGGGGTTCCCAGGAACCCCCTAAAAGCCCCTAGATCCGCCCCTGACTTCAAAGATTGTATGTTAGATAGTCCGTTTCTACATTTTTTATGTTACTTGTATTTTTATATTGTAAAAATAGTTTTTTAGTCGGGTCTGTCCTGGAGCAGCTTTTTTGTATAGAGATAAGGTTTGCCCTCATCTCAACCTCAGACAGACCCGACTCTACGACTTGGATATTATTTATTAAGTTTGTTTGTTTGTTTATACTTTATTTATATGTTTTAAAAATGATTTGTTTTATAGGGGGAATGGGTGATCAGCAGGGTTTTTCACAAGAGTGTTGGAGGGAAAAAGATCCCAATTTCTGGGCTATTAAAGATGCAAAATGGAAATAACAGCGAAAACGCGTTTGGCTCAATGAACATGCCTCCATTAATGGAAATATCAAGTGTCGATGGAGGATCAAGGACAGAGAATTCACACGTGACCTGCTTCTCCGAATCCATGGAAGAACAAGAACCAAACAACGAAGTGATGATGGGAAGCTGGAGCTCAAGTAGCGCTATGATGGCGCCTAGAACCACCGACACAATGGTTCCAAACATGGAAAACTTGGACTCCACATGGATGCAAGACCCGTCGATCCTCAAGATATTTCTGGACGCGAACAACGATCCGAATATGAAAACAGAAATGGTGGATTATGGTATGAATTTGGGTGGTCAAGTTGATCTTGATTGTATATGGAATTATTGAGAAAGAAGCAAAAGTATTGGGAAGTTAGTGAAAAGAGTAGAAAGGAGTAAAGAAGTTGATGTTAAGGTTTTTCATCTTAGATTAATGTTTGTTAATACATTTTAGGTTAATTTCAATGATTTGATAGGATCAAAGGAATTATGCCATGTAAATCATTAAACTAATCATGGGTTCATATTTATATTTATGCTTGTTTACTGTATAGATGTGATTTTCATGAACTATTATTATATTTGTGTCGATTTAATTATCATATTTATTCTTGTTTACTAGGGTAACTTTGTAAAATAGTAACCAACTTTCAAAAGTGTTCCAATTAGGTCACTCAACATTTTTTTTTTTGTCTCAATTAGGTTACTTAACATTCACTTAGTATGTAAATTAGAGGTTTTTTCATCTATTTTGTAGGTAACTATGGTAATGTGGCTTTTTGTTTATTTTTTCCTATCTATTAATGCCGACGTTAAGTGATGATGTGGATTTATCATATTTTTTTTAATTTTTTAATATAATTAACATGTTATTTTCTTTTTTTAATACATTTACATATATTTAAAATCCTGACCCCAACATCTTCTCCTCCATGTCATTCTTGACACATACAAAATTTTACAAGACTCGATTTGAATGTTTAGTCATTTAATTGGGCCAAAAAAAGGATGAGTGACCTAATTGGAACACTTTTGAAACTTGGTTACTATTCTATGAAATATTCCCGACATATTGTTCGTACGGTACAACTTTAATGTTCATGTCCAATTAGTTTTATAGGACTTTGGGATGCTAATAGGAAGTGTTAAGTGACGGATTTTGGTTTCTTTATACGGATACTTAATTGTGAAACTGGGTTAAGCAAATGTGCTAAACAGATGTAGGTTTAGGTGATTCAATTACCAGAATGCCCCTCAATGCAAACATGAAATTATCAAAATGCAAATGAGGAGTCAAACCCGGGTGGCAACAATAACAACAAACAAACCGCGCCAAAGACAATTTTGTAAAAACAAACAGAACAACAGAACTAAGTAACTTTAAAAAAGTAAAACACACACAAAAAAAAAAAAATCAATAACATGTTGCCATCCGGAAACAAACACTATTCATGAACTTCTAAAACTAAGATATAGGATAATTGTATCTTAAATCATCCCGTAGCCATTAGGTTTACGGTTATCATTATTCATTGGGTCCATGTGTTTCATGTGGTTAAAAACTACCACGAGATACCCGTTACTCAAAACCGATCTCAAACTCATCTCAAAAACCGACTTGAAATATGAAGGTCAATTGTACCAAATTTTTATTTTTAATAATTTTAGTTTTGTAACAACTTTAATACTGCTATATATTTTACTAAGAATATATAATATATTCGATTTCAATGCGTGTAAACAAACAAAAGATTGGTTTCAGGTAATCAAATCAGTCTTACCTAGAATCATATGTCTCAAACCTATGAAAAAAATTGTAGTTAATATGACCAATCTTACACCACATACCTATCATCTTAACCGCTTAAAATGTTGAGGTTTCGTTTTTCCTCATCGAATTCAAGTTTTTCTACTAAGACATTAATTTGGTATTGTTCTCTTTTCCTTATAAGTGTGAATGTCAAAGGTAATTAAAAAAATATATTGGTAGGCCAACAACCAGGTAGCTTTGATGGCCTCATAGGATCGATGACATAAGTTGAGAGTTGTGTTGTAACCAACTCCTTCTAGATTAGAAAACGAAAAATAGGCATACTCATACTATCATATTATTTTATATTGTATAATTTTATCGGATTTATTTAAAATTATTATAGTTGGTCATGCAATTTTATGCTATATTAGTATATTACCTTAAAGGAATGTTTTTACGTTGGCTTAAATTTGTCTGTCAAATTGATTATTGTGAAGCGAAAAAAAAAAAAAACATAATCAAACCAACATGTGCTTAATGCCACTAACAGTTTAAGTAATTTTACATTCAATTAACATATTCTATTTTGATGATGTTAAAAACCTAAACATATAGGCTGTCTGCTAATTCTAAGATGCCTATATCTGTATAGTATATGCCTTTCATTTGCTATGATCTGAGTCATAATGCAACAAATTATAGATATAGATCAAGCACTAGATATATAAGATGCAACCAACAAATGCACGAACAAATGAACAATCCATTGTCCACTGTTGATGAATTGTTCCGACACTACTTAAATGTACAAGCTATCAAAGAATAAACATACATAAACGTTTATTTTATATCATAGTAGGTTTTTGTGCTATGCATCTCTTTACTAGAAAAAAAAAATATATATTTCTAATAAATAAACGTTAAACGATAAATGCTAAGACCATGTGTAGTGGGGCTTTATATTTATAAAGCCCCTGAATGTGATTGGTCCACGTGGCTGCTGAGTCAGCGTGGAGAGAGAAACTGAAAAAGGGGTGTAGTGGTGGGGCTTTATTTATAAAGCCCCTGATGCTGATTGGTTGATTTTTTTTTTTTTTTTAATCTTTTAATTCAAAATAATTAAAATAAAATGCAAATAAATATAAAAAAATCACAAATAATAATAAAAACACACAACTGATATTAAAAAAAAAAGTTACACACATCCTAAATTCCTAAATTACTTATTAATCCTAAATTACTTATTAATCCTAAATTAATTATTAATCCTAATTTTCTCCACTATGGAGAGTAGTTGTCCCAGGGGAAGTAGTACTCGGGTGAGACGGAACGTGAGCTGTCCCGTCCATCAGATCTCGCATCTGAGGGGAAGTAGTAGTACTGACTAGGAGGGGTAGGTTGGCTATAGTAGTACTCCTCCTCCTCAATCTCCCTCAGGGCTTCCAAGTCCCCCTCAGTTGGGGAAGTCCCATGGTCTTGGGGGATGGGGATGGGGGTAGTTTGCTGTTGGGGGATGGGGGTAGTTTGCTGTTGGGGGATGGGGGTAGGTTGCTGTTGGGGGATGGGGGTGGGGGTGGGAGTAGTCTGGTGTTGGGGGAGTGAAGCAGCCCAGGGGGTAGGGGGCGACAACGTTAGTCGCTCCATTTGTTGCTGGGCCATGACATAATCCATAGCCCAGACCAATTCCTCATCCGTCCAGTCATCATCGGCAGGAGGATGAGGAGGAAAGGTTGGTTGTGCAGCAGCAGCAGGAGGAAAGGTTGGTTGTGCAGCAGCAGCAGGAGGGAGATATAACCAATGTTGTGGAGGAGGAGGAGGAGGATAAATAGGAGGTTGTGGAGCAGCAGTAGGAGGAGGAGATGAGGAGAATGGTAGTCTCCGGGGACGGCCCCGTCCCCTGGGATACCGGCGAGAGTACTGTCGGAGGTTAGAGGAGGATGAGCCTCCTGGTTGAAAACCAGACATATTATGGTTTGAGGAGGAGGATGAGGAATTGGAGGTGTGGTTGATAAATCTGATTTGGTTACCTATTTATAGGGTTAGCAAATTTTGAAATTCAAACGGTTTGGGGGGAAAACGTTTGAAATTCAAATTTTGAAATTTAAACGGTTTGGGGGGAAATTTTGAATTTCAAACGGTTTGGAACAGTAACCGTTTAAAATTTAAAATTTCCAATTATTAATATTATTATCATGTTTATTATTATTATAAAGTTTATTATTATTATTATTATTAAAAAAAAAAAAAAAAAAGTTGACTTTTGACCTTGCCACATGGCAAGGTCTGATTGGATGGAAAAAGATGCATATGGCGTTATAAATATAAAGCCCACCCCTCAAATCAGTAAATAGCGCCCCCCTGTAGCGGTGTGGGGGGCGCTATTTTTGAATATAAAGCCCCAATGGAGCCCCACTACGGGTGGTCTAAGCATGTACCAATAAAGTGCATAGCCGTCATGCATAAAGAACAACGGAACGACTTTTACTTGAGTCGAGCAATATTTTTTGTATAAAATAAGATAATGTCAAAAAGATGAAAACCAATTATTTGAAAAAGAACAAAACGTTAAACAAGATTGTTGGGCGAATTAGTTAGATACAAATGTGGCCTACGTGTGAGACATCTACTTTTGTTGTTTTGAATAGAAAAAATAAAATAAACACAAAAATGATGTGATAATTTTGATTCTAAAAAAACTAAAAAGTTTCGTCTATCACAGGATCCGCAAGTTTTTTTAAAGAAATCTGAACTACTAACATTCCGTTAATATTTCAGATTTCACCGGTTGTCTTAATGAAATTTTATTATGTATGTATCTAATTCGTTGTTTTAGTAAGTTTTAATTACGTATGTATCCTTTGTTTATTAATTAACGATTGATACACATCATATGGTAGGTACATCCACAACTTTAGGCATGGGCGATTGGGCGGCGCTTCTCTTAGGCTAGATCGGGCCTAACCTGTATTTTTTCGCTTCGTAGTGTAAATTTTACAGAATTTTTTATAAAGATACATATGTATTAAGTCTGGCCCACCAACTTTTTTTGTTCAAGATCCGCCAATTACTTTACATATACTAATTTGAAACTAGCATCTATTCTTCTAAAATTCATGTACATACATGTGATGTATGCGTTCATGCTATACATTTCCTATATATACATATGGGAAGAATCAAATGATCGAACTCATAAAATTTGTGAGAACTGTAAAAACTCAATAAAAAAACAATTGAAAAAAAAAAAAAAAACACCACCATTATTATTAAGATTACATAAAAAAAAAGTTACATGTATTGAAAAATATAAATGTCAACACATGTAAGTTTATCCTTTACCCATGTATAATTTAATGTTTTAAAAAATTGATAAGAGTAATTTAAAGAGGTTAAATGAATTAGCTGGTTGTCCCTGGCCTTTGGTCCTGTGGACACAAAGGCAATGATAAGGCTTGGAAACCAGCTTTGGTCAAGAGTTCAAGTCTTGGAGCAAACATATTTTACACATAGGTGGGGTCACTCCCTGTTAATTACTCGTGCGAGTACCCGTATGGTTTTCTCTATTAATGCCCAACCATATTCTGAAGTCTGTGTGGGTCTGGTTAAGACAACATAACTGGCCGGAGTAAGGTGGTGGGTCTACCAATGTGGGGGATGCAACCAAAGGTTCCATAAATTGAAATCATCATCATCATCATCATCATCATCATACTCAATAATCCCACCAATAGCAAAGTTAAGGTAGGGTATGAGAAGGGTAAGATGTAGACAACCTTACGTATACCCCGTGAGAATAGAGGGTCTAAGAAAGGTTCCATAAATTGAAAGTCGCCGTTAAAAAAAAAAGATAAATTAGCTAGTTTTCTAAAGTTGAATTTTAGTGATAATGGCAGTGTAAACAATTGATTTTGATTGGTTTTTGATCAAATTATCACGGTTCTTACGAAATCGATGAGTTCTCATTCGAAGTTAATGTCTACACATGACATACATACATATTCAGCTTATTACTTTTTTTTTTTTTTTTTGAAAGGCTTAGTTCAGTGGAAATCCTTGTACAACCCTAACCTAGCGATCTCAAGTTCGAATCCCTACCCACACACTGGTGTCCTCCTTGCCTAAGCTCAAACCATCACGGGGAATTTTTTTGTGGTGTGCATGAATCGAACTTGTGACCTACCCCCAGGATGGGAACCCCTAAGGGAAAACTCACCCTACCTCAAACCAGCTGGGCTGGAGATCATTGGCATTACTTAAAGTAAGTAAGCATGTGAGTACCACATAAACATAAATACAAATTGTTTTGATATGATAAATAAGACAACATATAACCGCAAATACTTTTCATTGCCATTACATAAACATCACATAAGTGCTAAAAGCACACATGCTTATTGTGGCTTTTGGACTTCTCTACGTACAACTTACAAGTACTTTTTTTTTTGAACGGTAAATTTCTTCTCCTTGTGGAACTTGAACCCATGACTTCTCCTTTAGGTGTTCCTAGAAGCTTTGCTTCTACCATTGGGCCACCAACCCCAATGGCAACTTACAAGTACTTAGTTTGGACTGAACGCATGAGGCACGACAAGGGACAATATGGCATGGCGACAAGCTCCTTGAGGTTGATGCGAGAGAGCGAGGAAACATAAAAATATATTTGGGTAGTGTTAAATATACCAAGTTGGTCAAACTTTTTGGCTTCCCTATGTGTACATAATACCTTGTACCATTTAAAAAGGATGTTGGTATTTACACCATACTCTCAATAAATACAACCATCATAACTTAGGCTTAATTAACTTAAGTTTTTTTTTGTTATTTTATTATTACTAAAAATTAGCTTTTACGATTTTTTTAGTCAATGTGTAGTTAACTTGTTTATACTTTAATCAGCATTATTTTTTGTTTTACTATTTATTAATGTTGTTTTTATATAGAGAGATACATTTTAAAAAATAGAAGACAAAAAATGCATATACAAGAAAAAATATATTATGATATGATATAAAAATGAAATCTTTATTCTTTTTTAACTCATATCTTTTTTTTGAAGGGCTCCTGTAAAGAATAGACGAATTTGAACTTGTGCACAACCCAACCTTCAGATAGTGCGAGTGAGAGAACTGTGTAAAAACGCATTTGTAACGTCCAACTTGTAACATTACGCATTTATACTTGTACGTTACGTATCATCATTAATAAAAACGTCAAGTTCCAGTATTATTGTTCGCATTTAATTATTTTTGTGGCATTTTGGAAACCCTAATACTATATTAATTATATATATATATATTTATATGTTGTGGAAAATGTTTAAAAAAAATGGTGCTTGGGCCGGGACTCAAACCCGCGTCCCAAGCCGGTTCAATATACAAATCCACACAACCAACTGCGCTAGCCTTGATTCTTGTTTCAATCCGGGTACATTATAATTATAACATGATTTAAAAACATCTCAGTTGACTTGGAAAGTCAACTGAGATCCACGACTTGCCAAAATCACAATCATAACTCGTAATTGATCGATGATTGGCATTTGTATCGTGATTTCCGGCCTGGTCTGAGTCACACACTCGTCAATTATCAATCAATCTTTACCATTTTGGTTAATAACGCGTCACACATTCAATACCAAGTCAACGATTGCCAATTCGAACACCTAAGCCATTACACTATAAATTGAACCTTTCTGAACCTTCACAACTCGCCATACATTCTTCCTAAACCTCTAATTTCTCATATCAAACCTCTGTTCTTAGAATTATTGTTCGAGTTGACTTTGAAGTCTTGACTTGTCGTTCGTGTCTAATTCAACATTGTAAGTTCGATTACTGTTATGGGTTTCATTAATCGGAACATACACAACATTAACCCCATGATTAATTGGGTTAATGTTGCGTGATTTGCCCGATTGCAAAGCTAGGGCTCGTATGCTTTAATTTGGGGATAAACATGATTTTGTATATGTTATTTATTTGTAATAAAACATAAACCAACACAACCACTGGTCTGTACCTATACCCGTACCCGTACCGAAAATACCCGTACCGAATTTGAACAAAAGTGGGTACCGAGTACCGTACCGAACATATAGGTACGGTACGGGTACGAGTCCGGGGTATCGGTACCGGTATTTCAGTACGATACCCATTTGGTACCATTTTGTTATTTTTTTTCTTTTTTTGAGCACCCGTACGGGTACCAAGTAGGTAAATAATTACGAGTATCAATACTATACGGGTACCAAATTGAAAATTTTGGTACGGGTACCAATATGGTACATGTACCAAATAGGTAAAATTGATACGAATACCATAAATACCATAATACGAAGTAACACATATAATCAAATTCAATAGTATATAGAATTCGATACCCGTACCGATACCGAAAGTACCGAATACCAAAATCAGTAAAAGTGGGTACCAATACCTATACCGAGTACTCAAAATCGGTACGGGTACAGGTACGGTATGGGTACAGGCATAGGTACTCGGGAAAAAAATGCTCATCCCTACTGTGCGTATGGTAGCCGGTTTAACAACCGGACTAAAAGTCTCACCACAATCAATGCCCACCTGTTGTGAACGACCATCACACACCAATCTGGCCTTTTACCTCTCTAGTGTCTCGCCTGACCTGTATTTATGTTTAAACAACCACATGGAATGAATAATATCCATGGATAGGTCACGAGGAACTAACTCCCATGTACCATTTCTAATTAAAGCGTTATACTCGATAGTCATGGCCGAGTACCATACCGGAGTGGCCAAGGCATCGGTGGGATTTTTGGGAAGGGATAATTACAATTGAATACAAATTAATACATTCATATATAACAAATATACAAAATGTTAAATGCGATGGAAATTGTGGATATCGAGCACTAGCTGTTTGTCTCGGACTTGATGAAGATAAGTATTATGAGTACATTCGACATATGATGAGAGAAGATTTACAAAGTCGATATGATATCTACGCGAACATTTTTGTTAAGGATGTAAATTCATTGTATCAAGATGTGTGCTTCTTTGGATCGCCTTGTACAAGAGTACAGCGGATGAAAATGCCTGAGGCAGGTGTTCTGATTGCTAATAAGTTTGGTGTAATCGTCCATTCTTTAAGCATGTCAGGTCGTACGACTATTTTCCCGTTTTGGAGTGGTCTAGAAGAGATTCAACATCACAGAGCTCTTACAATTGCCCTAGTTAATGATGAGAACCATTATATCAGGGTGGAATTACAAGAAGGGTACCCAATGCCTACTATCACGCCTTATTGGAATTTTCGCAACATTAGTCAGTCTGCAACTAGATGGGAAACCATGTATAGGCCGTGTCTATAACTATATACTCAACTTTGTCACCGTGAAAGTGGTTTTGTCGATCTAGTTGATTAAGTATTTTAATATTTGCATGTTTACTTTTTTTACTAGAGACTCGTATATTTATTTATTAATAATGAACTTTTGCATTTTTCGTATTTTTTTTATTAAAGATTATTTATTTTTCGTTAATATTGGTATCAATATTATTAATAATAGTACTACAAAATATAAAATATTAAATAAAAAAAGTGATAGTAGTATAGTAATATAAATAGTAATTACTAAGTTAATCATTAATTAATTAGTTGGTATATTAGCTCATTAAATGCAGTTTGACTAAATTGGTAGATTAATCTTCTCACTTGGTATATTTAACATAAGCCATATGGAAATATGACCTAGACATGCACACTTTACAAACGCGTTTACATATTTTTTCTCCAAAGATTTAAACCTGTTACTTTTTAAATTTTACTAACTGAATAATCATAAGTAAGTGGATTATAAAACAACATTTCTATTGGGATATCTATTAATTATAAACAACTTCATATATAAATCACTAAATATATCGTAGAAAGAAAATAAAAAAAGTAGGAGTTTAGCACATATATATGATTGAGTGATTGACACCTTTAAGTCCATGATTCATAAATAGAAAATAAAAAACGGCATCTCTTTTCGGAAATTGCAAATAGCACAAGTATTATTGATGATCCTAAATGAAGAAGCTTGTCTAACTTTATATTTTTCTTCTTATTTTTTTTAAATTCAAAATTTTATTTTAACTTTTTCGTGTATCCTTCTTTCTTATTTGATAATAAAAAAACTTAGTAAATCATGTTATTTATATTTTCTAAAACAGAAATATATCAATATGAATAGCCATAATTCTTTATATTTATTTACCTCCAAAAGTATTTTTGGTTGATTATGTTACAAATCCTAATAACAACTATGGCAATTAAATATTGCTTGACCATCATGTTTTTTTTTTTTTTGTTACGACTAAATCACTTGGTAAGTCCTATGGACTTATAGACACGCCTCCCCGGGTTCAAATCTGAGCATCTACGAGTATTGCAACCCTCTTGGTTCGAAGGCCTTAATCACATATTTTACAGATGGCAAGGATCGAACTAGGGACCTCCCGGGCGGGAATCCATGCAAGCGTGTTAAACCCCCCCACCTCCGATCAGGGTTGGCCATCATTGGCAAGCATCATGATTATTTAACAAACCCTAATAACAAATCTTTAAATATATAAAGGTTGCATTTATTCTTTGAAAGAAAGTTTGGTTAAGTAAAGTCTTTATTATTTGCAAGCTTTGTTGATTTCTTTCTTCTTCACGCTTAGCAAGAGAATGCTCCCTTGAAATGAAGTGAACTAATTACCACAAATGGAGTTCATGGCTTGGCACCCCTATTGTATATAGCACGTCGTAGCTTAATTCTCTTCCACCAGTTTCACATTGTTGTAGATTTGTTTCCGAACTTTGAATTAGAGAAAAATGGACCAGTTAAGCCCCTTGTCTTGAAATGGAAACACAAATGCACATTCAACGGCTAATAAATAATAAAGAAATGCTTGGTCTATAAACCTATGACTATTCGCTAATCATGAGTTAATTAGGGATCTCGACAGCATGCATAGATATTTGTATAGATTTTAATTTTCATAACTAATTAATTAGTCCACAATTATACGTACAAGCGTGTTAGTTTATGATACTACATATTTTTTGTACCTATATATCATGTTACACAATAATTGGTGTTTATTTTGAGTTCTTTTGCATATATAATACTAGTTGATGAATTATTTTACATAAAAATTATGGAGATGGAAACAAGACAAGGCAGTTTTCAAACAAAAACACAAATCTACCCTCCAAAAGAATTTCAATTGGTTATTTTTTTAAGCACGCTACAAAGAATCTTCATAACCATTGTAGTATTATTGGGGTCACGTGCCCTCCCTTGTACTTACCTTTTCAGTTATTATTTTTAACGCCTATTATTTTAGGAGCCTAAATTCAATTGTTCTTATCGTAAAATTCATAGTTATTGTTAACAAAAAAAAAAGACACTAGTAATTATATACTTTTAGTAAAGGAAACATTGATCCTTTTCATTAATTTACTTTTGAATGGTAAATTGGATTGTGTTTTAAAGTGAACAATGGATCGATGATCCTTTTCATCAAAGATCCCTTTGGTGCAATTTCATATGGGCTATTCATGGGAGTGGCCGTGGATGGAATTGCATTCCGGTGACCTGGACAGCAGGTGCGACTGTCGGGTTCTCAGTTAAGGTATTGCGGAGCTGTATTTTCCGGGCATCAAATAACCTTCCAACGTGTTCTTTTGAATGGTGTAACTGGGTCCCGAAGAAGGTGTGTGTGGTCGCTTGGAGGGCTTTTCTGGACAGGTTGCCGACTGTTGATGGGTTGATTAAGCGCAATATTCAGGTTGATTCACCGATGTGCAGGATTTGTGAATCTGGTGCCGAGTCTGTGGACCACTTATTTACCGGCTGTCCGATTTTTTCGGATGTTTGGTATGGGTTGTTTGCCTGGTGTAATGTTCCGAACCCTTTTCTTTTTCATGTCAGCGACCTATTGAAGCTCCATCATACGACAAAGGTTGGTACTCGCCCCAAGAAGGCGTTCTACGGGGTGATTCTTACGGCTTTATGGAGCAATGCGGGCTAGGAATGATTACATTTTCAACCAAAAGCAAGTGATGGCTCGGAAAATTATGGGGGAGATTAAGGTTAAAAGCTTTTTATGGATCACTCATCACGGCAAGATGACGGCTATGTCTTGGGCGTCTTGGTGTCTCTTTGACACGTCTAAAATGTGATTTTTCTTCGGATTGTTTTCCGGATATTTTTTGTTTTTTCTTTTTGGTTCGGCTGTTTTGTACCTTTCAGTTTGTTTGTACTCCCGGATTCCCGGTTTTGCTAGTGTCTTACTAGCTATGGAATAAAGTTTGTTTTGCGGTCCAAAAAAAAAAATCAAAGATCCCTTTGAGAAGACAAATAAGGAGACCAAGCAAACTTTTTTTTTTTTTTTTGAAATACTTAGTTCAGTGGAAATCCTAGTACAACCCTAACCTAGCAGTCCTAAGTTTAAATACATACCCACACATCGGTGTCCTCCTTGCCTAAGCTCAAATTGTCACAGGGAATTTTTTTGCGGTGATAGTTCTAATGAAAATGTGGAATCGGATTCTGAATATCCTTTTGGTCTTGATGATATTGTAATGAAACAGGGAAAAAGACACTTAAGGAGATAAATAAGGAGACTAAGGTGCTGTTTGTTTTTTGCTCAGAAGCACTTTTGACCTCTTTAGTCTGCGTTACGCAGACGCGCACAGACGTTTGGGGTCTGCATATTGTTTATTTTTTGGAAGAACTTTCACTCAAAAAGGTCTTATTGACCTCTTCTTGGTGCAGACTTGTTTCAAATCAAAGGTCTTCTCTACTTCTCTTCTTCTCACCCACCACCACCACTACCACGGTCCACCACCACCACCACAACCACCAACCACGGTCCACCACCACCACAACCAACAACCACGGTCCACCACCACCACCGCCCACCACCACCACGGTCCACCACCACCCACCACCACCACGGTCCACCACCACCGTCTACCACCACGGTCCACCACCACCCACCACCACCCACCCACCACCACCCCCATCGTCCACCACCACCGTCCACCACCATCCACCACCACCGTCCATCATCACAGTCCACCACCACCACAACCCACCACCATCATGGTCCACCACCACCACCGTCTACCACCAGACTGCCGTAAAAAATTAGTTTATTTAAATTTCAGTTTATTTCAGCAGCCTGCAGTCATTAACAAACAAACAGTCTTCTTCTTGCAGACTGCAGACCTTTGGTCCACCTCTTCTCCTGCAGATGTCTGCAGATGTGATCCGCAGACTGCAGACTTTTTCCTGCAGAAAAAACAAACAACACCTAAGCAACCAGCATATAATTCAATGAAAATGTGGAATCATAATCCATTTCTAAACCTCCAGGTTTTGATCAAGACAATAGTGTTGACCAAGAGCACTCGACAAAACAGGTTAATAATCAAAATTTTATGATAGGCAATCCACCCCTTTACTATGGTATCGTAATAAGTTTCAAGGGGGATCTGCCTTGTTTATTCGTCTCAGTATCATAATGAGTTTCGAGGGGATCAACTTTTAACACTCTTGAACATAACATTTATATTGTTGAAACTATAGGATTTGATGTAACTCGGAGTAAAAAAGATTTAGTAAAGGCTTTGAAAAGGATGAGGGAGACTTTTGTGGATCGATGATTGTGCTATCTTTTAACATTTGTGGGAGCGGAAGTTTGTTGAAAAGAAAGAAAATAAAATATATTTGTTCTAAGTATTTGGTTGGTGAAGGGATAGGGTACCTAATCCCGGCGCGAATAGCGTCCCTATCCCAAAACATACGTCTTCTATAAAGACTCCGCGGTAATCCAATCCGCGGAAAGAAGCCTCCAAAGGACTAGTCAGATTGCCACGAAACCAATCTCGGTCGCGGATACTGGCCCACGCGCGGGATGACTTCAGCTCTATGACGTCACCGACGAAAGGGAATCTCCGTGCGTTCATATAAGCGCGGAATATACGTCTAACCTTCGCTTTTGGTACGAGGTACAAACGGTCAAGAATTAAGAAGATTTGGTCAGATCTGAACATATCCAGCGCCAATCAGATAGCAACACGTGTCAGGAGTGGTCCAACAACCACTGACAGGAAATAGCGACTTGATGGCCCCAATGCTTCCAACATGCTGCTGTGAACAGTGCTGGTCAGAGCACTGTAGAAGCATGTCTTCCTGTTGCCAGACGTCACGTCAGACGCCAGCAGGTGGTCAACCATGCCATGTCAGAGGGAAGCACCGTCTGCGCCGAATCAGACGGCGCCACGTGGATTTTCTGCAGACCAAGTCATGCCTTCTCTCACATCAGCATTAATTGCCACCTGTTTCCCGCCATTCTCTGGGTCGAAGACATGTGGGCCTGAACCAAGGCACGGATCGACTATTCCCTTCTTGGGCCAAATCGGCTGGCCCATGCTTTTCCCTATAAAAATGAGACTTCCTGTCCTTTGCAAAAGATCATTCATTTCACACAAGAAGTAGCATAGGGAGAAAATACTTGTAATCGCTTTGTTTTATTTTCGAGCAATAATATATCTCTCTTTTTAGTGGTCGTAAATCATTTTAGACCGAACTACTTATATTTTTGTGTACTCACTTTCACCACATACATACACTCTTTCTCTTATCCTAGGGTTTCAGATTCGTCATTAGTGTGAGCGAAGGATTATACCTTGAGCGAATACGAGTATCAAACCAAACCTATCCGTCTTTAGGATAGGTTATATTCTTTGTTTCTTCAGTTGGATTCTTGGGATTGCAAGAGACTAGAATGGCGGTTTTGGATTTGTTTGGAATTAAAGATCACTATTGTAATTTAATTTTGATTTTGCATGTATTTTATCTAATGGTATGTCACGGGGTATTCTCACTGTTTGAGACACTGCGCTTTTTCGATAAAAGTCTGTTTTTGCAGACGACCATAAGATTATTGTAGAGGGTATGTGGATAAAATCGCATATCATTCGTTGTTTTATAGTCAATATATATGCTTCTCAACGTGGACGTGGTAAAAAAGGAATTGTGGAATTTAATCAGTTCTTTCATGCATGATAATCCAGGTAATTACTTTATGATAGGAGATTTTAATGTAGTGAGGTTTGAATATGAACGACTTGAGACGGTTTTCTCCAATAGTATTTCTTCATCATCTAATCAATTTATTCAGGAGGCGAACCCGATTGATGTCCTGCTAGGAGGCTTTAAATTTACCCGTGTTGATGCTTCTTCTAAAAAATGAGCAATTTAGATCGGTTTTTAGTATCGAAAGATATATACAATCTTATTACTGATATTGAAGCTCAGTTATTAGATAGTCGAATTTATGATCACACACCGATTCTATTAAAACAAAATCAGTCGAATATTTCTAATATTCGTTAAAAATTTTTAACTCATGGCTGAATGTAGATGGATTTCAAAAGTTGTAAGAGGAGGAATGGAAGCATCCTACTAACATTAGGTCTTCTTATGGGTGGACTATCTAGAAATAAAACCTACAATTGTTGAAACCGAGTATTAAGAAATGGAATGAGAATATGTCTAAAGAGTTAAGTGCTCTGATTTTAGCTGCGAAAAAACTGTTATCAAAGATTCAAGCTTATGTGGATATTGGGGTTGGGTCAGAAGGCTTGAGTCTTGAACGTAGGTAGTTATTAACTAATTTAAAACTAAAAGAACTTAATACTAAAGACGATGTTATGCAAAAGTCGAAGATTAAGTGGGCAACTGAAGGGGATGAAAATTCAAAGTTCTTCCATGGTATTCTAAAGTATGGAAGAAGACAAGCATAGATTAAAGGTACTAAAAGTGATGGAGTGTGGGTTTCGAATTTGAATGATACTTGTTATAAAACATGAATCAAGCATATATCAAAAGATTAAAACCTTTTATTACTGAAAGAAAGAAATACTGAAAACCCTAAAACAAGACCTTTTAATCTTATTACAAAACAACCTCTCTACAAATGACGCTCACACTCAAGATCATAACCAAACACTAAGGAACGAAAGAGATTCAAGACGAATCAATAACCAGAAACCCTAGGAGATGATCTACAGAGAACAAAAGAGAAGAAAAAGTACAGAGATCAAAAAGTGATCTCGAGACACAATGTGAAGCTATTTATAGCTGAACAACTTGTGCTTCTTTCAACAATTCAACAGATGAGATTGTTTTAATCAGACGGCCAGAAATCATTTGTGTTTCTTCCACGGATCGCCAAATCAGCAACATATGGGCTGAGTTATAAATGGGCTGAATATGGGCCTTATATATTTAGCCTTATATATTCAGCAAACTTGGGCCTGGACACCTGGACTTCTACATTTGCGTCTTAACTGCTGGGCCTTTTAACAAATGATCATCAATCAGCTTACATGCTCGGCAACTCTAGATCAATACTCGAACGATCAACACTCGAACAACCTTGATAGATCAACCTACAAAAAACACTTATGCAACATATTAAAACAAACTGAATTTACCAAATGACCTTGACCCATACAATGTACAAGTTGACCAACTTACACCACCTCTTTTAACACCCCCCCCCCCTCAACTTGTCAATCCAAATGGGTCAAATAAATTTAATTTTTGACAGCGCTCATCATGCTTCCCAGATAACAAACCTTTTGTCATTACATCAGCAATCTGATGTTCAGTGTCAATTTTTATAGTTTTAATAACTCCTGTTGAAACATGATCTCTTAAAAAGAAAAGATCAACATCAAAATGTTTTGTTCTTTCAAAAAACACTGGATTAGATGTTATAGCTAAAGCAGATGAACTATCACAGTATAATTAAATTAGTAAATCAATTTTTTGATTCAATTCCTCACAAATATGAATTAACCAGATTAACTCATATGTAGTTGCAAACAAAGATCTAAATTCAGCCTCAGCTGATGATCTGGAAACAGTAGTTTGTTTCTTACTTTTCCAAGATATTAAGTTTTTTCCTAAGAAAACACAAAAACCAGTGATGGATTTTCTAGTTTCCTGGCACTTAGCCCAATCAGAATCTGAGTATGCTTTGACAGTCATACTTCCAGATCTTTCAAACAATAAACCCTTACCAGGTGACTTTTTTAAGTATCTTAAAAGCCTTAAGGCTATTCTTAAATGTCCTTCTGTTGGTTTATGCATATATTGACTAAGAAAATGAACTGCATATGAGATATCTGGTCTAGTATGAGCTAAGTATATTAATTTTCCAACTAATTTCTGGTATCCAGTAATATTTTTCAAAACTGTTTTATGATCTTACAAAATTGAGTAACAACATGATGTTGCTCTATAGGATTATTAACTGGCTTACTAGCAGTTAACCCATATTCACTAAGAAGTTATAAGCAGTGCTTTCTTTGTGATAAGCAAACACCTTTATCAGTTTTAATTACTTCAATTCTTAGAAAATATTTTAGCTCTCCTAGATCCTTGATTAAAAACTTTGATTTTAAACAGTCTTTAATCCTAACTATTTCATCAACATCATTCCCTGTAACCACTATATCATCCACATATACCAACATAAACACAATCTTTGAATCTTTGAAACTATAAAATAAAGAATAGTCACATTTAGATTGAACAAAACCTAAACAGTTAAAACACTAACAAGTTTTTCATTCCACATTCGTGGAGCTTGTTTCAATCCATACAAAGACCTCTTTAATTTACACACTCTAGTTTCACCTTTTGAGAAATAACCATCAGGCAATGCCATATACACTTCTTCATTTAAATCACCATAAAGAAAAGCATTATTGACATCAAGTTGACACAGATCCCAGTTATACTCAACAGCTAAAGCTAAAACAGTTCTAACTGTAACAAGTTTAACTAGATGGGAAAAGGTTTCTTCAAAGTCTACACCTTGTTTTTGACTGAAACCTTTTGCCACTAACCTAGCCTTATATCTCTCAACCTCCCTAGAAGACTTATACTTAATTTTGTACACCCATTTGCATCCTACAACACTTCTACCTGCTGGTAAATCTACCAGATCCCAGGTATCATTCCTGTTTAGTGCTTCTATCTCCTCATTCATGGCTGCTATCCAGTTCTGGTCCTGGATAGCCTCATTAAAACTTTGAGGTTCAACCCCTTTGTTTAATGAGGAGATAAAACACTTAGCCTCAAAAGACAACCTAGCATAGTTGACAACCTTATCTATTCCATACTTAACCTTTCCCCCTAGGACATATGCATTCAACTTCTTTGGTAAGACAGACTCCCTAGCTGACCTTCTAAGTATGGATTGAGAATGTGACTTGTTCTGAATATTTCCCTCAGAATTTTGGTTTTTATCCTTTGCAGGTGTCACACCCTCAACCCTGTCAGGTCTGCTGTCACTATCTCTGGGTTGCTCAGACCCTGAAGACCCTTGTTGAGCAGTATCAAGTTGCTCAGATTCAAGTGAATCCTTTTGAGTCACACTTGACTGCTCAGATCCTAAGGATCCTTGTTGAGCCATACCAGCAGGACTGTGACCAACAGACGACTGTTGAGTCCCATGTGTCTCTGCATCTCTGTTTTGACCATTATCATCATTGGGAAGGTCTTCTCTATTTGGGTTTATGGTCTCATAATTGTCAAAAAAATTTAAGTGTGTTATTTCAAAATTAACGACTTCATTAAAATCTTTTGAAACACCAACTTCTTTAAAAGGAAATACTGTCTCAAAGAATTTTACATCCCTTGAGTAGTAAGTTTCCTTATTTTCTAGACTAAAAACCTTATATCCCTTTTTTCAGTAGAATATCCCAAAAATACACATTTATCTGACCTACTAGTAAGTTTGTCAGAATTATTCAAAACAGTACAGAAACACAAACACCCAAATAGTTTTAAATGGTCCAAAAAAGGTTCAAACCCATACACTACCTCATAAGGAGTCTGGCCACCTAGAACAGATGAAGGAGTCCTATTGATCAAATAAGCAGCAGTCAGGACACAATCAGACCAAAATCTAATAGGAACATTACTCTGAAATAACAGTGACCTAGCAACATTCAATAGATGTCTGTGTTTTCTCTCAACTATCCCATTTTGTTGAGGAGTGTAAGTGTAAGATGTCTGATAAACTATTCCTCTATCTTTACAAAACCTTTCAAATTGAAAGTTTGTAAATTCAGTTCCATTATCTGTTCTAAAACATTTTACTTTCTTTTTAAACTGTGTTTCAAGAATGTTATAAAAATCTTGAATATTTAAAAACACTTCTGTTTTAGACTTCATCAGACAAACCCATACTGCCCTTGAACAATCATCAACAATAGTGAGAAAATACCTAAATCCTTCTCTACTACTAATCCTATATGGACCCCAAACATCTAAATGAACAACTTCTCCCAATTCAAGTGTCTTATGATCACTTAATGGGAAAGGTTCTCTATGCTGCTTAGCCTTGAGACAAACTTCACATGGACTCCCATGTTTATCAGACATATTAAGATTTAATTTTGTTTTAAAAATCTTAATAGCCTGATCAGAAGGATGTCCCAATCTACCATGCCACATGTCAGTATTAACACTACACCTTACTTGTTACACATGATAGACCACAGTAGTACAGACCATCCACCTGACTACCAGTCACCAGGATTTTCTTGGTTATTAAATCCTGTATGTAACACTTGTGTTCATCAAAACCTATAAACAACTTATTGTCCTTTGCAAGTTTATAAACAGAAATCAAGTTTACTGAGTATTCATGTACTACAAAGACATCTTGTAAAATAACATTGTTTGCCAGTTTAATATTACCAATTTTGGTTACTAAAGCATCAGTCCCATTGGGATGTTTTACTCTTATATTAAACTCAGTGACATTAATACAATCTGTTAAATCAGTATCATCTTTAACCATATGCTGGTTAGCACCTGAATCAGTAATCCAACCTTTATTTCTTTTGTTAATACCACTTGCAAAACTAAAAATAGGTTTAAACCAACTATTTGCACAAAAAGGTATAGACACACCACCTGTCACATGACAGCTCTGGTTTCCTTCATTGGACTAACTCCTATCAAACTTAAAAGTTTATTAATCTGATCACTAGTTAAAGATTTAAGTGTCATGTCTGTATTATCAGATGTAGAGGATTGGTTTGTAACTGCTTTCTTTCCTTGATTACCCCTTGGTCTCATCCAAGAGGGGTAACCAATTATTTCAAAACATTTCTCAGCTGTATGTCCAATTTTCTGACAATGAGTACATTTTAGATTTTGATTTGCTACCTTATTAGTCCTTTTAAAATCCAAATTTCCTTTGGCTAATAAAGCCATAGATTGAGATTTCTTGCTTCCTGAGAAAGAGTTTCTATGTGACTCCTCACGAGAAACCACAGAGAAAGCTTCTTTGACAGAAGGCAAGGTCTCTTTAGTAAGTAAATTTGTTCTAACAGACTGATAAACACCATCTAAACCCATTAAAAACTACATTAGTTTAATCAGATTATTAAAATCATTAAACTCCTTAGCTGCATTACAATTACAAGTAGGCAGTTGCAAGATTTGGTCCAATTGCCTCCACATCACATTTAAATTGTGATAATATTCAGACACAGAAGATCCATTTTGACTAAATGAATTAATCTTTTGATACAAATCAAAAACCATAAAACCATCTATTTTGTCATATGTTTCTTTTAGTTCAAACCAGACTTCACTAGCCAATTTAGAAAACACATGGTCCATATACAGGTCCTCACTTATAGAGTTTAAAATCCAAGTCATTACAATTGAATTACATCTGTCCCACTAATTAGCTAACACCTCATCAGTTTCTGATTTTATACAAGTTTTATCTATAAAACCCCGTTTGTTTTTCACTTTCAAAGCGAGTTGTAAAGCATTAGACCAGACTGTGTAATTTTCCGTGCCTTTTAATTTTATTGTTATAATGCTAAGATTAGCAGAGTCACTTGGATGTAAGTATAGAGGATCACTTGCATCCAACTTGCTAATCAAAGTCACATTACCCTGCCCATTACCTCTAGAAGAAGGGGTACCTTCTCCTTTATCATCCATGATTCACTTATACAATTATTCACAGCACCAAAGACAAACAAGCAGAAAACAATATTAACACAAGAAAACACAACCCTAAACAGGCGAAGCCGTGTCAGTGATCCAGATTCCTGGTTCTTCACTCAATGGTGCCAGGACAAGTCTTAACACGGGAGCCTGGTCTCTCTATACTCACACACTATTACAAGAAAACAAATTATAAACCAAACAATCAACAGACAATTCAAATAATGAACAATTATTGAGCCTATACCGGTCCACCCTAACCCGGTCAGTTGCTCCTAAAAAAAACAAAAAACAACAAAAAGTAAATGAGTTGAAACGATCTCACCAGAGCAGAGCACTCCAAGCCAAGTTCAAGATCTATAACCTTCACTTAGGGTTATAGATCTGAACAAAAAAATAAGCACTCCTTCTTCAAGTCTTGAAACAATAACCTTCACTTAGGGTTATTGTTCAAGAACCAGGCACAGCTTCCTAGACAACCAGATCACCACCAACCCTTAGGTGATACAGAGTTTTTCACCCAAATATTCCTTCACCAGTAATCAAGAAGATCTTGACTCACAACCTTCGAAATGATCAGATCTATAGTAGGACTTAAGATGCACAGCGGATATTCAGAAACCCTAACCCTAATAATAGATCACCCAAGACAAACGTATCAGAGCTCTGATACCATGTTATAAAACATGGATCAAGCATATATCAAAAGATTAAGACCTTTTATTACTGAAAGAAAGAAATATTGAAAACCCTAAAACAAGACCTTTTAACCTATTACAAAACAACCTCTCTACAAATGACGCTCACACTTAAGATCATAACCAAACACTAAGGAACGAAAGAGATTCAAGACGAATCAATAACCAGAAACCCTAGGAGATGATCTACAGAGAACAAAAGAGAAGAAAAAGTACAGAGATCAAAAAGTGATCTCGAGACACAATGTGAAGCTATTTATAGCTGAACAACTTGTGCTTCTTTCAACAATTCAACGGATGAGATTGTTTTAATCAGACGGCCAGAAATCATTTGTGTTTCTTCCACGGATCGCCAAATCAGCAACATATGGGCTGAGTTATAAATGGGCTGAATATGGGCCTTATATATTTAGCCTTATATATTCAGCAAACCTGGGCCTAGACACCTGGACTTCTACATTTGCGTCTTAACTGCTGGGCCTTTTAACAAATGATCATCAATCAGCTTACATGCTCAGCAACTCTAGATCAATACTCGAACGGCTCGGCAACTTTAGATCAATACTCGAACGATCAACACTCGAACAACCTTGATAGATCAACCTACAAAAAACACTTATGCAACATATTAAAACAAACTGAATTTACCAAATGACCTTGACCCATACAATGTACAAGTTGACCAACTTACACCACCTCTTTTAACAATACTAAACATATTTTCTTGGACCGTGTTCAACTTCGTTTCAAAAAATGTAATCTTATCCGATTATTCATAGAAGCGCACATTGGAACTCTTTTTCTCTGGATGAAGCTACCAGTTTGGAGGTTTCGTTCTCTATCACTAAGGTAAAGATGTTGTTTGAAATTGTGGGTCTCATAAATCTCTAGGACCTGATGGTTTTTGTTTTGTTTTTGTGAAAAGATATCGGTCTCTTATATAAAATGATGTTATGAAGACGATGAATGATTTTTGGAGGATGGGCACCATTCCAGAGGTGGATCAAAGGGCCAAGTGCCCAAGTCCTAATATTGTGCTCCATTGCTCAAATCATCTATTGATTGTACATTACGGTACAAGTGTTCATAGAGTTTTTTTAGCATATATTTAGGGTATGTTTGGCAAAACTAGCTGGTAACCGGTAGCTGGAAGCTGAAAGCTTTTTAAATATATTTTGGTGTTTGGCAGAGTAGCTGGAGCTTTTAATAAAATGTATAAAATGACCAAAATGGGTATAATTAAAAGCTTGTAAAGAAGGTTTTTATTTTATTTTTAAAATAGAATGGTATTTGTGTCATTACTAATTAAAAGCTAGTACTAGTTGCTTTTCACTATAGAGTTTTTTCTCGTAACCTAAAAGCTTCCAACTCTTTCAACCAAACAAGGCTTTAATAGGCAAGATGAATCTTCTAGCTATATAACGCAATATTTTTAGAAAGAATAACAATATTGGTTCTGCCATTAATGGGTCTTGAGTGTGATCATGCATTAATGAAGCTACATGTAGTACAAATGTTATCTCTTATCTAATAGTAGCAAAGGGCTTGTAGCTAAGCGATACAGGGTAGGGGTGAGCAAATGTCGGTTCGGTTTGATTTTTACATATAACCGAAACCGATCGGTTACGTCAGTTTGGTTAATTCGGTTAATATGTAAGTTATCGGTTCGGTTTCGGTTATATTCTGTTAATATTCAAACATAAAACTTGTGCAAAAATATAAACTTAAAATAGTTAGTAAAGTGTTTGGATCTTTTTCAAGAATACAAATATATATGAAAACACAAGAAAAATACATAAAATACCGAGGAAACAAATAAAAAAATACTTCAAATATATGGATATACATGAAAAAAACATGAGTTACATAAAAGAATATTTCAAATACATAGATATATATGAAATATACCGGAAATACATGAAAATATATATTCCAAATACATGGATATATATATGAAAAATACTTAAATATATAACTATCAGTTCGGTTATTTCGGTTACGAAAGAAGGGAAAATCGAAACCGTAACCGAATGGTTTGGTTTTGGCCATATGTTAACCGTAACCGATCGGTTAATTCGGTTTTGGTTATTTTTTGTTCGGTTTCGGTTTTTTTCGGTTATCGGTTTTCGTATGCTCACCCCTAATACCAGGATATGTAAAAAATGAGCTCATCTCTAAATGGTAGAGGGTTCTAGTCTTACAGTAGACATTGATGTTGATTTGGAAGTAGGTTTAGAGTGTGTAAGTTAGCCGTTCCAAAAGAAAAATCTAATAGAGTAGGTGCACAGATATGATATGACCTTGTATAAATAAGCTATTTGTAGTGTGATCATCGTATGCCAGCCAGTTACATGGTTGTAGGTATGAGTATGTCATTCATTTCTTCAATGGTAGTGCGATTTTAAATAGCACTCGTTGTTCTTGAATCATACCTTAAGGCTTAAGATATTAATTTAATTACTCAGGATTCATTTTGAATGTATATTTAACTTGGTGAAGTTTTGAAAATTTAGTATGTTAAACGGTACATCGAATGATGAATATTGTGCACCTGGGTTGTGCTAGGGGTTAAAATGTTGTCCAAAGTCAAAGTGTTGTTAGAATTTGTTTCATTTTTATATGGGGATATATAGCAATCAAGAAAAAGAAATAAAGAATAAAAATCAAAGATCCAAAAGGAAGACAAAATAGAAGGTGGCCTTGTGTGTTCTCCATTGTAAATTGTATCAACACTTGTAAGAATCATAATGATGATCACTGCCAACAACTCTAAAAACTAAAGTTATCATCTTTAAGTCTTTAACAATATTAGTGAGAGAAATATGATCCCTAATTTATTTGTAAGATGTTGTAATGATCGTTCCCTCTGGATTAGAGAGATAATTTTAGTGATGACTACAAGCTTTAGTTAAAAACCAGTCAGTTAACTAATCTAAACTACTATTATACAGCGTTCGTGTGTTGATACTATTCTAATATTAAATTACTCTTTACGTGTTGTTTTTAAGCAAATGTTTTTCAAAACATATTTTTTAACAAATAAAGGGATTTTTAAAATGTTTATGATATTTAAAAAACCAAAATATCTCCACCCTTTTTAAGTTATTACATCTAATTATCTAAACCAATTAATAGATATAAAGAAGAATTAGATTAATATGTATCCCAACCACCATGTAGTGTTGTGTTAATGTAATGCATATACCTCTTCATCTAAAACTATTACTCAATTATCTTTTAACAGTCTACAAGCTTTTAACAAGAAATGTGTTTAATAAACATGTTTTAAAGGAGTTATTAAATTAAAACAACTTCTCGATCCATCTTTTAAATTCGTGCTTAAGTTTTGAAATGTGTATTTAAGTTCTAAACTAAACTCTTAACAATCGTGTGTAATCCTGGAAACAGTAGTGTCATTATTACCACCCACCATTTGGTGGAATGGTATGGAGAAATGAAGATAAGAGCTTGAGGCTATTTGGTATCAAGTTCGAATCCGTCAAGAGGGGTTTTACCGCAGTGGGCCTTCGGACAGCGAGTTTTTCCCCGAATTGATAGCTTGGTGGACTTGGGCTGCTCAGTGGGCAACCATTTGTTCAGTGCTAACCCATGACAATTCTGGTGATATTTAGTTGGCCGTTCAAAAAAAAAAAAAACTAGCGCCGTTAATTGTTAAAAATAGAGATATTGATAGAAAACGCCCATATCTTTATGTCATCATTCTAAGTTGATTTATAGATTATTACATCGCTGTATGAGGACATTCAAATTGACATCTACAACCAAAAAATACATTGAACTTTTGGGTTTCGGTTTCCTAACTTAATCTAAAACTACTTTAGTGTATGTGTGTATTGATAAGTATGAAAAATAGAAACTAGCTTTGTTAGATATACTATAATACGATAGAAAAGGTGTTGCCATGCGATCAATGCTAACCGGTTTGTTTCAATGTATGAACAAATACATGCATCATGTAGGCATAGAAAAACCATGATGTAAGCTTGAAAAAAGAGAGTGGTGCAATTATTATACGAGATTCCAAACAATATGATGTCATTATTTGTTGGATACACGTAAGTATATATATGTGTTTCTATTATTAAGCTACAAAACTAGTTTGAGGAGCTCCGATTCGAATATTTGATACAATAAATTTAGAAAAACCGTCACGTCTGATTTGATTTCATTCCTTTTTCCCTTTTTTTTCTAATCGAACTTGATTGAAAGATGTATGTTTCTCATATATTGAGAGTATTCGAAGTTTAAGGGTGGATATCAAGTAAGTTTGAGCATTATAATATAAGTGATTAAACTTTCAAAAAAATATGTCATGCATAAAGTTAATTATTGTAAAATCAAACTCATAATGTACGGGTTAGATATGTCATCTTAATATAATTTAATAAGAAAAATGATGTAAATAATTTAGTTGAATAAGAAATTTGGTTACTTAGAGAAAATCATTTACTTATTACTTGGGTATCCTAGAGGGTGCAAACATGGGTTGGATAAATAATTGTGAGGCGGTGATAGAGGTTTTCAAGAAACGCTTATCGAGTTGGAAGGCGAAGGTGTTATCTATAGGGGGTAGGGTGGTTTCTAATTAAATCGGTTCTTGAAAATCTCCCAACATATTTTTTTTTATGTATAAGGCTCCAAAGGCGATTGTGAATAAGTTGGAGTCTATTATCAAACGATTTCTTTGGAGGGGGCACGGATGAAATTCACAAGGTCCATTGGGTGGCATGGGAGATAGTTACAAAATCTAAAAAAGATGGAAGTTTGGGTCTTAATAGATTAGAGGAGAGTAACAACACTTTATTGTTGAAATGGTTATGGAGGTATAGGTTGGAGCGGGATGCCTTATGGAGAAAAGTCATCAATGCTATACATGGGACGCCGAGAAGATGGGATGTCTATTCTTGCAAGATGAAGCTCTCGGGTACGTGGAAGAAAGTAGTCTCTGTTGGTTTCCGAACAAAAGTGCAAGGAGTTTCCTTTGTGAACATGATTCGTGGGGTGGTGGGAGATGGCAAGACAATTAAATTTTGGTCCGATTCGTGGCTATCATGTGACCGTTAAAGAACCTTTATCCGGCTTTGTTTCGAATTGAGAAAAATAAACACTGTTGTGTAGAAGATAGAATTCCTAATGTTGGAGTTGCTGGTCCGATAAACTGGGAGTGGAAGTCTTATCCGCATTTGGAGGTAGAGGTTCAAGAGCTGTTGGATTGCCATAGGCTTATTTCGGGAGTTCAGTTAAGTGATAAGGAGGATGGTTGGATTTGGACTTTTGGAAATAATAAGGAGTATACTGTGAAGGACTCTCAAGTTTGGTTAGCGAGTGGTTATGTTGGGAATTTTAATAATTCTTTTCGGTGGAGTAAATGGGTTCCGAATAAATGTAATATCTTCATGTGTAGAGCTTATATGGATAAGATCCCGGCAAAATGTGCGCTTCAAAGAAGGAATATTATTCATGGGGATTGTGCATGTGTCTTTTGTGGCGAGATGGAGGAGAATACATATCATGTCTTTACGGCTTGCAAGGTGGCGGATGGAGTATGGAGTGGTATTGCCAATTCGTGTAAGCTTCCTCCGTTCTTTGCTTTCTCCTTTAAGGATCTTCTGCAAAGTGTTGACCACTTGGGTGTTAATAAGAAGATGCAAGATATTATATACGACATTGTCATCTTGACGTGTTGGAGGATTTGGAGAGCTAGGAATGATAAGGTGTTTTAGGGTATTGATACGAGTGGTGTTAAGATTATCTCTGAAGTCAAATCTTCGGGTTATCTTTGGTTTAGGAGTCGTTTCAAAAAGGGGGTCCTCGATTGGAAGGGTTAGTGTAATTTCCTTGTTGATATGATGTAATTTTGTGTTTGCGGCTTCTCTCCGTCTTGGAGAGTTGCTTCGCTTTGGTTTTTAATGAAGTTTGCCTTTCAAAAAAAAATTACTTATTACTTAACAAAAACCATTGAAAGAGTAATTATCCTTATATATAGGTTTATTGGATTTTAATAATCCTAATTTTGACATATTTACCGACAACAGTCCCAACTAAGTAAATGTTTTGTGACAGTCACAACTTTTAACATATTTTCCTCAACGATCCCATTGCTGACATTGATCGCTTATGTGGCAAAAGTCAAACTTTTTGATAACGTAGATTGCTTACCTGACAAGCTTTTGATGATATGCACTCTTATGTGGAAGTTTATGTTAGTAAAAACTAATTGGATTAACTTTTAGTTAGTATGGAATCACAAAGGAAAAATGCATTAATAGTTCGATTGTGACAAAACTTTATTTAGTTGGGCTTGTTACTAGTCAATGGGTATGTTTGGCAATGAGCTTTTAAGAGCTTTTAGAAGCTTCAAACTTCAAGCTTTTAAGAAAAAACTCCTACTTAATAAAAAGTCTTGTTTGGTTGAAGGGGCTGGAAGCTTTTAGGTTAGAGAAAAAGCTCTACAATGAAAAGCTACTAGTAGTAGCTTTTAAGAAAAAGCTCTACTAGCTACACGCTTTTAATTAGTAAATGACACAAATACCCATTATATTTTAAAAATAAAATAAAAACTTTCTTTACAAGCTTTTAATTATGCCCATTTTAGTCATTTTATACATTTTATTAAAAGCTCCAGCTACTCTGTCAAACACCAAAATATATTTAAAAAACTTTCAGCTACCAGCCTCCAACTAATTTTGCGTGCCAAACATACTCGATTTGTCAAAATTGAAATTACCAAAATCTAATAAACGCAACCTTCTATTTATACATACCTTCTATTTATACATAATCATCATTCATACATTTAGACAAAACTCACTCTCTCACTCATTTATATGATTGTTATCTTCTAAGGAAATAAGGTAGTTTGATGTGTGAAATGAGAAGTGTGATTTAAAGACCTAATTCATCAACCTAAAATCCAATTAATTTAATCGAGGTTGACGATTTAATATTTTTTCTCATCATATACACCTTTAATTTTATTATATTGTGATTGTTTTTTAGGTTGGATAGATTAAACTCCTCTAAATTTAACCATGTCGGCTCATGTGAATTTTTGTCTTTCCTTAGGCTATCCCTAGTCTAGTTAAGACTTAATTGGCCTATCAAAAGCCAAACGATTTGAAAATAATTCTTTATTGGACTAGACCCCTACCATCTATAACTAGCCGTATTAATCCATTTTCATTTTAGTGATTACGGATAAATTTTAACCCGATAGAGAATTGGTAGTTATTATGGATGAATATTACAAGTATGTGATTAGTATTAGAAGATGTGGGTTTGAGACGAGTAAAGGATTATGTGATATTTGTTTGATTGCGTGAACTCGTTTACTTGCATCAAAATCATACACTAATACAATATACAAACTTGAAAGAAATACCATAGTGAGATTGTTAAAAACTTGAAATTAGTATTTGAGGTATTTGATCGTGTATATAATTCTACCTTAAATTTGCTATAGGTGAGATTAACTGATGATGATGATGATGATGATCGTGTATATGATTAGTTTTAGTAATTTTTGAAGGTTGGGGACGAGCAAAGTATTAAGTGACACTTGTATGATTACCCAAACCCGCTTGCTTATTCACAGTGAGCCCATATACTAATATGATATAATAAATACTATATAGAGAATTTCTAACTTTTGATATTATATAGAATTGTTAGAAATGTAGTTGTATTTTTATATTTCCAATTTGGTGTTTTATGTAAGTTTACAATTGTGTTTCAAGTATTGGCACTCTTAATAAGTAATATTTAACCAAATAAGAGCATAAATGGGTATACCTACAAGCCCAATTGGTAATGATGAGTAACGATACTCAACAAACATGGGACATTGTATAATCGGGTATGAGATCGATGTTATCAAAACCGTTTCACACCCGACCGATTGTCATCCATATCCTTTAGATTACACTTTCTAGAGCATATAACGACCTTTTTGGAGCATTTATGTAAAGTTAGACACTTCAATTCCGTAACCGATTTTCCCATGGACCCCGTCATCGCGAATCAAAAGGTCTAAACTCGCAATTGTAGGTATTGAGGATGGGGTTAGTCCTAAACTTTATATTTTTGAAACAAAATTTCAACAAAATGAAGTAGACATGCTTTGAATGCAGTTTAGGACCATATTAAACATTTAATAAAGTAACACCAACCAATTAAGATCCCTTCCCCAAATTAATTTGGGTTTAAAAGCCCTTTATTAGCATATTAACTATCAAATAATCGTACTATTATTGAACTTATACATAGTTTAGTGGAAAAAGTGGTTACGTAAAATAGGCCCATGTAAGTTTTAGCCCAGTTGAAGCTTAGTTGCTTATGAAGAAAGCCCAGTTTTATACGGATGTGATTTTTCAATCGGCCCAACCTTCAATAGTTTATTAAATTTTGATGTTTTAAGTAGAGGTGCACAAACCGGGTTTTTTCAATACCCGGTTCCGGGTATGGAACCGGTTCCGGGTAGGGTCGGGTATCACGTCTACCGGGTATTGAAAGAATCGGTTCCAGTTCTGGTTTTTTTACATAGAAATCTATACCCTATGCGTACCCGACGGGTAGGGTCGGTTCCGGGTTTTTTCCGGTTCCGGATAGTGTCAGTTCCGGTTTTTTTAATACCTGGTTTTGGGTTTTTTTTCCGGTTCCGGTTTTTTTTTGTGCACCTCTAGATAACAATGAGACCTCAATATATAAAAGTTATTGTTTTGCCACTAACTTGACATGGCATGGCTTATAAGCTTTTGGACGGATATTATTACCTTTTTTTTACTATTGATTCTGTTATGATAACGAGTTTATATGATGCAAGAAAGTTTATGGTTACCAGACTGATCATAATAGCACCTTGAAACACTAAACTTCATATATATTATCTATATCTATACTATATTATAAAGCATCTAGGAAGGATACCAACCAAAGTTAAGTAAATACTACATTTTATGCTTATGGTACAATAACTTAATGAAGGTAGTAAATAATTGTACATACATGACTATAAGAGTTAAACATAGAGAATTCATAATATGATTTTATCTATATCTATCTCTATATCTATACTATATTATAAAGCATTTAGGAAGGATACCCACAAAATTTAAAAACAATAATAAGAGGTGACAAAATTTCTCTTTTCCAACCTTTACTATATGTCAACCAAAACATATACTCATATCGAAGCTTGATAATCGTGCCAAGCCTTCATGATGAGTCAAGATGTCCTTCTTTGTCTCATGTAAGAGGCAACAATACCATATGATACGTGTCATACCCTTGTTTGCATTTATCATCATATATTTATTTTTGTTGTTGCTTGTTTTTAGTAAATGTTGTGCTCTCGCCGCAACGCGCGGGCACCCCACTAGTATATTAAAGGTTTGAAGTACTACTAAATACTAATACATGTCATTTAAAAACATAGAAACACATAGATAAACACATAGAAAACACATCTTCGCTTGGTAATTCATGATCTTTGTTTGATAATTCATCGTCTTCGAACTTCGTTTAGTCTTCCTCTAGTGGGCTCGACATTCCCATTTCAATCTCATCCTCGTGTATTTCCATTTCAATGATATTTTCTTCTTCAAGTGACGAAACATGTTGTATCCGCTCCGCTGCATCCAAATGGTCCTTCAAACAAATGCACATTTCCACCGCTTCGGGAGTAAGCCTTATTCGCCTCATCGAAATAATCCTTCCACTAACAGAAAAAGCGGACTCTGAAGCTACCGTAGATGCTTGGACGGTTAGTAAATCACGAGCCATAGCGTCTAGGATCGGAAATTGGGGTTCCTTTCCTTTCCACCAAGCCAAAATGTCAAAATTCTCAAATTCTTGTTCGGAGTTGATGGATTCTAAAAAATCCGTTGAAGTATACCTCCCATACTCGCTACTTGGGGTGTTACCGCGAGTTCGTTTAGCATTGTCACTTCTCAAAGTATTAAACAAACAAATGTTTAAATCTCTATTACGGCTACTACTACCACCACCACCACTTGAAGCCACATTTTCAAAAGCTTGATGTGTTTTTGAAGTTGTTTCACCATATTTTAATTGATAAACCTCAAACAACTTTTCAAAACAGCTTCCAAACTTGCTGATTTCTTTTGAAACAAAAAGTGGATCATCTTCTTGCAAATCCAAAGAATGGCATATTTTTTCAATCAAAGTTTCCACACCTCCCTTATTTAGGTACGGGTTTAAAGCGGCCGAACAACTAATAACGGGAGGCAATTGTTCAAAATATTTTTTAAACTTTTCTTTCATTGGCTTCATCATTTTTACAAATATCGGGCCTTTAAATTCCAAATCTTCTAGTTTCCTTGCCATTATAAAAAGTTGTTTAAGAACTTGACAACTTGTGGGATAATAGACTCTTGATAAAAACGTTGTCGCACTTTTAAAATCCTCAAGCAAATCGGTTAAATTTTCAATAATTTGCCAACTAGATGGCGGGAATGGTGAAACCTCCATTTCGGTACCAAGCAAGTCATGAAATGCAATTAAGCTATCCTTTTGTTTTAAAGCACTTTCAAACATATTGCAAGTCGAGTTCCAATGAGTTGGTACGTCCCAATTCGCACCTAAACAACGTGTACCCGACTCATTACAATATTTTTTATATCTAACATATATTGCCTTGCTAGTGGAAAAAATATCTTGTAACATTTGTTTAAAATGTTTTCTTACATTTGCAATTTCATTTAATCCGTCTTGCACAACTAAATTGATAATATGTGCAACACAACGACTGTGAAAAAAAAACACCGTCACAAACTGGCTTAAATCTTAATTTTAGTTGTGCAATCGCGGCGGTGTTGTTGGAGGCATTGTCAAAAGATATAGAAAACAATTTGTCTTGCAATTTGAAAGTTTCAATTACTTCTTTCAAGCATTTATATGGGCAGGTAAGTCTAAATTAGGTCATAAACCAGGTATTAAGAAAACCCGGTTCCGGGTATTAAAAAAAACCGGGTACAACCGGGTACAAACCGGGTCCAGTTTTGGTTTTTTACATAGAAATCTATACCCTATGCGTACCCGACGGGTAGGGTCGGTTCCGGTTTTTTTAATACCCGGTTCCGGGTTTTTTTTCCGGTTCCGGTTTTGGTTTTTTTGTGCACCTCTAGTTTTAAGGACTAACTAGAATCCTACAGCAAAGTCACGTTTGTGATTTCGTTACACGTTTTTTTTACATTGTTACACACGTTAAGTTCGTGCCGTTAACGTCATTAGACATAGATAAAAAAGAGTAGATTTTCGGACGTTGCGCTATAAAGTCGTAGAAGTAATTTAGACAATGTTGTAAAGTCGTAAAAGTAATTTAGACACAAACATGGTTAGGCGTAGATAAAAAATAGTATAATAATGTGTCGCAAGTTGTTGTGTAAAGTCGTAAACATTATTTAAACAAAATGAGGTGTTAACTTATTAAGTAGAAAAAAGTTGGAGGGTCAATTACCAAATGTTAGAAATGAAGAGGTTCGTAAAAGTGATTTAAATAAAATGAGGCGTAAGTTATTACGTAGAATAGGTTGGAGGGTAAAGATTGTCAACTATGTGTAACTTACTTAAAGATGAGGGTTAATAGTGTTTCATGTGAAAAGTTTTAAAGGTTGATAATGAATGTTCTCAAAAATTAGAGAGTTAATATTAAATAGTGTTAAAAGTTGAGCGCTAAAATAGAAAGGTCCATCGACCGACCTTTCTCTTTAAGATATATAGTAACTAGTGGGCCCCCCAGCGCTTCGCGCACAACTTTCAGTTAATATAAATTCTATTCATTACAGTATTATCACGATACCAGAACTTGGTATAGCAATCAAAGCGTGTTTTACATCTATTGAAAACCTTAATAATTAATACTCATAACGGTATTAGTTTTCTTCGATCGTTATCGGTTCGGTTCGCCATGACAACGGTATGGTACCCAAACTCAATATCGCTTATGATACAAAAAACTTCATTACTAATACAACTCTCTGTTCAAAGAATTTCATGTTGGTACGTCATAAAAAACATAAAACAAAAACGGTATCGGTGGCGATATTATTTGGTTGATATTTGTGACGATAGAGAAAAAAATTTAATTATGTTTGACTTGTTTGAATAGTTTTTTTTATAGAAAGTACTTAAAAAAATCAAATATTGCAAGGTAAAATTAAATATAAATATTGCAAATATTGCAAGCGTTGGACAGTGAGAAATAGGGTAGAAATCACCCAAACTTCAAACTAACATAACTTGAGGCTAAAAGTAAGCTTACGGGGCCTTTAATCAGTAGGCGGAAAGGTCTTGGGGTGCTACATTCCACCAATTACGGTTCCAATTTCGACAACCAATATTTATCCCCAACTTTAGCCGAGGCATATGAATTATTTATTAGCATAAATAAGACCATGTGTGACATCCGGCATATTTGGCTTAAACCTTATAGTAACATCTAAGTCTACCTTATCGGGAAACGTTTATAAACGGACTTAACTAGGTTAGTTGAGTCGGGTCAAGTTAGGATTGTCCAGGGTTCAATAATCTGGAGGATCATTGGGAGTCATTTTGGGAATACACTAGTACCGGGTCCCGTTGTTGGTGACATTACATAAACTAATTAAGTGTATGTGTAGATTATGGGTCGTATGGTGGATTATATACATAGATGTGTTTAAATGATGTGTAGATGATTATCCATGCTTAAATATGTTAAACATAGACTAGGGTTGCATGCTCATATGTTAAGGTGTGTTAAAATGCGTTAAACACGACAAACTGGAAAAACTATATGAACATAGGTCTGGTTCGACCACTTCGAGTGGTCGAAGGTGGAACTATGTATTGGTTCGACCCTTTGTAAATGGGCGAACCTGGGATGTGGAATTGAAAGAATTCCCTTCGACCAGGACAGGGCTCATTCGACCCTGTGAAAGGGTCGAAGGAGGCTACCTTCGACCACTAACAGGGGGCGAAGGTGTAATAGTATAAATACCAAACCTTGTCATTTTTCACCATTTCACAAACCCTAACCGTCTCAAAACACTCTCAAACGATTTTAATTACTAAGGAAGGAGTTTTTGCTCTTCTTTTTCATAATCTAACCTATCTACAACATCTAAACAAGAATCCAAGGTGTGTTCTTAATCCTAAATCTTTTTAAGGCATTTTAATCCGTTTTTATCTAACCCTAAATGTCCAGATCTGTTCTAAGGAAGATTTTATCAATAAAAACCTTTTAAACATCTTTCTAAACCAAAACCCTATCATTAAACATAGGTTTTGTATCAATAAACATACGTTAAATATGTGTTATGTGATGATATGTGTTGTTTAATGATTTGCTGCTGTTCTAATGCTAGAAACATGATCTAAGGTTGCTATTGATGTTGGTTTATTGTTGTTTAGGGTTACAATTAGATAGATGGTGATATTATGGGTATTTTGGGGATTTTATGAAATCTAGGGCTTGTGCATGTTAAGTATTAGTGATAAAATGAATGAGGGTTTTCGATTACAAGATAAACTGAGCATTTGTAGATGAATATAGGTTGGTATTAAAAAGTTTCCTAATTGGGTAAAGATTTCATGCATGATGTGACATTTCCATAATTTTGCCATTTTGGGAAAGTATTAAAACAAGCTGGTTTTGGGGCAAAATTGGTGGGGATTCATAGGGATAAGTTAATCATACCTGACTGCTGTGTTTGATGATGTTTCGAGGTGTTTCGAATGTGTTTGAAGCGTTTTTAGGAAAATTTGTACAACAGGGGCGAACCTGGACTCCTTCGACCAAACGAATGGGCGAAGGAGAGATTTCAGGGTCGAACCTGGATTATGTTTGGGCGAACGTGGTAAAACGGTCGAAGGAGACATCAAAACGGTCGAACGTGGTAAAATGGGCGAAGGAAACTTAAAAACGGGCGAAGGAGATTTAACCTGACTGGTTCGACCGTTCTGATGCAGAAATGAGATTTTTGATACAAACTAAGTGTTTTATGCTTGAACCTTGTGTGTAATCTATGTGTACTTGATTAGTTAGGGTAATGAGTCACCAACGGGATGTCGGGTTGGTCTAGTGTGTCGGCTAAACATTTAAACACGCTTTAAAACATACTTGGTTACGATCTGGACAATCGGGGACTAGATAACCTTATGGTTATTAGTCGGAACACTTATGTGAACATTTTGATAGATCTCCGGTAGAGGGATTATCAAGGGCTTAGCATTTTTACTAGAAACCGAAGAACGCTATCTAAGGTGAGTTCACGGCCCCACTTTTACTGCTTAAACTTTTGGGGGAGAAAACATGCGCTAAACTATTTTGGTAACATATGTCATACTATGGTTTTTAACTTTGTATTGCTATACGATCTTTGGAAGTCCCGGGGGAAACCATGAATGTGCGGGGATGCACAACGGGGGAAATGTGGATAGATCTATTGGGCGTGACCTGCCCCACTCGTCGGCTTGGAGGGCCGGGCGGGTGCATGTTGTCTCGAACTGGTAACATTGGTATCGTGCTGAACATTCGGGCTGCTTAAACATATGCTAAACATTGCTAAACGTGTCTAGTAATGGTTTCCAATCGTAGTAGTAATAAAAGATACGCCTAGCTAGCGTACTTGGTAACACTAATATAGTATGGACATGGTAACGTTTTGGTAACACTTGGTAACATATTGAACAAACCTATGAACTCACCAGCATTATATGTTGACGTCTTTTGGCATGTTTTTCTCAGGTCGCTAAGGTAGCATCAAATGGAACTAGGCGCACGGGTCTGCATTGGCGTCTAGATTTAGTTCATGTTTTGTAATAAATATTTGGTACATTTGGGTCTATGTTCTGTAAGTTATTAAATGCTTCCGCTACTGCTTTTAAGATTATGAAAACGGTGTCTTTTGAACGTCATGTATCTTCATATAGAGTTGTTTATTGTGACCGTTGACTTGGATCCTGGTTTGTCATGCGCCTCGCGGTAAAACTCCGCAAGTGGAAATTTGAGGGTGTGACACCATGTGTATGGCTCAAGTTGAGAATCAATTATATCATCTCATATCGTGCCAACCCTCACAATGAATAAAGCTTCTACTCAAGTCACTTGATCGTGTTGTGGCTCAAGATGAGCAATGACTTTATCCAGAAAGAAAAAATTTCATTAAATAAAATAAAAAACATTACATAACATAAAGACATAATATACAATAAAAACATTACATAGACATAAAATAACTAGAAATATAAAACCTAACGGAATTTTGGGCTCAACATTTGCTATGTCGACACATTTTGTAAATCTTGAACGACCTCGGAAGCATACTCGACTTGAGCAAAGGCTATAAGCATGTTTGCTTTTGTGTTGGGGTCCTCGCGGAGTTCGTTCTTGACTTTTTTAAATAACCGTTCGAAGGTTTGACACTTCGATTTGTGGTCGTTATACTTGTGGGAGATTGAATCACAAGTACGTTGTGTTCCCCCGAAAAGAACACCAAACCCGGCTAAAACTTTAGCCCATTGTGGTGCACGACTCCGACCATCCCGACTCGTTGATGCGCCATCTTCGTGTACGTTTGATTAACGCAAGTTTATACTTTTCCAACCAAAGCACCATATTGTAGGAGAAGAATTTGAAATGGTTTGAATATGGTAGTAGAAGAAATTGAAGTTTTGAATTTGGTAGGAGAAGATTTAAAATAGTGAAATGGTTAAAAGGTGAATGTGTATATATATAAGGTATTTTTAAGTTGAAAATTTGAAATTTCTAGCCATTAGCACATGCGACCGCGGTTGATGGTGCTCACTCGCGATCACGATATAGTGAGGGTGTTTTGGTGTTCGCGAGCCACGTTGCTCGCTTGCGACCACCTCCTCACGCGTCAAAAACAGATATTCTTACTTGTTTGTGTAATAACTATTAGTCAATTTGTAATTTTAAAATTTGACAAAATCTTTCTTATCAATGGGCTAACCTCTCATATTTTTCTCTGTAGAAATCAGCTTTGTGTTATAAATATATGTATTATTGTGACTATCCATATTCTAACTCTCATATGTTATTACTTTTGTATTAATATTATGGCCCTATAAATATAGGCCTCTTGTATTTGCTAGAAAATACACAATGAATAAGAATTTTATATCATCTCTCTCTCTCTCTCTATAATTCATAATCTTTGTTCTTGGTTACACTTTGTTGGTTGCTAATTGGTTGTTGTTATACAACACTTTATCAGCACGAGTTGCTTGAATCATATCTTCGTTTGGGTGAATGTCTTACGGTGGTATCGAAACGAACACCATTTACCACCATTTGGTTATCACGACCTATAAACAAGTTTATAAAAAAGATAGATTTTAATTTAATTCACAAGGTCTTGACTTAGTGACTTATTTCCGATAATAAATATTTCTTTGGTTTTATTTTATTCTTAGTTAATTCGTGGCCTTCCATTTAGCCGTATTTAATGGACCATAATTTTTTTTTGGACGGCAACTTTCATTTCATTTCACCCGAAAATATATACAAGGTCGCGAACTAATAAGGCACTAGTCGCAAACAAAGACACCCTATCATACACCTGGTTTTGATTCAAAATAAACAAAAACTCACCCTATCATACACCCACTTTTGATTCAAAATAAACAAAACAGTCAAGTGATCGGTACGTCGAAACTCTTCCATGACTCCCATGACCAGCCGGCTGTTTTAAGCTTATGGTTTACCCAGCTGAAAGAGACCGATTGTAACTCGCCGAATATGCTATCCAGATTTGCTCTTTTCCCTAGAAAAATCACAGCGTTGCGGGCCTTCCAAATACACCATGATGCAGCCATGACCACAATTCGTAACCATTTCCGTTTGTTGTTCGGGATGTCCCGGTTGTTGTGTAAATTCAGTAAATCACGGACAGAGAAGGCAAAGATTGGAGGGGTGTTGCACCACAAACTGATCTTGTGCCAGATCCACGAAGCCACATAGCAGGAGGTTAATAGATGATCCGCATCTTCTGTAGCGTCTCCGCATAACTTGCATTCAGCCGTACCTTGGATTATCCTTCTTCTGAGCAGCCCGTTTCTTGTCGGCAATCTGTCTTGTTCAGCTCTCCACATAAAGACGGACAGCTTCTTCGGTACCCTTTCACCCTTTGGAACGGGTAGAACGGAGTAGCATAACTTTGTAACAACTTTCTGCAAGAAGAGACTGAAAAAGCTCCATCTGAAGCCCCAACCCACTCCCAATGATCCCGATGAGTTGACAAAAATGTACCGGAAACCAATGCGGTGCATTGTTGCAATTCCGTAAATTCCAAGTGAGAGCTAGGTGCTCGTTTCCAACTCCAATTATGGATACGAGCAGCCACAGAAACAGCCTTGTGATTTTCAAGAGCGAATAAGGACGGGAATCGGTCTTTAAGCGGGCCAACATCCACCCACCAATCTTTCCAAAATCTAATAGACTCTCCATCGCCGAGTTTACCCTTGATTGTGGCTGGAATATTCAGATTTTGATCGAGAACAACATCGCCTACCTTATAAATTGCACTCCAAACCCCAGAAAAACCCTTACGAACCGGAAGGTATGCCGCTGAATTGTTGATGTGATGGACCGCTAAAACTACCCTGCACCATAAAGATTGTTGTTCGAGTTTAAAACGCCACCACCATTTGACAATAAGAATTTCATTCATCGCTTTTAAAGACCCGAAACCAAGACCGCTTTTAGCTACAGGATTAAGCACTCGTTCCCAAGCGACCCAGTTGACTTTCGACCTATCTTCACCCCCCCCCCAAAAGAACCGCCGCCTGAGTGCTTCAAGCGAGTTGACTACTCCAACCAGTGCCTTAAAAAGTGAAAAGAAATACAGTGGTAGACTGTCGAGAACCGCTCGGATCAACACTAATCGACCCCTGAATGATAAATATTATTTATTATCCCGAATGATAATGGACCATAATTGTTTCATATTCATAATTTTAGCATCATTTTTTTACTAATGTTTCTACTATATTTATTATGAATTGATTATGTTTCTTCTATTTTAATATGCTTGATTATGCAGCAAATAAATGATGAATGCATTTATAAGCTTTAAATATATGATTAATAAGATCTAATTGTATTTTAGTTTAAACTTTATGGATTCATATGATTGTACCTGGTTTAAAAACATATATTAAACTTGCATGTATCCTTCCATAGTGGTGGAGAGGCCTTATGTTCACTTAGGTGATCAAGGGTTCAATTCCCACTTCCAAAATTTATGGTTGGATATTTTGCCAAGTGATGGTTGAGCCTACCTTCTTTGGAGGGGCCAGGTTTGATTCTGATGCCCCCCCCGGTTTTCTATTACCGTGCATTTACTCCAGAGAGGCTTGCCTCTTGTGGAGGGTGTAACATCTGTCAAGTGGCAGGTGGCGGGAAATTTTCCGGGTGGAAGCCTTAGTGCTCCTTATGCGCAGCCTCGACTCGCTTGTCGGCCGGCCACTCTCGCGTCAGCGTGGACCCGGTTAAGACAACATAGTCTGACCATTGTAGAGTGGCTAGGGGATCCCCTTCTGGGGGGTTGTGATGAACTCTGCCACAACATAGAAAATCACCTTCTAAAAAAAATATTAAACTTGCATGTATGATTATCATTAAGATTTTACCACTTTTATTATTACTTTTATTGCAAGATTATCATCACTACTAGATGAAAATGACCATTATATAACTTGTTTTTATGGTGGTATATTTTTACACATCTCAACTTATTTAATCTTACAATATAAATATTTAATTTATTAAAATGTTTTTTTATATACCAAGATTTAATTTACAAAGTATAGAGTTACAAGTTTACACATGCATAAAATATTTTGATAGATACAACACTTTAATAGAAAATTAAAGAATGTTAGCTATAGAGAATGATTGTCAATGCTTTATAATTATGTCCAACACTTTTGTAATATATTTTAGTGACTCTCAACTATTATATTACTAGCATTAAATAAAGCAACGGTTTATTATAATTCTTATGAGAGCATAATAAAGTTTCTATGAAGATATGTGCAATGCTATCATATTTATAGTTGTATGGAAAAGATCTATTTCTAGAAGTCATGAAACATTTTTATATTATATGTAATGACAAATTTTATTAGTGAAAAAGGGGCATAAAGGATTATATGTTATTAAAAAATTGTAAGATTTTGATAGTTATACGTTTCAAGTTAAAGTGACAAATATATGTGTATAAGGGATAATCATAAATGTGATTGGTAGCTAACATAAATTTGTGATTGCTTATAAATGATGAACACATCTTATTTTACAAGATTGTATCATAACTTGTTTTACTTAGTGACATGTTATAAAGTCATTAATATATCTTTATGTATACATTGTGTTTCACATGTTATTAATTTTGAAAAGAACATCAAAATGAACAAAGTTTGGTTTAGGACCACAAGTTATAAACACGATTTAATTGTGGCCAAGGTAATAAATAATATGACGTCTAACTCCCTAAAACCCATTGTAAATTTATCGAAGCTTGCAAGATTTTAAGAATATATAAAGGTTTGAAACAACCACCATGAATGTGATGTGGTTCTAATCCATTCTTTTAAATGAATGTGATGGGAAATGATTGGTGTAAAGGTCAAGATCATGTATATAACTAAGGAAGTTGTAATGATGTCATCATGGAGGTTGTGATTATAATCCATTCCTATAAGTGAATGTAATGATCTAATGATTGGTAAAGGTTATGATCATAGTAAATGAGGAAGTTGTAATGTTCATCATGTTCATAAAAAGATCGGCCATGTTAATACTGAATGAGGAAATTGTAATGATCATCATGTTGATAATAAGATCAACAATGTTAATATTGAAATCGGCCACAAGAAGTGGCACACTAAGGAAGTAATTATACAAGAATAAGATATATTATTCTCTCGTATTTCTTGTCGTGTATTAGACAAGAAAGAGTGCACCATGTCTAATAATTTGTCACATATGAAATGTGCTCATGAAGTAACCATACCATTAAGAGAGTATGAAAAGTTTGAAATCATCTCATATTCTTGTAAATAATGAAAAGTTATGAAGCTTGTTTCATTTATACTCCATTCCGTGAAGTGAATGTGACTACATATTGATCATTGTAAAGGTAATGATCATGGCGATAATTGAGAAATTTGTAATGATGAGATCGACCATTTGGAATTGTAATGATGGTTATGTTAATAATGAGATGATGGTTTAAAGATTCCATACATACTCTCATATCTTACGTTTGTATTACATACGTGCAAGTAATACATATATGATGATAAACCAGGAGTTTATGGATCATAATTATTTAATTAGTTAGCATGACTGGTAAAGACCACACCGAATCGATGATGATGTGAACATAATGAAGAACTTAAAGATTCTTCCATCTGATACATAGCATGTAATGTTTGCTCTTAAGCAAAATTATAGATTTGCTATATAAAATAGGGTGAGTATCACTATATATTTTGGAATTGATTAAAGGATACACATATCCTAACACGATACCATTTAGTATTTAAAATCGATGCATCGTCTAAATGGTTATCAAGTGCGCAACTTGAAGTTTGTGTGATATATGGTGTAGCTAATAAGATATCAAGCACATTATTCCAAAATGGCATATTTGGTGAACTCGATTCCTAAATATTGAAATACTAGTAGTTTATATTCATACACATATTGTCACACCCTCAAAATCCACTTGCGGAGTTTTACCGCGAGGCGCATGACAAACCAGGATCCAAACCAACGATCACAATAAACAAGTCTAAATGTAATTAATGCAATACCAAAACATAGTTTTAAAATCCCGTTTACAGCGGAAGCTTATTCAAAATAAAGTTCAACATAAATAACCAAAGTTCAATGTTTATGAAATCATGCAACTATATCTAGACGCCATGCAGACGCGTGCGCCCTAGTTCCATTGTGCTACCTTAGCGACCTGAGAAAACATGTAAAAGTTTACGTCAGCACAAAAATGCTGGTGAGTTTACAGGTTTGCAGTTCAAGTACCAAGTCCACCTGTCCATACTATGACAAATAGAAAACCAGTATACGCTAGCTAGGCGTACGTTTTGTTACTACCACGATTGGAAAACCATTACTAACTCGAATACCAAAAGTATGCCCGATGTATGTTCCTGTTGTTCCTGTTGTTCCTGTTTGAGACAATATGCACCCGCCGACCCTCCAAGTCGACGAGCGGGGTTGGTCACTCCCAATAGCGCTATTCACATTTCCCCGTTGTGCAAACCCGCACATTCATGGTTCCCCCCGGGACTTCCAAAGATCGTGTAGTATACGTTAGAACCCATAGTATGACAGTAGTTACCAAATAGTTGTTTTAACACATGTTTTCTCCCCCGAAAGTATAAAACCAGTTTAAAAGAGGGGCCGTAAACTCACCTTAAGTTGCTTTACTCCTAATCCCGAGTAAACTCAGCTGCTATGTTAGTCCCGTACAGTGGCGACCTAACATACGACAGTTACAAGTACTTAGACTAATAACCCGCAGGTTAATTAGTCCCTAGATGTCCAGACCATAACCAAGTTTGTTTGAAAACACCGTGACTGTTTACCCGACCCAAAGTACAAGACTCGACATCCCATTGGTGACCCGAGGCTCCCCGTGTTATGTTTACGCTCCAAAACATACAATAACGCAAGTATACTTAACATACGTTAACACACAACAAGTTATAGCACATAGTTCACGTATCACCGAAATACATCCAAATATATGTTACCAAGTTATTAGACATGTTACGGGGTTCCTAGCATGTTACTACATGTTAAATCGGGTCTCGGAATGCTAATTTACATTTACAGCAGCAGTACACGCGATTAGGAAAAGTCAACTAGTGATTAGGAAAGTCAACTAGTGATTAGACATCCTATTCGCCCCTGTTATAGGCGAATAGGGGCTATTCCCCTTTACTTCATGCGATTAGGGGCTATTCCCCTGAACTTACTAGTGATTAGGGCTATTCGCATGAACTTACTAGTGATTAGGGCTACTCGCATGAACTTACTAGTGATTAGGCTTCTACTCGCCTATATATTGGCGATTAGCCTTGTAATCGCATGAGTTATAGGCGATTAGCATTGCTACTCGCCTGTAACCATGCTGTTCCGGTTTTTCGCGCGTTTAACGCTCCAAATCAGATCCAGAACGTGTGTAACTACCCAATATCATCCCAAACACTATCCTAAACATGTTTAACCCAAAACCCTTCGTTCAACCTCGTATAATCAGTCCTGCATGCAACCCAAAACAATCCAAACACTATTCACATAGCATGCAACATCAATTAACGCATGTAATCATAACCCTATTATCCGATTACTGAGTTTTCTATCATCATACTAATAATATTAATTCTGACCTAGCATGACAATACATCAAAACATCATCAAGATCCATAAAAATCCTATCTCTCTAATCATACATACCCATAACGCATGTTAATTAGTTATAATCCGTTTAACAACCCTTATTGACGATTTTCAGAAAGCTTTTTCGTTTATGAACAGGTCTGGACCGTTAGGGATTGATTAAAAACGTTTACAAAGTGTTATGGATGAGAATCAAACCTTGGAATTGTAAAAGATTGATGGTTAGACCTTGAAACCTTGTGTTTTTGATCAAAATCGCCTTCCAGAGGTTGTTTAGGTGTTTGGGGCGGTTATGGGACGACTAGGGTTGATATTAGGGAGTTTAGGAGGTTAAGTATTGTATTTATAGGCGTTTCTAGTCGTTCCAGCACGTTACATGCGATTGTGCAGCAGTTCAGGCGATTAGGGCTTGTAATCGCCTGAAGGTTCTAGTGATTAGGGCCTAATCGCCCTTAGGTATACACGAGTAGGGCCTAATCGCCCTTATGGGCTCCCTACTCGCCTCCCCTATAGGGGAGTAGACCTCCTACTCGCCTATAGGGTTTGGTCTTGTGTGTTTTGCGCGTTAAACCCCGTTTTAACATATGTTAATGCATATTCATGTACCGACAAGTCATATAATGATTGTAAACACATAACACAAGTAAATACACATATTTACACTCGTTCACCAATTCCCGGGACTCGAGACTCGTACGTTCCGTATGCCCTGACGATCCTACAAATCGTCACCGTTTGTACACTTGGTTAAGGACCGACATCTAACGAACCTCTAGACCAACATCCAATGATCTTCTAGACTAACCAATAGTTCCCGAACCATATCCCGACTTAACTAACCCAGTTAAGTACAATGTACGCGTGACTCGCTAAGGTAGACTTTCATCTAGACAACGTTGTTAACCCGAATTTGCCAGGTGTCACATCATCCCCACGTTAAAAGAATTTTCGTCCCGAAAATTTGTACAAGTACAGAAAGAACAAGAGAAATAACGAAGGAAACAAGCAAAAAGATAGAAACCAAAAGAGAGAGATTTACCCGAGTTGTCACATCATCCCCACGTTAAAAGGAATCTCGACCCGAGATTCATTCAGCTGCCGAAGAGACATGCCTCGACTCGAACGCTTCCTTAGGAAAGAGATGAGGATACTTAGACTTCATCTGATCCTCCCGTTCCCACGTATATTCCGGTCCCCGGTTCGAGTTCCACCGAACCTTAACGATACGGATCTTGCTGTGACGTAAGCTACGAATCTTGTAGTCGAGGATCTCCACAGGTTCTTCCACAATCCGAAGACGATCATCAACCTTGATCTCTTCCAGTGGAACGATGAGAGACTCGTCAGCCAGACACTTCTTCAAGTTTGACACGTGAAAGACGTTATGTACGTTACCGAGCTCCGTCGGTAGATCAAGTCGATATGCCACCGGCCCAATCCGTTCCAGGATCGTAAATGGGCCGACATATCGCGGATTGAGTTTGCCACGCTTCCCAAAGCGTATGACGCCCTTCCACGGAGAAACTTTCAGAAGCACCTTGTCGTTAACTTGGAATTCCAGTGGTTTGCGACGCTGATCGGCATAACTCTTTTGCCGGTCCCGTGCCGCCGCCAACCGATTACGAATCTGTACGATCTTTTCCGAAGTTTCGTACACTAGTTCGGGCCCAGTGAGTTGACTCTCACCCACCTCAGCCCAACAAAGAGGAGAGCGGCATTTCCGTCCGTACAGTGCCTCGAACGGAGCAGCCTTGATGCTCGTGTGATAACTGTTATTGTACGAGAATTCTACCAGCGGCAGATGAGCTTCCCAACCCTTGCCAAAATCGATCACACATGCCCGCAGCATGTCTTCTAAAGTTTGAATCGTACGCTCACTCTGACCGTCAGTCTGTGGATGGTAAGCCGTACTCATGTCTAGTTGGGTACCCAAAGCCTTGTGCAAAGACTTCCAGAAGTGAGAAGTAAAGCGAGAATCGCGATCCGAGATTATAGAAACTGGCACCCCGTGCTTAGAAACAACTTCTTTCAAGTAAAGGCGAGCCAAACGATCCATGGTGTCGGTCTCCTTAATAGCAAGAAAATGAGCTGATTTCGTCAACCGATCGACGATCACCCATATCTTGTCGTTCCCGCTTGGTGATTTAGGAAGTTGTGTGACAAAATCCATAGTAATCCGTTCCCATTTCCATTCCGGAATTTCAGGTTGTTGCAGGAGACCCGACGGTTTCTGGTATTCCACCTTGACCTTAGCACAGGTCAAGCATTTGCTCACGTATGAGGCTATGTCCGACCTCATGTTTGGCCACCAGTAAAGCACTTTCAGATCTTGGTACATCTTATCCGAACCAGGATGAATAGAATACCGGGACTTATGAGCCTCATCAAGAACAAGCTCCCGTAGTCCCCCGAATAAAGGAACCCATATGCGTTCTGCGAAGTAGTGCAGGCTATCCGGTCTTCGCTCTAGGTGCTTGTCGGCACCGTGCATAGTTTCAGCTTTAAGGTTTTCCTCCTTCAAAGCTTCCAATTGGGCAGAACGGAGTTGATCAGGTAACGACGAATGGATAGTGAGCTGCAACGCCCGAACGCGACGAGGTTTAGAAGATTCCTTCCTGCTCAAGGCGTCTGCTACAACATTCGCCTTGCCAGGATGGTACTTAATAGCACAATCATAATCGTTCAAAAGTTCGATCCAACGGCGCTGCCGTATGTTCAAGTGTTGTTGGTCGAAAATGTGTTGGAGACTCTTGTGATCGGTGTAGATGGTGCATTTGGTACCGTACAAGTAATGTCTCCAAATTTTCAACGCGAATACCACGGCACCCAACTCCAAGTCATGAGTTGTGTAGTTCTTCTCGTGCACTTTGAGTTGACGAGAAGCATACGCAATCACTTTCTCGCGTTGCATCAACACGCAACCGAGTCCATGAATGGAAGCGTCACAGTAAACAACAAAATCATCAGGACCCTCAGGTAAAGACAAAATAGGAGCAGAACACAGTTTAGACTTCAGTTCTTCAAACGCTGACTCTTGTGATTCACCCCAGTCGAACTTCCTATCCTTCTGAGTGAGAGTGGTGAGGGGTTGAGCAATCTTCGAGAACCCCTGAATGAAACGACGATAATAGCCCGCTAGGCCTAGGAATTGTCGCACCTCAGTTGGCGTCTTTGGTGCTCCCCAGTCCTTGATCGCTTCGATTTTAGCGGGATCTACATGAATTCCTAGTTCATTAACCACATGTCCTAGGAATTGAACTTCGCGTAACCAAAAGTCACACTTTGAGAACTTGGCGTAAAGTTGTTCCCGTCGCAAGAGTTCCAAAACTAACCGCAGATGTTCGCCGTGTTCGGTCTCGTTCTTGGAGTAGATCAGAATGTCATCGATAAACACAATGACAAACTTGTCCAGGTACGGTTTACAGACGCGGTTCATCAAGTCCATGAAAACCGCCGGTGCGTTCGTGAGACCGAAAGGCATGACCAAGAATTCGAAATGGCCATAACGTGTTCGAAAAGCAGTCTTTGCAACGTCAGCCTCCCTGACGCGCAGCTGGTGATAACCGGACCTCAAATCGATCTTGGAATAATAACTAGAACCCTGAAGCTGGTCGAATAGATCATCGATACGTGGAAGAGGATAACGGTTCTTGATGGTCAACTTGTTCAGCTCTCTGTAGTCTACACACAATCGGAAACTCCCATCCTTCTTCTTGACAAATAAAATTGGGGCTCCCCAAGGGGAAGAACTTGGCCGGATGAAACCCTTGTCCAAAAGTTCCTGTAACTGACTAGACAACTCCTGCATCTCGGGAGGTGCAAGACGATAGGGGGCCCGAGCAATAGGAGCAGCCCCTGGTACAAGATCAATACCGAACTCGACTTGACGATGAGGAGGAAGACCAGATAAATCATCGGGAAAAACATCAGAAAACTCGCGTACCACCGGAATGTCGTCAATCTTCTTCTCATCACTAGTGGAAACAGATAAAAGCGCCAATACAGCTGGATAACCCTTTCGAAGACACTTAAGGGCTTTCATGCTAGAGATGATGTTTAGCGAAACACCACCCTTGATACCGTACACAGAAAGAAATTCTCCATCAGGGAGAGGAATCCGAATAACCTTATCGTAACAGACAATCTCCGCGCGATACAAAGATAACCAATCCATTCCTACCACAACGTCAAAACTACCCAAAGGTACCGGCATAAGGTCGATGGGGAACGATAAACCCGACAACTCTAACTGACACTCCCGAAGAACACTAGTAGCTTCAATTGTTTTACCGTCAGCCAACTCAATAATATACTTGGTCTCTAATGGTACAGATACTACATCTAGCAGTCGACTAACACCCATGGATACAAAACTCTTGTCGGCACCAGAATCAAATAACACGCTAACAGAATGATTATTGAGAAGAAACGTACCGGTGACTGTATCAGGGTCCTGCCTAGCCTCAGCAGCTCCAATGACGAAGGCACGTGCATTTCTGCCGCCGCCCCCGTTGTTACTATTCCCGTTGTTCCCACCCTGTTTCAGTTTTGGGCAATCCTTCTTGTAATGCCCAGTGTCACCACAGTTGTAGCATCCTTGTTTCCCTGTAGTACCCTGAGTAGTCGGAGCTGAACTATTGGTCGGAGCCTGAGTCGATGGAAGTGTAACCCGACAATCTTTAGCATAGTGGCCTGTTCGCTGGCAGCGGTGACAACGGTTACTGTCGCAGTTCCCTTGGTGATGGCGTCCACACTTGTTGCATTTGGGCAGTTTTCCCGCATAACCACCCTGCTTATTACCCGAAGACGAAGAACCCCCATTATCAAACTTTTTACCCTGCTGTGCAGACCCAGACCCTTTCCCGTCATTTTCCCACTTGCGCTTGTTGTTCTCTGGAGCCTTAGCAGTCGACCCTTTCGCAGGCAAAATCCCCTCATTCACCTTTAAATTGGTCATCCTATGTGCAGATCGAACTACCTCCGCATAAGTAGGATGATTCCCAGCGGCCACTAACCCTGCAATTTCCGGCACCAACCCTGAGACATAATGTTCAATCTTACGATACTCTGGCACGTGCAAATCGGGACATAGCACTGCCAACTCATTCCTCCTCACAGTATACTTCTCGATTTCCGATCCAGTCATCTTGAGGTTCCACACCTCATGCTCCAGCTTCTGTACCTCTTCTCTCGGGCAATACTCCCGCTTCAGCAACTGCACAAAGTTCTCCCACGGCATAGCATATGCCTCCCCAATACCCATATTCTGGGTAATACCATTCCACCAAGTCAATGCCACGTCCTGAAATAACGCAGCCGAATACTTCACCCAATCTTCTGGGAGACAGTTACACATCAGGAATACCGACTCCACTTTCTCCAACCACCTAAGCAAACTGACCGCACCCTCGGTGCCAGAGAATTCCTGGGGCTTGCAGTCCCGGAACATCTTGTAGGTGCACATGGGTGGGGGTGGGTCAACAGGACCACCTGAAATGAAACGTATGAGAAACCACGAAATACGTAAACAAGGTTCACCAATAAGGCAAAGAAAACGGATAAAACAACTTACCACCACCGTTGTGCCCTAACTGAAAGGCAGCCTGGAGCAAGTTGTTCAGATCAGCCTGTGACAGGTTAATACCTCCACCACGACCACCAGCACCACCACGACCACCACCGCGTCCACCATTGCGACCACCTCCTCGTCCTCCACGCACTCCAGACATGATTCTGGCAGAAAGAACGAGAAAATTTAGTTTCGCAGTTAAAGATAACCACTAATGTTCACAAGATTAAAGCCAGATCCAATCCAGGACTATCCCCTCAAACCCAAAGCTCACTAGGGCTTCCATGCATTTCGTTTTATGATTTTGTGTGCACCCAAAATGATAAAACGCTCTACATGGTCCTCCAAGTGTTCTCCTAGTTCAAAGATCAAATCACCGAACATAGACTCTTAGCTACACACCGTAATACCACGGTAGTTCATGACAAGTGTTTCTATTGGAATACGAAAAGGAGATGTCCGAGCCTTGGACAAATCTCAAGAGCACACGAGTTACCCCAATAGACCACACTGCCTAGAAAACAAGTAACCCAACCTAAAATAGAACGGATGATGTAACGTAGAAAGACTAACGATTTAGAGACACCCCGACAAGACCATACGTAAACCACTATAACGTTTAGTACCATGTGATCGTCTAGTGTGTGCGACTCGGCTATAGACTAGACTCTACATGCAGTCCTAGTTCACTATAACCATTGGCTCTGATACCAATCTGTCACACCCTCAAAATCCACTTGCGGAGTTTTACCGCGAGGCGCATGACAAACCAGGATCCAAACCAACGATCACAATAAACAAGTCTAAATGTAATTAATGCAATACCAAAACATAGTTTTAAAATCCCGTTTACAGCGGAAGCTTATTCAAAATAAAGTTCAACATAAATAACCAAAGTTCAATGTTTATGAAATCATGCAACTATATCTAGACGCCATGCAGACGCGTGCGCCCTAGTTCCATTGTGCTACCTTAGCGACCTGAGAAAACATGTAAAAGTTTACGTCAGCACAAAAATGCTGGTGAGTTTACAGGTTTGCAGTTCAAGTACCAAGTCCACCTGTCCATACTATGACAAATAGAAAACCAGTATACGCTAGCTAGGCGTACGTTTTGTTACTACCACGATTGGAAAACCATTACTAACTCGAATACCAAAAGTATGCCCGATGTATGTTCCTGTTGTTCCTGTTGTTCCTGTTTGAGACAATATGCACCCGCCGACCCTCCAAGTCGACGAGCGGGGTTGGTCACTCCCAATAGCGCTATTCACATTTCCCCGTTGTGCAAACCCGCACATTCATGGTTCCCCCCGGGACTTCCAAAGATCGTGTAGTATACGTTAGAACCCATAGTATGACAGTAGTTACCAAATAGTTGTTTTAACACATGTTTTCTCCCCCGAAAGTATAAAACCAGTTTAAAAGAGGGGCCGTAAACTCACCTTAAGTTGCTTTACTCCTAATCCCGAGTAAACTCAGCTGCTATGTTAGTCCCGTACAGTGGCGACCTAACATACGACAGTTACAAGTACTTAGACTAATAACCCGCAGGTTAATTAGTCCCTAGATGTCCAGACCATAACCAAGTTTGTTTGAAAACACCGTGACTGTTTACCCGACCCAAAGTACAAGACTCGACATCCCATTGGTGACCCGAGGCTCCCCGTGTTATGTTTACGCTCCAAAACATACAATAACGCAAGTATACTTAACATACGTTAACACACAACAAGTTATAGCACATAGTTCACGTATCACCGAAATACATCCAAATATATGTTACCAAGTTATTAGACATGTTACGGGGTTCCTAGCATGTTACTACATGTTAAATCGGGTCTCGGAATGCTAATTTACATTTACAGCAGCAGTACACGCGATTAGGAAAAGTCAACTAGTGATTAGGAAAGTCAACTAGTGATTAGACATCCTATTCGCCCCTGTTATAGGCGAATAGGGGCTATTCCCCTTTACTTCATGCGATTAGGGGCTATTCCCCTGAACTTACTAGTGATTAGGGCTATTCGCATGAACTTACTAGTGATTAGGGCTACTCGCATGAACTTACTAGTGATTAGGCTTCTACTCGCCTATATATTGGCGATTAGCCTTGTAATCGCATGAGTTATAGGCGATTAGCATTGCTACTCGCCTGTAACCATGCTGTTCCGGTTTTTCGCGCGTTTAACGCTCCAAATCAGATCCAGAACGTGTGTAACTACCCAATATCATCCCAAACACTATCCTAAACATGTTTAACCCAAAACCCTTCGTTCAACCTCGTATAATCAGTCCTGCATGCAACCCAAAACAATCCAAACACTATTCACATAGCATGCAACATCAATTAACGCATGTAATCATAACCCTATTATCCGATTACTGAGTTTTCTATCATCATACTAATAATATTAATTCTGACCTAGCATGACAATACATCAAAACATCATCAAGATCCATAAAAATCCTATCTCTCTAATCATACATACCCATAACGCATGTTAATTAGTTATAATCCGTTTAACAACCCTTATTGACGATTTTCAGAAAGCTTTTTCGTTTATGAACAGGTCTGGACCGTTAGGGATTGATTAAAAACGTTTACAAAGTGTTATGGATGAGAATCAAACCTTGGAATTGTAAAAGATTGATGGTTAGACCTTGAAACCTTGTGTTTTTGATCAAAATCGCCTTCCAGAGGTTGTTTAGGTGTTTGGGGCGGTTATGGGACGACTAGGGTTGATATTAGGGAGTTTAGGAGGTTAAGTATTGTATTTATAGGCGTTTCTAGTCGTTCCAGCACGTTACATGCGATTGTGCAGCAGTTCAGGCGATTAGGGCTTGTAATCGCCTGAAGGTTCTAGTGATTAGGGCCTAATCGCCCTTAGGTATACACGAGTAGGGCCTAATCGCCCTTATGGGCTCCCTACTCGCCTCCCCTATAGGGGAGTAGACCTCCTACTCGCCTATAGGGTTTGGTCTTGTGTGTTTTGCGCGTTAAACCCCGTTTTAACATATGTTAATGCATATTCATGTACCGACAAGTCATATAATGATTGTAAACACATAACACAAGTAAATACACATATTTACACTCGTTCACCAATTCCCGGGACTCGAGACTCGTACGTTCCGTATGCCCTGACGATCCTACAAATCGTCACCGTTTGTACACTTGGTTAAGGACCGACATCTAACGAACCTCTAGACCAACATCCAATGATCTTCTAGACTAACCAATAGTTCCCGAACCATATCCCGACTTAACTAACCCAGTTAAGTACAATGTACGCGTGACTCGCTAAGGTAGACTTTCATCTAGACAACGTTGTTAACCCGAATTTGCCAGGTGTCACACATATTGCTTTCATTGAGATGTTCACTAAAATGTCTACTATTGATTGCAACGTCAATGATCATGAGAGCAAAAGTTCATATTTGATTTTACATGCAGTAACATTTATTCACATCAAGCCAATACGTGGTAATAGTTTCTCCCCATTATAGTTGGTTTTTGGTCAGGAACCAAATGTTGCCCATCTAAGATTTTTGTTGTGCGACATATATTGAAATTGATCCACCACGATGCACATAGATGACACCTAAAAGGTGATTGGGAATATATGATGATTTATAGAGCCTTCAACAAGAGATTTATTTACATCTTAATTAATTGATATCCATCTCAATGGATTAACATTCCCAACATCAGGGGGAGATAAAAGGCAGTTGGAAATAGAAATGAGTTAGAATGAAATATCATTGATCCTCGTACTAAACAATGTGAACTAAAAGTTCAAAGGATAATTCATTCAAAGAGATTAGCGAATTAATTACCAGGCGCGTTAACTGGCCTAAATATGATGAATAGCTAATCAAGTCACATATACCAAATGCTAATGCTCTTTTTAAGATGAGTGTCCGGGAAGGACAATCATATATTGGAAATAAGCCTACTGCACGCCTGAAGCGTGGTAGACTAGTCGATTCAAAAGAATAAAAATCCTCGAGAAATTGGAGCAAGTAAGAATGATGGTCAAGTCGAGGTTATAGTAAAAAGGTCTCCTGAAGACAAGCAAGCAGACATTGGAATGAGTTAAAACAAATATTGGAATGAGTTAAAAAAAATATTTCTGGTATGAATGATGTTTGATTTTATTTTTCTAACCCATGGAAACAAGTTTGGTTAGTCTTGTAGATGTTGGGAATGTAATACAACAATAGTAGATCATATGATATTTATCTTTAAGAGGAGGTACCAGAAAATCTCATTTGAAGATTATACACCATTGCTCAATATAAATGACTGGACTTCAAGAGATCGAGCGACATTTCATTGGCTACGAAAGCTTTAAGCAACTTTCAAGGAAGATTGACACATGTTACTGAAAAGACTACATATTCAAATGAGGGGGGGGGGGGTATCATACAAGTTGTACTCTTTTTCCCTTAATTAAGTTTTGTTCCATTGAGTTTTCTTAGTAAGGTTTTTAATGAGGCAACGCACCTGATCCAGAAGTATCAGGAAGAGTATTATGTCTTGCACTCTGTTTCCCTTAGCTGAGGTTTTGTCCCACTGGGTTTTCTTGGCAAGGTTTTTAACGAGGCAGCATCACCAAGCGTATACTGCATTATTTTCTTTTATTATGTGGATAGTCAAGGGGGAGTGTTATAAATATATGTATTATTGTGACTATCCATATTCTAACTCCCATATGTCATTTACTTTTGTATTAATATTATGACCCTATAAATATAGGCCTCTTGAATTTGCTAGAAAATATACAATGAAAAAGAATTCTACATCCTCTCTTTCTCTCTATAATTCATAATCTTTGTTTTTGGTTACACTTTATTCGTTGCTAATTAACCGCTGTTATACAAACACTTTGAGATTTAATGATTTTTAATCTAGGAAACGTTCGATCTAAGTCTTATTTGATTTTTCAAGTTTTTATGGCCAATTCTGCCGACCAACCTATTATTTTGCTAACAAATTGATTTGAGTTGATTAATATACATTCCTACCTAACAATTTTGACCACTTCTTAAACAAACCTGAAAAATCTTTTTATAATTTATTACTTCTCAAGAAATTAAGTTAATAAAATGTGTTTGACAACTCATAAGTCTTAATGATTTAACTTTTTATTTGCCTTTAATAGGTTGTTTTGGATAAGTAATATAGTTGTGACTTTTTGAAGTTTATGACTTATTTGGGAAAATTACCCAACATGCTTTATGACTTTTAATGCTCCTTATAAGTTATATATATATATATATATAGGGTAGGGATCATACGAGAACCAACTTTAGGGAGAGAACCAGAGAACCATTGTCAACACAAACAAAAAAAAACCTAAAAACCCCACCTTCACCCCCTAAAAACATAAACCCACCCACCTCACTCCCTAAAAACCTAAACCCCCCCAACCCCCCCCCCCCCCCTAATTGTGAAATGCACATGTGCAGCTAACCCCACACCCCCCAAAAACCAAAACGCTCCATCCCATCCCCCAAAAAGATACCCCCTCTTTCACCATACCAAAAAACTAAACCCTAAAGCTAAACCCATTAAAAAACTTAATTATAATAGTGAAATGCACATGTGCATGTAGTACAATTATCTTATTTTATAGTTTTATATAGGGCTTTAAGTTTATTCACCAACAACCCCAAAAAACCTAACCCCATTCCCATCATACCTAAAAACTAAACCCTAAAGCTAAACCCATGAAAAAAAAACCTAACTATAATAGTGAAATGCACTTTGCGTTTATTTAAAGATCATTGAATAAATTTTTTCCACCTTATATATCATATCACGTCCATTTAAATGATCATTTCATTATGGTAATTGATAATTTATTCAAAAGTGTGCTCTAATAGTGAAATGCACATGTGCATACGGTATATGACGTAATTATGACATAAAAAAGGCCATTTTTTTGTTTTTTTTTAGTTTTTTATATTTTTTTATTTTTTTTTCAGAAAGATTAACACTAAAAAAACATTTTGGTGTTTTTACTTTTTTTATTTTTTTAGGTTATATAATTTTTTTATTATTTTTTTTTATTTTTTGGTGGAGGGGTTTTTGTGTTCACACTTGGTTCTTTGGTTCTCTCCCTAAATAGTGGTTCTCAAATGATCCAAATCCTATATATATATATATATATATATATATAGGGTTAGGATACTTTGAAAACCCATTTGAGTTGTGAGAACCATAGGAACTCTTTTGAGCCATTGATCTTGATGATCCAATGGTTGAGATCGAATGATTAGACTTTTTGTCTTGACATGTTGTTTAAGTATTTTTTTAATGTAATAAAATGAATGAAAGGGTATTTAAGTAAAATGGCATGTGAGAGAAAAAAATATTAATATAATATCATATTAATTTTTTTTTCATTATTAAAGTAACCATATTTTTTTAACTTTGATTTATTTTTTTTTAATTCATTTATTTTTCTAAAAAAAATAATACATTCCGTAAACCTATGTATGAAAAGTTTTTACACCAGTGTAAAATTTCAAAATTCCACAAGTTTACATCTGCTAATCTGTCATCTCTCCCCCTCGAGTTTTACACTTTTGTAAAAATTTACGTTGGTGTAAAACATCACAAAAACGTCTTAAAAACACTTGAACACGCGAACTTGCTCTCTAAAAATGTTGATCATCATCATTCGCATCTCTTCGATGTCCAACCTAACAAATTTAATAAAACCACGAAATCACAAACCTGTTTTTACGTTGGTGTAAACTAGTAAAAATAAGCACTAAATCACACATATGTAACAACTTACATCGGTGTAAAAAAAGAAAACAAATAGTTGTGTAATGTGGTAATTTTATAATAATAAAAATAATAATAATAAGTGTGTAATGTGGTGGTTTTATAGAAAAGAAAACAAGTCGCCTCAGACGGTCGGAAGGGATGCCTCTCTTGCTTACAGCAAACTCAGGCGCGCTTTTTTTTAAAACAAAGAACCAGGCCCCCCGACCCTTTTTCAACTTGTATCAAAGTTTACAATTCCTAGTGTTCCAAATTCACTTGTATACATAGTGTGAGAAATTACCTGCAAATCATCGAGTTTCCCAAAAATGAGAATTCTGCTAAATCCAAATTGCCATTGAACTTCTTTTCTCCGCCAACAACATGCTCGCAAAATGCTCACAAAATGCTCTGTCTGCATTGAAACATGAAGAAAATCAAAACACTTATGAGAAAAAAAAACAAATACGCTAGTGTAAAAACCAAACAAACATAATTTTTACATGGTGTAAAAACACCACAAAAATACGTCGTGTAAAAATTCTTTACACTAGTGTAAAATCTACCATACACAAACTATTACAAACAAATACGCTAGTGTAAAAACCAAACAAACATCTATACATTCATATTACGCTGGTGTAAAATTTATACATTCGTATTACGCTAGTGTAAAAATACATAGTACCATCTATAACATTGTATTACACCACGGTAAATGCCCCACAAAAACATCAACAAAAACGTATTACATCAATGTAAAACAACCAAACATTCTACAAATTCATACTACACATTTTTTAGTATTACACCATTGTTTTATTTACCTTATACAAATAAAATAAAAAACCCTCATCTTCAACAACATCTTCTTTCACACACCAAAAACCCCCAAGAAAAAACTTAATAATAATAACAATAAACAGTAATACAACAAACAATAATAATAATAATATTAAACCCAATAATACATAACAGGTAACATAACAACAACTAACAACAACAACAACAACAACAACAACAACAATAATAATAATAATAATTAAAAAAAATAATAACATACCCTTTAGATCCACCACGACGAGCCCCAACCGCCGTCAGACGTCGTCACAGCCCCTCCACCACCGTCAGACGAGCCCCAACCACCCTCTGAACCACCCTCAAAACCCCACCACCGTCAGACGAGCCCCAACCACCGTCAGACGCCGTCACAGCCCCTCCACCACCGTTAGACGCCGTCAGACGAGCCCCAACCACCGTCTGAACCCCACCACCATCGTTATCATAACCATTGCCCCACCACCTAAAACCCCAAACCCATCTGATCCCCTAAAAAAACCTGTTTGTGTTTTTGATTTTGTGTTTAAAGGTGTGTGTGTGTGTGTGTGTGTGTGTGTGAGAGAGAGAGAGAGAGAGAGAGAGAGAGAGAGAGAGAGGAGGAGGAGGATATTGTGTTCACTTCACCACCACAGACCACCGTTCGTCTTCTTCGTCACAGGGTTTGTCTTCTTCATCTGTGACATCCGTCACTTTTTATTTTTATATAATAATAATAATAATAATATTACTAATAATAATAAAAAAATTCAGATTATATATAGATATATATTTATAACCACACTCACTTGAAACACCATACAAAACCAACCCAAACCATAATCCACCCTTTCTTTATTTTCGGCCCAGCCCAACACGTGAGCCCAAAGTCAGGCCCAAGCCTCTTTCCCTTTTCCCCTTCCTGTTAAAAAAAAATAAATACATGTTCCAGCCGGGTTTCGAACCCGAGCCGAGCCAAACCCAACATACACACCGAACCATTGAGCCATGATCATATTTCTGATTTAATCCCAACCCAGTATAAATATAACCCTTAAAACCCAAGGACCCTTCTTCTTTGACTGTTACGAGCAGCAGCAGCAATCCACCACAAATCAAGCCGGTCAACAATCTTTGACCACTTGATTGAGTTTTTTTTGGAAACCTTGGATCGTATGACTCGCACAGAACATGTCAACAAGTTAATGCACGTCAAACCTATACGAAATAACGCGTGAACAGCCTTGAATACCATTATGAGCATTCCAAAATAACCCGGATTTGAATTCGTATATATACGTGATGATAACTGAATCAAACCTGCAGAAACATCCCTTGAGAGCCGATTTCTAAAACCCCACACCCAATTTCTGTTTACATCTTGTATTCGATTGTAATTACCTTCGCGTTTGACTTTCTTATTTGACCGAGCTATATATACGATTTCATTATTGTAAGTCGTTTTTTTCTTTATGGGTTTTGTTAATCGGTTATATGCGAGCAATAGCCCCAACAATGCAGGGGCTATTGATCGCTAAATCGTTCAATTGTTGATCTAGGGCTCGAAGCCTTTGAATTGGGGAAGAAGACCATCACAACTTATGTATATAATTATTTCGAAATTTAAAATCAACATCAAATGACCAACAGATCAGTTGGTTTGTTTGTTGTTCAAAAGGATTGAACCGGCCGAAGGCCCGGGTTCAAAAGGATTAAACGAGATTTTTTTTTATTTATATAAATCATGCTTTACTTATATTATATAATTAATATAATCTGAAATCAATCGTTCTCAGGGTGTGGCTCAGTTGGTGGCCACGCTTGTGATAAAACCCGAACCGGCCAGAGGCCCGGGTTCGATTCCCATAACCAACAAGTATTTTTTTTGCCATCTTTATATATATACTTAATATATTAAACTTTTTAAAATAGTTTTTAAATACTAAAAGTGGTTTATAAATTCCACAAAAATTATTATATGATCTCCAAATGATAAAGTTCATCATCCAATTTTTAGTTTTTCAAAAATAAATTATTTAATATATATTATTAATAATAAAAGTTTATTCATTTTTATTTATAAAATTCAATAAAAATATCTAAACAATTTTATTAAATCTCACAAAAATTATCCTAAACTTGTATATTCTTAAACATTTCAGAAATTATTTTTATTTCAGAAAAACCATTTATTTTATATTTTTAATTAATTTTTGTTAGTTTTAATCATAAATAAATCATAATAAATTCATTTTTCAATATTTTTGCACCAAAATTTTACATAAATTATTTCTAACTATTTAGAACTGAAATACAAATTTTAATTCAAAAATTCTTTAAATTTTAATATTTTTAAATATTAAAGTTATATTTTGACAATTTGAAATAAATAGAATTAATATTCTATTTATAAGAAAATAATTTTATAAAAATTATTTTCACACTTAAAACTTTATATTGTGACCATCTTCAATTTAAAATTTACAAAAAGACTTTTGTTTATTTATTTACCAAATTCCTTTTATTTATTAAACATTTTATTTATTAATCAAACGAATACTTATCCCCAATTCTAAACCCTAGAAAATACTTATAGACTAGATAGACTTAGACTTATTTGTTACCTTATACATAGGGTGATACTTGACAACGTTGGATTACACTTATTCAATTCCACAAGACTTACCACCTTGCTAATGTGAGTATTACTTATCCCCTTTTTCCGTTTTTACAACTTTTGGGGTGATTCATGCACAAGTATACAAAACTTTCGTATTCATTTACACATACATTTTATTCATTTACAATTCATATACGTGTCTTGTTTATCTTTGTGCTTATGCTTGAACATGAACGTAGCTTACATACAAAATCATACATTTAGACATAACTTATGTTATGGTGCTCTTTACACTCAGACGTAACGTATGTTACGGTGCTCATTTAGACGTAACTTATGTTACGGTGCTCATTTAGACATAACTTATGTTATGGTGCAGTTTTAGACTCACACGTGTTGAGGTGCTCATTATCAACTTCATTGTACAAACTTTACATTTGATCTTTGTCTTGTTTGGTTACTTGCGTGTTTACATAATGCATTGGTGATGCTAGACACATGAATTGTACTACCTTTTCAAACTTATACTATATGTACAAAACTAAGTAGTACTCACCAACATCATATGTTGACAAAATTATTTTCGTGCATGTTTCAGGATAAGCTGCTTGACGCTTCACATAGGACTTTGGACTTAGATTAAATCAATCAATTATCTTTATTTTTTTTGTCTTGTATTTAATTTCACATGTTGTAAAACAATATTCAATAATCATATATTTACATTTTAGTACCATGAGCTTTTGAACAATCGTCACTACGTGGCACCTCGATGATTCCGCCATCGGTTGGGGTGTTACATCATCGTACCACCATGGATCTGCAGCCATGGCCTTTTTCATCGTACAACCATAGGGCTGTCTTCTTCTTCTTTGAATATGTGTGAGAGAGAGGGTGAGAGGTGGAACAAGAGTGAGAGTGCAGATGAAACTCAAAGAGAGAGAAATGACTATTTAAAAGTCATCAGTGTGTCAGGAAAGAAATCCAATTACTAAAATACCCCTTGCAGTGAAAGTAAAATGTCTTTACTACCCTCTTATTAAACAATTACAAAAAATTATAAAATGGATATGTGTCACCTTGTTATTGGCCTATAGGAGTTCTCAAGTTCTCGCAACTCACACGAGTTTTCAAAATATCTGGATCCTATATATATATATATATATATATATATATATATATATTTTAATGAATAAGCTAACCAAAAAGTTTTTATGAAATAAATTATTGTCTTATTGGTTTTCCTCATCGCATAAATTAATCTAAACACTTTTTTAAAAAGTCATTAGTTAAAAACGTTTTTTTAACAGGACGTACTTTTAGAAATAAGCTTACCCAAACATGCCCTAAACCAATTCTTTATATATATAAGACTATGCGTTGTGGCCCGCGAGCGAATTGCTGGGAGCCACCCAACGAGCCACATGGCTCGCGAGCAACACAACTGACACACGCTAGCAGGCACGCGAGCGAGCAGAAGCGACCACACTCGCGTCCACTAACGGCTCCAAATACTATTTTGACAGTTTGTAGGATCGATTTCGGACAACCCGACAATCACAAGCTTGTTCACCTAGAGTGCGGAATCCTCTAGATGATGTTCGGACAACAAAAACGCCAACAAAAGATAGTAAACGAGTTATCAAACACACAAAATAAAGGTTAAAAAGTTGTTATTGCATTGCAAACAGAGCTCGGGTGTACAACGACAATCAACAGACCTGAAACCTATGCCACTGGTGCTTGGAATGTGTGATGTGACAACTTAGAATGATTAGGGTAATCATTGGAAGTATTTATACCCCCTGCTGGTCATCCAGGACCCTAGGGGCGACTAGCTAGAAAACAGGCGACTAGGTGGGGCGATTGGCAAGCCAATCGCTTTGTTTCCAGGCTAGTCGCCCCCTAAGACCTAGTCACTAGTTTGTATATAAACATCCCAAAATCATCCGAAACACATTCAAACATGTATAATAACATCAAACTAACATCTAAACTAGGCTAGGGACATACATGTACTTACACCGTTGATTTTTTTTTCCCAATTTTCATTAATTACCATTTTACATTTTCACCAAATATATATTATCTTCTTCTTCTTCTCCTTTTATTTTCATCTTCTCTTCATCTTCTTCTCATTCTACAACAATTTAAAATCATTGTTTAAAAATCATTTGAAATCATGGTGCAATGGACTGAAGAGGAGGAAATTGAGTTTATAATCGCATACAATCAAGTGCACGGCGATGGCGCATCGATGAGCCGTAGTGTTCGAAGTCGCGGACCGCAGTGGGGTAAAGTGCTAGTCGAGTTTGGTAACCTCGTTGGGGGAACCAAACGTACTTGTGATTCAATCTTCCACAAGTACGGGGATCTCAAAACGAAGTGTAAAAACTTCGAAATAACATATAAAAAGTTTTTAGGGATCTCCCCGGCGAAAAAAGAAGAGGTGCTCATAGCTTTTTACTCACGTAGAGTATCTTTCTGAGGTTGGCCATGACTTTCATTAGGGCTGTTCAAAATGCTCGGCGCTCGCCGCTCGTTCGGAATTTGCTCGGAAATTGCTCGTTCGATTTTCCGCTCGGTTGTAAACGAGCCGATCCGCTCGGTTCGGTTTGTAAATGAGCCAAGCACGAGCAAAGGTCCGTTCGGCTCGGTTCGGCTCGATATAATTTTTATTAATTTATTTTATATATAATTATATATACACACACATTAATTATATTTATATTTATAGTTTTATACATGCCACTCTATTGGGTTTGGCTCAATATATGCATATATACAATTATATTTATAGTTATTGGCCCAGTCAACCTAATGATAACGTAACACTAAGTTTAATCGTAAAACCCTAAGTCGTGAAAAAAACATGTTTGACTTCATATTCTCATTAGTTGTCCATCATCAATCATCTCCAGCTATCAACCTACGCCACAACGCGACAATTGTTATTTGTAGTATGCTCATCACCTCACTGGCCTCAACTAGAGCCTCATTCTCGAACGGTCGAACCTCAGTCATCACTAGGCAGCGAGAATATTAAAGGAAACATCCCAAATTTATGGGTGTCCGAAAACACTCGCCGCTCGTCGCTCGCTCGAAAAAATGTGCGCTCGAACAATGCTCGCTCGAACAATGCTCGCTCGGTGTCCGGATCGATTGTAAACGAGCCGATCGGCTCGGTTCGGTTTGTAAATGAGCCAAGCACGAGCAAAGGTCCGCTCAGTTTGGCTCGGTTCGTGAACAACCCTAACTTTCATCATGTTTCAGCGTGTCAAATGTTACGCTCAACATTACGTTAGGTGTTATTTTTTTTAGTGTAATGTTTTTTTTTAAGTGTAATCGTTTTTTAGTGTAATGGTTTTTTTTTTTTTAATTTCTAGTGTAATGTTTTTTAGTGTAATGCCTTTTATTTTTAATTTAATGTAACATTTTATAATTTTATGAAAAATATTAATATTTTTTTATTTATTAATGTTTAAAAAAAGCATTGCTCACCTTAAGTCACAACAAAATCAAGTGAGCAAGATTGACGCTTTATTCAATGTCACGTCAACGTCCAATTATCAACATATGATAGGATAATATTTCGGCTCACCTTAAATTAGTCTAAAATAAACACACCTACGTCAGGACAATTATAAAATAAAATAATATAATAAATTAGTTTATAGCAAAAAAATAAAAATAAAAGGATGCTAATATAAAAGACAAAAGCATGTTGTCACTTTCTACTAATTTATTATCTGCATCTTCTTATCATATCAGTTATCTCCGAATTCAATAACATTAGAATATTCCACCACAATAATAATAATATTCTCATCCCTTCTCTTCTCTCTCTCTCTCTGTTTATGAATTGGTTATGAAATTCGGTAAAGAATTCGGAATCCATCTGGAACAAACGCTACCTGAATGGAAGGACAAATACTTATGTTACAAACCCCTCAAAAAGCTTCTCAAACGCCTCCCTAACCCTTCACCCGATCACCATCTTCACCCCCACCTTCCCGATCTTCAACACTGGTTTGTTACCATTCTCAATGAAGAATTGGATAAGTTCAATGACTTTTATGTTGATAAAGAGGAAGAATTCGTCATCCGCTTCCAGGTTTTCTGTTTTTATTATTATTATTATTATTATTATTATTATTATTATCATCATCGAGTGTTTTGACTTTTGACTTGTTCTGTTAATTTTATATGAAATTTAAGTTTTTAGTTTGTTATGTGTTGTTGAATGAGTATTATTGTTGAATTGGTATAGTTTTGGGTAGGAGATTTTGATTATATACTTTTAATTGTGTTTTTGAATTGAATTTATTTAAAGTTCAATGCTTCAATTAAAGAATTATTATTGGATATGGAGTACACAATGTAAACTGATGATTGAATTATGAATTAGAAATAGGAGGCCTTTGTATGTCTTTAGTTATTAGAAAGTTGGAACTTTTATGATTTGGAGGTTAGGGGTGTTCAACAGAAGCGAAAACCAAACCGAATTTATTTGTGATGCCCGTCCCAATGTCCCATATTGGTTAGACTATCCGTTGTTGGCCACTAGCAAGCAGGTGCGAGCCACCACACTTGACTCTCAAGTAACTCGGTCACTTGACCCCATTGTGGCTGAGGTGAGCAACGGCGCGACCAAAGGTCACTTTCTCCCGTTAACGCACGCGACCACCATCGCCTGTGCTCTCGTCGGGGCTGTTCGCGTGGAGCTGTTGTGGCTGGGGGTGAGCACCGGGCTGAAACCTCTCTCACGCCGGGGCTCGCTTGCGGCTCACAACGGACAGTCTTATGAGTTACGAAAGGACAAAGGAGTCACTTATCAGTTCTTAATGACGACTTGTGAATATCTTTCATGTCTTTAAGTTGAGTCAGAGGTTATTAAGTTAGAGCCTAATAACTTTCACATGTTTTTAAGTTGACTAGGGTCCAATGGGCCAATGGGTTATCCACAGCGACGTTTCAACGCCAAAGGGACAGGGTTTTGTTTTTAGTAGAGTAGGGTTTGTGATCCAGAAAGGGTGGCGGCGCAACTTGTTGCTCATCTGCCTACTATATTAATGTAATTTGTCAGTTATGAAATGAAGATCTAGTTTATTGGGCTAAAAAAACCAAACTGAATTTCTTTGTGATGCTTATCCCATTTTGGTTATGAGTCACAACTCACAAAAGGAGTCATCCTGCGAGTAACTTTCACATGTCTTTAAGTTGATTTAGAGGGTATTAAGTTGGCCTATTGGCTATTATTGGTTCAGTATGTGTTGAAAAGCTTTTTGCTTTTGTTATAATGTTCGTGATCTTAAGTGGTGGAAAACCATTGATTTATCATATATCAAAACAGTCCTGCTAACTTTGTGATTTAACCAGGAGCTAAAACAAAGAATCGAGCGAGTGAAGGAGAAAAGCTACAAAGATGGAGTCTTTACATCAGAAATAGAATTCAGTGATGAGTTGATGGCGATACGGAAAGAATTTGTCACCATTCATGGGGAGATGGTGCTTCTTAAAAACTACAGCTCCTTAAACTTTGCAGGTACAAATGGGTCGGGTCGTGTCAAATTGATAATTCTTTAGTCCAGTACATGTTTTGTGGGTAAGTGAACATTTCTATTTGTTTTGGGTTTATTATAGGCATCATCAAGATATTAAAAAAGTATGACAAAAGAACGGGTGGATTACTACGCGTACATTTTACACAACTTGCTCTTCGTCAACCGTTTTTCACAACAGAACCTCTTACAAGATTAGTACACGAGTGTGAGGAGAATCTGGATCTCCTGTTCCCTTTAGAAGAAGAAGTGGTCGAATCTTCTAGTAGTAGCAAAACACATGCAAATACAGGGGCTAGTGATGATCACATCATTGGACCAGTGTCGGTTGGTGAGGGTGGTTCGGATGTGTATAGACGGACAGTCGATGCAATCAGAACCATAAAGGGTCTTAAGAAAGAAAGTTCTACATCAAATCCGTTATCGTTTGCATCTATTTTTGGCAACCAGGATATAGATGACACTGGAGCTATAACAGATCCTCAATCAGAACCAGATTGTGATGATGCTCACTCTCCCAAGTAACATATTTTGTTTTTTTTTGTTCAGTACTAACTCTGTGTGAATCTTTTTGTTGGATGTTTTGTTTTCTCAATTGTTGGATATTTATTTTTTATTTTCATAAATGAATAAATTACAAAACTTTATAAATAAGTGTAAAAAAGAACTACAGATCCTTGTCTTCGTCCTCGTAACTAAAAGGTAATGGCACCGACTTGACAGCTCTAAATTTCCCAACATTGTTCAAATGCTCGTTTTCCAACCTAAAGAAATTCCATATGCCACGTCGAATGATCTCCAAGCTCGCAACTATTGCAGTTAGAGCATTTCTATGAAGGAAAGAGGCTTCTTGGAAATCCAGTACAGTTTGCATCCAGGCAAGTCTTAGTATTACATTCAATACCTGCAAATAAACTAACGTCAATCAAGATCCAAAACGATAATTACAACCGTTATTTGAATTTGTCTGGTTTGCGCACGAAGAGCTAACGGATTTGTTTTTGGTTGCCCAAGTGGAAACTTTCCCTGGGTTATGCTCGAAACACGTTGGTGATACTTTTAGGCCTTATAGCCTAGTATCTCTTGGTAGACATAAAAGAATGATATATGATTTGCCTAAGGTGAGAAAGGATCGCGAATTACCATCGCTATGAAGTAGACAGATTTGCTGGGCAGAATAAGCTTATCTCTCAACCATGGATTCTCAGAATTCCTGCATAGCAGACCCCAATCCATCACTAAATCCCAATAGGTACTGAAAATTGTTGCGACTCCTGAGGTAGATGCAGCGATGATCTTCAAGGTTGTTCCTTTCCTTTGAGTATAGATTGTCCTTGAAACAACCGCAGCAATGGTGGATAAGTATTTGAGTCCATTCATAGCTTGTGTAGAATCACGTCCTTCAAAATACCGTCGTAAGCACTGCACAACCAAAAAGCAACAACTTTTATATCACAGGTCGTACTGTGCAACTTCACCATGCATGAGTGTGTGTAGATCACATACCTGTAGAAATCGAATCCAATATGGGACAACAGCGATAACTATTGAAAGAATTCTATAAACATTGCTGTCGTTACAAGTCGTGGCGTCCCTCTTTTTGAAATCTCCCCAGCCATAGTAACATACATAGAACTCCACATTCCTCAATAACTGGACCTGGAATCATGAAAAAAATCAATGACTTTTAGTTTCTTAATTACTTTATTATTATTAGTTATATAGTTTCCTAGTTGTATTTGAATCTTACCTGACTGGTAAACTGATCAGCCAAGAAGAAGTCAGGGAGAGTGACGAAGTAAAGAGGAGCACAAATGCAGTGCCATACACAGACAAGGAAGAAGAAGCGGTTTGTGCGATACAGGATATTAAATGGACAGATTACCATCAAAACTACAACCTGCAAAACAAGAGTTTATAAGTCAATTTGTAAGTCAAGTACATGAATGTATAATAGGAAAAAGTATAAAGAAAAGGATTTCTTACAATGACTAAGCCCATAGGGAGTAATTCAGTCACTGTTTTGTAATTTTGAGTTTCTGGATCCATTTCCATTTCGAGATTTGAAAGTGCGGTTGCAAGAACGAGAACTGATAGACCAAAAGTGAGGAGCAGAACTTGTTTGAAATCCAGTTCTGTTCCTTGCTTAAATCCGAATATAAATGAGTAATTGACGCGATAACGCGTCCAAAAGTAGACATTTCCAGCATACATCAGCATATGCAACACCAGAAATCCAAATAAGCTGTATAGTGGAAAGATGGTGTTCATGTACTTAGTTTGTCCTTCGCCCTGGAGAAGATCTCTAGCATGTATACTTACAATGATCGCGGCTATTAGTGCTAACGAGCAGCCAAAGAAGCAACCTACACAAGAAAATATGAAGATGAGTTGTACTATATGTTGGTTGCTATTAGTGTTTGATGTTATAGTACTAATTATCTTGCAGGATGCTCGTAACTTACCGACAAAGAATGTAACCCAATGCCTTTCTCTTCTAGCTTTTGGCCTTAAGGTGTTCATTCCTTGTTGACGGTGTCCGTTACAGAAGTGCTTTATGAATACTGCTTCGACTCTTTCGATGAGCTTAGCAACCTGAAGAAAATATTTGGTTAAAAATTAAAAGTGAGGCACAACATCTAGGAATCGGTTTGAAGGCAAATTATAACTCAAGGGGGCAGAAGTAATTAATAAGAAAGTTCAAGGGGCTTAGTTGGCATTAGTACATGTAAGGGTTTGTTACGTAAGTTGCTTGTTGCACAACTCTACATGGTAACAATCATTCGACAAATTATCCATCATTATGTTATACGTGTTGCTTTTAGTAGTGTGAGATAAGAGGCCGAAAGTCGTGTCTTAGTTGTAGAGTTGCGTAGCCGAATTGGTTTAAAAAACCTATTTGAATCGAGTCAAGGAAAGTTAAAGCCCTGATTGGGCCAAACGGGTTTGGATTAGAAACTGGTTTACAAGGAAAACAACTGAACCAATACAACTGGATTGGGTCGGATTTTCAGCAAATTTGAAAAAAAAGTAATAGTTTTTTTTTTTTTTTTTTTTTTTTTTTTTTTTGGAAATTAACAAAACACAAAAGTTGCACTACAATTTAAGCTTAAAAGTAAAAACAAAGTATTTCTAGACAATGTTTTGAACACCGGAAAATACCAGCCGGTATTACCGTTTTCGGATGGAAATTCGGTACGAAACACTTCGGTAAATATGGGAAACGGTATCGATTTTATACCGCCGGTAAACTCCGGTATACCGGTTTGAACCGCTATACCGGTACCGGCATAAGTTAATTTTTGGGTTATTTTTAGCTTATTTTTTTTATTAAGTAATAACTTTTAAAAAATTAAAAACTTTAGATTATCTTTTGGATTATTATTTAATTATTGATTAACTTTTTGATAGTATTTTAGTATGTAATTATGTACTTTTAGATTATTTTTTGTGTTAATGTTGTAATTTATGAAATTACCCGGTTAAACCTCTCGGTACAACACGGTTCATCCGGGTGAACCATTTTTTAGCCAATTCCAATATAATTAAAAAGCTGGTTTTTAAAATATTGTTTCTAAAAGTGTTTGGACTGAGTTTGGACTACCAATTAATTAAATGGACTTATGGACATATATAATGGACCTGGACCAAGTTAATGGGCTTGAAATTTTAATCGATGGTTTAAAGTTTCAACTATATATAATTAAACTAAGATGTCTCATCTCACAGTAAACTGTTTTTACTACATATTTGATACTTAGCTTTTTTGTTTCACAAGTTAACTTCGTAGCAAAGTTCTACAGGTAAATATCATCATCTGATGCAAAATTCCTCGGTATGTTTATTCATCAAGTATATAAAAACATAGAAAATAGATAATATGAAAAATGAATGGAGTGGTTTTATACCTTAAATGTTATAATTTACAAAGGATTTTATAGAAGTACATCAGTATAATTCTAATCAACATTAATAGAATTTCACATTATCAAACATAATTAACTTTCATTGGAAATTAGTTAAACTAATAAGAATGTTTTTATATATGATTTTAAAAAAAAAATGTTCATCATAATATAAAGATTGGCAAAATATTAATAGTATAGTAACTTAAATGTATAGTAGAAAGTTTATGTTTTCTTAGATAGAAAAAAATATATATAATATTTTTAAACAATATTAAAACTTAGTTAATATTCATAATTTAGCCCTTGTATTTATCATTCAACTTTCTTTTTGTTTCCTTCCATTATTCAGTATGAATTCAACCCCTTTCGTCGTCAACTTTATCTCATATTAAAACACTAATGGCTTTTTTGTAATCTTTTACTTTTTTAGTGCTTATGCCACTTTTGTCCATGTTTAATTTAATTGCTATTCTTAGGAAAAAAAACATTATTCTTTCCAATACAATAAATGGTTAGCCCAAAGGTAGTGGGTGTTAAATTCACGCCCCCACCCCTTAATTTGATTGATTGCCACGAAACTTAAGACCACCACATCAAAATCAAGCGCGAAAAAAAAAATGCCCCTACCCATTTTTGCAAGGTTAGTGCCCCTGGGGGCGGTGTTGAGGGCATTTATGGGGCACTAATGCATGCTTTCACGCCCAAATTAATGCCTACCACAGGCGGTCTTAGTGCTATACAATAATCTTTGATACACTTTCTAGTCCTCATTAATGTCATATACGGGTTGTATGATACTTCAAAAGTAGTCATATGAGTCGTATGATAGAACATAAATGATCATATGGGTCGCACGAAGGCTAAACAGTATGGCCTTAACTAATGTACGTGTTAATGGAGAAAATCTTACGTGACAACTGACAAAGTCATACGACCCGTATTACTATTTTATGTCATGTCATACATCTTGTATGATGTGTTGACTAATAAAGAAATGAATGATATGATGCGACCACTAACAAAGCCACACCGCATGAAATCATCAGATTGGCTCAAGTAATTAGATCGCCATTTTTCGTATTTTCATACAACTCGTATGGTGTTTAAATAGAATTTCACGTTATCAAACATAATTAACTTTCATTGGAAATTATTTAAACTAATAAGAATGTTTTTATATATGATTTAAAAAAAATGTTCATCATAATATAAAGATTGGCAAAATATTAATAGTATAGTAACTTAAATATATATATATGGTAGAAAGTTTTATGTTTTCTTATATTTTTATAGATAGAATATATATATAATGTACTTTGTACAGGATCCTAAACATATATATATATATATATATATATATATATATATATATATATATATATATATATATATATATAGGGGCAGGATCAAATACAAAGTAATATAAACGTGCGAATCGTGCGAAGGATCCTTTTGTACATGATAATTACGTAATGATAATTACGTAATGCCTTCATGAACATACAAAAACATTACGTAATTATCATTACGTAATTATCATGCAATGCACAAATGCATGATAATTACGTAATGATAATTACGTAATGATAATTACGTAATGCTTTCATGAACATAAAAAACATTACGTAATTATCATTACGTAATTATCATGTACAAATATCCTTCGCACGCTTCGCACGTTTCTCTATTTTTGTAGAATAACCGCCCCCTATATATATATATATATATATATAATATTTTTAAACAATATTAAAACTTAGTTAGTATTCATAATTTAGCCCTTGTATTTATCATTCAACAATGTTTTTGTTTCCTTCCATTATTCAGTATGAATTCTACCCCTTTCGTCGTCAACTTTTATCTCATGTTAAAATACTAATGGCTTTTTTTGTAACATGACATGAAGGTGTATATTAAAAGCATTAAATTATTTTTTACTTTTTAATTAGTGCTTAAGCCACTTTTGTCCATGTTTAATTTAATTGTTATTCTTAGGAAAAAAAAATATTATTGTTTAATATACGGGTTGTATGATCATATGAGTCGTATGATAGAACAGAAATGATCATATGGGTCGTATGAAGGCTAAACCATATGACCTGAACTAATGTGTTAATGAAGAAAATCTTACGTGACAACTGACAAAGTCATACAACCCGAATTACTATTTTTCGTCATGTCATACGTCTTGTATGATGTGTTGACTAATAAAAAATGATTGATGTGATCACTAACAAAGCCACACCGCATGAAATCATCAGATTGGCTCAAGTAATTAGATCACCATTTTTCGTTTTTTTATACAACTCTTATGATGTGTTTAAATAAATACTTTCTTAACACTTTCCATCTTAGGAAACTCTAAAATATACCTCATCAGATTGGCTCAAGTAAGATTCTTCAACCATTTGCAAGTAAGCATCAGAAGCATTTCTTGATGTGATCTGCAATAACATTATTTTAGGTTAGCAGTTGAACACTACATTAAAAAAGCATCCCTAACTACCTTTTTTCTAGTAGTGGTACACCTAAATACACATATGATTAAAATGTAACAATCCTAACCTTATCATACTTCTTCATGATCTTGGAGAAGGCCATTTGATTCAAGAAACTGATTTCAAAACCAACACACAATTCAGTTATATTTTGTAATCAAATATATTATATCAACATATAAATATATAAAGCGGCTGTTCGCTACTTACGCGTAGTTCTTTAGAAACCGAAGCTTTTCATACAACTCAAGAAAAGCCTTTTTCAACTTTCCTTGAGCATCTTTAAGCTCATTTTTATTGTAGCTCAAATCCAAATTCAAACCATTGAAAACACTTCTAACAGTGGACAGTGGTGTTTCTATGGTCGGGTTAATCTTAACGCGATCTAAAACATCTAAAGGAGCCATATTGTGCTCATTAGAATCATGAACAGCCTGATCAATTAAGGGCTTGTTAACTTTAATTCTAAGAGCAATAAGAGCATCCATTTGGTTACTCAGCTCTTCAGCCTGCTTCACCACCTCTTCAACTTTAGTTTTATAAAAACGTGTCACTTTATTAAATTCATCATCAAGTCTTTTAAAAAACACAAGCTCTAAATGGCCTCCTTCATCCGATGAACGAAGGAAAATCGTGTGGTGATCACTCGGACACTCGCCACCTTGTTCTTCGTCTACTTGTTGCATTAAATTTACTACAATCACTTCATCTTCCTTATGTCTTCTTAAGCTTCCATTATAAGTTAGTCCACTAAAGGATCTAAACAGCGAAAGCGTCCGCCTTAACGACCGCGAAGGCTTTGGCTGGATCGGTTGATTATCCTGCGGCTGCCGCTGTCGAAAAATCAATATTTGTTCTAAGAGAGTCTTGAGATAGTTGTAATTCATATATGCTTCTCTCCATTCAGGCACAGTTTGTTGTGCCAATTGTTTTCCAAACTTCATTGTGTGGTTGGATGGTATATGTTTGTTTAATGATTCAAAAGTTGTGAGGTTTTCAAAAGATGTAATGTTGAAATTGAAGTGAATAATGTGTGTCTACGTATGGATATTTATAATGTTGTGGTTTTACGTGTTTTTCAAACATTGAAAAAGCCAACCACTTTCCAGACTTCATACCCACTGTGTTATGGTGTATTAAAAATTAAAAAAGAAAGACTAATTTAAACGCATCATAAAAGATTTGCCGAGTTTATAAGTTGGTAGGGTCAACAATAGTGCAATAAGAGAGTGAACCCAAGATTTTTTTTGGTTGTTTAATGTATACCGTTAAAAAAATATATAATGTATATGTATGGAAGGAAAACCTTCATATATTATATTATTAGATTCTTGTTTTTTTTATATATTATATTATTAGATTCTTTTTTTTTTTTTTTTATATGAATGCGACAATAAATGAAAACCAACAATCATAAAAAGAACCCTACAAGGTTAATCATGGTGGGAAATGGGAATTGCCCTTTAAAGGAATACCACTTTTCACCAAAGTTTCACATTAGAGAAAATTGTAGTTTTTGTTAATGTGATTTGTCTAAACTAACAGGTTTAGCCCAGGCTTAACACCCTAAGTACTTATGGTTTCTTTTTCTAACACTTTACGTCCCTGAGACTAACGGCCGTTAGTTGTTCCGTTAGTTTGTGGTGAAATGACAATTATACCTTTAATTTTTGGGTGAAATGACTTTTATACCCTCCCATCTTCTTCTCCAACCCACCCACCCACCACCACCACCATCACCACCACCTGCAAGTCTGCAACACCACCCAAAACTTACAGGTGGTGGTGGTGATGGTGAGTGAAATGACTTTTATGCCCTCCCTTATGCACGTTTCCCCCTCTGCTACATGTCTACACATATGTCCACATCCTGACTCCTTTTCTTGAACCAAATTGCATCGGTTCTTATCACTTCCATGACCACACCCATTCCCACCATCTCCGTCCTCTCCTATCACAGTATTATCGTCACTTTAAAAAACTCAGTCACCAGGGCCATCTCCAAAAATCTTATAAGATTATTAGGCCTGGAGCGAGTAAAAAAAAAAACGGGGCCAGCCTGACCGGAAATCTCAAGCCATTATTCTTAGTTTATACAGCGTGTAAGAGAATTTAAAGGGTCAGTTTACAAGAATATTATTCCAATGAACACTGACGAAACCAAAAACTTTTGACCGGAGGGTCATAATGGCTTGCATATCCTAGTATTTAGTGATAATTCTTTTACTCATGTAGAAAAAAAAAATAAAGAATGATAAACTTAAAATCTTGATATTTTTAAGCTATATCAAATAAATTAACAAAGTGAAAATACTTGTATAATTAAAAGACTTGAAAAAAAATGGTGCAAATACATTTTACACCTGATCAAAAGTTTGACTCAAGACTTCTTTTATTAATGTTTAATGACCAAAACGTCCTTCATCTTCTTCACAACACTCCCATTTTGCTTTCTGCAACTTCGTCAGCCATCAACCAGATCGTACAAAAATTTTGGTCGCCTCTTTGTTTCACTTTCTTCTTTTTCTTTTTCTTTGTACCTACTCTTAAACTAACAATCATGGGTTCCAAATACAAAAAACCACCGATGCCTTTGAAAACAAGCGCTCTCGAGTAACGAAACATAGTTTCCAATGGATTAAGATGAAGCATGGTCGGGCCCTCGTGAATTCTGGCCCTCGGCGATCACCCACCTCGCCCATGCTCAAAGCCGGCACTGGCAGTCACAACCGCGGAACACCCACATGCATCAGTTGATGTACCGTACAACCATCTCCTACACCGACCCTCGCAACCGTAACCACAACCATCCCTAAGAAGTACGACTGTCGTAACCACCACCATAACCATCCACATCACAGAATTCCGGAAATGCCGGTGGTGACTACGGGGCTTGGATCAATGTCAGATTCGTTGGTGGTTGCAAACCGGGCAATGACGTTGGAACCGAAGCAAAAGACGACCGCCGACGCCGACACGCCACCGGTAATGGAAAAGCCTCGAACCGAGGGCACCGACTGTTTCCAGAAACGAATTTGCCAAAATAAAAACCGCTTTTTCTGACGTCTTGCAGCGGTCAGCGTCGACGTCACATATTTTGTGCCCCCGACATTGTACTTTCATATTATGTAGTAGTAATAGGTCCGATATTCGGTCTTTGTTTGATGGTGGTATATTGTAGCCAAAGCAGTATTACTATACACAAAATTCAAAATTTTTGTTTGTTTAATCGGATCAAATATAGGAAGAATTTTGTAGCTTGTCTTGGTTGAACTGGTGCATGCGATTCATTTCTATGTTTTATCTTTTATCTTTATTGACTTTGTTCTTTGACTAAACATCCTACTTTTGTTTTGTTTTAATTAATTCAACTTGCCTAATTGTTCTTCTTCGTTAGGTTTAATATATTTAATTGATCGTCGTCGATTTTAATTATTCGCTTGATTTAATAATTCATCTTCGTCTGAAAAGCACATTGTGAATTTTCTTTTCTTAGTTTTATAACTTCGTGCTATTTAATTTCGTGGTAGTGTTCAACTTCATTTAAAATAAAAGTTCTAACAGTGTTGAACTTCGTTGTCTAGTGTTCAACTTCGTTCATTAAACTTGGACCCGATCCGAATTAAAGTTTATTAAAGTCAAAGCCATTGTCGACTAAAGTTCATTTTCTTAGTTTAAAAAAAATTTGAACCCGATCCGAATTCACTTCCTTGGTTTATTAATTTGAACTGTGACTTGGACTTGATCATTAAACTTGAACTTTAAACCTCGGACTTGGACTTGAACTTTGGTCCATAGTCAGACTATTAACGTTTTGGAATGTAGAGGATTATTGGAGTTGAACAAGACACTTTGGACTGAACCATTGAAATCGTCTAACCTGTAAAAAAAAGTTTGGAAATCGTAAAAATTTTCTTTCGTGAAAAATTTTCCGGGGATTAAGAATTTGAAAATTTTACTCGAAAAAAACAACTTGGTGAACATATTTTTTCGAAATTTTTCGAGCGATTTTTTGAACCGGAACGTTAATTTTGAACGAACAGAGGGACTTTAGATATTGACTCAGGTATACCAAAATCTATTTGATACGTTCTGCTGTGTGATTTAAAGGAGTTAAAATGGACTTTAGACGTGCCATTCAAACTGCTCACAAACTAGTAAAAATTGAGGATTTTGAGGACTGGCGAACCAAATTTGAATCATTCATCAAATCTGAGGATGAAAGAATGTGGGACTGTATCTTCTACGGGTATGTCAAACCTCCCTATGAAGGAATTGACGGCATCAAGTGTGACACCCCAGGAAAATCCCACATCGGCCGTGGCCAGGAGAGATCCTTGGTTCATAAGTAATGTCTTGCCTCTTAAAATCACCAACGCGTTTTGGGGCTTAATGTTAGTGGATGAGAGGAGAACTCCACAGTTAAGCGTGCTCAGGTGGGAGAAATTCCAGGATGGGTGACCTCCTGGGAAGTCTCCACTTGGGCACCCAAAAACAAATCCGTGAGCACTGGATGGGCAAAGCGGACAATATTGGTGGTGAGAGGGGCCGGGTGTTACAGATGGTATCAGAGCCACTCCTGTGCCGTTCGGGATGGTGGGTGCATACCTCATCAGGGACGACGAGACTCTAACCTCATCAGGGACGATGAGACTCTAACGGGGGGTGAATGTGACACCCCAGGAAAATCCCACATCGGCCGTGGCCAGGAGAGATCCTTGGTTCATAAGTAATGTCTTGCCTCTTAAAATCACCAACGCGTTTTGGGGCTTAATGTTAGTGGATGAGAGGAGAACTCCACAGTTAAGCGTGCTCAGGTGGGAGAAATTCCAGGATGGGTGACCTCCTGGGAAGTCTCCACTTGGGCACCCAAAAACAAATCCGTGAGCACTGGATGGGCAAAGCGGACAATATTGGTGGTGAGAGGGGCCGGGTGTTACAGACCTAATCGCCTATAGGGGCTGGTTTTGTGTGTTTTGTGCGTTAAACCCCGTTTTAACATATGTTAACACATATTCACATACCGACAAGTCACATAATGATTGTAAACACATAACACATGTAAATACACATATTCACCCTCGTTCACCAATTCCCGGGACTCGAGACTTGTATGTTCCGTATGCCCTGACGATCCTACAAATCGTCACCGTTTGTACACTTGGTTAAGGACCGACATCTAATGAACCTCTAGACCAACATCCAATGATCCTCTAGACTAAACCGATAGTTCCCGAACCATAACCCGACTTAACTAACCCAGTTAAGTACAATATACGCGTGACTCGCTAAGGTAGACTTTCATCTAGACAACGTTGTTAACCAGAATTTGCCGGGTGTCACATCAAGCGAGTACCAACATACAGCGAAATGCAAGAGTCTGATAAACAAATGTATGATGCTGAAGGTAAGGCTTTTGCAACAGTTAACATGTCTTTGTCAGATGCGATTCGTAGTGAGTTTAGGCTTTATTACGATTCATATGACCTATGGAAGGCTTTGGAAAGGCGTTTTAAAGTGAATAGTCACACTAAGAAGAGTTCTTCCAATCAGAGTTCTTCAAGACAAAGCTCAAGTTGTCATTCCTCATAAAGCAGTGAGAGCCCAAAGGTGTTAGTGCCAGATCAACAAGATAAATCATGTGAGGGATCAAGTGATCAAGTGTTTATTGCAAAATTCATTGAGGATATGAAAGTGGAAGAGGTGATTGAAGATGAGAAGAAACCAGTTGAACAGAAATCTGGTGAACATGTCAATGAGACTGAGACAGAAGTAAACGAAATTGAAGCTAAAGAAGTTGATGCATCTAAGACTAAAAGTGAAGCTGTCGATACTAAGGAGGTAAATGATGCAAGTGCGGCTGTGCCTAACGTCATTGATCTCGAGGACACAGAAGGGATGTCTACCAAGGAGTTCATCGCATACATGTCTGAATTGGACACCATCGACACAAAGGTACACATTTCTATCTCTTCTGTTGTTAATGCATGTAAAAAATGTATGGATTATGCTGAGAGAATTTCCTTATTAGTTGCTGAAAATGATAAAGTAGCTAAACATAACACTGAGTTAGTTGTGCTACTAGATCAAGAAAAAGAGTTTAATTTGGGCAATAGGATTAGAGAGGATAATCTTAAAAGAAAGCTTAAAGCTGTAGAAAAGGACCATAAGGCATTAGAACTTGTAGTTAAGGATAAGATCTGTTATTTGGATCTAGCCCATCTAGCCATAGCTGACAAACAAAAGGTCATTGCTGAGAAAAACAAGGAGATAGATGAGCAAAAGATTAAGATAGCTGAACTTAACAGGCAGGTTGAACAGTGTCTTGGTACCAAGTACCTTCATAAGATCATCATAGATTCCTAAAAGGATAAGAATGAGTCAGTAGGGTTAGGATACAATGATGTTCCTCCTGTAAAGGATCGTTTTTTATAGAAAACTAACAATTTATCACACAAGTAGAACAAATCAGGTGCGGAATCCCTGATTCGTATGCAATATGATAGAAGATCAATTAGACACAGAGAAATCCATGATAAACATCTTTAATCATTAATAATCAAACAAGTTTTAGCATCAAAGACTCAATTACAATGATTAAATTGACTTTCAGAACCTCCTAGACCTTCTCTCTAAAACACACACTAACACACTCACAATGACACAACTGAATAACGTACCAACAAAACTTTAATCTTATATAGACCTGCACATTCGACCTTTGCATTAGTTGAATGTGTACGTTCGACCTCTTCCAGGCTCGAACCAAAACATTATACTAACAGCTTCTTCATTCGACCTTTTATAAGCTACATTCGACCCACCATCTGGCCGAATGTGTCTTCTGATCATCATTCTTTAAAATAAAATTGCCTATTATTATGAATCCAAAGCGATAGCCACAAAACGTGTATCAACAAACTCCCCCTGGCTATTGCTTGGATTGTTGTCGTTCATAATCAAGCGCCTTGTTCATCAGCTTAATTCTCAACTGCTTCTTTTTCTCTTTGCTCATTTCAGGTTCAAGTTGTCATTTGCATGAACCTTCTTTTGGCTTTTCTTTGAGCTTTACATAATTCCCAAGCACTTTGTTATATTCACACCCAGCATTCACATCATACGCAAAACAAAAACAAACTACTATGTAAAACTTCATCGCTTATTCTCCATCCCGAGCTTCACAATAAATCGGATTGAAATATAACATCTTGATATCATCAGCTGAACAGTTAATCAACTATTTTCCAATCATAGTACCAGAAATGAAAATCTTTGTTGAAATGTTGTTAGATCGGCATCAAAGGAATCCGTTTCATCACAACTGGAGGTTTATACTTTAGAGTCACTTTGTTCAAACCTGTAATGGGATCAACTTCATTCTTATAGACAATTCGTTTAGGATATTGAGGCCTAAACAAATTCCATTTAGTTCTGCTCTCCCAACTCATCTTATCAGCAAAATAACCCACTGCATGATTGTTCACAGAAGCTCCACCCATAGTGTGTCTACAGATGTCTCTCACGGCCCAGTAAGGAAGTGCTTTAATATCATGAAATCTGTAAAAGTACAGAATTCCATTTTCCCATTTCACTCTAATACATCTTAGTTGAGAAAAGTATTTCCAACCTAAGGCTCTTCCTTTGAAATACTGATTATGAAGTTTGTAGAACGCACCGTGAACTCCTGCAATTGGCCTATTAGCTTCCTTTTCTTTCAGTTTTCTTAGCAACTCTTGCAACTCTTCAGATTGTTTGAATGGTTGTTTCTTATCAGCATCCTTTCCAAACACTTATTCCAAAACTTTCTTTCCTTTCTTCTTAGCCAACTTTTCAGCTTCTTTCAACCTCTCCTCATTAATCTCAGGAATCAGCACATTCTTTGTCTTCAAAGGATAATATTATGGATGTTCTTCATGAGAAATATCCTCCATTTCAATATCCTCAAACACAGGTACATCTCGATCATCAGAATGTGTTCCTGCATCTTTAATTGGTATATCTGGAATCTGTTTTTCATTCATAATATCTTCCAGAGATTTCCCTATCTACTTTACCATTAGACATAGCAGCAGATAATTCTCCATCTTCAAGATCAGGATCTTGATAATCTGTCTCATATCTCATGTCTTCACTTTCAAAGATCTCTGGAAATCTACTAGTCAACTCTATTGTCCAGACTTGTCTTTCAAACATTTGTCTGTACATATTTTTATCTTCGTCAGTCAAAGCACAAATCGTTTCAGTCCAAAAGATAGACTGATCTTCATCCACAGTTTCTCCACTCTTCTTCTGTTTGGAGCTAGATTCACCTTTACTCTTCTCCGATTCTCTCTTCTTGAATCTGTATTTGCTAGCATCCTCATCATTATCATCCGAATCTTTGTCACTCGACTCTTTGTCTTTCTTTGAACTCTTACCTCCAGTATTATCATCATCATTACCTGATTCATTACTATCATCATCATCAGAACCCTCTTCATCTAAATCCTCAAAATCGACATGTTCTTCTTCTTCCTCTTCTTCACCAGCTTTTAGTTGTGGTGCTTCAGAATATAACTTGTCGATCAATTTCTTCATCTCCTTGTCGATTTTTCTTTTATTTTTCTTATCAGAAGCTCCGAGTTTCTCAATAGTTTCTTCCAAATCTTTCTGTTGCTTCCGAGATGACAAAACAATCTTCAACAAGTTAGCTTCATTATCTTTCATCTGTTTGAACTCTTCTTGTTGTTGACTAATAGCTTTAATCACATTTCCAATTTGTCTATTCACCAATTCCACCACTTCATCAGAAACAGTGAGTTTGGCTTTAGAACTCGATTCAGCTCTAGGTTTCTTTGATTTCTTTTTTATTTCTGCTAAAACATTCTTCAAAGTTGCAGAAATGTTATCAAGACTTAATGCTGATGCTGGATCAGTTGTAATCTCTTCAGTAGTTTTCTTCTTCTTCTTCAAACTTGGTGATGCTGCTGGTGTTGTTGCTTTCGAACTAGTTGCTTCAGGAATTTTCTTTCCAAGAACAAGTAAATCAATCTCTCTATTCCTTTTCTTTCTTGGGTTTTCCTTCTTTGACATAGTTTTCTTTCTACCTCGAACAGTCTTCGCACCTGTAAATGGTGAACCTTCAAAATCATCAAGATTAAGTATCAATTCAGCATCCTCTTCAGTTACAGTCTTCTTTCTTTGTTCTTCAAACATCTTGTCTATAGCTTCAGGTGTACTAATCTCAGTGGCCTTGGGATTAGTAACCTTGATTGTTTCAGTTTGAGAGTCCCACTCTTCATCATCTTCAGTCTCTTCACTATCAGCTTCATGAACTAACATAGTCTTCGCTTTACCTTTGCTCTTAGTCACCTTCTTGGTTTTAGTTTCAATCTCATCAAACTTCTGTTTGCCCATCCTAGACTTTGCCCCTTTGTTTATAACCTGTCTCTTCCTCTTGGCTGTCTTATCAACTGGACACAATGGACTGTCAGAATCCGAATTAATATCATCATGTCTAGCCTTATCTTCACCTGGATCAGTATAACCAACATCCCTCAAATGACCAAATAAATTCTTATTTGGTGGCTTCTCTGCTTCAGATAAACCCTTGTAAGCAATCATCTTGCTCAAAGTAGTGAACTTAATATGATCTTGATTGATGACTTGCAGAGGATCTTTCTTCAGGTTTGGGTATTTGTGATCAAACACCTCCAAAAACAGACAAGGGTCAGCCTATCCAGCTCCCTGATAGCGTCTCGGTACAAAGAAGTATGAATCTTTGGGAGTCTGTACAACCCCGAAGAAACCGCGAACTCCTGCAAAAAAAAATAATTATAAATATTAACAAGCTTTGTAAATTTAAATATTTGTAAAATAATAATGAAATGACAGATAATCGAAATAACTTACCTCATAGGTCATCGTCCGCCACTCCGTCGCCAACCGAAATCTAATGGAGCGAAAAGGCCGATCTGGGTGCTCCACCTCCCAGGGCCTAGGTAGTATCTCGAAGAACGAGATAAACTCAACCGTCAGCTCCCGGTATGAATTCACCTTGGCTATCTCAAAAAGACGACGCCATGGGGTGTCAAACCCCACAATGTCGTTCGCCCTCCCGATCTCCCCGACCCTATCCAGAAGAGTCCAGCTGATGTGCATGTGGCCGTTGACATGCATTCGACGCAGCTTGGCGCACCGGCGCCGCTGCGTCCGAAAACCATCATCAAACTCCAGGTAAGGGTGACCCAGTAAAGGGTTCGGCGGAGGCCGTCGAACCGTCTGCGGCAGTGGAACCACCGGCGCAGACGACCCAGCCTCATCTTCATCACCAAAGGCCGCGTCAACATGATCGTGATCCATATCTATATTAACAATAATTTTAAATTAACAATAATAATTAATAAAAAATAACAATAATAATAATAAAACAGAAAAAATTAAAACCGTCAACGACCTCGACCATTTCGACCAGACCGGACTGTTTCGACTTGACCAGCCCGTTAGCAACCTGGACCGTTTCGACACGACCGTTCCGTTAACGACTGGACCGGTTTTGAACTGACCGCCCGCTATTGAATCGGACTGTTTCGACGCAATCGGGCTGTTATCCACCCAGACTGTATCGACTCGATCAGACCCGTTCACGACCCAGACCGTTTGGACCTGACCGGCCCGTTAATGACCCGGACTGTTTAGACCCGACCTGGCCCGTTAGCGAGCCAGACCGTTTTGAATTGACCAGCCCGTTAGCGACCTCGACCGTTTCGACCCGACCGTTCCGTTAATGACCCGGACCAGTTTCAAACTGACCGCCCGTTAACGAACCGGGCTGTTTCTACCCGACCGGGCCGTTATCCACCCGGACCCTATCGATCCGAACATGCCCGTTAATGACTCAGACCATTTGGACCCGACCGGCCAGTTAATGACCCGGACTGTTTAGACCCGATCTGGCCCATTAGCGACCCAGATCGTTTCGACTGGACCAGCCCGTTAGCGACCCAGACCGTTTTAACCCGACCGTTCTGTTAATGATCCAGACCGGTTTTGAACTGACCGCCCGTTAACGAACCAGACTGTTTTGACCCGACCGACCAATTATCCACCCGGACCATATCGACCCTATTTGGCCCATTAACGACCTGGACTGTTTAGATCCGACATTTAAAATTACTCATCCGAACCTCTTGAAAATTATAGTAAAACCAATTCAACCCACAAATTTAAATCTTAAACCCAAAACAACCTAAACCCAATTAGATGGGTTAATATTGTCAAGAACAAATTTTTTAATTTTAAAGAACATAAACATAATCAATACAATTTTAATATTTTGACAAATTTCACATATCTAATCTATATTTTGGGCTTCCGGATTTTCATTGGGGGCCGACTTCGGGTAGACTAGTTCTTTGTACGTATTGATTTGATCAATGTATTCAGTTTCCCATTGCGCGCCAGCTTCATTTCTATTACAACTCCAAGTTGCATTCGGGGGAGGGATTGGATATGATCCTTGAAGTGTTAAGTTGATGTAATGCCCGCCCACGAAGCAAACTACTACCTTTTGAATAGGTTGTTCAGAAGCTTCTGGGCCTAAAAATAGAGGGAAAACTATATCATCACCACGAATGTCGAGTGTATGAAAAACAACACCCCACCTCTGTGCAGCGAGAAATCCCGCCTCAGGCGTCGACATCCAATTCGAAGGCGGGGCTGGTCCCACCCCTTTAAATTGTATACTCTTGCAGAGGCGATCATAATATCCTTCGTTTTCCGGATCAAAGATTCGCCTCCACAAGTCTTCGTGATTGCGCAACTCGAGTAGCATTTGGGACCGGACAAACAAATACATATTTTGACCCAGTCTTAACCCCACAGCTACCGCTCGAAACCCGCAATGACTAACTGGTTTCACATCTGTTATTTTGGATATATATATGGATAAAACACAGATGGAATTTTATGCCCAAATTCCCTTATTAACAACTCTGACTTTTTTGTCCGCAGAATCAACAGGAAATAGAATTTGTCCTGCTTTGTGTCCTGCTGGTACGTTAACGGTATGTAAGAGTTGTGACGGTGAATGACCACATGATTTCTTTTACACAACAAGCGGTTTATTGGGGGAGTAGTTGCCTGTGATGATTTGTGAAAATTTGTCCAGATAGTTTAATTGGGCAAAAACTGGTTTTGTGTCAACCTTTTCCTTTAATTTTGCCCACACGGCCTCTACATTTAGATCTTCGAAACCAATCTTCGCAAGTTTGAAGTCAAGCTTCCTCCATAACACGTCTATTGAGAGGAAATGAATTTCTTGGCCTGAAAACAATAGCATATGTTATAAAGTTAAACCATATAATAAATTATGTAGTAAAATCATATGTTTACTAGTATTAATTACCATCATTTTGTAACTGCTCGAGACGACAGGCACATGGCAAAACACAACTTTTAGAAAGCTGGCATCCACAAGTGTTACGGTAACGGTGCAAGCACGTTTCCAAATGTTGGATCTCAAGGTATATCAGCTCAAGATCATGTTTGCTAACCTTCCGAAGTATCTTATCAAGAAATGGCTGCCCCTTGTGGTAGTTCATTATTTTTCTTAGGCTGTTTTCAAAACCTTTTTTAATGTCTCTATGTTGCTTATCAACTATGTGATCGACGAACTTCACAATTGTCGACAACGAGTTGCGATTGCCTGGAAGGTAACTTCTTATTTTCGCATGCATGCCTTTAACTCTGTTGGTTGTGGCTGGCGGAAGTTCAGCGTTTCGTTAGTCCATGCATACACAAAATTTTGGTGGTACCGGTCTAAACAGTTATTCATCGTGTAGTAAAAAACCTCTGAAAAATATAACCATAACTTGTCAGGCGTGAGTATGTAAACAAGTACGTATGTAATTATGTAAAATTACTCATGTTGACGACCAATCATTTCCAGATATGACTAAAATTTTTACAAATTGTATTCGTATAGGGCTTCAGTCAAAGAGTCACATGGCCTCCAAAACATTGGAATAATTTCCTTCCACTCCTTATCCGTAAACTTCTTCTTGCTGTTCCTGTTGATATTCTGCGAAATATGAAACCGGTAGAGATACTTGTACGCATTTGGGAAAATCTGATCACACGCGTTCATTAGCGCAAAGTCCCTGTTGGTCACAATCACTCGCGGCTCCATACAGCCTACCAGCATGGACTTTATCCTCTCCAACAGCCAAACGTAGTTACCAACCTTCTCAGAAGAAAGAAATGCATGGGCAACCAAAAACGAGTGGTTTGTCGACGCCATACCCACAACCAATACTAGAAAAATACCCCTATCTTGACACACATTTAATGACACGCGAGAATTCATGACACGCAAAAGCGCGTGTCATTAAAAAATCGTCATCTTTTAAAAAAATTGGTCAAACAATGACACTCTTTTTTGCGAGTCAACAATCTAATGTCAAGATTTTAAAAAACATGACACTATAACAATTGAGTGTCATGTTTGGTGTCAAATATTTCAGAGTTTCCTTTTCCCTCCTCGCGCCCAGCTCTCTCTCTCTCTCTATCTCTCTTCCTCTATTCTTGTGCAAACACTTAAGAAAAAAAAAACCCATCAAACACTCAATCGTAACCCACCCCTTCTCTGCTAAAAACCCCTGCATCAAACACTCGATCGTAACCCGGCCAGAACCCTCTTCGATCAGAAAAAAACCCCATCAAACACCATCCAACAAAACCTTCTCTGCAGATCGTAACCTTCTCTGCTAAAAACCCCTGCATCAAACACCCTCGTAACTTCTTCAGATCGTAACCCTCTTCAGAAACATTCAAAATGTGATACTAATCAGGTTAGGGTTTATCTTATTATCTATTGTTTTTTAGTTATTATGGTTTATTGTTGAAATGTGATAGTAATCAGCCATCATTTACAATGTCAGACCTAGCTCGTCACTTCAGCAATCGAACCCTAGATCCTCACTTCAGCAATCGAACCTAGCTCCTCATTTCAGTAAGTTCAGTCGAACCCTAGCTCGTCACTTCACTTCAATCACTACTACAAAATAGGCCTTAGGTGTGTTTTTTGCTATTTTGGGGGCTGTGTTGTTTATACCAGGATTGCTTACTATGCTTACAAGGGTTATAAAGGCTTTTCTTTCAGTAATATTCCTCCTGCTTAGTCTTTCATTTTCTGGATCTTTTTGGATTTCAGTATGTACAGTTTATGTGTTTTTTAAATCTATGAATAAGAATATGAATATGAGTGTTCATGTTTTAGTGTATTTTTTTTAAGTTTTCTGCTGTGCACACAAGGTGTTTGCTTAAATGCCAGTGTTTTTTAGGAGTTTGCTTGCTGTTTTCAGTATTTACATGTTGTGTGTGATTAGTTAAATTGACAAAGAATGTTTATATGTTGTGTGTATGTTTTTGTTTTTGAGAAAGAATGTTTAGTTAGATTGAGGAATAATGTATTAGTTAAATGCCAGTGTCATTTTGGTTGTTTTTGGTTATTTCAGGCGCCTAGGCGAATCACACACCTTAGCGCCTAAACGCCTAAGCGAGTAAGCGCCTATGCGACTAAACGCCTATGCATCTAAGCGAGTAGATGCCCAAGTGAATCAAGCACCTAAGCGCCTAAATGCTTAGTCGCGTAAGCAAATCATACACTTTAGTGCCTAAACACCTAAGCGAATAGGCGACTAAACGCCTATGCGTTTAAACGAGTAGGTGCCTAAGTATATTGTCTTTAATATAACTCTTTAGTATATTGTCTTTTTCAAAACCCAATAAAACCAATCAGGGGAGAGATTACCTAAAACTTCATCTCAAAGATATTAGGTAATTTGATTTGAATATGCATATTATGAAAAAGTTACCTGTATAAAATGTTACTGTCATTTTACATCTTAATTGTTTTGGAAAGTATATTATCAGGGCATCATCAGGTATATAGGCATTAATTGATTATAACAAAACTTAGAGGGTGAATTGATTATAAACAAAGTCTACATGAGATGTTAAACTCAAAGTTTGTTAAACTCTACGAAACATTTATAATTGAACTATAAAAGCTAAGTATAAACATTGCGTGTCATGTTTTTTTTCACTTAGGCGCATACATGCTTATTCGCTTAGGCGTTTAGGCGCTAAGGCGTTTAATTCGCTCAACACTTTTCCATTTTCTATAACATTTTAGCCTAAGCGCTTAGGCGTTTGTACTGATTCCAACTTTGAATTCCTCCAGGTTCTGGAAATACATTTGCTGCAGTTTCTGAGCTTGGGGTTCAATAACTACTTGGTTTTGCTGCTCTATTGTACATTTGTACACTCCCATCAACGCCATTGCGGCCGCTTAACAGGACCGCTAGCCGCTGTTGCTGAAGCCTCCAATGTAAGTCTTGGTTGATGGAACTTAGCTTGTTAGCTAAATAGTATTGTGAACATTGTGGATAAATTTATTGAGCACAACTATATATGATAACCAGAAGTTGCCTTTATCCATGCAGGTATACATTTCAGATTTAACAGATCTTTTTACATGTACCTGTTCAAGATGTGATGGCCGAACTAAGGTATTTGTTGGCTTGGTAACTTAATTGTAATAGATTCACATTATGTACCTAAATTTCAAATTCTAGTCTTCCGGTTCAGATAAATGCTTATGTTAGGTGCTATCTTGAATCAGGGATTCGAAGTTATAGAGCTCATTGTTGAGGTTCAAAACTACTTGCACGTACATCAGTTTTTTTCTGTTTTAGTGGCACTTCTTCGTTATTTCGTTATCTTCCCTGGATCTCATACTTGTATATACCGACTTAATACTAAATTACTTATTGCAGGCATTTGTTGGGGTTGCACATGATGCGGAGTAGATGCTAACACGGATGCGGATATTATTGTCATTCGTGAAGAGTGGTCTGGTTATGCCGCAACCTTCATTTCAATTTATCCGTATGTTTAGTCTAGACTAACGTAATGTATTGACACAATATTTTCGTAAGTAGTGGTAGGATTCGACAAATGCTAATTGTATTTTTTTTGTGGTATATATAATATATGCAGTTTTATTTCGATATTTATTGATTTTGTTATTATAAATATAAAAATAAATCCAGGTTTATTAGTTATTTTGCAGAATTTTTTTTAGGTAAAAAAACATGACACGCAAAATGAGTGTCATAAAGGTGTGTCGTAAATGCATGTCATGAAAGAGTGTCATAAATGTGTGTCAAAAAAACGTGTCATTAAAAGATGAAACGTGCTTGCATGTCATAAAAAATTAATGACATGTTCTTCCTTGACACATTTTTGTGTGTCATAAACACCCTTTTATGACGCGCAATGCGCGTCAAGTAAGGGTATTTTTTCTAGTAGTGAACCTGAACAAACGCCATATTGTACATGTTTGTATTGTAGGTGGTGTCAATCATCAGCACATGCGGGAATGCGTACTACTTAGTAAATGAATGTTTGTGAACGAAGAAAATATCTGTGAGAGCATTCGTGGTGTCATTTGCGTGCGTGTAATAGGTGAATTCTTTCTCCGTAAGAAGGTTATCGAGTTGCTGCATTGCACCTTCACCGACTCCCTTTTCAGCATTCATCATCTGAGCCGCATTGTGATATCTTTCAGGGTAGTCTTTTTCTCCGGGTTCTTTGAAATGAGCATTCTCCAGATGTTACGCTTAGGAATATCCTGCTTTGCCATCTGCCCGACCAGTTGTCAGTCATCTACATAATGCCTTCTGGCATACGCGTGACCCCCTAAGTTTTCAAAGGGAGTGTGATTGTGTGCCAGGTTTTTCACCGTTAACCTCCAAACCTGTGTCCGAGTTTTAAGCACCCATGTCAACTCAAACGGGCAGCCAATTTTTTTGCTACCCGTCTTGCTCACCGCAGCCACACTCTTATGCTCCCCCCAAGAGTGCATTGAAATACAACCTTCACGAAAATAAGTTTATTAGAAAATAAGTTTTTTTTATTAACTTTTTTAAAGAATAAATTATAAAAAAAGTTTTTAATAAAAAATTAACAATACTCTTAGCAAAGGAGAAACGTAATCCTAAAGGTGTGTGACCCAAGACCACTGGTGCATCCGTAGGGAATTAACCTTCACCAAGAGTAAAATACGTTTTTCTAGTAAACTTTTTAATTAAAAAGTAACAGTACTATTTGCAAAGGAGAAACGTAATCCTTAAGGTGTGTGACCCGAAGACCACTGGTACACCCGTAGGGAATTAACCTTCACCAAGAATAAAACACGTGTTTTTAGTAATTATTTTATAAGTTATGTTTTTTCGTGACTTTTTAAATCACAATTTATAAAATACATATTTGTTAATATCTTAAAAACAATAGTGACTGAAATATGTACCTTCACGAAATTTTCTCCTCTTTTCTTCGATCTTTTTATAACGACGACGTAACTATTTTCCATTCCCGTATCTTGTACCCAGTCGATCAACTCCTCGCTTGTGGAAAATGTCCAGTCAGTCTCAAACCAAAATTTGATCGGGTTAGAGCCTTCCTCCTGATCTTCTACATGCTTCTCCTCACCAGCGCTGTCTTCATGGTGCGTATAGTCTTGTTCTTCAAATGTGTCATCACCACCGTAAGCGTAGTAAGTATAACCGTAGTCGGGTTGACAGGGAGAGTCTTCAAATTCATATGGGTCCTTCCAGGGTGTATTCAAGTTTAGTTGCACCGTATTGGTACGGTAACGAATGCTAGACTGACCCTCCTCGACATTATATGATCTAGACTCGTTGTAAGAATCATCGAAAATGAAGTCGTAATACGACATGTTATATGTTGTGGATAAAGAATTGAAATCGAATGAGTTTATATTGAAATCGAATGAATTTATAGGCAAAATCTGATGGGGTATAGCGCCTTGCTTTGGCCAAAGTGAGGCATCTGGGTTAATATTTTAGATAATCTCAGGCTTTACGTCTAATCATACTGCAAAGCGCCTCGCTTTGGCTTTTGTTATAATGTTCACAATCTTAAGTGGTGGAAGACCAATGATTTATCATATATGTAAACAATCCTGCTCACTTGGTGATTTAACCAGAAGCTAAAGCAAAGAATCGAGCGAGTGAAGGAGAAAAGCTACAAAGATGGAGTCTTTACATCAGAAATTGGTTTCAGTGATGAGTTGATCGCCATACGGAAAGAATTTTTCACCATTCATGGGGAGATAGTGCTTCTTAAAAACTCCAGCTCCTTAATCTTTGCAGGTACAAATGGGTCGGGTAGTGTTAAAATGACAATTCTTTAGTCCATTACATGTTTTGTGGGTAAGTGAACATTTCTATTTGTTTTGGGTTTATTATTGGCATCATCAAGATATTGAAAAAGTATGACAAAAGAACGGGTGGATTACTACGTGTACATTTTACACAACTTGCTCTTCGTCAATCGTTTTTTCACAACAGAACCTCTTACAAGATTAGTACACGAGTGTGAGGAGAATCCAGACCTCCTCTTCCCTTTAGAAGAAGAAGTGGTCGAATTTTCTAGTAGTAGCAAAACAAACGCAAATAAAGGGGCTAGTGATGATCACATCATTGGACCAGTGTCGGTTGGTGAGGGTGGTTCAGATGTGTATAGACGGACGGTCGATGCAATCAGAACCATAAAGGGTCTTAAGAAAGAATGTTCTACATCAAATCCGTTATCGTTTGCATCTACTTTTAGCAACCAGGATATAGATGACACTTGAGCTATAACGGATCCTCAATTAGAACCAGATTGTGATGATGCTCTGTGACACCTGCCACTTAGCCAGGTTAAAATCCGTACACTCTCTAGTCAACGTTTAATTTCCCATGCATTATTCATGTCATTTTATATGCATAAGTCCCCCGAGATAGTCTAACAATGTCCGAACGAGTATAAATTCACCCATATCGATGAATCTTGGTGACATGAACTTAAACAATTACGAGCTATGTTTCAGAAACATGTATAAATGCCCATTTATTTAATAATACAATGGGAAGCACTATGGAATTTGTGTAAGAAAACCTAGTATTTTTCTAACATACGAAATCACATGTACATGTATATATATATAGATATATATATATATACACATGACACACATGCTTACATGCATGAATATCACATGTGCTATGGAACATAAGACACAATTAATACAAGTCTTTATATCCATTTTGTTCCATTATAAATGAAGTGTCAAGTCTTGATATTCCTAAAGACTTGATGATTTAACTATAATTAGCAATATTCCTTAAACACCTAGGATCAAGGATGTTGGATTACCACTATTATTAAAGTTTCTTTTTCCTCCCCTTTTCCCTCTCTTTTTGGTCGCAACCCCATCCCCATATATATATTTATTTATTTTTTCAAGTCAACTATGTTTAGCACATGTTGATTTAAGATCTAGAATGATCTTATTAGTGGTCAATTTGGAAGATTATGTTCCAACATAATCTATGAGTGATCACTTCACTTGACTAGTTAACATGACTAAGTATAGGGATCTTAAGACATGATTATGTTCCTTGATTTCCATACACTTTTAGTCAACTCTAAGGCTTTACCCATATATGGCAAGATCCCTTAATCACATGGAACCATAGAAGATCATTAGCCCTAAATAGCTAACTCTTGGTTTCTTGGAACCCCTCTAGCCGTCGCCTTCCATACACCCACACCAAATCTTTTTTTTTTTTTTTGAAATATCACAACACCTCTTGTCACCTACAAACATTTGAAATTTCACATTATGGAAAGGTGTAGAACCTTAAGCTCTTGGATTAGTCATATTATGAGATATTGATATAACATAATCTAATATAATGTCACCATCATGTATCTTGTTTAAACCAAGAAATCCTTTAATTAGAAAGCCTAAAGTGATTTAACCTTACAACTAAAATATTTAGATCTTCTCATGCACCTTAAACCTATGCTTAGATACTTGCCTAAAACAAAACATGGTGACTTTCCCTTGAAGCTCCCAAAACGTCGCCCCCTATACCTTACTAATTGTTTTTTTTTTAATCAAAGTCCACTCCTAATTACACATGTGGGAATTAGTAATCCAAGAAGATCTTATGTAGTGTCATTCATGCTTAGAATCCATCCAACATAATCATAAGATTAGTGACCTCTAAAGTGTGATTTGGATCTTGGATATGCTAGGAAGATATGGAACATGAGTAGATTACTAACCAAATAAGGAAGGATTCTCTTAATCACCCTAATCCATAGAAGTTGACTTACCCAAAGTGTTAAGCACTTTCCTAACACCTTCTCATCTCCACCTCTATATAAGGAGGCCTTGGGTAAGCCATTCACCACACCACAACCTTTCTTGCTCCCTCCCTCTATTCAAAACACACACACACACATCCCACAAGCTATAGCAGCAACCAAGGAGATCTAGCATCTTGCCTTCTATCTTGGATCCACTAGGAGGTATAAACCTTAACACTTTTACTTCTTTACCTTGTTTATTTAGCACATGGTTCACCTTAGTTCATAGTTTATCATTCATAATAAAACATCACCATAGATAGTAATGTAAGTATGTATGTGTGCGTGATATATATATATATATGTATGCGTGCGTGAATATACATACACATGTATGTATATATGCGTGACATATATACATGTGCACGTGTGTATGTGTGTATGTATAGACATATAAGAACCTAAGTTATCATAGTACTTCACTCTAGTAATGAAAACAAAGCCTATATGTGTGCATATATACATATGCGTGCGTGTATATACATAGTGTAGGTGTATGTGTAAAGCAAACTCATAAGTATAGATAGTAATGTGTATGGACTACCAAGATACATATGTATATGGGTATGCATGTACAAGTGTAGATCCCATAGACATCCCTACCTATGGTTATGAGTGGGAATACACATATATAGATATAAGTATAGATGCACGCATATGTAGGTGTGAATACATGTGTATATGACACTTGTGTATAGTAAAGATCAAGTGTGTTTGTGAACTAAACAACTCTTTTTAAAAAGGGAACATATACTTTATGGAAAGTATCATATGATAGGGAATAAGATCTATTTTCTTATCCAAACTATTATTTTCAAGTAATATATAGTTGTCACCAAGAAAAGCTAAACTAACATACCACTAAGGATCGGGTGAACCACGAGTACCATGGATTACCTATTTGTATAAATCTAAGGTACCCATGCATGTATATAGGACGAGATACCTAGTTGTCGGACATACGCTTTTGCTAGACTACACACGGACTTGAGGTGAGTTCTCACGGCCCCTTTTTACTGTTTTATATTTTGGGGAAAAGCATGCATTGTTTACTAGTTTTAGCATGAAATCCTAGCCGACCGGTGTACATGAGACGATATGTTTAGAGTACTTAACAAAGCCCTCATTTATTAGTTTATCATAACCATTAGCTATGGATATAGTCTAGAAACGCTTGAATAGATCTATTGGGTTGACATCCCTACTCTCGGTTAGTCGCTCTAACCGGTTTATACGATATGAGAGTGCTTGCATTTATTTTATGACGATTCATTGCATTGTTGTGCAATGTGCGAGGCACCACTCGTCGAGGTTTTGTTATGGACTCATGATGGTTTATCATCGTTGTTCTTGGCTAGACAATGATGGGTCATTCAAGGATTTCATTAAACTTTACAATTGGTTTACAAAATCTGTGAACTTACCAACATTTTGTTGAAAAAGTTTTTATGCATGTTTTTCAGGTAACTAAAGCATGGATGGAACTTGGGTTACGATTGGGCAATCATTCACAACCACCACACATCGTGTCATTAAAACTTTTGACCCCGCTAAGGGTTTTAAACTGTATCTTGAGAAACTTGTTGTCATCGAACACGTTTGGTACTTTTATAAATAAATAAATATGAATGTTTGCTCTTATCTTGTGCTTGAAAACCTTTCGTGGTTACCCCCGTGTTTCCGCCTAAGCGGGTTGTGAGATGCTCACTTTCCCAAGTAACATATTTTGTTTTCTTGTTCAGTACTAACTCTGTGTGAATCTTTTTGTTGGATGTTTTGTTTTCTCAATTGTTGGATATTTATTTTTATTTTCATAAATGAATAAATAACAAAACTTTACAAATAAGTGTAAAAAAGAACTACAGATCCTTGTCTTCGTCCTCGTAACTAAAAGGTAATGGCACCGATTTGACAGCTCTAAATTTCCCAACATTGTTCAAATGCTCGTTTTCCAACCTGAAGAAATTCCATATGCCACGTCGAATGATCTCCAAACTCGCAACTATTGCAGTCAGAGCATTTCTATGAAGGAAAGAGGCTTCTTGGAAATCCAGTACAGTTTGCATCCAGGCAAGTCTTAGTATTACATTCAATACCTGCAAATCAACTAACGTCAATCAAGATCAAAAACGATAATTACAACGGTTATTTGAATTTGTCTGGTTTGCCCACGAAGAGCTAACGGATTTGTTTTTGGTTGCCCAAGTGGAAACTTTCCCTGGTTTATGCTCGAAACACGTTGGTGATACTTTTATGCCCTATAGCCTAGTATCTCTTGGTGGACATAAAAGAATGATATATGATTAGCCTAAGGTGAGAAAGGTTCGCGAATTACCATCGCTATGAAGTAGACAGATTTGCTGGGCAGAATAAGCTTATCTCTCAACCATGGATTCTCAGAATTCCTGCATAGCAGACCCCAATCCATCACTAAATCCCAATAGGTACTGAAAATTGTTGCGACTCCTGAGGTAGATGCAGCGATGATCTTCAAGGTTGTTCCTTTCCTTTGAGTATAGATTGTCCTTGAAACAACCGCAGCAATGGTGGATAAGTATTTGAGTCCTTTCCTTTGAGTATAAATGAAAACCAATAATCATAAAAAGAACCCTACAAGGTTAATCATGGTGGGAAATGGGAATTGCCCTTTAAAGGAATACCACTTTTCACCAAAGTTTCACATTAGAGAAAATTGTAGTTTTTTTCATGTGGTTTGTCTAAACTAACGGGTTTAGTTCAGGCTTAACACCCTAAGTACTTATGGTTTCTTTTTCTAACACTTTACGTCCCTGAGACTAACGGCTGTTAGTTGTTCCGTTAGTTTGTGGTGAAATGACAATTATACCTTTAATTTTTGGGTGAAATGACTTTTATACCCTCCCATCTTCTTCTCCAACCCACCCACCCTCCCACCACCACCATCACCACCACCTGCAAGTCTGCAACACCACCCAAGACTTGCAGGTGGTGGTGATGGTGGCGGTGGGTGGGTTGGAGAAGAAGATGAGAGGGTATAAAAGTCATTTCACCCAAAAATTAAAAGGTATAATTGTCATTTCACCACACACTAACGGAACAACTAACGACCGTTAGTCTTAGGGACGTAAAGTGTTAGAAAAAGAAACCATAAGTACTCAGAGTGTTAAGCCTGGGCTAAACCTATTAGTTTAGACAAACCACATGAACGAAAACTGCAATTTTCTCTAATGTGAAACTTTGGTGAAAAGTGGTATTCCTTTAAAGGGCAATTCCCATTTCCCACCATGATTAACCTTGTAGGGTTCTTTTTATGATTTTTGGTTTCATTTATTGTCGCATTCATAAAAAAAAAAAAAATCTAATCTATATCTATATTTATACTATCTTATAAAGCATTTGACAATGACTTTTTAAAAGTTATGAGGTACATGTTTATTTACTTATAATACAACATACAATGCATATAATAAATACTTTTGATGGGCAAATTTGTCTTTAAACACTATATTTAATCAATAAGAAATCAAAAGTCAAGAAATGTTTATGAAAGCTCATAACATTTAACTCTACAATTACTTTGAAGTTGAACACATTAAATAGAAACCATATAAAAAACCATTAATAATGGTTCATGCTTTCTTAAAATCTTTTATATAAAATTAGCTTCTTTTTTTTTTTTTTTGAACGGCCAACTAAACAACGCCGTGTATTTCGTACGCGGCCCCCCAGTGGCAAAGACAGGGGCACAGCCCGACCCACCCCGGACGCACGAAGCCCTAGCCCGTTAACGTTTTATAAACTTGATAATACTATAAGAACTTGAGAAATAAGTATTGCGCTATCCAAAAGTAATACCAAATATTATCAGTGTTTACGACAGATCGGGTTAGATTGCGCTCTCCTAAATGTTATGAGAGCTCATAACATTTAACTCTACAATTACTTTGAAGTTGAACACATTAGATAGAAACCATATAAAAAACCATTAATAATGGTTCATGCTTTCTTATAATCTTTTATATAAAATTAGCTTTTTTTTTTAACGGCCAACTAAACAACGCCGGGTACTTCGTACGCGGCCCCCCTGTGGAAAGACAGGGGCACAGCCCAGCCCACCTCGGACGTTTTGTGCCAATTGTAATTCATATATGATTCTCTCCATTCAGGCACAGTTTGTTGTGCCAATTGTTTTCCAAACTTCATTGTGTGGTTGGTTGGTATATGTTTGTTTAATGATTCAAAAGTTTTGAGGTTTTCAAAAGATGTAATGTTGAAATTGAAGTGAATAATGTGTCTACGTTTGGATATTTATAATGATGTGGTTTTACGTGTTTTTCAAACATGGAAAAAGCCAACCACTTTCCAGCCTTCATACCCACTGTGTTATGGTGTATTAAAAATTTAAAAAGAAAGACTAATTTAAACGCATCATAAAAGATTTGCCGAGTTTATAAGTAGGTAGGGTCAACAATAGTGCAATAAGAGAGTGAACCCAAGATTTTTTTTGGTTGTTTGACAATACGTAAACCGTTATTATTATTTTTCAAAGTCACATCTATATCTATATCTATATCTATATCTATATCTATATCTATATCTATATCTATATCTATATCTATATCTATATCTATATATATATAATAAACCAAAGCATTTTTAATGACATGTCATAATATTATGCAATCTCTCTTTTGAGATATGCCACATAGGATGTGATGTGGCAACTCTAGACCAATTAAAAAAAGGAATAAATATGGTTTAAATATGATTTAACATAATCTATTAAATACCTAATCTACTAAATGTAAATATTAAAACTTTATTATTTTCTCTCTCATTTTCCTTTCATAACTTTTAAATGTTAATATCTTTTATATACAGGATTATTTAAAGAAAAAAATTACACCAAATTAATGAGTGTTTTATTATCTTTCCAACGAGTACCACAGTGCTATATAAAAAACGGAGAAAAAAACGACTATTTTTTGTAACCCGACAGGTATTGTGTGAGGTTTGGAATTAGTTTAAAAAAAATTGTGGGTTTGGGTAAAAAAAAATTACACCAAATTACTAATCGTTTTATTATCTTTCCAACGAGTACCATAGTGCTATATAAAAAAACGGAGAAAAAAAACGACTATTTTTTGTAACCCGACATGTATTGTGTGAGGTTTGGAATTAGTTTAAAAAAGATTGTGGGTTTGGGTCGGGCCTGAGATTAGGTGATACCCGACCTAATTACCCTTTTTATATTAGAAGATGATAACTTATAACATAGATTTGTTTAAAATAATAATAATAATAATAATAATAATAATAATAATAATAATAATAATAATAATAATAATAATAATCATTAATCATATATTAGCAGATGCCATTTTTATAGTTTAGATACTTCTAATTTTATTAAATTTACTTAGATTTCTCAATTTGAAACGTTCCCGGGGTATAAACTAATATATATATATATGTATACCGTTAAAAAATATATAATGTATATGTATGGAAGGAAAACCTTCATATATTATATTATTAGATTCTTGTTTTTTTTTATATATTATATTATTAGATTATTTTTTTATTTTTTTATTATTTTTTTTATGAATGCGACAATAAATGAAAACCAACAATTATAAAAAGAACCCTACAAGGTTAATTATGGTGGGAAATGGGAATTGCCCTTTAAAGGAATACCACTCTTCACCAAAGTTTCACATTAGAGAAATTGCAGTTTTCGTTCATACGTTTGACTTTGAAAAATAATAATAACTAGTATTTTGCATGCCACGCGTTGCGACGGTGTGCGACAGATCAAACCGTATAGTAACATACGAAGTGTAACCTTACGGATTGAACCGTGTAGTAACACACGAAGCGTAAAACAGAATGCGTCCAAAACAACGCATTACACACAATGTTCACAATTACTAACAAATAGGTAACCATGAAGGAAAAGGAAAAAGAAGGTTGCATAATATACAATAAAAATACTAAAATGAACAAAATAGAAGACCCACCATGCCCTAGCTCCCTTATGCACGTTACACATATGTCCACATCCTGACTCCTTTTCTTGAACCAAATTGCATCGGTTCTTATCACTCCCATGACCACACCCATTCCCACCATCTCCGTCCTCTCCTATCACAGTATCACCGTCACTTTCAAAAACCCAGTCACAACCGCGGAACACCCACATGCATCAGTTGATGGTTGCAAACCGGGCAATGACGTTGGAACCGAAGCAAAACGGTCAGCGTCGACGTCACATATTTTGTCGCCGCAGACATTGTACTTTCATATTATGTAGTAGTAGTAATAAGTCCGATATTCGGTCTTTGTTTGATGGTGGTATATTGTAGCCAAAGCAGTATTACTATACACAAAATTCAAAATTTTTGTTTGTTTAATCGGATCAAATATAGGGAGAATTTTGTAGCTTGTCTTGGTTGAACTGGTGCATGCGATTCATTTTTGTTTGTATATTTTTTTTCACTAAACATTCTTTATTATTTGTCTCATCGTCTTTTACTTTAACTGAGATATTAAAATATGAGTCAAATCATAGAAACGTTTTAGTATTTTCTAAATAAGATAAGATGTTTAACATTTATATGAACATTTTTTTAAATTATAAACATTTAAAACATATTTTCTAAATTGTTCCAAATAGTTTGTTTTTTTTTTTCTAACGACGAAAGATTCTATGATATATAGAACATAACGGGCCAGCAAAGGCTGTAAAAACACAACACGAAAAAGACAAAACGGGCTAACAAAGGCTGCACAAACTAAGGTGAACAAGAAAACAAAACAAAACCAAATGTTCAAGTTATTACATCTCTAACATTAAAGTCTCCTTTGTTTCAAGAAATATTTTTGAACTTTGACCTAGCTTTAACCCAAACTCGCCTTTTTTTTTCTCACCGTCTTAATTAGAAGTAGAAATGTAGACGATATTGTATTCCTTTTCATTTCTAGCTTTCAAAATTTGCCACGTTGTAACAAGTAGAATTGCCCCTACTCTTTTCTTCCAATCATTTGACCCTTTAAGATTCGAGACTACACCAAACGTTTCCTTGCATGCCATTTATTGTAAAAAGTAGAATTGCCAGCCAAAGGCATTATAGCCCAGTGGCATCTTGATGGTAAGACAAGACTTAGGGACTATAAAGTTTTGGGTTCGAATCTCACAAGGGGGTTTTCTCATAATTATGAGTTTCCTCCTGAATTGGTGGTGGAATATGATCGCGTGGTAACATTGGTGGCACAATGATACTCTAGTGGTCCGCGAGTGATTCCAGTTGGCCGTAAAAAAAAAAAAAAAGAAGAAGGGTAGAATTGCCCCTACTGTTTTCTTCGGGTTTGGTTGATGAATGATGAATACCTTTTAAATTTGTTCTGACATAGCTTTTATTGCTATATTAATAATTTCTAAGTTAATCTAATATTTAAGATTTTTTATATTAAAATAACTTTAAAAGATGTTATATTTAAGTTTTTTTTTCTTTGGCGGTTCTTGCTTGGAGGGCGTGCCTATTTTTTTTAATTAAGTTCATAGTTAAAAAAAACTTGTAATAAAAAGTATTAAGTCTAATCATTCCTTAAATGTTAGATCTCTTCTACTCTCTCGGTCATGAATTAACATGTTTGAGTAATAGTTTTCGTTCTAATCTAATCAACCGAAATTAATTATACTTTGGTCAACTAAATAAATTAAAAAAAATGAATAACATTATATGATTTAGTGTTTAAAAAGTTAAATTTATGTAAAGTGTCAACAAATTTGTTAATTTTCAAAGTGTTTATATTTAAAAAATACCGATACAATTTTACCTAAAAATTAGTGCAACAATGTCTTAACTATTTCAATATCATTTTATAAGACCTATTTTCTTTTAACAATATATACCTTAAATTATAATTTTATCAAAAATTAGGTACATATGTAATAATTCATTCACAAAACACACCTATAGTGTTAAAAGTTGCAAGTTTGGATTCATTCACAAAAACACCACCCGTAGCAAAAGGAAGATGAGGGAAAAAACAAAGGAACTAGCACATACTTTCAACAAATCCAAATTATACCAACTAGACCAAGTTATATACTTAAATTTGGATCTATTTTGAGTTAAAAAAAAAAACTAGTGATTTAGTGTTATCTATAATAATGTCTTTGATCTCCTTCTCTTTATACAAGAACAAATTCCAGGCTTTTCAAATACACCAAAAGGAACAATAATAATACCATGAACCACCTCTTTAATTTTATCTCCCAACCGCAAATGATCGTGAATCTCCAGCATATCTCTAACTGTAAAAGCGAAAAATTGCGGATTACGACACCAAGAGCTAATTTCTACTGAAGCCACCATCCACAATGAAAAACGATACACAGGAGACTCCGAAACAGCATCACAAAAACACAACCTTGCGTATTAACTGAAATATTCCTTCTACTTAACGCTATAGCCATCATGATTCGATCCATTTCCGCCCCCATTAAAACCAGCCTTAAAAAATGATCCATTTCCGCGCCCATTAAAACCAGCCTTAAAAAATGATTCACAATACTCAAATTTATAATTATAATAAAAAAACTACTCATCGTTGGAATCGGGCAATTGGATATCTAAACCACCAACATGTTCCGTTAGATCAAATCATAGTCAAAAGTGGGTGTTTTCATTCCTCAACTCCAATATAATATCCTCGCTAATGAGTACCTATATTAGAGGGTCCATAACGTAATATGATGATATTGTGTGCCCTTTTTCCTTTGAGTTCATATTATACAATATGATACACGCATACACAATACTCCTTATTTTCGCTTGATTAACTGCACATATCGGTCGATCAATTATATGCTAGATATGTTCCAAAATACCAAGCCCTCATTCTACGTCTTTTCTCCAGATTCCTAAACTTCTATAACAATATTTTTTTGTCGACAGGTGGAAACGAATAAGCTTTCACAAAAATAGAAAACCTAGGGTAAATGCTGTAACATCCCAAGAGTTTATATTTCTTTTAATTTTGAATCTGCATAAATTGGGAACTATGTTAAAAATCAAATAAATCCCGGAACATTCTTTAAACCAAACGTTACAATGAAAAAAAATAGTTTTTCATCAATAAATCTGAAAAATCACAACTAGGGGGACTAGATGTGCCATATTGTAGAAGTTATTGGATGGGCCTTAGGTGGAAAAAGGGGGAAGACATATCAGATGGATATGTCGACAACCACACACACACACACACACACACACACTAAACACACATACCAAGTCTACAACTCAAGAACAAGCCCGAATCTTGCTTAATCTGAAGATAACACACTTGCATTAAGGCTTAATCGGTTCATCTAACTCCAACAAACATCTAGGTACCTTTCGTTTCATCTCAGTTGATGTATTATAACCTAGATGAGGTTGGGTGGATTTATAGGGTGCTTAATAAGGGCAAATTAATGATTTGGAAGGGAGCCCTAGTTAAAGGGGACCTAAAAACATGTTAATCTCTGTGTGATTTTGTTAATCAAACCCTAGATAATGAAATTTTTAGGGAATTTTGGTGTAAACTAGGTAGGTTTCTCCTAATGTGAAACAACCCCTATAAATCTCATGTTATCACTTGATTATGATGAATTGTAATTGATTGTTGCTGTCAAATCATGGGTGACACCATGGTATGGGGTATGAGTTGGTAATTGGTGGATTAGTTGACCATTAGATTGAACAAATTGGGTTAAGAATTGTGCCTACTATGTGTTTGATGAAATGTCTAAATGAAATCTGAAAAATTGTTAAACCTAACTTATGACATCATTGGTGAAAAATGTCACCAATGGTGATTAAACTATTAGTTGGATGTATTAACTGGTGGTGCATTTCTGTGTGACAACATCTTACTAGATAGAATAGCTAGTAGATAGTCGTTTGTATAACATGTAATCGTCTTTATTGTAATTAGCGAACTTTGTGGTAGGTGAAATTAGTTATAGGGAAATATGGATAATAAGTGAAGATAGTATAAAGAAGATGCTAATTAGTAAAGATAGCCATCTTCACTAATTGCCTATCTTCTCTAGAGAATATTCCTATCTTCTTTAGAGAATATTCCAATATGCTCTTGTATAAATAGAATACATGGGGTTAGGGTTCATGGTTTGTCATTCTAGAGAGCAAAGTAGCCACCAAGTTTGTGAGTGTTGTCTTGAGTTGATTGTAATCTGTTTATAATCAATAGACGTTTTTATAATATTCTCGTGTTCGTTATCGTTTGAGTCGATTCATAGTTTGCATAAACGTCTATCAAGGGATTCCACACCTTGATAGATCTGATCTGACTTGTAACGATCCATTCCAAGGACCTACAATTGGTATCTAAGCTTATTACACTCGATTGTACGTTTCAAGCTTGATTGTTGCAATATTGAATCGATTGAAACGTGTGTTTTTACATTTAAATCTTCTGTTTTTTCATGTCTTAAAATCATTCTCGGCCATCATTAGTATTTTTCATAAATTTTTAATAAGTTCAAACTTTTTTCAATCAATAAAACTCGATCAGATTCGAATCAAGCATAAACAACGTAGTTAGGGATTCTTCAATCAACTTCGCCTAGGAATCTTAGGTTCAACTTCGCCTCTTAGGTTCATCTTCGTGTGTAAGGCTTCTGCCTCATCTTCGTTTAGTTAAAAAAAAAAAACTCAACTTGATTTGCATAAAAAGTCCACTTTGACTAAACATCCTACTTTTGTTTTGTTTTAATTAATTCAACTTGCCTAATTGTTCTTCGTTAGGTTTAATATATTTAATTGATTGTCGTCGATTTTAATTATTCGCTTGATTTAATAAGTCATCTTCGTCTGAAAAGCACATTGTGAATTTTCTTTTCTTAGTTTTATAACTTCGTGCTATTTAATTTCGTGGTAGTGTTCAACTTCATTTAAAATAAAAGTTCTAACAGTGTTGAAATTCGTTGTCTAGTGTTCAACTTCGTTCATTAAACTTGGACCCGATCCGAATTAAAGTATATTAAAGTCAAAGCCATTGTCGACTAAAGTTCATTTTCTTAGTTTAAAAAAAATTTGAACCTCATCCGAATTCACTTCCTTGGTTTATTAATTTGAACTGTGACTTGGACTTGATCATTAAACTTGAACTTTAAACCTCTGACTTGGACTTGAACTTTGGTCCATAGTCAGACTATTAACGTTTTGGACTGTAGAGGATTATTGGAGTTGAACAAGACACTTTGGACTGAACCATTGAAATCGTCTAACCTGTAAAAAAAAGTTTGGAAATCGTAAAAATTTTCTTTCGTGAAAAATTTTCTGGGGATTAAGAATTTGAAAATTTTACTCGAAAAAAACAACTTGGTAGACATATTTTTTCGAAATTTTTCGAGCGATTTTTCGAACCGAAACGTTAATTTTGAACGAACAGAGGGACTTTAGATATTGACTCAGGTATACCAAAATCTATTTGATACGTTCTGCTGTGTGCTTTAAAGGAGTTAAAATGGACTTTAGACGTGCCATTCAAACTGCTCACAAACTAGTAAAAATTGAGGATTTTGAGGACTGGCGAACCAAATTTGAATCATTCATCAAATCTGAGGATGAAAGAATGTGGGACTGTATCATCTACGGGTATGTCAAACCTCCCTATGAAGGAATTGACGGCATCAAGCGAGTACCAACATACAGCGAAATGCAAGAGTCTGATAAACAAATGTATGATGCTGAAGGCAAGGCTTTTGCAACAGTTAACATGTCTTTGTCAGATGCGATTCGTAGTGAGTTTAGGCTTTATTACGATTCATATGACCTATGGAAGGCTTTGGAAAGACGTTTTAAAGTGAATAGTCACACTAAGAAGAGTTCTTCCAATCAGAGTTCTTCAAGACAAAGCTCAAGTTGTCATTCCTCAGAAAGCAGTGAGAGCCCAAAGGTGTTAGTGCCAGATCAACAAGATAAATCATGTGAGGGATCAAGTGATCAAGTGTTTATTGCAAAATTCATTGAGGATATGAAAGTGGAAGAGGTGATTGAAGATGAGAAGAAACCTGTTGAACAGAAATCTGGTGAACATGTCAATGAGACTGAGACAGAAGTAAACGAAATTGAAGCTAAAGAAGCTGATGCATTGTCACACCCTCAAAATCCACTTGCGGAGTTTTACCGCGAGGCGTATGACAAACCAGGATCCAAACCAACGATCACAATAAACAAGTCTAAATGAACATATGCAATTTAAGAAAACATAGTTTAAAATCCCCAATTACAGCGGAAGCTTATTCAAAACATAATCCAAATTATTCCAAGTGTTCAACGTTCGAAAACCATGCAATCCTAACTAGACGCCGTGCAGACGCGTGCGCCCTAGTTCCATTGTGCTACCTTAGCGACCTGAGAAAACATGTAAAAGTTTACATCAGCACAAAAATGCTGGTGAGTTTACAGGTTTTGTAATCCAAGTACCAAGTTCAACCTGTCCATACTATAACAAATCGAAAACCAAAGTACGCTAGCTAGGCGTATGTTTTGTTACTATCACGATTGGAAAACCATTACTAACTCGCAAACCAGATGTCGTGCCCGATGTAGTAACCTGTTGTTCCTGTTTGAGACAATATGCACCCGCCGACCCTCCAAGTCGACGAGCGGGGTTGGTAACTCCCAATAGCGCTATTCACATTTTCCCGTTGTGCAAACCCGCACATTCATGGTTCCCCCCGGGACTTCCAAAGATCGTATAGTAAACAATAGAAACCCATAGTATGACAGTAGTTACCAAACATAAGTTTTAACACATGTTTTCTCCCCCGAAAAGTGAAACCAGTTAAAAGAGGGGCCGTAAACTCACCTTAAGTTGCGTTACTTTGTAATATGAATAAACTCAGCAGTTATGCTAGTCCCGTAAAGTGGCGACCTAACATATGACAGTTACAAGTACTTAGACTAATAACCCGCAGGTTAGTTAGTCCCTAGATGTCCAGACCGTAACCAAGTTCGTTTGAAAACACCGTGACTGTTTAACTGACCCAATGTACAAGACTCGACATCCCATTGGTGACCCGAGACTCCCCGTGTTATGTTTACGCTCCCAAACAAACAATCATGCAATCACACTTAACATACGTTAACGTCCAACAAGTTATAGCACGTAGTTCACGTATCACATAATTACATCCAAACATATGTTACCAAGTTATTAGATATGTTACGGGGTTCCTACCATGTTACTAGATGTCAAATCGGGTCTCGGAATGCTAATTTACACTTACAGCAGCAGTACACGCGATTAGGAAAAGTCAACTAGCATTTAGGTTGGTCAACTGGCATTTAGGAAGGCTAATTGCATGTAATATAGGCATTTAGGGTCATAAGACATGTAAATCTTGAGTTTATAGGCGATTAGGGCTATAAGACATGTATTTCAGGACTTAACTAGCATTTAGGTTCACAATTGCATGTAATAGAGGCATTTAGCCCCCAATTGCATGGTATATAGGCGATTAGGGCATCTTTATAGGCGATTAGCCTCCTAATCGCCTATAACATAGGCGATTAGGGTTGCTAATCGCCAATAACCCAGCTGTTCCGGTTTTTCGCGCGTTTAACACTCCAAATCAGATCCAGAACGCGTGTAATCATCCAATATCAATCCAACAACTATACCAAACATGTTTAAAACAAAATCCTTCGTTTTGCCTCGTATTATCAGCCCTGCATGCAACTATGTAATCCAAACACAATACACATAGCATGAAACATCATATTAACATGCATAACTATAACCCTAATGAACAATTTCTCAGATCCTATCATCATGCCATCATTATTAATCTGAAACTAACCTAATAACATGTAATCATCCATCTTGAATCATAAAAACCCTAGCTTTTGATTGAAAACCCACATACATCATGCATGCTACTTAGAATCCGATTAACAATGATTATTAACGATTTTCAGAAGACTCATACGTTTTAAAACAGGTCTGGACCGTTAGGGATTTAATAAAAACGTTTATAAAGATTTCATGGATGAGAATCACACCTTAGATTGTGATGGTTTGATGAAATAAGTTTGAAACCTTGTGTTTTGATCCAAAATCACGTTCCAGAGGTTGTGTGTGTGTTGGGGCGGGTAATGGGACGACTAGGGTTGTTATTATGAATTTTAGGAGGTCAAGCATTGTATTTATAGTCGTTTTTAGTCGTCCAGCACGTAACACGCGATTGTGCAGCATTTACACGCGATTAGCATTGCTAATCGCATGACTGTGCATGCATTTAGGGCTAATCGCCCCCTGTAGCATGCATTTAGCATGCTACTCGCCTCTGATGTTGCCCAATCGCATACCCTATAGGCGATTGGGCTCCCCTAATCGCCTATAGGGGTTGGTTCCATGTATTTTGCGCGTTAAACCCCGTTTTAACATATGTTAACACATTTTCACATACCGACAAGTCACATAATGATTTTAAACACATAACACTTGCAAACAAACATATTCACACTCGTTCACCAATTCCCGGGACTCGAGACTTGTATGTTCCGTATAACCTGACGATTCTACGAATCGTCACCATTTGTACACTTGGTTAAGGACTGACATCTAATGAACCTCTAGACTAACATCCGATGATCGTCTATACTAAACTGATAGTTCCCGAACCATAACACGACTTAACTAACCCAGTTAAGTACAATATACGCGTGACTCGCTAAGGTAGACTTTCATCTAGACAACGTTGTTAACCAGAAATTGCCGGGTGTCACATCATCCCCACGTTAAGAATTTTCGTCCCGAAAATTGCACAGTACCCAAAAGGAATAACAAAAGAAACAGACAAAAGATAGAAACCAAGAGAGAGATTTACCCGAGTTGTCACATCATCCCCACGTTAAAAGGAATCTCGCCCCGAGATTCATTCAGCTGCAGTAGAGACATATCTCGATTCGAACGCTTCCTTAGGAAAGAGATGAGGATACTTAGACTTCATCTGATCCTCCCGTTCCCAAGTGTACTCTGGTCCCCGGTTCGAGTTCCAGCGAACCTTCACAATGCGAATCTTGCTATGACGTAGGCTACGAATCTTGTAATCCAGAATCTCCACAGGTTCTTCCACAATCCGAAGACGATCATCAACCTTGATCTCTTCCAGTGGAACGATGAGAGACTCGTCAGCCAGACACTTCTTTAAGTTGGACACATGGAAGACGTTATGTACGTTACCGAGCTCCGTCGGTAAATCAAGACGATATGCCACCGGTCCAATCCGTTCCAGTATCGTAAATGGACCGACATACCAAGGGTTGAGTTTGCCATGCTTTCCAAAGCGTATGACGCCCTTCCACGGTGAGACTTTCAGAAGTACCTTGTCATCAACTTGGAATTCCAATGGTTTGCGACGTTGATCAGCATAGCTCTTTTGCCGATCCCATGCCGCTGCCAACCGGTTACGAATCTGTACGATCTTTTCCGAAGTTTCGTACACTAGTTCAGGCCCAGTGAAGTGACTCTCACCCACCTCAGCCCAACAAAGAGGAGAACGGCATTTCCGCCCGTACAGTGCCTCGAACGGAGCTGCCTTGATACTCGTGTGATAACTGTTGTTGTATGAGAATTCTACTAACGGTAAATGAGCTTCCCAACCTTTGCCAAAATCGATCACACATGCCCGCGGCATGTCTTCCAAAGTTTGAATCGTGCGCTCACTCTGACCGTCAGTCTGTGGGTGATAAGCTGTACTCATGTCTAGTTGGGTACCCAAAGCCTTGTGCAAAGACTTCCAGAAGTGAGAAGTAAAATGGGAATCACGATCCGAGATAATAGAAACCGGCACCCCGTGCTTAGAAACAACTTCCTTCAGATAAAGACGAGCCAAACGATCCATGGTGTCAGTCTCTTTGATAGCGAGAAAATGGGCTGATTTCGTCAACCGATCAACAATCACCCATATCTTGTCATTCCCGCTCGGTGACTTAGGCAGTTGTGTGACAAAATCCATGGTAATCCGTTCCCATTTCCACTCCGGAATTTCAGGTTGTTGCAAGAGACCCGACGGTTTCTGGTATTCCACCTTGACCTTAGCACAGGTCAAGCATTTGCTCACGTATGAGGCTATATCCGACCTCATGTTTGGCCACCAGTAAAGCACCTTCAGATCTTGGTACATCTTATCCGAACCAGGATGAATAGAATACCGGGACTTGTGAGCCTCATCAAGGACAAGCTCCCGAAGTCCCCCGAATAAAGGAACCCATATGCGTTCTGCGAAGTAGTGCAGGCCATCAGGCCTTCGCTCGAGGTGCTTGTCGGCACCGTGCATAGTTTCAGCTTTAAGGTTTCCCTCCTTCAAAGCTTCTAACTGGGCAGAACGGAGTTGATCAGGTAGAGATGAATGAATGGTGAGTTGCAACGCTCGAACGCGACGAGGTTTAGTTGATTCCTTCCTGCTCAAGGCGTCTGCTACAACATTCGCCTTGCCAGGATGGTACTTAATGGCACAATCATAGTCGTTCAGGAGTTCAATCCAACGACGCTATCGTATGTTCAAATGTTGTTGGTCGAAAATATGTTGAAGACTCTTGTGATCGGTGTAGATGGTGCATTTGGTACCGTACAAGTAATGTCTCCAAATTTTCAACGCGAAAACCACTGCACCCAACTCCAAGTCATGGGTGGTGTAGTTCTTCTCGTGCACCTTGAGTTGACGAGAAGCATACGCAATCACTTTCTCGCGTTGCATCAATACGCAACCGAGACCATGAATAGAAGCATCACAGTAAACAACGAAATCATCAGGGCCTTCAGGCAAGGACAAAATAGGAGCAGAACAAAGTTTAGACTTTAGTTCTTGAAATGCCGACTCTTGTGGTTCACCCCAGTCGAATTTTCTATCCTTCTGAGTAAGAGTGGTGAGGGGTTGAGCGATCTTCGAGAACCCCTGAATGAAACGACGATAGTAGCCCACAAGGCCTAGGAATTGCCGCACCTCAGTTGGCGTCTTTGGTGCTCCCCAGTCCTTGATCGCTTCGATCTTAGCTGGATCGACATGAATTCCTAGTTCATTAACCACATGTCCTAGGAACTGAACTTCGCGTAACCAAAAGTCACACTTTGAGAACTTGGCGTAAAGTTGTTCCCGTCGCAAGAGTTCCAAAACCAAACGCATGTGTTCCTCGTGTTCAGTCTTGTTCTTGGAGTAAATCAGGATGTCATCAATAAACACAATGACGAACTTGTCAAGATATGGCTTGCAAACGCGGTTCATCAAATCCATGAAAACCGCCGGTGCGTTCGTGAGACCGAAAGGCATGACCAAGAATTCGAAGTGGCCATAACGTGTACGAAAGACAGTCTTTGCAACGTCAGCTTCCCTTACGCGCAACTGGTGATAACCGGACCTCAAATCAATCTTAGAGTAATAGCTAGAACCCTGGAGTTGGTCGAATAGATCATCAATACGTGGAAGAGGATAACGGTTCTTGACGGTCAATTTGTTCAGTTCTCTGTAGTCCACACACAATCGGAAACTTCCATCCTTCTTCTTGACGAATAGAATCGGGGCTCCCCAAGGGGAAGAACTTGGTCTGATGAAACCCTTGTCCAAGAGTTCCTGTAACTGACTAGATAATTCCTGCATCTCAGGAGGTTGAAGACGGTAGGGGGCCCGAGCAATAGGAGCAGCCCCTGGTACAAGATCAATACCGAACTCGACCAGACGATGGGGAGGAAGACCAGATAAATCATCAGGAAACTCGCGTACAACTGGAATATCGTCGATCTTCTTCTCATCGCTAGAGGAAACGGATAAAAGTGCCAAAACGGCCGAGTGACCCTTTCGAAGATACTTAAGGGCTTTCATGCTAGAGATGATATTTAGCGGAACACCACCCTTGATACCGTACACAGAAAGGAATTCTCCATCAGGGAGAGGAATCCGAATAATCTTGTCGTAACAAACGATCTCCGCGCGAAACAAGGACAACCAATCCATGCCTACAACAACGTCAAAACTACCCAAAGGTACTGGCATAAGGTCGATGGGAAAAGACAAACCCGACAACTCTAGTTGACACTCCCAAAGGATACAAGTAGCTTCAATCTTTTTACCGTCAGCCAACTCAATAATATACTTAGCCTCTAATGGTACGGGTACTACATCTAGCAGTCGACTAACTTCCATGGATACAAAACTCTTGTCGGCACCAGAATCAAATAAAACACTAACAGAGCGATTATTGAGAAGAAACGTACCGGTAACTGTGTCAGGATCCTGTCTAGCCTCAGCGGCTCCAATGACGAAGGCACGTGCATTCCTGCCACCGCCCCCGTTGTTCCCGTTACCGTTGTTTCCGCCCTGCTTCAGTTTCGGGCAATCCTTCTTGTAATGCCCAGTCTCACCACAGTTGTAACATCCTTGTCTTCCCGTAGTTCCTTGAGCAGCAGGAGCCGGGGTATTGCTTGGGGCCTGGGTCGATGGAAGTGTAGCCCGACAATCTTTAGCAAAATGCCTAATTCGCTGGCAGCGATGGCAACGATTACTGTCGCAGTTCCCTTGATGGTGACGCCCACACTTGTTGCATTTAGGCAGTTTCCCCGCATAACCACCCTGTTTGTTACCAGTAGAAGAAGAACCCCCATTATCAAACCTCTTACCCTGCTGTGCTGGCCCAGATCCTTTCCCCTCGTTTTCCCACTTACGCTTGTTGTTCTCTGGGGCCTTGACAGTCGAACCCTTAGCAGGCAAAATACCCTCATTCACCTTTAAGTTCGTCATCCTATGAGCCGATCGGACCACCTCTGAGTATGTAGGATGATTTCCCGCAGCCACTAACCCTGCGATTTCTGGTACTAACCCCGAAATATAGTGTTCGATCCTCCTGTACTCTGGCACATGAAGATCAGGACACAGCACTGCCAACTCATTACGCCTTACAGTATACTTTTCAATTTCAGACCCAGACATCTTGAGGTTCCACACCTCGTGCTCTAACTTCTGCACCTCTTCCCTTGGACAGTACTCACGCTTCAACAGTTGAACAAAATTCTCCCAAGGCATAGCATAAGCCTCCCCAATACCCATGTTCTGAGTGATGTTATTCCACCAGGTCAAAGCAACATCCTGGAATAACGCAGCAGCATACTTAACTCGATCCTCTGGGAGACAGTTACACATCAGAAACACTGACTCCACCTTTTCCAACCATCTGAGTAAACTCACCGCACCCTCAGTGCCAGAGAATTCCTGGGGCTTACAGTCCCGAAACATCTTATAGGTACACATGGGTGGGGGTGGGTTAACAGGACCACCTGAAATAAAATGCGTGAGAAAACACGACGAATGTAAACAAGGTTCACCAATGAGGCAAAGAAAATGGATAAATCAACTTACCACCACCATTGTGCCCTAACTGGAAGGCAGCTTGTAGCAAGTTGTTCAGATCATCCTGTGATAGGTTAACACCTCCACGACCACCAGCACCGCCGCGACCACCACCACGTCCACCATTGCGACCACCTCCACGTCCTCCTCGTACTCCAGACATGATTCTGGCAGAAAGAACGAGAAAATATAGTTTCGCAGCTAGAGATAACCACTAATGTTTACAAGATCAAAGCTAGATCCAATCCAGGACTATCCATTCGAACCCAGAGCTCACCAGGGCTTTCATGCATTTCGGTTTATGATTTTGTGTGCACCCAAAATGATAACCGCTCTACATGGTCCTCCAAGTGTTCTCCTAGTTCAAAGTTCAAATCACCGAACATAGACTCTTAGCTATACACCGTAATACTACGGTAGTTTATGGCAAGTGTTTCTATTGGAGTATGAAAGGGAGATGTCCGAGCCTTGGACATATCTCAAGAGTACACGATTTACCCCAATACACCACACTGCCTAGAAAGCAAGTAACTCGACCTAGGATAGAACGGATGATGTAACATAGAAAGATCAGATGATTTAGAGACACCCCGACAGCCCATACGTAATCCATCAAAATGTTTAGTTCTATGTGATCGTCTAGTGTGTGCGACTCGGCTATAGACTAGACTCTACATGCAGTCCTAGTTCACTATAACCATTGGCTCTGATACCAATCTGTCACACCCTCAAAATCCACTTGCGGAGTTTTACCGCGAGGCGTATGACAAACCAGGATCCAAACCAACGATCACAATAAACAAGTCTAAATGAACATATGCAATTTAAGAAAACATAGTTTAAAATCCCCAATTACAGCGGAAGCTTATTCAAAACATAATCCAAATTATTCCAAGTGTTCAACGTTCGAAAACCATGCAATCCTAACTAGACGCCGTGCAGACGCGTGCGCCCTAGTTCCATTGTGCTACCTTAGCGACCTAAGAAAACATGTAAAAGTTTACGTCAGCACAAAAATGCTGGTGAGTTTACAGGTTTTGTAATCCAAGTACCAAGTTCAACCTGTCCATACTATAACAAATCGAAAACCAAAGTACGCTAGCTAGGCGTATGTTTTGTTACTATCACGATTGGAAAACCATTACTAACTCGCAAACCAGATGTCGTGCCCGATGTAGTAACCTGTTGTTCCTGTTTGAGACAATATGCACCCGCCGACCCTCCAAGTCGACGAGCGGGGTTGGTCACTCCCAATAGCGCTATTCACATTTCCCCGTTGTGCAAACCCGCACATTCATGGTCCCCCCCGGGACTTCCAAAGATCGTATAGTAAACAATAGAAACCCATAGTATGACAGTAGTTACCAAACATAAGTTTTAACACATGTTTTCTCCCCCGAAAAGTGAAACCAGTTAAAAGAGGGGCCGTAAACTCACCTTAAGTTGCGTTACTTCGTAATATGAATAAACTCAGCAGCTATGCTAGTCCCGTAAAGTGGCGACCTAACATATGACAGTTACAAGTACTTAGACTAATAACCCGCAGGTTAGTTAGTCCCTAGATGTCCAGACCGTAACCAAGTTCGTTTGAAAACACCGTGACTGTTTAACTGACCCAATGTACAAGACTCAACATCCCATTGGTGACCCGAGACTCCCCGTGTTATGTTTACGCTCCCAAACAAACAATCATGCAATCACACTTAACATACGTTAACGTCCAACAAGTTATAGCACGTAGTTCACGTATCACATAATTACATCCAAACATATGTTACCAAGTTATTAGATATGTTACGGGGTTCCTAGCATGTTACTAGATGTCAAATCGGGTCTCGGAATACTAATTTACACTTACAGCAACAGTACACGCGATTAGGAAAAGTCAACTAGCATTTTGGTTGGTCAACTGGCATTTAGGAAGGCTAATTGCATGTAATATAGGCATTTAGGGTCATAAGACATGTAAATCTTGAGTTTATAGGCGATTAGGGCTATAAGACATGTATTTCAGGACTTAACTAGCATTTAGGTTCACAATTGCATGTAATAGAGGCATTTAGCCCCCAATTGCATGGTATATAGGCGATTAGGGCATCTTTATAGGCGATTGGCCTCCTAATCGCCTATAACATAGGCGATTAGGGTTGCTAATCGCCAATAACCCAGCTGTTCCGGTTTTTCGCGCGTTTAACACTCCAAATCAGATCCAGAATGCGTGTAATCATCCAATATCAATCCAACAACTATACCAAACATGTTTAAACCAAAATCCTTTGTTTTGCCTCGTATTATCAGCCCTGCATGCAACTATGTAATCCAAACACAATACACATAGCATGAAACATCATATTAACATGCATAACTATAACCCTAATGAACAATTTCTCAGATCCTATCATCATGCCATCATTATTAATCTGAAACTAACCTAATAACATGTAATCATCCATCTTGAATCATAAAAACCCTAGCTTTTGATTGAAAACCCACATACATCATGCATGCTACTTAGAATCCGATTAACAATGATTATTAACGATTTTCAGAAGACTCATACGTTTTAAAACAGGTCTGGACCGTTAGGGATTTAATAAAAACGTTTATAAAGATTTCATGGATGAGAATCACACCTTAGATTGTGATGGTTTGATGAAATAAGCTTGAAACCTTGTGTTTTGATCCAAAATCACGTTCCAGAGGTTGTGTGTGTGTGTTGGGGCGGGTTATGGGACGACTAGGGTTGTTATTATGAAGTTTAGGAGGTCAAGCATTGTATTTAAAGTCGTTTTTAGTCGTCCAGCACGTAACACGCGATTATGCAGCATTTACACGCGATTAGCATTGCTAATCGCATGACTGTGCATGCATTTAGGGCTAATCGCCCCCTGTAGCATGCATTTAGCATGCTACTCGCCCCTGATGTTGCCCAATCGCATACCCTATAGGCGATTGGGCTCCCCTAATCGCCTATAGGGGTTGGTTCCATGTATTTTGCGCGTTAAACCCCGTTTTAACATATGTTAACACATTTTCACATACCGACAAGTCACATAATGATTTTAAACACATAACACTTGCAAACAAACATATTCACACTCGTTCACCAATTCCCGGGACTCGAGACTTGTATGTTCCGTATAACCTGACGATTCTACGAATCGTCACCATTTGTACACTTGGTTAAGGACTGACATCTAATGAACCTCTAGACTAACATCCGATGATCCTCTATACTAAACTGATAGTTCCCGAACCATAACACGACTTAACTAACCCAGTTAAGTACAATATACGCGTGACTCGCTAAGGTAGACTTTCATCTAGACAACGTTGTTAACCAGAAATTGCCGGGTGTCACAATCTAAGACTAAAAGTGAAGCTGTCGATACTGAGGAGGTAAATGATGCAAGTGCGGATGTGCCTAACGTCATTGATCTCGAGGACACAGAAGGGATGTCTACCAAGGAGTTCATCGCATACATGTCTGAATTGGACTCCATCGACACAAAGGTACACATTTCTATCTCTTCTGTTGTTAATGCATGTAAAAAATGTATGGATTATGCTGAGAGAATTTCCTTATTAGTTGCTGAAAATGATAAAGTAGCTAAACATAACACTGAGTTAGTTGTGCTACAAGATGAAGAAAAAGAGTTTAATTTGGGCAACAGGATTAGAGAGGATAATCTTAAAAGAAAGCTTAAAGCTGTAGAAAAGGACCATAAGGCATTAGAACTTGTAGTTAAGGATAAGATCTGTTATCTGGATCTAGCCCATCTAGCCATAGTTGACAAACAAAAGGTCATTGCTGAGAAAAACAAGGAGATAGATGACGTGTTTATCGTGGTACACGTAAAATTTCCCAATTACAACTATTGAATAGTGGCAAGAAGGTATCGAACACAGGGAGTTTGTGGAAAGTGTGCAATTTCTAGCTTTGTTAATTAACTAAAATTAAACTACTTAACAAAAAGTAAATGATTAAGATTTTTGGTTGTTTTGAGTTGAACTAAAATAACAAATAATTATCGATTCAAACTTAAAAGCGTTTCTTCAAATTATGAAATAACGACCATTCAAAGATCCGGTTTCTCTAAACACATGTGTGAATTTCAACTAGAAAGAGTTACATAGACATAACTCATGTACAAACAATTGTTGTGATAAAAGGGAACAAAGTACTCGGATTCAATTAACGCGAGGTTGTTTCCCGATGACCAATTAATCAATAACCAACCCCCAATCCTTCCCGTGATATCTCGATTGTTAGCAACACCAAGAACGTACGATAAAGACTAAGAATTAGTAAATTAATCAACACACTACAAGCAATTGTTCATACACCATAATAATCAAGCAAGGTACCAAATTATTATTCTAGAAATGGAAGAAAAACACACATAAGAGTTTTAGAAAAACCTTCACCACGAATGGTCACCAAATGTTTAGCCTAACATAGCTTGGAGAATCATCATAATCTTCAAAAATTTGTTCATAAGAATTACAAACATAAACCCAATGATTAGAAATGTTCTCCAATGATTAGTTTCAGCCAAAATCGCCCAAAGGTTGCTTAGAAACGTTCACAAGTGAGAAGATGCCCAAAAGACACCATAAATTCGAGTTTAATAGCAGGAGTTACAAGTTGGTGCAGATGCCACCGTACCTTACGGTAGCACCGTAAGGTACGGTGGAGTATACATAAGTGACGGTGGAGCCTTCAAATTTCTACTTTTTTCTTCCTTCTAATCCGCCTCGTCCCGTGTAACATCGCAAAATTTTTCCCAAATTCTAATACATTAAAACCCTTACTTTATCATTAATTTTATACTATTATGCCTAAGTTTTTATCACCCAACTTATATATATATATATATATATATATATATATAATGGCATAATAATAATAATAATAATAATAATAATAATAATAATAATAATAATAATAATAATAATAATAATAAAGATAGACTTTTACAAACAAAAACAAACCATACAAACCCACTTTTTTTAACCCCAACCTTCGGAGCCCAGTAAATAGCCCAGCCCAGAACAAAAAAACCCGGCCCAACACAAACACCCCTCTTTTCTTTGTCCCTGTTACCCGCTCGTCCTCCATACCCGACCCGAACCCGTGGTCAAAAACCAGTCCACCTTCCATGAATTTTGGCCTTATTTTTGGTAGCAAATTCATCCTCATTGACCGATTAACATGCTTCCATAATTATAATCCGTGATTTGTGCCAAAACCCACTCCAATTCAATGTAAATACACGCTTTTGACCAAGTTTTTGTAAAAATTCGTAGACCTTCCTTTTACGTGATAACAGTATAAATTAAACGCTCCTGGTAAGCCTTAGAATGCCGAAAACCAAAACCTCACCCTCACAATCCTCCCTCGTTCCCTGAAATCGTGAATATTGCTTGTGGGTTGACTTTCAGTTTGACCCGCATTCTAGGAAGCATTACAAACAGTATGTTTAATCTTATTGTTCTTACCTAATTATCGTTTCTTTATAATTATTAGCCCTATGATTAATTGGGTTAAAACCGCGTGTTTAATCGAATCAAGGATCTAGGGTTCTTATGAATAATTTGGGGAAGATAACACTTCGCAGGTATCTTTTTTATTTAAAACATTCTTAAAACAATCACCAACTGATCCACAGATCAGTTGGTGAAACCCTTATTGGTTAAAACTGTGAACCGGCCAAGGGCCCAGGTTCGACCCCCACCATCAACAACCATTTTCTTTTTTTCAAATTCCTTATAATTATGTATTTATATTTGATAATTAATTCTTAAATTAGGTTTAAAATATCAAAGTTGATTTTTAAATTCTATAAAAATTATATTCTGATATACAAACTATAAATTTATTCTTACAATTTTTATTTTCAGAAAATATATTTATTTTATATATATAATAAATAATACAAGTTTATTCTATTATAATTATAAAATTCTATAAAAATACCAAAACGATTTTATCAAATTCCACAAAAATTATCCTAAACTTATAAAACAATAAACATTCCAGAAATGCTTTTTATTTCTGAAAAATCATTTATTTAATATTTTTAATTGATTTTTGTTATTTTAATCATAAATAAATCATAATAAATTCATTTTTTATTATTTTGGCATCAAAATTTCACATAAATTATTATTAATCATTTAGATCAGAAATATAAATTTTTGATATGAAATTTATAATTTTTAATATTTTTAAATATTAAGTCTATATTTTGTCAAATAAGTATTTATATACAAATATTCATTAATTAAGAAAATAATTTTATAAAAATTATTTTCACATTTATTACATTATAATTCAACTACTTTTGGATAATATTGGTCAGAAAACATTTTCATTAATTATTTCTTTATTTATGTTAATTATTCAAATTTAATCATAAATCAATTGTTAATCCCCAAATTAGGAACCCTAGCACATTTTAGACTAGAAAACTTAGACTTATTAAGTTTTCCCCAAACACTTATTTATTACTTTGAAATAGGGTGATATTTGGATACACACGAGCCACATTTACTTATATAACAAGGGTCGTCATCCTAACACTAAGGTGAGTTTACATAGCCCCTTTTTCTGTTTTACATTTTGGGGTGAAACATGTTTAAACATTTTATACACTATTATTTACTCATTCTTACATTGTTGAAACTTGTGATTCAATTACACTATCATTTACTCATTCTATCATTTGACTGTAACAAAAAGACACAGTACAATCATTAACATTGATCATGCCGCCTGTTTAGATTATAGCGCTATAGGTCTGACAAACCTATCCCCCCGCATAAATTCAGGGATGATCGATAACAGTTACAGATTTACTAACTTGCGAGTTAGGTCTCAGTCGACACAAGCTTTGATTGTACAAAGACGCATTGTTACATATCGAACTCATACTCTATCATTATACAACTGTGATTGTTGAACAAACTATTATTATCAATTATATTCAAAAACCTATGTATTCTCACCAACTTTTGTTGACCCAAAATATTTTCAAACTTAACATGTTTCAGGTTCTACTTGCTTGAAGATTAGAGTTAATGCTTGAAGATGTGTACATAGTATTATTCATTTTTGATGTACGAATTCTCGTAGAACAATTGTATGTAATTTATTTAAATCAATTAATGAAATTTATTATTCACCATGAGCTACTGAACAATCATCAATACGTGACATCCCGATGTTTCCGCCATCGGTTGGGGTGTTACATCCCGATCCATTCCAGTCCAATCCAAAGCTCGTAATTCTTCGTTTTTAGCTCCTTTTCACACCTGCAACCAAAGTACTCGAAGTCACCCAATTCCAAGCAATATCATGATCAAATGTGGTTAATATAAGCGTATTAACATTATAAAGGGTTGTTCCTTGAACCACCCGTCACATCCCCACACTTAACCATTGCTTGTCCCAAGCAATCCACCAAAAATCTATCTCCCACACAAACGATCATTTTAAAATCAAGCATCAACATGTAATCCTTGTGTTAACCCATCCTCAACACCCAAATCAACACACCCCTCATAATATCTCTCCTCTCGGTTACAAGTAAGCTCTAGCATAGATGAGCTAGACACACCAAAAGGCAAACGGCCGGTTGCACAACCATAGGCTTGTACCTAAATCAATCTTCCTCTTATGAATGTTAAACATGAATGCAAATCAAAAGGACTTTCAAGGTTGTAACTTGGCTAAGTGTAAAGGTAGGGAATGGAATATATATGAGTAGCGCAAACTTTACCCGGTCTTTTATTACACAATGACACACACGCACATGGCTAACACACACACAAACATACATACATACGAACACGAACATAATAAATACCACACATAAACTTCCTCTTTTTTTTTTCTCTTTCTCATTTTTTTTCTTCTTCTTTTTTTTCTTTTCATATATATATATATATATATATATATATATTTGTCTTTCGAACCAAGCAAACTATATAAACAAACGAACACACACACGACTAAACTTCAAACTTATCACTAGAACAACACACTAACACTCTATTTAAACACACAAGACCGGGTCAAGTTGGGTATTAATTTAGGGAGCTAGTTTAAGGGTTAACAATTGATAGGCTTTTAGGCACAAAAATGGGCAACTAAATGTCCAAACTCCCACCCCTCTCGTTACCATGCTCATATATGTAATGTATGAGGTCCAACCCCCCAAAACCCACACTCACGCTTAACTAGACGAGGCTACCTAATGCCCTTATCCTTTTCACACTCATGTCCAACTAAAGACTCAAATTGCATTCAAGCACAAGTTCTAGTGCACCCCCACCCGTTGCCACTCTTTCAAAGAAAGGTATTATTTATATACAAGTGTGGCTTAAACTCTCACCAAGAATAAAAGTGGGTGTTAAGGGTTGCCGGTGTGTCTATTGGGGTTAATTCAAGGTGTTCCAAGACTCAAACCACAAACTTCTTTTTGGTATTTTCATTTTATATATTTTTTAGTTTTTTTAATTTTTTTTTAACAACACACCTCCTACTACCACGACCCAAACCAATCATCAATCAAAACAAAACACCACCCAACCACCCAATCCCAAAAACATAAGAAAAAGAAAACAAACATACAACTATGTACAAAAGAGCACGACCTGGTCAATAATAGCGGGGTTGAGGTGGCCCGAACACGGAAGTCATCAGGTCGTTCCACTCACCAAATCCAAATGTACCACTACCGCTTCCACCTTGATCCGAGGCTTGTTGTTGTTGTTGCGGGTCAACCCATTGAGAATGATGAAGTGGTGGAGTCGGATATGAGATGCTCCCATCATAAGGTGGTAAAGACCCGTAATCCACCGGTTGTGGATTTGCAACTACGGGTCTTCCCGCATGCCAATCATCATTCATCCGCCTATTTTGATCATCCACATATCTATGATTAATTTCTACCTCGTGAGAATAGGCATGCGCCCTATTCCACATCTCCTGCCGGTCGAACCCTTGCCTCATATTTCTTTCAATGCTTGCGCTCATCGTTGTCTGGTGATCAAATAACGTGCGCTCTGAACCAGACCATGTATCAAATACCGAAGCTGGGGGGCGTTGATTTTCTATTACCGTCTGCATCGTCCCTGTGAAAGCCCAGTTTTCCTCATAAGACCTCTCAGTAAAATCATAAAAACTTCCCCCATGACCCGAACTACCTTGCCCCAGGTCCATATGCATACCCCTCGGCTCCTCCACATAATCCTCCTCTTCGCTCGGTGGCTCATTCTCACTTTCAGCTTCATCTTGCTCTTCCGGTAAAAGTCTTTGAGCATCAACCTTCAATGCTCTCCATCGTTGACCCTCAGATTTCAGCTTGTGGTACCTTTCTGAATCTATATATGTCCACCCAAGTCCCAATGTCTTCAATTCAAATGGTTTGTACCTCTTATGTTTTCCAACATCATCAGCCGTAATAGCTTTTTGTTGCTTCAAAAGGGCGGTAATGAGCCTACAGTAAGGAATAATCCGCCTCCCAACTGAATTCCCACACATCCACACATGATTTAGAATTAAATACCGGAGTGGAAATTTTGGAGACCCATGCATCAAGGAGTAAAGGACTGGAATTTCTGGAAACTGCACCTCTTGCTTATCTGCTCTCCTTGGTATCACATTCATAATGATGATAACTAATAACAATTTTGCCTCAATCTTCAAGATCCTCCTATACAAAGTTCCATGATATGTCCCCGGAAGGAATAAGGCTTCCAACATCTCGGTCCACTTCGGGTGCTTGTCGGGCTTATACAACAAATCATCTAAACTAGGGAACATGTACTCCTTAGCTGGCAGACCGTCAAACTTAGCCAACTTTTTTAATGTCTCAAAAGACATCTCCACTTTTACTGTAACCTCACGAATTTTCCCATTTATTTTGCATTAAAGTATTTCCCGATCCATGATATAAAGTCTAATTTATTTCTAAGTATTCTTATCTTTATCCGTGCACTCTATTTTTCTAAGTTCCTTTTATCATTGTACAAAAAATAATAATAATAATAATAATAATAATAATAATAAATCTTCAATCATGACATATGTCCTATCCTAATTCTATTTATAAAATCGTCATTTTATAAGACGGTGTTTTTATTTTCTAATTCAAACTAATGATTTTTTTTATTTCTTATTTAAAGCTAATCATTTTGCCAATTACATTTATAATCTCAAACAAGGAAGATATAAATTCGTTTCAAAATAAATATATATATATATATATATATCAAAGCCTTGAGTCAAGAGTCAAAGTCTTGACAACATAATTCTTGGAGTGAAAGTCTTAGTCAAACAGTCAAAGTCGTAGTCAAATAGTCAATTCATCATAAAACCTTACTTTATGGTGTTGACCAATTTTAATGGCTGATTGAATCCAAAACTAGTATAAAAACCCACCTATGACCCATTACACTAGGCACCTCTAAATCGATTGTTTCAATCCGATTAAACTTTCCCTCATACCTTTCTTCTATAGTCTATTACTTCTACAATTGAAGCTTTGATTATAAGCTCTTGTAATTGGCGAATTGGAAGCTTGATATTCTTTCTTTTTCGGTTTTCATTTCTTCAAATTGGACTAGCTACGTTGTTAAGTCTTTGGGATTCGCCTCACATACATTCACAACGCTTAGAGGATAATTCAGCTTAGCGAATGTGAGTTTACGTAACCATGTTTATGCAATTCTTTATACTTGCAACATTATACTTAAGCAATTCTACATACATGTCTAGTTGTAAACTTTAATGCCTCATGACTTAGACAACTACTGTTAGACTTAAACTTCAACATACATAATCATTAGCTATGGCCAAGCCGGCGATACTCAATAATAGATCTATTGGATTGACAATCCCACCTAGATTCGTTGACCATCTTTTATGGGGAGCGCGGGTGATTGTTATCGTTCCAACATGATATTAAGGTGAACCGTGGATGACGGGATGGACCTAAACTAGTCGGAGGTTTGATTATGTGCATTCAACACTTCATGTTTATTCATGTAGACTTAAACTTACGATAGACATATGAATTGCTAAAATTTTATTCTTAAACTTAATTGCTTGACATGGCTTATGTATTCTCACCAACTTCTAGTTGACCCCCACCCATTTTTTCCAAACTCAACAGGAAATACTGATGCTTGAAGTCTAGAGCTAGCATGAGGAGATATTTGAAGTTTTAAGCTTTGTTTGATTATTTGATGTAGACTTTAATGTAATTCAATATTGTAATGAAATAAAGGATTATTTAAACATATGTATTACCATGAGCTACTGAACAATCATTCATACGTGACACCTCGATGTTTCCGCCATCGGTTGGGGTGTTACAGATTGGTATCAGAGCCATGGTTATAGGGAATTAGGTTATTAGAAAAATAATCTAGTCTATAACCATAGGATTATAATCAGTACTTGCTCCTTTTACTTGCAACCCTAGTTTTTTCTATTCTCTATCTCCCTCATACTTCTTATCCCTACTTTAGTCCCTACAAGAAGATTGTTCTCCATCACAAGATCTACTCTTAGACTAATAGGACAAATCCTCAGGTTTAGCCTGAACCACCTTGAAGATCTCGTCGAGGTTCTAGATTTTAATAACGAACACGTGCAATCTGGAAGGGTGAACGCCTGTATTCTGAGTTTTCTGTCTAGGACTGGCATTGCGCATAAATCCCAATCAGACGAGGGACCCGGATGCCTACCTGGGAATTCTCGGGATGAGTGTTCACTTATAGGCTAAAGCATGTCTTCACTATGTTATTAGAATCTAGAAGTTTTGATAAGTCAACGTTTTCGTTTATTCGTTTTAATTAATGAATAAATGATTACACTCACTTTCCTTAAACTAAGCTCTAAAATCTCAAAATTTTACAGCTTAAATCAATCTCATTTCATAACCATCTATGGATTTCACAATCACACTTCACCTTACCATCTTAGCCACTTTTTAAATATTCAACACCCTACCCAAATCATATTATTTCATTTCTTCACATGTTACTTATTTTTAAAAAACTATAATCTCATACCTTAGCACAAACTAAAGATTTCTAAATCCTGTTGTATTTTCATTACCTAGTAACTTTACAAAGTACATATTTTTGTCAAAAGATGTCCTCAAACTTAATTTTTAAATTCAAATGTCTATTAGCATAACAAACAATTTTCTATATAATGCTTTAATCTATTAAAATTCACTTAATAGAACCTTGATCTTCAAAACCTAATGTCATGTTTAAAATCTCTAACTAATGGGAATATTATAATCAAAGCTCATTTAGTTTGTACTATTTAACGACTTTTTTATGTACTAAACCAATTTTTAAATCCTTCCATCCTCATGAACAAAAAATTTAATCTCCAACTCCCCATGGACCCCTACTTATTTTCAACTAGTTCGAAATTTTTACAATATTTGGCATATACCACAATCATGTTTTCTCATACACTTGATTCTAACCTTTGATTCAAGCCCCAAAATTTACACTGCTACATAATCTCCTTACTATAAAATAAACTCTTTATCAACTATCTTCACATTCACTATCTCTCACAACCTTGATTCTGCTTCAAGATTATTCATCATCTTCTCAAGAACTAAATTCATATTCTTTACCTTCTTGAACATGAACTTGATCCCTATGATAACCAAACTATTGAAACTTGATTGTGTGTTGCATCAAACTTAATCCTTAGTTATACATGAGGATTCGATTATCTACCATATTTGAACATTTGATACTAGAAGTCATGGAATAAACTATTTGCTATAGACACACCTAGAGTCATTAACCTTGTCTAGCGCAACTCTATTACAACTCGCATGCTATACTTGATACTTGATTGCTTACATGTACATATTATCAATTTGCAACTCATGTGTGTAATAATTGGTACACTTAATCAAACAACTGATAGAGGATGAAGTACTTGCTCAACAGTTAGTAGAGTACCAAATAACCTACTCAACGATTGGTAGAGGCCATCATGCCTGCTCAACAGTCGGTAGAGGCCCTACAACCTGCTCAACGACTGGTAGAGGCTATCGCACCTGCTCAACAATCGGTAGAGGTTCTTATTCACTGACTGGTAGAAGTCTTTTTCCTGCTCAACAGTTGGACTCATTTTTGGATACATTGTATACGATTTAATCACAAGGTAATTTTGCATTACTTACATGTGTGTTTAGAGTCATAGAAGGACACAAAACCCTAATGTAAGGCAAATTGGTGATTACGGTCCGGAACGTAATCATGAATTTACAGGTACGTTAAGGTAGTGTGAAATTCTATCAAGGTTTTTGGTAGATAACCAATTATAAACTCTAGTTACCTGTTTAGTATTTCTATAGTCAATTAACTCATGCATTTCTTTTTAAGATTCCTAAAACTTAAAGTTTAGTGTTTTGCTAGATTCTTATTCTTCTTGCTATTTTAGACGAACCTAATCCAACCCTTAAAACCCACACCTATCAAACCTCTTACCAAATTATTCGAAACAGTTTATTCTGTTACCTATAAATTCATGTCATGCCTTAACACAAATTTTCCAAACCACAGTTGCCCTAATTTCTACCCAATCACCCTCAACCCGGTGTTTTTTTTATAACTTCGGGACGAAGTTTCTAAAAGTAAGGGAGACTGTAACCTCACGAATTTTCCCATTTATTTTGCATTAAAGTATTTCCCGATCCATGATATAAAGTCTAATTTATTTCTAAGTATTCTTATCTTATCCGTGCACTCTATTTTTCTAAGTTCCTTTTATCATTGTAGAAAAAAAAATCTTCAATCATGACATATGTCCTATCCTAATTCTATTTATAAAATCGTCATTTTATAAGACGGTGTTTTTATTTTCTAATTCAAACTAATGATTTTTTTTTATTTCTTATTTAAAGCTAATCATTTTTCCAATTACATTTATAATCTCAAACAAGGAAGATATAAATTCGTATATATATATATATATATATATATATATATCAAAGCCTTGAGTCAAGAGTCAAAGTCTTGACAACATAATTCTTAGAGTCAAAGTCTTAGTCAAACAGTCAAAGTCGTAGTCAAATAGTCAATTCATCATAAAACCTTACTTTATGGTGTTGACCAATTTTAATGGCTGATTGAATCCAAAACTAGTATAAAAACCCACCTATGACCCATTACACTAGGCACCTCTAAATCGATTGTTTCAATCCGATTAAACTTTCCCTCATACCTTTCTTCTATAGTCTATTACTTCTACAATTGAAGCTTTGATTATAAGCTCTTGTAATTGGCGAATTGGAAGCTTGATATTCTTTCTTTTTCGGTTTTTATTTCTTCAAATTGGACTAGCTACGTTGTTAAGTCTTTGGGATTCGCCTCACATACATTCACAACGCTTAGAGGATAATTCAGCTTAGCGAATGTGAGTTTACGTAACCATGTTTATGCAATTCTTTATACTTGCAACATTATACTTAAGCAATTCTACATACATGTCTAGTTGTAAACTTTAATGCCTCATGACTTAGACAACTACTGTTAGACTTAAACTTCAACATACATAATCATTAGCTATGGCCAAGCCGGCGATACTCAATAATAGATCTATTGGATTGACAATCCCACCTAGATTCGTTGATCATCTTTTATGGGGAGCGCGGGTGATTGTTATCGTTCCAACATGATATTAAGGTGAACCGTGGATGACGGGATGGACCTAAACTAGTCGGAGGTTTGATTATGTGCATTCAACACTTCATGTTTATTCATGTAGACTTAAACTTACGATAGACATATGAATTGCTAAACTTTTATTCTTAAACTTAATTGCTTGACATGGCTTATGTATTCTCACCAACTTCTAGTTGATCCCCCCTCATTTTTTCCAAACTCAACAGGAAATACTGATGCTTGAAGTCTAGAGCTAGCATGAGGAGATATTTGAAGTTTTAAGCTTTGTTTGATTATTTGATGTAGACTTTAATGTAATTCAATTTTGTAATGAAATAAAGGATTATTTAAACATATGTATTACCATGAGCTACTGAACAATCATTCATACGTGACACCTTGATGTTTCCGCCATCGGTTGGGGTGTTACATTTACCCCATTCACTTCACCGATTAACTTCATCTTAGATGGTGAGTCATATCGAGGACATCTCAGCGTTGCCATCCATTCCTCGATCTCATCCATATACAAGTACTTATTATTTCCATCATAACAATGCAATGCTGCTTCCCAACCCAAAGCCCGAAACCGATCAACCACTTTAAATGGTGCGAATTGCACTTCTTTAACATCCTTCTCACAAATGAAAGCACCCGGTTTATCTTTCAAATTCTTTATCTGATCATGAAAGAGTGTAGCTTGCCATTCCCTTGGTTTTTCATTCAGAGGACCCGATTCCCACTTAGGTTTATCATGTTTGTTTAGTGGCACCTCTGGCGTTTCCTCCTCAGAATCTTCATCTCTACCCACATACTTCCTTCTTTTATACTGTTTTGCCACCTGCTTGCCATTTGCCTTTGACGATGAACTCGCTCCAAGTGCCTCACTAGTTCTCACCATTTTCCTATAACCAAACAAAACAAAATCAGTTCCATATGTTTAACACCTCCCCACACTTGCTTGTTAACATGGTAGTAAGTATTTGTGAATGAAAATATCATCTTTGGTTTGACGAAAATTGGGCATGACGCCTCTACAATCTGAACATTTACCAAAAGTTCACAAAATACATCTCAAAATTACTTCTACTACCATATTATTACTCAACAATATCAATATTTACATACTACATTAACTAACAAGCAAGTGGGTATGAACAAGCAAGAACAAGAACCTCTATTTTCACAATGTAGCATCAAGATTAGTAAAAAAGAACACATACCTTTGATTAGAAGAGATTAAAACACAAGAAAGCTATTAACTTGAAAAACCCCAATTTTTGCGATTTCTAGGGTTATGATTTGGGCTTAAAAACGTGTTTTTCTTGTTGTTTACTACCCAAAATCAGAAACTAGATGAAAATCTAGTCAAGATAGGCCCAGAAATCACTAGATTTGGTGATGTATTGAAGGATTTATGATGGTTTAAGGATGAAGAAGAATTGGGTGTTCTTGGTTGGATTTGTGAAGAAGAAGTAGTTGAATAGAGAGTTAGGTGGAAGGAAGAAGATGTGGACCGGTTTTTATTATTCACGTGCAACTGATTTTTTTTTTTTTTTTATGAAACGTCAAAATCTTTCAGCTTCCAGACCCCACCGTTTCTTACGGTGGGGGCGTTCCATACGGTGGACTTTTTGGCCAATTTGTCTGCCGTATGGCAGTAGGTTTCTACCGTCATGTTGATTTTGTCCAAGTTCCACCGTAAGGTACGGTGGTACCGTCCCTTACGGTAGCACCTGGGTGTTTTTTTTTTTTTTTTAAAGAAAAACTGTAATTTTACACATGAAAATTACCCTACCCCCTCGAAAATCCCGTGTTGTCCTCAACACAATGCTAGAACCGTTTCGCGACCCGAACGTCCCCACACTTGTTTCAAACACGGGTTTCGATGAAAAACGAAATTGGGCAATAAAACAAAATAAAATAAAATAAAAATCTAACTATTTACACTACCAAACCTGGGCCTCTTATGATTGTACTTCCTCCACCGGGCGTAAGATATAGCCCGCTTTGTCAACTTCCAAGTGGTTGATGTCCTTACCTTCCAAATACGGCTTCAAGCGATGTCCGTTTACCGTTTGTTGCTTGTTGGTGTTCTCATCCAAAATTTCAACATCACCAAACTTACCAACCCGGCAAACTATGTAAGGACCCATCCATTTACTCTTCAACTTGCCCGCGAACATCTTCAATCTCGAATTGTACAACCAAACCTTTTGACCCACTTCAAAGGTTTTCTTTCTCAATTTAGCATCATGAACCTTCTTTAATTTGTCTTTATAAGCCGACGCACATTCATATGCCTCATCTCTAATCTCCTCCATCTCACTTAGTTGCAACTTCCTTGTTCTACCCGCCTCATCGTAATCCGCATTTACCGTCGTGATTGCCCAATGTGCTCGATGCGCTAACTCCATTGGCAAATGACATCCCTTTTCATACACCATTCGATACGGTGTTGTGCGAATTGGAGTTTTGTAGGTCGTTCGATACGCCCACAAAGCATCGTCTAACTTTCCCGACCAATCCTTTCTATTAACTCGCACCGTCTTCATTAAAATTTCTTTTATTTGACGGTTGGACACTTCAACTTGTCCACTTGTTTGAGGATGGTACGGTGTGGCAATCCGGTGATTTACACTATATCTCTTCAATAGCTTCCCAAAATTAAAATTTTTGAAGTGTGACCCACCATCACTTATGAATACTCTTGGAATTCCAAACCGGGCAAAAATGTTAGATTGAACAAATTTACAAACAACCGAATGGTCATTTGTCCTTGTAGCAATTGCTTCAATCCACTTCGAGACATAGTCCACCGCCACCAAAATATACAAAAACCCGTTTGAATTAGGAAACGGACCCATAAAGTCGATGCCCCAAACATCAAATATCTCTACAACCAAGATTGGTTGCATTGGCATCTCATCCCTTTTGGATATGCTCCCCAACCTTTGACAATTTAAACAATTCCGGGCGAATTCGCAAGCATCTTTAAAAATTGTAGGCCAATAAAACCCACATGAAAGCACCCGGTAACCGGTTTTATGTCCACTGAAATGCCCACCACAAGCGGAAGAATGGGCATGTGTCAAAAAAATTTTAACTTCCGACTCGGGAATACATCTTCGGATCACTTGATCGGGCCCAATCTTGAAAAGATCAGGTTCATCCCAAATATATTGCTTCACTTGGACCATGAATTGTTGTCGTCGTTTCTTGGTCCAATGATCCGGAATGGCACCCGTGGCCAAATAATTAACATAGTGGGCATACCCCGGTGCGGCTTGAGTAGACACGGCTAAGAGTTGCTCATCCGAAAATCTTTCATTTATTTCAGTCAAATCATCACTCCCTTCCACCGGAATTCGAGACAAGTGATCCGCTACAACATTTTCACTCCCTTTTTTATCCTGAATTTCCAAATCAAACTCTTGGAGTAACAAAACCCATCGAATCAATCGTGGCTTGGCATCTTTCTTCTCCATCAAATATCGAACCGCACTATGGTCCGAATATACCACCACCTTGCTCCCCCAAATATACGAACGAAACTTGTCCAAAGCATACACCACCGCTAATAATTCTTTTTCGGTTGTGGTGTAATTCAGTTGCGCTTCAGACAAAGTTTTGCTCGCATAGTAGATTACCACCGGCTTCTTGTCAACTCGTTGGCCCAAAACAACACCAATTGTAGTGTCACTTGCATCACACATTATCTCGAATGGCTTCGACCAATCCGGCGGTTGCAAAATAGGAGCCTTGACCAAATGTTCCTTCAACACATTGAAAGCTTGCAAACATTCATTAGTAAAATCAAAAGGAACATCTTTCAATAACAAATTACATAAAGGCTTGGTAATGACACTAAAACCTTTAATAAAACGTCTATAGAAGCCCGCATGTCCCAAGAATGATCTTACCCCTTCACATTTTTCGGTGGTGGAAATGATGATATTACCCGAATTTTTGCCTTGTCCACCTCCATACCCCGCTCAGAAATCACATGGCCTAACACAATTCCCTCTTGCACCATAAAATTACTTTTCTCCCAACTAAGCACTAAGTTTTTCTCAACGCATCTTTTTAAAACTTTTTGCAATTCATTGAGACAAGATTCAAAACTAGTGCCAAATATTGAGAAATCGTCCATAAACACTTCCAACGACTCTCCAACCATGTCCGAGAAGATACTCATCATACATCGTTGAAAAGTCGTCGGGGCATTACACAATCCAAATGGCATCCGCCTAGAGGCAAAAGTACCATATGGACAGGTGAAGGTGGTCTTGTGTTGGTCATCTGGGTGTATTGCTATTTGGTTATACCCCGAATACCCATCTAGAAAGCAATAATATTTTTGACCCGAAAGTTTTTCAATAATTTGGTCAATAAATGAAAGTGGGAAATGGTCCTTAGAAGTAGCGGCATTCAACTTTCGGTAATCAATGCACACCCGCCACCCGGTAACGGGTCGGGTAGCAATTTGTTCACCATTTTCATCTTTAATTACTTGAATACCGGACTTCTTAGGGACCACTTGAGTAGGACTTACCCAAGCACTATCCGAAATGGGATAGATAATTCCCGTGTCCAACCACTTAATTACCTCTTTCTTTACCACTTCCCTAAGGTTCGGGTTCAACCTTCTTTGCGCTTCTCTCGTGGGTTTTGCATCCTCGGTTGTGATGATCTTGTGCATGACAATTGATGGACTAATTCCTTTAAGATCGGCAATTGTCCACCCAATAGCTTCTTTATTTTCCCTCAAGACTTCCATCAACGCTAGCTCTTGTGCCATCTCCAAATTAGAGGCAATAATGACCGGTAATGTGTCATTATCCCCTAAGAAAACATATTTCAAGTGGCTTGGCAAATCTTTGAGTTCCAACTTTGGTGCCATTTCTAACGAGGGTTTGGTGCCCGAATCAATTTCCACCGACAAACTATCAAAATGGTGGGACCATGGTGGTCGACCTTCCTTCAACGCCAACACATCTTACTTTTCTTCTTCAATCTCCAAATCAAAAGCATGTACCTGTTTAGAAAAATTACAAGCACTCAATTCCATTCCATCTTTCTCATACTCATATGGATTGCATCCCTCAATGATATCTGCCATAAAACATTCTTCAACACCGGAATCATTAGTATTGTTAGTAAAAACATTTAAACGCATTTTCTGGTTTCCAAATGTCATATCGACCGTGCCAAATCTACAATCAATTACCGCATGCGCGGTGTTAAAAAATGGCTGACCCAATATTACATTTTGTTGTTGTTTTGAATCTGCAGATGAATAATCCAATACCAAAAAATCAACCGGGTAATAAAATTCATCAATTTTAACAATGACATTTTGAACCATTCCCCGGGGTAACTTATGAGACAAATCGGCTAAAACAACCGTTGTCTCCGCCCTAGCTAATGGACCAAAGTCATATTGATCATACAACCCACCCGGTAAAATACTCACCCCGGCTCCAAGATCTAGCAATGCCTTTGCCATTTGAAAATTACCAACTTGAATATTTATTAATGGCGTGCCTGGATCTTGGAGCTTAGGAGGAAGCTCCCCATTTAAAACTGCACTCACTTGACCGGTAACGTTTACCCGCTTAGGCATTTTTTTCTTTTGTTGCTTCTTTTGCGTGCACAATTCTTTCAAAAATTTAGCATAGGCAGGTACTTGTTTTATTGCATCAAGTAAAGGAAGATTTATTTTTACTTGTTTAAACATGTCCCACATTTCTTCTTTTTGGGAACCTCTTGATGCAATAAAATTTTTCTTACCCGGGTCAAGTAGAGCCGATGGAAATGGAACTTGATTCGGCTCATTTTCAGTTTTTTCACTCTCACTCGCTTCCGGTTTTTTAACATTTATTTCTTTTAGTAAAACCGGTGTAACTTCCTCATTTTCACTTTCATCACCCGTAACATCCTCAACTACCCCCTCGACAAATCCCGGTGACAAATCAGCTTTAAATTCCTTACCACTTCTTAAAACACTCACTTGATTAACATTAACATTATTAGCTCGTGACGAGCCATGTGACGGATTTACCTGAGTATCGCTAGGAAGCTTTCCTTTACCTTTCTTCAATTCCGCCACGTCAGTTGCTAGTTGGCCCATTTGGGTTGTCAATGCTTGAATGCTTTTATCACGAACTTCATCCTTTTGTATCCGAGCTTCATCAAGTTGGTTTCTCTTTTGCATGTCTTGTTGCATAGCTCTAAGCATCACCATGACTTCATTTCCGCTTGATGAATCTTGACCCGAATTTCTTTGACCAGTTTGAGCTTGCCCTTGGTAGCCACTGTTGTATCCACCTCTATAATTTCCTTGATTGTATTGTTGACGAGGCACATAATTACCTTGAGCAGCTTGAAAATTCGGGTTGGATTGATTTGATGCATTTCCATACCGAAAGTTTGGATGGTTTCGTAACCCGGGGTGATAAGTGTTAGAATTCATGTCATAATTTCTACCACCCCCTTGAATAGCATTCACTTCCTCCGTTTGTCCTTCATTTACCACCACTTGACAAACCTCCGCCGTGTGGCCTATTTCTTGACAATTGTTACAAACATTGTACAATTGATTTGAGTTTTGTACATTACCACTTTCTACCCCATGCACTTGAGGTCTTTGAATTACATGCCTTGCTCGTCTAGATGATTGAGCCTTTCTTTTGGAAGTCACCGCCATTTGCTCTAAAAATGCCCAATCATCTTGCTCATAATTTGTACCAAATGTACCATTTGTAATCGACATTAAATCACGAGCATCCTCCGAACTCAAACCTTCATGAAAAGCATTCAATAATTCCCAAAGTTGAATCCCATGGTGAGGACAATTTCTTAACATCATATTGAACCTCTCAAACGCTTCATGAAACATCTCTCCCGCTTGTTGTTGAAAGCTTCTCAACCCTCTCCTTGCATCATTAGTCTTTTGAGAACTATAGAATTCGTCCAAGAATATTTGTTGCATATCGGCCCATGTAAAAATAGATGCGGATGGTAAAGTGTGAAACCATCTTTTTGCCTTGCCTTCCAATGAAAATTGGAAGAGAACCAACTTCACATCATCTGCAGAAAAACCTTGTCCCCCAATAGTGTTGCAAATAGAATCATATGTCTCCAAATGAAAATACGGCTCTTCCGTTGCTAGCCCCTTGAATTTTGGTAGACTTTGGAGTGCGGTTGTTCTAACTGCAAAAGTTCTTCCATTTGCATTTTGCGGAATCACTATTGGTGATGGATTATTAGTGATAATTGGCCGAAAATGCACCTCAATTCCCCGCACAACATCACGGTGGAGTCTTCTAGGTGCTCCCAATGGCGCTCTTGGTTGACCCATTTGACCTTGCATTGCACCTTGTGGTGCAAATTGTTGTTGATGTTGGTTTTGATGCATAGGTGGTTGTTGTTGGTGAATCGGCCTTTGATGTTGAGCTTGCATGTTTGTAGGCCGCATTTGGTTAAGTGGTGTGGGACGTTGCAAGTGCAATCCTTGCGGTCTAACATGTTGCACACCAACTGGTAATCTTCCCGGGTCTTGAAATGGTAAAAGTGGTTGACTTACTTGACCCGTTTGAGATTGAGATCCCACAAATGCACCTTCACCTCCATAATAATACCCCTCTTCATTATACCCACTAAACTCTTCATCATCATACCCATCATCATACACATCTCTTTGAAATCTAGAATTTTGGCCACCTTGAAAAGATGAATAGTAAAAACCCGATTGGTTAGGTGGTTGGTAAGTAGATGTGGTGTGGACAATTGTGGAACCTTGTCCTTGTGGTTGTGGGATAGTAGAAGATGATTGACCCGTAGTTGGAAAAAAATGGGAAAATGGTGGTATATTGTTTGATAGATTAAAGGTAAGGTTTGGATCAACTTGAGTGGAACTCGGTTGGGTGGTATGGATTGGTGTTTCAGGACTAGTGGAAAGGTGAGGCATTGTGGTGTTGGGTGAAAATTGTGAAGACGTAGGCATGAATGATGAGGTCGTTTGACCCGTTGTTGGTAAGTGAGAGTCTTGCATTATGTTTCTTGGTGTAAACGGTGAAGTAGGTGAATCAATGACTCTGTTTCTTCTTATCAAAACTCGGTTCTTTCTCAATGTCCTTTCAATCTCCGGATCAAACAAAAGTGGTGATGACTCGTGAGAGCCTCTAGTATGCATACACTTGAAGTACCTGCACACTAAACACAACCAGTGTAAACCTGAAAATAACAAAACAAAACTAAAAGATTAATACACGTTGCGCACTACTCCCCGGCAACGGCACCAAAATTTGACGTGTTTATCGTGGTACACGTAAAATTTCCCAATTACAACTATTGAATAGTGGCAAGAAGGTATCGAACACAGGGAGTTTGTTGAAAGTGTGCAATTTCTAGCTTTGTTAATTAACTAAAATTAAACTACTTAACAAAAAGTAAATGATTAAGATTTTTGGTTGTTTTGAGTTGAACTAAAATAACAAATAATTATCGATTCAAACTTAAAAGCGTTTCTTCAAATTATGAGATAATGACCATTCAAAGATCCGGTTTCTCTAAACACATGTGTGAATTTCAACTAGAAAGAGTTACATAGACATAACTCATGTACAAACAATTGTTGTGATAAAAGGGAACAAAGTACTCGGATTCAATTAACGCGAGGTTGTTTCCCGATGACCAATTAATCAATAACCAACCCCCAATCCTTCCTGTGATATCTCGATTGTTAGCAACACCAAGAACGTACGATAAAGACTAAGAATTAGTAAATTAATAAACACACTACAAGCAATTGTTCATACACCATAATAATCAAGCAAGGTACCAAATTATTATTCTAGAAATGGAAGAAAAACACACATAAGAGTTTTAGAAGAACCTTCACCACGAATGGTCACCAAATGTTTAGCCTAACATAGCTTGGAGAATCATCATAATCTTCAAAAATTTGTTCATAAGAATTACAAACATAAACCCAATGATTAGAAATGTTCTCCAATGATTAGTTTCAGCCAAAATCGCCCAAAAGTTGCTTAGAAACGTTCACAAGTGAGAAGATGCCCAAAAGACACCATAAATTCGAGTTTAATAGCAGGAGTTACAAGTTGGTGCAGATGCCACCGTACCTTACGGTAGCACCGTAAGGTACGATGGAGTATACATAAGTGACGGTAGATCTAGACTGATGGATGGTAGCCACTTTTGCCCAGTAGCCACCGTACCTTACGGTGGCACCGTAAGGTACGGTGGAGCCTTCAAATTTCTACTTTTTTCTTCCTTCTAATCCACCTCGTCCCGATCCATTCCGGTCCAATCCAAAGCTCGTAATTCTTCGTTTTTAGCTCCTTTTCACACCTGCAGCCAAAGTACTTGAAGTCACCCAATTCCAAGCAATATCATGATCAAATGTGGTTAATATAAGCGTTTTAACATTATAAAGGGTTGTTCCTTGAACCACCCGTCAATAGATGAGCAAAAGATTAAGATAGCTGAACTTAACAAGCAGGTTGAACAGTGTCTTGGTACCAAGTACCTTCATAAGATCATCATAGATTCCTAAAAGGATAAGAATGAGTCAGTAGGGTTAGGATACAATGATGTTCCTCCTGTAAAGGATCGTTTTTTATAGAAAACTAACAATTTATCACACAAGTAGAACAAATCAGGTGCGGAATCCCTGATTCGTATGCAATATGATAGAAGATCAATTAGACACAGAGAAATCCATGATAAACATCTTTAATCATTAATAATCAAACAAGTTTTAGCATCAAAGACTCAATTACAATGATTAAATTGACTTTCAGAACCTCCTAGACCTTCTCTCTAAAACACACACTAGCACACTCACAATGACACAACTGAATAACGTACCAACAAAACTTTAACCTTATATAGACCTGCACATTCGACCTTTGCATTAGTTGAATGTGTACGTTCGACCTCTTCCAGGCTCGAACCAAAACATTATACTAACATCTTCTTCATTCGACCTTCTATAAGCTACATTCGACCCACCATCTGGCCGAATGTGTCTTCTGATCATCATTCTTTAAAATACAATTGCCTATTATTATGAATCCAAAGCGATAGCCACAAAACGTGTATCAACAAACTCCCCCTGACTATTGCTTGGATTGTTGTCGTTCATTATCAAGCGCCTTGTTCATCAGCTTAATTCTCAACTGCTTCTTTTTCTCTTTGCTCATTTCAGGTTCAAGTTGTCATTTGCATGAACCTTCTTTTGGCTTTTCTTTGAGCTTTACATAATTCCCAAGCACTTTGTTATATTCACACCCAACATTCACATCATACGCAAAACAAAAACAAACTACTATGTAAAACTTCATCGCTTGTTCTCCATCCTGAACTTCACAATAAATCGGATTGAAATATAACATCTTGATATCATCAGCTGAACAGTTAATCAACTGTTTTCCAATCATAGTACCAGAAATGAAAATATTTGTTGAAATGTTGTTAGATCGGCATCAAAGGAATCCGTTTCATCACAACTGGAGGTTTATACTTCAGAGTCACTTTGTTCAAACCTGTAATGGGATCAACTTCATTCTTATAGACAATTCGTTTAGGATATTGAGGCCTAAACAAATTCAATTTAGTTCTGCTCTCCCAACTCATCTTATCAGCAAAATAACCCACTGCATGATTGTTCACAGAAGCTCCACCCATAGTGTGTCTACAGATGTCTCTCACGGCCCAGTAAGGAAGTGCTTTAATATCATGAAATCTGTAAAAGTACAGAATTCCATTTTCCCATTTCACTCTAATACATCTTAGTTGAGAAAAGTATTTCCATACTAAGGCTCTTCCTTTGAAATACTGATTATGAAGTTTGTAGAACGCACCCTGAACTCCTGCAATTGGCCTATTAGCTTCCTTTTCTTTCAGTTTTCTCAGAAACTCTTGCAACTCTTCAGATTGTTTGAAAGGTTGTTTCTTATCAGCATCCTTTCCAAACACATCTTCCAAAACTTTCTTTCCTTTCTTCTTAGCCAACTTTTCAACTTCTTTCAACCTCTCCTCATTAATCTCAGGAATCAACACATTCTTTGTCTTCAAAGGATAATATTATGGATGTTCTTCATGAGAAATATCCTCCATTTCAATATCCTCAAACATAGGTACATCTCGATCATCAGAATGTGTTCCTGCATCTTTAATTGGTATATTTGAAATCTGTTTTTCATTCATAATATCTTCCAGAGATTTCCCTATCTGCTTTGCCATTAGACATAGCAGCAGATAATTCTCCATCTTCAAGATCAGGATCTTGATAATCTGTCTCATATCTCATGTCTTCACTTTCAAAGATCTCTGGAAATCTACTAGTCAAGTCTATTGTCCAGACTTGTCTTTCAAGCATTTGTCTGTACATATTCTTATCTTCATCAGTCAAAGCACGAATCGTTTCAGTCCAAAAGATAGACTGATCTTCATCCACAGTTTCTCCATTCTTCTTCTGTTTGGAGCTAGATTCACCTTTACTCTTCTCCGATTCTCTCTTCTTGAATCTGTATTTGCTAGAATCCTCATCATTATCATCCGAATCTTTGTCACTCTACTCTTTGTCTTTCTTTGAACTCTTACCTCCAGTATTATCATCATCATCACCTGATTCATTACTATCATCATCATCAAAACCCTCTTCATCTAAATCCTCAAAATCGACCTGTTCTTCTTCTTCCTCTTCTTCACCAGCTTTTTGTTGTGGTGCTTCAGAATATAACTTGTCGATCAATTTCTTCATCTCCTTGTCGATCTTTCTTTTATTTTTCTTATCAGAAGCTCCTAGTTTCTCAATAGTTTCTTCCAAATCTTTCTGTTGCTTCCGAGATGACAAAACAATCTTCAACAGGTTAGCTTTATTATCTTTCATCTGTTTGAACTCTTCTTGTTGTTGACTAATAGCTTTAATCACATTTCCAATTTGTCTATTCACCAATTCCACCACTTCATCAGAAACAGTGAGTTTGGCTTTAGAACTCAATTCAGCTCTAGGTTTCTTTGATTTCTTTTCTATTTCTGCTAAAACATTCTTCAAAGTTGCAGAAATGTTATCAAGACTTAATGCTGATGCTGGATCAGTTGTAATCTCTTCAGTAGTTTTCTTCTTCTTCTTCTTCAAACTTGGTGATGCTGCTGGTGTTGTTGCTTTCGAACTAGTTGCTTCAAGAATTTTCTTTCCAAGAACAAGTAAATCAATCTCTCTATTCCTTTTCTTTCTTGGGTTTTCCTTCTTTGACATAGTTTTCTTTCTACCTCGAACAGTCTTCGCACCTGTAACTGGTGAACCTTCAAAATCATCAAGATTAAGTATCAATTCAGCATCCTCTTCAGTTACAGTCTTCTTTCTTTGTTCTTCAAACATCTTGTCTATAGCTTCAGGTGTACTAATCTCAGTGGCCTTGGGATTAGTAACCTTGATTGTTTCAGTTTGAGAGTCCCACTCTTCATCATCTTCAGTCTCTTCACTATCAGCTTCATCAACTAACATAGTCTTCGCTTTACCTTTGCTCTTAGTCACCTTCTTGGTTTTAGTTTCAATCTCATCAAACTTCTGTTTGCCAGTCCTAGACTTTGCCCCTTTGTTTATGACCTGTCTCTTCCTCTTGGCTGTCTTATCAACTGGACACAATGGACTGTCAGAATCCGAATTAATATCATCATGTCTAGCCTTATCTTCACCTGGATCAGTATAACCAACATCCCTCAAATGACCAAATAAATTCTTATTTGGTGGCTTCTCTGCTTCAGATAAACCCTTGTAAGCAATCATCCTGCTCAAAGTAGTGAACTTAATATGATCCTGATTGATGACTTGCAGAGGATCTTTCTTCAGGTTTGGGTATTTGTGATCAAACACCTCCAAAAACAGACAAGGGTCGGCCTATCCAGCTCCCTGATAGCGGCTCGGTACAAAGAAGTATGAATCTTTAGGAGTCGGTACAACCCCGAAGAAATCGCGAACTCCTGCAAAAAAATAATTATAAATATTAACAAGTTTTGTAAATTTAAATATTTGTAAAATAATAATGAAATGACAGATAATCGAAATAACTTACCTCATAGGTCATCGTCCGCCACTCCGTCGCCAACCGAAATCTAATGGGGCGAAAAGGCCGATCTGGGTGCTCCACCTCCCAGGGCCTAGGTAGTATCTCGAAGAACGAGATAAACTCAACCGTCAGCTCCCGGTATGAATCCACCTTGGCTATCTCAAAAAGACGATGCCATGGGGTGTCAAACCCCACAATGTCGTTCGCCCTCCCGATCTCCCCGACCCTATCTAGAAGAGTCCAGTTGATGTGCATGTGGCCATCGACATGCATTCGACGCAGCTTGGCGCACCAGCGCCGCTGCATCCGAAAACCCTCATCAAACTCCAGGTAAGGGTGACCCAGTAAAGGGTTCGGCGGAGGCCGTCGAGCCGTCTGCGGCAGTGGAACCACCGGCGCAGACGACCCAGCCTCATCTTCATCACCAAAGGCCGCGTCAACATGATCGTGATCCATATCTATATTAACAATAATTTTAAATTAACAATAATAATTAATAAAAAAAATAACAATAATAATAATAAAACAGAAAAAAATTAAAACCGTCAACGACCTCGACCATTTCGACCAGACCGGGCTGTTTCGACTTGACCAGCCCGTCAGCAACCTGGACCGTTTCGACACGACCGTTCCGTTAACGACTGGACCGGTTTCGAACTGACCGCCCGCTATTGAACCGGACTGTTTCGACGCAATCGGGCTGTTATCCACCCAGACTGTATCGACCCGATCAGACCCGTTAACGACCCGGACCATTTGGACCTGACCGGCCCATTAATGACCCGGACTTTTTAGACCCGACCTGGCCCGTTAGCGAGCCGGACCGTTTTGACTTGACCAGCCCGTTAGCGACCTCGACCGTTTCGACCCGACCGTTCCGTTAATGACCCGGACCAGTTTCGAACTGACCGCCCGTTAACGAACCGGGCTGTTTCTACCCGACCGGGCCGTTATCCACCCGGACCGTATCAACCCGAACAGGCCCGTTAACGACTCAGACCGTTTGGACCCGACCGGCCCGTTAATGACCCGGACTGTTTAGACCCGATCTGGCCCATTAGCGACCCGGATCGTTTTGACTTGACCAGCTCGTTAGCGACCCAGACCGTTTCAACCCGACCGTTCTGTTAATGATCCAGACCGGTTTTGAACTGACCACCCGTTAACGAACCAGACTGTTTCGACCCGACCGACTCGTTATCCACCCGGACCATATCGACCCTATCTGGCCCATTAACGACCTGGACTGTTTAGACCCGACATTTAAAATTACTCATCCTAACCTCTTGAAAATTATAGTAAAACCAATTCAACCCACAAATTTAAATCTTAAACCCAAAACAACCTAAACCCAATTAGATGGGTTAATATTGTCAAGAACAAATTTTTTAATTTTAAAGAACATAAAATAATCAATACAATTTTAATATTTTGACAAATTTCACATATCTAATCTATATTTTGGGCTTCCAGATTTTCATTGGGGGCCGGCTTCAGGTAAACTAGTTCTTTGTACGTATTGATTTGACCAATGTATTCAGTTTCCCATTGCGCGCCAGCTTCATTTCTATTACAACTCCAAGTTGCATTCGGGGGAGGGATTGGATATGATCCTTGAAGTGTTAAGTTGATGTAATGCCCGCCCACGAAGCAAACTACTACCTTTTGAATAGGTTGTTCAGAAGCTTCTGGGCCTAAAAATAGAGGGAAAACTATATCATCACCACGAATGTCGAGTGTATGAAAAACAACACCCCACCTCTGTGCAGTGAGAAATCCCGCCTCAGGCGTCGACATCCAATTCGAAGGCGGGGCTGGTCCCATCCCTTTAAATTGTATACTCTTGCAGAGACGATCATAATATCCTTCGTTTTCCGGATCAAAGATTCGCCTCCACAAGTCTTCGTGATTGCGCAACTCGAGTAGCATTTGGGACCGGACAAACGAATACATATTTTGACCCAATCTTAACCCCACAGCTACCGCTCGAAACCCGCAATGACTATCTGGTTTCACATCTGTTATTTTGGATATATATGGGTGAAACACAGATGGAATTTTATGCCCAAATTCCCTTATTAACAACTCTGACTTTTTTGTCCGCATAATCAACGGGAAATAGAATTTGTCCTGCTTTGTGTCCTGCTGGTACGTTAACGGTATGTAAGAGTTGTGATGGTGAATGACCACGGAATTTCTTTTACACAACAGGTGGTTTATTGGGGGAGTAGTTGCCTGTGATGATTTGTGAAAATTTGTCTAGATAGTTTAATTGGGCAAAAACTGGTTTTGTGTCAACCTTTTCCTTTAATTTTGCCCACACGGCCTCTACATTTAGATCTTCGAAACCAATCTTCGCAAGTTTGAAGTCAAGCTTCCTCCATAACACGTCTATTTAGAGGAAATGAATTTCCTGGCCTGAAAACGATAGCATATGTTATAAAGTTAAACCATGTAACAAATTATGTAGTAAAATCATATGTTTACTAGTATTAATTACCATCATCTAGTAACTACTCGAGACGACAGGCACATGGCAAAGCACAACTTTTAGAAAGCTGGCATCCACAAGTGTTACGGTAACGGCGCAAGCACGTTTCCAAATGTTGGATCTCAAGGTATATCAGCTCAAGATCATGTTTGCTAACCTTCCGAAGTAACTTATCAAGAAATGGCTGCCCCTTGTGGTAGTTCATTATTTTTCTTAGGCTGTTTTCAAAACCTTTTTTAATGTCTCTATGTTGCTTATCAACTATGTGATCGACGAACTTCACAATTGTCGACAACGAGTTGCGATTGCCTGGAAGGTAACTTCTTATTTTCGCATGCATGCCTTTAACTCTGTTGGTTGTGGCTGGCGGAAGTTCAGCGTTTCGTTAGTCCATGCATACACAAAATTTTGACGGTACCGGTCTAAACAGTTATTCATCGTTTAGTCAAAAACCTCTGAAAAATATAACCATAACTTGTCAGGCGTGTGTATGTAAACAAGTACGTATGTAATTATGTAAAAGTACTCATGTTGACAACCAATCATTTCCAGATATGACTGAAATTTTCACAAATTGTATTCGTATAGGGCTTCAGTCAAAGAGTCACATGGCCTCCAAAACATTGGAATAATTTCCTTCCACTCCTTATCCGTAAACTTCTTCTTGCTGTTCCTGTTGATATTCTGCGAAATATGAAACCGGTAGAGATACTTGTACGCATTTGGGAAAATCTGATCACACGCGTTCATTAGCGCAAAGTCCCTGTTGGTCACAATCACTCGCGGCTCCATACAGCCTACCAGCATGGACTTTATCCTCTCCAACAACCAAACGTAGTTACCAACCTTCTCAGAAGAAAGAAATGCATGGGCAACCGAAAATGAGTGGTTTGTCGATGCCATACCCACAACCTGAACAAACGCCATATTGTACATGTTTGTATTGTAGGTGGTGTCAATCATCAGCACATGCGGGAATGCGCACTACTTAGTAAATGAATGTTTGTGAACGAAGAAAATATCCGTGATAGCATTCGTGGTGTCATTTGCGTGCGTGTAATAGGTGAATTCTTTCTCCGTAAGAAGGTTATCGAGTTGCTGCATTGCACCTTCACCGACTCCCTTTTCAGCATTCATCATCTGAGCCGCATTGTGTATATCTTTCAGGGTAGTCTTTTTCTCCGGGTTCTTTGAAATGAGCATTCTCCAGATGTTACGCTTAGGAATATCCTGCTTTGCCATTTGCCCGACCAATTGTCAGTCATCTACATAATGCCTTCTGGCATACGCGTGACCCCCTAAGTTTTCAAAGGGAGTGTGATTGTGTGCCGGGTTTTTCACCGTTAACCTCCAAACCCGTGTCCGAGTTTTAAGCACCCCTGTCAACTCAAACGGGCAGCCAATTTTTTTGCTACCCGTCTTCCTCACCGCAGCCACACTCTTATGCTCCCCCCAAGAGTGCATTGAAATACAACCTTCAGGAAAATAAGTTTATTAGAAAATAAGTTTTTTTTATTAACTTTTTAAAGAATAAATTATAAAAAAAGTTTTTAATCAAAAATTAACAATACTCTTAGCAAAGGAGAAACGTAATCCTAAAGGTGTGTGACCCAAGACCACTGGTGCACCAGTAGGGAATTAACCTTCACCAAGAGTAAAATACGTTTTTCTAGTAAACTTTTTAATTAAAAAGTAACAGTACTATTTGCAAAGGAGAAACGTAATCCTTAAGGTGTGTGACCCGATGACCACTGGTGCACCCGTAGGGAATTAACCTTCACCAAGAATAAAACACGTGCTTTTAGTAATTATTTTATAAGTTATGTTTTTTCGTGACTTTTTAAATCACAATTTATAAAATACATATTTGTTAATATCTTAAAAACAATAGTGACTGAAATATGTACCTTCACGAAATTTTCTCCTCTTTTCTTCGATCCTTTTATAACGACGACGTAACCATTTTCCATTCCCGTATCTTGTACCCAGTCGATCAACTCCTCGCTTGTGGAAAATGTCCATTCAGTCTCAAACCAAAATTTGATTGGGTTAGAGCCTTCCTCCTGATCTTCTACATGCTTCTCCTCACCAGCGCTGTCTTCATGGTGCGTATAGTCTTGTTCTTCAAATGTGTCATCACCACCGTAAGCGTAGTAAGTATAACCGTAGTCGGGTTGACAGGGAGAGTCTTCAAATTCATATGGGTCCTTCCAGGGTGTATTCAAGTTTAGTTGCACCGTATTGGTACGGTAACGAATGCTAGACTGACCCTCCTCGACATTATATGATCTAGACTCGTTGTAAGAATCACCGAAAATGAAGTCGTAATACGACATGTTATATGTTGTGGATAAAGAATTGAAATCGAATGAGTTTATATTGAAATCGAATGAATTTATAGGCAAAATCTGATGGGGTATAGCGCCTTGCTTTGGCCAAAGCAAGGCATCTGGGTTAATATTTTAGATAATCTCAGGCTTTACGTCTAATCATACTGCAAAGCGCCTCACTTTGGCTTTTGTTATAATGTTCACAATCTTAAGTGGTGGAAGACCAATGATTTATCATATATGTAAACAGTCTTGCTCACTTGGTGATTTAACCAGAAGCTAAAGCAAAGAATCGAGCGAGTGAAGGAGAAAAGCTACAAAGATGGAGTCTTTACATCAGAAATAGAATTCAGTGATGAGTTGATCGCCATACGGAAAGAATTTTTCACCATTCATGGGGAGATAGCGCTTCTTAAAAACTCCAGCTCCTTAAACTTTGAAGGTACAAATGAGTCGGGTAGTGTTAAAATGACAATTCTTTAGTCCATTACATGTTTTGTGGGTAAGTGAACATTTCTATTTGTTTTGGGTTTATTATTGGCATCATCAAGATATTGAAAAAGTATGACAAAAGAACGGGTGGATTACTACGTGTACATTTTACACAACTTGCTCTTCATCAACCGTTTTTCACAACAGAACCTCTTACAAGATTAGTACACGAGTGTGAGGAGAATCCAGACCTCCTCTTCCCTTTAGAAGAAGAAGTGGTCAAATTTTCTAGTAGTAGCAAAACAAACGCAAATAAAGGGGCTAGTGATGATCACATCATTGGACCAGTGTCGGTTGGTGAGGGTGGTTCAGATGTGTATAGACGGACGGTCGATGCAATCAGAACCATAAAGGGTCTTAAGAAAGAAAGTTCTACATCAAATCCGTTATCGTTTGCATCTACTTTCAGCAACCAAGATATAGATGACACTAGAGCTATAACGGATCCTCAATCAGAACCAGATTGTGATGATGCTCTGTGACACCTGCCACTTAGCCAGGTCAAAATCCGTACACTCTCTAGTCAACGTTTAATTTCCCATGCATTATTCATGTCATTTTATATGCATAAGTCCCCCGAGATAGTCTAACAATGTCCGAACGAGTATAAATTCACCCATATCGATGAATCTTGGTGACATGAACTTAAACAATTACGAGCTATGTTTCAGAAACATGTATAAATGCCCATTTATTTAATAATACAATGGGAAGCACTATGGAATTTGTGTAAGAAAACCTAGTATTTTTCTAACATACGAAATCACATGTACATGTATATATATATATATATATATACACACACGACACACATGCTTACATGCATGAATATCACATGTGCTATGGAACATAAGACACAATTAATACAAGTCTTTACATCCATTTTGTTCCATTATAAATGAAGTGTCAAGTGTTGATATTCCTAAAGACTTGATGATTTAACTATAATTAGCAATATTCCTTAAACACCTAGGATCAAGGATGTTGGATTACCACTATTGTTAAAGTTTCTTTTTCCTCCCCTTTTCCCTCTCTTTTCGGTCGCAACCCCACCCCCATATATATATTTATTTATTTTTTCAAGTCAACTATGTTTAGCACATGTTGATTTAAGATCTAGAATGATCTTATGAGTGGTCAATTTGGAAGATTATGTTCCAACATAATCTATGAGTGATCACTTCACTTGACTAGTTAACATGACTAAGTATAGGGATCTTAAGACATGATTATGTTCCTTGATTTCCATACACTTTTAGTCAACTCTAAGGCTTTACCCATATATGGCAAGATCCCTTAATCACATGGAACCATAGAAGATCATTAGCCCTAAATAGCTAACTCTTGGTTTCTTGGAACCCCTCTAGCCGTCGTCTTCCATACACCCACACCAAATCTTTTTTTTTTTTTTTGAGATATCACAACACCTCTTGTCACCTACAAACATTTGAAATTTCACATTATGGAAAGGTGTAGAACCTTAAGCTCTTGGATTAGTCATATTATGAGATATTGATCTAACATAATCTAATGTAATGTCACCATCATGTATCTTGTTTAAACCAAGAAATCCTTTGATTAGAAAGCCTAAAGTGATTTAACCTTACAACTAAAATAGATAGATCTTCTCATGTACCTTAAATATATGCTTAGATACTTGCCTAAAACAAAACATGGTGACTTTCCCTTGAAGCTCCCAAACCGTCGCCCCCTATACCTTACTAATTGTTTTTTTTAATCAAAGTCCACTCCTAATTACACATGTGGGAATTAGTAATCCAAGAAGATCTTATGTAGTGTCATTCATGCTTAGAATCCATCCAACATAATCATAAGATTAGTGACCTCTAAAGTGTGATTTGGACCTTGGATATGCTAGGAAGATATGGAACATGAGTAGATTACTAACCAAATAAGGAAGGATTCTCTTAATCACCCTAATCCATAGAAGTTGACTTACCCAAAGTGTTAAGCATTTTCCTAACACCTTCTCATCTCCACCTCTATATAAGGAGGCCTTGGGTAAGCCATTCACCACACCACAACCTCTCTTGCTCCCTCCCTCTATTCAAAACACACACATACATCCCACAAGCTATAGAAGCAACCAAGGAGATCTAGCATCTTGCCTTCTATCTTGGATCCACTAGGAGGTATAAACCTTAACACTTTTACTTCTTTACCTTGTTTATTTAGCACATGGTTCACCTTAGTTCATAGTTTATCATTCATAATAAAACATCACCATAGATAGTAATGTAAGTATGTATGTGTGCGTGATATATATATATATATATATATATATGCATGCGTGAATATACATACACATGTATGTGTATATGCGTGACATATATACATGTGCACGTGTGTATGTGTGTATGTATAGACATATAAGAACCTAAGTTATCATAGTACTTCACTCTAGTAATGAAAACAAAGTGTAGGTGTATGTGTAAAGTAAACTCATAAGTATAGATAGTAATGTATATGGACTACCAAGATACATATGTATATGGGTATGCATGTACAAGTGTAGATCCCATAGACATCCCTACCTATGGTTATGAGTGGGAATACACATATATAGATATAAGTATAGATGCACGCATATGTAGGTGTGAATACATGTGTATATGACACTTGTGTATAGTAAAGATCAAGTGTGTTTGTGAACTAAAAACTCTTTTTTCAAAAGGGAACATATACTTTATGGAAAGTATCATATGATAGGGAATAAGATCTATTTTCTTATCCAAACTATTATTTTCAAGTAATATATAGTTGTCACCAAGAAAAGCTAAACTAACATACCACTAAGGATCGGGTGAACCACGAGTACCATGGATTACCTATTTGTATAAATCTAAGGTACCCATGCATGTATATAGGACGAGATACCTAGTTGTCGGACATACGCTTTTGCTAGACTGCACGCGGACTTGAGGTGAGTTCTCACGGCCCCTTTTTACTGTTTTCTATTTTGGGGAAAAGCATGCATTGTTTACTAGTTTTAGCATGAAATCCTAGCCGACCGGTGTACATGAGACGATATGTTTAGAGTACTTAACAAAGCCCTCGTTTATTAGTTTATCATAACCATTAGCTATGGATATAGCCTAGAAACGCTTGAATAGATCTATTGGGTTGACACCCCCACACTCGGTTAGTCGCTCTAACCGGTTTATACGATATGAGAGTGCTTGCATTTCTTTTATGACGATTCATTGCATTGTTGTGCAATGTGCGAGGCACCACTCGTCGAGGTTTGGTTATGGACTCATGATGGTTTATCATCGTTGTTCTTGGCTAGACAACGATGGGTCAATCAAGGATTTCATTAAACTTTACATTTGGTTTACAAAATCCGTGAACTCACCAACATTTTGTTGACAAAGTTTTTATGCATGTTTTTCAGGTAACTAAAGCATGGATGGAACTTGGGTTACGATTGGGCAATCATTCACAACCACCACACATCGTGTCATTAAAACTATTGACCCCGCTAAGGGTTTTAAACTGTATCTTGTGAAACTTGTTGTCATCGAACACGTTTGGTACTTTTATAAATAAATAAATATGAATGTTTGCTCTTATCTTGTGCTTGAAAACCTTTCGTGGTTACCCCTGTGTTTCCGCCTAAGCGGGGTGTGAGATGCTCACTTTCCCAAGTAACATATTTTGTTTTCTTGTTCAGTACTAACTCTGTGTGAATCTTTTTGTTGGATGTTTTGTTTTCTCAATTGTTGGATATTTATTTTTATTTTCATAAATGAATAAATAACAAAACTTTACAAATAAGTGTAAAAAAGAACTACAGATCCTTGTCTTCGTCCTCGTAACTAAAAGGTAATGGCACCGATTTGACAGCTCTAAATTTCCCAACATTGTTCAAATGCTCGTTTTCCAACCTGAAGAAATTCCATATGCCACGTCGAATGATCTCCAAACTCGCAACTATTGCAGTCAGAGCATTTCTATGAAGGAAAGAAGCTTCTTGGAAATCTAGTACAGTTTGCATCCATGCAAGTCTTAGTATTACATTCAATACCTGCAAATCAACTAACGTCAATCAAGATCCAAAACGATCATTACAACGGTTATTTGAATTTGTCTGGTTTGCCCACGAAGTGCTAACGGATTTGTTTTTGGTTGCCCAAGTGGAAACTTTCCCTGGGTTATGCTCGAAACACGTTGGTGGTACTTTTAAGCCCTATAGCCTAGTATCTCTTGGTGGACATAAAAGAATGATATATGATTTGCCTAAGGTGAGAAAGGTTCGCGAATTACCATCGCTATGAAGTAGACAGATTTGCTGGGCAGAATAAGCTTATCTCTCAACCATGGATTCTCAGAATTCCTGCATAGCAGACCCCAATCCATCACTAAATCCCAATAAGTACTGAAAATTGTTGCGACTCCTGAGGTAGATGCAGCGATGATCTTCAAGGTTGTTCCTTTCCTTTGAGTATAGATTGTCCTTGAAACAACCGCAGCAATGGTGGATAAGTATTTGAGTCCATTCATAGCTTGTGTAGAATCACGTCCTTCAAAATACCGTCGTAAGCACTGCACAACCAAAAATCAACAACTTTTATATCACGGGTCGTACTGTGCAACTTCACCATGCATGAGTGTGTGTAGATCACATACCTGTAGAAATCGAATCCAATATGGGACAACAGCGATAACTATTGAAAGAATTCTATAAACATTGCTATCGTTACAAGTCGTGGCGTCCCTCTTTTTGAAATCTCCCCAGCCATAGTAACAAACATAGAACTCCACATTCCTCAATAACTGGACCTGGAATCATGAAAAAATCAATGACTTTTAGTTTCTTAATTACTTTATTATTAATAGTTATATATTTTCCTAGTTGTGTTTGAATCTTACCTGACTAGTAAACTGATCAGCCAAGAAGAAGTCAGGGAGAGTGACGAAATAAAGAGGAGCACAAATGCAGTGCCATACACAGACAAGGAAGAAGAAGCGGTTTGTGCGATACAGGATATTAAATGGACAGATTGCCATCAAAACTACAATCTGCAAAACAAGAGTTTATAGTCAATATGTAACTGTTAAGTACATGAATGTATAATAGGAAAAAGTATAAAAAAGGATTTCTTACAATGACTAAGCCCATAGGGAGTAATTCGGTCACTGTTTTGTAATTTTGAGTTTCTGGATCCATTTCCATTTCGAGATTTGAGAGTGCGGTTGCAAGAACGAGAACAGATAGACTAAAAGTGAGGAGCAGAACTTGTTTGAAATCCAGTTCTGTTCCTTGCTTAAATCCGAATATAAATGAGTAATTGACGCGATAACGCGTCCAAAAGTAGACATTTCCAGCATACATCAGCATATGCAACACCAGAAATCCAAATAAGCTGTATAGTGGAAAGATGGTGTTCATGTACTTAGTTTGTCCTTCGCCCTGGAGAAGATCTCTGGCGTGTATACTTACAATGATCGCAGCTACTAGCGCTAACGAGCATCCAAAGAAGCAACCTACACAAGAAAATATGAAGATGAGTTATACTATATGTTGGTTGCTATGAGTGTTTGATGTTATAGTACTAATTATCTTGCAGGATGCTCGTAACTTACCGACAAAGAATGTAACCCGATGCCTTTCTCTTCTAGCTTTCGGCCTTAAGGTGTTCATTCCTTGTTGACGGTGTCCGTTACAGAAGTGCTTTATGAATACTGCTTCGACTCTTTCGATGAGCTTAGCAACCTGAAGAAAATATTTGGTTAAAAATTAAAAGTGAGGCACAACATCTAGGAATTGGTTTGAAGGCAAACTAGAACTCAAGGGGGCTAGAAGTAATTAATAAGAAAGTTCAAGGGGCTTAGTTGGCATTAATACATGTAAGAGTTTGTTACGTAAGTTGCTTGTTGCATAAGGGTACATGGTAAGTTGGTAACCATCATTCGACAAATTATCCATCATTATGTTATACATGCTCTTTAGTAGTGTGAGATAACAGGCCGAAAAGTCATCTCTTAGTTGTAGAGGTGCGCAGCGCAGCCGAATTGGTTTTAAAAACCTATTTGAATCGAGTCAAGGAAAGTTAAAGCTATGATTTGGCCAAACGGGTTAGGATTCAGTTTACAAGGAAAAAAAGTGAATCAATACAAACTGGATTTGGTCGGATTTTGAGCAAATTTGAGAAAAAAATAATAGTTTCTTTTTTTTTTTTGGAAATTAACAAAATAAAAAAGTTGCACTGCTATTTGAAGCTTAAAAGTAAAAACAAAGTATTTCTAGATATGTTTGGACTACCAATTAAAATGGACATATATGGACTTGGACCAATTTGTGCTTGAAATTTTAAACGGATGGGTTTAATTTATAAAAAAATTAAACTAAGATGGCTCATCTCACAGTGAAACAAGAAAGCTCGGTATCAATGTTATTTACATAGGATTTTATAGAAGTACATCAGTATAAATCTTATCAACATTAATAGAATTTCACATTATCAAACAAAATTAACATTTTTTTTAAAATATTATATATGATTTTAAAAAAATGTTCATCATAATATAATGATTGGCAAAATATTAAAGTATAGTACTTAAATTTAAAAATATAGTAGATATATATTTTTTATAGATAGAAAAAAAATATATAATATTTTTAAACAATATTAAAACTTAGGTTTTTTTTTAACATTCAAACGAGACTTTATCCACCCAAAAAAAAAAAAAAAACTAAGTTTTAATATTGTTTAAAAATATTATATATATTTTTTCAATCTATAAAAATTAAAACTTAGTTAATATTCATAATTTAGCCCTTGTATTTATCATTCAACTATCTTTTTGTTTCCTTCCCATTCGGTATGAATTCATCAACCCCTTTCATCGTCAACTTTATCTCATATTAAAACACTAATGGCTTTTTTGTATTATAACATAAAGGTGTATATTAAAAGCATTAAATTATCTTTGACCTTTTTAGTGCTTATTTACTTTTTTTCATGTTTAATTTAGGGGCTATTTGATTGATTAAGTGCTAAATTATTAAAATGTTTAAATGGTTAAAAAGTATGAATGATTAAGTGCTAAATCATTAAGTTGGATCTCTTAATGGTTAATTTTCTTGTCTTACATTAGTAGAAGAGTCTCATTAAGTTTCAGCCTAGTTCAGTACTTAATTCAGTTACATCTCAAATCTTAATGGTTAAGCCTTAATCATTCCATTCAGAAGCTCAAACAAACGCGCTAAATACTGAATCATTCAGTGTTGAATGATTCAGAGCCTCATTAAGAGGCTTACCAAATAACCCCTTGATTGTTATTCTTAGGAAACAAAAACATTATTGTTTCTTATACAATAAATGGTTGTGTTATACAATAATCTTTGATACACACTCTCTAGTACTCATTAATATGTCATATACGGGTTGTATGATACTGCAAAAGTAGTCATGCAAGTCGTATGATAGAGCAGAAATGATCATATGGGTTGTACGAAGGCTAAACCGTATGGCCTGAGCTAACGTGTTAATGGATAAAATCTTATGTGACAATTGACAAAGTCATACGATCCGTATTACTATTTTTCATCCTGTCATACAGCTTGTGTGTTTTGCTGACTAATAAAGAAATGACTAATGCAACCACTAACAAAGCCACAACGTATGAAATGGCTCAAGTAAGATCACCATTTTTCATTTTTTTATACAACTCGTATGATGTGTTTAAATAAATACTTAACACTTTCTATCTTAGGAAACTGTAAAATATACCTCATCAGATTGGCTCAAGTAAGATTCTTCAACCATTTGCAAGTAAGCATCAGAAGCATTTCTTGATGTGATCTGCAATAACATTATTTTAGGTTAGCAGTTGAACACTACATTAAAAAAGCATCCCTAACTACCTTTTTTCTAGTAGTGGTACACCTAAATACACATATGATAAAAATGTAACAATCCTAACCTTATCATACTTCTTCATGATCTTGGAGAAGGCCATTTGATTCAAGAAACTGATTTCAAAACCAACACACAATTCAGTTATATTTTGTAATCAAATATATTATATCAACATATAAATATATAAAGCGGCTGTTCGCTACTTACGCGTAGTTCTTTAGAAACCGAAGCTTTTCATACAACTCAAGAAAAGCCTTTTTCAACTTTCCTTGAGCATCTTTAAGCTCATTTTTATTGTAGCTCAAATCCAAATTCAAACCATTGAAAACACTTCTAACAGTGGACAGTGGTGTTTCTATGGTCGGGTTAATCTTAACGCGATCTAAAACATCTAAAGGAGCCATATTGTGCTCATTAGAATCATGAACAGCCTGATCAATTAAGGGCTTGTTAACTTTAATTCTAAGAGCAATAAGAGCATCCATTTGGTTACTCAGCTCTTCAGCCTGCTTCACCACCTCTTCAACTTTAGTTTTATAAAAACGTGTCACTTTATTAAATTCATCATCAAGCCTTTTAAAAAACACAAGCTCTAAATGGCCTCCTTCATCCGATGAACGAAGGAAAATCGTGTGGTGATCACTCGGACACTCGCCACCTTGTTCTTCGTCTACTTGTTGCATTGAATTTACTACAATCACTTCATCTTCCTTATGTCTTCTTAAGCTTCCATTATAAGTTAGTCCACTAAAGGATCTAAACAGCGAAAGCTTCCGCCTTAACGACCGCGAAGGCTTTGGCTGGGTCGGTTGATTATCCTGCGGCTGCCGCTGTCGAAAAATCAATATTTGTTCTAAGAGAGTCTTGAGATAGTTGTAATTCATATATGCTTCTCTCCATTCAGGCACAGTTTGTTGTGCCAATTGTTTTCCAAACTTCATTGTGTGGTTGGTTGGTATATGTTTGTTTAATGATTCAAAAGTTGTGAGGTTTTCAAAAGATGTAATGTTGAAATTGAAGTGAATAATGTGTCTACGTTTGGATATTTATAATGATGTGGTTTTACGTGTTTTTCAAACATGGAAAAAGCCAACCACTTTCCAGCCTTCATACCCACTGTGTTATGGTGTATTAAAAATTAAAAAAGAAAGACTAATTTAAACGCATCATAAAAGATTTGCCGAGTTTAGTAGGCAGGGTCAACCGCGTACCAAAAAAAAAAAAGAAGACCATGCATATGGGCCATTGGGACCACCACTTAAAGGTACTCAACAATAGTGCAATAAGACACTGAACCCAAGATTTTTTTTGGTTGTTTGACAATACGTGTGACTACCGCAGTGAGTCACATACGTGACCTTCAAACCCTTAACTAACCTGGTCGTTTGATCCTGTTGTGGTGGTGTTCGTCCGACTGCTCGCTACCAAAGCCTACAAATACAACACAAAAAGCTTCTCTCGCACCGTGAGCCTGCTCTCGTTGGGTCGTTGCGATGGGATTCGAGTGTCCACAAAGGACAGTCTTATTGGTTTATCTATGGCTATAAACGAACCAAACTGCAAATAGACTAAACGTCTGTGAATTGTTTGGTGGAAAGTTCGTTTGTGTTTTTTCGTTTAATAAATAAATAAATGCGAACAAGAAATTTCGTTCGTTTATTTAGGCAAACATACATAAATAGAGGTCATGTTCGTGAATGTTCGGTAACATGTTCGTTTATTTGTGATGGTTCATTAGGTTCTATAACTTTTATTTTGAAATTTAGTACTTGAAAATTTCAAGTAACAAATTATTAGCGTATTACATATTAGTATTACTTCACTTATTTTGATTAACTATTATTTCAGGCGGAAAGACAACTTCAACTTTAGTATTATAATATTGTGTCTTTTCGAAACATTCTTTTATGGTAATTATGTTATTTTGATTATGTCAACTTTGTTTGGATAATTGAGTTGGTATTTTGAACATATTTACGTAATATGTGTGATGAAAAATGTCGTTTTTCTTCTAAATTTAATATATGTTTGTTTGTGTTTGTTTTTATTCATGAACATTTGTGTTCATATGTGTGTGTTTGCTCTCACTTTTGTCTGCTACCTAACGTAAACAAATAAACATGAATACTTTATTTTCTTGACAAACGAACATGAACATAAAATCTTGTTTGATAAGTGTTCATGAACAAATTATTTTCTTTATAAACGAACAAGACATTGTTCGTGTTGGTTCGGTTAGTTTGCAACCCGGTTTTTATTGCCGCGTAGTTTTGGTATTATATCCATAATATTTGTTGTATTGGTGTGTGTCGAGTAGTTTATTTGGATTTTGGTGATTCCGCTACTTGAGGTTGTGGATTCAGCTGATGTGGCATGATTTGCAAGCTGAGATTGTGGATCCTGCTACATGGTTGCCTCGTGTGATTTTTTTTGTTCCACCTAAGTTTGGAATAACAAACCGGACTGGTTTGAAATAACAAACCGAACCACCAAAGTCCAACTCCTCTAATGCATCTTCATCTCGTTTGGAAGGTCCGCTATTCCGAACTGGTTTGGAATATGAGCATTGTGGATGCTCTACTATGATTATGAGTGTAAATGAAATCTCTACGAGCATGTTTGGCCCTCTTTATTTCCACCTCCTTATGACTTAATACTTTTCCAAAAAGTTAATGAGTTAAAAAAAATGTTTGGCAAATGAAAAATGACTTAATGCTTTAACTTTTCATTTGCCTATAATAAGTTGTTTTGGAAAAGTAAGGGATGTGTGACTTTTTGAACCTTCTTATAACTTATTGATGGATATTTATTTACCTACATGCCCTCCTTATATCCTTATACTTACCCTCCTTATATCATTTTTGTCATTTTATCTAAATAAGTTAAACCAAACACTTTTTTTTACAAAATAACTTATCAACTTATTGTTTTTCTCACCACATAAGCTAATTTAAACACTTTTCTAAAAACTTCTTTTTAAAAAATCATAAGTTAATAAGTTCTTTTAACCAGAAGTGATTCAAATAGGTTTATCCAAACATGCCTATATGCGTTACCCAATTTAAAATATTAAAAACTGGGTACACTAATACTATGTACGTTCATTTACAGAATCAAAATAGCACCCCAAATGAGAAAAATGAGTGCAAACTGCCTTGACCAATACAAAAAACAAAAATACAGCTAAGCCATTATTAGAAGACAAGCGATCAGCTAGGAAGCTACTACAGCTTTATGCAGATTAAAGCATATCGGGCCATCAAGTGGGTGGTGGCGTTACGCTGATGGGTGTGGAGATCGTCCCGGTCTGTTTTGGGTTGGCCATGACGTCCCACACCGTCCCCGACGGGCTAGGGCTGTCTCAAACGGCTCAAAAGGGACCGGCCTTTATGGTCAAAAGTTACCGTTTGAAATTCAAACGATTATTTAAAAAAAAAAACTTTTTCCAAATTATAAAAACCAACCCATTCTATCAATTTTTATTTATTTTTTATTTTTTTATTTTTTATTTTTTTATTTTTTTTTTACAAAATCCTTCTCCACCTCAACCCAAATATTTCTAATTTTTTTATAAAAGCAATCCATAATTCTAAAAAAAATCCATGCAATGTCAGATTTACCGTTGGTTGATTATTCATCTTTATCAAACGAGGAAAACCAACTTTTTAAAAACATAGTTTGGCAATCGGCACATGTCATTGTGGAGGAGGAAGAGGAAGAAGTCTTGTCATAACCACGAACTAGGCAAACTGCCATACACAGACACCCAGAATGTTAGTTTATATTTTTTTAGAATTTATATCGCCACTACATTTATTTTTTTTATATTCTTATCTTTATTTGCAACATACGTGTAGGTGCCCATTAGAGATTACTAGCTAATTACTTTGCCGATGAACCGTTGTACACGGCTGAGATGTTTAGGCGTCGGTTCCGAATGAGTCGTCGGTTGTTCTTAATTACGTATAGCCGATGACTTGTCAAGCCGTGACCCTTTTTTTACTTTACGATACGATGTTAGAGGTAAAAGAGGGTTCACCACCTTACAAAAATGCACAACAACATTGCGATAACTAGCTTACGGGATCACAACCAATTTATGAGATGAGTATTTAAGGATGTCCGAAAAAACTGCACGAGAATGTTTGTATAAGTTTTGGAAACGTGTTTTGAAGATCTACAACAAAAAATATTTGCGAAAACCAACCACCAATGGACGTCCAAAAGTTGTATCAATTCCACTTACAAAAACATGGTTTTCCAAGAATGCTCGGAAGCATTGATTGCATGCATTGGCCGTGGCAAAATTCCCAAATGCATGCGTGAAATGTTTATACGAGGTGATCAAAGACATCCAGTAATAATCCTAGAGGCTGATGCGCCCCAAGACTTATGGATTTGACATGCTTTCTTTGGTGTTCCCGGTTCGAATAACGACATTAACGTCGTCAATCAATCATTGGTTTTCGATGATGTTATAAAAAGAACCGGTACAAATACCAGGTTTACAGTTTCGAGGGTGGAATACAAGCGCAAGTATTATCTTGCTGATGGAATATACCTGACATACTCCATAATCGTTAAAACTATTCAGCACCCGGCTGACGAAAAAAGAAAGAAATTTTCCAAGTATCAAGAATCGACGAGAAAGGACATTAAACGTTGTTTTGGGGTTTTGCACTCAAGATGCCACGTCATTGAAAACCTGGCACGTGCTTTTGAACCTAAAAAATTGCGTTACATGATCCTCGAAGACGAAGGTATAGTTATTTGTGAGTTTGAAGAAAACGTAGTAGAGGAGAATACTATTCCAGTTAGCCCGACTCAGCAAAAGTTAAACGAACTCTCGTTACGTAACGAGCACATACATCTAAATCTTCAAACGGATTTGATTAAATACATACATTTGAAACAATGAACACGACGATTGTAATTTTTTTAATGTTATGCAATCTTGAATTTTTTTTAAGTTTATGTTTTTTAATTGTAAGTGTATTTTAGTAATTTTATATTTATTTATTCCTTTTAATTTGAATTAGGCTAGACGGAGTGGGGGCGGGAAGGGCTTTCAAGGGCGGGAACACCGCCGCCGGTCCTGGCGTGGGGCTTGGGGCGGGGGGCAACTCACCGGCGTGGGGCTTGGGGTGGGGGTGATGTGTCATCTCTTGATTGGCCAGCTTTTTTTTTTTTTTTTAACTTTAACACAATATAATATTATTTCCTTCCCCCCCTCTCTTCCCCCCTTCCACTCCCCACAATTCCCCCCCCCCCCCCCCTCCATAGGTCCCACAAATATCACATGACGCTTCATCCCCCTCTTTCCCCCCTTCCACTCCGGATAGTCTTAAGAAGAGGGTAACCAAGAGGACTACCTACCCACATTCAAGGAGGACTACCCTACTTAATAATACGACAGCAGCTTAGGTACAAGGTAGCCTTCCTTTCATTTATGGTCGTATTCATAAAAAAACAAGAACCTAACAATATAATAAATATCTTTAAAGTTTAACCTAATATATGAAGGTAGTCCTTCCATACATTATATAATAGAGTTTGAAAAATAATAACAGGTCCGATATTCGGTCTTTGTTTGATTATGGTATATTGTAGCCAAAGCATTATTACTATACACATTGCTTACTTTGTTCTTTGGTTGCTTTATAAAAGCCAGAAACACGTACGTTACCTTTCAGAAAATTCAAAATTTTTGTTTGTTTAATCGGATCAAATATAGGGAGAATTTTGTAGCTTGTCTTGGTTGAACTGGTGCATGCGATTCATTTCTATGTTTATCTTTTATCTTTATTGACTTTGTTCTTTTTTGAGGTGTCTTTGAATAATCATCCAAATATAGGGCAAAATTTAGCCGATTCTAATTTAAATTATAATTATTTTAAGTGTTTGGCTAATTGAACCAAATTACTTATCGTTTTTTCAACTAACCAGAAAAATACATGTGTATAGGGTAGGGTTATGGTATAAAATGTGTGTTTTGTGAGAAGGGTGAGAAGTAATTATGTCGTTTAGATCATATTAATGGATGGTTGAGATTAAATGGATGACAAAGTTGTAAATTATGTTATAATTTAATTAATAAATTAGGGGTTGTTGGGGTATAATTATCAAAACACCTAAAAACTCATTAAATATCTCCACCATTTAAGATACTTTCATATATATATATATATATATATATATATATATATATATATCTCTTTCTCTCTCTCTTTCTCATCAACCTACAATCATACCTGTAAAAATCATAAAAAAGCCTTCAAAAAAAAAAAAAAAAAAATTCATAACAGTGTGTTTTATCTAAGGATGAAAAGATGGTGTTTATTAACTTTAACATTCTAATGTTTTCTTTTCTTTTATGGTGATAAGGGTTGTATGGTCAGAAGGCTTTTTGGATCGATCATCATCTTGTGTTTTAGGGTTTAATCATCCATGTGATTATTATTGTGTTTTATGTTCATATAAAACCGCGTTGTGTTTTGTCCTGATAGGGTGTATCGTTTGTTGTTTTAATCGGTGTGTTTTATATTCAAATAAATTGTCTTTGTGTGTTTTTTTGTTTATCAAATGATGTTAAAACACAAAGTTGATTCAATGGTGTTTTTTGTTTATCAAATGGTGTTAAAACACAAAGTAAATAAAACACACAGGATTCTTGAGACGATGATGATAAAACACAAATGAAATAAACACAATGTTGATAAAATACACGTTGGTGATAAAACACAATATAGTCGATGTATGTATGTCTGCATACGTGTGATCCATTGGTTGTTTAATTAAGTTGTCCAAAGCACTCCATATTGAAAACATGCCGTTCAAAAACGAAACAAAAAACTTGCGATACTTCACTTGTGTCAAAAACATGCAGTTCTCAAAAAAAAAAAAAAAAAAAAAAAAAAAACTTAAGTCAAAACCTAAGCAGTTAATGTCGGAAAATATCGGTTATCGGTCGAGGACCGATATTTGATAAATATCGGTTTTCGCGGTGAGATATCAGTGGGGTATCGGTAATTTTATATCATGCAAAATCCATATATATATAGAGGTTTAACACTAATAATTAAATATAATCTCCTACATTTAACAAATTGACCTCTTGCAACATGCAAAACAATAACAATTGTAGCAAGTAAGAACTTATTAAGACTTTAAACACTAATATTTAACACTGACAATTAACAATTAAGACTTAAAACACTAACAGCATCAATAAGAAGCAAACAAATAGAAGAACTAATAAGAAAGATACCGATATCTGGAATATCGGTGATATATCAGTCAAATATCGGTAAGATATTGGTCAAATATCGGTCAATATCACCGATAATATCGGTAGAAAATATCGGTCAAAATATCGGTATCAATATATCGGTTGAGGACCGATAACCGATATATCGGACCGATATAGCGGATATATCGGTGATATTAACTGCTTAGGTCAAAACACAACACTCCATTTTCAACGTACAGTACCCTATCAAAACAATTATTTAAATAGTACTCCATATAAATCACCATAATGTAATACGTAAATCTCTCCACTAGATTAGGAGCTTGAAATTTTTTTACAAAACTTGAATAATTGTTTATTTACTTTAGTGCCCTTATAATTAAAACAAAACCTTGCCACGTGTCACTCCCACAAGCTTTCTTACCCTTCTCACAAAAAGAGGCTTTTGTATCCGAACCTTTATCTATGTGTGTGTATATATAGGGGAGGGATAAAATGAAAACCATCTTTAGTTGAGAAAACCTTTGAAAACCCATGTAAAAAACCATTAATTATTTTTTGAAAAAAATAACCAATGTAAAATACATGTTTTTAAGCATTTTGAGACAAAAAATAACAAAAGCGCCGATGGAATTTTTTTTTTAAAAATAAACAAAGTTGCTAAAAAAAACATATGTTTTCAGCTATTTGCCTATGTTTTTAGCAACTTTGTTTATTTTTTTAAAAAAATTCTAATCGGCGCTTTTTTTTTTGGCCCAAATCGCTTACAAACATGTATTTTACATGTGTTATTTTTTTCAAAGAAAAAAAATTATTTTTTTACATGGGTTTTCGAAGGTTTTCTCAACTCAAGCGGGTTATATATATATATATATATATATATATATATATATATATATATATATATATATATATTTCACTAAACATTCTTTATTATTTGTCTCATCATCTTTTACTTTTTCTTTAACTGAATTATTAAAATATGAGTTTAATGATGGAAACGTTTTAATATTTTCTAAACAAGATGTGTCACACATTCATTCTACATGCGAGGTTATACCGCGAGGTATGTGACACACCAAGATCCAAGTCAACAGTCACAATAGACGACAACTATATGAAAAAAGTTTACATTGAAACAACCATGCAAATTTAAAAGTTTAGCGGAAGCATAAAAGATTTACGACCAAAACTAATCTAGAAAGTTACAATTTGAAATCTAACGCACACTAATGTTTAAAAGTGACCAAGACAAGTTCCATGCAACGGAAAATGAACAATAGAATGTGGTGCGACTCCGTGCATCCTAATCCTTGACTGCTACCGTAGCGACCTGAGAAAACATGCCAAAATACGTCAACAAAAAATGCTGGTGAGTTCACAGGTTTTTAACGTTGAATAATTCTCAGAAAACTGGATTCACATAACACACAATTATGAAGAAAAGAAAACCAGCTGGACGTTCAAATCATTACTCAAGTATGCCGACTACTGCGGGTATTCCATGGTTCGCCCTATGGTTTGCCCTTTTGGTTTGCCCTACGGTTTGCCCGGTTTGCCTTTTGGTTTGTCCTCGGCTTGCCTTTCGGTTTGCCCTTGGTTTGCCCTTCGGTTTTCCCCTTTGTTTACCCTTTGGTTCAGCCTTTCGTTTACCCCTTCAGTTTGCCCCAGCCAACACCCCCGTTTTAGTAGCTTAAATACTTGCAAGGGTTGCCAGTATACAAGTAACGTAATAGTTTTTATGAAATCCAAAAGTTTAAAATGTTGTAGCATGTTTCTCCCCGGAAAGTAAAAGCAGTAAAAGTGGGGCCGTCAAACTCACATTAGGTTGTGTTCTTCAAGACAATGAAATACGAGACTTGTTATGGTACTCCCGACTACTGGAAACCTACCATGGATAGTCTATAAGTGTTTATCCAATGATACGTTTGTAAAGTAACCCTTAGTGTCCAAGACCTTGACTTTGAATGTTTGTAAAAGCGTTTAACGTTCGACATGACCCCACAAGACAAGACCCAATATCCCGTTGGGGAACCGATATCCCCGTGTTAGTCAAATACAGGTAAATAAGTAATCATGTGAAGATACTCACTATCTACGAATAACGGTTCACCAAGTTTAGCATATAGTTCACATAGTGCACGTATGAGTAAGAACGCGTGTTACGAGGTTCCTAGACATGGCACGGGGCTTACATTATGTTCCTAGGTGTTAACACATGTTACGAGGTTCCAAAACGCACTTCCGTCATCAAAACACACAACTAGGCATCAAAACACACGACTAGGTAGCAAAACAGGCGACTAGCTAAGCTAGTCGCCCTTATGGGCACGATTAGCCTCCTGCCAGGCGACTAGCTAAGCTAGCCGCCCCTTAGGCTCACGACTAGCATAACTAGTCGCCTGCCTGTTTCTGTTGGCTCTTTTCGTGCACAAAACCCCCAAATCAAATCCGAAACATGTAGAAACCGCCAATATCAATCCACAATCATCAAATAACTTAACCCAATCAATAATCCCTAATTTATCATCAATCTAACACCCTAATTGCAAGTATTTCCCAAAATGAAATAATATTATGAAAACATCACATCATTGCATGAGAACTTTACCCTAAATGGCAAATAATCAGATTTTCATCATTCGAACACATTTCAATCATCATCAAGTTGTTATTACATCATTCTAGCATAAACCCTATCAACATTCAATCATCAAATCATCGCATAACATCCTAAATCCTTATAATGCCCTAAAACTGGTCAAAACTCATATTATCAATAAAACACATCAAACAACCTTCATAATCTAAGATAATCATCCTAACAACTCATTTATATCATCAAAGCATCAAAGATACAAGAATCCCTATGTTTAGATCATCAAAAACCATTTCAAGCTTGTATTTTTTTTTTTTTTTTTATCAAAAACCCATGTAGATGTTAAGATATAGATTAGGGTATGTTTTTCAAGAGTTTTCAAAGGTTTTCAAGGATAAAAACTTATTAAAATTAGGTCTGACCTTTGGGGTTCAAAATAATGACTTAGCAAGAGTTTATGATGAATAACACACCTTAGATCTTGCTAGGAAATGATGTTTTAAGCTTAGAAATGGTAGATTTAGGGCAAAACGGGTTTTAGAGGTTAAGGATGGTGTGAGAGAGGTTTGGGGCGAGTTAGGGTTGCACAAATGATGTTTAACAAGTTAAATAGTTTCTGCTAGTCGCCTGGCACTTAGGGGGAGACAAGCTTTCATGGGGGGCAACTAGCTTAGGCTAGTTTCCTCCTAATGCACACTACTAGCTAGCTAGTTGCCTCCTGATGCATACCACTAACTAAGCTAGTTGCCTCCTGATACACACCACTAGCTAAGCTAGTTGTCTCCAAAAACACACCACTAGCTAAGCTAGTTGCCTCCTAAACACACAACTAGCTAAGCTTGTTGCCTCCCAAACACAAAACTAGCTAAGCTAGTTGCCTCCTAGAGTCGTTTGCTATGATATCACATAATTTCACGTATACACGTACCGACACGATATATAATGGTTGTAACACGTTTATTACTTGATAACTAACACGATTACGTTAATTCACCAACTTACAGGACTCAAGACTCGTGTGCGTGCGTTAAAACCGGTGATCCTCCGAATCACCAACCCTTGGACACATGGTTATAGACTAACTCCCGATGATCTTGTCACACCCTCAAATTTCCACTTGCAGAGTTTTACTGCGAGGCGCGTGACAAACCAGGATCCAAGTCAACGGTCACAATAAACGACACTATATGATATGAAAACAACGTAACCTGCCATTGAGTTTCAAAACCGTTCTAACACAGCGGAAGCAAAATGTATTATTACAAGTCAAAAGTAAAACTCAAAGTCTGAAATGTTTAACAAAACATGCATATGATTCCTAGACGCCGTGAGACTCCGTGCGCCTATCGACAGCTGCTACCTTAGCGACCTGAGACAAACATGCTAAAAACGTCAGCAAATAATGCCGGTGAGTTCACAGGTTTTTAATGAATACCGACTCCAATGAATACCGATTCCCAAATGAATACCCATGGTCAATCCAGACCACATGCATGCAAACATATGAATACCTGTTACTACTGCAATTGGAAAACCGTTACTGGACTCGAATACTGTGAATACTGAATACGTGCCCGAATGAATACTGAATACTGAATACTGCATACTGAATACTGAATACTAAATACCTAAGAGACAACATGCACCCGTCCGACCTCCAGTCGACGAGTGGGGCCGGTCAAGCTCAAATAGATCTATCCACATTTCCCCCGTTGTGCATCCTCGCACATTCATGGTTCTCCCCGGGACTTCCAAAGATCGCATAGTAATATAATGAATACTCCAAAACATAATGAATACTTGAAAACATAATGAATACTCCAAAACCCAATGAATTCGTGAATACCAAAACATAGTTGACGCACCTTTCATGAAAACATAGTTGAAACGCCTTTTATGAAAACATAGTTGACACACCTTTCGTGAAACCATAGTTGAAACGCCTTTTATGAAAACATAGTTGACATACGTTTAAAGAATACAACATGTTTTCTCCCCCGAAAATGTAAAACCAGTAAAAGAGTAGGGCCGTGAAACTCACCTTAGAGTGCGCCTTCAAATACTTAGAATTCCAACACGTGTATGATGACCCAAATTAGTGACAACCTATCAATGAGTTTGAATAAGTGTATTGACTACTAACCCGAAGGTTAACTAGTCCCCGATTGTCCAGATCTTGACTACGTGTGTTAAAAAGTGTGTTTAAACGTTAACCGGACATACCAGACAGAACCGACATCCCGCTGGAGATCCATTACATCAATTAGTTATGCACATAAGGTTAACACATAAGTTTCAAGCATAAAACACTTAGTTTGCATAAAAAATCGCATATACAAAGTCGTAAGGTCGAATCGGGAGTTTCCTGTGTTTGGTTCGCCCCCACGGGCTTCTGGTTCGACCCATGGACCCTTGGTTCAACCCTCATGATGTTCATTCAACCTATTCACAAGTTCATTTGACCTAACACATGTTTATTTGACCCTAACATATGTTTATTTGACCTTAACGTATGTTAATTCGACCCTAACACGTGTTAATTCTCCCCCGGGCACCCAGATTCGACCCCAGGCACCCACATTCGACCCCCAGACACCCACATTCGACCATATGGTGCTACATTCGACCCATTTGAGCCACATTCGAACCATTTGAGCCACGTTCGACCCTTTTGAGCCATGTTCGACCCTTTTGAGCCACGTTCGACCCTTTTGAGCCATGTTCGACCATTTTGAGCCACATTTGACCCTTTTGAGACACATTCGAGGGGTCGAATGAGTTCCACGTTCGACCCTTTGCTGCAGAACTTAATAAAACGCACCAAAACGCATCTAAACGGTCCGAAAACATCACGAAACATCACCAATCACAGCAGTCAACTATCATTAACATATTCCTACAAAACCCTACCAATTTTATCCCGAAATCCATCCGTTTTACAAGTTACCCAAAATAGTAAATTATGGAGATGTCACATCAAACGCATGCAATCTTTACCCAATTAGGAAACTTTCTGAAATCAATCAATAATCAACTTAATATACTCAGATTATCATGAATAAGAAACCCCCAATCATATCCTTTTCACTATCATCATGAACAAGCCCTGGATCTAACCCAAAATTCCCAAAATGAGCAAAACATCATCAATAATCAATTGTAACCTATCTCAATCATAAATCATCATCAATAACAGTCCTAGATCATTGTTATAACATCTATACAACAATCAATCATCAAACAATACATAACACCACATAAAACACTATTAACACATGTTAATTTGTATGAAAACTCATTGTTTATGAATAGGTTTTGTTTAGAAAGATATTAGGAAGGTTTTTATCCATGAGAACATGTTTGAATCAGATCTGGACTCTTGGGGTTTAATGGAAACGAATTGAAATGCTTTAAAAATGATTTAGAATGAAGAGCACACCTTAGATATTTGTTTAGAAGATGTTTGTAGGTTAGATTATGGAAAACAAGAGCAAAAACTCATTCCTTAATGATTAACGTTGCTAGAGAGTGTTTAGAGGCATTTAGGGTTTGTGAAATGGTGAAAAATGACAAAGTGTGGTATTTATACTGGTCCACGTTCGCCCCTTGTACAGGGTCGAAGGTACCCACGTTCGCCCCCTGTACAAGGTCGAATGAACCTTTACTGGTCAAATGAATTTATATGGTTTCCCATCCCAGGTTCGCCCCTTCATTGTAGGTCGAACCAAGATCATTTCCCAGGTTCGCCCTGTAACACCCCAAACCTCTTCTTCGTCATAATACTTAGTAGTCGGATTTAAAATAAGTGTTGTTATTCGGATTAAATCCTGATGGACTAAATGCCTTGCTAAATTTCCTAGTGTAGACATTAATAGCTTATTATATTAACAAATCAAACTTGAGGGGCCAAACCTGGCCTAAGGCCAAACTAATAACCTTATATTGGACAAAATGAAGAAAAGAGGAAATCCTCTTCCTCTCTTCTCTGCATATCGACACACACACACACCACACCTCAAGTTTCACACACAAGATGAATCTTGCTAAAATCTGAAGAATTATTACATGCAATAGAGGAAATCCATCATCCAGAATCTTACAAGCCCTAAGGTAACCTTTGATTACACTTATATGATGATTTAGAGGTTTATGGAAAAGATGAACTTGGTGGGTTTTTGTTAATGGTCAAGAATTTGCAAGTCTAGTGGGTTATCTTTGTTATAAAGGATAACTTAATCATGTGTAATTAAGCATAACCTGAATTGAATCATAAAAATGAAATGTCAATAATGAGAGGTAGTGGGTTCATAGGAAATTGATGAAACTCATTATCTCAATCAATTGGAAAATAGTGTGTGTAATTCTTGGAAGAAACCTACTATGTGATAGATGTCATAGTTGGATAAATTGATAATTTTGATCATAGAAGAGGTTTATGATGCTTAGGATTGGGTTTGGTCTTATTGTTAAAGATAACGCCTATAAGGTGTTTGATGAAATGCCACAATAAACTCGATCAAATATTGAAATTGGTAGATTCGGTGAAACAATTGTGTGGCTATGTAAATCATACCTAAGAACAAGTTTTGATCACCTAAGTGGATTACACGTATTAGGTGCAAATAAGGGTGGCTTTGGATAAACATGGAGCCACGGATGTGAGGCTAAGGAAGCTTGCTCGAGGTAAGTCACTCGATGACTCTAATCTCCTCTATATATATATCGTTAGTATGTCTATGGTTGTAGTCACTTATTATATGAAATTTGTGTTGAATACTTGCAATGTTATTGTGAACAAATGAGTTGAGAGATTTTGATATCATAACAAGCTAGACAAATATGGATTTACCAAGAACTAGGTAGTCCGAAAGAACTCCCAGGATAACGTTTGCTTAGGAAATGAAGCCATGTTCGCGACTCGTATGAATGCGAATGAGTCTAAGCGGCTGTAATGATATGCTAACCTTTAGAGACTCAAGTGGGTCAAATAGGAAAGAAATGAGTCTAGAAAAGTGAACCAGAAATAGGACCGAGGCATAAGCTATCCCGTGCGGATTGTAGACCCAAGGCATCCCTAAACAATCATAAACCAAGGCGAATACAACCCGGAAAGGGGTTGTAGGGGCCAAGGTAGCGAAATTTCAGCCTTAACCAAGAGTTAGGCTGTGAAAAAGCAAGAAAACAGCACCTGGAACATTCGAGCGGCCGCTCGGTCCCTTCGAGCGGCCGATCCAACTCTCTGTGAAGATTTTGGTTTTGCCCGCGCGAAATCGAGCGGCCGCGCGCCGAGCCCGCGCGAAACGCCCAGCTTGGTTTTTTTTGACCGTTTATCCGATTTTAATGCTTTCTAACGCTATCTAACTCGGTTTGATGTATGTGTCACAGGTTGGGGATATGATGGACCTCCGGATGGAAGATCAAGCAACCGAAACAAACCGAACGTGTTCCTTGGAACTTCTTTTGTAGGAACTAGCCATAACTTAGCTTAGTTGAACGAAGTCACTTGTTTCCGCTGTGTCTAAATAAAAATACTACTTGGTTGTTGTAAACTTAACTCCATCCGGTTTCTTTTGGATATGAATCATGTTTGTACTTAGGGGGAAATCGGTAACTAGTGTTAAAGTCATGATTAAACCCACTTAAAAGCATTAATTATAACATCGTAGGGGTAGGGTCTTACAAGTGGTATTCAGAGCCAAAGGTTGCCGTTCGGTTTGAAGCTTGGTCAAGAAATCCGGGAGGAAATACCTCAACTTAGTAAGCAATAGCATGGTGAGATACTTGATCACCAATTCGGTAAGAAATCTATCTCCAAGGTTATCTTAGCCTAGTCGTAATGTTATGCATCATCTATGAATACAAAAACACCAATTTAAAACAAATCATGAGAAATGTGTTTTGAGTAATTCAAAAACTTGGAAACACACCAATTACACGGTCATGGTGGGCCAGGGCTCATCCGATCCGGAAATTGGAAAACATGATTGCGTTTGCAAAAAAAAAAATAAGGGGCAATCCGATAAAAAACGAAATCAGCATAATAAAGCAACTAACAAAAGAGATTTCATTAAATCAAACAGGCGACTGGGAATTGTCTACCTGGGAAGTATCATGACGAACGCGACAAGATCACCAGTGTCATGTGCGAATTGCTTACCCTGGCCAGGTAAGTGTTAAACACATGATACGGTGGGCTTTTTGTGATCTTTATGCATACATCCCATGTAGCAAGGACTAGGTCGGGAGAAAAGGGCATGTGAAACTTCCGACTATATGACTTGCAGGGTCATAGAACGCGGGAGTAATGCCTAATCACTAAAGGTCCGGTAGACCGGGTATGTAAAACCGATGCATAAACGACCCGCGGGGTCGTGGAGCCAGAGGTATTACCGCAACGGTTACACGGATTAGGAATTAGACTTGAACCTTAATTAAGGTTGAGTCATAAACAGATTCAGTTCGGAATTAGACTTGAACCTTAATCAAGGTTAAGTCATAGACAGATTTAGTTCGGAATCAGACTTGAACCTTAATCAAGGTTGAGTCATAAATAGATTCAGTTCGGAATTAGACTTGAACCTTAATAAAGGTTGAGTCATAAACAGATTCAGTTCGGAACTAGACTTGAACCTTAATTCAAGGTTAAGTCACAAGTGCGTCAGAATCATGACCGAAGGTAAATCCCTAATAAATTTGAACCACAATCAAGGGTTGTATCATAATCACCTATGACAATTAATCGAGAAATTACTCGTAAGTGGAATTGAACCTTAATCAAAGGATTTAATCATAAACGCATTTGAACCTCGAGTAGAGGATAAACCGTAAATGAACTTACACCTCAATTAAGGGTTAGGTCGTTATCAACTCGAACCTTAAGTGAATATTATCCCGTAATATGACTCAAACTTTAATCAGAAGTTAAGGTATAAGCAAGTTGAACCTAAACCAAAGGTAGACTTGTAACTAAACACAAGCCTCGGCTAGAGGTTAAATTCCATAATTCAATTGGACCTTAACCGAAGGTCAAACCATAACAATTCTAAGTCTTAAACGACAAGTTAAACTGTAAATCAAATTAGACCCCAGTCGAGGGTTAATTAGACAGTAAAAGTCAAATCTAGAGGGAAGGTAAAAATCATAGACCAACCTAACCTTTATCTAAGAGTAAGCACTGAATATATATATCTGAATCATACTCAGGAGGTTAACTTGTATACTACATGAACTTCCTAACGAGGTATAACAAGGGTAATATTCAAACCTTGTTTAAAGGTCGAACTATAAGTAAACTTGAACTTTATTCAAAGGTTTCGTTATACTTAGACTCAGATTCTATTCGGAAGTTGAATCAGGCACCAACTAGAACCTCAGTCCGAATTAACAAGTAAAGATTATGAAAAACAATATTGGCTTACCGTAGGATAGCCATGAGAAATCCAAAACGAAAATCATAACAGAATCCGTGAAAGCCTTCGGGTGAATGTTAACTACATGTCACACTAAACGAAAGAACTAACGAAAATAGAAGCCGACAAGGCAAGCGTGAACTATGATTCACACCTGACTAAACCAAGAATGTTGTTGTAAACCGCAAAACAAGGAATTAGATAAGTAAAGAGAAGGATCAAACGCTAAATCAAGAATAGCTCGTGGGAGACCCCAGAAGTCGTAGGTGGACCCTCACCAAGTCGCGATCGTATAAAAACAATGATAAATAATAAGGCCTAATCGAGGCACGTTAAAGCAAATAGAGTGGAGTTAACCTCATGGGCCTTAGCACATGATGGATAAACTGACAAGCAAAAGGCTAATATGTAGATGGTTACGAATCGTAACAGTGGAGGCAATGATTTCATAAGAAACCAAACGAGGTCTACAGGACCAATATGCACACAAAAATTCTAGGTAAAGAAAACATAAGTAAGTGAACTCGCTTGAGCAAACACAAGAGTGAAAAGCTAAGAAACAATTGGGTAAGAACCCTTTTGTAAGATGTGAAGGTGATCTGAGAGTCAATAAGCTCTATATGACAAAGGTATAGAGAAATTGGTCATAATACCAGGAATAAACACTGAACGGGTCAGTACTTGATGAAAAAGTCATTAAGATCAAGTGTTCTGAACAAATAAATAAAATAACCCATCGGGGAAGTGAAAATGGATGTTACCGACCAAGTAAAGTCTAAGTAAGTAGAAGAGCCGGAAGACTCGAATCAAGACGCATAGAAAAGATCAAAAAGGGAATCAAATATAAACTCGAAGGGCTCGATAAGAAAGGGGTCGCGAGCCCTAGTTTCAAAACAGTCCACACGGAGTGGTTAAGTTGAAACTCGCATCGAGCAGAATAATACTAATGCACTTCAAATACACAAGGCATGGACTAAATGCCATTTAGAAAACTTAAATGGAGGAATCCATGAATCATACTAACCACGAACGGGTAATTTATATATACAAGGTGATCCGCGAGCGCTTAAATCAAGGCGTTACCATGGTTCATATAGTATTGTCGCAGCAAAACTACAGTGTGCGGTAAAATAACAGTATAAAACCGAAGTTAAAAACTCCATATTAGACAGTAACTCAGGAATGATAGTAGCATGAATCGGAGATGCCACGATCTTGGCCTTAGAAATGAGAATGCTAGGCTAGACACGCTCTACATTGAATTAGCGGCCTAAAAATTTATCAGTGAATCAATTGTGAACCTTAAACGACATGTATCATTAGAATGCGAAACATTAGCCCATGATAGGGCCATTATCTAAGTTAGCACAAGAAGTAGCAAACCGAAACCCAAAATATTGGGGAACGGTGTGTAGTAACTCATCGGAAGTCATAGTCGTTGGGTCAAATGATTAACCATAACATGTGACTTAAGGAACTTAAGTTACTTTCAAAAAAAAAAAAAAAAAAAAAAAAAAAAACTCGTATGAATGAGCTATTCACGAAATTAACAAATCGGATAGTGATAAAGCGAACACAAACCCGTAACTAGTCTGGCGATGGCTAGGCAAACAATAAAAGGTTCAAACGGGTCAAGTGGCGAAGTCATTGTCACATAGACCCAAAGAAACACGTAAACCTAACTAAGCCTGTTAATACGTGAAAACACTATAAAATGGGACACTCGATGCCTAGAATAAGGAAAGGTAGAGTACGAAATGGACTCGATGCTTCTCGATGAAACTTAGAGTCATGGGAAGCTTTGAGCCGAAATAAAATATAAACTAAACCTACGTTAGGCGTGGGAGGTGGCTTTCGAGGAAGTCATAATAATAACCAAATCCAATATGCACCACGGTGCATGAAATTGATTCTAAACAAAGTAAGCAATTAAAATGTATACGTCAAGGTCGTAGGGACATAAAGGTTCCAATCACACTAAGGAGTCAAATATATGGCTCTTGGTCAAAGCTTAGCACTTGCGAGCCTCTAAGCTAGAACAGGCGACAGTGAGAGCATATTTAGAATGATTAGCCCAATGTCAAATAGATAACACCTCTTGACAAAGGGGATAAAACGCAAGACTCAAATTAGGGTCATGATCTAGTTGGAATTTAATTCATGAGTTATGCCTTTAGAGCCGAGGGGATAGAACAATTCGCCTATTTGGTAGATATAACCGGTTTCGAGGACGAAACCCTCTTTAAGGGGGGTGAAGTTGTAACACCCCAAACCTCTTCTTCGTCATAATACTTAGTAGTCGGATTTAAAATAAGTGTTGTTATTCGGATTAAATCCTGATGGACTAAATGCCTTGCTAAATTTCCTAGTGTAGACATTAATAGCTTATTATATTAACAAATCAAACTTGAGGGGCCAAACCTGGCCTAAGGCCAAACTAATAACCTTATATTGGACAAAATGAAGAAAAGAGGAAATCCTCTTCCTCTCTTCTCTGCATATCGACACACACACACACCACACCTCAAGTTTCACACACAAGATGAATCTTGCTAAAATCTGAAGAATTATTACATGCAATAGAGGAAATCCATCATCCAGAATCTTACAAGCCCTAAGGTAACCTTTGATTACACTTATATGATGATTTAGAGGTTTATGGAAAAGATGAACTTGGTGGGTTTTTGTTAATGGTCAAGAATTTGCAAGTCTAGTGGGTTATCTTTGTTATAAAGGATAACTTAATCATGTGTAATTAAGCATAACCTGAATTGAATCATAAAAATGAAATGTCAATAATGAGAGGTAGTGGGTTCATAGGAAATTGATGAAACTCATTATCTCAATCAATTGGAAAATAGTGTGTGTAATTCTTGGAAGAAACCTACTATGTGATAGATGTCATAGTTGGATAAATTGATAATTTTGATCATAGAAGAGGTTTATGATGCTTAGGATTGGGTTTGGTCTTATTGTTAAAGATAACGCCTATAAGGTGTTTGATGAAATGCCACAATAAACTCGATCAAATATTGAAATTGGTAGATTCGGTGAAACAATTGTGTGGCTATGTAAATCATACCTAAGAACAAGTTTTGATCACCTAAGTGGATTACACGTATTAGGTGCAAATAAGGGTGGCTTTGGATAAACATGGAGCCACGGATGTGAGGCTAAGGAAGCTTGCTCGAGGTAAGTCACTCGATGACTCTAATCTCCTCTATATATATATCGTTAGTATGTCTATGGTTGTAGTCACTTATTATATGAAATTTGTGTTGAATACTTGCAATGTTATTGTGAACAAATGAGTTGAGAGATTTTGATATCATAACAAGCTAGACAAATATGGATTTACCAAGAACTAGGTAGTCCGAAAGAACTCCCAGGATAACGTTTGCTTAGGAAATGAAGCCATGTTCGCGACTCGTATGAATGCGAATGAGTCTAAGCGGCTGTAATGATATGCTAACCTTTAGAGACTCAAGTGGGTCAAATAGGAAAGAAATGAGTCTAGAAAAGTGAACCAGAAATAGGACCGAGGCATAAGCTATCCCGTGCGGATTGTAGACCCAAGGCATCCCTAAACAATCATAAACCAAGGCGAATACAACCCGGAAAGGGGTTGTAGGGGCCAAGGTAGCGAAATTTCAGCCTTAACCAAGAGTTAGGCTGTGAAAAAGCAAGAAAACAGCACCTGGAACATTCGAGCGGCCGCTCGGTCCCTTCGAGCGGCCGATCCAACTCTCTGTGAAGATTTTGGTTTTGCCCGCGCGAAATCGAGCGGCCGCGCGCCGAGCCCGCGCGAAACGCCCAGCTTGGTTTTTTTTGACCGTTTATCCGATTTTAATGCTTTCTAACGCTATCTAACTCGGTTTGATGTATGTGTCACAGGTTGGGGATATGATGGACCTCCGGATGGAAGATCAAGCAACCGAAACAAACCGAACGTGTTCCTTGGAACTTCTTTTGTAGGAACTAGCCATAACTTAGCTTAGTTGAACGAAGTCACTTGTTTCCGCTGTGTCTAAATAAAAATACTACTTGGTTGTTGTAAACTTAACTCCATCCGGTTTCTTTTGGATATGAATCATGTTTGTACTTAGGGGGAAATCGGTAACTAGTGTTAAAGTCATGATTAAACCCACTTAAAAGCATTAATTATAACATCGTAGGGGTAGGGTCTTACACGCCCCCACGCTATGGGTCGAACCTGGACCTATGTTTTCTAGTCTTTCCAGTTTGTCGTGTTTAACGCATTATAACGCATCCTAACACATGAACATGCAATCTTAATCTATGTTAAACATATATAAGCATGGATAATCATCTACCCATCGTTTAAACACGTATTTGCATATAATCCACCATATAAGAATCAATCTACGCATAACACCTAATTTAGTTTATGTAATTCACCAACAACGGGACTCGTAACGTGTGCGTGTGTGATTAACCCAATGATCCTCCAAATCATTGAACCCTAGACAATACGGACTGTGTTTCGACTCAACTGACCTCGTCAAGTATGTTTAATAAACGTTTTTCGCTAAGGTAGACTTTTGTGTTTATAAAATGTTGACCCAAACATGCCCGAACCATCGTAACGAATCCCAATGACTCCCCAAACCATCGTAACGACTCCCCAAATCATCGTAACGACACCCGATGACTCCCTGAACCATCGTAACGACTACCGGTGACTCCTCGAAGCATCGTAACGACTCCCGATGACTCCCCGAACCATCGTAACGACTCCCGATGACTCCTCGAACCATCATAACGACTCCCGATGACTCTCCAAATCATCGTGATGACCCAACTAACCCAGTTAAGTATGTTTTATGAATGTTTTGCTAAGACAAACTTATATGTTTGATAAAAGTTATTAACTTGAGTTTGCCGAGTGTCACAAGATGTTAAACATTTCTATAAACATTTAAAACTTATTTTCTAAATTGTTCCAAATAGTTTAGTTTTTTTTTTCTAACGAAGAAAGTTTCCATGATGTATAGAACAAAACAGGCCATCAAAGGCTATAAAAACACAACACAAAAAAGACAAAACGGACCAACAAAGACCATAAAAACTAAGGCCAACAAGAAAACAAAACAAAACATTCAAGTTATTACATCTCTAACATATAGTCTCATCTGTTTCAAGAAATATTTTTGAACTTTGACCTAGCTTTTATCCAATCGTAAGAGATCGCCTTTTTTCTTCCACCGTCATAATTAGAAGTATAAATGTAGACGGCATTGAATTTTTTTTAGTTTTTAGCTTTCAAAATTTGCCACGTTGTAACAAGTAGTATTGCTCCCAACCCCACCTCTTGTAGTGTGGTGGTAAAGGTGATGAAGTTCTAAAGGTGAGGTTGGGAGTTCAAGCCTCATATGAAGAAGAAAAAAAAAAGTGTATTTAAAAGGTGATGTAAAAAAATAGTGGAGAAAATTAGCCGATTAAAAAAAAAAGTAGAATTGCCCCTACTCTTTTATTCCAATCATTTGATCCTTTAATATTCGAGACTACACCAAACATTTAATTAAATTACCCCTACTGTTTTCTTCCGGTTTGATTGATGAATACCATTTAAATTTGTTCTTTGACATAACTTTTATTGCATTTTCTAAGTTAATCTAATATTTAAGATTTTTTATAATAAAATAACTTTAAAACATGTTATATGTAATAACGAAATTTCAAAAATCTTTTAATAAAAAGTATTAAGTCTAACTATTACATAAATGTTAGATATCTTCTACTCTATCGGTCATGAATTAACATGTTCTTTGAATAACTAGTGGAAAACCCGCGTTACACGGCAGGACCATAAATATCTGTAACATTCTAATACCGGAGGCTTATTCGAGGATTTACGTGTCTATCCAAGCTGATAAAAAATATGTCCCTTTAGGCTTTAATAAATTAAATAATTTAAACTCATTGTTATGTACGATCAATAATATGGCAATAAACATTACAATTAGCAAAATAATAGTACTAGAATGAATGAAATTATATACTGTAATGGACTAGTATCCAAACGACGATTCGTGAAGCTCTTCTAGCATTCTTGCTAGCAAATTGGTGGATCAAATCTTCGTAGTTTATACATTCTAATTTTTTTTTTTTGTTGATAGCTATGATCGCTAACCAGCTAAGTCTTTCTTGAGACATTGTGAACCGTAAGTATGATTTCACCAACTTTAGTTAAATGTCATTTATGGAATTCTCAATAATATTCTATATGCAATGCATGCATGCATTTGGGAAATAACGCTTTTATTTCATATGCTTCAAAACATCTATAGGGTCACTAAATGTTTGTGTTGTGTCAAATAGCTTCAACTCTGAATAGAATTGTTTTTTTTTTATTTAGTAGCTTAAATAATATTAGCTTATAAATGTTATGGATTTTGAGTTAATAATATTTAAGTTTTAAGTTGATTATTATTGGACCCAATTTTTAAGTGTTAAATGAGTTTTCCAAAAAAATACAGAAACACACACAGACCTAAATTTTAAAAGGTGATGTAAAAAAAATAGTGGAGGAAATTAGTCAATTAAAAAAAGAGTAGAATTGCCCATACTCTTTTATTCCAATCATTTGATCATTTAATATTCGAGACTACACCGAACATTTCATTGAATTACCCCTACTGTTTTCTTCCGGTTTGGTTGATGAATACCATTTAAATTTGTTCTTTGACATAACTTTTATTGCATTTTCTCAGTTTTTTTTTTTTGAAAAGAAAACTTCATTCACAAGGCCACGAGAGTCCTCAAAGCGAGGACTCGCGGGCAACAAAAACGATTACACCATGTCCAACGGATTATTACACCATAAACTCCAATCAATACATTTAATTCTACTTCTATGTCGGAACCAAAAAAACGAGGTCGCCTTAATGTTTTCCATGAGCTCAACCGGTCTTCTAGTTTTGTTATTGAAAACGCGATTGTTTCGTTCAAGCCAAATCAACCAAAACGTCGTGAAGCAAATACCTTTGAGGATACGGGACTTATGCTTGGTCAGCCTTTGACTTTCAACGTACCGAATCACATCCTGCACATCAAAAGCAAAAAAACGGGCTTAATCTGCACCAAAGAGAGACCCTGCTCCAAACCTCCACAGAAAACATGCATCCTGTAAATAAATGAAGGCCCGATTCATTTTCCGACTGGCACAAAACACAATCTAAACTCTGCAGATGCATTCCCCTCTTGGACAACTTTAACCGCGTGGGCAGACGATCCCTAGCCGCTCTCCAAACCATAATCTTGCATTTGAGAGGTGTCCAATTCTTCCAATCAATACAGGGCCCAGGAGTAGCCGGATAGTTCGCATATAGGAGCTTTTTAGCGGATCGAACAGAAAAAACACCACTGTTGTCCGCTTTCCAAGTCCAAACATCCCTATTGCCGCGAAACTGAAACTCGAACAAGTCTTGTAAAAGAAGAAAAAGCTCCGATATTTCCTCATTAGAAACAGGATCCTGTCTCCAATACCAAGTAAGCACTTTCGATCCCTGAACTATCTTTATCCGATCAGACACTAAAGCCCACTTGCGAGACTCAAGTCTGAATAAATAAGCATTTTCTCAGTTAATCTAATATTTAATATTTTTTATATTAAAATAACTTTAAAAGATGTTATATGTAATAACGAAATTTCAAAAATCTTTTAATAAAAAGTATTAAGTTTAACTATGACTTAAATGTTAGATATCTTCTACTCTATCGGTCATGAATTAACATGTTCTTTGAATAACAAGTGGGAAACCCGCGTTACGCGGCGGGACCATAAATATCTGTAGCATTTTAATACTAGAGGCTTATTCGAGGATTTACGTGTCTATCCAAGCCGATAAAAAATATGCCCCTTTAGGCTTTAATAAATTAAATAATTTAAACTCATTGTTATGTACGATCAATAATATAGCAATAAACATAACAATTAGCAAAATAATAGTACTAGAATGAATGAAATTATATACTGTAATGGGCTAATATCTAACCGACGATTCGTGAAGCTCTTCTAACATTCTTGCTAGCAAATTGGTGGATCAAATCTTCGTAGTTTATACATTCTAAATTTTGTTTGTTGATAGCTCTGATCGCTAACCTGCTAAGTCTTTCTTGAGACATTGTGAACCGTAAGTATGATTTCACCAACTTTAGTTAAAAGTCATTTCTGGAAACCCATTCGGAGAGTTAGATTTGCTTCTGTCCGTTTTTTTCCGTGTAAAAGCCCCTTTCCTTCTCCTAGTATCATTAACATTAAAACCTTCAGCATACGTAGCAGGTTCGTTCACAACTACGTTAGCCATATGTTCCGAACTTTCGTCATTTGTTGTATTCATCATTTCAACATTAGGAGACTGGTTAATCCCTTCAATCTGCACATTTTCTACCATAGTTTCATTCTCCACCACATTATCGGCTTCGACATCAATCTCGCTATCATCGGTATCAAATAAACAGTCGGGAATCCACTCGCAAAGCTCCTCCTCCACGAACACCAGAAACGTCATTTTTTTCCACTGAACCTTCACCACCTGCTGAATTCTATCCGAGCGTTTACACAAAATACCGCCACTCGCATAAGATACATCATCCCCATGCTCTAGAAAGAGAGCCGATTGAATCACCATTCCGAACAACGAAGCAATACTATCAAAAACATCCGAATTAGCAATACACAACGACAAACCATGTATTCTAATCCACGCTACCCTTTCCAAACCAAGCACTTGCCCTTTCCACACTTCTAAAGATTCGAAAACCTTCTTCCATTCAGCCTCACGACCATAAAATTCTAGAGCTTCATCCTTATTCTCAAACAACAACACCACTAATAAACCCCCGATATACTTTATTTTATTCTTAAAACTAGATAGTCCCCGGAGCAGAGTTCTAAGATTAGTAAGCCCATAAAGCGAGTTAACCCTACCCACAAGACCACAATCATACCATTGCTCAAAAGCTTTGACACTATCACCCACTTTAACCTCCATCATACTATCAACAACCTCCTTATTCAAAAGTGTATCCCTAAACGATCTCGCCCCATCTACATTAATGCCATCCGAATCCCCTTCCCCAGGCGAAACACCACTACCAGACCCAACATGCATGGAAGCATGCACATCGACGACAGGCTTAACCGGCTCCCATTTAGTCTCCTCTTTATGATTTAAATCCATCCCATCAACAAATCTTGCTTTCACAATATAGAGTTTATACGAACCTATCCAAACATCCTTTAACGATTCCTCCAGATCGGCCATATTACGACCAATCTTAAAGGAAACGAACCCAAACCGTTTACCTAGTTTATCCACTTTTCTAGCAATATACGTACCGTGAAAATCCCCATACCCTAAGCGTGCTTACCAGATCCACCGAAGAACACCGAGGAGGTAAATTTGAAACGAAGAATTTCTTGATCTGATCCCCATTCTCGTTTCTCTTCTGATGTTTCTGGTCGTTATGAGACTTAAACGGCACATCGTACCACTGATCCGTCTTGTACTTTTCCTTGCCCGCCATTGAAGAAGATCGAAACCCTTTGTCGCCGTAAATCGCCCCTACTTTGTCGGAGGAAAACCCTAACTCTACATGACTAGTTTCTAGCTAATTTAACCCCCAAAGCAAAGCGCATCGCTTTGGCCAAAGCTAGGCGACTGGGTTAATTTTTTCAAAGAATCTCGGGCTTTACGTTTAATCATACTGCAAAGCACCTCGCTTTGGCCAAAGCGAGGCGCTATACACCATCAGATTTTGCCTATAAATTCATTCGATTTCAATATAAACTCATCGATTTCAATTCTTTATCCACAACATATAACATGTCATATTACGACTTCATTTTCGGTGATTTTTACAATGAGTCTATATCATATAATGTCAAGGAGGGTCAGTCTAGCATTCGTAATAATGACAATACGGTGTAACTGGACTTAATTACACCCTGGAAGGACCTGTATGAATTTTAAGACTCTCACCGTCAACCCGACTACGGTTATACTTACTACGCTTACAGTGGTGATGACACATTTGTAGAACAAGACTATACGCACCATGAAGACAGCGCTGGCGAGGAGAAGCATGTAGAAGATCAGGAGGAAAGGCTCTAACCCGATCAAATTTTGGTTTGAGACTAACCAGACAATTTCCACACGCGAGGAGTTGATCGACTAGGTACAAGATACAGGAATGGAAAATGGTTACATCATCGTTATAAAAAGATCGAAGAAAAGAGGAGAACATTTCGTGAAGGTACATATTTCAGTCACTATTGTTTTTAATATATTAACAAATACGTATTTTATAAATTGTTATTTAAAAAGTCACAAATTAACTTAACTTATAAATTAATTACTAAAAACACGTGTTTTATTCTTGGTGAAGGTTAATTCCCTACGGGTGCACTTCGTGTCACACACCTTTAGGATTTCGTTTCTCCTTTGCTAATAGTATTGTTACTTTTTAATTAAAAACTTTGCTAGAAAAACATATTTTACTCTTGGTGAAGGTTAATTCCCTACGGGTGCACCAGTTGTGATAACCGGTAAAAATCCAGGTACTATCCGTACAAGTATAATAACTGTTAATATGATTGCATATTATGTGTTAAACTTAATTTGGCAATAATTAAAGAGATACTATTGGGAATGAATATTGTTGGAAATTATTGGGAATTTTAGTGGTCCCGTGTCACATAGTGATAAATTACCGAATTAAACCTTGGTGACAACCCGACTAACGGTAGACAGTCTAATTATCCTGTAATGCGTGAATTGACATAACATGATATTTTATGGGTGAACATGATTATTATAATTGTTTTAGGGATTAAATGGTGATTTCTAAATTGTCCAAGTCTAGTAGTTCTGCGTTTTCTAAGCTATGACGCGAAACTGAGACCCGGTACGATGAAGAAATCCCCGATATGAATTGGTTAGTCCAAAATGAATAATTTTTATTGGGGAATATTATTATTGACTAAAGGGTGAAAACCTTATGTATTTAATATTTTAAGGTTTTATAAAATGTTAGATTGCGTATATTATGTTAAAGTTTTTATATAAAAAATAATAATATACCCAACCCCCCCTCGGTCCGCCCCTCTCCCCCCTCATATATTATTATTATTATTATTATTATTATTATTATTATTATTAACCATAATCATTTGAAATAAATATACGTCATCCCAAGACCACACTTCATTCTTACACTCCATCTCACACACACTCTCTCTCTCTCACTCAAACACTCTACAAAAACCATCCATCTTCCTTTCCTCTCCCGTCCCCAAACCGAAAACCCTCCTGAAGAGATATGTACCCGCACGTGCGCACGACCATGACGCACACACGTCAACACAACACGATGACGTGGAGTTCTAGAAGACGGCGCACGCAAAGCTAACAAAGGACAGGTGTCACCCGACAGGAGCAGGGACGTGTGGCCAATCAGAGGCGTTTATTCCCTGCTCCACGATCTCCTGCCAGTACGAGGTACAGGAAAGGACAAAAAGGACAATAGCAGGACACGTGGACCAATCACAGAGAGACAACGCGAGAAATGACAACGGTCGCAATAGTACAAGACAGCTGTCATTCTCCTCACAGCCAATCACTGACCACCTCGGGGGCCTATAATACCCCCTTCTTCATCAGAAGAAAGGATCAGCTCGACAAGGGAGAATTCGTATTATATAGCTGTGAGAGATAGATTATAGTCGAAACTCTGTAATAGTTCGGATCAGTGTTCTGTATTCTTCTTGTTGATTAATGAGAATTACGTCCTTTCCTATATTTACATAACTAGCACTGTTATATTCGGATTGTTATATTGGTGTTTCTTCATTGGCGCCATCCGTCTTTTGAGCATTCAAGAACAGCAAACTTAAACACTTCTATTTCTCTACAAACCAGCTATGAGTTCTTTACCGACAATAAATTCCCCTGTAGGCATGTCAGGCACTGGTATTGCTCAGGCAAACACCAGCCAGCTTGACAACACCACAGAGGAACAACTTCACGGTACAGATGTGGGCCGTACTCCGTCCTCCGGGACTAGACAAACCCCATCGTTCCATTTCGCCACTGATAATTTCCAAACTCCACCTGTTGGTCAGTGCTCTTGGTAGACCGAGGTAAAGAGCAAGTTCCCGTCTACTTTGTCAGCAGGGGCCCTCAAAGATGCTGAAGTTAACTACACTCCCATAGAGAAGCTTGTGTTAGCACTTGTACACACTGCTAAGAGAGTAAGGCGGTACTTCCAAGCTCACCCAGTAAAGGTCATCACAAATCAACCCATACGATCCATATTAGAGAAACCAGAAGATTCGGGAAGATTGGCAAAGTGGGCCATTGGTCTGGGGGAACACAAGATAGAATACCTGCCAAGGAGAGCTTACAAAGGGCAAGTGTTTGCTGACTTTCTTGCTGAGTTACCCACCCTGCAGGCAGAAGAAGAAATGAACGAGGTTGAAGAACAGCCTGACCTCAAGGGGAAATGGTGTCTTTTTACTGATGGAGCCTCAAGTGTAGAAGGTTCCAGGGCTGGTCTTGTCATCAAGGACCCCCACGGAACCGAATACACTTATGCCCTCCGTCTAGACTTCCCCTGCACCAACAACGTTGCTGAATACGAGGCCCTCCTGACCGGGTTGAGATTGGCAAAAAGAATGAAGGTACAAGAACTAAAAGTCTTCGTTGATTCAAATCTGGTGGTCAAACAAGTAAATGGAGGATACACAGCCAAAGAGCCCTCAATGATTAGGTACAAAGACAAGGTCAAAGAGTTCATAAAGGAATTCAAAGTCTTCACACTAGATGTGAAGCTTGTCAACTGCAAACACCGGTGAAGACCAACCCCAAGCATGACCTTGTTCTCATCATCTCGGCATGGCCCTTCTACAAATGGGGAATGGACATTGTGGGTCCCTTCCCACAAGCTCCCGGAAGGTTGAAGTTCCTCCTTGTAGGACTATTTCACCAAGTGGCCGGAAGTCAGGCCATTGGCTACTATCTCGGGGAAACGGGTGATAACTTTCGTGTGGGAACAAATAGTCTGCCGATATGGGCTGCCAGGGGAGATGGTGACAGACAATGGGAAGCAGTTTGCCAACAAACCCTTCAGCAGCTGGTGCTCCGAGCTAGGAATCAAGCAAGTCTTCAGCTCAGTAGCCTACCCCCAGTCCAACGGACAAGTTGAGCGCATGAACAGAAGCATTGTCGAAGGTATTAAAGCAAGGCTAGGAAGATGTGGCAAGAAATGGGTTGATGAGCTCCCAAGCTTCCTTTGGGCTATAAGGACCATGGAGAAGACAAGCCACCAAAGAACACCGTATAGCCTTGTCTTCGGAAGCGAAGCTGTCATACCAGCCGAGATAGGGGTAAGCTCAGGAAGAATTGCTCGACAAGACGCTCAACACAACCAAAAGGAGGTCCTACTCAACCTGGACCTCCTCGAAGAGTCAAGGGACCAAGCCTCTATCAAGGAGGCCAGGTACAAAAAGAAGCTTGAAGCCTACTACAACACAAGGGTGCGAAAAGAGGCTTTCAGGCCAGGGGACCTCGTGTTAAGATGCAATGAAGCCAGCAGGCAGCAAGACGTAGGCAAGCTAGGTCCCCGATGGGAGGGGCCTTATGTCGTCAAGGAAGCACAGAAAGGGGGATCCTACAAGCTAGCCGACCCTAATGGCAGAATGATCCCAAGGCATTGGAGTGACAAACACTTGAAACGTTTCTATGTTTAATAGTTGTAACGTCTCTTTGTATTCCAAAAACCATGATTAATGAATGAACTATGTTTCAAATTATTAACTTGTCGCTTATCTTATCAAAGGGTGAGCCCCTCCTAACTAGGCTCCATGGGATCCGACGCTATACCTACCCATGAAACGGGGATGAGCTCCCAGGCCACAACTGCTCAACAGGTAACAAGGCTAAGTAACCTTCCTGTATAGAGGGTGAGTCCCTAATACAATCCACGACTCCATGGGACAAGTCCTTGGAAGGAATACCTAAACCCATGAAAGAGGGTGAGCTCCTCACACTAAGACAGCTCCCACATGTTCACAATGCACGAAAACGAACATATCACTGAAAAACCATTTAAGAAAGGGTTAAACATAAACAAACAAGCTGATAGGGTAAGCATTGCATCGGTTCCTTAGCTAAGTATCCTAAGCTGGGTGACTGCAGCATCCAACTCAAGGAGAAATGTTAAAGACATTGCAAACACTATAAATGACAAGTAACAGAGTCAAAACAACAAAACGTTAAACATAGCTAAGGCATCACCCCTAAAGGGGGAGCATTCCATTAAAAAGCAAACATAAAACGCCCCAAGGGCTAAGTACAACAGAGTTTGATTACAAAAGACATTCTAAAAACTTGAAAGACTAGAACAAGGCTGGATCATGGGGTAGCGGAGTCTTCGGCTTCATTGGTGGCATCATCCTCACCGGTGGAAGCCAGGGCTTGGTTACCAACATCATCGTAAAGGCCATCAGTGTCAAGACCTGCAAATGGATCATCTTCGATGGAAGGAGGGATGGACTCAACCTCCAGAGCTTGAAGGGGGGAAGGACTCTCGAATACCTGCTCCAGATTAGGAACCTTTGAAGAATCAGCAGGTTTTGCACGTTTAGAACTACCCTCCCCACCGTCAGCTCCTTCCAACATGATCATGAGAGGCCTTTTTGACACATAGGAGCTAAACACTTGATTGGCCACATCCTTTTTCAAGCCCTCTGGCTCCAAATCTTGCAAGAAGGAGAGAGGCTGCTCAGAAGCCTTGGCAATGGCAGAGATGTAAGGATAGGTGGCAAGCTCCATTGCCTTCACAGCGTTCACAAACTCTTCACCAGAAGAAGGCTTAAAGGACGGCAGCTCCTCAAGCCCCTGACCCTCCTGAGCCGCTTTGAAACCAGCTTGAATCCCTCCATGGCGACCAAAAGATATGGCTTTTGCATAAATATCCGCCAGAGGAGCATTAAACTCTTGAGAGTGTAGGAGGTTGGTAACAAAACGAGCTACCCCCTTGGAGATTAGCCACTCCCTTTCTTCAGTTAAACGGTCCACCTGGATCCAGAGCTCTGTTCCCACCTTCTCTACCGAAGCCAGCTCCTGCTTAACTGCCTCCTGTGCCCGAGCTAACCCTTCCCTCTCCTCAGCAACTTTCACTTTCTCATCATGCAGACCTTTGAACATCTTCTCAAACATTTCCTTCTCCAAGCCAAGCTGGGTCTTAGACACAGCTAACTCATGAACCAAATCCTTCTCCCGAGCAGCAAGCTTTGTCAATTCCTCCTTCGCCTTAACCAACTCGGCCTCATGCTCTTCATAAAACTCCTCCACTTGTTCTCTTCTCGCCATCAACTCTCCCCACCTTGCCATACCATCGGGGAACAAAGACAGAAACTGCCCAAAGTGATAATACATCTTCTTCATAACATCCTTATCCATCCATTCCTTGTGAAGCTCTCTTTCAGCATCAGGGACACAATGGTCAATCAGATCACGACAAACAGAAGCCTTCTTCAACACAACAGTAGCTTTAATATCCCAGTCCGGCACAAACACTCCTTCACCGGACTCTCTCTGGATAGGAACATCGGAAACATCATCAACAGCAGCTTTAGAACTCTCACCTCCTTCGGTTCGCAACAATTTCGGAGTAGCACCTTTGACAACAACATCCTTTGGTTGTTGAAAAGCAGATTTCGGATGAAGGGTGTCAAGCGGGTGGTAAATGAATGTTATGTCTTTAAACATTCGTAGGATGGGTGGCGATGTTAAAGGTCCTTGGGTTAGGGGGTTGAGAGTTTTTAATGAAGTGGGTTTTCTTGTGTTGCAGGAGACACAGTTTAGTTCGTTGGATGGGTTTAATGTTGCTGGTTTTTGGGGCAACGGTGCGTTTGGCTATGACTGGGTTGGGGCTACGGGCCGATCGGGAGGTTTGGTCTCTATGTGGTATTCTCAAAAGTTTCAAATGTTGAATGTGGAAAAACATAAATATTTTTTACTGGTTCACGTTTTGGTGAAAGATTCAAGAAAAGATATGGTTATGGTTAACGTTTACGCTCCTCAGAAGTTGGTAGATAAACGTATTCTTTGGTCCGAGTTACTGCGTCGTATGGTTGATGATCACAGATATTGGGTGGTAGGAGGCGATTTTAATTGTGTTAGGGATCGTGACGAGAGGAGGAATTCTAAGTTCCATCCCTCGGTTACGGGGGAGTTTAATGATTTCCTTGATAATGCGGGCCTTCATGAGTTTCAGTTGAAAGGTAGAAAGTTCACGTTCGTTGTTGGGAATAAGTGTAGCCGAATAGATCGTATTTTTTTTATCGTGGAATGGTTTTAATGAGTGGCCGAACGCTGAATATCGGGCGCTTGGTAGAGATAAATCGGATCACAGTCCTTTGGTGTTAAAGGTGGTTGCGCGTAACTTTGGTGCTAAGCCTTTCAGGTTTTATAACTCGTGGTTGTCTAAAGATGGGTTGGAGGACATTGTTGCAAAAGCTGTTAGCGATGTTCATGGCGATGGTCTTCCTGACGTGCGTCTAATGGGTAAATTTAAAAGGATAAGGGATGCGTTGAGGGAGTGGCGCAAAACTCAAGCCACTTGCGAGTTGGAGGAGGAAGAGCAATTAAAACAAGAGCTTCTTGAGTTGGACGCCGCTATTGAAGACAGGGAATTAACGGATGCCGAATTATGGGTGTATGAAGAAGCAGTGAATAGAATTAAAGAGTTTGAATCTGCTAGAGTCAAAGACATTCGACAAAAATCTAGAGTGAGATGGGCGAAAGAAGGAGACGAGAACTCGGCGTTTTTTCATGGGTTGATTAATAAAAGAAAGGTTAGTAATTTTATTCCAGGATTGATGATCGACGATAGTTGGGTTTTCAAACCGTCCTTGGTTAAACAAGAGGTAAATCGGTTTTTCAAAGAGCGCTTTTATGAGGATATGAAGAATCGGCCGGGTTTGGTGTGTCATGATTTAAAGGTTTTAGATGACCCGGATGGGATGGAGCTGATTAAACCATTTGAAGCGAAAGAAATTCGAGATGCAGTTTTTGATTGTGGCAGTGTTAAAGCGCCAGGCCCAGACGGCTTCAATTTTCGTTTCATTAAGAGGTTCTGGCACCTCTTCGCAGATGATTTTCAAGATATACTGCAGAATTTTGCAGATTCAGGGACAATTAGTAGAGGGGTGGGGTCATCGTTTATCACGCTTATTCCTAAAGTCAATGATCCGGTTTGTCTTGGAGAGTATCGGCCCATTACGTTGATTGGAGTTATTAGTAAAGTCATTTCTAAAATTTTGGCTAATAGAATTAAAATGGTGATGGGAAAATTTACGCATGAAACTCAATCTGCTTTTTTGTCGGGAAGATATATTTTGGATGGGCCGCTGATTATTAGTGAGATTCTTTCGTGGGCTAAAAGGCAAGGTAAAGAATTATTCTTTTTTAAGATTGATTTTGAAAAAGCTTACGATAACGTGAACTGGGATTTCCTGCTCTCCATTTTACGTCAAATGAAATTCCCGGATATGTGGTGTAAGTGGATTAAAGGTATTCTTATGTCAGCCAGATCGTCTGTGTTGGTGAATGGAGCTCCCACTTTTGAATTCAATTGTGAAAAAGGTATTCGTCAAGGGGATCCTCTTTCTCCTTTCCTGTTTCTAATTGTTATGGAAGCTTTTTCTAGCATGATTAGGAAGGCGTGCGCGGGTGGGGCTTTTGATGGAGTCCGCTTTCCTGATGGCCAGTTTATTATTTCACATTTATTATATGCCGATGATGCTATGGTTATGGGGGAATGGTCGGGATCTAATTTCGTTGCTTTAAAAAGATTGTTACGGATTTTTCATTTGGTGTCCGGCCTTCGGATCAATCTCAACAAGTCGATTTTATTTGGTATTGGTAAACCATTGGAAGAGGTTAAGTCTAGAGCTCTGGGGTTGGGGTGCCGGTCAGGTTCTACTCCATTCAAATACCTGGGTATATTGGTGGGGGCGAACATGAACCGAATTAAAAACTGGGAGGTGATCGTTGATGTGTTCAAGAAACGATTATCGAGATGGAAAGCTAATATTATGTCGATGGCAGGGAGATTTACGCTTATTTCTTCGGTGTTAGAGAGTCTTCCTTCTTATTATTTTTCATTATACAAGGCGCCAAAGGCGGTTATTGATAGTTTAGAAGCCATTACGAGGAGATTTTTATGGGGAGGTAATGAGGATAGGCACAAGATTCATTGGGTAGCCTGGGAGGATGTCTCTAAGCCGAAAAAGCATGGAGGTTTGGGCATAAAAAAATTAGAGGACTGTAACAATGCTTTGATTCTCAAATGGTTGTGGCGTTATCGAGTTGAACCGGAGGCTCTGTGGAAAAAAGTTATCGATGCGATTCATGTTTCTGTGAGAAGGTGGGAGCCGATTCCTTTTAAAAAAGTTGTTTCGGGTACTTGGAGTAAAATCACAATTTTGGGTTCTCGATTAAAATATCAAGGTAGATGTTTTATTGATTTTATTCGGGGTAAAGTTGGGAATGGTAAAAATATTCGTTTTTGGATCGACCCTTGGATAGAAGGACGCAGCCTTTAGGTTTTGTATCCTCAATTGTTTCGGTTGGAACAAAATAAATTCTGTACGATGGAGGAGAAGTTCGATCGTTCAGGTGACCGAAATGTGGTGCATTGGTCGTGGAGTTCGTATCCCTCATCGGAGGTAGAGGTTCTTCAGGTTGTTAGTCTTTATAGAGATATAGCAGCATTGGAATTATTAGACAAAGAGGACGATTGGTATTGGGATTTTGGATCGGATCTTGTTTGCTCGACTAAAGACATCAGGAAGTGGCTTAATGGGAATGACATTGGTAATAATGGTGACGTGTTTAAATGGTGTTGTTGGATTCCTAGCTAGGGCTGTTCACGAGCCGAGCCGATCCGAACGAAGCTTTGCTCGTGCTTGGCTCGTTTACAAACCGAACCGAGCGGAGCGGCTCGTTTACAATCGAGCCGAAAACCGAACGAGCATTCTTCGAGCGCAAATTTTCCGAGCGAGCACCGAGCGAGAATCGAGCGGAGAATAATATGGACGATTATAAAATTGGTATGTTTCTTTCGATGTTTTCATTGTCGGGTGACAATTAAGGTCAAAATGTCTGATGCTAACACTAATATTGAGATCACAGTGTCCAAGGATAAGACTTAGATTGAGGGTGGTGAGGTGATGAGCATACGTCAGACAACAGTTGTTGCATTGTGACGTAGGTGTAATATCAAGTGAATTAGCGATAGACGACTATTAACATAAAGAAGTCAAGACTATCACCTCATGACTTATTGTTTTACTATTAAATCTAGTGTTAATTTTTTATTGTGTTAAGTGGTCTGGTTATATTTTGTTTGCATATACTGAGTCAAATCCAATAGAATCTTATATATAAAGCCATAAATTTATCTATAAATTGTATGTATATTTATTATTAAATAAATAAAAATATATTCGAGCCGAACCAATCCGAGCGTACCTTTGCTCGTGCTTGGCTCATTTACAAACCGAACCGAGCCGATCGGCTCATATACAACCGAGCGGAAGAACGAGCGAGCATTTTTCGAGCATTTTCCGAACGAGCGACGAGCGATCCACGAGCGGCGAGCGATTTGAACAGCCCTATTCCTAGCAAGTGTAATATTTTCATGTGGAGGGCCCTTAGAGATCGCATTCCGACTTCCAAAGCGCTTCGGAGACGGAATGTTAATGTGGGAGAAGGTTTTTGCAGCTTCTGCGGTGAATATGAAGAGACGGTAGATCACATTTTCTCGGCTTGTAGGTTTGTTATGGGGGTCTAGGCTGGTATTTCGACGTGGTGCAAGATGGCTCCGTTTTTTGCTTTTTCGATTAAAGATGTTTTAGACGTCATCGATCATATGCAGCTTAAGGATGTTAAGAGGGAAATTGTCTACGGCATTCTAATTGTTACGTGTTGGAGAGTTTGGAAGGCGAGGAACGAAAAGACGTTTTCTAGCATAGAACCGGATGCGGTGAAGATTGTGGCGGATATTAAAAGCCTAGGCTACTTGTGGTACAAAAGTAGATTTAAAAAGGATACGGTAGATTGGAAACGTTGGTGCCATTTTAATTTTGATGTAATGTAACTCGGTTCTTGTGGCTTTTCTCCATCTTGAAGATAATGCCGGTTTTTTAATGAAATTTGCCTTCAAAAAAAAAAGTTAAATTAGCTATAAGTAAGAGGGATTAATTAGGAAGGTCCTTATGTAACTAACGAATCAAATAAATGAATGCACACGAAGAATACTTTTAAATTGCTTGTCTTTTTTTTTTGAACGGCAAATTTCACTCCTTGTGGGACTTGAACCCATGACCTCCCCTTAGGTGTTCCTAGAAGCTTTGCTTCTACCATTGGGCCACCAACCCCAATTTTTAAATTGCTTGTCTATTGATAAACTTTATGTGGAATATGATCAATTACAAGCTATCACTTAACCAACCACCCTAGCCTACTACCCCATGCTTGTATTATATAACTATACAATTCAAATTGTGTGAACAGTTTTAAATCCTCATTGGCTTCCTAGGGTGGCAGTTGCCACGTACCCTACTTTCAATAAATGCACATACACTACTTTCTTCTCTTTATTTTTCTCTACACACTTGCATATTTCTTCTTTTTGTTTCTCTCTACACACTGCATATATAATTCATCTATAATATGGACAAAAAGGACGGAAAAAAAGTTGTAGGTAGACAGAAACCAACCAAAAGGCATTTGGCCTGGCGGTATCAAGGTGTTAGATATGACTTTGCCTATTCAATTGATGAGGGATCAATTCCTGTGGGTGACAAAATAATTAGCCGTTCAAAAAAAAAGGTAGACTGAAGACCACAATATTGTTTTATTTTTCTTGAAATCAAAATAATAATTGTTTTTTTATAAAAGATTTACAATTTTAACCTAAACATTAACAAAGTTATCATACGGATACGGTACTTAAAGTTTAAAAAGTTGTTCAAATATTTGTTCTTTTATCTCTTAATACGTTTATTTTTTATTTACCTTATTATATAATTAAAGCTAACTTTTTAAGTCTAGACATGTTTACTTAATTATCTTAACTCTTCAATATACCAACTAACAACTTTAACTCAATTTTTTTTACCTTATTATAGTTAAAGTTAGCTTTTTATCTCTAGACATGTTTATTTAATTGTGTTGCTTGCATATTTTTACCGTTGTTTTAATTAAAGCAAGCATAGTCTATCTTAACCACATCAATATGCAGTGTAAAAAATACATACTCATTACCACCCTCTCCATAAATAACTTTTATGTAAACCATGTTGCCAGTCAAGTAATTAACATCCTGTCAACTATGTTGACACTTTAACAAAAGTAAACCAACAACCATGTCTTCCCACCGCGAAGCGCGGGGTTACAACCTAGTTTATAATAGTACAATATATCGTGGGCCGACTTCTAGCGAAGATCCCTTTTCATCTTCGCTAACCACCTATATTCGCTAACTAACTAAGTTTGCTAGGGTTAAAACTAAACAACCATACTCGTCATTATATCACTAACGAGCATGATGTTACAAAAGACTTAATCACATTATCAAGCACAAAAAGACTAACTATCTAGATCAACATTATCGCCGTAAAACTGTTTTTTCCCTAGCATCAAACCTTTCTTGAAACAATTCAAACTGAGCTTCATTGTCTCCCACAAATTTTAAAAATAAATATTTTGACGATTTTTAAGCATCTCGACATTGTACTTTGGGTTTTCAACAAAATAATCATTCATTCGAACTTCATTTTCCCTAACTGACCACACTGCACAATTTTTTTATTGGAAACATTTGCATAAAATTCGATAGTAAAACCCATTGAGTCAGACGAAAAAAGATGAGTCGGATGGAAACGTGCTCGGGCTCTTCATTTAATAATTGGGTGTTGCTAAATACACTCTCTTTATATTATTTTTACTGATTACACTCCCCCCTTAAAGTTTTTAAATAAACATAATTAAACCTTATATTTTTTTTATAGAATTTCCTCTTCTATCCTGATCTAAGTTTGTCTCAAACTATAGTAATTAAATCATAAAGATTAAAACTAACAATATTTTAGATGGGGCTTTGTACCACCGAGATGATGACGAGATTCGTGGGACGACGATGGTTCAATTATGTGATGAAGATGATGTTCATGGGGTTAGTAACTTAAAAAAGGGTTGATTACACAAAGATGAGTTACTAAAATGATTTTTTTAAAGTAGAAGGATAGAATTTGATAAATTTTAAACTTTTTTTTGTAGAAGGGAGTGCAACTAGTAAAAAAGGGGAGTGCATTTAGCCAACCCCTTAATAATTTTCTTTTGGGTTGAAATGTGCCTGTATTTTCTTTGTTTTTAAGTTGTGTGAAAATTGGGTTAAAATGTGATATATATAGGGTAAAAAATAGTTTCTTTTTGGAAAACGAACGGTCTCATGACCATTGAATCCAACAACGACTACATTTATTAAGATCACGCTCACAACGTGGGCATTGTTCACACGCATTACAAGCCTCTATCACATACCAACCCATATAGCCCCGTATAGCCTAACCCACTCACCAGGGCCGGCCCTGAAAATTCAGGTGCCCGGGCCGAGCTGCAAAAATTGTGCCCCTTAGCCTTAGCTTTAGGCTTTAACGAAATAAATAATGTAAACTATTTTTTAAGCTACGATTAAAGTAATATCAAATTGATTGATCAAATTTTATTTCCCACTTACGTTGTAGTCTAACGATAGAGGGAACAAACCCTCTTGGCGAGGTTGGGAGTTTGAATCCTATAAAGGGTGAAAATATAAATTGTTGAAAGTTTGGCAATTAAAAAAAAATTGTTTCATAACAAAAATAAAAGTTAAAAAGGAAGTCAAAACCAACCGGTTCAAAGCAAAAACAACTCAGTGTGAGCCCTCTTCATTTCATCTTCTTCGTCCTCTCTAGTCTTACACTCATTAATAAACCTGCAATTTTTTTTCTCAAACCATTTTATTTTCTTCTTTAATTCTTAACCTCTCTCAACATTTCTTTACTTTCTCTTTTATATAAACTACCCTTCACTTTGATTAATACTTGATTAACAATTTTGGGGCTCAAACATATAAAAATCCATCGAATTAAGGACATCATTGTTAAGAAAACTTGGATTGCCGGAGGGTCAATGTGCCCCTGAGAAATTGGGCCCGGGCCGAAAGTCCTCCCCGCACCCCTTAAGGGCCGGCCCTGCCACTCACCCTACCCTAAGGGACCATATTCACAACCCCTAGCTATAGTTAGGTGTTTAAAACCTCACTATTAATGACTCTGCTTGTGTTTAACATTTTTTGAGTAAGAGTAATAGGATACATGTAAGACAAACATAAATAGATAATGGGGCTAATAAATTACACCCAAAATCTTGTTTTGATACCTATGTATGAGTCGTATAAGCTTATGCAACTCGTACGGAATCAAATCGCATAGCACGTATAGAATGATTTAATATGGAGAACACGCTTGCTCACTTCTTTTCCGCAAACGCAGTGAACTTCGCATTGTGCGGGACTCTACGGGAGTTGTCTCTACCCCAATTTATTGTTGCAATGGGCCTCAACATGTATCACGAGGCGTTGAGTGTCGTAATTGTCTCATCTCTACTAGAAAACTGGGCTTTTGTCACCAAATTTTCGGTCGCTAAATGATAGCAATTGCTGTGTTGCCACCATTTTACCACCGAAATGGTGGTGGCAAAAGCCCCCGTGTGAATTGCCCTAATGCCACCAAATAGCGACCATTTTAATATTTTGCTACTAAATTTTTGCCACCACAAAAAAGGTCAAAAAATTTGCGACCGCTCTTTGTTTTCCACAGTGTTTTGCTACCGAGTTGTGACGGGTCTTTTGCCACCATTTAGCCACCCATATTCCTCACCATTTAGTCACCTTGTTTGCTACCGAGTTGTGACGGGTTTTTTGTCACCATTTAGCCACCCATATTCCTCATCATTTAGTCACCTTGTTTGCTACCAAGTTGTGACGGGTTTTTTGCCACCATTTAGCCACCGAAATTGCTCATCATTTCATGTTTTTTTGCTACCGTTTTCATACCATTAAAACCATTTAGTCACGGAAATCTATCACCATTTAGCAACCATTTTTTATTGAATATAAACATTTACTCACCTATATTTTTCACCATTTAGCCACCATTTTCATTGAAAATAACAATTTAGTCAATAAAATTTTCCACCATTTAGTCACAACATCAATTAAAATTACATTTCAATAAAATTAAAAAATTGCATAAACCATTCCAACAAAATTCAGAAATCCCAAATTTATATAAAACATCTTTGTTTCAGTAAAATAAAAATACCAACTGAAATGTCAAATAACAGAAACCATCCTAACATGATAACAATCGAAACATTTAAAACCAAGTGTTTGTAGCCTATTTTCGAACGGTAGCCGTTAACATAGTTTCAATTTGTGACATCCTATTATTCATAGCATCCTTTTCCACCTTATCTTTTTCTTTTCAGCCAACAATTCCGAAAATAATTCCATTTAACCTTTCTTTTTCTTCATTTTTTCCTTAATGAGCTCCGTGATAACTAAGTTCAACTTTTCAATCTACAAAACCACATAAGAATAGAATCAAGAAGTCAGAATTAAAGAAACTGATAATGGGTCAAGCTAGTTGTAGAAAAACAAAATCCAATTCTAAGTTACAATTTAAGTGCTATAAGGCCAACTAGCATGCAGCATGTTTACATACCAAGAATGAAATTCTACCTAATGTCAAAAACAAATTTGGTACGAAACAACCTACAAAGAAAGTGTAATCAGCTTAATAAGAAATTCCTACACATTCTCACTACATTGAAAGCATCAAACCTATCAATAAAAACTAGACATCACAAACCAAACAAACACAATAATATTGGGAAATGATACAAATGCACAAAAGTTACTAGTATATGTGATTTCACTTATATTAGAGATTAGTAACTTTTTAATTTTAAAAAATTAAGGTCTAAAAAGGAATAAACATACCTCAGGGTCTTCTCTGTCATGTACACACGGGTCACTAACACTGCCTAACCCGTACACTTTTCCTTTATTCTTGCCCACAGCTCGTGACCACAAGTCTTCATCAAATTTTGGATGTTTGCTACGTTCTTTCCCATACTTCTCCACAAGAAGCCCATCATATTTAACCTATTGGGATGAACATATAACTATATTATTCAAATTTCATTGTAATAACCTTTTTCTTTGGAAATATGTTTTTTAGGATTTACTAATCTGTCAACTTACCCAAGTCTCCTCTGCCCTATCGTCAACCCAGACCAAATTTTCTACTTGAACGTCCCCTTCTGAATCAACGTCCAAAAGTATCGAACTGCTACAACTAGGATCTTTATCCAATGGTCTGCTTCCTTTCTTACAGTGTGACTGCTTCCACATCTCATGAGCTGACAGTTCACGCCCAAGTATCTTAGCCTACAAATGTTGAAGTTATAGTTAATAAAATGATAATATATTGGCATGATATATATATATATATATACTAAAAGAGGGTAATTAACAATTTTTACCGCTTTTCTTTTCGCTGTCACATAGGTTTGAGATCCTAATGTATGTTTTCCCCCAGTTGCCTTACACCTAATAGCTTTATTTCTTAAAGACTTTGCTTTCCACTCAGGTGTGTTCCAATGGTTAACCATTTGTTCCCATATCTCAGATTTTATCCATGGCGGTTTAAAGTCAATAAGAACAGACATATCGTCTCCAACCTCTACATTTTTTTCTTTCGCAATAGCTTTAGCCTCATCTCGTACTGTTCGCAACATATTGGGGAATTTACCAGCAATGCACTTCTCCCAGTACCTATAAATTTGTGCATTGTGTTTCTTTTCCCACTGATAATGCATCTATGAAAATAAAAAAAAACTTTAAATACACATATAAAATGATCCAACAAGTTAAATAAAATTTCACTTATATCACACACCTGGAATCGCTCAAATAACCGTTTCCTATCATCATTAGAAACATCTTTCCAGCTTTCCCATGGACCGGACCACAAAGCCTTTAAGTTAGATGAAATAACTCGGGTAGCATCCCCTTGATTACTAAATCTATAAAATGAAAAGTAATGAATGCAAAAGTATATTAGTTACATTTTTATATACATAAAGAATTTTTGTATTTGTACTTACTCTCCTTCTACAATCCAAATCCAATCGCGATTGATTGGTTCAGGTACTTGAACTTGGGATGCGCTTCCCCGCCTCACGGGAGCGACATGAAAAGTAGACTCATCATCACCAGCACCACTTTCAATGGGAGAATTCATCTCATGATAAACAGACTCATCATCACCAAAACCTCGATCAACAGCTTGATCACCGCTACCTCGCCCAACTCCTCGATAACCAGCATGACCACCACCTCGTACAACAACTCGACTACCACTACGCCAAACCGTTTGATCACCAACTACACCATTTCCATGACTACTACCTCGTCCAACACCTCGTTCACCAGCTTGCCCTTCATCTTGTCCAAAACCTCGACCAGCACCCCGACCACTAGCTGCAACACTACCTCGCCCCATAGTACGTGCCATGGTATCTATAACAAAAGCAATTATAAATAATTAGAAAAACCATTAGAAAAAGAAAACTAATTACAGTACAATTCTTTGAATGTTAGACAACTAATTAGCAATAAAAACATTATTTAGAAGGAGCCTCGTTCACCTGCTTGACCTTCATCTTGTCCAAAACCTCGACCAGCACCCCGACCACTAGCTGCAACACTACCTCGCCCCATAGTACGTGCCATGGTATCTATAAAAAAACAATTAGAAATAATTAGAAAAACCATTAGAAAAAGAAAACTAATTACAATACAATTCTTTGAATGTCAGACAACTAATTAGCAATAAAAACATTATTTAGAAGGAGCCTCGTTCACCAGCTTGACCTTCATCTCGTCCAAAACCTCGACCAGCACCCCGACCACTAGCTGCAACACTACCTCGCCCCATAGTACGTGCCATGGTATCTATAACAAAAGCAATTATAAATAATTAGAAAAACCTTTAGAAAAAGAAAACTAATTACAATACAATTCTTTGAATGTTAGACAACCAATTAACAATAAAAACATTATTTAGAAGGAGAAATAGCCCAATATTCTAAATAACAACCTAACTGTTATACACAATAATGAAACTTGTCACTCGCATTCTTCATCTTCAAAAACTTCATCGTCAAAATGAACTTCATCATCATTATCGATAAAATCCTCGCTAGCTAAATGTGTAGCTTCAATCTCAACTTCTTCATCATTATCGTCATCCAAATATTCCACTTCTTCTAACCTTCCATTTTTATGTACATAAGAAATGGGGAGAATATCCTCTATAACCGTACATTCTACCCTTTCGTTCTCTTGAAAGAAATGTCCATTGTCTGCAACATCATCGTTTTCTACTTCATTAACATCTTGGGCGAGTTGGTAAACACCCCTTGGGGTTGTCTTTACAACAGCTAACCAACCATTTAGTTCCTTTGCTTTTGAAGGATATGAAGTATAATACACTTGTTGTGCTTGTGATGCTAATATAAAGGGGTCGTCAACACATCCTATTGCTGTGGGTTTAACATCAACCATATGAGTTTTGGGGTCTACCCTTACCCCCTTCACAGGATCAAACCAAGTACATCTGAACAAAACAACCACACAACGACCAATGGTGCTATGATATTCCAACTCTAGGATCTCATCTAATAATCCATAGTAGTCATTTTCATTTTCGTTGTACGTAGCCCCTTTAACACACACACCACAATTTTGTGTGACTCTGCCATCATAAGCTGTTTGTGTGTGAAACTTGAAACCATTAACAAAATAACCCTTGTGAGATTTTACATAAGTAAGCGATCCTTGGGCTATACCTCTCAAATGTTCCTTATTTGGAACATTCATAACCTACAATCACAAAAGTGTGTTATGATATATGTAATGCTATAACATTAAGATTATAAAAGGTGTGTCAGAATGCGTACATGCTTGCGCAACCACTTGGCAAATTCCCTCTCTTTCATTCTATCAAGGGTTGCTTCATCATTTTGCGAAGTCAGGATCCTCTGAGTCAAAATGTTTCCAAGCCATGCCATCACTTGGATGTGCCATGTTACCCTCTGTTGTTTTGTGATCATGCTGCCAAGTCATATCCTTGGCTGTTTTTGTAGACATATACAACCTCTTATGTCTAGGAGCAATTGGCATGTACGACATCACCAAATTAGGTACCTTACTTCGGTTGCTCTTATAACGAGATTCGTTACAATATTTACACTTTGTTAATGCTTTGTTTTGCTTATAGAATAACATGCAATGGTTTTTGCAAACATCACTTTTTTCATAAGGAAGACTTAACTTTTCTAAACTCTTCTTAGTTTCATAAAAGTTTTTTGGGAGCTTATTCTCTTCAGGAAGCAATGAATTAACCAAGGAAATGTTATAGTTGTAAGCTGCAGTTGACACATTGAAGAGTGATTTCCATGTCAAGAAACTTGTGGCAGCTTGCAACTTTGAACAATTTGTAGCCTTCTCCCCCTCCCACAAAGGTTCATCAGCAGCTTGTAACATGTCATAGAAGCTTTTTGCTTCTGGATTAGGTACATCTCCTTCCAACGTAATTGAAGTATAACCGCATGCATACATGTTATCTAACACCATGCGTTTGTAACCATCATCATTATCATCAACTTCCATAGCGCTAGAAGATTGGCCAACATCGTTGACGGAACTTTCGCCATGTTCACTCCATTTTTCATAGCGAAGCATGAAACCTTCCTTGTACAAGTGTTCTTGAACGGTGGCTCTATCTCTATAACTTACATTTTGGCATTTATAGCAAGGACATTTTATCTCAAGTATTGTTTCACCATGCATATTGACTTTCTTATCAACAACTACATGATGAGAAAATGCAAAGTCCAAAAACAAATCCACATTGTCACAGTATTCAGAATTAAGAAATCCGTCACGGTCATTCTTTTCATACATCCACTTTCGATTGGTATACCACGACATTACTAATCAAATCGATGTCTCCTAAAATATAAAGTCATCAAAAACATGTATGTGGACACATAAAGCATTTATTATTAACTAAAATACTTATAGATAGATACATCTAAAGTCAATGACAACAAGAACAAAAAAGAAATTGTTATAATATTACAAGACAAAATCAATTACATTTCATGTAAGAGATATGGATACACATAAGTTGTTCGTAGGGCTCGATTCGAGCTTTGTTTTCAAAGCTCAAGCTCGGCTCATTTGTAATTTCTCAAGCTCGAGCTCGGCTCGGGCTCGGCTTGTTTAGTATTTATTAGTTAATACTTAATATGTTAAATAAAAATAATATAAATAATAGTTCATTTAGGCTCGTGAGCTCATTAAGTGAAGCTCGAGCTTGGGGCTCGTTTACTAAAATTTTTAAATGAGTTGTAAATATTACTAAATATTGAAAAAAAAACCTAATATTACACTAGGCTTGATATATCAGTAGCAATTGCTATATTTATATTAAATATTAGAAGAAACTTTTTTACAAAACCCAAAGGTTATTTCTTGTGTTATATTCTTCGCTTTACTTTTCCTCACCGGAAATATACACAGTTCGCCGGAAAGCTCCGAACATGCCATTTTCACTCTTCTTTTTTTGTAGCGGCTCTAGGAGATACATTGAAGGGACAAACTACAAATCGGTACCGAACGAGTTCACATCGCAACCAGTTCCATTAGTGCGCCACCGCAACGCGGGGCGAGTAAAATACTAGTTCAGTAAATAAAAAGAAGTGTTCCAACAATATAACATTACAACGACATAAAAAATATTAAGAATCAATTAAAAAAACAAAAAACAAAAATACACACTGAATACATCTTAAGCGTAACCTAAAGCACAAAATAATTCAAAAATCTAATTATACCTTGGGATGGTGAAGTAGGAAAACCCTAATATGTGAAGCAGAGTAAATTAATCAATAGTTGTGTTCTTCGATTGAAACTCAGAATGATGTATAGAGGAAATGAGGTTTCTTGAATAATATTTAATTAAAACCTTAATTAGTGGAGAGGCCTATTATTATGAAAATATATGGCGCCATAAATAAATATAATTAAACCCGCTCAAAATTTTGATCGGTAGCTAATAAGGTGGCAAAATCTTAGAAATTAATGTGATCCCCTTTTGTTTACTAGAGTATTGCAAAAATAATTAATACAGTCAACTACGAAGATATATCATAATGACCGAGTGTGGAAAATGAATTTCCAATATCTGTAGTATCTCTAGATGACTAGATCAACAAATGTTATGGCATTGTTTAGGGGATGGAGCGCCACCAAAGGTCACGGGTACCCTACTATCAGAACGGTAACACCGTCGTCATCAATGCTGGTAGGTGTTCCGTGAACCAAATACGGGTTCTATTTACAGTGCTAGTTCTAGAGGAGAGAGAGAGAGAGAGAGAGAGAGAGTGGGAAAGGTATTATTATAAATATGAGTGATGTAGGTGAGTTTAGAGGAGAGAGAGTGTGGGAAAGTTATTATTAATATTATTATTATTATATATGTGTGGAAATAATTAATTATTGGGTAAAAAAATCAGTTGAGTTTTGCCTCTAAAAAACGGTTTCAATGAAGGAAATCAGTGAAATGATGTGGCATTGCAGGATTGGTTGAAATCAGTGAAGTTAAAAAACCTCACGGGTAGTGCCCCTTCCCCCCTTATAAACGCCTCAAAGAAGGGTGTGGATGTTATATTATATACCCTTCTTTGAGGCGTTTACAAGATAAGAGACTTTAACGGTTTACATTTCTATGAGCATTACATGCGTTGTATATGATTTATTGATATATGTTAATTTCTTATCTGATTGTATATATTTATTTGATATATGTTAATATCTTAGCAAAATACATGTATTGTATATGATTTATTGATAAGTATTAATTATTAGCAAAAGTGAGTTTGATATTTATTAAAATTAAAATTTTAGAATCTATAATTTCCTTGATGACAATGATTTAGTAATATCACAATATATTTTGTGTATGTGTGTTTGTGTCTATAAATATCTAACTAAGTCTATAAATATCTAACTAATTGACAACTATTAGGTCTCCCTAACCATCATATGGCCTAACTGACCATCGTTGGATGTAACTGGCCATCATTGGATCTAACTGACCATTATTGGTTTAATTAACCACCATTGGATCTAACTGACCATCATTAGATCTAATTGATGATCATTGGTTGTAATTGACCATCGTTATGCCTATTGATCATTATCAGGTCCAATTCACCATCATTGGGTCTAAGTGACAATGAGTGGATCTAACTGACCATCATTGGGCCTAACTGACCATCATTGAATCCAACTGACGATCATTGGTTCAATTAACCATCATTGGATCTAATTGACGATAATTGGTTCTAATTGACCATCATTAGGCCTAATTGACCACCACTGGTCTAGTTGACAATCATCGGGTCTAAATGACCATCATCGGGTCTAGTTGATGGTCATTTTTTATTAACTATCATTGGTTTAATTAACCATCATTGAATCTAATTGACTATCAATGGATCTAAATAACGATCATTGGTTCTAATTAACCATCAACGGGCCCAATTGACCATCATCGGGCCTAATTGACCATCATCGCGCCTAATTGACCATCATTGGGTCTAAATGACCTTCATTGGGTCTAAGTGACAATGATTCAATCTAACTGGTCGTCTTTGGGCCTAATTGACCATCATTAGATCCAATTGATCATCATTGGATCTAGATCTAATTGACAATAAAATATTTATAGTTATTAGTTTTGTTTCTTTCATTAAGGGTGGCTACTAAATGACACATTTTTTTCGGTGAAGTGTGGCTAATGGTTTCCAATAGATGTGTTTTTGGTCACATAAATAAAAAAATCCAAAAGATCGTGTTTTTGTTTACTTCATTTGATGTTTTTTTTTATAAATTAATATTTTTCAATTCGTTCTTATTATTTTTCTCATGAATTTACCACCAAAAATAAACGGTGTCAAAATTTACAACCAATTAGTTACCTTACCTTATAATACATATTTTGGTGTAAAATTGGTTGCTAAATTTGCTACCATTTTTCTAGGTAGCAACTTTTGGTGACAATAGCCCAGTTTTATCGTGGTTAATATGGTAGCAATTTAGTTTTAAAATAGGTCCGTAAATTTGCTACCGCTGAGGTGGTCGCAATTCAACAGGTTTGTTGTTTTTTCTTATAAATTATTATTTTTTAATTCTTTCTTATTATTTTTCTCACGAATTTATCACCAAAAATAAACGGTGTCAAATTTTGCAACCGATTAGTTACCTTATCTTATAATATATATTTTGGTGTAAAATTGGTTGCTAAATTTGCTACCATTTTACTAGGTAGCAACTTTTGGTGACAATAGCTAAGTTTTCTAGTAGTGATCTAATATAAATAAAAAATGCCTTTGTATTTTCTCAACAATATAAAATTTGACCCATGGTTGCACTACTAGAAAAAAAAAACTTTTCTTGACGCGTATTACGCGTCATAAAAAGGGTTTATGACACACAAAAGAAAGTCGTTATAGGCATGGTCATAAAATTAATATGACACGCTTTTGCATGTCATCTTTTTATGACGCGCATTAATGATACTCTTTCATGACACGTGTTTATGGCACGCCTTAATGACACACGTTTACGACACGTTATGCATGTCATCTTTTTTGACAAAAAAATCTATAAATTACTAATTTACCCTGGATTCATATATATATAATTATATATACATATATACACACACTAACAAAATCATTATAGCAAAACAAATTCATTTAATAATATATATACCAAAACAATCTATTTCATAAACATAATTCATAAGTCAAATATACTAACAAAATTTTAAAATTAACAAAAAATATTGCGTCGCTACAAAATATAACTTATAAGTAAAGGTTGCCCGAAACTCAATCATTGTGACACCCGGCAAACTCAGGTTAGTAATGTTGACTAAACTAGTAAGTCTACCTTAGCGAGTCATACTTATTACATACTTAACTAGATCAGTCGGGTCATTATGATGATTCTAGGGAGTCATCGGGAGTCGTTACGATGATCCGCGGGATCATCGGGAGTCGGTCCATAACCATGTGTACAAGGATTGGTGATTCGTGGAATCACCGGGTTTAGCACACACACGCAAGTCTCGAGTCCCGGGAATTGGTGAACGAGTGTGAACGTGTTTGTTTTCATGTATTATGTGTTTATAATCATTATGTGACTTATCGGTATGTGTATACGTGTTTACATACGTTAAAACGATGATTACACGCAATTGCATGACATTATAGGTGATTAGCCCTAATTACATGATATTAGGAGGTGATTAGCCCTAATTGCATGCTGATAGGAGGTGATTAGCCCTAATTGCATGCTGATAGGAGGTGATTAGCCCTAATCGCCTATAGGGTAGGCGATTAGGAGGTTTGGGTAGGCGATTAGAGCCCTAATCGCCAATAGGGTAGGCGATTAGCAGCCCTAATCGCCTGATAATGCTGCACAATCGCCTGACGTGTTTTAAACGACTAGAAACACCTATAAATAGAACCCTTAACTCCCCAAACACCCTTAGAGCAACCTTAACTGATCCTAAGCCACCCACACACCCTAGAACACCTCTGGAACTTGTTTTGCTACAAAAATCACCATTTCCATGCTTACACACCTTTCTTTGATAAAATCCAAGGTGTGTTCTTCATCCCTAACCTTTGTAAAGTTGTTGTTTTGGTTCCCCAAAAGTCCAGACCTTGTTTTGCTAAGTTTGTGTCTTTAAAACCCTTTGAAAAGAGTTCTAAAACAAGTCTACACCATAATACTTGCTATATGTGAAGTTTACATGCATATGTTGATCTTCTTGGTGTTTATAACATGAATGTTTCCATGAAATGGTTGTACTTCTGTTATGTAGGGGTTATTATGATGATTATCTAAGAGTTTGAGCTATTGTTGTTGTGTTTTGATGAAAATGTGTATTTTGACCCATTTGAATGATTCTTGGAGATCTAGGATGATTATGGTATGATTAATGATGGAATGTTGTTAGGATTTACACTAGGGAGGTGTTAAAACAGAGAAATGTTGATTTGCAAACTTGTAGGAGATGAAATCTGATTGTTTCCATTTAAGGAAAGATAAGGTTAGTTAATGAAACCTAGTATTTTGCCGTTTTTGGAAATAATCGCACCGAGCCCGTTAGAGCAGAGATAAATTGGGGGTTTTTGCTTGGAGAGGGTTGGTTAATAGTTTAGTTTTGATTTTGGGTGTTTACACATGTTTCGGATCTGATTTGGAGGGTTAAACGCGCGAAATTGCGTCGCGCAGCAGCTGCAGGCGATTAGCTTTCCTAATCGCATGCTAAGGTAGGCGATTAGCCTCACAATTGCCTGTTGACCATCCCCAATCACATGTTGACTTTTCCTAATTGCATGCTAAGTTCCTAATCGCGTGTACTGCTGTCATAAACGCATTTTGACATCCCGGAACATGATTTGACACCCAGGAACATGATAGGAACCCCGGGATACACCCAATGACTTAGTAACACGTGTTCGGACCTGTTTATGCGTTAATTGTACATTGTGCTAGACCAGGCGAACTCTTGCACGTATTAAGTGTTTAATTGCATATGTTGCATGATGTCTTGTATTTCCTAACACGTGGGATGTCGAGTCACCAATGGGATGTCGGGTCTTGTCTGGTATGGTCGGTTTAACAGTCAAAGGTGTTTTCAAACGTTTATGGTTATGGTCAGGACATTCGGGGACTAGTTAACCTGCGGGTTATTAGTCCGGGTACTTACATACATCTTATGATAGGTCGCCGCTATTTGGGACTATTATAACATAATTACGTAACTGTTTTCAAGTAACGCAACCTAAGGTGAGTTTCACAGCCCCACTTTTACTGTTTTGCTTTCGGGGGAGAAACATGCTTCGTACGAACTATTTAAAGGTCATGTTATACTATGGGTACTTTATGTTACTATACGGCTTTTATGGAAAGTCCCAGGGGGAAACCATGAATGTGCTGGAACGCACAACGAGGGAAATGTGGATAGATCTATTGGGCCTCACAAACCCCACTCGACGGCGGGGCCGGGCGGGTGCATATTGTCTCTACCTATCGGGTTACCGAGGCATCAGTAGCCCAGTCATCTGGGCTGGTATCATCTTTTGGTTCATGTTTAGTAATGGGTTCCCAACCGTAGTAGTAAAAACACTTAACGTCTAGCTAACGTTCTTATGACATAGTATTAACGGGAATGATCTTTGTGAACTTGTGACAATACTTTTATAAAAGAAAACCTGTGAACTCACCAGCATTATATGTTGACATTTTTGGCATGTTTTCTCAGGTTGCTAAAGTAGCAGTCAATGGACTAGGCGCACGGAGTCATGCACAGCGTCTAATATTTTGAAGCATATTAAACAATGTTTTGTAAACAATGATATGTCTTTTGGTTGTAAACAAGAAATGCTTCCGCTGCTGGTTTACGGCTCAAAGCATGATATTTTGGTTTTAAATATAGTTATGAATGCATGTTTGTTGTATGTTTATTGTGATCGTTGACTGAGATCCTGGTGTGTCACGCGCCTCGCGGTAAAACCCCGCACGTGGAATTTGAGGGTGTGACAATCATCTTTGGCGAATTACCCGAGTATTCGTCTTTGTCTTCCCCAATCTGAAAAAAAATATAAATAACACATTAAAATAATCAAAGGCATCCTCAAATAGAAACATCAAAACATGCTACCAAAATAATCAAAGGTATCCTCAAATGACAAGATACCCAATAACAAACAATCAGCAAAGTTCTTGAAATCAAGCACGCATAGGGACACTATGAAACTCGCTAACACTAAAATGTATCCTAAAACTAACAATTACAAGTCAAAACAGAGCAAACATGAATAAACTAACCTATCACTAAACCAGATTATCAGCAAGTGTGCGTAGGGCTACTACTATAGCTCTTTGCAAACTCAAAAACCGACTATAATCAAGAAAACCACATACAAACTGGAAAAAATAAGCATTGTTGAGGATTGCAAAGCAAACATATGAAAGATATCAAAGTTTCAAATGGGAAGATCAAAAGAGATAAATCAATTATTGTGATCATTTCTTATAGTTATAAACATTTCCAGGGTCGCCAAAATCAACTACAAATTCATAATTACTTGTGGATTTTGGAGACCCAAATTGACCCATATATAGTAAATGGGTTAAAGCACACCTCTAAATCAAATTCATTATTATTAAAATCAAGCATGATTATAAACAAACCTTATGCCATGACTGGGCCTTGATCTTTGAGGAGTTAAACTGTGTAATGAGGATTAAGCACTTGATTTCCTTGCGTGTCGGTGTCCTTAAATCTAAGAGTGAAATGATGATTATTATAATGAGCTTCAGATTAGCAATTCGGAAAAGACAAGCAGATAACTGTCTATGCCTTAATTATCTCTAAAAGTTGACCTACACCACTTTCAAGAGGAAAAAGAAGTTGCATATTATTGGAACTTAATCATAGAAATCATAACATGTAATCAGTTTAATCTTTTGATAGCATCTTAAAAAATGGGTACCTATCTGTCCAAGGAGTAACTCAACCTAAACACAACCTGCAGAGGTGTATTCTATTGCTCTAGACCATATATGAGCAAAGTTGGAAAATCATTAAGATTCAACAAGAGTTTTAACATAAAACTTACTAGAACATATCTTATTCAGTAATCAAATCGCCAACACATCAGTCAACTATCATGTAACATCCGGCCTCTCTCACCGCCAATATTGTCCGCTTTGCCCCGATGGGTTGTCCATCCAGAGCTCACGGATTTATTTTTGGTTGCCCCTGTGCAAACTTCGCAGGAGGTCACCCTCCTGATACTGCTCCCACCTAAGCACGCTTAACTGTGGAGTTCTCCACTCATCCACTAACATTAAGCCCAAAACGCGTTGGTGATTTAAGAGGCATTGGATTACATATGAACCTAAGATCTCTTCTGACCACGACCGATGTAGGATTTTCCTAGGGTGTCACGTATTAAACCATAAAACATATTTTTAAAACACATAGATTAATCTCATATTTCATTTCCATGTTACAAAAGCCCCAAATCAGTGTAAGTCACAACACCTACAAAAGCATGAGTTGAATAATTTCACATTACATATATATTTTACAGCTTATACAATAATAATAATAATAACAATAACAGATCCAATAAACTTCGAGTCCAGAAGCTTCAATATCCCATCACTAATCGATGACAGATTAAGAAGGTTATTGTTCATTCTATTTGGGTTTTTTTTTTTTTTTGTGAATTAAAATCTCAGCTTCAGATATATTTGGTGGAGGAGAGGTTACGATAGAGAAGGTGTGGATCTCTACTAAGGTTTGAAAAAGCCAAAAAAAAAACCTAACTAAAAACCCACGATTAATCGTATTGTGTGTGTTTTTTTTAGGCGATGGATTTTTTTATTGTTAAGTTTGGTTATAGTCTGATGATGAGGAAAGACAGTAAAGATTGAAGAAGAAAGCCAAAAGACTGAATGGGAGGCTAGGGTTTGTGTGGGGAAATGGATGATTGAGTTTTTTATACTTACAATTAATGACACAAAAGGATGACACACGTGTTATGGAGTGTAGTGTTCTTTTTTTCTTATGACACTAGATAATGACACATAAAAATGAGTGTCATAATTTTTTTTGAACCGTAAACTTCGTTAAAACAGGCGCGTCCTCAAAACAAGAACTACAACCTTAAAAAACTCCAGTTTTTTTCTATAGTGGTGTTGGTGGAAAAATTATTTACCAAAATGGTATTCTTAGAAAAATAATTACCAAAATGGTGTTTTTAAAGAATTATTTGTTTCTCACTCCAAATATCATTGGATAGATTCAATTCTTTAAGTAATTGTTGATTTAATCATGGTATTGGGTTTCTTGCGCAATTTATTTTTTCAGAATTTTTAAAAATAAAAACTAGTTTTTTTTTATAAATATACTTTTTGATAAAAAAAAAATAGAAATCTTAAAATCAGTAGTTAATAATAAAAAACTATGTGTAATTCAAATAAATTTAGTTATACCCTTATAGAAATTCACTCAAATCTATATACGGCCAGTCAGCCACTATGATTGTTTTGTCTTATGTTTTTTTATATAAGTAACAGAATATGTTTTTTAAAACTTGCATTTTGAGATAAAATATAAAATCTTTAGAAGTCTAATTCGCATTTTCAGTACAATATTTTGTAAGAATAACCCATAAAAAATTATGTACGCACGATAGAGTTAGTAGGTTTGGTTAACCCACTTAAAACAAACCATTTTTTCAATCGACCCAACTTGGAAAATAAATAAAACTTGTTTTAGAAATTTGTATGGTATGATTTAAACAGTTTTAGTTATATCCTCTTAAATTATATTTTATGAAAAAAAGCATATTAGTTTTCTTTATAATATGTATGAACAAATGAGGTATACGGATTAGATTCAAACTTACTAACTCTTTAGTTTGTTCGAACATGAAATGCGTAACTTTTATGTGGGATGTTCTTAAAAAATATTTAATCAAAACAAGTTTTAGACTTTTAAATATTGTTTATTGTAGACTTATAGTTAAATCAATAAACTTTGTTTGGTAAAAATAAGTCTTATTTACCGGTGAAATATATAAATTTATATCTTTCATTTTACTAACGGGTGAATAAATAACCCATACCTAAACCTTGAGAACTTGATTTAACAAAGAAAAAAAATAAGTTAGCAACGGAATGAGTGATTAAAAAATCCAAACTCAAGTTGAAAAAAAAAGGTTATTATATTGTGTTATTTAAAAAAAAAAAAAAAAACCCTACGCCCAAGGAAGTTTAGCAATGATTGTAAATAGATTTGATGGAATTCTGAGTTTTTTAATTCAATACATATGTGTATAACTAAAATTATTCGGCAGTGCGTATTCATAATATTAAATACATATTTTTAGATTTATAAAATAGGTCATTTCAAAGTAAGTTTTATAAAAAAAATAGTTTTTTATATTAAACGCATCTTTAATGAATTAGGTTTAGTGCTTACTGCTTAGGAGTGAGAAACAAATAAATCAATAAAAACACTATTTTAGTAAATATTTTTTCAACAACACCATTTTAGTAAATATTTTTGGGAAAATGACCAATATAGCCCGTTGACCGGGCATTTTGCACAAATAGCCCCCTCCACCGTCTTTGGAGAGACGGGACACACGGCTCCCAACAAGCCTGAACCGTCTTTGGAGAGACGGGACACGTTGTGACCCCCCCAACCGCCACGTGGCGTCTCTGATCCCGAGATGTACCGTCTCTCTCCAGACGGGTCAGAACCCTCTCCCAGACGGTTCACGTTTCCCAAGACGGCTGACCCTTCGGTTCAACCGTCTCCCAGACGGTTCACGTCTATCAATGCCGGCTGACACTTCGGGTCAACCGTCTCAAAAAGACGGGTCACCTTTCCCAAGACGGCTGACCCTTCGGTTCAACCGTCTCTCAAGACGGTACACATTTACCGACGCGGTGGTTCCCGATGAGCGGCGACGCTTCGGTTGTCCGGCTCAGCCCTATAAATACCCGTCTCCCGTCCATTTCCCGTCATCCAACCCCGTCTGAACACAATCCACCACCGTACAACTCCGTCCAAACACCATCTACTACCCGACGACCACCGTCCAACACCGTCCAACACCGTCCAAACTACCGTCCAACACCGTCCAAACCACCGTCCAACACCGTCCAAACCACCGTCCAAACCACCGTCCAACACCAATGGCACCCCAAAGATGGACGGAAGAACAAGAGATTGCGTTGATTGCGGCATGGCTGCATGTTGAAGAGAGTACACACCTCAACAACAAATGGTCCCGGATCCTGAATGAATACAACCGGCTCGTTGGGGGGTCACAACGTACCACCGAGTCGCTTAGCCGCAAGTTGAATGATTTGACGACAAAGTGTCAAATATTCAACGGCCACCACAACCGGACCCTTTACGACGTACCCGCAAACTTTCCTGAAGACGTGGCCATTAGACACAGTCTAAGGCAGTATAAAAACAGGGAGGGTAAAGAGTTTAAACATGTGTCCGTGTGGCAAATGATTAAACATCGTCTTATGTAATTTGTAATTATATTTTTATTTATTTGTAATGGTTTTATTTTTAATGCAATAGTTGGTTATATTTTTAATTTGTCGTTTTGTTTTTATATTTAAACGTACTATACTATTACAATCACAAATAAACAATAAATATTATTACAATAACAAGACTGAATTACAAGTTTTGTCCTTTAGTTTTATACCCGATTGCAAAGAATGTCCTTTAAGTTTAAAATTGATTGGTCTTGTACTTTATCTTTAAAAATCTTACATGTTATGTCCTTTATGCCTAACTAGGTTAGTTTTCTTCGTTAAGTTTGGTCACGTGACTTGCACATGAGGGTATATCACTAAATTAACCTATCTCCTTCAATTCTCCCCTAAAATCCCTGATTATAAACCCTAATTCACACTAAAAACACCATTCACCACTTTACAATTCTGATGTGAAATTAACTATTGGTATGAAATATTAAAATAGGCGTGAATGAAAACATTTAACTTGGAACTAGCCTCTGGTGTCATTGTTTGATTAGTATAAAAAAGTACCCAAATACTATAGTATATAATCAAGTGGACGTTTATATCACTAGACTAGGAAAGCAATCACATACAGAATGCCTTCAAGATTCCCAATCTAAGATTCCTTTGTTCCCCATAACTTACACGAACCAAACAAGAATTTAGCATTAATTTTCTGGTTAATAAAATCACTAATTAGAAACCCGTGGCGGCTGTTACGGATGTCTCTGTTATGTGATAATGAGAGAATGAAGGGACCGAGCAAGAGAAAACGAAGAGGAAAATGGTGAGATTAAAGATGACGATTAGATTAAAGAGAAGGAGGATGGGATTGAGAAGATGAACGAGACTGAAAACGGGGGTGACGAGGCGCACGTAATGGATGAGAAAGAAGGGGAGGATGATGGGAAGGAAGTGGAGAAGGTTGACGAAGAGAGTGAAAGTGAAGGATGAAATCGAAGGCGGAAGATAGCCATGATGAAGAAGATCATATTAAGGAGGTGGAAGATGGCCAGGAGATTGAATTAGGGTTTATAATTAGTGATTTTGGGGGAGAATTGAAGGGGGTAGGTTAATTTACTGATATATCCTCGTGTGCAAGTCATGTGACCAAACTTAACGAATAAAACTAACCTAGTTAGGCATAAAGGACATAACGTGTAAGATTTTTAAAGATAAAGTACAAGACCAATCAATTTTAAACTTAAAGGACATTCTTTGCAATCGGGTATAAAACTAAAGGACAAAACTTGTAATTCAGTCCAATAACAATTAAAAAACTACACTATTACAACAAACTTCCCGAGAATAAAGAAGCAACAAGAGAAAATTAAAAAGCAACAAGTAAAAAACTACACTATTACAACAAACTTCCCAAATTTACTTCCAGAACTAGGAACTTTGTTTGAAGTAATAGTAATGTCTAACCAACTATTGAGGACTACATCTTAGTGTTAGATGTTTTGTCCTCCACAGCGGCGGTAGTAGCAGTGGTCTACATAGACGTTGTTTCGAATGGTGTATGTGCTCTACACAGACAAGTCCGAAACATTTCCTCGTTTTATGTAACAATAGTTCTCAGTGAGCACACGTCGAACATCGAGACATAAATTCGGAAAGCGAACGAACTTGCCTAAAATGTAGACCACCACATCATCGATCCATTACACGGGTTGCAAACCACGCGCAGATGGAACAACAATCCAAGTAGCCGTACGCAGATGAAACAACAATCCAAGTAACCGGGACATATTTTCCGAAGCCGGTAGGCTTCGGCTGGGAAAGTCAAAAAGGCTTCGGCTGGGAAAGTAAAAAAACGTCATTGGATTGGAAGATGAAAGCTTAGAGGAGACGGGTGGGTGCATGGAAGATGAAAGCTTAGAGGAGAGCGGTGGGTGCAAATTTCGTTAAGTTAATTGGGGTATTTATATACACTCGTGAGACGGTTCAGACGGTTCAGACGGTATCACAAATTTCGTTAAGACGTCTTGGGAAAGGTGACCCGTCTGTTTGAGACGGTTGAGCCGAAGGGTCAGCCGGCATTGATAGACGTGAACCGTCTGGGAGACGGTTGAACCGAAGGGTCAGCCGTCTTGGGAAACGTGAACCGTCTGGGAGAGGGTTCTGACCCGTCTAGAGAGAGACGGTACATCTCGGGATCAGAGACGCCACGTGACGGTTGGGGGGGTCACAACGTGTCCCGTCTCTCCAAAGACGGTTCAGGCTTGTTGGGAGCCGTGTCCCGTCTCTCCAAAGACGGTGGAGGGGGCTATTTGTGCAAAATGCCCGGTCAACGGGCTATATTGGTCATTTTCCCAATATTTTTTCTACCAACACTACTATGGGAAAAAACTTTACAAAGGATAACATAACCAATCATTCCATCTAAGAGTGCTAAAATTAGCTCTATATTTCAACCATAAAAATGTAAGCGACTTAATGGACATGATAGTGAAGTTGATTCTTGGGGCCACACCCTCGAACAACTTCACATTTCTTTTTTTCCAAATCACCCAAACAGTAAACATTCCAATACCGTGTATAATTCTCTTCGCCCATTTGGTACCTGAAACTTTATTCCGGAGCAGCAGCATGCCGCCCATGTTAGCAAAGGAACCAAGTTGTAGCCTACACCATCTTCGGATATCTGTCCAAATACCCTCCGAAAATCTGCAGCCGGTGAAAATGTGACTGGCATTCTCATCCTCCAAAATCACAGAGTGCACTTAATATCCTGCTAACATACAAGAATGCGTGTCATTAATATCTGTGTGTCATCGTTTGCTTGTCAAGATATGTATTTTTTTCTAGTAGTGTTGCCATATAAAAGTTGGTAGATCAAGAATTTTAACTTAATTTTGGCACCTAATAACGTGTCAAAAGTTTGACAATACCTTATCATCGATTGAATAATATATGAGTATACGAGTGAAAGTGCCAACTTGATTAAGGAACAATACTCATAAACGGTGTTAAATCATGGTCTACTTTATTGTGCCCGCTCTTCTGATACATGTAGTGAATCGTGACCACTCTTTAGATCTTACACTTACACATAAAACAAGCCACAGATATCAGAAAATTCTTTAAAAAACAAAAAAAAATCTTCTGTGACACTTAGATGCTTATGTGTGTAACCTCCGAAAATTAATAGTAATAAGATAGTTTTGTTGTAGAAAAAACAACATAAATAAGTATACACCACAGTGACATGTGACTCGCAAAGCCCTAGGAACTAAAAGTTGTATTTAGTAAAATAGGCTTTGTGATTTAAAAATGGATAATGACGCAACTTGTTGCTCCTTTACCCACTATCTAGATGTAACTTGCTTTTTTATTATGAAAGCATATTATTATTGTGATACTTTAGTTAAAATAAGCATTCGTAACATGATTATAATACTAACAAATTATTGACCTGAAATTTTCATATTGGTTGACCGAATAACGGAAGACAATTCAATAACTGTCTTCTAGGTGTGTCAACATATACAAATAGTCAAATAATATACCTTACACACATTTTAATTGTTGAACATAGATGTCACAAAAATTCAAAGTACGTGTGTCCGTGTTATCGTTATTTTTTATCAACTTATCATATTAATAAATTCATATGAAATCAACGACTAGAAAAATTAAGTGTCTCGTCGGTGAGTCGCTTTTCACCACCAACCGTGTGTGTAGGACCTGTCGTGTCACATCAATAATTCCACGCATAACTTTGAAAGAAATAGCATATATTCCTATACGTGATGCATGCATGCTAAGCTCGGTTGCTGGTTTATTGTTAAGCGGCCTAATTATGTTGAATTTTACCTTTTAGGCAAAGAATGTTGAGAAGCATGCTAAAGTTTGTGAGGAGAACCAACACGTTTTTGTATCCCTAACATTTGATACCTTTGGCTCCTTGGCACCGGAAGCCATCTGTTTCTTGACCAGAGTCCAATGGGTGAATGATACCAGTGTCTCGACTCCGGGGGGCATGAGTTCGTTTTTAATAGGTTAGGGTTTGCCGTCCAGAAAGGGGTGGCGGCGCAGCTTGTTGCCGGCCTGCCTGCTATCTTGATGTAATTTTTCGCGATTATGTGTTAATAAAAAAGATATCTTACTTAAAAAAATAATAAAAAAAAAGAATCCAAACTAATAAAAGATATATGGAACGGATATGTGGCCGAGTATCAGACTACATTATTTTGATTATATTAACTACCTTCACGCCAATGTGGGGCTAGCCCACTTGGTAGAGACATATGTCTCTTAGATGGGAGGTCTAAGGTTCAATCCTTGGCAAGGGTGTTGTAATTTAGAATTATTGGTGTGTAATATATAGGAGATGTAATGTTTGCCGTTTCAAAAAAAAAAAACTACCTTCACAAGATTTATGGCGTTTATTTAGGTAAGGATGTCGGTAAGAGGGGTGGGATTAACTGAGTATGATGATGATGATGTCGGTAAGAGAGGTTTTTATTTCTCTATATAGAGTAGGGATGACGATGAACCTAGTGTAGAACATGTATTAGTAATCTTGGACCATAACCGAATGCAAAACCATGTTTATGCCTCATACCCGTCGGGCATTGAGTACCCGTGATGATTTTAAAATTTATCCGTTGGAATTCTCAGTATGTTTATCAGGATTCTAATGTTTATGTAATTTTTTTTTTCAAATAAATTAGAAAAAATAATATTAAGTCATTAGATTAGTAGATTTCTAGACATCGAAAAACAACAATAAAGAAATAGGGGTATGACTCAGGTAAATGGATATTTTATATTATGAATAGTCGGACTGAATATCACCAAATATCATACTCTCCCCGTAAAAATTTTAAAACCACTATCCTATCTAATCTAATACCTAAATATCCGGTCCAATATTTTGGGTTTGACTTGTGGTTCCCTCACTAGTCAAGAGGACTCTTGGTAATTAACGCGGTACATTTCCGTTGTTTATTTTCAGATTGTGATTATATCTTATTTAAAGTAGTGCCCATGGATTTGTAGGGGACATTGGCAATTTTTTTGTTTTTTTCCTGATATTTTTAATTTGATAAAATCTAAAAGTATTATATAACTAGGAGGTCTTTTTTTAATATTTTTTTTATTTTTTTTTAGAAATAAAGAAATGTAACCAAATAATTGTGTGGACTTGACAAGTTTTTATATTCTCTGACAATACTTTAAAAGGAAAATTCACCTAGCTGGCAAGTTGACTAAATTTAACCACCTCTAACGAAATCAAGGATTGTAAAAGATTTCACATGTAAACGGTTTAATAAACACTATTTACTCTATTTAAGTAAACAAAATTACCGCCGTTGGGGTTGGTGGCCCAATGGTAGAAGCAAAGCTTCTAGGAACACCTAAAGGGGAGGTCATGGGTTCAAGTCCAACAAGGAGAAGAAATTTGCCGTTCAAAAAAAAAAAAAAAAGTAAACAAAATTGCCTTTAGTTACATTTAATACGTTAACTCATTTACATTTATATACTTTATTATTTTATTAAATAAATAATGTTATTTATTAATTAAAATAAAAAAAATACATAAACTTAATTTAAAAACACATAAAAAATTAAAATTAAAAAACGTAATTCTTTTTTTTTTTACTTCTCAAACGGTTATATTTTGTTATTTTTTTTCTTTTTTCTAAAGGTCCTATAGTTTGAATTTCAAGTGAATTGATTTTTTTTTTTAATTTTAAATCAAGTGATCGGGAGTTGGGACCAACTTGACCGGATGGACCGACTTTGTTGCACCTCCTCCATTGTTGCTTTTGCTTTCTCATGGTCTATCTGTCACACCCCGCTAAGGCAGAAACACGTGGACGTAATTCAAAAGTCTTTCAAGCACAAGGTTCGAGCAACACATAAGATGTAAATAGAGTAGATATCATCCAATGAAAATTTAAGTCTTACATAATTAATATAAATGTAATATTGTCTGAAAACATTGGACCAAATGTCAAAACATAACCTAACCAATGTTATTGAATCTTGGTTGGTGTAGGTGATGATACCACAGGATGTGCACTCAAACCTCTCTCTCAAGTTTCCGTTCTCCATGATCAATTACATGAAAAACATGCATAAAAGATTTGTCAACATAATATCGATGAGTTCATAGTTTTTAATGTACTACGTAAAGTGCTTGTGAAATTCGTGTATGATCAATCAAAACTAGCTAAGCTAATGATTACTGTGCCAACCATGAGTCCCATAACCAAACTTTTTGACTGTTGTGTCTCGCGCATTGTACAATAATGACAACGTATATATAGTAGAATACCGGGCGTTTTATTGTAAAAACGTATATATTGTTAACGAAATGGGCCCTACACGTCATCATGGGTTATGGAGTATTTCCCAATCTAACATGTGTGGTGTTTTCTTGGAAAAACAAGTGTCTTAACATATGTTATAATATTATTATGTTAAAGGAATGATTAACACATGTTGTAGTCAATTTAACATATATGTTGTAACAATAGCCAAAAGTTTGGCTTATTACAATGGTTTAAATCCGATTATTTGACACAATGTAACCGATTTATGTTTAAAAGAGTGATCATGGGTGTGTGTAAGTGTAGTTTCTTTGAAAACGTGTATAAAAATTCATTCAAAGTATTGTAGGTTCGGCTATGTATACACATTATATTTTGATCTATAAAGTCGAAGTTTTGCACCCATTCGACACTTATTACTTGTTCTAGCTAATGTTCCATGATTTTTATGTGTTATGTTCATTAAACATATTGAGAATTGTTTGGTTTTAGAGTGGACTTGAATAATCTTCCACTTAGGAGTTGTCACGTGTATTGATGTTCTGCCCGTACGTAGTAATTGGATATCCAGTTGCCCTCTGTTGAGCGTGTGATTGGCTTGATTGTTCAACGTCAATTGCCTCGGATATTTCAGGTGTTGTATGCGTAAACGGATAAGTCATCGAATTTTTGCGCTAGTTCGGGCTTTACTAGACTGGGGTGGGGGGGGGGGGGGGTTGTATAGTGAGTGCTAAACACACTAAAATAATGTGACATCCGTCATTTTTTACTTTTCCAATATTACAAGTTTAGATCCTACTATATTCTCATGTTTACAAATTTGGTCCTAAGAGTATAAAGGTGTTAATGTTTATAAAAGTTTTGAATTCTAGAAAAGTTTAAAAACTAACCATTAAGCAAACTTATAAGGGGTTAAATAAACTTTATTTTATAAAAAAAATGAAATGATTGTATAAAAAAACTACGTTTTATGTGAGTTATAATAAATCATAAACTGCAGGGGTTAATATTGTCAAAAATGAAAATTCAAATTGTTTCCCCCTCTTACTGTCGTTATTTTCCGGCCAGCAAGGAAGTCACCGGCGACGACATTTCGGCGAAGTTGGTTCTACATTTAAATGCATTTTGACCATGGATTCGAACCTCATACGTTTCTCCATTCCTAATGAACGATTTCAAATAATAAAAACAACCTTTAATGCGTTAATAATTGGGTTTATAAATCGGGTTTTAAATCATAACAGCCGGAACTTTAAACGAATTAAAACTCAACTTTTACTCGTTAACTATATAAACCGAACATGCCATTTGACTTCTGCACCTTTGAGCATCACAAACCCACGAAAACATTATCATAAATCGCATGTTACAGCTTCCAATCGATGACAAAGTTTCGGATCTTTATAGTTCATTTTCGATCATTATACGAGCTTGTGAGTACATATTCTTTGTGCCATTTTATTTAGTTTCAAGTCCTGGTTAAAAGCCCTATGTTTTTAAGGGATATCTTATTTGTATTTGGTAAATTGGAATTTCTAGGGTTAGGGTTTTTGTTTAGGGTGATTTAGGGCAGAAGATGAAGGATTGAAATATTGTTATGTATATTTTGTTTGAATTGATTTAACAAATACAAACCTGTTCTAATGGTTGTGATGTTGTTGGGTTGAGTTGGAAAACCTGGGTTCGACACTGGTTCCTGCTCGTTTTAATTTTGTTATCAATTTTCTATTAATTTATCCATTTAAATCATTTAAAACATGAATAATTCATAATAAATTTGTTACTTGTCCAAAAATTATCAGATTGGAGGTGTAGAATCCATTCAACATAAAAAAAAATATATACATTAAAACATTGTATTTTCCTATTTTATTAATTAAATTATTTTAATTATATTTAAATCATTAAAAATTCATTTTTAATGATTTTGATCTCAAAATTGTTGGGGAATTATTCCTAAACATCATGAGCCGAAATTAAAAAAAAAATTATTTGCCTAGAAAACGATTATTTTGATTGGTTTTTCCTATTTTTAATCATTAAAATATGATTTAAATTCACTAAATTCGTTATAAATGCAAATAAATTGAGAAAAATTATGGAAAATTTAATTTCACTATCTTACATCAGATAGTAATTATTTTTCACAAAAAAAATTATTTTTGAATCATGCCTTTTATTTTTAGTCTTATTTATGCTTAATTAGGCATAATAAATCATTAAATTATATAATATTCATAAAATCTGTTTTATAAATATGTTTCTTATAAAGTAGAAATATTCTTAAGTGTAAAAAACATAAGTGTTAATGTTTGATTTAATTGCATAAACTTATGTAATTAATTACAATGATTGTAATTATATAAATTAGTTATGTTATTTAACTAAAATCTTTGAATAAATTACTTGGAATATTTTTATTCAAATAGTAATAATTATTTTCTTATTCGTACATTTAAACTTAAATCATGTCATACTTTTTGAATACGAAATTATTATTTTCGAGTTATTGTAAAACTTCACCTTCCATACAATTAGCCTAGCAAACCCCAATGCCTTAGATTCTAGATGTCTTAGACTTTTTAAGTCATTTTTCTTCATCAGGATTCTCATACGTATAGGTTGAGTTCTTCGGAATTCCCAGTCCTTATCTTGTACGAGCTTTGTTTGGATTTATTGCGCTTAGCAAAACTGTGAGTATACTTATACCTTTTTTTCATTTTTACACTTTTGGGGTGATTCATGTACACATATTAAACATACACGTACACGTACACTTATTCATAAACGTTTTACATCCAATTGATATATGTGTTATGCTTGAATTCTTGTGTTTTATGCTTAAACATAAACGTAGTATGCTTGCAAACATTACAAAATCATTAACTTAGCTAGCCGACTTTAACAATCGATAGCGCTACTTGGATTGACAACCCACCTAGTGGAAAGTACCTATATGTGTGGCAAGTTCTAGGTCATTGTTAATGCTTTATGCTTTATTACATAAGAGGTTTGATTTTAACCCGTATTGTGTACTTACGCATTTTCCATATTTTCCTTGAATGAGATATGGCACATGAGTTGTAGATCTTATGTCAAAACCCAACCTGAGGGGGCTTGGACGAAATCACAGATTGATACAACATTCACACAAATGCAAGCAACAACGGAAGCGGTATAAAAATAACTATCTTTATTAATATAATTTATACAATTTGTTTATATAATACATTAACACTAAAGTATAACTAGTCTCCAATCATACTGATCCGGTGTATGGTTTCTCGTTCGTTCGCCGGTTGTGATTTCAAGTTGCAATCACCCGTTCTTCATATCTCCAAAGCCGGTACCTGAACACATGCTTAAAATAGTCTGGGTCAACAATAATGTTGGTGAGTTCGTGTGTTTAGTTACATAGCGCCCAAAATCAGTTTATCAAACCAGTTTCCGGTTTTATGAATTTAAAAATAAGTTTACGAGTTCTCAAAACTCAAGTCATGGTTATGGTGTTACAATTATACAAGTTGGCCACTCAACCCTGCATTTAGTGTCATGCCTAACCATGCCTAGATGTAACAGTAGAAACTATACCCATTATTGTTATAGGTTCTAACCAATGCTCTGCAACATAGGTTCCCATGGAAAAATATATGCCGCAACGACCTGTCGGTCTCAGTGGAGGTTTCCGTGTAGGCCGGACCACTGTGCGTGAGGGATTCCCCAACTAGTACTACCCATATATTAAGTCAGCTCTATCTTAGAGTTAATGAGTGCCTGATATGGTATGGTAAAGCACGCAGACAAGTAAGCACGCTTATTAAACTAACACCATAAGTTATCAAATAATGGAAGCATGCGTCACCCCAAAACAGTTAAAGTAAAAAGAGGGGAGTTCACGAAACTCACCTGGTTGCATACCTCAAAATATAAAACCGGATGCTTAGTATCGAATACTGACACTCTCCTGGTTGGGCCCTATGTTGACACACATTATTATTATTATTATTATTATTATTATTATTATTATTATTATTATTATTATTATTATTATTATTATTATTATTATTAGGGGTATTGGATTTTAATAATCCCAAGTTTCAACCGTTGGCCGATAATAATCCCTACTTCGAAAATTCCAAATAATAATCCCAACTTTTGAACATTTGGCATCTGGTAAACCTTTTTTAACTGAGCACTAACTGGGTTAGTTAGTGCTGACGTGGCTGCTGACTGAGCATGTTGACGTGTACAACTTAAGCTGACGTGGCATTTTATATAATTATTTCATATTTTTCAAATCAAAATCAAAACCCTCTAATAATAATAATAATAATAATAATAAATCCATCCATCCATCATCATCATCATCATCATCCTCCCTCCATCATCCACCCTCTCCTCACCATCTCCCTTCTCCTCAATCATACACCCTCTCCTCACCATCTCCCTTCTCATCCACCACAATAATAATAATAATAATAATAATAATAATAATAATAATAACAACAGATCTGATGCGCCGTCGTCGTCTTCTTTAGTCCACCCACCGTCGTCCCACAACCACCTCCTCCGGTTCCAGTCACCACCGGACAATAATAATAATAATAATAATAATAAAAATAATAATAATAATAATAATAACAGATCTGATGCACCGTCGTCGTCTTCTTCAGTCCATGTCATCGTCGTCGTCTTCTTCAATCCACCCATCGTCGTCCCACAACCACCTCCTCCGGTCTCCTCCTCCGGTTGTCATTCTTATCGACCAAACCAACACCACCAACTGACCCTTTTCACCCTCACCGAACATTTCTCAGACCTGATTCCCCTTTTCCCCGACCTCAGGTCTCCTCCTCCGGTTATCATTCTTGATCGACCCTCGTTTCCGGTTAACTGTTATCATCCTTCATCGTAATATAAAAAAAATGGGATCGACCCTGGTTTGGATTTGTCACAGACATTGAAGTATTGTTTTTTGATTTATAAAAAAATGGTATAATAATATAATATGCCTGATGTGCTAAAAGTAGTTTAATAAAAATAACTAAATTAAACCTAAAACTAGACACCTAGTAATACTCTAGACTCTCTAAAACTAAACTACTGACAGGCAAGTGAACCTATCGACTCTAGTATAGCTAAAGTAAGTCCGGATATCGAACCCACGAGACTCTAATGGAAAACGAAAACTAGACTCGATTACTTATCCTAAATATCTATTAAATTAATTTATTATTTTAAAAAGGGGGGTTTTACTAAAAAATAAATTGCAATAAAATAAAGGTAACTAAAATTTACTAAACTGAACTAGAGACACGAACTTAGTTAGCCGAATTCAGATGATGACAAGACACTACCTAGACCAGACTCCTAACTATGCCTGATGAGCTTCTATGGTTATGGAACTGAATTGGAACCGGGATCTTAAAATACTAAACATCAAGAATAAACTAGACACCCTCGACCCTTCTCAAGGGGAAACCCTAGAATATTTTTGTGCTGTTAAACTACCGGTTGGAGTACAAACCCTCACAGGTTATCTAACTCTTATGATCGAGTACCCGCTAGACAATCTACCTCACAGCGCGAAAGCCTCACTACACTAGGTGCAAGGGGTAATTATTGAAGCCTAGATCTAACTTGATATGCAAGAGTTGAAAGGGAAACTAGGCAGATCTTCTCACAAAGCCTCTAACTTAGCAATCTAACAACCTAGACATACCAACAAGCCCTCACCTCACAGCTATTGAACTTGGAAGAATACCTAAAATCTTCTAACCACCAAATACCACTCCTATGGTAAACTCGCGACTATTGACCATAAACTAGTTGCTACACAAAGTCTGCAACCTAACTAGCACTCATACATGAAAGACATTCACAAAAGTGCAAGTGGAGTGAATAAGTGACAATTAAAAAATAATAGATACGCACATACACCAGATCTAGAGAAATCAAAATCTTTACTGAATCATAAATCCAAAACACGTTCCAAAAAACCATAGAAAATAAAAACAAATCAAAACATAGTTATTTGTCTTGGCCTAGGTAGCTATTAAAGTTTTAGCCACAAATCATCTTGAAAAGAAAAACAAAGCCAATTAAAAATTCAACAATCATTATATAGAACAAAGATAATAAAGAAACGAAAACACCGAATGATTGACACCCGAATAATCGCTGGCTTAAAACCTTTGATCCCTGGCCTGCCTCCTCTCTAATAATATTTGCTTCTGCGCTCGATGTCTCCTCCCAAGAAAAATTAATGTCTTCTAATAATAAAATCCTCTCTAGAATATGTTTGCTGTTCTCGTGATGTGGCTCTGCCCTCTAGAATTAATTCTATTGTTGCTCCCCTCATCCTCTTATGCGGCACCTACGATCCTCATAATATATCGCCGCCTTCCAGACTTATCTCCAATCCATTGTGCCCTCCAGCCCCAAAGATTGGATTTGGGCTTTTTTTATTTCTTTGTTTCATTGTTCACGTGAAGATGGACTTTAGTCCAATTATTATTATTATTATTATTATTATTATTATTATTATTATTATTATTATTATTATTATTATTATTATTATTATTATTATTATTATTATTATTATTATTATATCTAATATACTATTAATATATATAGTATTATGACATCGTGCTTTAGACTCGGGTGTTCTTGACTTGATCAAAGTTGCTCGTTTACGCTCCAACGTCCACACGAACACCTACCAAAATATAAAATAAATAAATAAGTACTAAAAAAAACTCAAAACAAATAAAAATATATAAAGACCTAAAATAAATAAAATAGACCGGTACAAGCCTAAAACTAATAAAAACACTATCTAAGCGACTCGAAAACTATACAAATTTTACACTGGAAATAGATGTATTTTACAATACATCAAATATCCCCACACTTATCTTTTTTTCGTCCCTGAAAAAGAATTATGCTATGGAATCACAGTCAGGCTTACATCCGGTTTCAAAACATAGGTTACTTAATTTATAATCTACTAACGTGTTGATTGCGATTGCAGGTATACTGATCCTCTTAAACCCAAACCGGTTTCCAAGCCCCCTTTTATTTAAGTTAAGTTCATGTTGATTAGTCTATCTAGGGTCTCACTCTAAGGAAGCCACAGTTCCTCCTAATCCCGCCTCAAGCTTATGAAGCTAAAGGAACGACCAATTGACCATTTCCTAACCGTCTTATGTAGAAAACCAAGAGAATTTAAAATCACTTTTTTTTTTTTTCAACATACTTAACTCAGAGGGTGTGACCAATCCAAGTCGCTATCCCAGTGGCCAGGCACCTTAAGCTTCAGCATTTTTTTTTTCTCAGCATACTTAACTCAGAGGGTGTGACCAATCCAAGTCGCTATCCCAGTGGCCATGCACCTTAAGCTTCAGCATTTTTGCTTCGATTTCTAATTTTTTTTTTTAAGTGATTAGAAATTCTAACGGCTTTAAACTTATAACGGTGCTTCTTATACTATTTTTGGCGGTTTCGGTCTCCCCGTTTCTCCTAGATGAGAACCCACAAAATAGCCTAACATAATTAATTTATTACTTTTCAAAGGAAACCTTTCTACCGGTTGAGCCTACCCACATATCCCAAATCAGACACGCTTTCAATTAATTTTAATCTCTTATTATACATACTATTTGAAAACCGGACACCTAACTTTACCTATCATTTTCCATATTTTATATAATGCAAACTTCAAAATCAGGGACATTTTTTTTTTTTTTGGATTTTTAAAATTTTTTTTTTGGATTTTTTAATTTTTTTTTTCATTTTTCAATTTTTTTAATTTTTTTTTTTTTAATTTTGGACTCAAAACGACTCTATATACAAACTAAACGACAGTTTCCCATCCCCACACTTAAACTCTACATTGCCCTCAATGTAGGAATAGAAAACGACTCAAAACAAAAAATAAATTCCGAATACAAAAATAAAAAGAAAAGGGCAAATTGGAAAGGACTTAGCTGGTTTATTAACGCGTAAGTTCCAAAAACTCTAGTCCAATCCAGCTCGATCGTATAGCATTTCATTCGCGATCGGCTCTGACACAATAATAAATTCTCGGGTTTGCCTTGATAAATGATAACAGCTTCGGAATCACCCGAATGGAGATTGAGTACGGGCGGTGCCATCCAAACCTGCACAAAACGAAACAAACAAAACCCGAGCATAATACCGAACCACAAATAAAATAAAATAAAATGAATGAAAAGCTAAAATTAAAAAATAAATTTACAAACTCTACACTTGGGATTGTACCCAAGAACTCAACCATTTCTCATTCTAAGGAGTCTCGAGAGGAGTTTCCTCCTTCTCCGTCGGGTCTAACGGTCCTCCGATATAAAGCTTAAGCCTATGACCATTAACCTTCCAAGTGCTTCCATCTGCATCATTTAGTAATTCGACTGTGCCATATGGGAAAACCTCATTAACTGTGTATGGACCCGCCCATTTGGACTTAAGCTTACCTGCGAACAACTTCAATCGTGAATTATATAAAAGCACTTTATCTCCCTTTCTAAACTCCTTCACCTTCTTGATCCTCTTATCATGCAACTCCTTAGTTTTCTCTTTAATGCTCAACGACCGTGCATATGCTGCATCCCGAAGCTCTTCCAACTCATGAAGCTGGAAAAATCGTCTCCTAGCAGCCTCGGTAAGATCAAGATTAACCGCCTTGAGGGCCCAAAGAGCTCGATGTTCTAGCTCAACGGGTAGATGACACGCTTTACCATAAACAATCATAAAAGGTGTAGTACCTAATGGCGTTTTATAAGCCGTCCTAAACGCCCAAAGCGCATCATCTAACTTGTCGGACCATTCCTTCCGACTTTTCCCAACGGTTTTCTCAAGAATTCTCTTCACTCCTCGGTTTGCATTCTCCACTTGACCGCTTGTTTGAGGATGGTAAGCGGTCGATAAACGGTGAGTGACCCCGTAGCGCGCTAACACCTTTTCCATCATGGTGTTACAGAAATGCGTACCACGGTCACTAATAAGTGCCTTGGGAGTACCAAACCGAGTGAACAACTTCTTCAAAAATTTCACCACCACTCGGGCATCATTAGTAGGTAAAGCTTGCGCTTCCACCCACTTTGAAACATAATCAATGGCCACGAGGATGTACCGGTTCCCTCCAGAAATGGGGAACGGTCCCATGAAATCAATGCCCCAGACATCAAAAACTTCAAGAACCTGAATGGGGTTCTGAGGCATCTCATCCTTGGATGAAATGTTACCGGTGCGTTGACAGGCGTCGCACCGCTTCACGAAATCGAGGGCATCCTTCACCACAGTAGGCCAATAAAAACCACTATCAAAGACCTTTTGCGCAGTGGTGTGATGAGCATGGTGCCCTCCATAGAGACTCTCATGGCAATGCCTAATAATCTCTAGTCCCTCCTCTCTACTAACACATCTCCTCAAAATCCTATCACCTCCTATCCTAAACAGAAAAGGATCATCCCACACATACCTAGTAGCATCTCTCAGAAATTTCTTACGCTGTTGGGTATTCATACCCTCTACCAACATCCCATGAGCAAGGTAATTTGCCAAATCAGTGAACCATGGCATACCCTGCTTCTCAGCTTCAACGAAATCAATGGACTCGTGAGGGAATTTATCTCCGATTGCCTCCTCACGAATCTCCTCCCTACTCGGATCCTCTAAACGAGAAAGGTGATCTGCAGCCACATTCTCTGCTCCCCGTTTATCCTTAATCTCAATATCAAACTCGGAAAGCAAAAGAATCCACCGAATTAGACGAGGTTTGGCGTCCTTCTTTGCGAAAAGAAACCGCAAAGCCGAGTGATCAGTAAAGACGGTGGTTTTGGAGAGCACGAGATACGAACGGAATTTATCAAAAGCAAACACAACCGCCAAGAGCTCTTTCTCGGTGGTTGTGTAGTTCTCCTGAGCATCATTGAGGGTCTTACTGGCGTAGTAGATAGGATGAAAGTGTTTGTCACGCCTTTGCCCTAAGACAGCCCCGACTGCGTAGTCACTCGCATCACACATGAGCTCAAAAGGCAAGCTCCAGTCGGGTGAAACTAAGATAGGAGCACTCACCAACCGCTCCTTCAAAAACTCAAAAGCCTTAAGACACTCCTCATCAAAGACAAAAGGAACGTCTTTCTCAAGAAGACGAGTCATGGGGCGAGTGATTTTGGAAAAATCCTTAATGAACCTACGATAGAAACCCGCATGACCTAGAAAACTACGGATGGCCTTGACATTGGTCGGAGGTGGAAGCCTACTAATGGTGTCAATCTTAGCCCTATCAACCTCTATACCATCCCTAGAAATCTTATGTCCTAGTACTATCCCCTCAGTCACCATAAAGTGACACTTCTCCCAATTCAACATTAACTTAGACTCTACACATCTCTCTAACATTCTCTCTAAGTTACTCAAACAAACATCAAAAGAGCTACCATAAACCGAAAAATCATCCATGAAAACCTCCATAGACGTCTCAATCATATCCTGAAAAATAGCTATCATGCAACGCTGAAAAGTGGCTGGAGCGTTACATAACCCAAACGGCATGCGGCGATACGCATAAGTGCCGTAGGGGCATGTAAAGGTGGTCTTTTCCTGATCCTCCGGTGCAATGGGGATCTGGAAATAACCTGAAAATCCGTCAAGGAAACAGTAAAACTGCTGCCCTGCCAAACGCTCCAACATCTGATCAATGAACGGGAGAGGAAAGTGGTCTTTCCTGGTGGCGTCATTCAGTCTCCTGTAATCAATACAAACACGCCAACCAGTGACAGTACGAGTGGGAATGAGCTCATTTTTCTCATTAGTGACCACTGTCATCCCTCCCTTCTTAGGGACAACCTGAGTCGGGCTCACCCACGGGGAATCAGAGATGGGATAGATCAGACCAGCATCCATAAGCTTAAGAACCTCACTCCTAACTACTTCCTGCATGTTTGGATTTAGGCGTCTCTGAGGCTGCACCACAGGCTTATAATCATCCTCCATGAGTATCCTATGGGTGCAGTAGGTAGGGCTGATGCCCTTGATGTCAGAGAGCCTCCATGCAATGGCTTGCTTATGTGCCTTCAACACATCAAGCAACCGACTCTTCTCCTCCTCCGTCAGTTTAGATGAAATAATGACGGGCAAACTAGCATTCTCCCCTAAGTAGGCATACTCTAAGTGAGACGGTAAAACCTTAAGTTCTAAAAGCGGTGGTGTCTCTAATGAAGGTTTACTACTCTCCTCACGAACCTCACTAATCTCTAATGCCTCGGGAAACAAAGGGGCTTCCTCCCCAACTAAATCTAACTCCTCATCATGGGTCTCAACTACCAAATCACCCCCACAGATGTAATCAAGACATCGGTCCACACGAGAGATAAAAGAATTTATGAAGTAAACAGAGTCAGTGGGACCGCTAAAATCGTCTTGACTACCAGGGTATCTCATGGATTTGACGATCTCAAAGGTGACCGTCTCATCTCCTACGCGTAGAGTGATCTTCCCGTCAAAGACATCAATGAGTGCCTTGGCGGTGCGCAGAAACGGACGACCTAGAATTAGAGGTACTTTGTCGTCTACCTCCATATCAAGAATAACGAAATCCACGGGGGAAACAAATTTATCAACTTTCACCAACAAGTTTTCCACAATGCCCCGTGGATATTTGACTGATCGGTCAGCAAGGGATAAAGTCATGCGCGTTGGGGTCAGGTCACCTAGGTCTAGTTTCTCATAAAGAGAATAAGGCATCAGGTTGATACTAGCACCTAAGTCCGCCAACGCGTGGTTCTGAGTGTCACTACCAAACATACACGGGGTTGTAAAAATCCCGGGGTCTGTCAATTTCTCCGGTAGCTTGTTCAAAACCACCGCAGAACATCCCGCAGTCAATGGAATGTTTGAGACCTCCCCCAGCCTGTCTTTCCTTTTCAGAAGATCTTTAAGGAATTTGGCATATTTAGGCATATGCTGGAGGGCCTCAATGAACGGGAGATTGATTTTGAGCTGCTTAAACATATCTAGAAAATGACCATACTCCTTAGCATATTTCTGGTTCCTAAGGCGGGCTGGGTATGGAAGACGAGAAGGATCAATCTCAGGGGTAGGCCTAATCGGTGTGGGTGTCCTACCTACAACCTTCTCTATCTGAGGCTCACTATTTGGTGCGGTACTTGCTGGGACTAGCCTAGGTTGCACCCTACTAGGAGCCTCCATCTCTATTTCCTCATCTACCTGCTCTTCTACCTCACACTCTACCTGCTCACTAACTCTCTCTGCCCCTCTACCACTACGAGTGGTGACTGCTTTCAGTTGGGCGGCTGGGTTGGGTTGAGTACTACCCGAGAACTGGCCTTGGGGCCGCCTTTCCAACTGCCTAGCAATATCACCAACAGTACGCTGAAGATCCAAAAATGCAGAGTGGTGATTTTTCAACAAGGTGTCATGCTCTGCAAGAGTTTTCTGGGTGTGGGCGTCTTTAGCTACTAACTGGGTTAAAAGCTCTTCTATCTTACCCAAACCACCCTCAATACCCGAACCTACCTTATTACCCGAATTTCCACCCGAATACTGACCCTGCCCCTGGTTATGAGTAGAGTTTGATGAGAAACCAGGGGGATTACCAGAAGATTTCCAGCTGAAGTTTGGATGATTCCTCCAACCTGGGTTGTAAGAATTTCCATAAGAGTTGCTTGACCCGCGGTTCTGACCGCCTACAAAATCCACCTGCTCATCCTGATGAATCAAAGGGCATTCAGAAGTAACATGCCCTCCCCTACACATCTCACACTTTTCAGATTTCAACTTCAACTCCTTCACTTCCTTAGTTAATGCATCTAAAGCAGCAGCCACACTAGTATCCAATGTGACTTGGTGAACACCTCGAGCTGGTGAGGTGGTACTAGGTGTAGGAATGGAATTCCTGAGTAAAGTCCGCTGCTCATGGTCTGTTTGGGCAAAACTTTCAAATAAGTCATTGCATTCGGCCGCAGTTTTCTTACCCATCATGTGGCCGCCTGCAGAAGTATCAAAACGGTTCTTTGCCTCATAAGTTAAGCCATTGTAGAATTTCTCTACAAGGGCCCAATCAGTCAGACCATGTTGGGAGCACCTGCTAAGCAGGTTTTGAAAACGCTCCCATGCAAGATAATAAGGCTCATCAGGTTTCATCCGGAACGAATGGATCTGATCGCGAAGGCGGGATGCCTTGCTAGGTGGAAAGTACTTATTCAGAAAAGCTTCTTTAAGGGCATCCCAAGTGGTAAAAGTGTCAGTAGGGTGAGAGTCGAGCCAAGTGGCGGCTCGACCAGCAAGGGAAAAGGGGAATAGGTGGAGGAATTTAGCATCATCTGTGGCACCCTGTAGCTTAAAGGTAGCTAGGATGCGAGTCAGCCGGGCTATGTGGGCCGGGGCATCCTCATCATCGCGGCCGTGGAATTGACAGGTGTTATTAATGGCCGTCATGATGTAGGAGGGTATCTGCCAGGACCCATCATTGTTGATGGCTGGAATGGTAATAGGGGAGTTAACTCCCGTAAAACCCTGGGTGGATTGTTGGTGGACAGTGCGACGTTCAGCCATTTGGGAAAGGTTTGGTGGTGGACTGGGTGGTGGGGAGGATGACCTAGAAGAACAAGAGCTAGAAGAACTTACCTCTTCAAGCTTAACTTCAGCAGCTGATTTGCTCCTTGAACGAGTAACTGGCATAAAACTGCAGAGTAGACAGTAAAAGAGGTAAGAGAATAACAGATAAAATAAACTAAGAAAAATAGAAAAGACTCGAAATAAAAATAAAAATTAGCTAAAATAAAATAACAAATAGCACAGATATTTCAGATAAGTTCAATCAAAGCTAATTAACGCAATCGCCAAGAGTCCCCGGCAACGGCGCCAAAAACTTGATGTGCTAAAAGTAGTTTAATAAAAATAACTAAATTAAACCTAAAACTAGACACCTAGTAATACTCTAGACTCTCTAAAACTAAACTACTGACAGGCAAGTGAACCTATCGACTCTAGTATAGCTAAAGCATAGTAACATAATTCGCCAGATAAGGTCCGAATTTCGTTTTGGTACGTTTCGCATGATTCGTAATACGAATGCGAACCAATTCGTACATGGTACGCGATTTTAGGGTTGCAATTCGGTGATCGAATTCAGTAAATCAATCGTTGAAATCGTTTGAAATTTGATGAATTGTTCATTTTTACTACGTACCTTATAAGTATAAGATGCGATTTTAGGGCTTCTTACTCTTGTTGACTGTACTCGTGCATCAATTTTTAGGGTTCCTTGCTTCTATTTGATCTGTGGTGGTGAATGATGTTAGGGGCAGAATTGGGTGGCGGCTGGAATTTCATGACTATTAGGTTTACTAGTTTGTTGATTATTATTGTACCCTAAGTGCATGTTGGGCCTGGTCATTGTTTGGGCTTTTACCGGAATGGATATGATTTATGGGTTTTAGTTTGGTTCCATTCGATGGTTGTTTGGCAGATGGATTTTTCAAGCTTAAAGGCTTCCTACTTGGCCACTTGGGTGTGATTTGACTCAAATATGACAGCCTCTTTATTTTCTAACTTAGAAACTTACATCATAGTCCTTAAACTTTAAATGTTTATCATATTTAACCTAAACTAATATGAAATTTTGGATTTTGGTTATTTTGATTAATGAATTTAGTAAATTTTTATTTTAATTTGTGTATACCGAACCGGACTCAATGGTACACCGTACCGTACCGTACCGAAATGAACCTACCCCCCTCCGTACCGAATTCATCCCATCTAGCGAATTGCGAACCCGAACCTCGTACCCGAACCGGAGCGAACCGCGAATTAGGTGACTATGAGCTAAAGTAAGTCCGGATATCGAACCCACGAGACTCTAATGGAAAACGAAAACTAGACTCGATTACTTATCCTAAATATCTATTAAATTAATTTATTATTTTAAAAAGGGGGGTTTTACTGAAAAATAAATTGCAATAAAATAAAGGTAACTAAAATTTACTAAACTGAACTAGAGACACGAACTTAGTTAGCCGAATTCAGATGATGACAAGACACTACCTAGACCAGACTCCTAACTATGCCTGATGAGCTTCTATGGTTATGGAACTGAATTGGAACCGGGATCTTAAAATACTAAACATCAAGAATAAACTAGACACCCTCGACTCTTCTCAAGGGGAAACCCTAGAATATTTTTGTGCTGTTAAACTACCGGTTGGAGTACAAACCCTCACAGGTTATCTAACTCTTATGATCGAGTACCCGCTAGACAATCTACCTCACAGCGCGAAAGCCTCACTACACTAGGTGCAAGGGGTAATTATTGAAGCCTAGATCTAACTTGATATGCAAGAGTTGAAAGGGAAACTAGGCAGATCTTCTCACAAAGCCTCTAACTTAGCAATCTAACAACCTAGACATACCAACAAGCCCTCACCTCACAGCTATTGAACTTGGAAGAATACCTAAAATCTTCTAACCACCAAATACCACTCCTATGGTAAACTCGCGACTATTGACCATAAACTAGTTGCTACACAAAGTCTGCAACCTAACTAGCACTCATACATGAAAGACATTCACAAAAGTGCAAGTGGAGTGAATAAGTGACAATTAAAAAATAATAGATACGCACATACACCAGATCTAGAGAAATCAAAATCTTTACTGAATCATAAATCCAAAACACGTTCCAAAAAACCATAGAAAATAAAAACAAATCAAAACATAGTTATTTGTCTTGGCCTAGGTAGCTATTAAAGTTTTAGCCACAAATCATCTTGAAAAGAAAAACAAAGCCAATTAAAAATTCAACAATCATTATATAGAACAAAGATAATAAAGAAACGAAAACACCGAATGATTGACACCCGAATAATCGCTGGCTTAAAACCTTTGATCCCTGGCCTGCCTCCTCTCTAATAATATTTGCTTCTGCGCTCGATGTCTCCTCCCAAGAAAAATTAATGTCTTCTAATAATAAAATCCTCTCTAGAATATGTTTGCTGTTCTCGTGATGTGGCTCTGCCCTCTAGAATTAATTCTATTGTTGCTCCCCTCATCCTCTTATGCGGCACCTACGATCCTTATAATATATCGCCGCCTTCCAGACTTATCTCCAATCCATTGTGCCCTCCAGCCCCAAAGATTGGATTTGGGCTTTTTTTATTTCTTTGTTTCATTGTTCACGTGAAGATGGACTTTAGTCCAATTATTATTATTATTATTATTATTATTATTATTATTATTATTATTATTATTATTATTATTATTATTATTATTATTATTATTATTATATCTAATATACTATTAATATATATAGTATTATGACATCGTGCTTTAGACTCGGGTGTTCTTGACTTGATCAAAGTTGCTCGTTTACGCTCCAACGTCCACACGAACACCTACCAAAATATAAAATAAATAAATAAGTACTAAAAAAAACTCAAAACAAATAAAAATATATAAAGACCTAAAATAAATAAAATAGACCGGTACAAGCCTAAAACTAATAAAAACACTATCTAAGCGACTCGAAAACTATACAAATTTTACACTGGAAATAGATGTATTTTACAATACATCAATGCCACATCAGATCTAAATAACCACATCATCGAGCCCAGTCAGCAGCCACGTCAGCACTAACTAACCCAGTTAGTGCTCAGTTAAAAAAGGTTTACTAGAGGCCAAATGTTCGAAAGTTAGGACTATGATTGGGAATTTTTGAAGTAGGGATTATTATCGGCCAACGGTAGAAACTTGGGATTATTAAAATCCAATACCCCTTATTATTATTATTATTATTATTATTATTATTATTATTATTATTAGTCTTGGTTTTACTTGTAAAGGTTACGCATGGGGACGAGCTCGACCGTATGGTTATATTATTTATGTTTCCTTTCATCATATTAGTCTAATGTCTATGTCTGAATCTTAATCGTTGAGTCCATATTCTAAGTATCACATGTTCAAGTTAATGTCCTAAAGTCCGAGGTATAATGTTCATAAATTCCTATGCGTCAAGTGTCCAATAGGTTCCAAAGTTCCATGGTATCTAAGGTTTAGGCGGCTAGTTTAAACATCCGAGTTTATTTCACAACTTCCTATTGTGTTGCTTAGGTAAATGTCTAGTTTTAGTCACCAATATTCCACGTCCATATTTCTAGCCCAAGAACCTATAAGTTTATTTACATATGAGTTCGTATATATATACTTTGTCATGTCTTTGTTCTAGTCGAGTGCCCAAATGTCCAAGTTCGATTGTCCGCAAACTAACATCCCAAGTATTCGTTCAAGTCTCACTATTTAACTTAACTCATGTCATAATGTCCAAATATCAAGTTCATGGTTTTAAGCTAATATCCGATCTTAACAAGCTAAGGTTCCAATCTTCAACACATTACTAATTCTAATACATATATATACATATGTACTTCCATCCGATTCGCTGGTCAAAATCGTCAAGTTCCCACACGCATATTATATAATATAAATGTTTATAATAAACAAGATTTGTGTTCGGTTATACCTCACGCTATGACTCGGTTGGTGTCGGTCAACACTGACCCAGTTGACTCAGTTGACCCGAAAGTTGACTCCTGTTGACTAATGGTTAACCCCTCTTCTAGACCTAATCGGACCCCTACCTTAGCAACCAACATCCATCCCCTCAACTCCCTGAGAACCACCGTCACCATCACCTGTGACCTCTGCAACCACCATCTGGAAACCACCTTCGAACCCTTATCCTTGACTTCAGCCACCATAAGAACCCGTTGTGAACCACCGATAGGCAACACCTTGATAACCCCATCACCACCAACGCCTTCTGCCACGGCTCCTTTGTAGTCAGATCTGGACCGATTGGAACTCACCACATAAACCACCACTGTTTCTCTTCTATGCGAACGGGATTGGGCGACCGAAGGCCATAACCTTCTTCTCCATCGATCTCTGCTTTTCTCTCTCCCTATGATAATAATCAGGTGGAGTGTTGTAGGTGGTGGTGTGGTTGTAGCGTTTGGTCGCTGGAGCACCGCCGGAGGTGGATGAGGCCTCCAGTCTCCCTCTCTCTAGTTCACTTTTTCTCTTTCTAACTTTATATTAAGAGGGTTTGTGTGTGTGATGTGTGTTGTGTGGGTGTGTTTTTATAAAACAAAAGGAAATGGGTGTCATCAAGAGGGGGAGGACAAGTGTCCTCCTCTTGGTGTCTCACCCAATTTCGATCAGGTGCGGTTTCGGGTTCCCTTCGTGTATTAGTTCGGTATTATAACGCGTTTTATAATAATATCCTTTATATTAATTGATTCGGTTTTTAGTTTCGTACCTATTCGTCTCGCTTAGTATTATTTCTTTAAACTTTGTCACATAAGCGCTATTTGGATTGACAACCCACCTAGTGGAAAGCACCTATATGTGTGGGAAGTCCTAGGTCATTGCTAATGCTTTAAATTTTGTCACATAAGAGGTTTGATTTTGACCCGTATTGTGTACTTACGCTTTTTCCGTATTTGCCTTAAATGAGACATGACACATGAATTGTAGATCTTATTATTTAAATTTATATTATACGTATACAAACGGAGTATGCTCACTAACATTATTTATGTTGAAAAAATATTTTCGTACATGTTTCAGGTTGTTTGTTGAGATACTTCATGTAGGATATTTGGACTTAGTAAAGACTTAACCGAGTCAACATGTGGAAATTGTATTTGTATTTCATGAATGCTTGTAATTGTACTTGAATCATTATATAAGATATTTACACTTTAGTACCACGAGCTTTTGAACAATCATCATTACGTGGCACCTCGATGTTTCCGCCATCGGTTGGGGTGTTACAGATTGGTATCCGAGCCGTGGTTATAGGGAAATAGGTTATTAGTAAATGACCTAGACTATAACTAAGAACCTATACATGATCTTACTTGTGTTTGTTTGTTTGCTCCACTAACCTTTCTCCTTTGTCACCTGCCATTCTTTCCTCTACCTCTCTCCATTTCTTTCTTCGTCATGGGCTTTGAGGAAGATTTCACTTAGGAAAGAAGTCTTGATTTTGGAGCATGTCGGATATTTTTGGCTTAATTGTTAACCTCATTTTTCATTGATTTTTCATCTCTTCCATGTGTTGAACTCTACGTGAGAGGACACGTGCAATCTGGAATGGTGGATGCCTGAACACTGGGTTTTCTGGCATAGGCAAGCATAACGCATAAATCCGAATCAACCAACGGACGTGTTGTGCTTACCTGGGAATTCCTGGAGGGAGTGTCCACTTATAGGCTAAAGCACGTCTTCATTAATCTTTAATTGAGTTCGATTCCTTGAAAAATCAAAGTTTTGGTTGGTCTTATGACTGGACATGAGCAATACAATGTTTTATGTTCCATCATTGATCTCTAGTTTTCATAATGAACTGCTTTATACATTATACCCCACAAGTTTATAATCGTATGTGCTTTTTTTTTTCTTGTACTTTCAATTCTTTTCATTGACTTTTTCGTGGGAGGCTTAGTTCATATCTTGAAGGAGTTAACTCATCACCATTACAATCCTAAAAAGATTTCTACCAACATCCTTAACCTAGTGTCCGACACATAAAGTTTTGGGATGTCCTGACCAACCATTGCAAGGAAAATTCATCTATTTAACCAAAACTTATATACACTTACTTCCCATACTTAGTAGATTGCACCACTACAACAACCCTGTATAGAAACAACTCTCCATATTCCATTATTATATCCCAAAGGCACAACACCTCACTATCTAATATTAGAAGGATTTTCTTGTTTCATCCTGTACACTATACCTAACCTAATATCTTGTGTGGAGACACAGTCTGATCTAAAAAAGGATGCCTTGATAATTTCCATATCAACTCATGGTTTCTTCAAACTACCCACCATTAACGATGGGTGGTAATAAGTATTTTGAAATTACTCACGTCTAACTTGTAGTTTGGAATTCGTCAAACATTTCGCGTTCAAAACAAATAAATAATAATTTTTAATAAATGAAATGGGGTTTGCAAAACTGACATAAAAATTAGATACATAAGAATCTTCTTAAAAAAAATTTATCAGGGCACCTGGGATCATCCTTAAATATTATCCAACAACCACCTTTTAGCACGTGCCAAGTAAAAGTCTGTAGGCGAATCAAAAGACATGAGCCTTGTTGGTCAATTAGGGAGCAACTTCATCACCTTGATATCAACGTAGAGTGAATTCATTTAACACATCCGTTTTATTTTCCCATTTTTTTTGTTTGTATGGATTTTAATTCTGTATTTGACGTGTTTGAGTTTCAACTATAATTTCAATAATATGTGTTAATCATGTGCTTTCTTGTAGTTGATGAAAAGTTATAGCCCCGTGACATGTAAAGTATGAGTCTCTTGTAACATGAAAAATTTCTAACGTTCCTCGAAACCTAAAATTCGATTTTCTTATTCAAAATGATTAACATGGTCATTTATGGTGTTTGAAATCAATAAATTTTCTTAAAACCTACAAATTTGATTCATCTTGTGATTTAGACATCTCATGGCGACTTGGAAATTGGAACTTCACTTTAAATTCGACCTTTGATCATAACACTTTCCACCCTCACATATTTTCTTAAACTCGAAATCATTAGATAAGATCAATTTGTACTTTTTTGCATAGAAGGAAATTCTTAACATGCAATCGTTTCATCGGGATGTTACATAAGTGTTGATCTGGATTACAATTTGTTTGATAACTTTGCACGGATTCTGTATACCTTAGTCTTCATGTCATAGCTAGAACTTACGTGGATCTTGATTATACATAAACAATTTATATATCTATTTGTGTTACGATCTTCATACACATATAAATGACTATTATAATCAGTTTGATACAATATTGTGCTACGTGATTACATATGCTTTGTTGATACCTTATTTCTAAAATAGGTGATATGTGACATTAATTATATGATTTACTTATGAGCAATCATAATACCTGCATATTCTTGAATTCATATTTCGTTAGCATGATAGGTGATTCATAAGTTTCTCTGTCGCAAACATTTGGACCATGGACACTTGATACACCAAATGACATAGAGAATCGACGAACTAAACTAGTGTTCATGTTAGAGTTGAGGATTCTCTTTCACTCGTGACTTAATGAACCAAGTTAGTGTTCGTACTCGTGTTGACGTGTTAAGTATTCTCTTAACATGGAAGCTTACGAGGAAAATTGGTTCTCGTGTTGGAATGCGTTTTCGACTTGAGGGAAAATATGCATATGCTTACTCTGTCACAATGTGTGTCTAGTGTCTTGTAGTCTAACGCCGTGAATGGGTTAGCTTAGGAGCTGAACCTGGCGAAGGGAAGGACCTCATCATACCCTAGCTGTGCGTAAAACCTGACACCCTCTTTTTGCATAGTCTTCATGCTTCCAGTCATTTTAATGTATTGATTTACTGTCATAGAAGGACATAACACCCCAATGTATGGTAAATTGGCGATTGCGGTCCGAAACGTAATCACGAATTTACATGTACATTGAGGTGGTGTGGAATTCTATTAAGGTTTTAGGAGAGATTTCCAGTACATTTTCGAGGTATCAAAGGTGTGGTGGGTTAGCTGCGGTACACCCTATATATAAGCACTGATGGTGCATCCGGAATGCGACTGGGAATCAAACAAAGAACAAACCCTAGTAATTCCTTAGTCTAGAATGTTCGTTTCAACCTAAAGTTAACCATTGTGTTTGATTCCAACATCTATTCCTTGAGTATGGTGATAGTCTCTATGAAGTTAGTTGCTTTATATCTAAGCTTGAGTGATCATAGTTAGTGACTCAATCGCAGTCATTCTTTCCATGATTCAAACTTATGCATCGCATTTCTATTAACCGTTATCAGTGAGATTTAGTGCTATCAAGATCTTGCGAAACTCTTACTGTCTCTTGAACCTCGATCATCCTAGTAGAGTTAAAAAAAAAAACCAACTTTCTATCACCTTTCAAATCCATCATAGAGCACATGATACTTTCGTATTTCATGTTTTTTTTTTCTTTTAAACCTAATCTCATAATACATAACAATATTCCCACTTTTTATATATCAACAAAGCCGTTATTTCCTGATGTGTTTGGGTAAGACTAATTACAACTTTTTGAAATGCTTGCCAGACAAATTTTAATTTTTCTCAAGCATTGCGTTTTCCTGGCCATGATTTATTGAAACATTTTAACTGTTCATTCAAACCAAATTTAATAGTTTTCCTGTAAATAAATTTCGAGACGAAATTTTTTAAAGTAGGGGAGACTGTGACATCCGCCTCTTTTTTTTTTTTTACTTTTACATTATTACACGTTTAGTCCCTACTATGTTCTCATGTTTACAAATTTGGTCCTAAGAGTATAAAGGTGTTAATGTTTACAAAAGTTTTACATTCTTGAAAAGTTTAAAAACTAAGCATTAAGCAAACTTATAAGAGGTTAAATAAACTTTATTTTATAAAAAAAAATGAAATGATTGTATAAAAAAAAAACTAAGTTTTATGTGAGTTATAATAAATCATAAACTACAGGGGCTAATATTTTGAAAAATGAAAAATCAAATTGTTTCCCCCTCCTACTGTTTCGTTATTTTCCGGCCAGCAAGGAAGTCACTGGCAGTGTCATTCCGACGTAGTTGGTTCTACATTTAAATGCATTTTGACCATGGATTCAAACCTCATACGTTTCTACATTCCTAATGAACGATTTCAAATAAAAAAAACGACCTTTAATGCGTTAATAATTGGGTTTATAAATCGGGTTTTAAAGCATTACAGCCGGAACTTTAAACGAATTAAAACTCGACTTTTACTCGTTAACTATATAAACCGAACATGCCATTCGACTTCTGTGCCTTTGAGCATCACAAACCTACGAAAAAATTATCATAAATCGCGTGCTACAACTTCCGATTGATGACAAAGTTCCGGATCTTTTACAGTTCGTTTTCTATCCTTATACGAGCTTATGAGTACATATTCTTTGTGCCATTTTATTTAGTTTCAAGTCCTGATTAAAAGCCCTAAGTTTTTAAAGGATATCTTATTCGTATTTGATCAATTGGAATTTATAGGGTTAGGGTTTTTGTTTAGGGTGAATTGGGGAAGAAGATGAAGGATTGAAATATTGTTATGTATATTTTGTTTGAATTGATTTAACAAATACAAACCTGTTCTAATGGTTGTGATGTTGTTGGGTTGAGTTGGACAACCTGGGTTCGACCGTGGTTCCTGCCCGTTTTAATTTTTTTTTTTTTATCAATTTTCTTTAAATTTAGCCATTTAAATCATTTAAAACATGAATAAATCATAATAAATCTGTTACTTGGCCAAAAAATTATCAGATTGGAGGTGTAGAATCCATTCAACATAAAAAAAATATATACATTATTATTTTCTTGAAAATATTGTATTTTCCTATTTTTATTAATTTAAATTATTTTAAATATATTTAAATGATTAAAAACTCATTTTTAATGATTTTGATCTCAAAATTGTTGGGGATTTATTCCTAAACATCATGAGCTGAAATAAAAAAATTATTTGCCTAGAAAATGATTATTTTGATCGGTTTTTTCTATTTTTATTTATTTAAATATGATGTAAATTCACTAAATTTGTTATAAATGCAAATAAATTTAGAAAAATTATGGAAAATTTATTTTCACTATCTTACATCAGATAGTAATTATTTTTTCAAAAAAAAATATTATTTTTGGATAATATCTCTTATTTTTAGTCTTATTTATGCTTAATTAGGCATAAAAATCATTAAATTATATAATATTCATAAATTATGTTTTAGAAATATGTTTCTTATAAATTAGAATAAGTGTAGAAAACATAAGTGTTAATGTTTGATTTAATTGTATACACTTATGTAATTAATTACAATGATTGTAATTATATAAATTAGCCATGTTATTTAACTAAAATATTTGAATAAATTACATGGAATATTTTTATTCAAATAGTAATAATTGTTTTCTTATTCATACATTTAAACTTAAATCATGTTATACTTTATGAATACGAAATTATTATTTTCGAGTTATTGTAAAACTTTACCTTCCACACAACTAGCCTAGCAAACCCTAATGCCTTAGATTCTAGATGTCTTAGACTTTTTAAGTCATTTTTCTTCATTAGGATTCTTATACGTATAGGTTGAGTTCTTTGGAATTCCCAGTCCTTATCTTGTACAAGCTTTGTTTGGATTTATTGCGCTTAGCAAAACTGTGAGTATACTTATCCCTTTTTTCATTTTTACACTTTTGGGGTGATTCATGTACACATATTAAACATACACGTACACGTACACTTATTCATAAACGTTTTACATACAATTCATATATGTGTTATGCTTGAATTCTTGTGTTATATGCTTAAACATAAACGTAGTATGCTTGCAAACATTACAAAATCATTAACTTAGCTAGCCGACTTTAACAATCGATAGCGCTATTTGGATTGACAACCCACCTAGTGGAAAGCACCTATATGTGTGGGAAGTCCTAGGTCATTGTTAATGCTTTAAACTTTGTCACATAAGAGGTTTGATTTTGACCCGTATTGTGCACTTACGCGTTTTCCATATTTGCCGTAAATGAGACATGACACATGAATTGTAGATCTTATTATTTAAACTTATATTATACGTATACAAACTGAGTATGATGACCAACATTATTTATGTTGACAAAATATATCCGTACATGTTTCATGTATGACATTTAGATACTTCATGTATGACATTTAGACTTAGTAAAGACTTAACTAAGTCAACACGTGGAAATTGTATTTGTATTTCATGAATGTTTGTAATTGTACTTGAATCATTGTATAAAATATTTATACTTTAGTACCATGAGCTTTTAAACAATCATCATTACGTGGCACCTCGATGTTTCCGTCATCGGTTGCGGTGTTACAAATAACTATACCCAATAACAAAAACAACAAAAAATTGTCACATCACCTAAAAACACACTAAAACTTATTGTACATGCTATAAGTAAAATAATGAACTATAGATCCTTGTCTTCCTCATCCTCATAACTAAAAGGTAAAGGCACCGACTTGACAACTCAAAATTTCCCAACATTGTTCAAATGTTCATTCTCCAACCTGAAGAAATTCCATATGCCACGTTGGATGATCTCCAAAATTGCTACTATTGCAATCAGGGCATTTCTACGGAGAAAGGGGGCTTCATGGAAATATAATACAGTTTGCATCCATGCAAGTCTCAGGATAATGTTCAATACTTGCAAATCACCTAATGTTAATCATGATCAAAAACAAGAATTGGAGTTCTTATTTGAATTTATATATAATATCCGACATCTTATACCATCCAACATTGTCTACTTTGTCCACAAATAGTTTAGAGAATTATTTTTAGTTGCCCAAATGGAACCTATACGGGAGGTACCCATGATAACTCTCACTCAAATTTAACTATGAAGTTATTTCATCAAAACTAATACGCTTAATAAACGTTGATGATAATTAAGGCCTTATGGCCCAAAGAATGATGTAAGCTTTGCGTAAGGTGTGACATGATCTGAAGAAGACTATACCATTGCTATGAAGTAAACAGATTTGTTGGGCCAAATAAGCTTGTCTCTCAACCATGGATTCTCAGAATCCTTGCATAGGAGACCCCGGTCTATCACCATATCCCAATGGGTATCGAAAATTGAGGTAGTTGCAGCTAGGATCGTCAAGCTTGTTCCTCATCTTTGAATATAAATAATTCTTGAAAAAACAGCAGCAATGGTGGATAGGTATTTGAGTCCATTCATAGCTTGTGTAGAATCACAACCATACAAAAGTGTCTTATGCACTATACATAGTAAAAAACAACAACTCCTATTATATTAGAAATAAAAATGTAACCATCCATAGATCGTACTGGTAATCTACAACTTCATAATAAATGGGTAGACTGTAGACCACATACCTGTAGAACTCGAATCCAATATGGGATAACAACGATAAAGATAGAAATAATTTCAAAAGTATTACTTTTGTTGCAAGTCGTCGCATCCCTCATTTTGAAATCTCCCCATCAATAGTGACATACATAGAACTCCATATTTCATAATAACTGAACCTGGAATCATAAAAAAAATATCTCTGATTTTAAGATTCTTGATAAACTATTATCAGTATAATTACTATTTCACTGTTTTTTCTAATCTACCTAACTTGTAAACTGGTCAGCCAAAAAGAAATCAGGAAGTGTGAGCATATAAAGAGGAGCAGAAATGCAGTGCCATAAACAGACCAAGAAGAAGAAACGGCTTGTTCGATACAGTATGTTAAATGGACATATTGCCACTAATACCACAACCTGCAACACAGAGTTTACAGTCAATTTTTATCACAAATAAGGACTGTTTGTGTCATTTTCAAAGTAAGTTTGTTAGAAGTCATTGATACCATTTTAGGTCTATGTAATCTGATACAGGGGATCATTTAGGGTTAATATCTATAATTCATCTCTTTCTAATTCCTTTTCTGTAATTGTTCTATCAATAATAATCCTTTTAATCGTTGGTTAATTTGAGTTAATTATGATTAGTTATGGTGTTATTTACAACAATTGGTATCATAGCAAGGGTGTGCTCGATTCAGAACAATCAGTCGATTCAATGGTGACAATGAAGTTCGAGTTGGAGAAGTTTGATGGGAAGAACGATTTCAGTTTGTGGAGAGTTAAGATGAGGGCTCTGTTGGTTTATCAGGGGGTTAGTGATGCCCTGTTGGGTGGAGCTAATCTTCATGCAAATTTAACAAAGAAGGAGAAGAAAGATGTGCTTAAAAAGGCACATAGTGCAATCATCTTGAGTCTTGGTGACAACGTTTTAAGGGAGGTGTCTAAAGAAACGAGTGTAGTAGGGATTTGGGCCAAACTTGAGTCATTGTACATGACTAAATCTCTGGCTATTAGGCTGCACTTGAAGAAGAGGCTGTATACCTTTTAGATGGGATATGGGAAGACGATGGAAGATCATACAAATGCATTCAATAAGTTGGTTCTTGATCATGAAAACATAGAAGTTGAACTTGATGAAGAAGATCAGACAATAATCTTGTTAACATCATTGCCTGAATCTCATGAACACTTTGTAGATACCCTGATCTATGGGAGAGAAACGCTCACCATGGATGAGGTTCTTGTAGCTTTGAATTCAAAAGAGTTGAAGAAAAGGGCTGAACCCAAAGAAGAAGGTGTAGAAAGGCTGTTGGTGAGAGGAAGAGATGATTAGAAAGGGTTAAGATTCAGGGAAGATTCAAGGTTCAAGCTAAAGTGTTTTGTATGTTATTCAGAGAATCACATGAAAAAGGATTGTCCTAAATTGAAAAAAACAAGAGGAGAATAGAGTATGCATGATCATAGTCAACAAGATGGATCAACAGAAGATTATGATAGTTCTGATGTTCTTGTGATGACTTGTGATGGATTCTGTTTTGAAAGGTGGGTGATGGATTCAGGATGTTCATTTGAAATGACATGTGTGAAAGAGTATTTCAAGGAATTGAAATATGAGAATCTTGGTACAGTCAAGATGGGTGATGGCATGGCTTGTAAGATTCAGGGAATGGAAATTATGACATTCAAGATGGACAATGGAATGTTGGTGGATGTTCATGATGTAAGGTACATTCTTGATCTTAAAAGAAGTGTATTGTCATTGTGATCTTTGAAAGAAAAGGTTACATGTGATTCTTAAGAATAGTAAAGCTCATGTTATGAAAGAATCAATGGAAGTGATGTCAGGAACTAGACAAAGGAATATTGTCGATGTTCTTGATGGTCATGTTGTGCCTTATGTTATAGAGTTTGTTGATCACATTAATGGACAAGAGTCGATTGAAAACGGTAAATAGGAGGATATAGATGTGGTACAGGGTATTGACTTGGAGATTTGTGAGTTTTGTGTGATGGGAAATCTCACAAGGTTGAATTCTCTAAGGTAGCTTAGTCAACAAACTGTTTAGGTTATGTTCATGCTGATTTGTGTGGGAAATCAATGGGTTTGGCTCTAGGTGGAGGTGGTCATATCATGTCCAGTGCGGATGTTTTTCCAAAAAGGGTAATTTTGGAAAGTGAACATGAGAAAGTTACCAAGGTTGGAAAGGAATTTGGCTCAAAGATGAATGTGCAATCTAGTCAAGAAAGGATTGATTCAAGAGCAGGAGAGTATGTGTTATTGGGGTATCTTGATGATATAAAGGTGTTCAAGGTATGAGGACTAGGTGATGAGAAGCCAAGGGTAAAAAGTAGCAGGTTTGTGCTATGTAGAAATGAAGCATGACAAGGATTTTAGTTGTAAAGTTTTTGACTAGTAAGGAAACTGAAAATTCAGGATATATGGCCAAGTGGTGGTATAAAATGAATGAGGAAATGTGTTCATTGTGTGATAATGATGTTTGGTTAGTGTTTATTAAGTCTAAAATAGTGTTTAAGAACAAAACTAGTGGCATGGGTAAAATGGTTATAAGTTTTATTGATGTTGATGGTGCAAAGTTGTGGACAGAACAGGCTGTGCATTTCAGGATATGCATGATGTTGTGAGTTGGGAAGATAAGCTACAACATGGGTCGGCTTTGTGTATATTAGCATCAGAAGAATTCAGCTTGGCAGAAGGCTAGAAAAAAGGCAAAATGGTCCAAGGTGAGACTGAATTAAATACAGCTTATGAGTTGATCAAATCAGTGGAAGGAATGATGTTTGATTGTTGTTTGGATGGTTAATGAAGTTGCATAGATCTTGATTGTTGACTCAAGATGGAGATTGTTGGAAAAATGAGTCAAAATCATAAGTCAACTGTGAAAGTTAACTGCCAAACATATGTTTCCTAAGCTGCTAAAAGTTTCATCGGGTGATTATGCCAAATACTCAAAGTGTCTTTAGTGTTATAATAATGTTTTGTTTGATTGTAATGAAAGTCCTGAACTTGAAGGACTGTTTGTGTCATTTTCAAAATAGGTTTGTTAGAAGTCGTTGATATCATATTAGGTCTATATAATCTGATACATGGGATAATTTAGGGTTAATATCTGTAATTCATTTCTTTCTAATTCCTTTTCTTTAGTTGTTCTATCAATAATAATCCTTTTAATCGTTGGTAAATTTGAGTCAATTATGATTGTTTCTGGTGTTATTTACAACAAACAAAAGAGAAGGATTTCTTACAATGACTAAACCCAGAGGGAGTAACTCAGTCCTTGCTTTGTAATTTTTAGTTTCTAGATCCAATTCCATTTCAAGATTTGAGAGCACTGCTGCAAGAATGTAATTTTCACCATAACCATAGTTGATACTTTACTATGATCACCTGGAAAATAAATGTTGTTGAGATAACGCTTACAAACACATTATTGTCCTATTTGCCATCCGCAACATCTTCTTTCTCCGTTTCTCTAGAGTTTACCTCATTAAAAAGCTGCATAATAATTGAGGGGAAATTATCATCTAGAATAATAACATCTGCTCTCTCTTTGGCTACCGGAAACACGGATGAATCAAGATTTAAGAATATGAACAAGTTTTAAATCCGTCTGGTAAGACCGTCATTTGTTAGGTCTTATTTGCTTACCTTAGTCCCAACAATGCCCATTGCAAGCCCAATATCTGCTTCATGAAGTGCTGGTGCATCATGTGTTCCATCCCCGGTAACTACCACAACCTCTCTAAATGTTGTTCTCAAGTGCTTTACTAGTGGATGCTTATCAAGAGGAGACGATCGAGCCATCACCTGAATTAAAATTATAATTTAAAACCATAAAATAAATGCAAAAAGGATATTAAAAAATGTACCTGAATGTTGGGAAATATTCTGTACAATTCATCTAGAATCTTTTCGCGAAATTATGGACCTGGAAAATACCCGATAAAAATGCCAATGAACCACTCCACGATTGTTAGCGGTGATGTATTCGCAAAGGTGCCTAGATACTCGACTATGATCACCTGGAAAATAAATTGTATAACATTCTCGACTATCTGTAAACAAATGCCACCTCATCAAAAACTAATCATATAACCAATACAACACTTAAACAATCGTACTACTCCTGGTGCGATCAAGAAAACATAGAACCCGTATTCCATTTCATAAAATCATTTCATGTTGCTGGTCTGCTGCTGATCTGCTTCACAGTTCTATTGCTGGGCTGTTCGTATAAACCATTGATGTTTATACCCCCGCAGACGGAACTACATAGTCCCACTTGTATAACCCCTATATACCAGTAAGGGTAAATATTTAAACAAAATCCAAAAACACGACCAAAACCATAGTACGACCAAAACCATATTTAAACTAAATCGCTTACTTATTCATGTGCAAACTTAGCCAAAACCATAAATAACTCATAATTCCAAAAACACGATGACAAAGAAACTTAAACAAAATCTAAAAAGAGTGTAAACGAAATGATTTCATGGAAAAGATTTGCCACTCGTCATATTTTTCTTTTTTTGAAGCTGTGAGGCACATAAATAGAATACAAATCAACGTAAAAATGATTTAACTCTACATATAAATAATTCTAATGTTTCACATTGACACTTGAGTTCAGCTTTAAAACTTTAGTTTATATCTTTTAGCTAATTAGTTAATTATACTAATATCTGGTGCCATATACTAAACAATCAGTTTATATGGATTGGGTTCAACAATCAATAATCTAATATAACTAATCCACTAAATAATAAGGTTTCACCTACCGATTAAAAGCTAACATTAACACAATAACACACATAGTGCAATTAAAACAATCGAACATTCATTAATCAAGTAACTAATAATCTCATGTAGCTAATCCAGATTAAAAGTTAACATTAACACACAATGACAGATAGTAAGATTCTTATAATCAAACATTGAATAATCAAGTCATCAATAAGTTAATGACTCTAATGCACTAAACTATAATCTAATTATTACTCTACAAATTAATCACTTAAAAAGGTAAAAAGTAGAGAAAAGATTAGAAAATACCAGAATTTTGAGATTTGTTTATAATGGATTCGTGAACCGTAATGATGTAAATGACGTAGAGAATGGTCGTCTAGCAGTGGCCGCTTTTTTCCTTATATTTTATTAGGATTAAGAAAGTTTAAGTTAATAGCAGTCGTGACGATGGCAAGCTTAGTGGCGTAAGCAGATGTGCTTTGTTTCACAACGTCAAAAGGTTCGCCGGTGACCCGATGAAGGTCCGCTGGCTCGAATATCTAAGTGGTTGCTTCGGTTGATGACGTCGAACAAACTCACTTTCCTTTTTCTCTATGTAGATACCCAACCCTAGTCTTAAGGCAACGAATTGCAGAGGCAAAGGGAAATTTTGATTTTGGTGAAAAGATGAATTTGGGAACTGGGGATTTGATTGAGAGGGAAAACTAAATGACGGGAGGGATGAATTTTTGGGGAAATTTTAGTCAAGGGTTTCAAAGAAGGGTGCAAACAAGTGTAATTGAGAGGGAAAGCGATGAAATTTTGAGAGGGAAACTATTAGCGGGATAATGGAATTTTGGGAGCAAACCATTAGCGGATAATGGAATTTTGAGATGGAAAGTAACGGGAGGGTCGATCAAAGAGATGAGAGGGATAGACCGGTTCTTTTTTCAGGTTAAAAATTTTAATTTTTGGGTTTTAATTCAATAAATAAAATTTTAATTTAAAGAAATTGTCTTTAACTTATTTTTTTTCTTTGAATGGCAAGGAACGACGTGCTAAAATTTTAATTTAAAGAAATTGTCTTTAACTTATTTTTTTTCTTTGAATGGCAAGGAACGACGTGCCAACCACCGTGACATCGGGCGTTGTGGCCAAGGTTGACCACTCGACTGCCGCAACCCCTTGGCTCTCCCAGATGTGTGAAAACCCGACCTCTACCCCTCGAAGGCATGACAATGGATTAATCGGTAAAACCTCGTCTATCATCCGAGTCGAACCGGCGCCACCCGTATTCACTCTTCACAAATGGGAAGAGTGGAATTGAACCTGGGTCACAACGAACACCAAGTTTTTCCCCAACTACTCCACCACTACCTCATTGACATCTTTAAGTTAGTTAAAAATTGATATTAGCGGCCAACGATTAAATCTCACTAAAGCATGCATCGATCAATTATGGCATATTTAAGTTAGTTAAAAATTGATATTAGCGGCACACGATTAAATCTCACTAAAGCGTGTATCGATCAATTATGGCATATCAAAGTGTCACTAAAAATCAAATTTAGTGGCATAACAATTAAATACTACTAAAAGTATGTGTTAAGCAAAGATGGCATACAGAAAGTGTCACTAAAACCCTAATTAGCATCATAAATGCTAAATGCCGCTAAATGGCATTTTTTTTTGTAGTGGAGAGAAGAAGTGCGAGATAAGAAATGGGTTTATTCCTAGCCACATCTTGTCGGGGGATTAAAGATAAGTAAAGAAGGAATCCAAAGACGGTGAATACATGTATAAAGTGGTTTTCAAACAGCAAGGTGTGTTAAGAAGATTCTTTTGAAGAAATACCCATTTGGTATAACTGTGAAGCAGTGATGACTCGATAAGATACGAGTGATGAAATTCTTTGGGTGTATGATTCCAACAATCTCATCAATCTAACTATGGATAATCTCAATGTGCTTTAAAGAATTGGGATGGAGCTTCATAGAGAATTGAGGTTAATTACAGTTTAAATGTACTATTAAATTGTGTGTGAAGAAAATGTGCATGGAACATGCTACTAGAATAATGGGCTTCACAGGAATGAAGGCATCTACTAGGATTCGTTAAGTGGAAGTCTGTAAGTACAACCATTTATGATGAAAACTAGATAGATACTTTTGTATTTTGGTAGTTTTCTTTTGTATTTTGTATTTGTATGTTCTTGTGTTTCATCAGTGTACAAAACACATTGATATTGTGCGTTCAACGCAAGCCATCAATCCTCATCATTCAATTGTTCAACCAGTCCTGTTTTTTTTCTTAGTATTTTGTATCTGTGAATCCTTACTTACATCCGATTGTCTATGTCCTTTTATGGGTTGTTTGGGTTCTTCTTGTCATGTGTTCTTAAAATCATTCAATTAAAATATAATGAGACACATGTTTTTTTTTTACATAAACATAGATAATTGTTGATATTTTCCCCTTAAAAACAGCCCTCTTTCCTCTCTACTCTTACTTCCCTACACTCACATAACTTATTTTATCTAGTTTTTCACCACAAACTAATACACATTCTCTCTCCTTGAGAAGAAAACAACAATACCAATAACAAAAACAACCAAAAATTTTCACATCACCTAAAAACACACTAAAAATGTCCTTATTGTACATGCTCTAAGCAAAATAATGAACTATAGATCCTTGTCTTCCTCATCCTCATAACTAAAAGGTAAAGGCACTGACTTGACAGCTCGAAATTTCCCAACATTGTTCAAATGCTCATTCTCTAACCTGAAGAAATTCCATATGCCACGTCGGATGATCTCCAAACATGCTACTACTGCAATAAGGGCATTTCTATGGAGAAAGGGGGCTTCGTGGAAGTCCAATACAGTTTGCATCCATGCAAGTCTCAGGATGACGTTCAATACCTGCAAATCACCTAATGTCAATCAGGATCCAAAACAAGAATTGGAGTTCTTATTTGAATTCATATATAATGTCCGACATCTTATACCATCTAACATTGTCTACTTTGTCCATAAATAGCTTAGAGAATGATTTTTAGTTGCCCAAATGGAAACTTTCATGAGAGTCGCACGTTATAGATTACTCTCACTCAAGTTTAACTATTAAGTTATTTCATCCACAACCAATGCGCTCAAAAAACTTTGATCATAATTAAGGCCTTACGGACCAAATAATGATGTAAATTTGCGTAAGGTGTGACAAGATCTAAAGATGACTATACCATTGCTATGAAGTAGACAGATCTGTTGGGCAAAATAAGCTTGTCTCTCAACCAAGGATTCTCAGAATCCTTGCATAGGAGACCCCAGTCCATCACTATATCCCAATAGGTATTGAAAATTGTTGCTACTCCTGAGGTAGTTGCAGCTAGGATCTTTAAGCTTGTTCCTCTTCTTTGAATATAAATTATTCTTGAAACAACAACAACAATGGTGGATAGGTATTTGAGTCCATTCATAGCTTGTGTAGAGTCATGACCTTCACAAAAGCGTCTAATGCACTATACAGTAAAAAAAAACAACTCCTATTGTATTAGAATTTAAAAATGAAACCATCTATACATCCTACTTGCACTCTACAACTTTAAAATGCATGAGTAGACTGCAGGCCACGTACCTGTAGAACTCGAATCCAATATGGGATAACAGCGATAACGATAGAAATAATTTCAAAAGTATTACTTTCATTGCACGTCGTCGCATCCCTCTTTTTGAAATCTCCCCATCCATAGTAACATACATAAAACTCCATATTCCTCAATAACTGAACCTGGAATCATAAAAAAATTCTATGATATTTAATTTCTTGATAAACTATTATCACTATAATTACTATTTCACTGTTTTTTTTTCTAATCTTACCTGACTTGTAAACTGGTCAGCCAAAAAGAAATCAGGAAGAGTGATCACATAAAGAGGAGCACAAATGCAGTGCCATAAACATACCAAGAAGAAGAAACGGCTTGTTCGATACAGTATGTTAAATGGACATATTGACACCAATACCACAACCTGCAACACAGAGTTTACAGTCAATTTGTATCACAAATAAGTGAATGTAGAATGAACAAAAAAGAAGGATTTCTTACAATGACTAAACCGAGAGGGAGTAACTCAGTCCATGCTTTGTAATTTTCAGTTTCCGGATCCAATTCCATTTCAAAATTTGAGAGCACTGCTGCAAGAATGAGAACCGACAGACCAAAAGTGAGGAGCAGAACTTGTTTGAAACCCAATTCTGTTCCCTGCTTAAATCCAAATATAAATGCGTAATTGACGCGATAACGCACCCAAAAGTATATATTCCCAGCATACATCAACATATGCAACACGATAAATCCAAATAAGCTGTATAGTGGGAAGATTGTGTTCATGTACTTAGTGTGTTCTTCACCCTGGAGAAGATTTCTAGCATGTACACTTGTAATGATCGCGACTACAAGTGCTAAGGAACATCCAAAGAAACAACCTGCGCAAGAAAATTCATTGGTTAATTGTACTCTTTAAGTCCATAATTATTATATCGCAGGATGCTCATATATAACATACCGACAAAGAATGTAACCCGATGCTTCTCTCGTTTAGCTTTCAGTCTTAAGTTGTTCATTGCTTGTTGACGATCGCCGTTACAGAAGTGCGTTATAAATACTTCTTCAACTCTCTCTATGAGCTTAGCAACCTGAAGTAAAGTTTAGCATATAGTCAGGCACAACTTCTGATGAACCTGTGGAATTCATCCAATTACTTGGTAATCATCATTCTGTACATAATTCATATCACATTTATGTAATACAATTTGCTCTTTCTTGTTATACAAATGACAAATGGATTTTTTTTTTTAACATGTTTATCGACTTTGATGAGCAAATTATGTTTAGGAACTTTTCGCATAAGAAATAAAAAGTAAGTTGTTATTTTTTTTTTTTATCACTTCAATGAGTTTAAATTTAAGATTACTCATACCATAACTTTTCAGAAAAAAAAACTTCATAAGTTGTTACATTTTTACTAAGAAAAACTTTTAAATGTAATTTAATACTTAGGTTACTTGTTCTACAAGTGAAGGGTTTTTGAAGATCTAAGGATCGAATTTTAGAGAATTGAAGATCGGTGGATCATATTTTCACCTCATGTGGGGTCGCTAAATGTTCTTGTCGGTTTTGTTAAATGTTTTGGGTCCTGACCTAGAGAGGTCAATCGAAGGATTGAACAAGCTCGACTAACAAAGATTAAAAAGAATGCTATTCAAGGTATTATACTCTATGTGGTGGGTTATTTGAAAGACTAGAAATAAAGCTATTTTCAAAGCCAGCGACTTGAAGATGGAGCTCCTATACTTGCATAGTAACAATGAAAAAAAAAAACTAAAGGTTTTTGGACCAATCGGATGAGAAACCTACTTCTTTTGATTTATTTTTTATTAAGATTTCTTTTTTTAACCATCATATTAAATTATTAATGCTTGCTTTCCCATCATGAAAAAGATTATATAATCGTCGAAAACAAATATATATGTAATCAACGATAGATAAAGTTTTCAGTAAAAAGGATTTTTAATATAAAAAAGTGTAGGAATGATTTTGGGTTTTTAATATAAGAAATCAATGGATGATATTGAAAGAGAAAATTTTTCATACTACATTATGTAAAAAATATACACCATAAAAACAAGTTTTTTTTATCTTTTTCATTTACATACTCTATTGCTATAGTTTATTTTTAAATAAAAGTTTTTTGCTAGGTTCATAACTTGCATGATTATCATGTATAACCTACGTGATTATCATGTATCACATGCGTGATTATCATGTATAGCTTGCATGATTATCATGTATAGCTTACGTGATTATCATGTATAGCTTACGTGATTATCAGGTATAACTTGCGTGATTATCAGTTATAACTTATGCAAGTTATACCTGATAATCACGCAAATGATCAACCCAACAATTTTTTTTTAAGTGTAGTAATGTGGTATACAAATGAAAGAGGATAAAAAACTTGTTTATACGGTATATTTTCTTATAAATAATGTAGCACGAAGAAATTATAGACGGTTAAAAAATGAAGATGAAACTAGAAAAAAGTCAACAATTATGATGGTGGACAAGAATACATTTTTTGGCTAGTGTCATGTTTCTTACACTTTTTATGTTATAAGGCTTTTTACGTTAGCCTCTGCTACCAATTCACAATAATATAATCTTACAATATCAATTAAAATTAACTTCAATTAAACTAAATTTGTGTTTGCTTTAATTTAAAATATAAGATTCTATTACATTTAGATTTGAGGAAAGTAAAATAAAATAACATATGTCAATTATTTAATATTAAAAATGTTAATCCAAATATTAAAAAATTAAAAAAATAATGTATATTAAAGATGGTATCAAATAACATATGTCAATTATTTAATATTAAAAAATAACAAATTTAATATATATATCAAAGATGGTATTATCTTGGTGTGACATGCCCCTTATATTCGTTTTCAATGTCCAAGACTACTTATTTAAGATACATAGATTCATCGTTGGATTGAAGGTGAAAGATAAGGTGGTCCAAAGCTATCATACTCTTATAATGTTTGGTGATCTAGAAAGATAGGAATGAATTAGTATGTTCAAAAAGGAAGATCATTCCATGCCGGCTATTAGAAAAGATTAAAGAGCTAGATTTCTTATAAGTGAAAAATATGTCTAAATTCCAACACTTGATTCTAATAATTAGACCAAATGTAATTTTTATATTTTTACAAGATATATTAAAACATAACTAACATTTTTTTTTAATTAAAAATTCTTTTGTTTTATTTCTTACTAAGACAAAACAAGTTACATTTAAATGGTGGGTAAGCGGGCAATAAGCTACGCCGCTATCCCCTTTTTATAATATTTTCCCTTGCATTTATCATTCGACTATCTTTTTGTTTCACTTGATTATTCAATCTTAATTTATCCCCTTTAATTTGGCGTTAACGTTATATAAAAATGACAAATGACATATATGATGGCTTCTTTTAGTGTTTGTCATGTATATGTTAAAAAGATTTAAAATTTAAATTATCTTTTAGATTTTTAGTTATATCAATTTTCCCTTGTTTACTTTAATTGTACTTTAATTGTTTTTCTTAATTTCTTAAAACAAACCAGTATATAGGGCTAGCTTGCTTGTTATGGTAGACCGAGAATCGTATACATGATTTAGGTAAAGCATAAGGACTAAATTAATGAAATAATAGCCACTTTTTGTGAGTTGTCCGAATAAAATATGTGTTTAAAATCTCAATAATTAAATTGCCTACGCTTTAAAATTAGTAGATTGTAAAAAAAAATTTTTTGGATGTAACTAGTAAAATTGACCAAACATCAGGATCATTTTGATTATTAACTCTAAAAATAATAATACCAAAAAAACAAAATAAGATATGACATTTTCCAATTGGTCAACAAAACTAATATATGGTTAATTGTTTCTCAATTATAACGATAACAACCCCAAAAAAAAATATTAATATAAATTAAAATAAATTAATAAGTGAAAAATATGTGTTTGAATAAGTACTTTCTTAACAATATCTATCAAATACTAGAAAACTCATAATATACCTCATCAGATTGGCTCAAGTAAGATTCTTCAACCATCTTCAAGTAAGCATCAGACGCATTTCTTGATGTGATCTGCAGTAACAATCTAGGTCATCTATTACATATCTAAGATTTTCATAATACTTGGTGAAAATAAAAAGCCTCCCTAATTCATCGGTATATATATCTAACAGTGCCAAAACTATATACATATTTTTTTTTAAAAGTAGTGGAACACTATGAGACACATCATGACTAACCTTATCATACTTCTTCATGATCTTGGAGAAGGCCATTTGATTCAGGAAACTGGTTTCAAATTAAGCAACATATACAAAATTATATTTTGGACTCAAATGTTTATGTCAATACATAAATATTATGTATAGGGGTTGATCGATGCTTACGCGTAGTTCTTTAGAAACCGAAGCTGTTCATGGAACTCAAGAAAAGCCTGCTTCAACTTTTTATGAGCAATTTTGAGCTCACTTTTGTTGTAGTTCAAATCCAAATTCAAACTGTTGAAAACATTTCTGATGGTGGATCGCGGTGTTTCTGTGGTGGCATTGATCTTTACGCGATTTAAAACATCTAAATCCGCCATCTTGTGTTCATCTACATCATCCAGTCTCTTCTGATGATCTTCTTGATGGTCTTCACTCACCTCAATTGATGAATTGTTTACTTTAATTCTAAGAGCAATAAGTACATCCATCTGATTACTCAGCTCTGCAGCCTGCTTCACCACCTCCTGAACTTTAGTTTTATAAAAACGTATCACTTTATTAAATTCATCATCAAGTCTTTTAAAAAACACAAGCTCTAAATCGCCTCCTTCTTCCGATGACCGAAGGAAAATCGTGTGGTAACTAGGACACTCGTCACCTTGTTGTTCTTAATCTGCCTGCTGCATTGCATTTACTACAATCACCTCATCTTCTTTATGTTTTGTTAAGCTTCTGTTAGTTAGTCCACTGAATGCTCTTGAAAGTGACACCTTCCTCTTTAATAACCGCGATGGCTTTGGCCGGTTTGATTGATTCGATCCCTGTGGCTGCCGCTGACGGAAAATCAAGATTTGTTCTAAGAGAGTCTTGAGGTATTTGTAATTCATGTATACTTCTCGCCATTCAGGCACTGTCTGTGAAGCAAACTCTTTTTCAAACTTCATTGTTGGTTCAAAATTTTATATAATAGCCGTACCTACTATATCTCACAAATAATAGGGTCCCCAGAAAATAGAATTAGAATGTAGATAAATATTATCTCTATCGCTGGGTGTCGCTCATAATTTTGTGAGAAAATGGAATGTTTGATATAAGAATAAACAGTATCTTTCGGTTTGGTGATTTATAAATACATTTCAATTTTGGAAGTAACCTATCAGATTCCAGCTTGATGCCAACTTGGGTTATGAAAAAGACAGATAAATATATTAGTCAAAATATTATTTATGTAGTTTATTATGTATTTATTTGCAATTTTTGTATAGCTCTATGTCTATATATATTTTGTACCGATTATTGGTGTAAATCTACTGATATTTTCAAAATAAGTGCACCAAAAAGAGTTGCACGTCGAGTTAGTTGGTAGGGTCAGTCCGGAGAATAACCACACCTGAAATGTAAGATCACATTGTCCATTGGGGTCACCTAGTCATAAACGTCCACATTTTCGGTTCGGATAGATCACGAGTTCACGACACATAAGACACGATAGCGTTTCATTGCAATCGGTAAAAAGTAAAAGCTACATGTAGTTTAGGTAATCACGACCACGTTTGTTTGTTGAAAAAAATTACTTGTTGAGATTTTCAAATACATTTATTACTATATTTTTTTTATGAACGGCTATATTAAGTGGCAGTGTACACACTTGTGAACCCACAAAACCGGGTTCGATAATACTCACCTACGCTGAGAGTGCTTTCAAGTAGGAATCGCTAAGGTCTCCCATGATTCCGAAGAATATCAGTCTCCACTCCACTGAGGGGCATAGACACCAGGAATCAAACCCGCCATGCCAGGATTATCCTTCATTATTCATGCCACAAGTGTGACTCGAATTCGGTACTTTTTTTGACCTCAGAAGTGGTATCATTGTTGTTAACAACTCGCAATTATTGGGTACTATTTTAATTGTTTATATGTTATATTACTCAAGAAATTGTATATACTAATAATTCTAAATATGAACAGTAGTAATTTATAATTGGTACATGTTGTCTTCTATTATGCTGCCAACTTGGAAACTCAAAACCACCATTCAAATACTTCTTTGTTTATCAAGTTACATCATAAAAATTTAATTCATACGTTTTTAATCAAACTAAACTTTTATAATTATGATTCAAAGTTAATAATTTAATTAACTAATCAACTTGATTAACACACTTAGGGTGCCGATATTGATACTATTGGAACCGGTAACGCCTTTTGCTTTTATAGTTTTTAATCGATATAAAACACTAGATAATACCCTAGGAGCGTCATGGGGTCGAGAAATCTAATATGACACGTCAATTTTACATATGAAATAGACTGATGTGCTTTAAAGTTGCATGTAGGAAAACTTCAGGTAGCACATAACCTAAAACAATTAACAATGTATCTCCAATGTTAACACCTAACCTTAAACAATGTATAATTCTAATATTAACATCTAACCTAAAACAGTGTATAACTCTAATATTAATACCTAATCTAAAACAATGTACAACTCCAATGCTAACACCTGACCTAAAATAAAGTATAACTCCAATTTAAATTTAATATTAACACCTATCTTAAAGGCTATAAAAATGTACAACTCTAACATACTAATATTGATACCTAACCTAAAATAATGTATAAATTTAGTAACCTATTTTGCTTTGGTTGAAAATATAATTCATATTTACTGGTTTAAACATAATTAGTGACTTACCTATACATGATTAATGAATTACGTGAACACGTGTTTTTTTCCTGTATGAACAAAACCCCACACAGAAATAGTCGTTTTTTTCTCTGTTTTTTATATAGCAATATGGTACTCGTTGGAAACATAATAAAGCGCTCGTTAATTTGGTGTAATTTTTTTCTTTAAAATTCTCGTAGATAAAAGATATTAACGTTTAAAAATTATGAGAGAAAACATGAGAGAGAAAAATCCAATTTTGTTTTTAAATTTTTTTTTTCCTAAAATTACTTAATGCCACATAGCATCCGACATGACACTCTCAATGGGAAGAATGACTATATAAGTGTCATGTAGAATTTAGCTCTTTAGAATATATATATATATATATATATATATATATATGTCGATATTATCGATATCCTTTAATATTAATTTATTCTTTTAGCTCTATTTCCGCTTTCAAAGAAAGTGGTAATACTGTAATGAACCAAAATAATACCGATCAAATGTCCGTAGAGTAACGCGAGAAATCCTACTAGTTCTACTAGTTATAGACATATAAATCCTTAGGATTAGTGGATTAATAGATTATCTAATTATCCAAGGAGAAATAATTAAGAATAAAGGAAATTTTTTTACAAAAATAGTTTGGATAAACGGTTATGTATTTATCAGCTAATCGGCTTACGTATCATCTTATACAATACTTTTCCATGCTTGAAAAATATTGTTAAGACTAATCCATTGGTTGACATTGACTATCCATTAATGGAAGTTGCTCTGCCACCCTTACAAAAAAGTAACTCATGATGTTTATTAACTATTTAGAAAGAATAATTTGATACTCACTTTGTGTTTGAAGGTGTTGTGGTGAATAAAAAACTGTAACCTAATAAAAATGTGAAGGTTGAAAGTTCAAGCTTTATAAAAGACAAAAAAGATGTAAAAATGAGAAAGAAAATTAGCTGTAAAAAAAAAAAAAAAAAAAAAAAAGAGAAAGTGGCTCCTCCATGTACACAAACAAACTCCATGTACACAATTAAACCAGCCCCCAATCAAGAAACGAGTGCAGCTTGCTTTGACCCATACATAAACAAACAAAAATACAACTTTATACAACCGAGAAGCTGGGACGCTGACGCAGCTTTATCCATGTAGGCCACCAAGTGAGTGGTGGTATATTGGATACTTTTCATTTAATGTTGAATATTATATTCCTTAGAAATAAGAAGATTTGGTTTTTGTCACACCTCCTTCAATATTTATACACAGGAGTGAGGCGGGAGAGGAGGGCGGGATGAAGCTTCACCGGTGGGAACACCGCCCCTGCGGGCGTGAAGGAGTGAGCAGGAGAGGAGGGCGGGAGGAAGAGGCTTGGCGTGGGGAGGGGGAAGCACACGTGACAGTTTTTGGTTGGCCCCCATTTTGTTGACCGTTGAATAAAAAAAATCAAAAAAACAAAATATTCCCGTTGAGTTTAAACGGTCAATTTTTTTTTTTTTTTTATATATATAACCCCTCTCTTTTTAAAAAATACCCACTACACTTTACAACAACCTCTCATTTTCTCAAATTTCATACACTTCTTCACCAAATTTTATACATTTTTCATACATTTTTTAAAAAATGAACCCATACAATAGAGGCTTTGACCCGAACAACCCATACAACTACATCCCGAACCCGAATTCGCCACCGGTTCGTCCAGTACCAACCCGTCCACCCATTCCATCACCTTGTCCCGACTACGCGGGTACGCGGGTTATCTTAGTGGGCAGAATTTTCCTAATTTTCCATTTAACGATTCCCTCGTTCCTAATTTTTCTTCACAACAACTCACTTCTTCAACGCCACCGGATACCATACCCGAAACACAAGAAGAAAATGTTGTGGGTTCATCGTCCGGTAACAAACAACCCGGTAAAAGAACTCACAAAAAGAAGACGTCGGCGGAGAAAATGTTGAATGCCGCCAACCGCCACAAAAGTGGACAACCGCCGAAGAGGTTGCCATTACGCAAGCTTGGATAAGCGAGTCGGAAAACCCGATTCAAGGTATTTGTAATATTTTTTTGAACATTATATATTTTTTACACATTATATATTTTTTAAGACATTATATATTTTTTTAAACATTATATATGACTAACGTATTTTTTGTTTTCTTTTTGTGTAGGAAATAATCGCCAAAAAGCCAATTATTGGGACGACCTAAACAACGCGTTCCATAAGTTGATGGATCGAGAGGTCTATCGATATAACGATAGTCTCTCGTCCAAGTAGACGAAGATAAACAAGGAGATGAATGCCTTCAAGGGCCATTATCATCACTCTTGAAATTATCCAAGAACGGTGAAACGGACGACGACTGCCTAGCTAATGCACTAAACGCTTATCGCGAAGATAAGGGCATTGACTTCAAGTTTTTACATTGTTGGGAGATCGCAAAAAACCATTCAAAATGGGCGGACGTGCCCTCTGCTTCCAATTTATCAAATAGGACAAAAACAAATTCATCTCATAACCGTGCGGGTGAATGTGAAGCCTTTGATGCAGTTAACTTGGATGATGACGACTTCGACGAGGAATTAAGTCGTCCACCCGGTCGAGACAAGTTTAAAAAGAGGGCATAAAGGTCTCCTGCTTCGGGTTCGGGCTAAAGTGCTTACAGTGTTGATTTGGCCGACTTAAATGCCAACATCGTCCAATTCAACACGATTCAACAACAAAAGCTCGAGGAGAGAAAAACCATTCGCGAAGCCTTTGAAAAAAAGTTGACTATGAAAGAACAGCGCGAAGATATGAAAGTCATCGCCATGAACACCGATCATCTTAGCGGTCAAGAGTTAGAGATGACCCTAAAACTGAAGCGCGAGCTTATGGAAAAATATAATAAGTGGTTTTTTTTTATTTTCTAGGTTTTTATTTTATTTTTTTGTTTTTTATGTTTATTTTATTTTCTAGGTTTTTATTTAATTTTATTATTAATAATTATGAATTTTAATTTTGTTTTTTGATTTAAAATTAAAAAAACTAAATGAAATTCCACGTGTCACTTCCCCCTCCCCCTTCTCCCCCTTCCACTCCGCACATCCCCCCCCCCACATGGGTCTCACAAGTGTCACATGGCGCTTCACCCCCCCTCTTTCCCCCCTCCACTACCTGTAGTCTTAGTCGATCTATATACCATACGTGGTGTATACGCCTTACGTGGCGTATAGGTCTAATGATTTGGTGTCAGAGAATGTTTTGTCTAGTTCTACATGCCACGTATAGAGCTATACATGACGTATAGGTGAACATGAGTTTTTTCAGTTTGGAATACCAAGTCTTTGGTGAATTTCTAATGTTAAACGTGGAGTTCAGTATAGGTTTGACTATTATTATTATTTTTTTTCAAAAAAAAAGTTGGGTATTTTTTTGTTTTATTAAAGTTTTAAACGTGGAGTATAGCCCAATACGCTACGTATAAGTTTGATATTATTATTATTTTTAAACGAAAGTTCAAAATTAATTTGTTTTATTAATGTTTTAACCGTTGTATATGTGACTTGTATACATATTATCATTTTTAACGTTTTCCCAACGTATGCCACATATAGGTCTGATTAATATTTTATAGTTTTTTCAAATGTAAGTTTAGTATTTATCTACTTTATTAAAGTTTTAAACGGTGTATATATGACTTATAAACGTATTAGAGTACCATCTTAAGGTTTTTTTCAACATATATTCGATAACTATCCGTTTTATTAAAGTTTTAAGGTTGTAACATTTAACACGACAAATATTAGGCTTTCTTTAGATGTTTGTTCAATATTCTCGTTTTTAAAAGGTTTTTATTAAAATGTAAGTAACAAACCAATTCTCACCACCAAACGTACCAAAATTACATATACACAACCAAAATGTAAATGTTCATATATAATAAGTCGGTTTGTACATAGAAAAGAAACAAAAACTACAACTGTTAGTGCACCTTTTGCATGTCACCAGCTAGTGATATGATAGTATAGGTCATTGGCTAGGTTAAATGATGGTTATTTATGTTGTTTGTATCTCGAGGGGCAATTTGATCATTTGGTTAGTCAAAGGACTAAGACACCTAAGGGGGACTGGGCATCCTAGTTCCCTACAGGTAGGGGGACTAAGACCGAGGGATTGAGACATTTATATATTGCCAGTCCCCCCCTTTAGTCTTTAAGAGTTTCGAGGGAAGTCGTTTGGTTAAGGTTTTTGTGTGTGCTTCTCTTCGTGGGAATTGAATCTAAAGGAAGCTTTTGATTTTTTTCTTGTGTGTTTATCTTTCTTATCTCTATCATTGTGACATCCAGGAACCAAGCATACACTTTTCTAGCTGGCTTTATTGTTTACTTGCTGAATTTTGAGAGGAAATTCTTTTTAACTTGGGGATGATGTGATACCCCGCAATTTCAGGTTGTTACTGTAAATAAACTTTAATTACTCATACTTACATCCTTGCATTCTACTTAACTAGAGTTCTCTAGATAAGTCACACATGCACACATGAGATGTATATGTACCTATGGGTTATCATTTAATGAACATATGATACATATGAAACAAAATACATGTTGATGTCATCATCAATGCCTAGTTAACACTCAACACATGATCACCTACAAACTAATCTATGGTGGAGATTGTTTCTTACTTTTGATCAAAAGTTAGGATTCATATTTTGTGGTAAAAGGGTAAGATGGTCAAAGATTTTATGTTTTCTCTCTCTTCCATATGCTTGTAACTGACAAAGAACAAGCCTAAGTAGGCTTCTTTTCTACCATCTAATTAAACAACATGATGATAGGGGAGAGAGATTGTAGCTAAAACATCAATTATTCCAAACATTCAACAAAACCACCATATCCTTCACTCTTCATTAATTTACTTTCCTCTCTCTATGTTACAAAAGTAATCTCACTAAAAACATATATTTTATATATTCAAAATAAAATATAACTAAACAACAAAAAAAAACATATGTTTTCACAACTTAACTCACAAAAAAACATATAATAAAATTATGACCCAATAACAAAACATATGTTTTCACACTTATGTCACCCCAAACATATCTGTCACACCCTCAAATTACCACTTGCGGGGTTTTACCGCGAGGCGCATGACAAACCAGGATCCAAGTCAACGATCAGAATAAACAACTCTATATGAAAAACGTAAAAAGACATAACCATTAATTTAATAAGCGGAAGCGGTTCAGTAGCATTTAATCAACTATGCTATCATCTCAAAAGTTGTTCAAAATACTTTAATTACAAAACGTGCAACTAAGTCTAGACGCCAATGCAGACCCGTGCGCCTAGTTCCGTTCATTGCTACCTTAGCGACCTGAGAAAAACATGCCAAAAAGATGTCAACATATAATGCTGGTGAGTTCACAGGTTTGTTCAAAATGTTACCAAAACGTTACCATGTCCATACTATATCAATGTTACCAAGTACGCTAGCTAGGCGTATGTTTCATTACTACTACGATTGGAAACCATTACTAGACACGTTTAGCAATGTTAAGCATGTTTAAGCAGCCCGTATGTTCAGCATGATACCAATGTACCTGTTCGAGACAATATGCACCCGCCCGGCCCTCCAAGCCGACGAGTGGGGCAGGTCACGCCCAATAGATCTATCCACATTTCCCCCGTTGTGCATCCCCGCACATTCATGGTTTCCCCCGGGACTTTCCAAAAGATCGTATAGCAATATAAAGTTAAAACCATAGTATGACATATGTTACCAAAACCGTTTAGCGCATGTTTTCTCCCCCAAAAGTTAAAGCAGTAAAAGTGGGGCCGTGAACTCACCTTAGATAGCGTTCTTCAATTACAAGTAAAGATGTTTGGCCCTTGATAATCCCTCTACCGGAGATCTATCAAAATGTTCACATAAGTGTTCTGACTAATAACCATAAGGTTATCTAGTCCCCGATTGTCCAGATCGTAACCAAGTATGTTTTAAAACGTGTTTAAATGTTTAACCGACACACTAGACCGACCCGACATCCCGTTGGTGACCCATTACCCTAACTAATCAAGTACACATAGATTACACACAAGGTTCAAGCATAAAACACTTAGTTTGTATCAAAAATCTCATTTCTGCATCAGAACGGTCGAACCAGTCAGTTTTAAGTCTCCTTCGCACCTTTTTAGTCTCCTTCGCCCGTTTTACATTTCGTTCGACCGTTCAATGTCTCCTTCACCCGTTTGACCTCATTCGCCCAACAAAAACCCAGGTTCGACCCTGGTCTTCCTCCTTCGCACCTTCGATCGGTCGAAGGAGGCCAGGTTCGCCCCTGTTGTACAATTTTTCCTAAAAACGCTTCAAACACATTCAAAACGACTCGAAACATCATCAAACACAGCAGTCAAGCATGGATAACTTATCCCTACAAAACCCCACCGATTTCCCCCGATAATACGTCCGTTTCAGTCCTTTCCCAAAATGGTAAAGATTATGGAAACATCACTTTCATGCATGAATAATTTACCCAATTTGGAAACTTTTGAAATCGATTCATGCTTAGCTTAGAATACTCAGTTTGTCGATTATCCGATCCTTCTTATCCATTCTATTGATCATAAATATTCATACATCAAGTTTTAATCCAATAAAACCCCCAAATATCATCATATCCAATCCTAACCTTAGACAACAATATTCCAACATTAATAACAATCCTATATCATGTTTCTATCATAGATATAGCAGCAAATCATTGAACAACACATAACACCACATAATACACAATTTACATATGTTATTCATCATGAAAACCTATGTTAAATGATCATGTTTTTATTTAGAAAGATGTTTAAAAGGTTTTTAATCATAAAAACACCCTTAGAACAGATCCGGACAATTAGGGTTAGATGAAAACGAATTAAAATGCTTTTAAAAAGGTTTAGGATTATGAACACACCTTGGATTCTTGTTTAGATGTTGTAGATAGGTTAGATTATGAAAAAGAAGAGCAAAAACTCCTTCCTTAGTGTTTAAGATCGTTTGAGAGCATTTTGGGACGGTTAGGGTTTGTGAAATGATGAAAAATGACAAAGGTTGGTATTTATACTAATCCTCCTTCGCCCCAGTTCATTGGTCGAAGGTGGTCTCCTTCGACCCTTTCACAGGGTCGAATGAGCCCTGTCTGGTCGAAGGGAATTCCTCAAATTCCACTTCCCTGGTTCGCCCATTTACAAGGGTCGAACCAGACAATTACTTCTCCTTCGACCACTCGAAGTGGTCGAACCAAGACCCCTTTTTAACTAGTTTTCCAGTTTGTCGTGTTTAACGCATTCTAACACATCTTAACACATAAGCATGCATCCTTAGTCTATATTTAACACATTTAAGCACAGATAATCATTTACACATCATTTAAACACATCTATGTATATAATCCACCACACGACCCATAATCTACACATATGCTTAATTAGTTCATATAATGTCACCAACAACGGAACCCGGTACTAGTGTATTACCAAAACGACTCCCAATGATCCTCCAGATCATTGTACCCTGGACAATCCTAACTTGACCCGACTCAACTAACCCGGTTAAGTTTGTTTATAAACGTTTCTCGCTAAGGTAGACTTAGATGTTACTAATATGTTTAAGCCGAACATGCCGGGTGTCACATCATCCCCACGTTGAAAGAATTTTCGTCCCGAAAATTGTGCAAAGCCCCAAAATGAAAGAAACGAAAAGAACAGAACGAAAAGAAAATTACCGGATGTCACATCATCCCCACGTTGAAAGGAATCTCGGCCCGAGATTCATTCCGCTCCAGCAGTAACCTGCCTCGATTCAAACGCGCGCTTCGGAAAAAGATGAGGATACTTAGCTTTCATCTGATCCTCCCGTTCCCATGTGAACTCTGGTCCACGGTTCGAGTTCCAACGGACTTTAACGATGCGGATTTTACTCCGACGAAGGCTACGAATCTTGTAGTCGAGAATCTCGACAGGTTCCTCCACAATGCGAAGACGATCATCAACCTTGATCTCTTCAAGTGGTACAATGAGAGATTCATCAGCCAAACACTTCTTCAAGTTAGACACATGGAAGACATTGTGCACACTACCGAGCTCCGTCGGTAAGTCAAGTCTGTATGCCACCGGTCCAATCCGATCCAGGATTACGAATGGTCCGACATACCGAGGGTTAAGCTTGCCACGCTTTCCGAAGCGTATAACGCCCTTCCATGGTGAAACTTTCAGAAGTACCCTGTCCCCAACCTGGAACTCTAAAGGTTTTCGACGGCGATCGGCATAGCTCTTCTGACGATCCCGTGCAACAGCCAAACGTTGACGGATCTGTACGATTTTCTCCGAAGTTTCGTACACGAGTTCCGGACCAGTGAGCTGGCTCTCGCCCACCTCGGCCCAACAAAGTGGTGATCGGCATTTCCGTCCGTAAAGAGCCACGAACGGAGCTGCCTTGATGCTAGAGTGATAGCTGTTGTTGTAGGAGAACTCCACTAACGGCAGATGGATCTCCCAACTTTTGCCAAAATCGATAACACATGCCCGAAGCATGTCTTCCAAGGTTTGAATTGTCCGCTCACTCTGTCCATCAGTTTGCGGATGATAAGCCGTACTCATATCCAACTGAGTACCCAAAGCCTTGTGCAGAGCCTTCCAGAAACGCGAAGCGAAACGAGAATCACGATCAGAGATAATAGAAACAGGCACCCCGTGCCGAGCAACCACCTCCTTAAGGTAAAGTCGAGCCAACCGCTCGAGTCCATCGGTTTCCTTAATAGGTATAAAACGTGCCGATTTTGTCAGCCGGTCAACAATCACCCAGATCATATCGTAACCACTAGGTGACCTTGGCAGCTTGGTGACAAAATCCATCGTGATTCGTTCCCACTTCCATTCCGGAACCTCTGGTTGTTGCAGGAGACCAGACGGCCTCTGATACTCCACCTTGACTTTAGCACAAGTCAAACATCTGCTGACGTAAGAAGCTATGTCAGCTTTCATGTTCGGCCACCAATAAAGTATCTTCAAATCCTGATACATCTTATCGGAGCCAGGGTGAATAGAATACCGGGATTTGTGAGCCTCATCCAAAACAAGCTCGCGCAATCCCCCGAACAATGGGACCCAAACACGTCCCGCAAAACAGTGTAAGCCATCAGTCCTGAGCTCAAGATGCTTGTCAGCACTGTGCATAGTTTCAGCCTTAAAGTTTTCCTCCTTCAAGGCTTCCAACTGTGCAGAACGGATTCGGTCAGGCAACGACGAATGAATGGTGAGCTGTAAGGCTCGAACACGGCGAGGGTTCGCAGACTCCTTCCTGCTCAAGGCGTCCGCCACAACGTTCGCCTTGCCAGGATGGTATTTGATGGCACAGTCATAATCGTTCAGGAGTTCAACCCAGCGATGCTGCCGCTTGTTTAACACCTTCTGGTCGAAAATATGCTGAAGACTCTTGTGATCGGTATATACTTTGCACTTGGTACCGTACAAGTAATGTCTCCAGATTTTCAACGCAAAAACTACCGCACCCAGTTCCAAGTCATGAGTAGTGTAGTTCTTCTCATGAACTTTGAGTTGGCGAGAAGCATAAGCAATAACCTTCCCGCGCTGCATCAGCACGCAACCGAGACCACGAATAGAAGCATCACAGTACACAACAAAGTCATCCGTACCCTCAGGTAGGGATAAGATAGGTGCAGAACAAAGTTTAAGCTTCAGCATCTGAAACGCTAATTCTTGTGGTTCATCCCAGTCGAACTTTCGGTCCTTCTGGGTAAGAGCAGTGAGGGGTTGAGCGATCTTCGAAAATCCCTCAATGAAACGACGATAATAACCTGCAAGACCTAGGAATTGCCGCACCTCAGATGGCGTCTTTGGTGCTTCCCAGTCTTTAATAGCTTCGATCTTAGCCGGATCGACATGAATTCCCAGTTCATTCACCACATGTCCTAGGAATTGAACTTCTCGTAACCAGAAATCACACTTTGAGAACTTAGCATACAACTGCTCCTGTCTCAAAAGTTCCAAGACCAACAGCAGATGTTCCTCATGATCCGCCTTGTTCTTGGAATAAATCAGAATGTCGTCAATGAACACGATGACGAACTTATCAAGGTAAGGTTTGCAAACGCGGTTCATCAAATCCATGAACACCGCCGGTGCGTTGGTGAGGCCAAAAGGCATGACCAAGAACTCAAAATGGCCATAACGGGTGCGAAAAGCAGTCTTCTGAATGTCAGCTTCCCTGACGCGCAACTGGTGATAACCGGACCGCAAATCAATCTTCGAATAGTAGCTAGAGCCCTGAAGCTGGTCAAAGAGATCATCAATGCGAGGAAGAGGATAACGATTCTTGATAGTCACTTTGTTCAGCTCACGATAGTCAATACACATGCGAAGACTTCCGTCCTTCTTCTTCACAAACAAAATAGGAGCTCCCCACGGGAAAGAACTCGGTCGAATGAAACCCTTTTCCAAGAGTGTTAGGACAAAGAGGATTGGTGAAACCACTTTTGGAAACCTTAGTCTAATTCACTTCTGTCAATTTTGGCTAAGTATAGAAGTACTGAAGAGAAGACAAGAAACTGCTGAAGAGAAGATATGACAAGTGCTGAAGAAGAAACTTCATCAGAAGTTCTGAAGTCCAAACCAGACAAAGTTCACTTCAGAAGTACTGAAGACAAACTACTCATCAGTAGTTTGTCATTCATCAGCACTTAGCATCAGATATTTTCCACCGCCTTTTGTATCAGTAGTTTATTGTTTATTATTACTTTTAGCTGTAATTGTTTGTTTCAATGTTGCAACTTGTGCAACTTGTTTCTGATATTTGTATACTTGCTTTATTGGCAAGATACATGTATGTAAACGTCTATAAATAGGAGGCTTCAACCTTCTATTTTAGACATTGATTTTAATAGAAAAATCCTTCAAACACTTTCACAGTTCTATTCCATTTCAGTATTTATTGTGAATCTGCCTAAGTATCTAATTCTCATTTACTGCTTAGATTCATAATAAATACTTGTCATTATTAGTTTCAATCATCAAGAGGGAGTGATAACTCCTCTTAAGTATAAAAAGTGTTGCTTTAACTTATACATTCCGCTGTGCTTACAATCTAATATACAAGAGCTTGCTAAACACTTAAGTGTCAAAGATAGCAAGTTCTTACTTAAACAAAGAGCATACTGATCCAACAATTGGTATCAGAGCATTGGTTTATCTGATCACATATCAATCTAACAAATTGAGAATCAGACACAAAGCTCTTATTGATACTCAATAAAAGATCAAAAGTTCACTTTTTATCAACATCCATCACTTAAAAGAGTCATCTGACAAATCAATACTCTTTAAAATGGATCCTCATAATACTGGTTCTGCCACTAAACCTGCCATGCTTGTAAGAAATGAATACAACATATGGCAAAAGAGAATGGCACATACCTTGTCACAGACCAACACAGGTTGTTGGATATCTGTGATATATGGTCCTCACAAACCAGTAAACATAAATCTTGAAACTAAAGTTGAGGTTCCTAAAGAACCAAAAGACTATATTGATGATGATTTCCTAAAACTTGAGCTAGATGCAAAAGCATTCTCTATGTTGGCAATGGCTCTCCCAAATGAGATATACTCTGGCCTTTTACATTGTGAAAGTGCCAAAGAACTCTGGGATTGTCTTAAAGAACAGTTTGGAGGAACTGAAGAGGTGATTGCCAACACCAGAGAGATTTTAGCTCAACAATATGAGACATTTGCTCACATTAATGGGGAAACTTTAACTCAACAATTTGAAAGATTCTCCTCATTAATATCTGAGCTAAAGTTAAATGGTCAGACCTATACAACAGTATCTATGCTACATAGATTTTTAAGGTCTTTACCAGACAAATGGGAAACATACTCCATTGTTTTAAGATCCTCACAAGATTTTGGCTCCCTCACTCTTACAAAACTCCATGGGAGATTACTTACTTTTGAGAGAGAAATTGATCAAAAGAAGAAATTGCAATCATCTGGTAAAACAGTTGATGACTACCTACCAGGTAGTACAGCACTTTTGGGACAAGACTCACCAACTTGTTCCTATGGATCTTATGACAACATTGACATAACAACTGGGATCTCATCAGAAAGATCTTTCCCAGGTTATGACAATGATGACCAAAGTCAAACTGCTGATAATCTATGTTTTATCATGGATGATTTGAAAAACTTTAGCAGTGATGACTTAGAAGAAATGGACATTTTACACCAACTGGCCATGCTAAGCATTAAAACTAACAAGTTTTATAAAAGGCCAGGAAGGAAATTTCCAGGATTGACCAGTAATACAAAAATTGGTTTTGACAAATCTAAACTAAGATGTCACAAGTGTCAGAAATTGGGACACTTTGCTAGAGAGTGTAGAAACTCTAGCTTTAACCAATCACAATCTGGAAATAACTTTAACCCCAATTATAATAGGAATAATGGAACTCAAGGGAGTGCTCATTTTGTACAGGCACAAGCTCCTCAACAGCAATACATGCCACAAGTACAATATGTTCAAATGTCTGCTCAACAGATGCAGAGCCAACAATCAATCCCTCCCTTTCCAGCTGCTCAACAACCTCCATAGCCTCAACAACCCTCTCAACAAAGTCTTTTCACCTCAGGGTATGTTGACTGGAGCAGTCTTCCTTTTGACACCACAGAGTGCAATCCTGATGCAGACAACAAGTTGTTTGACATCAACTGGGGAGAACCTGACAATGGCAGAAAGAACTTTGCCTTAATGGCATTTGAAGGCTGTACTTCAAAATCTGCATTGTCACAGGTATCAAAAGAGTCTTTGACAAAACTTTGCTCAAATTCTTGCAAAGAATCTTTTGCTCTCATAAGAGAGACAAATGTGCACTTACAAGGAAAAGCCAATGATTTAGAAAGAAAATACACTCAGATGAAATGTGATTTAGAGAGAAAACTTACTGCTAAAACAAAAGAAGTCTCTAAATTAACTAACTCAGCTATTGAAACCCAAGCACAAATTAAAATGATGATAGAAGATCTTGGGAATGTCAGAAAAGAGCTTGCTGACACCAAGATCAGTTGTGAAAAATGGGTGGATTCTTGTAAGGGGTACCAGCTATTGCTAAACAAACAGAGTGCTTCAAATGTTAAGTTTGGCATAGGGTACCATCATGTTGAAACACCAACAGATTTCTCTCCCAAAACTACTGAAGATGGGAGAAAAATTGTTTCAAATGAAACTTCTGAAGGGAAAGACTGCACATCTTTCCATGAAAACTTTCTAAACAGAAATCCTGGTATTTTCAAAGAAAGTACTTCAGAAGTATTAACAAAATCTGACAACAAGCCATCAGTAGTTTCATCTACATCAGGAGTTGAGACCCTGAAAACTACTGATGAGCAAAATCTTTACACTAATGTCAGAAATTTGCCTTTAGATAAAAAACAAAAGGCAAAAGAGTGTGAAATTTGTGGTCTGTTCAACCACAAAACTGAGTTTTGTAGATACAGAAAAGGAATTCAGTTCAATCAAAAAATTAAACAACAGGTTGTGGGAAATCAAATCAGAAATGATTATGAAAGAATCTTTAATCCCAAGAAACAACAACCTGAAAACACCTTTTCTCAGAAAAAGATAAAATCTCAACTAAAATCTTTTTCTCAAAATTCTTTGTCAGTAGTTAGACCTGAATCATCAGCAGTTTCACAAACTGCTGAGATTCAAAATCTAATGAACTTGGTACAACTACTGATGACCAAGGTTGATGGTGGTCCTGAAAAGGATACCACCATGGCTCTTAATGAAAAATCCATTGCCAAAAAGACATGGATTTCTCAACCTGGTCAAAAACAAACTGTAACTGTTCTCAAGAGCAAACCCAAAGCCAAACAGGCTTGGGTTCCTAAATCTAACTAATTTGCTATTGTGTGCAGAGAGTTTCCAGGGGCTTAAACAACATATGGTACGTTGATAGTGGAGGCTCTATGCACATGACTGGATGCAGATACCTGATAAACAATTTTATCAGCCAAAGAGAAGGATCTGTATCCTTTGGGAACAATGCTAAGGGATATGTGCTAGGACATGGCAATGTCTCCTCTGGCAAAATACAGTTTGACAAGGTCAATCTGGTTGAAAACCTTGAATACAACTTGCTGAGTGTGTCACAAATGTGTGATAAAGGATATTCTTCCTTTTTCACAAAGACAGCATGCAAGATCATCTCACCAGAAGGCCAGAAGTTGATAGAGAAGATCATTGAAGATCATACTTTGCTGATTGCCAAAAGATGTGGCAATGTCTATGCAGTGGACATTGAGAAAGACAAAGTATTGAACAACACTGCCTGTTTCTTCTCAAGGGCATCAACTTCAGAAACTGATCTCTGGCACAGGAGACTTGGCCATGTGAACTTTAAAACCATAAATAAAGTCACAAAAATGGGCTTGGTCAGAGGTCTACCTTTGAAAGTATACCAGTGTCAAGAACACTGTGTATCCTGGTTAAAGGGAAAACAGCATAAGTCCTCCTATAAGTCTATTGAAGAATCAAAAACAACTGCATATCTTCAACTACTCCATATGGACTTATTTGGACCTGTCAAGATTATGAGCCTTGGTAAGAAGAAGTACTGCTTAGTCATCATTGATGACTACTCAAGATTCACATGGGTATTCTTCTTATTCTCCAAGGATGAGGCTGCTGAAATCATCAAGTTCTTCATTCTACAAGTGGAGAAACAATATTCTCTACCTGTCAAAACCATTAGAAGTGATAATGGGACAGAGTTCAGGAACAAAACTCTGGATGAATTCTCACTACTAGAAAAAGAGCATTTCTTGACGTGCATTTTATGACACGCGCTCATTTATGACACTCAAAAGCGCGTGTCATAAAAAAATTGTCATAATTTGAAAAATTTAGTCAATTAATGACACGTTTTTTTGTGTGTCAAGAATATAGTGTCAAGAAATAAAAAAACATGACGGTGTAAAATATTGTATGTCATCTTTTGATGTCATAATATTATTTCATAATTTTAATTTTTATATTCCATCCCATAAATCCCGCCCTAACCCTATGACCTCTCTAATATTTTGTCAAACCCTCTCGTTCCCAAATCAAACCTAATATCAAACCCTCAGAGATTCTCTGAATCGTAATATATACAATCATCATCATCACCCTCAGACCTCTCTAAAACTCCACATTCTCTCAATCGTAACCTAACCCTAACCCTCGGACCTATCTCATCGTCATCCTCACAGGGTTTCAGGTAACCGTCATCAAAATTAGGGCTTCTCTTCAACCATCTAGCGTCCGTAAGCCTCACAGGGTCTCTCATCGTCACCCTCACATGGCTCCTCTTCAGGTAACCATCAGCAATCGTCACCCTCACACAGCTTCTATTCATGAATCTATAAATAGTTACATTATTCAAAATTAGGGCTTCTCAAAGAGCCTAACGGTATATCTGTTTGTTTGTTTTGAATTTAATATATGTTTTGTTTATATTATCTAACCCACCACTACCATCCACTCAGCAACAAACCTCTGTTCAGCCATGGATCCTTCAAGTCCTTCCTTTCATCATCGCCATCCTCATAGCCTCTCACGTTTTGGCTTTGGTACAATCCTATTCCCATTTCACTTCCGGATCACCCATCTTATTATTATTATTATTATTATTATTATTATTATTATTAACTTTTTATTTTTATCTTTGGGGGAATAGGTTTATTGGCAACAGAGAAGTTACCCGAAAGAAGAAAGAAGCATTAGAAGACAAAGGTGTTGTGAATGAAGGTATTTATAGTTTTTTTTTTTTTTTTTTTTTAAAGATGCAGTGTTTGTGTGTGAAATGGAAGTGTTGGAACTAAAGGTATTTTATGAGATGTTATTGGTTGGAAATTGGAATTGGGTCGTTGGGTTGAAATTAAGGTAAATGAATTGTTTATATTTGTTTCTACTAACTTAGAGACTGGTAGCTAGTTCCGTTTGAAGGTTCTTCTGTATGTGAGGGTGGACAGTGTAGAGGTCGGGTACCCGGTACCCAATCAACCGTTCCATCTTTGTTTGGCAGGTAGGGCGGGTAGGGTTCACTGGTGAGTGGTGACAGATGCTAAAGGCGAGTGGTAGTGTTTGCGTGCAGCATTCCGGGTTGACAAATCCCGGGTCGACAACTTGGGTGGTTAGGTCGTTGACGTGAAGGGTGCCCATTGTCTTTTCCATGGGATCCACTCCGCCCTCCTTGATGAAAGTATATAATAATGTGAGGTTGAACATAGGGGCTGGTCTTGGTTTTAAAAAGTGCGAAGCGCACAAAAGCGATGAGGTCTAAAACCGAGTCGCAAAGCGTAAATTCAGTGGGCTTTTTGTACGCGAGGCGCAAGGAAATCATAAATTTTTTTTTATATATGCTATAGGTTTTTAGCATTATTTACTCAAAATAAAGATACAAATAAGGTATATATATGATTTAACTAAAATGTACAACCTTTTTAGCTACATGTATAACAATTTTAAGCACAAAAACATCATGTGTACAAAAAGCGCGCTTTTTGCGCTTTTTTCTTGCGCTTTTTGCGCTTTTCTTGCGCCTAGGTGCGCTTTGCGCTTAAAGCGCGCTTTGCGTTTAAAGCGCGCTTTTTAAAACCAAGGGGCTGGTTATGTTAATGCTACTCGCAACACTTAGATCCACAGTTGAGTCAAGAGTCTGTGACATACACCATGAGTTACATTAATATATTTTTGTTTCCATGAATGTGTGACCTTAGTAGACTAGTACTTAAAGTTACAAAACACATTCAAAAAAGGTGCACAGCAGAGATAAAAAGGCGCAAAAATAGGATTTACGCCTCTGAGGAGTGGCTATTCAGCGCCTTCGATGCCGCCATTGTCGTCTAATGATTCTTCTGGGATTTTGACTGGGACGGTGGTTGGGATTGCCATCTTAATCAATTTGGATAAACAAACAGGTTCTCATCAAATCTCAACCTGGAAAAGTTGTGAAGCCTGGTAATTGTTCTATAAAACTTAATTTGATTTTTTTTTTGTTTTTGACATCTATATTAAAGATTGGTAATTTGATTTGTATTTTATATTGTAGATCAATTCAAGGTTACGATGAAGGAATGCCAATGTACTATATATATCTCCAGGTGAAATGCCATGTCTTCTTTAGCTGAGTTTTTTATATTTTGCAGCCAACTTTAATGTATTAATATCTTTAGGACCAATTTACAGTTGTGAGAAGGGCTGAATTTTTGTAGCCAATTACACTCAAATATCAATGTGACAATGGAACTGGAAGGGTGAAGGTCTGGATTATTTTGTACTTGTTTTCGCAGCAGCTGATCATTCGGTGAAGTTCAGTGAAGTTGTGCCGCAATTTTTTTTTCAATGTCGCAAGGTTCATTTTTAAGTGAATCGTAGTTTTAGGTATCGACCAACCAATGTATTGACACGATATTTTTGTAACCGTTAAATATTTGTGGTAGAATTTGACAAATGATTATATTGCAATGGGTTTTTGGTATATATATGCATTTTATTATAAAATTTATTGATTTTTTATTATAAATATAAATATAAATTCAGGGTAATTAGTGATTTTGTATAATTTTTTTAGATAGAAAAAGCATGACACGCAAAATGATTGTCATAAACTTGTGTCGTAAATGCGTGCCATGAATGCGTGTCACTAAAAGATGACACGCGCCTGCATGTCATATTAATTTTATGACCATGCCTATAATGACTTTCTTTTGTGTGTCATAAACACCATTTCATGACACGCAATGCGCGTCAAGAAAGGTGTTTTTTCTAGTAGTGTCTGTTTGTCTAAAGGGATTATTAGACAATACAGTGTTTCCAGAACTCCTGAACAAAATGGTGTAGTAGAAAGGAAGAACAGAACCTTAATAGAGGGAGCAAGAACAATGTTAGCTGATTCTGGGCTACCCTTGTACTTTTGGGCAGAAGCAGTTAACACATCATGTTATGTTCAGAATAGAGTTCTTGTGGTCAAGAGACATTCCAAGACTGCCTATGAAGTTCTTCATGGCATGAAGCCCCTTATCTCCTTTTTCAGGGCTTTTGGGTGTCAATGTTTCATCTTGAACATCAAGGAATCCATTTCAAAGTTTGCTGCCAAAGTTGACTCAGGTTACTTTCTTGGTTACTCTTCAACTAGAAAAGCCTACAAGGTTTTTAATTCTCACACCAGGATAGTAGAAGAAACATTGAATGTCAAGTTCAATGAGTCAAAACACACTCTTATTCCAGCACATCCTGCTGAACTTTTTGACCTTGACAACTTCCATTTTGGACCTGAGAAGGCTGTTACTTCATCAAAACCTACTTATTATGGTGACAAAAGGTTTGATGATGAGGATCCCACACCATGGATTCCTCAAACAGTTATCAAGTCAACTTCAAAATCATCAGAAGTTCCACAAACTTCTGATCAAACAAGTACTGAGGAACAAACTCAAACTTCTGGTTTAGTAGATCCAACTACTGAAGATCAAGGAACATCTGAACCAGATATTATAGACCTCAGTAGTTTGTTTGAAGAACATGAGTAACCTACACCTGTCAGTGGTTTACAACAACTGATTGAACACAGAGATCATCCACTTGATCAAATCATGGGTGATATAGCTTCAGGTGTTCTTACCAGAAACCAGCTCTCCAACTTTTGCCTATTTTCAGCCTTTATCTCACAGTTGGAACCAAAGAAGTACCAGGAAGCCCTCAAAGACAATAATTGGGTGCAAGCTATGCAAGATGAACTGCTTCAGTTCAACAAGCAACAGGTCTGGGAAATCTGTCCCTTACCTCCAAACAAGCAACCAATTGGCACAAGATGGGTTTTCAGGAACAAACAAGATGAAGCTGGTATGATAATCAAGAACAAGGCACGACTGGTAGTTCAAGGGTACTCTCAAGAAGAGGGAATTGACTATGATGAAACCTTTGCTCCAGTTGCAAGGCTTGAGGCCATCAGGTTATTTCTGGCCTATGCCATTTCCAACAAAATTAAAGTTTATCAAATGGATGTAAAAAGTGCATTTTTTGTATGGAAAGATAAAAGAGGAGGTGTATGTCTGTCAGCCACCTGGGTTTGAGGATCCTTCTCATCCTGAGTGGGTGTACAGACTGGACAAAGCTCTTTATGGGCTAAAACAGGCTCCAAGAGCCTGGTATGATACACTCTCCACCTTTTTACTCAAAAATAACTTTACAAGAGGTGCCATTGATAAAACTCTTTTCATCAAACATGTTGGAAATCATGTCCTAATTGTTCAAATTTATGTTGATGATATCATTTTTGGTTCAACAAACACAAAACTGTGTGATGATTTTAAGAAACTCATGCAATCAAAATTTGAGATGAGTACCATGGGAGAACTGCAGTACTTTCTGGGACTGCAGATCAAGCAACAAACAAATGGAACTTTTATACATCAATCAAAATATGTTAAAGAATTATTAAACAAATTTTCTTTAAAAGACTGTAAATCATGTTCCACTCCCATGACACCAATCACACAAGTTGAACCTGATGATCAAGGAAAACAGGTTGATCAAACCATGTACAGATGCATGATAGGTTCCCTTTTATATCTAACTGCTTCTAGACCAGATATTATGTTTTCAACATGTGTCTGTGCTAGATATCAATCAGCACCAAGGGAATCACACCTTATAGCAGTCAAAAGAATTGTCAGATATCTGAAAGGAACTCCAACACTTGGAATTTGGTATCCTGCTTCAAGCAATACCAAGTTATCAGCTTTTTCAGATAGTGACTATGCAGGGTGTAAGATGACAAGAAAGTCAACATCTGGTGGTTGTCAATTCTTGGGTAACTGTCTAGTGTCATGGCAATCAAAGAAGCAAACATCTGTTGCAACTTCAACTGCTGAAGCTGAATACATTGCAGCTGCAAGTTGTACATCACATATACAATGGCTCCAATATCAACTTCTTGATTATGGAATCAAAGAAACCAAGACACCTTTGTTTGTAGACAGCAAATCTGCCATTAGCATCATTCAAAATCCGGTACAGTTCTCAAAAACTAAACATATTGAGATCAGGTACCATTTCATAAGAGATTGCTATGAAAAAGGCAAGATTGAGGTGAAGCATGTAGCAACAGCTAATCAAATAGCTGACATCTTCACAAAACCCCTTGACACATCAACATTTCAGAAGTTAGTATCCATGCTTGGGATGCTAAATTTGTAAGTGTTTATTTTATTATTCTGCACATATATTTCATTTTCCACTTACAAAAAGACAAAAAGTCTGAAACAAAACTTCTGAAAAGAGAGAAACTACTGATAAACAAAACATCAGTATGGGATAATTTCTGAAAAGTGAATAACTTCTGATAAAATAACCTTCAGAAGTTATGAATAAAAGTATTTATAAAACATTTCTCATCAGCTGTTAAAACTACTGAAGAGAAAATGGGAACTACTGATGAAAATAATCCTTCATCAGCAGTTTAGTCAAAAAGGGCAAATCTGACTTTTCCCATCATCAGAAGTTTTGACCTAGTCGGTTTAAAACTTTTGATAAAGAGATTTTTAACCAAGGCGGTTTAAAAACTTCTAATAAAGAAGATCCAATCAGTTAAAAACTTCTGATAAATACCTTTTTCAACACTTATCCTTTCAAACTCAAAAATTCCCTCCTTCTCTCTCAAAAACTCTCTCAATAACCTAAACCTGCAAATCAACTGTTCGATCAACAAAAACCCAAACCACATGGCTCTCGTTCTAAAACAGGGACACAATCAAAGAGCCTTTCTTGAAAAACAAGAAGGCTGGTCCCAATACGATGAGATCATTGATCTTGTCGTAAAATCCCAATATTTTACTGCTCTCACAATCGACCCACCAATTCATACTGAAACTCTAAATGAGTTCTGGGCTAATGCTGAGACTGTGACGGCTGATGGTGAAGTTATCTCCCTCAACTCAAGAATAAAAGGGAAACCACTGACCATCACACCGGCCACACTGGCAACAAGACTGGGCCTGAATGATGTAGCTGCCCCTGATCATGTTGCTAACTCTGACATTCACTTAACCATGACAGAGTGTGGTTATCAAGGTACTCTCTCCCATGCTACTATCTTCAAAAAATATTTTGAACCAAAATACAAGCTTTTGTTTCATTATATTATTATGTGTTTGAGTCCAAAGACAGGGTCTTATGACCAGATGCCCTCTACTTTTCAACCAATATTTCATTCCATAGTGAATGAAACCAAATTCAGGGCATCAAAATTATTTTTCAATGAGTTGGTGTTACATCATAATAATACCAAGAAAAAGTTTTTGTTATACCCAAGGTTCATTATGCAATGCATAATAGGGGAACTTGGTAATGAGGTGCTTGTGGGAAAAGTTTCAACTTTAAATCCATTAACCTCACAAGCATACTCTAGGCATAACAAACCGGCTACCTGGCCAGAAGATGATCAGGGAGAACAACAACAAATCCCCCTGAAACCCACATCTTCCAAACTCACACCATCAAAAGCCAAAAAGCCCAAGCCAACAAAGACAAAAACCCACCAACCCAAAAGAAAAGCTGTTCAGGAGGTTGAGATGCCTGAACATGCTCATGAGCAATCTGCTCTTCAAATAGGTGAGACTGAAACACCCTCTCAGTCTCATCCATCTCAAACCCCACCAAGAGCACCCATAACAATCTTATTCAAAAGAAAAAGACTTAGAAAAACTGTTGTAACTCACACTTCTTTTGAAACTGCTGACCAACCTATTTCACCTATTGCCCAAACTTCTGAACCAACCCCTCAAATTTCTGAACCAGAGGCAATAGAGATTGCCAAACTTCTCTCTGGGCTAAAAGAGATAGTCCCACCTGATAATGTCAGTCCCCTACAACCACAACAAACAGGGGACATAACCACAGAATCAGACATGGATGTGGACATCACTAGCCCTAACCCAAGAGATGAGGGTGGACCAGAGTCTTTAAGCCCAATCTTAGAGACTCTTGGGGCATCTGAGGCTGCTACTACTCAGTTACCACCCAGTGGTGGATCTGAGGATAGAAGTAAAATAGCTAAGACCTCAGATGTGGCAACTACTGATGAAGGCTTAATGCCTGAGGTAGGAAATCCTCAGAACCAAGAACAAGAGGTTCATGAGAGAACTGAGTTGGGCTCAGCTTATGATTTAACTGAGACAGTCCTCATTGAGGACAACATCAGGGATTCAGATGATTCCATTAATTTGGATGATGATTCAACAACCAAAACTACTAAATTGACGGCACTTTATGAAGGTCCTATTTCAGGGGTATCCAAGCTCAAGAAGCTAGTCACCCCTGAACAGGTTAAAGTCCACTCAATCCCTAAAACCCCTAGAGTGGCATCCTCTGTACAACATGAGGATCTTCTAAAAACACACCCTTCACATCAAATGCCTACCCAATTCCCTGGGCCTTCAAGCATAGACATGAACCAACTATGCAGCCCAGGTGGTGACCTTTATCATATGATGAATGCCCTCATCAAGAATCACCTCCAAACCTATACAGCTAACTTGGAGCTGTCCATCAAGAACCAATTTGGGGTGATTCAGACAAAAATGAATGATCTGCAGACCAAGATTGACTTCAACAACAAACAAATTGCCAATCTGACAGATCAGATCAAACCTCTGAAGACTATTGATGAATCCAAAAAGAGGGAGAAGATGAAGAAACCAATGGATACAGTTGAAGCCAGAAGAAAGGCAAGACTTGTTATCCTAGAGAGAGATCAGAAAAACCAGGCCAGAAAAGAAGCAATGGCCAAACAGTTTGGTGTCTCAGTGGAAGATATTGAAGCCACAGAAAAAGAAGATGAGACCCAAACCTCTGAAGAATCCCTAAGGCATAATAAAGAAACCTTTGATGGTCAAAGTACTGATGACTCAGAAGATACTGAAGACAATCCTTCAGTAGTTGACAAACCATCAGCAGTTGTCAACCCAGCAGAGGTTAACACTTCCAAATCTCAACAAACTAAACCTTCCAGATCCACTGAACAAATCAAACCAACTTCTGCTCCTCCAGGGCCTACAACAACCACTACTATGACTGTCCTAACCCCTGCTCCAATCTCTCAATCTACTGAACTTCTTGAGCAGAGGTTAAAGGCAGTTCAACAAAAAGCCAAGGAAGACCAGATTTGGAAAAATCTGGAACAAAGGGATGATTTAGAGTTTGAAGAGAAGCTCCAGGCTTATCAAGCTGAACTGGAAAGACAGGCTGAAATTGATCATGTTGCTGAAGAAGACAAAAGACACCAACTGGTGTCTTACATCACAAAGAACAGCAAGACTAAAGCCTACACACTCAAGGGACTCTCTATGCAAGAGCTGACAAGAAGGGCACAACTAATTGCAGACAAACTGGCCACAAGTAAAGAAGGAAAGGCCAAGAGAGCCCAGATGATAAATGAATTAGTAGCAGATGGCTAAGGTTCAAAAGCCTCAGTATCCAGATGGAAAGAAGAAAGACTGGTGGATACTTATCGAAAATATAAGGCTGCCAAGGCTGCAAATCCAGAGAAGTTTCAAACTGCTGATCCTTCAAGATCAGTAGTTAGAACTTCTGGTGTTTTAACAAGAAGACCTGCTACTCAAAGGAAGAAATCAGAGGACAATGTCAAAACTGATTTCAAAATGGTACTACTTGAAGGAAGTTCAGTAGTTCACTCCGATTTTGACATTGAGGAGAAACCTCTGTTAACACAATTCAGGGATCCTTCCACCTTTGCCTACCAAATCCAAAAGACTATCAAAGAAAAGATGCATACCAAGGTAGTGACTGAACACCATCTCCCAACTATTCAGATGCCTGATATGCAACAACAACAACAACAACAACAACAACAAGGAAGAGACTCCCACCTGAGGCTTACTGAAGTAGAAAGCATCCAACACTCAGGATCATCAACCCAAGGGACAAGTCTGGTTCCCTATACCTCTGACTTTGATAAGTCAAAGGTGCCTATCATCAGATGGTCACTTACTGCTAACAACTCAGTATTATTGACAAGAAGAGACCTTTCAAGCAGGGCTTACAAGAAGATCAGTGATCTAAAGAAACTGTCAACACAAGACCTGCTCACAATTCAACATCTGGAACCACAGAAAGGATCGCTATCTGATGGACAGTTAAACCAGCTAAAGAACACCATGTTTAAAGAAATATGGAAGATTGTTCAAGACAGAAGAAGATCATAAGGAATTAGTAAGGTTTTGGGTTCATCAATCCAGGGGGAGATTGTTAGGACAAAGAGGATTGGTGAAACCACTTTTGGAAACCTTAGTCTAATTCACTTCTGTCAATTTTGGCTAAGTATAGAAGTACTGAAGAGAAGACAAGAAACTGCTGAAGAGAAGATATGACAAGTGCTGAAGAAGAAACTTCATCAGAAGTTCTGAAGTCCAAACTACTCATCAGTAGTTTGTCATTCATCAGCACTTAGCATCAGATATTTTCCACCGCCTTTTGTATCAGTAGTTTATTGTTTATTATTACTTTTAGCTGTAATTGTTTGTTTCAATGTTGCAACTTGTGCAACTTGTTTCTGATATTTGTATACTTGCTTTATTGGCAAGATACATGTATGTAAACGTCTATAAATAGGAGGCTTCAACCTTCTATTTTAGACATTGATTTTAATAGAAAAATCCTTCAAACACTTTCACAGTTCTATTCCATTTCAGTATTTATTGTGAATCTGCCTAAGTATCTAATTCTCATTTACTGCTTAGATTCATAATAAATACTTGTCATTATTAGTTTCAATCATCAAGAGGGAGTAATAACTCCTCTTAAGTATAAAAAGTGTTGCTTTAACTTATACATTCCGCTGTGCTTACAATCTGATATACAAGAGCTTGCTAAACACTTAAGTGTCAAAGATAGCAAGTTCTTACTTAAACAAAGAGCATACTGATCCAACAAAGAGTTCCTGTAACTGGCTGGACAACTCTTGCATCTCGGGAGGCGCAAGGCGATACGGAGCTCGGGCAATAGGAGCTGCGCCCGGAGTAAGATCGATACCAAACTCAACCTGACGATGGGGAGGAAGACCAGGTAAATCGTCAGGAAACACATCAGAGAAGTCACGAACCACCGGAATATCTTCGATCTTCTTCTCATCGTCAGTAGAAACGTTAACAAGTGCCAGAATGGCCGAACAACCCTTCCGAAGATACTTACGGGCTTTCATGCTAGAAATGATACTCAGCGGAGCACCGCTTTTCTCGCCACGAACCGAAAGAATCTCTCCATCAGGGAGAGGAATCCGAATAACCTTATCGAAACAAACGATCTCTGGACGATACAATGATAACCAATCCATGCCAATCACGACATCAAAACTACCCAGGGGTACCGGCATAAGGTCAATGGGGAAAGACAAACCCGACAGTTCCAAGCGACATTCCCTAAGGGTGTGTGTCGCTTCGATTTTCTTACCATCAGCCAATTCTATTAAGTACTTAGCCTCTAAAGGTGTGGGTACTATATCTAGCAATCGACTAACATCCAAAGATACGAAACTCTTATCGGCACCAGAATCAAACAAGACAGAAACATAGCGATCATTAAGAAGGAACGTACCGGTAACTGTGTCTGGATCCTGCCTAGACTCCGCAGATCCAATGACGAAAGCACGTGCAGTCCTGCCTCCGCCGCCGTTGTTCCCGTTACCGTTCCCGCCCCTCCCATTATCGCCCTGCTTCAGTTTGGGACAATCACGCTTGAAATGTCCCGTGTCACCACAGTTATAACACCCCTGCCTCCCCTGAGTCCCCTGAGCAGCAGGAGCAGGAGTAGCCGCAGGAGTCTGAGTAGGGGTGAGTGCCACCTTGCAATCCTTAGCATGGTGCCCCAACTGATGGCACCGATGACAACGAACCCTATCACAACTCCCAGAATGATGGAAACCACACTTGTTGCACTTAGGATGCTTCCCAACGTACCCACTCGCCTTCTGCCCAGAAGAAGACCCAGATGACTCAAACTTCTTCGCCGGCTGAGCTGGCACCACACTCTTCCCCATACTATCCCACTTCCTCTTGTTCCCCTCAGCAACCTTCACAGCAGCACCCTTGGGTGGCAAAACGCGTTCTGCCACCTTCAGGTTAGTCATCCGATGAGCTGATCGGACAACTTCAGCAATGGTGGGAAGATTTCTAGCAGCCACCAACCCAGTAATCTCAGGCACTAGTCCAGACACATAGTGCTCGATCTTCCTGTACTCGGGTGTGTGTAAATCAGGACACAACACCGCTAGCTCATTCCTCCTCACAGTGTACTCCTCAATCTCCGATCCAACCATCTTGTAACTCCAGACCTCATGCTCCAACTTCTGTATCTCCTCTCTCGGACAGTACTCACCTCTCAACAGCTGCACGAACTCCGCCCAAGGCATAGCAATAGCCTCCCCCAATCCCACGTTCTGTGTAGTAGCATTCCACCACGACAGTGCAGGCCCCTCAAATGTCGCAGTAGCATACTTCACCCGGTCCCCAGCAGGACAGTTACACATAACAAACACAGATTCCACCTTCTCCAGCCATTGGAGCAGTCCCACCGCTCCCTCAGTTCCAGCGAAGTTATGGGGCTGACAGTCCCGAAACTTCTTATAAGAGCACTGAGGTGGGGGTGGATTGGCACCAACACCTGAAACACGGTATACGAATAAAACACAAACAAAAAGGCACGAAACCCGAAAATGAGGCAAGGTCGACAAAAATCAACTCACCACCCATGGCATTAATCCCAGCCTGGAAATTAGCCATAGCCATGTTCACTTGCTGCTGTAGCAAGTTGTTCAGTTTAGCTTGGGTCATGTTGATGTTTCCACGACCACCGCCTCCAGCGCGACCACCACCGCCAGCACGGCCACCGCCGCCTCCACGACGTCCACCACCTCGAGCACCAGACATGATCTAACAAATCAAGAGAACGAGGGATTCAGATTCACTTCCAGTGTCAACCACTAGAAATTTACAAGAGTTAACCTAGGGACAAATCCAGGACTATACATCCAAACTCGAAGTCCATCGGGATTTTCATGCATTCCAGTATATTATTCGGTGTGCACCCGAAATGATAAGCTGCTCTACATGGTCCTCCAGATGTACCCCTAATCTAGACCCCAGTCACCGAACATTGTCGCCTAATAACATGTGACAATAGGTGCAAGTGTAAGAAGGCATGTGTGTGCTAGAACCAACAAATCAACCCCTCCTTCTTCAATTCCAGAAGAAGAAGACAAGAGTAGGTAAGAACCCAAATAAAAGCGGATGATGTAACGGAGAAGCATGATGATGATGTAAGGACACCCCGACAACGTTAGTACGTATCCCATTAATAGACCCAAAGTATGTGACCGTCTAGTGTGTGCGACTCGGCTATAGACCAGACTCTACATGCAGTCCTAGTTCACTATAACCATTGGCTCTGATACCAATCTGTCACACCCTCAAATTACCACTTGCGGGGTTTTACCGCGAGGCGCATGACAAACCAGGATCCAAGTCAACGATCACAATAAACAACTTTATATGAACAACGTAAAAAGACATAACCATTAATTTAATAAGCGGAAGCGGTTCAGTAGCATTTAATCAACTATGCTATCATCTCAAAAGTTATTCAAAATACTTTTATTACAAAACGTGCAACTAAGTCTAGACGTCAATGCAGACCCGTGCGCCTAGTTCCGTTCATTGCTACCTTAGCGACCTGAGAAAAACATGCCAAAAAGATGTCAACATATAATGCTGGTGAGTTCACAGGTTTGTTCAAAATGTTACCAAAACGTTACCATGTCCATACTATATCAATGTTACCAAGTACGCTAGCTAGGCGTATGTTTCATTACTACTACGATTGGAAACCATTACTAGACACGTTTAGCAATGTTTAGCATGTTTAAGCAGCCCGTATGTTCAGCATGATACCAATGTACCTGTTCGAGACAATATGCACCCGCCCGGCCCTCCAAGCCGACGAGTGGGGCAGGTCACGCCCAATAGATCTATCCACATTTCCCCCGTTGTGCATCCCCGCACATTCATGGTTTCCCCCGGGACTTTCCAAAAGATCGTATAGCAATATAAAGTTAAAACCATAGTATGACATATGTTACCAAAACCGTTTAGCGCATGTTTTCTCCCCCAAAAGTTAAAGCAGTAAAAGTGGGGCCGTGAACTCACCTTAGATAGCGTTCTTCAATTACAAGTAAAGATGCTTGGCCCTTGATAATCCCTCTACCGGAGATCTATCAAAATGTTCACATAAGTGTTCTGACTAATAACCATAAGGTTATATAGTCCCCGATTGTCCAGATCGTAACCAAGTATGTTTTAAAACGTGTTTAAATGTTTAACCGACACACTAGACCGACCCGACATCCCGTTGGTGACCCATTACCCTAACTAATCAAGTACACATAGATTACACACAAGGTTCAAGCATAAAACACTTAGTTTGTATCAAAAATCTCATTTCTGCATCAGAACGGTCGAACCAGTCAGTTTTAAGTCTCCTTCGCCCGTTTTACATTTCGTTCGACCGTTCGATGTCTCCTTCGCCCGTTTGACCTCATTCGCCCAACAAAAACCCAGGTTCGACCCTGGTCTTCCTCCTTCGCACCTTCGATCGGTCGAAGGAGGCCAGGTTCGCCCCTGTTGTACAATTTTTCCTAAAAACACTTCAAACACATTCAAAACGACTCGAAACATCATCAAACACAGCAGTCAAGCATGGATAACTTATCCCTACAAAACCCCACCGATTTTCCCCGATAATACGTCCGTTTCAGTCCTTTCCCAAAATGGTAAAGATTATGGAAACATCACTTTCATGCATGAATAATTTACCCAATTTGGAAAGTTTTGAAATCGATTCATGCTTAGCTTAAAATACTCAGTTTGTCGATTATCCGATCCTTCTTATCCATTCTATTGATCATAAATATTCATACATCAAGTTTTAATCCAATAAAATCCCCAAATATCATCATATCCAATCCTAACCCTAGACAACAATATTCCAACATTAATAACAATCCTATATCATGTTTCTATCATAGATATAGCAGCAAATCATTGAACAACACATAACACCACATAATACACAATTTACATATGTTATTCATCATGAAAACCTATGTTAAATGATCATCTTTTGATTTAGAAAGATGTTTAAAAGGTTTTTAATTATAAAAACACCCTTAGAACAGATCCGGACAATTAGGGTTAGATGAAAACGAATTAAAATGCTTTTAAAAAGGTTTAGGATTATGAACACACCTTGGATTCTTGTTTAGATGTTGTAGATAGGTTAGATTATGAAAAAGAAGAGCAAAAACTCCTTCCTTAGTGTTTAAGATCGTTTGAGAGCGTTTTGGGATGGTTAGGGTTTGTGAAATGATGAAAAATGACAAAGGTTGGTATTTATACTAATCCTCCTTCGCCCCAGTTCATTGGTCGAAGGTGGTCTCCTTCGACCCTTTCACAGGGTCGAATGAGCCCTGTCTGGTCGAAGGGAATTCCTCAAATTCCACTTCCCTGGTTCGCCCATTTACAAGGGTCGAACCAGACAATTACTTCTCCTTCGACCACTCGAAGTGGTCGAACCAAGACCCCTTTTTAACTAGTTTTCCAGTTTGTCGTGTTTAACGCATTCTAACACATCTTAACACATAAGCATGCATCCTTAGTCTATATTTAACACATTTAAGCACAGATAATCATTTACACATCATTTAAACACATCTATGTATATAATCCACCACACGACCCATAATCTACACATATACTTAATTAGTTCATGTAATGTCACCAACAACGGAACCCGGTACTAGTGTATTACCAAAACGACTCCCAATGATCCTCCAGATCATTGTACCCTGGACAATCCTAACTTGACCCGACTCAACTAACCCGGTTAAGTTTGTTTATAAACGTTTCTCGCTAAGGTAGACTTAGATATTACTAATATGTTTAAGCCGAACATGCCGGGTGTCACAATATCTATACTATATATAAAGCATGAGGGAGGGATTCTTGTAAAATTTAAGTAAATACAAATTTAGTTGCTCAAAGTACAATCCTTAAAAGCATTTGAGAAAGGGTAAAAAGTAAATTCTGCACAACTTTAAGATCTTAATTGAGCAAATAAACTGGAAAAGCACACCAAAGAGCCTTTCTCAATTAATATGCCATAAACCCCCCCCCCCCATCGGTTGAAGCTCCTGTCATTGATACTTCAGTAAATGAAATTCACCATTTCATTACACATCAACTTTTTTTGTTGTGCGAATTAGAAGCGGAAAGGAAACAATTAGGTTACTTTCATTCTTTCATCTCCATTTCAAGTTAGTTTTGGACTCAATTTGGATATGTAATTGGTGTTTTATGATGGTTGTGTGCTATTTCTATTGATAGATGCATCTATGCCTTTTTATCTTTGGATGAATTAAATATTCGTTTAATTTACATGGATCTTTGTTGGTATATCTATAGCACTACACGGAAAAGAAAGTAATGGTCTCAACTTCAAGTGACAAATGAACGTCATAAATCTAGAATCGTGTCAATACTTCAGAGAAATTGGAAAACGTAAGTGTTTCCTTCTTTAGTTACATCTTTGTGTTTTGATTTAAAATTGAAAATTTGATCACAGTTGTAGAGAGGTGATGTTAGAGAAACATTCAGCTCGATAGTCGACATCATGCAGATCAATCGATATGTGCTTTGGTTTTTGGAGCAATCGATCTCACTTCATTCATTCAAGGTATTTTTTGATTTGTTATGGATTATTATGGAGATTATTTGTGGTTAGGGTTGAATGACACCCCAAGCTAACAAAAAAAGGACCCTAGAAATAAATTGTAATTTGAAATTGAATTTCTAGGTTTTAATAAAAAAAAAATCTGATCTGGGCTAAAATGTACTTTGGGCTCCTTGATTTTAACTGAATTAGGTTTTCTAGAACTAAAATGATTACCTAATGCGGTTCGGTTTAAACCTAAATATAAAAATTGTCAGCCTTTTTCTTTTACTCCTTTTGAGTAAATCCTGTGTTGGATTATTGGGGTCATTGGCTTTGGATGGATTAATAACGTGGAGGAATTGGGATGTGTTTTAATTATGTTTATAGTAACTTTTGAACCATATGTATGGTTCCTATTCTTTTGTAAGCTTTGGGGGAAAATATAGATAAACTTTTGGGCCTTGGAGATGAAGATCAATAAGACTGAATTCATCATTTTTAAACGAGTCAGATAATGGGTCAAAATAGGTTTAGGTTAAAGTGGGTGTCATCAAAATGCACTCGCCTTAAAATGGGTTGTTTTAGAAAAAAAAACCTTGCATTACTAATCTATGGATATTGGAGACCTCCATGATTGATTATCTTCATCATTGTATGACTAATTTAAATTAATATATGAAGGTTGGCTATGCTATTCAAAGCTTTGAGCGTGGTATTGCTGAAAGAGATAGTTGTGTCTTTGCATGGAAAATTACTCATGTAAGATTATTAGTTCTGCTATAAATTAAGTACTAAATATTTATAAACTTATGTTTTAATGGCAAAAATGACCTATACAGGTTGAAGTTAACGGTCCAAGAGGAAGACCATTAACAATTATTGACAAAGATGATGATGTGGGAAAGGTAAAATGTTGTGATCACTACTAGAAAAAAGGCCTATCTTGACACACATTTTATGACACGCACTCATTTATGACACTCAAAGCGTGTGTCATAAAAAAATTGTCATGGTTTATAAAATCTTATTAATTAATGACACCCGTTTTTTGTGTGTCAAGAATTTAGTGTCAACAAATAGAAAAGATGACACTATAATATATTGTGTGTCATCTTTTCATGTCATAAATATATTTTCCAAAAAATTCTAATCTCCCTCCATATAATCTTATTCCCTCTTCCCCTAAAAATTCTCAAAACCCTCAATCTGCTCTCATATCCCTCTCATTCTCATCACAACAACCCCCAAATCCAACAAAACCCTAACGTTGATAATCACACAACAAACCCCAAACGTCATCCCCTGACCTCTGCTAGACCTCCTCCGCCTCCTTCCGATAATATCATATATGCTGATGTCACATTTAGTTAAATAATATAGTTGCTCATCTTTTTGTGGTTAAAGTTAATTTTTTCAATCTTTGTTTTCAGTTTGAAGTTGCTAAGTTGAGGAAGCTTCATTCAGCTTTTAAGGAAAATGGTGGCATTGTTACAGCCGGCAGTTCCTCTGGCATAAAGTAAGGCGTGTTCCACTTGGTCATTATATGCTAAATGTTAATTTTATCTTTCTTTTGGGTTGAGGCGGAAGTTTTTTGTATCACATTGATGGAGCTGTTTCACTTGTGTTGGTTAACGGTGACAAAACACTTGAAGTTGGATTGAATGTGATTGATAAGGCTGCTGGATATGCTGAACAGGTAATTGGGTGATATGTAAAACATGAAACCAAGTAATACAACTTTTGATGGCAATTGTATAAATCACTAATAGAACTCATACTTCAACCATCTTTCTGTTTCGCCGGTTTCATGGCAGAAGTCGTCGAGCAGGCGCATGTTTGTTGCTCCCATGGTACAGGTACTATGACCACCACCGCTCTCTAACACTTTGTAAGCAACCCTGCTCCAATCACCGGCGTCTTCTCCTATTAATCATCGTCCTTATCATCATCTAGCAACCTTTTGATTTTTTCAGATCAGGTGCTTGACTATCTCTTTGATTAGGTTTATGCATACCTCTAAATTGTTTTTTTTTTTTTGTTTTTTTTTTTTTTGTGATTTATAATCACATGTATGATCTTATATCATTCATATGCCCTTATTTGACATTGGTTGAATATTTTTTCAGCTACCGAGCACTGAGGAGCAGCCATTGATGACGTCAAACGAACGGGAAGAAGAACGCAACTCAACTCTCGAGAAGGTCAGAAATGTCATTGTTTCGATCAACGAAGCCAAACACGCTGACCAAGTTATATAGTTATATGCACCCTGTATTCATTTGCAGCTCACATTTCCCCTTTTGATTCTCATGCAATTGCAGGTTAATTGTATAAGTAATGCTAAAAATTATGTTTTTGTTTTGCTGTCACATGGGTAAAATGGTCCACTCTAAGTTTATTAAAAACATAAGCTCATAGTTTTGATAAAATTTCATTTTACTTTCAATATTCATTTAAAAATAAGGTTTACAAGTAATCTAATGAAACTACAATATACATGACTTGAGGATTTCATATGGTAAAATTTAATTTCTTCATGTTGAATGCTAATCAAGAGATTGCGCCTTTGAGCCCATATATGTAGTTGTGGGCAAGCATGCTGTTAGTAAAAGTTAAAAAATGTTGACCAAGCCATAAAAAAGGATTGATGTGGATATATACTTGCAATTAATGTTGAGATATGCCAATTGCTTTGCATGAAAACATGTCTGAGGTAATAAGAAATACCAGCAGTGAGGAGTCCAAACAAATACGAAATACCAATAAGGAGTTGGAACTAATAAGAAAAACTCCTATCCAAAGTGCATATGAATTGTTTTATCGCTTTTCTGTCTTCAACTCATATGGCAGCGATATAAGTGTGAACTATACAATATACAAGGTGAATGTGATCTAGCCAACTAGCATGAATGTCTAAAATGTAAAGTTTTATATTACCATAGTTGTTGTTGTAACTGAGAGTGCTAGGTGGAGCATCATTGGACAAAAGGTTAGTATTAATAATCCAAATTCTTTTAACAAACTAGAGATTTTCATATCAAAATTTGTTTGAATTTATAGTGATTAAGTTGCAAATTTTTGCCCCACAACAACGCGTGGGTTTCCCACTAGTAATAAATTATAACCTAACAACAAAAGCATATGTTTTGCACAAACTTATCTCACTAAAAAAATTCAAATTATAAATCCAAACAGCAAAAAACATATGTTTTTAGATAAAAACAAATTTTTGATATAAAAAAAGGATAAACGAACCGACAACACTTTGATTAAATCATAAACATTTACAAAAAAAAACACTTAATATAAAATGTTAAACAAACCTAAACAACCTCATCAAAACCCAGATCTAGATCCAAGAACAGTGAAAACATATGTTTTTAAATGAAAAACACAAATGTTTTCACAACATCAACCAGAAGAAAGAAGGGTTTATACAGAACATTCATAAACTTTAAAACACAAAAAAGAAAAAAAAACTAGATCTAAACTTTAAAACCCAAAAAAAATGTAGGCTTCACCGGATTTTTTGACCCACCGACACCACCTCGTCACTACCGTAAACCCACCAAATACCATTGTCACCAACGTACACCATCGGATCTGTTGATCGCCGGCTTCATCTATAAATACCTGAGAGCATAACCAGGACACGATACAGGCATCAGTTCTTGGAAGGGCTGAAGTGAAAGCATCTTCTTATTTGTGTTTGTATACTAATCTAGAGAGCTCTTTTGTTGGATCCAATGGTGCCTCGATCTATTGCAGAAAGCGGGTATGTATCTAAAATGTTATAAAATGACATCAAACTATATCATGAGACCTTATAGAATGAAAGAGAAGTAGGTGAAAGAGAAGTAGGAATGGAACTTATAGAATGAAAGAGAAGTAGGAATACAACTTTTTGTGAAAACTCCCAATAGATCCATTGTATGACTAGAAATTCAAAGAGAAGTAGATGACATTAAAGATGAAATGCAAAGAAAAGAGAGAGTGTGTGTGTAAAGAGAAATGTGGTTTAAAGAATGTAGTGTGTATCGTACATAACTTGTGTAAAAAGAGATATGAAAGGGATATATACTTGTGTAAGAGCTAAGGAAAATGTGTCATAAATGTGCAGAAATGTTAATGAGTCAATGACAAAACTACCCTTGTGCATATGAAGAAGTATGCATACGTGGAAGCATCATCACCACAAGTTGGGGTTTTGTTGGTTTTCTAAAGTGGAGATGGTTTCTTATTTAGAATTCCCATATATATATATATATATATATATATATATATATATATATATATATATATATAGGGAAAGTATAAATTGAAAACCCACTCGAGTTAAGAAAACTCTGAAAACCCGTCAAAAAACCATCTAAAAAAGTTTTTTTTTTTTTGAAAAAAATACACAAGGTAACATACATGTTTTTAAGCGTTTTGGGCCAAAAAAATAAAAAAAGCGCCGAACGAATATTTAAAAAAAAAATAAACAACGCAAACTTTATAACCATTGATCATCATGATCCAATGGTTGTGATTGATTTATTATTTTATTAAAAAGTTGTAGATGTCAAAGTACATATATTGAATAAAAAATAATAAGAAGGGGCATTTTAGTAAAAAAAAAACAAACACTATCTCTCTTACTTTTTAATATTCTCCCTCCTCTCTCCTCTCTCCTAACCATCCATTCACTTTTTCTGTAAAAACCTATGTTTTTTCTTTTAAATACAATCATTCATTCAAGTTTCCAATGAAAACCTATGTTTTTTTTTGTAACAATTACATATGTTTTCGCAACTTACTTCAAAACATATAAATAAAATAAAACCCTAGCAATAAAAACATATGTTTTCACAAACTTATCTCCAAAAAAAAGTCAAATTATCAATCCAAAACAACAAAAACATATGTTTTTAGATGGAAAACAAGCTTTGATATACAAAATAAATAAACACACGGTTTCTTCTTCGGCACCCGTTGTTCCGACTGAGCACTAACTTCATCAAAACCCAGATCCAGATCTTGAACATCAAAACACCAAAATCATCCCTGCCTTTAACTTCATAATCTTTAACATCTAAATAAAAATTTAGAAAATAAAAGGTTTACCTTATTAAGGTATCTCGTGACCTTATTATCTAAAAAAAAAATTAAAACTTGCATTATAGGAACATTAAAAACAAATAAAGCTGGATATGGATAATAAACTGAAATCAGAAAATATGATGCTAAACAATAAAGCAAAGAAACATAAATTACAATAAACCTGACAAGATATGGCCTTCACGTTGGTAAATAGATGCAAAGTAATCTGAATACACAAGGTTTTGTGCCGATTTTCTGTGGTTTATTGCTTCAAAAAACTGAATACGATCACAAAAAATACAAGACTGAAAATTAAAACTTTCAGCTGCAAATAAAAACCAAACGAAAACAGATCTAGAATAAAGTAACCCATGTAATTTTAGTTTTTACTTTCTTTTCATATGTAATTTTAGTGTTTTGTAAAATTGTAAGTAACCTACCATATTTAATGTTATGTTTTCTTTCATCTTCTTTCTGTAACAATCAAGATCTGAATGTTCAAAGAGGTTAAATGGGTATTTGTATGTGACAGAGGGTTAAATGGGTTTTTCATTTTTTCAAGATCTGAAGCTCATAAGGGAAGTAAACATACAAATAAGAAGGTCAATAGAGATATGAGAGGAGAGAGAACTTGTCATCATAAAGTACAGAAGAGAGATAGAGTGCACAATGTGTAAGGTATATAGAAAAGATTGTTAGACAAAAAGATTTGACCAAGTGTATATTACCTAAACTACCCTTCAATATTTAATTGATAAGATGGACGTGGACAAATGTGAGTCTTTCAATTGGTTTAGTTGGTTTTCTCAACTAGTGATGGTTTTCATATTAGAATTGGCCTATATATATATATATATATATATATATATATATATATATATATATAGGGAAAAGTTAATTTGAGAAAACCTATATTTCGTGCGAACCGTGAGAACGACATCTAAAACCATTCAAATTCAAAAACACAATTTACGCGTAAAAATTCAAACGTATACGGAAATAATTTGTTTTTACACATGTGTAAATTTGCTGTTTATACATGTGTAAACTGTTTCATTTACACATGTGTAAAAAGTTAATTTAAAAGTGTTTTTGCAAGAAAAGATGAATTATTTGGAAAGAAAATTCATTTATTAATGTTGTATTTTGATTATAATGGGGTTTGTATTAAAAAAAATTTGATTTTGATTGATTTTTTTACTTGTTCTCACGGTTCTCACAATATTTAGCGTTCTCAAAATAACCCTCCCCTATATATATATAGGGGAGAGTTAATTTGAGAACACATATATTTCGTGCGAACCGCGATAACGCTATCTAAAACCATTCAAATTCAAAATTCTTTTTACACTTGTCTTTATTATTAAAATACAATCTCAAAAACACAATTTACGCGTAAAAATTTGAACGTATACAAAAATAAATTGGTTTTACACATGTGTAAAACGTTAATTTTAGAGTATTTTTACAAAAAAAAAGATGAATTATTTGGAAAGAAAATTCGTTTTTAGTGTTACATTTTAATTATAATGATGTTTGTGTTGAAAAAAAAATGATTTTGATTGGTGTTCTCATTTGTTCTCACGATTCTCGCGATATTTAGCGTTCTCAAGATAACCATTCCCTATATATATATAGGGGAAAGTTAATTTGAGAACACCTATATTTCATGCGAACCGTGAGAACGGCATCTAAAACCATTCAAATTCAAAATTTCTTTTTACACTTGTCTTTATTACTAAAATACAATCTCAAAAACACAATTTGCGCGTAAAAATTCAAACGTATACGAAAATAATTTGTCTTTACACATGTGTAAATTTGCTGTTTATACATGTGTAAACTGTTTCATTTACACATGTGTAAAAAGTTAATTTTAAAGTGTTTTTGCAAGAAAAGATGAATTATTTAGAAAGAAAATTCATTTATTAATGTTGTATTTGGATTATAATGGGTTTGTATTAAAAAAAGTTTGATTTTGATTGATTTTTTTACTTGTTTTTACGGTTCTCACAATATTTAGCATTCTCAAGATAACCCTCCCCTGATATATATATATATATATATATATATACATACACACACACATATAGGGGAAGACTAATTTGAGAACACATATATTTCGTGTGCAACTTTACTTTTGCCCCCCGAGGGCCACACATATATACATTATATGTGCACAGCCGTAAGCGGGTGGCGTTGATAGCCAAAAGACAAGGGGGTACATGCACCAATCGGGTTTGTTCCGATTGCCAAGTGTTATGTGCCTTATGTCCAAGGCTTAATACAAAACCACTATCAAGCCGGGGGTCTCATTGGAAGCAGCCTCTCTATTCCCACGGGGTAGAGGTAAGGCTGTCTACATCTTACCCTCCTCAGACCCTACCTTAGCTTTTGCTATTGGTGGGATTAACTGAGTATGATGATGATGATGATGATATATTTCGTGCGAACTGTGAGAACGCTATCTAAAACCATTCAAATTAAAAAAAAAAAATTATACTTGTCTTTATTATTAAAATACAGTCTAAAAACACAATTTACGCATAAAAATTTAAACGTATATAAAAATAAATTGTTTTTACACATGTGTAAATTTACTGTTTATACTTGTGTAAACTGTTTCATTTACACATGTGTAAAAAGTTAATTTTAGAGTGTTTTAATGTTTCCAATGAATGTTTGATTTAATTTCCGTTTTGCAATGCAGGTTTGGAATTAGAATCGATTAGTTTTTGTTTGCCATAACCTTTTTTTATTTGTTTTTATATAGTTTGTTTACTTGCTACTACATTCTCAAAATTAATGTATTCACAATGCGTTATGGGCAACTTACTTTTAATCATTCGTGCCCACCAAAGTAGTTCTTGTAGGTAAGTATAATATTCATGTCCTAAAATCATAAAGTAGATTAAAGGATGTCACTTCAAAATGAAAAGACACAAGAAGATAACAACTTAATATGCAACTTGACTCATATTTTTCTTTATGCTTTCGGTATATAACTGTTTGTTAATGATTTGCAACAGAATAAGTAAAGAGACCTCATCAAAATTATTATCCATATGACAAAACTCTTGGCGTGGGTTCATATATTTGGTTATTTTCAGAAAACCAACCAACCTAAGAAAGTTTGATCTTAGGGAATTTTTTATTTACAAATACTATCTTGATTATCTCATTGCCGGTTTGCCTTCGCTTCTAGGGAGCTCTTACTTCTTCAATCAACATCTAAGTAATGTTAATGTTAATTATTAAGCATTCCATCGGTTGTTGCTTCAACTTTTTTGCATTAGAAAATGAGTATTGTGGTATTTTGGTGGTTATTCATGGCTTCTGTTCCGAGTTCATTCGTTGTTCATCACCTTCTGTTCAAGAAAACTTATGTGGTTATATCTTCTTAATTTAGTAGGTTGTGTAATCAGCATATTTTATGTGGGTATATCTTCTTTAGTAGGTTATGTAATCACCTAATAGGTTGTGATTTTTGAATTGTTACGTGCGTAACTAGTCTTCTGGTGTGGATGCAAATTGCAGTCAAAACCGTGCTGGACTACGATTAGAATTTTAATTGTCTTAGGTAGATGAAAATTTTGTTTTGGCTATTCAAAAAATAAAACCCGTATCATAGATATGTATGTTTATATTTGACAGACTTTGTTCTCCTTTGTATTTGTCTAGTATGTCCGATGTAATTAAAAGTCGAAATCAACGTAACCCGACCCAGTACGGTCCATGATTCCCAAAAGTGGTATCAGAGCCACGGTTACGCGCGTATAGATGGTAAAGTTATAATTTTGATCTATGTTTTATTTGTCAATGGGAAAATGACCAATATAGCCCGTTGACCGGGCATTTTGCACAACTAGCCCTCTCCACCGTCTTTGGAGAGACGGGACACGGCTCCCAACCAGCCTGAACCGTCTCCGAGACCGTTTGGTTTTATAGCCAATTGCAAGCCAACACGTGGCGTCTCTGATCCCGAGGCTGTACCGTCTCTCTCCAGACGGGTCAGAACCCTCTCCCAGACGGTTCACGTTTCCCCATGCCGGCTGCCTTCGGTTCAACCGTCTCCCAGACGGTTCACGTCTACCAATGCCGGCTGACCCTTCGGTTCAACCGTCTCAAAAGACGGGTCACATTTCCCAAGTCGTCTTAAGCCGTTTTGTGATACCGTCTGAACCGTCTGAACCGTCTCACGGGTGTATATAAATACCCCAATTCACTTAACGAAATTTGCACCCACCCCTCTCCCCTAAGCTTTCATCTTCCATGCACCCACCCGTCTCCTCTAAGCTTTCATCTTCCAATCCAATGACGTTTTTTTACTTTCCCAGCCGAAGCCTTTTTGACTTTGCCAGCCGAAGCCTACCGGCTTCGGGAAATATGTCCCGGTTACTTGGATTGTTGTTTCATCTGCGTACGGCTACTTGGATTGTTGTTCCATCTGCGCGTGGTTTGCAACCCGTGTAATGGATCGATGATGTGGTGGTCTACATTTTAGGCAAGTTCGTTCGCTTTCCGAATTTATGTCTCGATGTTCGACGTGTGCTCACTGAGAACTATTGTTACATAAAACGAGGAAACGTTTCGGACTTGTCTGTGTAGAGCACATACACCATTCGAAACAACGTCTATGTAGACCACTGCTACTACCGCCGCTGTGGAGGACAAAACATCTAACACTAAGATGTAGTCCTCAATAGTTGGTTAGACATTACTATTACTTCAAACAAAGTTCTTAGTTCTGGAAGTAAATTTGGGAAGTTTGTTGTAATAGTATAGTTTTTTACTTGTTGCTTCTTAGTTTTCACTTGTTGCTTCTTAGTTCTTGGGAAGTTTGTTGTAATAGTGTAGTTTTTTAATTGTTGTTGTAATAGTATTTATTGTTTATTTGTGATTGTAATAGTATAGTACGTTTAATGAGATATTTACCTTAAATATAACAACAAAAAGACAAAATTGCATTAATATTAATAAAAATATAACCATTAATTGCATTAAATAAAAAGTTACTAAATTACAAATTAATTAAGACGATGTCTTATCATTTGCCAAACGGACACATGTTTAAACTCTTTACGCTCCCTGTTTTTATACTGCCTTAGACTGTGTCTAATTGCCACGTCTTCGGGAAAGTTAGAGGGTACGTCGTAAAGAGTCCGGTTGTGGTGCCCGTTGAAGATTTGACACTTTGTCGTCAAATCGCTCAACTTGCGGCTTAGGGACTCGGTGGTACGTTCTGACCCTCCAACGAGCCGGTTGTATTCATTCAGTATCCGGAACCATTTGTTGTTAAGGTGTGTGCTTTCTTCAACATGAAGCCATGCCGCAATCAAGGCAATCTCTTGTTCTTCCGTCCATCTTTGAGGTGCCATTTTTCTATGATTTGGACGGTGTTGGACGGTGTTGGACGGTGGTGGTGGGGTGGTAGATATTGTTTGGACGGTGTTTGGACGGTGTTGGACGGTGGTCGTCGGGTTGTAGATAGTGTTTAGACGGAGTTGCACGGTGGTGGATAGTGGGTTGGATGACGGGAAATGGACGGGAGACGGGTATTTATAGGGCTGAGCTGGACAACCGAAGCGTCGCCCGCTCATCGGGACTCACCGGCGTTGGTAGCTGTGTACCGTCTTGAGAGACGGTTGAACCGAAGGGCCAGCCGTCTTGGGAAATGTGACCCGTCTTTTGAGACGGTTGAGCCGAAAGGTCAGCCGGCATTGGTAGCCGTGAACCATCTGGGAGACGGTTGAACCGAAGGGTCAGCCGTCTTGGGAAACGTGAACCGTCTGGGAGAGGGTTCTGACCCGTCTGGAGAGAGACGGTACAGCCTCGGGATCAGAGACGCCACGTGTTGGCTTGCAATTGGCTATAAACCAAACCGTCTCGAAGACGGTTCAGGCTGGTTGGGAGCCATGTCCCGTCTCTCCAAAGACGGTGGAGAGGGCTAGTTGTGCAAAATGCCCGGTCAACGGGCTATATTGGTCATTTTCCCTTTGTCAATTTTTTTTTTTTTTTTTGACAAAAGATCAAAAGCTTTTTGTTGTTCATGGATTGTGATATGAATCGACCCTAGGTATTTTGACCCTTGTCATGGTTGTGTTTGTGATGTTTTATTTTTTTGATTATTGATTTGTATTTTTATTACGGATATTGGATCCGGTGTAATAGATAGGATTAGAATAGATTTGTTTTATTTGTATTTCAAATTTATTTGTAATCCTACAAGTACAAGATCAAGACGAAGATGAAAAAGGCAAACAGGTTCCATGAAGATAGAGATCTCGGGTCAAGTGGGAGCTATATCAAAATAGTTTTGTAACCCTTTTTGACTAGTTCGTTTCGTTTCTGGCAAAAACGAAACGGGCGACCTATTAGGGGCTCGATTCGTTTAATTTTATTATTATGTTTTGTGGTTGTGGTTTATTTATTGTAAATAATTTAGATAACCCAAAATAAATAAAATTTTCACAATCATGGCAACGGTTTTATTAAAACAAGTTTTATAAAAACCGAAAAGCATATTTAATAAAAGGAGTTTTATTAATATTAAAACAAGTCCATTCGCGATAATACGACCAACATAGTTTAAATAGGGTATTTAAAACTATATCGTGTCGAGTGTTAAAAGGAGTTTCAATTATCACGAACAATATAAAATTGGATTTTATAAACTATTGTGTGACTCACATCATGCTGACGAGTCATTCAATATATTTATGGTAAATATTAAAATTAAATCCCAATTTTAAATTGATGTTTTATGCCACCCTTAACGAGTTAACACTTCGTTCTATATCAAACCCAAATGTTAGTGCTGACCCTGCATCTGGGCGTTGATCATGAGTGAAGGTAATCATCGCGTTTCTTGTGTAACATAGGTCGGTGCTACAGTTAACAGTAAGGGGCCAAACATCGCTTGTTTGACAAGTGGGCATAGTTGGGGTTAAACATACATCGCTCTTAGCGATAACCCCAAATGGAGAGTTGTGTAGTGGACACAATTAACAATCGTTGTTTACCTACCTAATCGTACTAGTGGACAGTGCTAAGCCAGTTCACTGTGTTTGATGAATCGGGGTCTCATCCTAATTAATTTTGCTTTTGGGTCATAAGATAAATTAGGATATTTAAAACATAAAAATACTAATAAATTAGATTTTGAACTTTGTAGATGTCAACTGAAAACAATTCCGCCTCCCAATTCTCTCGCAAGTCCATCTTAGAGAAGGACAAACTTAACCACTCCAACTTCATGGACTGGCACCGCAAGTTGAAAATTGTTCTCAAGGCGGAGAACAAGTTGTATGTTCTGGAAACACCAGTTAGCACTCGTGTGCTAAAAATGAAGGCATATGTTGATCACTTGGCTCGCCTGGAATCCCCCTTGAGCGATGAGTTAGCTGGGGATATTATCCTAAACTCATTGCTCAAGTCATATGATTGGTTCATTATGAACTACAATATGAACGAGATGGAAATGACACTTGCAGAACTGCATCAGATGCTCAAAACTGCTGAGGTGAACATACCTAGCAAGACTGCACCAGTGCTAGTGATCAAGGAGGGTCAAGTTAAGAAACCTAACACCAAGAAAATGGGCAATCAGGGCAAAGGGAAGGGCAAAGGCAAATCTGTTGTCAGTAAGAAACCTCAGAAAGATGCCAAGTGTTTTCATTGTGATGAAACTGGGCATTGGAAGAGGAACTGTGCTAAGTATTTAGCTGAGCTGAAGCAAGCTAAGGCTTCAGGAGGAGAGTCCTCAAGTATATATGTTATTGAAATCTTTGCTTTTCCTAGCAAAACATGGGTGTTTGACACAGGATGTGGTTTCCACATTTGTAATGTTTTGCAAGGACTAAGAAAGATTAGAAAGCTGAAATAAGGTGACTTGGAGGTCCATGTTGGCAATGGACAAAGAGTTGCTGTGAAGGCTATAGGAGAATGTGTTCTCTTACTTCCTTCTGGTTTAGAACTTGTTTTGAACAATGTTTTTTACATTCCTAGTGTGACTAGAAATATTGTTTCAGTTTCGGCTTTGCGTGGACAAGGTTTTAATTATCGTTTCAATGGTGAATTTATTTCTGCTTATTTTAACGATGTATTTTACTTTGATGCAAAACCCAACAATAGGATCTATGAGATAGAAATCCAAAACAATAACATATTATGCAATATCTCCCATAAACGTAATAAGTTGGACTTTAATCATACGTATATGTGGCATTGTAGACTTGGTCACATAAGTGAGAATCGTGTTAAACAACTCAAAACCGCAGGAATCCTAGATTCCAAGGGTTCAGAGTCATTTGGAAAATGCGAATCATGCTTAAGTGGAAAGTTAACAAAAGCACCTTTTTCAAATGTTGGAGGAAGAGCTAATGATCTATTAGGACTTGTACATACCTATGTATGTGGTCCATTCAGAACAATGTCAAGACATGGAGAAAGATACTTTGTTACATTTACTGATGATTTCAGTAGATATGGTTATGTTTATCTTATGAAGCATAAACATGAAACTTTTGAAAAGTTCAAGGAGTACCAAAACGAAGTAGAAAATCAGCTAAATAGAACTATTAAAATGCTTCGATTAGATCGAGGCGGTGAATATCTTAGTCAGGAATTCATCGACCATCTAAAGGATTGTGGAATAGTTTCACAACTCACTCCACCTGGAACACCACAACATAATGGTGTGTCTGAGCGGAGAAACCGAACTCTATTAGATATGATTCGATCAATGATGTGTCGAACAAACCTTCCAAAATCCTTTTGGAGTTATGCTTTGGAAACTGCTGCAAGACTTGTAAATATAGCTCCAAAGAAAAAGATTGATAAAACGCCTTATGAGATATGGCATGGAAAGAAACCTCATGTATCCTACCTTAAAGTCTGGGGATGTAATGCTTATGTCACTCTAGAATCTTCGGATAAACTAGATCCCAAAGGCGAAAAAGTGGTTTTCGTTGGATACGGTAAGAAGATCGGTTACCTATTCTAGCACCCCACTGAAAATAGGATTTTCACTAAACGCAAAGGCACTTTCTTAGAGGAAGAGCTTCTGGCGCGAGGGATTAGAGATAACCATGTGGATCTTGAAGAAATTCGAGAATCACAAGTGACTGAACCAGTTGTTCAGACAGAAATAGAAGTAACTGATCCAGTTGTTGAAGTTGAGCCTGAGAGGACTCAAGAAACAACAGAAACACCAAGTGTTCGGAAAAGTATTAGGGATCGTCGTGCACCTGTAAGGTATGACGATATCTTCATGATTGATGAAGCTGAGCCTGCTACTTACAAAGCTGCAATCTTGGATTCAGAATCCAAGAAATGGCAAGAAGCCATGAATGTAGAGATGCAATCCATGTATGATAACCAAGTCTGGGATTTGGTTGATCTTCCTGCCGAATGTCGGACTATGGGAAACAAATGGATCTTCAAGAAGAAGACTGACATGGATGGGAATGTGCAAACCTACAAAGCAAGGCTTGTAGCGAAAGGTTTTACTCAGACTCAAGGAATTGATTATGAGGAAACTTTCTCGCCAATAGCCATGCTTAAGTCTATTAGAATTCTACTTGCCATTGCTGCATATTATGACTATGAGATATGGCAGATGGATGTCAAAAGCGTGTTCTTTAATGGACACTTACTGGAAGATGTCTATATGGTTCAACCTGAAGGTTTTGTTGATCCAAAGAATCCTAATAAGGTATGCAAGCTGAATAAATCCATCTATGGATTAAAGCAAGCATCTCGCAGCTGGAATCTCCGTTTTGATCAGAAAATCAAAGAGTTTGGTTTTATCAAGAACGAAGATGAACCGTGTGTTTACAAGAAATCTAGTGGGGGCTATATTGTAACACCCCAACCGATGGCGGAAACATCGGGATGTCACGTATTGATGATTGTTCAGTAGCTCATGGTGAATAATAAATTTCATTATATGATTTAAATAAATTACATACAATTGTTCTACAAGAATTCGTACATCAAATAATCAAACAAAGCTTCAAATATCTCCTCATGCTAGCTCTAGACTTCAAGCATCAGTATTTCCTGTTGAGTTTGGAAAATTGGGGGGGGGGGGGGGGTCAACTAGAAGTTGGTGAGAATACATAAGCCATGTCAAGCAAATAGTTTTAGTATAAAAGTTTAGCAATTCATATGTCTATCGTAAGTTTAAGTCTACATGAATAAACATGATATGTTGAATCGACATAATCAAACCTTTGACTAGTTTAGGTCCATCCAGTCATCCACGGTTCACCTTAATAATATGTTGGAACGATAACAATCACCCACGCTACCTATGTAGGAGGTACACGTATCCGGGTGGGATTGTCAATCCAATATATCTATTATTGAGTATCGCCGGCTTGGCCATAGCTAATGATTATGTAATGTTGAAACTCGTTGAAACTGTTGTTGTCTAATTCATGAGGCATTAAAGTTTACAACTAGACATGTATGTAGAATTGCTTAAGTATAATGTTGCAAGTATGAAGAATTGCATAAACATGGTTACGTAAACTCACCTTAGCAAAGTATTAAGTCTCGAGAAATAGAATATGTGTAGCCCCAAAGTTGCCAATTACAAGAGCTTATAATCAAAGCTTCAATTGTAGAAGTAATAGACTATAGAAGAAAGGTATGAGGGAAAGTTCAATCGGATTGAAACAATCGATTTAGAGGTGCAAAGTATAATGGGTCATAGGTGGGTTTTTATACTAGTTTTGGATTTAATTAGCCATTAAAATTGGTCAACACCATAAAGTAAGGTTTTATGATGAATTGACTATTTGACTAAGACTTTGACTGTTTGACTAAGACTTTGACTAGGACTTTGACTATTTGACTCAAGGCTTTATTTTAAAAAAAAAAAATCTTGTATGTGAAAAAAAAAGAATTTAGAATCATATTATTATTATTATTATTATTATTTATATACATTTATGTATGTATATAAGTTGTGAGTTAGGATAAATAAAGACATAGGCACATTTGTATAATATTAATGATAAAGGTGTAATTAAAAATATATATATATATAAGGGCTTTTTATGTATTAAAATTTTGGGGAAAATTTTGCGATGTTACAGTCTCCCCTACTTTTGGAAACTTCGTCCCGAAGTTTATTGAATACACAGGGTTGAAGGTGATTGGGTAGAAATTAGGACAAGGGTGGTTTGGGAAGTTTCGAGTTAAGGCATGACATAAATTTATAGGTAACAGAATAAACTGTTTCGAATAATTTGGGTAAGAGTTTTGATATGTGTGAGTTTTAAGGGTTGGATTAGGTTCATCTGAAATAGCAAGGAGAATAAGAATCTTAAGTTTTAGGAGTCCTAAAAGGAATGAGTTGATGGACTATTGAAAGACTAAATGAACTACCAGATAACTAAAGTTTATAATTGGTCAACTACCGAAAACCTTGATAGAATTTCACACTACCTTAACGTACCTGTAAATTCATGATTACGTTCCGGACCGTAATCACCAATTTACCTTACATTAGGGTTTTGTGTCCTTCTATAACTCTAGACACACATGTAAAATAATATGATTAACCATGTATCCAAAAATGAGTCCAACTGTTGAGCAGGAAAAAGACTTCTACCAGTCAGTGAGTAGGAACCTCTACCGATTGTTGAGCAGGTATGATAGCCTCTACCAGTCGTTGAGCAGGTTGTAGGGCCTCTACCGACTGTTGAGCAGGCATGATGACCTCTACCAATCGTTGAGTAGGTTATTTTGTACTCTACTAACTGTTGAGCAAGTACTTCATCCTCTATCAGTTGTTTGATTAAGTGTACCAATTATTACACACATGAATTGCAAATTGATAATATGTACATGTAAGCAATCAAGTATCAAGTATCAAGTATAGCATACGAGTTGTAATAGAGTTGCCCTAGATAAGGTTAATGACTCTAGGTGTGTCTATAGTAAATAGTTTATATTCCATGAATTCTAGTTTCAAATGTTCAAATAAGGCAAATAGTCAAATCCTCATGTATAACTAAGGATTATGTTTGATGCAACACACAATCAAGTTTCAATAGTTTGGTTATCATGGGTAACTAGCTCATGTGTGAGAAGGTGAAGGATATGAATTTAGTTCTTGAGAGGATGATGAAAAATTCTTGAAGCAGAATCAAAGTTGTGAGAGATATTGAATGTGAAGATAGTTGATAAAGAGTTTATTTTATAGTATGGAGATTATATGATTTGGGTAGGGTGTTGAATATTTAAAAAGTGGCTAAGATGGTAAGGTGAAGTGTGATTGTGAAATCCATGGATGGTTATGAAATGAGATTGATTTAAGCTATAAAATTTTGAGATTTTTGAGCTTAGTTTAAGGAAGGTGAGTGTAATCATTTATTCATTAATTAAAACGAATAAACGAAAACGTTGACTTATCAAAACTTCTAGATTCTAATAACATAGTGAAGACATGCTTTAGCCTATAAGTGAACACTCATCCCGAGAATTCCCAGGTAGGCATCCGGGTCCCTCGTCTGATTGGGATATATGCGCAATGCCAGTCCTAGACAGAAAACTCAGAATACAGGCGTTCACCTTTCCAGATTGCACGTGTTCGTTATTAAAATCTAGAACTTCGACGAGATCTCAAGGTGGTTCAGGCTAAACCTGAGGATTGTCCTATTAGTCTAAGAGTAGATCTTGTGATGGAGAGCAATCTTCTTGTAGGGTTTGAAGTATGGATATGAAGTAGGAGTGAGATAGAGAATAGCAAGTAAAAGGAGCAAATACTGGTTATATTCCTATGGTTATAGACTAGATTTTTTTTTCTAATAACCTAATTCCCTATAACCAAGGCTCTGATACCAATCTGTAACACCCCAACCGATGGCGGAAACATCGGGATGTCACGTATTGATGATTGTTCAGTAGCTCATGGTGAATAATAAATTTCATTATATGATTTAAATAAATTACATACAATTGTTCTACAAGAATTCGTACATCAAATAATCAAACAAAGCTTCAAATATCTCCTCATGCTAGCTCTAGACTTCAAGCATCAGTATTTCCTGTTGAGTTTGGAAAATTGGGGGGGTCAACTAGAAGTTGGTGAGAATACATAAGCCATGTCAAGCAAATAGTTTTAGTATAAAAGTTTAGCAATTCATATGTCTATCGTAAGTTTAAGTCTACATGAATAAACATGATATGTTGAATCGACATAATCAAACCTTTGACTAGTTTAGGTCCATCCCGTCATCCACGGTTCACCTTAATAATATGTTGGAACGATAACAATCACCCACGCTACCTATGTAGGAGGTACACGTATCCGGGTGGGATTGTCAATCCAATAGATCTATTATTGAGTATCGCCGGCTTGGCCATAGCTAATGATTATGTAATGTTGAAACTCGTTGAAACTCGTTGAAACTGTTGTTGTCTAATTCATGAGGCATTAAAGTTTACAACTAGACATGTATGTAGAATTGCTTAAGTATAATGTTGCAAGTATGAAGAATTGCATAAACATGGTTACGTAAACTCACCTTAGCAAAGTATTAAGTCTCGAGAAATAGAATATGTGTAGCCCCAAAGTTGCCAATTACAAGAGCTTATAATCAAAGCTTCAATTGTAGAAGTAATAGACTATAGAAGAAAGGTATGAGGGAAAGTTTAATCGGATTGAAACAATCGATTTAGAGGTGCAAAGTATAATGGGTCATAGGTGGGTTTTTATACTAGTTTTGGATTCAATTAGCCATTAAAATTGGTCAACACCATAAAGTAAGGTTTTATGATGAATTGACTATTTGACTAAGACTTTGACTGTTTGACTAGGACTTTGACTATTTGACTCAAGGCTTTATTTAAAAAAAAAAAAATCTTGTATGTGAAAAAAAAAAGAATTTAGAATCATATTATTATTATTATTATTTATATACATTTATGTATGTATATAAGTTGTGAGTTAGGATAAATAAAGACATAGGCACATTTGTATAATATTAATGATAAAGGTGTAATTAAATATATATATATATATATATATATATATATATAAGGGCTTTTTATGTATTAAAATATTGGGGAAAATTTTGCGATGTTACATATATCACTTTTCTTATATTGTATGTAGATGACATACTAAACATTGGAAACAATATCCCTATGCTTAAAGATGTTAAGACCTGGTTTGGTAAATGTTTCGTAATGAAAGATCTTGGTGAAGCCGCTTATATTCTGGGAATAAAGATTTATAGAGATAGATCAAAGCGGTTATTGGGTTTGAGTCAAAGTACATATATTGATAAGGTCTTACGACACTTCTCAATGCAAGACTCAAAAAGGGGGCTCTTGTCCATGGCACATGGAACCATTCTTAATAATAAGCAGTGTGCAAACACTGAAGAGGAAAAGAAGAAAATGGAAGGTGTTCCATACGCTTCTACGATTGGTTCTATCATGTATGCCATGTTATGTACTAGACCTGATGTCTCGTATGCTCTTAGCATGACGAGTAGATATCAACAGAACCCAGGAGAGAGTCACTGAGCTGCAGTGAAGAACATTCTTAAGTACTTGAGAAGGACTAAAGACATGTTCTTAATATATGGAGGACTGGATGAGGAGCTGTCAGTTAAGTGTTATACTGATGCAAGCTTCTAGACTGATCGTGATGACTCAAGATCACAAACGGGATATGTTTTCATTCTGAATGGTGGGGCTATTACTTGGAAGAGCTCTAAGCAAAGTGTGGTTGCTCAATCCACCTGTGAATCAAAATACAATGCTACATCAGATGCTGCAAAGGAGGCTACCTGGATGAAGAAGTTCATTACTGATCTCGATGTTATGCCTAGCATAAAGAAACCAATCGAGATACTGTGTGACAACACTGGTGCCATTGCTCTTGCAAAGGAACCAAGGTCACACCAGACCACAAGGCATATACTCAAGAAATTCCACTATATTACAGAGATAGTAGAGCGTGGAGACATCGTGATAAACAAAGTTCATACAGATCTAAATCTGGCTGACCCCTTTACTAAGCCTTTACCTCAAGCTAAACATGAGGAGCATGCTGGAAAGATAGGGCTTAGAGTTCCTAGACAATGGGCATGATCTGTAATTAGTATTGGTGTTTTATTTTGAACTATGACAGTTATATTGAATGTTTATTTGATTTAATGGGTTAAATGCAAATTTAAATATTTATTAACTGTGTTCATTATTTGTATGTTTAAATCCTTGAATAAGAGTATTCTAAATGTCCGTAGTCGATCAAATTACATGGGAATGAATTTGAATGTAAGACTATTGTGAATTGAGATGGTTGTATTCATGAGATGAATAGCTCAAGGGTTTGAGGATCATAATTCACAGATATCATTAGGGAATGATATTGGATGTAACTCGCTTCAAAATGATCTCCATGGATCAGTGTCATGAGATGTTTTGATATTGATATGTTCAATCTGTCCTTTTTCCTAAGGCACATATTAAACTACATTGATCAAGGACTATCTTTGATGTTATCTAACACTATCCTGAAACATGGGTAGCAATAAGGGTAGCGTTGGGAGAAATCCAAGATTAAGTGGGAGTTGTATGACGCTGATGGAATTCTGTACTTCTATAGGATTAGAAGTCTAGACATTCTGGCGCCCTCGTAAACTCAAACTGGTATAAACGCGTGGCCACGCTCGGACTAAGGTAGTTCGTTAGACCACTTTGAATTAGAGTCGAGAATAGAGAATGGTTGATCACTATATAAGAATGAATGATCCATGTCTTATGATCAACGGATGTCTATACAGAAGGGACTTATTGATAGAATTATCAAGGCTATAGTATTTGGTTAAGTAAAGCGTTACTTGAACTCAAAGAACTAGTTGACGACTGTAAAGTGTCATACTGGTTTGGGTGCAATGCGATGCAGCTAGGCGTCCAACTTTGCGCACGTTGACTCATTTAATTAAAATCGTCCAAGTGGGGGATTGTTGGATATATAGTATGTCCGATGTAATTAAAAGTCGAGATCAACGTAACCCGACCCGGTACAATCCGAAGAGTTACACGTTGGTACACGAATCAGACAAGTTCACATGTAGGTGGATTATTATTTATGAAATAATAATTGTTTTAGACTTGAGGGACTTAATATTAATAAGATTAATATTAAGGAGTATTATGATATTTAACAAGGGGGCTTAATGTAAGTTATTGTTTTATAAAAGGAGGGTTAAGGAGTAAACCCTAAAACACACTTTTATAAAAACAACAAACCCTTGTCTCCTCCTCTTTGTTCCTTGCGGCCGCCACACAAGGGAAAAGGGCCGCCGCCTCTTTTTGCCTTGTTTCGGCCAATAACCACCTCAAGCCGCCGCCTTCCTCTTGCAAAGTGTTGCTTCCCGGTTGGTTCGTGCTCGGTGTGAACTTCCTACTAGCGAGGATTCGTTGTAACCCGTGTGTTACAATTCCGGTGTAGTCGTCAAAGGTTGATTACTAAACCCCCTATGGTTGTTTATGTTTTATTTGTTTATACGCATTTAACCGAGATCCTGATTGGGAATATTTTATTAATTGGATTAATAAAATTATTATTATTATTTTCGTAAATATATATATATATATATATATATATATATATATTGGTTTTAAGTTTAAATAATAATATAAACCGCTTCCGCTGTGTACATGATACCATGATTCCCAACAGCTATTACACAAGGGATATTATTAAGCAAGATACACACATAACCTAACTAAGTTTGAGATAATAATCGCGAAGGGGCAGTGAAGCGTGCGAGAATCCCACTAATTATGAACAAAAAGTTAAAATGTTCTTAACCATTTGTGCAGTTGTCTTGAATATTGAGGAGAACATCTTCAAACCGAGAGAGCATACAGGATTCGACTAATCAAGTAAAAAGATTTGATATTTTGTTGTATGATTTTGGCATTACATATTTCTATTGATACAATAGCCAGTGAAAGGTTCATTCTCGACGTCATTTATGCTACCTTGATGTAATTAATTCAAATATTAACAAACTCTGAAGTTTCAAATCGGTTGACCAAATAGTAATATGAGACTATTCCGTCTTCAAAAAAAAAAATATGATACTATTCCATAACTGTCAACCAAGCTTCAACACATAAAATAGTTAAATATTATACACGTAAATACTATTTTAATAAGAAGTCAAACAAATGGCAAATCCAAAGCATGTGACTGTCAATTTGTACGAAACGTGTTATCAATTTATATGTAAGTATGTAACGTTTTATCAATTTATAAAAAAATTGAAAGAAAAAAAAAATGTGATTTTAAACTACACAATAAATTCGTTTTTGTAGTATTATATAATGTTAGTATCATGTCAACACAATAATCACATAAGCTTTGTAATGATAATGTTTTCCAAATTTATATACCACTGATCATAATAGATGAACTGAAGTTATTACTAGAAACTCGGTAACATGTTCAGTAATGCAAAGTTGAAAAAGATTACAAAACCCTAGCGAAAACTTAGGAGGCGATTCAACGGCGATTTAGGTTTTCTTCATTCTCCAATGGCGGGCAAGGAAAAATACAAGACGGATCAGTGGTATGATGTGCCGTTTAAGTCTAATAACGGGCAAAAACAACAACAGAGTAACAAGGATGGGGATCGGATCAAGAAATTCTTCGTTTCAAACTTACCTCCTCGGTGTTCTTCGGCGGATCTGGTAAGCACTCTCAAAGGGTTCGGGGATATTCACGGAACGTATATTGCTAGAAAAGTTGATAAACTAGGTAAGAGGTTCGGTTTTGTTTCATTTAAGATTGGTCGTAATATGGGTGATTTGGAATAATCGTTGAAGGATGTTTGGATAGGTTCCTATAAATTATATATTGTTAAAGCTAGATTTGTTGATGGGGGTGGATCTTAAACAAAAAGAGGAGACTATTTGGAAGCCGGTTAAGCCAGTGGTAGACGTGCATGCTTCCATGCAAGTTGAGAATGATAATGGTGGTTCGTCTTCGATAGGGGAGAAGGAGGGTTCTAACGTTGATGTGGCTAGATCCTTTAGAGACACACTTCTGAATAAGGAGGTAAATACTAGTGTGGTGGAGGTTAAAGTGGGTGATCATGTCCAAGCTTTTGATCATTGGTTCGAATGTGGTCTTGTGGGCAAGGTTCAGTCGCTTTATGGGTTGACCAATCTCTGAACGTTACTTCAAGGTCTGTCTCAATTTAAGATTAAGATTAAGTATATCGGAGGGTTGTCTGTGGTTCTTTTGTTTGGTAATAAGGATGAGGCTCGAGAATTCTTTGGTCGGGAGATGGAATGGAGGCAAGTGTTCGAGTCGTTACAAGTGTGGAAAGGGCAACAATTTGGTGTGGATAGGGTGGCTTGGCTTAGAATACATGGAGTGCCACTGTGTATTGCTACCGAGGAGGTATTCGATAGTATAGCTTCAAGGTTTGGAGTGGTCATTCAATCGGCTTTTTTCCCAGAACATGGTGACGATTTATCTTATGCATGTGGTGGGATTCTATGTAAACGGCCAGATAGAATTCAACAAGTGGTGAAGGTCATTCGGAACAAAAAGACGTTTTCGGTGTTGGTAGAGGAAGAACTAAGCGAGTGGATTCCTGATTGTTTATTTGATACGGATGAAAATGATAGTGAAATCGAAGTGGTTAACATGGTGGAGAATGAAAACGTTGTTGCCAGCGTTCAGGCTGAAGGTGATCGTCAATCTCCTCTGGTTGATCAGTTGAATTCAGTGATTGATGAAGGGGTCCAACAGGTAGATAACAGGGTTGAGGCTGAACCGACTATTTTCACCGAAGGTCCTAAGGACAATGAGACTAGGAGTAGGAAAGGGGCTTTCACCCGGAAAAAAACGGACAGGAGCAAATCGAACTCCCCTAATGGTTATGAAAGGCCGAAGAAACGGGCCAGGGATGATAATGATCCCTATGACATAGATCGTTTTATTTTCACGTTGGGGAGGAACAAAGATCAACCAAGTCCCGAACCAGTTGGGGATTATGTGACACCAGATTTAAACGATGCAGCTGCTAGAGAGGTTCAACATGATGGTGTCGAATACATGGTTGTTGGGAACTTAGATGATGGTAATACTGAAGTTGAGGAGGTTAACGGGATGGCTTCGGAAATTAGCGGGACAATGACTATGGCTACTTTGGTGGGAGTAACCAATATGGAAATGTTTGAAACAGATGTGGAAAAGCAAATTTCGGAGGAAGGGTGTCGATCGGTTGGTAAATGAATGTTATGTCTCTAAACATTCGTGGGATGGGTGGTGATATTAAAGGTCCTTGGGTTCGGGGGTTGAGAGTTTTTAACGAAGTGGGTTTTCTAATGTTACAGGAGACGCATTTTAGCTCGATGGAAGGTTTTAATGTTGCTGCGTTTTGGGGCAGTGGTACGTTTGAACATGAATGGGTTGGGGCTACGGGTCGCTCGGGAGGGTTGATTTCCATGTGGGATTCTCAAAAGTTCCAAATGTTGATAGTGGAGAAGCATAGATATTTCTTGTTGATTCATGGTATAACTAAAGATTCAAGGAAAGATTTGGTTATGGTTAACGTCTACGCCCCTCAGAAGTTGGTTGATAAACGTGTTCTTTGGTCTGAATTACAGCGTCGTATGGTTAATGATCATAGATATTGGGTAGTAGGCGGTGATTTTAATTGTGTCCGGGATCGAGACGAGAGAAGGAATTCCAAGTTCCACCCTTCGGTTACGTTGGAATTTAACGAATTCTTGGATAATGCGGGCCTTCATGAGTTTCAATTGAAAGGTAGAAAGTTTACTTTCGTTTCAGGAAATAAGTGTAGTCGCATAGACCGCATTTTTATTTCTTGGAACGGATTTAATGAGTGGCCGAACGCTGAATATCGGGCTCTTGGGAGGGATAAGTCGGATCACAGTCTGTTGGTTTTAAAGGTGGTCGCGCGTAATTTTGGTGCTAAACCATTCAAGTTTTATAACTCTTGGTTGTCCAAAGAAGGTTTCGAGGAGACTGTTACCAAGGCCGTTAGCGAGTTTCAAGGTTCGGGTCCTCCTGACGTGGTTCTTTTGGGTAAATTCAAGATGATAAGGGATGCTTTGAGGGAGTGGCGTAAAAAAGAAGCAAATACCGAATTGGAGGAGGAAGAGCAGTTAAAACAAGAAATACTCGAGTTGGATTCGGCTATCGAAGAAAGGGAGTTAACGGAAGCCGAGCTATGGGTGTATGATGAAGCAGCGAAGAAAATTAAGGAGTTTGATTCAGCCAGAGCTAAAGATATCCGACAAAAAGCTAGAGTTAATCGGGCGAAAGATGGAGATGAGAATACGGCGTTTTTTCATGGGTTGATCAATAAAAGAAAGGTTAGCAATTTTATTCCAGGTTTGATGATCAATGATAGGTGGGTTTTCAAACCGTCCAAGGTTAAACAAGAGGTTCATCGGTTTTTTAAGGATCGATTTTTTGAAGATATGAAGAATAGGCCGGATCTTGTGTGTCACGACTTAAAATGTTTAGATGATTCGGACGGTTTGGAGTTGATTAAACCGTTTGAATTGAAAGAAATTAGAGACGCGGTGTTTGATTGTGGCAGTGATAAAGCTCCAGGTCCAGACATCTTCAACTTTCGTTTCGTTAAGAGGTTCTGGCATCTTTTCGCTGATGATTTTTTTAGTATAATGCAGAATTTTGCGGAAAATGGTACTATTAATAGAGGGGTAGGGTCTTCGTTTATTACACTTATACCGAAAGTTAATGATCCGGTTTGTCTTGGAGAATATAGGCCTATTACTCTCATTGGTGTTATTAGTAAAGTGATATCTAAGATTCTGGCTAATAGAATAAAATCGGTGATGGGAAAAATTATACACGAGACGCAGTCTGCGTTTCTGTCGGGAAGGTATATATTGGACGGCCCCTTGATTATTAGTGAGATTCTTTCGTGGGCTAAAAGGCAAGGTAAAGAATTGTTCTTTTTTAAGATCGATTTTGAGAAGGCTTATGATAACGTAAACTGGGATTTCCTGCTATCTATTTTGTGTCAAATGAAGTTTCCGGACAAGTGGTGTAGTTGGATCAAAGGTATTCTTATGTCAGCCAGGTCGTCAGTTTTGGTGAACGGAGCTCCCACTTTCGAATTCAACTGTGAAAAAGGTATTCGTCAAGGGGATCCCCTTTCCCCGTTCCTATTTTTAATTGTTATGGAAGCTTTCTCAAGTATGATTAGGAAGGCGGGTGTTAATGGGGCGTTCAACGGAGTTCGTTTTCTTGATGGTCAGTTTACAGTTTCTCATTTATTATATGCCGATGATGCAATGGTCATGGGCGAGTGGTCGGAGTTCAATTTTATTTCTTTAAAAAGACTATTACGGGTTTTTCATATGGTCTCTGGCCTTCGGATTAATCTCCACAAGTCAACTCTATTCGGGATAGGCAAAACGATGCAGGAGGTTGAATCTAGAGCGCTTGGTTTGGGTTGCAGATCAGGTTCCACTCCATTCAAATATTTGGGTATCTTGGTGGGGGCGAACATGAACCGGATTAATAACTGGGATGGCATAGTAGACGTTTTCAAGAAACGATTATCGAGATGGAAAGCTAATATTATGTCGATGGCAGGGAGAGTTACGCTTATTTCTTCGGTTTTAGAGTGTCTTCCATCTTATTATTTTTCCTTATATAAGGCTCCAAAGGCGGTTGTTGATAAACTAGAAGCTATTATGAGGAAATTCCAATGGGGAGGTAATGAGGATAGACACAAGATTCACTGGGTAGCCTGGGAGGAAGTAACTAAGCCGAAAAAAATGGAGGGTTGGGTATACATAAACTCGAGGACTGTAATAATGCTTTGATCCTTAAATGGTTGTGGCGATATTGTGTTGAACCGGAGGCTCTTTGGAAGAAGATTATTGATGCTATCCATATTTCTTCGAGAAGGTGGGAGCCGATTCCATTCAAAAAATCAGTTCCGGGTACGTGGAATAAAATTGTTGTGTTGGGCTCTCGCTTAAAGAATCATGGTAGAAGCTTTATTGATTTCATTCGGGGTAAAGTTGGAAATGGCAAAAGTATTCGTTTTTGGATCGATCCTTGGGTAGAAGGTGCTAGTCTGAAATCTTTATATCCTGATTTGTTTCGGTTGGAGCAAAATAAGTTTTGTACTGTGGAGGACAAATTCGATTGCTCAGGTAATCAAAGTGTGGTTCAATGGTCTTGGAGGGTGTATCCCTCTTTGGATATAGAGGTGCAACAGTTAGTTCGTCTTCATAGAGCTGTCGCCGGATTGGTTTTGTCAGACAAAGAAGACGATTGGTTTTGGGACTACGGCTCCAATCTGGTTTGCTCGGCCAAAGAAACCAGGACGTGGCTTAAAAGGAATAACAATGATGATAGTGATGACGTTTTTCAATGGTGCTATTGGATTCCTAGCAAGTGTAATATTTTCACGTGGAGAGCTCTTCGAGATCGAATACCGACGTCTAAAGCTCATAGGAGAAGGAATGTTAATGTGGGAGAGGGCCTTTGCAGCTTTTGCGGTGAAGACGACGAGACGGTCGATCACATTTTCTCGGCTTGCAGGTTCGTTATGGGTGTTTGGGCTGGTATCTCAACGTGGTGCAAGATAGCTCCCTTTTTCGCTTTTTCCATTAAGGATGTTCCGAAGGTGGTCGATCATATGCAGCTCAAGGATATCAAGAGAGACATAGTCTATGGCATTCTTATTTTGACTTGCTGGAGAGTTTGGAAGGCAAGGAATGACAAGACGTTTTCTACTATACATCCGGACGTGGTGAAGATAGTGGCGGATATTAAAGCTATGGGCTTCTTGTGGTATAAAAGTAGATTTAAAAAGGATACGGTTGATTGGAAACGTTGGTGTCTTTTTAATCTTGATGTAATGTAACTCGGTTTTTTGTGGCTTATCTCCAGCCTGGAGATATTGCCGGTGTTTTAATGAAATATGCCTTCCAAAAAAAAAAAAGTAATGCAAAGTTGAATATTGCATTTGTTTAACGTTTTTTCTTTTTTTTTTGTTTCATTAGTTTGTAATTCAAACACGTCATTACATGATTGAAGCTATTTCGTTATTGTTTGTTTTTTTCCTTTAAAAATTCTGGTTTATACACAACGGAGTAAAGATGTTGAATTGCGCCTACTAAAAACAAATATTTTAGTTAACATGTACCGGAATTAACGAACTTATGTGTCTATTAATCCCAGTTGAATAGGACGTTATCGATAATTGTACATATAGTTTGAAATTTGTAAATTCCAGTCATCAATAGAAGCAACAACATGCATCAATCATCAATAAAGGACATTAACTACAAACTAACACTACAAGAAAACTGAGCAATAAAGGCCAGCTATGTTGTCTCTATTACTCAATTTTGTCGCCGCTAAAGGTTCGTGGCTATTGCTCATGTTTTCCTTGTTATTGCTCACAATTCTTGTAGTATAATATGCAGATAGTGATATAGAAACTATCGATACACAAAACTGGTAATTTGTTACATCTTTTCTATGATTATTCCTATAGATGAATATACGGACAATAGACTAATAAATGAATCATACATTCATGTATCCGTCCTCATAACTAAAAGGTAACGACACTGATTTCACAGCTCTTAATTTTCCAACATTGTTCAAATGCTCGTTCTCTAACCTGAGTTCATTCATCACAGTGTTAGATTATGTTTTAGTACTATTGATTTTTATGTATTCATGAATAGGATTGGTTGTAAACCTTAAGAAATTCCATATGCCACGTCAGATGATCTCCATACTAGCAAATATTGCAGTTAGAGCATTTTTATAGAGGAAAGGCAGCTAACAAAAATCCATTACGTTTTTCATCCAAGCAAGTCTCAATATTACACTTAATACCTACAAATTATTTAGTTAAGATCTATAAGGATAATTGCATCATTGTTATATGAATAGGTAGCTTGATAATAAGTAATCACCATGTCTAAGAAGTACATAGATTTGCTAGGCAATATAAGCCTATCTCTTAACCATTGATTATTCGAATTCCTAAATAGCAGGCCAGTCCATCACTAAATCCTAGTAGGTACTGACAATTGTTGCAACTCCTAAGGTGGATGCAGATGTGATTTTCAAGGTTGCTCCTCTCTTTTAATTGTAAATTATCATTATAACAACAGTATCAATGGTAGAGCTTGTGTTGAGTCATGTCCATCAAACAAGTGTCGTATACACTACACACTCATACATACAATAAACTATGCAGTCAATAGCGGTGCTATAGCGGTACGATAGTAGTTAGCGGACCTCATGTAAAATAGCGGTCCTAATAGTGGTCCAGAATAGTAGAACTGCTATTATTGGTGCTATTGGCGGCTATTTGACCACTATTTTGATTCCCGGATAACTGTCATAGCACCTATTTTCTAGGTCTTACGTTTTTGGGCAAAAATTAAGAAAACGACCGTAAAATTCAATTATTTTGGAATAACCCAACACTAAAATTCAATATTTAAAAAAAACCATAAATTCCTTGGTTGAATTGGCCTAGAAGGAAGATTTTATGGCGTATGATTAGATCCTGATCAACTATGGCTTAAGATTTCAAATATGGGCACTTTTGTGTTTTTATTTTGATATTACTATTAATTTATATATGTTTTATGTGTACTGACACGCGACATCCCACTGATATCCCACCACTATAACATATATCTCAAATAGCGGCCCTTGATCAGAATTTAATTTTTGACCGCTATAACTGCATAGCAAACATGAATCTTATAAATGCAATCACTGAGTAGATCATCGTGTACTCTGTAGGATATGTACATGTAGGAGTCGAACCCAGTATGGTATAACTGTGATGACTACAAAAAGAACATCATCAACTTTGGTATTGTTGCAAGTTTCTGCATTCCTCTTCTTAAAATCTACCCAACCGTAGTTGCATGCATAGAAATGCAGATTCCTCAATAATTCGACCCGAAAAAATAATACTTAGGGGTAGACCTGTAAATGAACGGAACATTTATGAACTGTTCGCGAGCTGTTCGGCAAGAAGTTCGTTTATTTAAATAAATGAACGAACACGAACACATTTTTTTTATTAATGAACGAACAGGAACACACGTTTTGTTCATTCATTTATGTTCATTTATATGTTCGTTCCTTTATTTTGTTCGTTAATGTTCTTTTAATTAAACTTTACTTTATTTTTATTATTTATTTCCCTTTTGTTAAGTAACCTTGATTCATATTATATACAATATATTTCCCTTTTGTTAACCTTATGTAACACCCCAACCGATGGCGGAATCATCGAGGTGTCACGTAGTGACGATTGTTAAAAGCTAATGGTACTAAAATATAAATATTTGATTATTGGATATTGTTTTACAAGATGAGAAAATAAATACACCACAACAAAAAAATAAAGATAGTTGATTGATTTAATCTAAGTCCAATGTTCTACGTGAATCGTAAAGTAAAATTATCTTGAAACATGCATGAAAATACATTTTGTCAACGCATAATGTTGGTGAGCATTACCTTGCTTTGTACACATAGTGTAAGTTTGAAATAGAGATACAATTCATGTGTTTAGCATTACCAAGGCATTATGTAAACACGTAAGTAACCAAACAAGACAAGATCAAATATATAGTTGATAATGAGCACCCTAACACGTGCCAAGTTTAAAAGAGCACCATAACATAAGTTATGTCTAAATGAGCACCGTAACCTAAGTTACATCCATAAGGAAAAAGCACCATAACATAAATTATTTTCTATCTTTCAATAAAGTGTTTGAGATTCAGTAGATTAAAAGATCCATGTTTTGTGACATGGTATCAGAGCTTAGTTAGCTCTCTGGGTTATCTTCGTGGTGCTTGTGAGAATATGGGCTTGTTCTTGGAGGTTTGGAACTCAAGAAACCCTAATTTAGGGTTATTGCTGTCTTGAAACGAAGGAGAGAAGGCGATAAGTCAGGGGTCGTAAAAACCCTGACAATTTGTTGTTTGTCATCCCTAATCAAATGGTAACAGATTTGGAGACCCTAACTTGGGTACAAACCCATGAGATCTTTTCTACTCTTGTTCTTTGTTTTTGTTTTTAGAGGCTAATTGACCGGTTTACGGGGACCGGTGGCTGAGCCGATAATTTGTTTTTTGTGTGTTTTTGTTCTTGGTTGTTTATCTGGTTATTTGTTCGTTCTTGTGTTTGGATGTTTTGATTATGTGTTTACTTGATATTTGTAGTGGGTGAGTTTAGGAATAAGACTCCTATGATATGCTTGTCCTGGCACCCTTTGAGTGACAAACAAGGAATCTGGCCTCTGTCACAGCTTTGTCTTTCGAAGGTCTGTGTTGATTAATGTCTGGTTTTCTTGTTTTGGTTGTTGTTTGTTTGTGTGTTGTTTTATCATGGGTGATGCAGAAGCTGATGGACCTGCTAGACCAAATCTTGGACCTATTGTTAATCCTGACCATCCTGTTACTTTGATTAGTAATCTGGATGCTAGTGACCCATTGTATCTGCATCCTAGTGACTCTGCCAACTTGAGCATTATACCTTTTAAACTTAAAGGGACTAAAAATTACACTGTCTAGGCTAATGCTATAAAACTAGCTTTACAAGTTAAGAACAAATGAGGTTTTATTGATAGATCTTGCTTAAAGTCTAGTGATGATGATGTTCTTGGTAGACAATGGGATAGATGTAATTCGATTATGCTAACATGGATTATGAATTATGTGAGTGAAGAACTTTATATAGGTTATGTTTTTGCTAAGAATCCTAGTGATGTTTGGGATGATTTAAAAGAGACCTATGATAAAATTGATGGTTCTATTGTTTTTTATCTATACCAAAAGATAAACTCTTTTACACAAAATGGTTCACCTGTTTTTGAATACTACCATAAGTTGAATATTATGTGGAAACAGTTGGATCAAATATTGTAACTACCTACATGTAAATGCAATGCTGCTAAAGACTTCAATGATTTCAATAACATGATTAGGTTAATGCAATTTTTAGTGGGGTTGGATAATGTTTACCAAAGTTTCAAAACAAGTCTGTTAATTAAAGATACTCTGCCTTCTGTAAAGGAAGCCTTTAATGTCATTTCAAGAGAGGAGTCTCATAGAAATGCCAGTGGTTCTAATAAAAGAAGTCAGTCACTTGCTTTGTTTTCTAAATTTGTTCAACCTCCTGAGTTTAAGAAAAATAATAAAGTTGCTAATCAAAATCAAAAGTGTACACATTGTAATAAGGTTGGTCACAAGGTAGATAAATGTTATGAAATCATTGGTTATCCATCTTGGATGAAGTCTAAGAGAAATCAAGGGGAAAAGGTGGTTAGTAATAACAGTAGTGCTGATACTTCTGATTTAATTGTTAACTCTTTAACAAGTGATCAAATTAGCATGCTATTGAGTTTATTAGGAGATAAGTCAAATGAAAATCCTCAAAGCTGCAATGTGTCAGGTAGTCTTAACATACCTTTTTGTGCTATTGCCATGATCAGTCTTGTATATTGCTTTGCTAGTTATGGTAAAAAAAATAAAAGGTTAAGGGGTGGATCACTGATTTAGGGGCTAATCAACACATGGTAATGGATAATAGTGATTTAACTGATTGTATTAATGTGTCTAAGTTTAATATTAGGGTGAAACATCCTAATAGAACTGATGCGCTTGTTACAAAAATTCGAAACTCAAAATTGGCCAAAAATGTTGTTTTAAAGGATGTGTTTGTAGTCCTTGAATACCGTGTAAACCTAATTTCAGTTCATAAACTTGCCAAAGATAATAAACTATGCATTGTTTTTGATGAAAACAGATGTTATATACAGGATTTAGTCACCAAGAAGGTCCTAGTGACTGGTAGTCAGGTTGATGGACTTTACTTTTGTGGCAACTCTATGGTTACTGCTAAGGTGTGTAATAATAGTACTATAAAAGACAAATTATGGCATGGTAGGTTAGGTCATCCTTCTGAAAATGCATTGAAAATGTTTAAAAGCAAATTAGACCTAGGTTCTTTAGATCATAAGGTTCCATGTGAAGTTTGCCATAAGGCTAAACAGCACAAGGAACCTTTTCCTATAAGTGATCACAAGTTTACTAAAGTAGCAGGCTTGGTTCATTTAGATGTTTAAGGCCGATATAGAGTTACTAGTAGGGAAGGTTATAAATACTTTCTTACTATAGTAGATGATTACTCTAGGGCTGTTGGGTGTGTTTGATGAAAACCAAAAGTGAAGTTTTTCAAAACATACAAGATTTTGTGAGTATCATTGAAACTCAGTTTAAAAAGGTTGTAAAGTGTTTTAGAAGTGACAATGGTACTGAATTTGTTAATAATCAAGTGAATAACTTTTTTAAAACAAAAGGCATTGTTCATCAAACTAGTTGTGCATACACACCTCAACATAATGGTAATGCTGAAAGAAAGCATAAATATTTATTGAATGTTGCTAGGGCTTTAATTTTTCAAAGTAATATACCTGTTAAGTTCTGGTCTGAGTGTATTCTGACTCCTACCTACTTCATTAATAGGACTCCCTCTTCAATTCTAGGTGAAAAGACTCCCTATGAGGTAGTGTATTAGTTTAAACCTTTTTAGATCATTTGACGTTGTCTGGTTGCTTATGTTTTTGTACAATTCTAAATGAGTCGGATAAACTTAATAGTAGAGTTGAAAAATATGTTTTTATTGGCTACTCTACTGAAAAGAAAGGTTATAAGGTCTTTAGTTTGGAAATCAAAACTGTTTTTTATTCAAGGGATGTAAAGTTCTTTGAAAGAAGTCTTTCCATTCAAAGAGAAAAATGGTTTTGAATCATTAAATGAAAACATACAACTTGATTTTCCAATTCTGGAGTTTTTTGAAACTGTTGAGCAACAACCACCTCAATTCCCAATGATGAGGTTAAGGGTCAAGAAAGGGATGATTCAGAGACACATAGGTCTCAGCAATCAGACTTTTCTGATCCTGGACTTTAAGGCTTTGTTGATTTACAGCAACCTAGTCAAAAGGACATATTAGTTGATAGGGTTGAGTATGTGACACCTGTAACTAAGAGCATGAATGACATTTCTGAGGGATCTAATACTGATCAACAATTAGGACAAACCACTTCTAGAAGATCTGTTAGGGAGTCTGTACTACCTAGAAACTTGAAGGATTATGTCCTAGATGGTAAGGTCAAGTATGGTGTACAAAAAGAGGTCAATTACTCTAGTTTGTCAAATGGATATAAATGTTTTGTGTCCACTTTAAAGAAAAGCTATGAGCCAACATCATTTCATGAGGCTGCCAAAGATCCAAATTGGATAAATGTCATGAATGAAGAGATTGAAGCTCTTCATAGAAATGATACTTAGGATTTGGTTGAACTACCTAAGAATAGGAGTGTTGTTGGGTGTAAGTGGGTTTATAATATAAAATATAAATCCATAGGAGAAATAGAAAGATATAAGGCAAGATTAGTTGCCAAATGATTTAGTCAAAAACAAGGTATTAACTTTGAGGAGACTTTTTCTCCTGTGGTCAAACTTGTTACTGTTAGGTCTGTTCTTTCTATTTATATTTAGAATAATTAGGAATTATACCAATTACATGTCAACAATGCATTCTTATATGGTAGTTTAAAAGAAGATGTTTATATGGCTTTGCTTGATGGTTATTTTTCACATGATGAAAAAAGAGTGTGCAAATAAAAAAAAAATCATTATATGGTTTGAAGCAGGCTCCCAGAATGTGGAATAAAAAACTTGTAAATGTTTTGACTAGTCTTGGATTTAGTCAAACTAAATGTGACTATTCTTTGTTCTATAAGGTTACAAATAACGTGACTGTATAATTACTTGTTTATGTAGATGACTTAGTCTTAACTGGTAATAACAAAGATGAGATTGTTAAAGTCAAGGAATGTTTCAAATCAAGTTTTATGATTAAGGATCTTTGGGAGTTAAAATACTTTTTGGGAATTGAGTTCATTAGGTCCAATAATGGAATTTGTTTGTCTCAAAGATAGCATTGCTTGGAATTACTTGTTGACTATGGGTTGACTGGGTCTCAACCTGTTAATAGTCCTATTTAGCAAAATCATGTGATTACTGCTGGGTGTAGAGATTATAATGTTGTTTTAGATTATATAACTGGCTACCAAAAGTTAGTTGGAAAGCTGATATATTTGTCACACACTAGGCCTGACATAGCTTATGTTGTTCACTTTCAGAGTCAGTTCAATTCATGCATAAACCAACAAATGGACATATGAAAATAGCATTAAGGTTACTTAGATATTTAAAGAAAGCTCCAGGAAGAGGATTTTTTTTATTAGTAAAAGTTCTAAGGTTAATCTTTTTGCTTATTCAGACTCAGATTGGAGAAAATGTCTTGATAATAGAAAGTCTATAACTGGTTTTTGTATATTTCTAGGAAACTTTTTAGTTTCTTGAAAAAGTAATAAACAGTCAGTCATTTCTAGATCTTCAGCTTCAGTTCAAGGCTATGTGTGCAGCCACTTGTGAGTTAATGTGGCTTGCAAATTTGCTTAAAGAGTTGGGTTTGAAGTTGGAATTACCTGTGAAATTCTCTTGTGACAATAATGCAGCCTTGTCCATAGCTGCAAACCCAGTCTTTTATGAGAAAACTGAACATTTTGAGATTGATTTGTTCTTATTAAGAGATCAAATAACTAACGGTTTTCTTGAACCTGCTAAAGTTGATTCTGAACATCAGTTTGCAGATGTTTTCACTAAGGGCTTGTTTCTAGTGCAGCATGATGAGCTGTGTGGGTTGTTGAAAGCCGGTCTATAGTCCACCATGCTAATGGAATGTCAGTGACACAAGTAGTAAATTCATTTGTTGACAGGAGCGAGCAGAAAGAGAGAGCGTAAAGAGGGTCTTATCATGTTGGCCTGCTCTCCTTTCTCCTATTGAAGTAGACTACAGTCTTACCAATATAATAGAAATAGAAAATAGGTCCAAAAGCAGGAAGCACAGTCAGGAAGGTAAGTTAGAACTCTTTTCTGAATTCCTATCTATAAAGGCTGGCTAGTCTATACAATACAACAAAGTGAGGTAAAATCATTAGTTAAGCTAGTGGGAAAAAATGACTCGGTTTTCATCTTTTGAAAGAAGTAAGGTGTTCTTCCTTCATCCTCCATCCACACTACGAGGGCCGGCCAGAATATGTTTGGCTGTTCAATAGCCAATTCCATTTCGGTTCATTTTGGTATGCTGGGAAGATGAAGAGATGAACTTTGGAATTCAGTTACAGAGAAATTCAGCAAGAAGCTTTCGTGTTGGAAAAGTGCCCACCCTATTAGGTCAAGCTGGTAAGGCCTTGTTTTTAATGTATTTTTGACACATTTGAAGTATCAACTTAAGGGGGGGTGTTAAATTGATAATAGCAATTTGATATTCTTGTACATTTTTATTATATTTTTATATACATTTTATTTTTATATTTTGCATAAGAATGTTTGTGCAGGATGTTGGGTTTTGATGATGGGTTGTTGCTGTGGGCTCTTGTGCTGGTTGGTATGGGCTTCTGTGTAGATTGTTGAGTTGCAGTTTAGAGCCCAAAAGTATAAGTCTTTGGATGTCCAGCCCAAGGCCCTTCTTATCTAATGACTTAAGTCATCAAGGATAATAGTTGTACGTGACCACTTCCCAACCGTTGGATTATTTTTTTTATGATCATCTCTTAGTCGTTGATCTAGTGGGGTGGTGGAACATTCGAAGCTCTTATATATAGCCTTCTCATGTTCATTCCAGATCACTTTTCTCATTCGTTCATTGTTACTTCTCTGTATTCTCTCTCTCTCTCTCTCTCTCACACACACACACACACACACTGTTCTAGGGTTTCTGCTTAGGCGATCATTGTTATCTTCTGTCTTGATTATTAGATCTATCTCAGATCTTGTAATAGTTAGAGGTGTGATCTAGTCAATAATCCGGTAGAAGTTGTAGTCTGAGAGTTTGTATTTGTGATCTGTTTGTTAATCAGACCTTGTGTTTAGAGTTGTAATTGTTTCTTGAAGTCTTGTAATATTTTCTGTCTTTCAATAAAGTGTTTGAGAATCAATACATTACAAGATCCTTGTTTTGTGACAATAACTGTATGTTTGGTGTGCTTTTATAATTCCAGTATGAATTAATATATTTATGTTTAAATGGATACATTTCAAAGATCCGACTAAGCTAATACATTTCATTTAACCCAAGTTCAGATGGGTAAAAATAGTCATAGATGATTAAATAAATTATAGATTCTTGCATTTTGCAACCATGATGAAACATTCCACACATTTAATAAAAGTATTTTAATTTATTTAAAGAGGTATTTTGCAACCATGATGAAACATTGCACACATTTTGGCTTAATACTATTTTTTTCTTAAAAATCTTACGTCATTACGACATTAAAACACCCGTCCACTAGACGGATATAAAACTTGTTATAGATGATTAAACAAATTATAGATTCTTGTATCCTTCCTCATAGCTAAAAGGCAATGGAACCGATTTCACAGCTCTAAAATTTCCAACATTGTTCAAATGCTCATTCTCCAACCTGTGTTCATTCGCCACAAGGTTAGATTATGTTTTTATTGATATTGATTCAATATATTCATGATTAGGATTGGAACCATACCTAAAAAAGTTCCATATGCCTCGTCGAATGATCTCCAAAATCGCAAATATTGCAGTTAAGGCATTTTTGTGGAGGAAAGGAAGCTCATGGAAATCTAGTACAGTTTGCATCCACGCAAGTCTCAGTATCACATTCAATACCTGCAAATTAAATAACGTTAATTAATTGCATCATTGTTAATGGAATCGGTTATCGGTTATTAGTAATTAGTAAAATACCATTGCTATGAAGTAGATTGATCTGTTGGGCAATATAAGCTTGTCTCTTAATAATGGATTCTGAGAATTTTTAGTTAGTAGACCCCAATCCATCACTAAATCCCAGTAGGTACTGAAAATTGTTGCAGCTCCAGAGGTAGATGCAGATATGACTTTCATCGTTATTCCTCCTTTTTGACTATATATTGTCCTTGTAACAAGAGCAACAATGGTTGAGAAGTATTTAAGTCCATTCAGGGCTTGTGTAGAGTCGCGCCCATCACTCCACCGTCTTATGCACTACACTTTCGTACTGATAGTAATTAACAAACATGAATCTTTTAAATGCGGTCATTGAGTATATCATAGTGTACTTTATATACCTGTAGGACACGAATCCAATATGGGATAACTGCAGTGACTATGAAAAGAACATCATAAACTTTGCTATTATTGCAAGTTTCTGCATTTCTTTTCTTGAAATCTCCCCAGCCATAGTAGCATACGTAGAACTGCAGATTCCTCAATAACTGAACCTAAAACAATAACAAATTAAAAAAGTCAGTCTGATCCTTACTTCCTATTAATACATCACATTCATAATTTGTCTTTCACACATTTAGTTCTTTATTTATTTTCATGTCTTTGTATCTCCTATATATTTTATGTACACCCAAGAAGCAGTTCAATTTGTACAATCAATCATATGGCATAGAGCCAAATCGACTATCCCTCAATCTTCTGTAGGACCACCGTTCACAAAATAAAAGAAATTCCAATTTTTAATAAATAAATTCGGATTACAATACAATAATGAAAGATAAACAGAATACAAAGACAGGAATGGAAATTACAAATTGAAAGGAAAATACGAAACAAGCACACAGAAAACTCGAAGTGACTGAGGCGCGTGTAAACACGCTTCCCTTAAAAACAGATTTCGGGCCACCCAGGTGAACCCGTCTTTTTCCGAGGGTACAACAGTCTAAGCAGATTGCACTGCCGGAGTGAACCTAGCACCTAAAATAATACCTGGAACAAGAGCGTGGAGGACAGAAAAATTAGGGAAATCGTCTGACATGAGGTGGTGGTTCGTGAACATGAATTCTGTGAGTTTTCTGTGTCTTCAACAAGAGCACACAACTCTGTATATGTAGACATAAAAACGAAGCCAACTGAAGAGTTTCATTGATGATGAAAATCAATGAAAAATTAAGTCTAGAATTAATCCAGCACTTAATCTCTACTTAATTTCTTGACAGGTTGGAATGTAGAATTAATCCAGCACTTAATCTCTACTTAATTTCTTGACAGGTTGGAATGTGAATGGACTTGACCACACCAGTTGGTTAAGCTTAGCCATAGGCTCGAGCCACACCAGTCCAAGCTTAGTTAAAAATATAAAGGCGGCTCTCAAGTAGCTCGAGGCGATGCGAGCATGTGCCATCAAAATGCCACATTACGCCCATCACCCTCGTGCTCGTGCCCGGGCGCGCATCGGGTGTTTCACACCCTCCTGGCTGCCACTGGGTGTGTCCTGTTGTATATGAATACACTTCTCTACAGAATGCTACATATAAACCAAAGCACGATTTATATCTCCACCAATGTGGGATAGGCACAAATTCCCACAACACTAAAGTTTCACCACACACACTTAAAGCTTAGAACACATTAATAAAATATTTAATTGTCAAAATTTCCAACAATCGCCCACATGAATGGAGATCGGCCCACACACTCAAGTGTCACAATAAAATTTCAGCGGTTAAGCAATGCAGGATAGGTAGGTATTCCCTTTGAACCCTCTTTTGTGATGTGTACTTTGTCTGCTAGAGGTTAGTAGACACGATGTCCTTGAACCAACCCCTTTTTATGTAGACGTTATTACACATCACACATTACTCTCCCTGGCCTGGTTAACCCCTCATTGTCGTGTCCGTTTATGGTCATGGAGCACTATCCTGGTTCTTCGAGAGCTCTAGGAATTGCCCCCCCCCCCCCCCCCACAATTCCATTTGAAGTAACCCCACTTCTCTCTAACATAGGTGATTTTACCAAAATCATTAAAAGTTGTTTGCTTAACCTCCTTTGACATCACTGATTTGTTTTAAGGACGGACTAGGAAGTATACAACTCCCTTTGTGTTTTGCGGTACTCCCCCACAGTGATCTTAGTCCGTACAGTTAGGTGGTCCTATTGAGCCTAGATCATGGGATCTCCAATCTTCTAGGATAGGTTTGCCGTTGTACAAACTTACTCCAAGGGCTTTAGTCCCATTCCTTTTGACGACTTATGCACTGCTTCTCTGCTTAAGCCTTTTGTAAGTGGATATGCAATGTTATTCTTTGACTTCACATAGTCAATAGTGATAACCCTTGTTGAGAGCAGTTTTCGTATTATATTATGCCTGCGTCATATATGCCTCGATTTGCCATTATACATTGCACTTTGAGCTCTCCCAATTGCTGACTGGCAATCACAATGTATGCAAATAGCCGTCATAGGCTTAGGCCATCTTGGAATATATTCCAAAAACTGACGTATCCACTCTGTCTATTCTCCAGCTTTATCTAAAGCAATAAATTCAGATTCCATTGTGGATCTTGCTATAAGAGTTTGCTTAGACGATTTCCAAGCTATAGCTGTTCCTCCAAGGGTAAACACATAACAACTTGTGGATTTAGAATCTTTCATATCGGATATCCAGTTGCCATCACTGTATCCATCCACAACAACTGGATCTTGGCCATAATGCAGTACATTATTCCTTGTGTATCTCAAATACCTTAACAATCTTGTCATGCTCTTCCAATGTTCAGCACTAGGATTACTAGTATATCTACTTACCTGCTCACAGCATATGCTAACTGGCCTGATACATGACATGAGATACATCAAACTGCCAATAATCCTTGAATACTCCAATTGAGCAACACCCTCTCCTCTATTCTTTGCCAAATGTTGAAAGGTATCAATCGGAGTTTGAGCCATACTTGTGTCCTCTGAATTGAACTTCTCAAGGATCTTATCCACATAATGAGATTGACTTAACATAAGACCAGTTTGTGTTCTAATAATCTTCACTCCAAGAATTACATATGCTAGATCCATGTCTTTCATGTCAACTCTCGCTTTCAACATGTCTTTAGTAGATCTGATCATCTTGTCATCACTCCCAATGATAAGCATACCATCCACGTAAAGACATAAGATTACATAACCTTTAGAAGTGTCCTTCACATAGATACACTTGTCATATTCATTTATTTTGAAACCACTGTTAAGCATAACTTAGTTAAACTTTTGATGCCTTTTGTTTTGGAGCTTGCTTTAAGCCATACAGTGACTTGACGAGTTTACATACTTTGCCTTATTTGCCAGGAGCAGAGAAACCCTCAGGTTGCTCCATGTAAATCTCTTCCTCTAATTCCCCATTTAGAAATGCAGTGTTTACATCCATTTGATGTATTTCCAAATTTTTCAAAGTTGCAATTGCAAGCACCAATCTTATAGAGGTTGTCTAGTCACATGCGAGTACGTGTCAAAGTAGTCAAGACCTTCCTTTTGTCTATACCCTTTTATTACGAGTCTTGCCATATACTTGTCAACAGAGCCATCAGCTTTTATCTTTTTCTTGAATATCAATCGATATCCAAGTGGCTTGCACCCTAGTGGAAGATCAACTAACTCCCAAGTATGATTTTGCAAAATAGAATCAATCTCACATTTGATGGCTTCTTTCCATTAAGGTCCATCTGAAGAGGTGACTGCTTCTCGATAGGTTTTGAGGCTCACTCTCAACCATGTAGGTAAGAAAATCAGGCCCAAATGATTTTTCAATCCTTTGCTTTTTGCTTCTTCTTAGCTTAATTTCTTCAGCCTCTGATTGTTCATGGGTTTCATTTTGAACAACCATATCAACCGCTGTTGATGAACTTGCATGATTTTGTTCTAACATTAGTAACTCCTGTTCAAAATAAGTTGCATTTCCTGGCCTTGTTTCTATCATGGAGTTCTTATGAACATCAGGATTTTTGAACTCATGCACAAGAAAACGATGTCAAGTCCCATTTTGGGCACATCCAATAAATATGAAATCAACAGTTTTAGGCCCACCCAATTCTAAGAGCCTTGGCATTCATCATTTCCTTTAGTGTACGATTCTTTCGTTCCGCAATGCCATTTGATTGGGGTGTATAAGGAGGGGTGCACTCGTGTATTATGCCACTTTTGGCACATTCATCCCCAAATGGCGAAACATATTCACCTCACCTATCACTTCTCACACTATTTATTTTCTTATTAAGTTGATTTTCAACTTCAACTTTATACAAGATAAACTTGTCAATTGCTTCATCTTTCCTCTTAAGTAAATACACATAACAATACCGCGTACTGTCGTCATTAAAAGTAATAAAATACTTATTGCCACCTGTAGGGGGAATTGATTGTAAATCACACAAATCAGTGTGAATCAAGTCAAGGGGCTCAGTTATTCGATTAACTGATTTAAATGATGATCTTGTTTGTTTGGCTTCAACACATGTTATACATTTTGATTTAGAGTCTATGGAAAAAGTTGGTATGTAATCTAATTTAATCAAACGACGCATCGAATTAAAATTAACATGACCAAGATGACCATGACAAACATTAGGAGACTCAACCAAGTAAGCAGAAGTAGTAGCATTCTTATTCATGTTCTTAGTAACATCCATTACATTGAGTTTGAACAAACCATTCTGGGCATAGCCCTTACCAGCAAACATGCCATGCTTACTTAAAACAAACTTGTCACTCTCAAAGAGTAGACAAAAACCAAACTTATTAAGCAACCAACTCGACACAAGACTTTCACGCAAGTCAGGAACACAAAGCACATTGCTTAAAGTGAGCTCTTTTCCATAAGTCCACTTCAAGATCATATCACCAACTCCCTTGATATCTGTTGTAGCAACATTCTGCATGTATAACTTCGTATCTCCCACCACCTCTCTAAACGTACTAAAGAGAGTCTTGTCTGGGCAAACCTGGCGAGTAGCCCCAGTGTCCACCTGCCACCCTTTTGGACTGTTAGACACCAAATTAACCTCCTCCATCATGGCAGTGAGGTCTGAAATCATGGCCACTAAAGGCATATCATCATCAACAACCATAAGCACCCTCTCACTTTTAGGTGCTTTGCATTGATCAGCTTTGTGATCAGCTTCATTACAATTGTAACATTTCCCTTTGAAGGAACTAACCTTCTTTTTCACTCCACCTTTTCTAGGCCCAAGGTCCCGACCCTTACCTTTTGATTTTTCACCAGATTTATGTCCTTTGTTGATCTTGTGGCCCCTTGAAGACTGACCATGCTCAACAATGTTGGCTTTTGCAGAACCTTCAATTTGAGTTCCTTTAAGAGACACTCTATTATCTTCCTCAATACGCAAGTGAACCACAAGATCTTCAATGGTCATTTCCATTCGCTTATTCTTAAGGTAATTCTTGAAATCTGTCCAACTTGGAGAAAGTTTTTCAACCATTGCAGCCACTTGGAATGTTTCACTAAGATTCATTCCTTCATACAAAATATCACTAAGGATTACTTGCAATTCTTGGACTTGACTAATAAATTTCTTAGTACCAGCATCTTCAGTTTGGTACTCGCGCTCCAAAGATTCCCAAAGTTCTTTGGTAGTCAGTATGTTGCAGTACACGTTATACAATGGATCAGCCAGTCCATTCAACACATAGTTTTTGCATAGGTACTCAGAATGTTTCCAAGCATCAAGTGCGCTCACAGATTGCACATCAGAGTTCCCTTCATCAAGTTGGGGGGGGGGGGACTCAGTCAAGAATCTCGCAAGATTCAGAGTTGTCAAGTAAAGCATCTTTTGCTGCCATCTTTTGAAGTTCAAACTGGAAAACTTCTCTGTTTTCTCAGCATGGTTTGCAACCGCCTGGGCTGCCTGGGTGCCAACTAATGGTCCCATAGTGGTGGATGTTGATCCAATAGTTGTTGATGAAGCATCAGCATTCGTAGTCATTTCTGAAACAAGAGGTGGTGGTTCGTGAACATGAATTCAATGAGTTTTCTGTGTCTTCAACCAGAGCACACAACTCTGTATGTGTAGACAAAACACAAAGCCAACTGAAGAGTTTTATTGATGACGAAAGTCAATGAAAAATTAAGTCTAGAATTAATCTAGCACTTAATCTCTACATAATTTCTTTGACAGGTTAGAATGTGAAAAGACTTGACCACACCAGTTGGTTAATCTTAGCCATAGGCTCGAGCCACATCAGTCCAAGCTTAGTTAAAAATATAAAGGCGGCTCTCAAGCAGCTCGCGGTGATGCGAGCGTGCGAAATGCGCCATCAAAACGCCGCATTACGCCCATCGCCCTCGGCCTGTGCCCAGGCCCGGGCGCGCCGGGTGCTTTGCTTTGCACCCACCTGGCTGCTACTAGGTGTGTCCTGTTGTATAGGAATACATTCCTCTACAGAATTATACATATAAACCAACACATGATTTATATCTCCACCAATGTGAGACAAGCACAAATTCCCACAACACTAAAGTTTCACCACACACACTTAATGCTTAGATCTCTCATTCATCTAGCTTTATAATTAAATATCATTATATTAAACATTAATATAATATTTAATTGTCAAAATTTCCTAACATCTTCCTTTCCTCTTTCCTGGTTCCCTCCCCTCTTCCGTCATCTTCATGGCTGATTCTTCTAGCTCTGATCCCCTTCCACTTCCCCATTCCGTCTCCCATCTTATCAATCACAACTTTATGTCTCATGTTGATGGAACTTCATGGGCTCCCAATCCTACTATTTCAAGCAATAAGTTGAAAACCTGAATATGCGACATGGCTTGCTGCAGATCAGTGGACAATTATCATTCTAAATGCCTCCTTGTGACCTTGTCTGAAGAAGCTGTCACACTGGTTCTGGCCTTCCCATTGTTCGTTAGATTTGGGTTGCCTTAGAAAATGCTTATGACAACTCCTCTATTGGGTGTGTTCATAACTTGCGCCACCAACTCCGTATCCATAAAAAGGCAACAAAACTGTTGCTGAATTTGGGCGTGCTTTCATATCTTTTTGTGACTATCTATCGGCCATCGGTTACCATATTGAACCTGGTGATCAGATTCATTGGCTTTTATGTGGCCTTGGACCCGCCTTTGAATTTTTTTTCCACGACCATTGGCGAAGGTTTGTAGGGGCGGGGAGGGGCGGCCGACCCCCCCGGATTTTCGCGTAGAAGTTCCGATTATATAGTATCCGTATAGAAAATTTTGAAAATATAGGGTTTCGACCCCCCGAAACTGGTTTTCGACCCCCCGAAACCAGTGACTTTCGAACCCCCGGTGACTTCCGACCCCCCGAACCTTCGGGTCAAGCTTCGCCACTGTCCACGACCATCCATAATGCTCGTCCTGCCCCATCGTTTTCAGAAATGTTAGCTCGTATCGAGAGTCAAGAATTGTTCTCGCATGCTATTCATAGTAACTCTACTCCACTTGTTACTTTTTCAGTTCAATCCAGTCGTCCCATGTCCTCTCCTCATGGTCGTCGTGGACGATCTTTTCGTGGAAACTATTCGAGTGGTCGTGGTGCACATGCACGTCGTCCACCTCACAGCCAAGTTAATTTGTAGACAAGATGGACATTATGCCAACACATGCCCTTGGGTATTCGAATCATACCATAGTCATGCGAAATCATTGTTTTTTTTTTCGTATATAGACATGTATGTATGGCGTTTTAGAGTGATATCAATGTTTCTATGATGGTGACTACATTAGTTATAAAAAATAGAGAAGTAAAAGTTACAACTTACCGGATTTTCTCGGCCGGAAACGCTACTTGTAAACAGCAGTGTCTCTAACTAAAGATATCATGTGATACAAGCAATTACGAAGCTTGGATCTTGAATCGGTGGGGGCCGGACTCAATTTTTTTAATTGGTAGTGACCGTAAGATCAAATCGGTGATGAGTAAAAACCAATATTATTTAATATATTAATTGAAATGTGGGGAATTACGAGACATCTATGTAAAAGTAAAAAGCAATATTATTTGATATATTAATTGAAATGTGGGGAATTAGTAAAAGTAAAAAGCAATAGTCTTTAATTATTTAATAACTTTAACTTATTTATCTATCCTTTATTTAGTTTATGTTATATTATTTTTTATGTTATATTATTTTTTTATACGTTTTTTGATTCCTTCCTAAAGTAAATATATTCACTCTTATTTATCTATATATCCTTTCATTTAGTTTATGTTTTATTATTTTTGTCATACGTTTTTTGGTTCCTTCTACTATAAGTATAAATTTGTTTTCTATATATATTGTTTCAATAAATATTAATTATTATATCCTTTAAATACCTTAGATTATATTAGAAAAGACTAACATGGACTTGTAAATAAGTAAAATTCTATTTCGACCAACTAAAAGGTTTTTGGTTCCATCACTTTTTATGTGTTTTTTTCCCTATTTGTTGTACATAATTATATTAAGCCATATATTTATACATGATTAACCAATTAAGTTTGATATATATATGTTCATATTATTAAATAATTCGTTTGGTAAAAAGGTAATTGTAAACATAAAAGAAAATCTTATGTAGTGCCGTTCAAATGTTCTAGTTTTGTCACTTTTGTCACTGTGTTATATATGTGTTTATATCCATTGAAATTCAAATTGGACTTCTACAATGTTTTAGTGGTTTTCATGAAACACAATTTTCTCAAAAGATTAAAATTTTCCAAAGTGGAGGAATTGAATTTGTGAATCCCAAATTTCGATCTTTTTTTGAAGAAAATACAATTTTTCTTCTATTTTCATGCCACACCTCAACAAAATGATCGGGTTGAAAATAAACATCGACACATTGTCAAAACGGGATTCACTATACTTTTTAATACCAAACCTCCCCCTATTTATTGGGTCGATGCCTTTTCCTAGGCAGTTTATATTATAAATCAACTTCCGACTACTACACTAATGGAAAGTCGCCATTTAAGATTTTATTTCATCAAAAGCCAAACTATAATATATTTCGGGCATTTGGGTGTCATGTCTTCATAATTTGTCTTTCACAATTCCTGCATTTAGTTCTTTATATATTTTCATGTCTTTGTATCTCCTATATATTGTATGTACGCCCAAGAGGCAATTCAATTGATTCAATCATTCATACTTCCTACATGAATTTTGAATCTTACCTGACTGGTAAACTGGTCAGCCAAGAAGAAATCAGGGAGTGTGACCGCATAAAGTGGAGCACAAATGCAACGCCATAGGCAGACTAAGAGGAAGAAACGGTTTGCACGATAGAAGATGTCAAATGGACAGACTGCTATCAAAATAACAGCCTGCAAAACATAGTTTATAGTGTTGGTTAATCATGGGCATACCTTAGAAACATCCACCTCATAATCCCATTACACATGTATACTTTAAAAATATAAAGTAAAAGATAAATTTCTTACAATGACTAAGGCCAGAGGGAGTAATTCAGTGAATGTTTTGTAACTTTTGGTTTGTGGATCCAATTCCATTTGAAGATTTGAGAGTACAGCTGCAAGAGTGAGTACTGATAGACCAAAACCGAGGAGTAGAACTTCTTTAAAACCCAACTCTGTACCCGGCTTAAATCCAAATATAAAAGAGTAATTGACACGATAGCGTGCCCAAAAGTATACATTTCCAGCATACATCAGTATATGTACCACTAGAAATCCAAACATGCTATACAACGGAAAGATGGTGTTCATATACTGAGTTCGACCTGCACTCCTTAGAAGATCCCTAGCTTGTACACTTACAATAATCGCCACCATAAGTGCTAATGACAATCCAAAGAAGCAACCTGAAACCGAAAATACATTGGTGAAAGTTGTACTTGTATTGTACTGTACTGGTCTATTAAAGGTTCTTGTGGCCTGCAATTATCTTGCAGGGTTACCTGTAGCTAACTTACCAACCAAAAATGTTATCCGGTGCTTCTCTCTTTTAGTTTTGGGCCTTAAGGTGTCCATTCCTTTAGGCCGATTCCCATTACAAAAATGCTTTATAAATACAGCTTCAACTCTATCTATGAGCTTAGCAACCTGAGGCATTTTTATTTGTTAAATGTTGGTAACTTAACTGGTTTTCAATTGCTAATTTAGTTAAAATCTGTAACATGGCTAAAGTTACAAACATGTCATAAACATCATTGTAACATACCTCTTCAGATTGGCTCAAGTAAGATTCTTCAACCATCTTCATGTAAGCGTAAGACGCATTTCTTGATGTGATCTGCAATAACAATATTCTATGTACATTAGTTGAACACCTGGAGGTACACACTTATGACACACGTATGACAACCAAACATCCCTAACCTTATCATACTTCTTCATGATCTTGGAGAACGCCAACTGATTTAGGAACCTAGTTTGACCAAAAGCAAGATACAATTCAATCATATTTTGGAATCGGATCTTTATGTCATATACAAAATGGTGGGTTAGTTATGCTTACGCGTAGTTCTTTAGAAACCGAAGCTTTTGGTGGAACTCAATAATGGCTTGCTCCAACTTTTCTTCTGCAACTGTGACTTCATTTTTGTTGAAATGCAGGTCAATTTTTAAAGCTTTGAAAACATTTTTCAAAGTGGATACCGGTGTTTCTGGGGCGGCGTTGATCTTTACGTAATTCAAAACTTCTAAAGAAGCCATCTTGTACCCTTTGGAAACTTCTGTTCTATTCTCTTGTTTTTCTTCATGAATCACCTCCAATGGATGCGAACCTTAAATTTATCTAAAGTTAGTATATATCTCTTTTATTTATATTGTTGTAATTTTTTTAAGTAAATTTGTTGGTTCATGCTTCAAGATCACTCCCGCACTCACAATCACAAAATATATGAAAGAAAAGAGAAGAGTTAATTATTATTTGAGTCCCTATGTTTAGATGGTTTTAAGTGCTTGCGTTCAAAATGAAAATGTTTAACGACTTGGGCACCAAATTTATCTAATTGTAACTATTTGAGTCCAATTTACTAACACCGTCCACAGAGTCCATTACTTTTGTGAGAAAAGACAGAAATACCCCTCTAACTAAAAAATAAAAAAATATATTAAAAAAATTGCCACTTTTAGTCTTCTTCAACCCTTCTAGTCAAAAATCGTCCACCACCACAATCACACCACAACAACCACCATATCCGACGACCACCAACTTGCACTTTTGTTCGTTCCCACCCACATTCACTATCCTCCAACCCTCTTTTCTGGCACTGTAAAACTCATACAAATTAGGTTCTGACAAATGGGTACCCAAAAAAACAAACCAAATCCACCACCATTTTATTCTTGTGAACGAAAATAAGCAAACCAAATTAAACCCATATCTGCACAACGTGAGGAATTGAACACATCCCATCAGTGAATTTTTAGATCTGCAAACTGAACCAAAATCTTCAAATCGAACATCATTAATGGTGGGGAAGATGGTTGTGGTGCGATGGGGGTAGGGTGGTGCGGTGGTGTGGAAGTGATTGTGGTGTGGTTGAGGTGATGCGTTGGGTGGGGTGGGGTTGCGTTTAGAGATGTGGTTGTCGTGGTAGGAGATGCGGTGGCAGTGGTGAGGGGTGGGGTGGCAGTGATGATGCAGTGGTGGTGAGATGAATGAGGTGGTGGTGGTCTGGTGAAGAAGAAGGAGAGCATAGTACCAGGTTCTTTTGTCTCTTCTTTGTGTATAACTTCATATATATATATATATGTATATATATATATAAATATATATATATATATAGGGCAGGGTTCCTGCGAGAAAATTTATTTTTGTAGGAAGGGTAGGAAGTGTTTTAAACCATTAGATCTTGGAATCAATGGCTTAGATTAAAAATGTAGATTTAATTAATTATTATGTAATTTTATTAATAGCTAGGGGTAAAAAGGTCATATAAATGTTTTATTTGAGGGTATTAACGTACTTGTCATTCTTTTAAATTTAGAAATCATTCTTCTTTCCTAGATATATGCGCCTCACCTTCTCTCTCTTGGTATAACTTCTTTTAATTTCCTCCTGTAACAAAAAAAAAAAAAAAATCCTCATTCATAAGGTTCTTCACAAAGAAAAACCCTAAGGTTCTTCACAAAGCCATTGCACAGACCTCTCAATCAGAGCTTAAACAACCACCAAATCACCGAATCATCTCTCAATCGGAGCTTTTTCACAAGGCATATTTTGTTTATGTGTTTTATTTTGTTTCGATTTATATAGATTATTGGTTCTTATCAGTTCTGATTTATAAAGTTTTAGATATTCTTTTTCTTACAATTCGTGTAAAGGTTATTCGGTTTGTGGGTGGTTTTTTTTTTTTTTTTGTTCTTATCAAATATTTAGTTCGATTTATAATGTTATAACAACTATGCATTTTTTTTAATGTGTTTATAACTCAGCTGATATAAAACACTCCTTAGGTTAAGCCTCTGATAACTGATGTAAACAAAGCTGTTATAAGACACTCCTGTAATAAAACACGACTGAATAAGACACTCCTGTGATAGAACAAATCAGTTATAAAACACAGTTGTTATCAAACACAACTATTAATGTACTGTGATAGAACAAATCAGATATAAAACACGCATGATGTTAAAAACACTCTTGGTGTACAAGTAACTTTTTAAAACACTATTAACATTATAACACACCTTGAAACTGAAACACCCCTGATGTTATAAAACACTTTTGGCATTATAACACACTTTGTAAAAATTTGATCGAATACCAAAACTAACAGCAAGCCAAACTTTTGTGGCAAATAATTATTATGGATAATGATATTGACATTTTGATTTAATATAAATATAATAACTTAAAATAAAACGCATTGATTTAATCTAAATAAAAAAGAAATTGACAGTTATTGAAATTAGGAGGTTTGGATAATCTGCACATTAATTACGAAATCAAAATAGAGAAAAACATGGGATCATCCAAAAATGAAAATAGAGAGAAAAGTCTATAATGCCCTTGATCTTGATTTTTAAACCAATGGTCAAGATCCTTTCCCACACTTCCTACACAAAACAATTTTCCTACCGGATCCTCTACCTATATATATATATATATATATATATATATATATATATATATATATATATATAGTCACAAGAGCGAGGTGAGGTTTGGAACCCTACTGCGAGAGGGACGCCTCGCGAGCCGGGCTTTTAGAGATGAGGCCTTTTGGCGAAGCCAAGTCAATTTTGGGCCACCAAACCCTGCAACTGATGAAAAGACCCTATGGTATGGAGTAAAGGGAAGCGTGTACGTGTACGTGTATATACATATATATATTTATATATATATATATATGCTTGTATAATAATAATTAACAATACAATGATAAATTTATTTTAAGTATGATGTGCATTAAAAACTTGTATTTTAGATGTAAATGACTAAAATTCCCTTCTAACTAACAGACTTAATGGACGACGTTAGTAAATTGGATTCAAATAGTTATATTTAGAAAAATCAAGTGCTCAAGTTGTTAAACATTTTGAATTTGGACTCAAGTAGTTAAACCCACCAAACCACAGGGACTCAAATAGTAGTTAACTCAAAAGAGAACTTGTAGAAGAAAAGAAAATAGAGGAAAAAAAACTACTACTCTATTCAATAACCAAAGGAAGTCTTATACAGGCAATTACATGCAACGTACACAAGACTCTTTCAAACTAAGGGGCTGTTTGGTTGATTAAGGGCCTATTTGGTAGCCTCTTAATGAGGCTCTGAATCATTCAGCTCTGAATGGTTCAGCATTCAGACTGTTTGTTTCAACCAAAAAAAGGCTCTGAATGGAATGATTAAGAGCTGAATCATTCAGACTTTGTGCATTGCTGAACCATTCAGCACTTAATCATTCAGAGGCTCTTAACCATTCAGACATCTTAATGATTCATCACTTAATCAACCAAACAGCCCCTAAGTGCTGAATCATTAAGAGGTCTGAATGGCTAAGAGGCTCTAAATGATTAAGTATTGAATGGTTTAGCTATGCACCATGTCTGAATGGTTCAGCTCTTACTCATTCCATTCAGAGACTTTTTTTAAGTTGAAACAAACAGTCTGAATGTTGAACCATTCAGAGCTGAATGATTCAAAGCCTCATTAAGAGGCTACCAAACAGGCCCTATGTGACTCTAAATCATGTTAAAGAATCGATAAACTCAACTAAACTATTTGACCCAGCTAGAAATTAAAACACATGTTAAAATAAAGACATCTAACGTTCACTTTTACTTGACTAGTAACTGAATTAACCCGCACTTAACCCGAAATGACCCAAAATATCAAGATTATATCCAACATTCACATCCTTAATCTTGATGTAGGTCTTCCTAGCTATCTTTCAGTATTGATTCGTACCGATCTTCGATTCTTTCTTGATTCAAATTCTCTTGTCTGCTTTGAATCTCCTTGTTGACTTGCTATTCGAACCACAAAGGTTCTATCTTGCTACTTTCTACGAGCCACACATGACTCGGTTCTTGTTCTTACTAAACTTACCGCTAATGTTCGATTTTTTCTTTGTTTCTTTCGGCTGTCGATTTCTTTTGGGTGTCGATTTCTTTCATTCTTTCTAACTTAATCAACGCCCATTCGTTCTTCTCTCTTATCGATTCTTGCTCTTTCTTTCTTACCGCACCGATTTCTTTCTTTCTTACGAAGCGACGCCGGCCTCTATCGTTCTTTCTTGTGGCGCCTCTTCTTAAAAAAAAAAATTAAACCCGACTTTCTTTCGTTCTTCTTTCTAAACGGTCTTATGTGAACCCCCACGGTCTCTGGTTCACAATTTCAGTCTAAACTTTCTATCGGCTAAGATCTGGTCCGAGTCATTCTTTCTTTTTGGCAAGGAGAACTAGTCGGTCTCGGTCCCGCAGTTCGGTCTATCATGACTTTACTTTTCTTGTCCGGCGACGGCCTTGCAATAGACGGTGCTTTCTTTCAAACTTTCTTTGAACATCAATTCTTGCATCTTGTTTCCTATCATTCTTCATTTCACAAGAACTTCACATAGATGTCTTCACCACAAAAACAAAAACTCTTAATTCTTCATGTATCATTCAGTTGTATAGTACAACTAAACATTTAACTTCACCTTTTTTTTTCTTTTGCTTTTACTTTCTTGACGTGTTCCATGTTTCTTATCTTTTCAAATTCTCTACCACATTTCTTTTGCTTTGTATGTTGATGTCAACAACACACACATGATGAACTCCCTTTCAAGTCTCGATATTGTTTCCCCATACGGCTCACTCAGAACCGGTTCTTCTCTATTCGTCTTCTACAGCGCCTGCTTGTCTCTTGTTCTCTCTATCTTCTGATTACCCACTGATTTCTTTCACTCTTTTCTCAGCCCCACAGTTTAGAGGGCTGCCCCCCTTCTCTGAAATTCGATTCTCAAAACGGCAAACACACTGTCTTCATCCGCTCTGATACCAAAAGTTGGTTCATGCTTCAAGATCACTCACTCACAACCACAAAATATATGAAAGAAAAGAGAACTTGCAAAAGAAAAGAAAATAGAGGAAAAAAAAACTACTACTCTATTCAATAACCAAGGAAAGCCTTATATAGGCAATTACATGCAACGTACACAAGACACTTTCAAACTAAGTGACTCTAAATCATGCTAAAGAATCGGTATACTCAAACTGAACTATTTGATCCATCTAGAAATTAAAACACATGTTAAAATAAAGACATCTAACCTTCACTTTTAAAGTTTACTTTTTACTTGACCCATAAACGAATTAACCCGTACTTATCCTGAACTGACCCGAAACATCAAGATTATATCCAACAATATTAACTACCTGTGTTTGTTCGGTCGATGAAGGGAGTGCCAGCGGTGGCAGCAGCAATCGCAGCGGCAGCAGTGGGATTGATAACTTTGATTCTAAGAGCGATGAGAGCATCCATTTGATTACTCAGCTCTTCAGCATGCTTCACCACTTCCTCCACTTTACTTTTATAAAAACGAATCACTTTATTAAATTCATGATCAAGTCTTTCGAAGAATATATGCTCAAGATCTCCTCCTTCCTCCGAAGACCGAAGAAAAATCGTCTGGTAAGTCTGATCACCATCATCCCCTTGCTCTTCATCTGCTTCCGGCAGTACATTCACTAGAATCACGTCATCTTCTTTATCCTTTCTTGGACTGCTGTTATCGTATCGACTAGTCAGTCCACTGAAAGCTCTAAAAAGGGACAAGTTGCGCTTTAAGGAAGCCTCCTTGGACAGCGTCACAGGCCGCGATTTCATCGGAATCTCTGGAGACCTTGTCTGTCTCTGGTGGAAGATCAAGATTTGTTTCAAGAGAGTCTTGAGGTAGTTGTAATTCATATAAGCTTCATGCCATTCAGGCACCATCTGTGAAGCAAATTCCTTTCCAAACTTCATTGCTAACTTAAAATAAAACTTCAAAAAGTTATCTAAGTTTTTAAATTTAGTTAATTATGTCATTGGGCTATATAGGAGGATGTGGTGTGTAGACACTACTAGAAAAGTGACTCCTTTGCATCAAAATTTTCTTACGAGAAAAAATGCATCACAAATTTTGACAAAATTGCTACTAATTTGCGACGATAAAAACACCCTTATTTTTTGGACAAATTTGCTACACAATAGCGACCAATATTTTGAAAATTGCGTCGGAAATGCGTAGGAATAGCATCATAAATTTCCAACACCATATTTCCATAAGAAATACATTGAGAATTGCGTAGCAAATGTGTAGTAATTGGTTTCCGAGGAGGGTTTTTCTAGCATCAAAGTTTTGTTAAAAATGCATCACAAATTTGATTTCAAGTTGATTTATAACGTATATTAACAAAACCTTGATGTTAGAAAAACCCTCGTCGGAAACCAATAACTACACATTTACTACACAATTTTCTACGTATGTCTTACAGAAATATGGTGTAGAAAATTTGTGACGCAATTTCTACTCATTTCTTACGCAATTTTGAAAGTATTGGTCGCTATTGTGTAGCAAATTTGTCCAAAAGATAAGGGTGTTTTTTTCGTTATAAATTACTAGCAATTTTGTCAAAATTTGTGACGCATTTTTTTCGTAACAAAATTTTATAGCAAAAGAGCCACTTTTCTAATTGCGAGAGGCAAGGCATGAGTGACGTCAAGTTTGTTATGCTTCTCTCTCTTGAACTGATTTTATTTCTTCATTGATTTAGGGGCTATTTGGTTGATTAAGTGCTGAATGATTAAGATGATCTGAATGGTTAAGAAGCTCTGAATGGTTAAGAGCTGAATCATTCAACATCCCTTATTAGCTTAATGGTTCAGCACTTAATCATTCCATTCAGATGCTGAAACAAACAGTATGAATGCTAAATAATTCAGATCTAAATGGTTAAGAGCTACCAAACAGCCCCTTAGTATATTCCAAACTTTGATTCTAAGAGCAATGAGAACATATCTATTGAATTCTTCCCGTTAAATATTGCTGAACAAATCTTTCTAAAAGTATTATTATTTAACAAATCTTTTTAATAAATACAAAATTTCGGTACATTTATACACAAATTTACAGAAGTAATATTGGTAGTTAATTATATGTTTTATTATGGAATTTAAGTTAGTTGATTATATGTTTCATTATGGAATTTAAGTTATAAAAGTATTCTGATTAGGGCGACAATCCTTGACACGACCAAAATGGCACCAAAAAAAAAAAAAAAAGAAGAAGAAATGAAAAGCATTTGGATCGGCTAATTAAGATGAACATTTATAAAGGTTGTTTTGTGAGATGATACCCTAATCCAATCATTTGATTCGTTTCAGCCACTCAAAAGTATTTGTATATACAAATAGTCCTTAGATCATCACCTTGTGTAATTAATTGCTTTTAACATCATCACCAAATCAAGTATTAAGATACATACAACTACCAAACTCAAATCACTTTACAGATTCACTGTTTTTGAGTTAAATAAATATTTCATTAAACCAAAGACAACCAATTACAAGTAATACGTAGGTAAACGGGCCACAAGTTACGCCGCTACCTAATCTTTTTTATTATTTAATTATTATAACAAAATTTGATCATATTTTGTGTTTCTCTAGTAACTTTTGAACATATTTTGTGTTTCTCTAGTAACGTTTAGTATATGATATTTGATCTTCACATGTCGGTTTTCAATTTTTGGATTGTGTAACCAGGCTTGATCGTCATTAATGTTGTTGTATACAAAACATAATCTTTGTATTGTTACAGAGTGAAATCATTGCAAGTTCTCAAACTTATCTCACATCGGTTTTATGAGTAAAATATGTTGGGAATCATGGTATCTAATACACAGCGGAAGCGGTTTATATATATATTAACAAAACCGGATTTATACAATATATATATATTAGGCCGATTTATATATATATAATCTATATATGTTTAATTTCATTAATCCGATTAATAAAATATTCCCAATCAGGATCTCGGTTAAATGCGTATAAACAAATAAATAATATAAACAATCATAGGGGGTTTAGTAATCAACCTTTGACGACTACACCGGAATTGTAACACGCGGGTTACAACGAATCCTCGCTAGTAGGAAGTTCACAACCGAGCACAAGCCAACCAAGAGCAACACTTGCTAGAAGGAATATGTCCAACAAAATATGTGAGGTTTATAATCCAAATAGGCTCTCACCGACCAAACAATACTTTTGGGTTGAGTTCTTATGTTTGGGTTGTAACATGTACGTGATGATTTATTAAGGGTGTAGAGACATGTATGCAGTATATGTTAATCCTTAATCAACAACATAATAACACATTAACTTGTAAGTTAATCAATATCGAAACAAGAACTCGTTATCTCACAATTAGCACTAAACCAATAGGCTATGCTAACGTCAGTTACATCTTCCTTGTTTTGTTTTGGCTGCTCTAAGTCATAAATTGATTTGATGAGAGTATGCTTCATATATGGTTTAAGGTGTTATAGCATTTCACACATATGATGATTCTTCATTGGAGTGAATCTTACGGAGACACCAGGTAGTGAGATCTATAGCGTTATGGTTTATTCGACTAAGTTGCAATCTTAACTAGAGATTAGTATATTTTGGGAACTATTATCATCAGCAAATGTAGGACCGATTTCGGATAACCGACAATCACAGGTTTGATAAAAACCAAGTGCGGAAACCTTGGTTTATGTTTGGTAAAGTGTAACAACTAGAATTAATCAACACACGTAAAAACAAGTTGCCCGAATATGGTTTCAATGATTAAACGATTATATTAATAACATAGCACGAGTGCTACAATAATCTGATCAGCTACACCAAGTTTTCTCCCTAAATGACAACTAAAGAGGCTAGGGCATCATCATGTTCTATTTATACTACTGCAGCCCCTTTGCCTAAGGCCTGATAGCAAAGGGAACATATCATACGAAGAGGTCTAGGCGAACGAGTGGACTCCTTCACCCCTAGGACCACACGAAAGGGTGAGCCCTTCGTGTAAGAGGGACCTCTTTGCTAGAACAAATTACAGAATTTCCCTTAGCATATAAACGAGCTAGAAACAACATCAAAACAACTAACAAACATCTATACTAGGCTAGGGACATACAATGGGCATGTACTAACAGTAGAGTCAACAAAGATAGTTAACATAAATCAAGAGGATTTGAAACCAAACTCTTAAGATTTATCCATTTAATTTCTCCCATATTTTCTACTTGTTTGCTTAGCTAATTAGTTTTCTTAGTCCTTTAGTTGCGTAGTCAAATTATTAGGCATCCCACAATACATGCATCAAATCTCTCCATCTATTCAACACATTCAATGTCATTATGTATAGAATTTCTAATTATGTCATAGGAGGATTTGTCTCCTCAATTGTTGTAACTCTTCTTGTATTTATATCATTGTATTACCTCCATTCAAATCAATCAAAGTTGTTACACTTTCATGGTATCAAACCTTGATCCATTCTAAAAGTTCCCTTGACTTGCTTGCTCCTCTATTTCTTCTTTGAATTATGTCATCTGCCCCTTTTTTGTCTTTTGGTCGCATCCTTTAGCCATGGCCTCATCAACTGATTTATCCACAATCCCTCTCCACCCCCCTAGCCATCTTATCAACATCAAACTCAATTCAACCAATTACCTTCCTTGGGAAAAACAAATCACTCTCGTTCTCTCATTCCTAAATCTACTCGGCCACATTGACGGCTCCAAAATCTACCCATCCGAAACCACACTCTCAAACAACCAAACTGTCCCTAACCCTGACTACACCGAATGGAAATCAACCGATCAAAAAGTCCTCCTTCTTATCAACTCAACTCTAACCGAGGAGGTCATGGCCGAAACTATAGGCCACACCATCACCCTATCGGTTTGGAAAGCCTTGGATAATGCTTATAGTCATTGCTCAATTGAGCGTATCCATAATCTAAAAGATTCTCTTTGAAATCTCCAAAAAGGAACCGGTTCGGTTGCCGAATATGGTATAAAATTCAAACTCATTTCCAACCAACTTGCTTCAATTGGTCACCAAATTAGTGATGAAGACAAACGCCAGTGATTTCTTTGTTGCTTAGGCGATTCCTTTGAAAATCTTTCTACTTCCCAGCGTACCATACATCCCGCACCTCCCGTTCGTGACCTACTCGCGAATGTGGAAAATCAAGAACTTTTTGTCCAAAAACCTCATAGGCCAACACCAACCGAAGCCGTTTTTTACTCCAAAACCAATCCGCCATCTTCCTCCTACCGAGGACAAGGCCGTTCAAACTCCTCAAGAGGCCGTGGACATTCTTACACCAAACGTTCTCCAACATGGCAACTTTGTCGAAAAGAAGGCCACTATTCTAGTGCTTGTCCCACCCCAGCCTCATATGCGCACAACGCTCTCACCCTAAATGCAAATCTAGCCCAATCTTTCAATGCAACCTTGCCTCCGAAAATCCGAATTGGACGACCGATTCAGGTGCAAAACCCATATGCTAAACAATATTCTTTATCTAAAAGTTTCTCAACCAGACAAGGGTAACATGCGTGTTACCTTTGGAAATGGGGAATCATTACCAGTTACTCACATTGGGAACACGCCTTTAAATAATTCTATATCTTTGAAAAATGTTATTGTTGTTCAAAATCTTATAATTGATCGAGTATAGAATTAGGGTTCTTCGTAATAGGTGGTTGGTGGTTGGTGGTGGTGGCAGATGGTTGGTGGTGGTGGCGGCAGGTGGTTGGTGGTTGGTGGTGGTGTTGGTGGTGGTCGGTGGTGGTGTAGATGGGGTGGTGTGGGGCCCACGTTTGTAAAGTTTTTTTTAAATAATTAATAGATTTTTTTAATTGAAAAAACAAGTGGGGCCCACGTTTTTTACCAACTGGACATACTGTGCCACGTAGGACTGCCACGTGGCACTTAACAGAAAAACTTAACTGGGGTTAGTTTGGGACCATTAGAATAAAAACATTGACAAGTTGGGACCGTTATATTATAACTTTCAAGTTGGGACTGCTCTCTTCCAACCCTCAAAGTTGGGATTATTTAATTCCATTTCTGCAAATTTAAATCAATTATTTAGGGTGTCCTTAAAAAGCGAATCATTAAGCCATACAATCTATCACATAGAATGAACGGTCTGGTATAAATTGTGCCATATCAACCACAAAAGAGAATCACTTGTTCATATCTAACTTTCGATAATTATAAAGGGAAAGCATTTATTCTTCTTGATATGTACCACAAAAAATTTTTGTTTAAGAATAAAATAAAACAAATTTATAATGTTTAAATAATTATTGAATGGTTTTAAAAAGAATGAAAATATGAAGTTTTGGAAAATAAATTGAAATTAGAATTCTGTAATTTTGTAATTTTTTTATATGAATTTAAAACGATTAAAATGAATAAATATGTACCTCTGTTCCAGAGTTTCATTAAAGAATGGAAGAGAAATGATTATGAAAGAAGTGAGGAAAAAATGTGTTTCAGAGTTTTTTGTAGAAGGGAAAGAGAGGAAACGAGAGGGATAATAAAGAGGTTGTTAGAGTAATTTTCAATCTTTCCAAGTTGGAAAGAATTGGAGAGAAAGGAAGAGGAGGGAGATCCTTTCTCTTCTATCTTTTAATGAAACTCTGGAACAGGGTGTTAAAGTATAAAAGATAACAAAAAGGAAAAGAATTAAAAAAACAAAAATTACCTAGTCGAACTTGAACTCACTACAATAAAATGGGTTTTTAGTACGCACAAAAGTGTCCTAAAATGTTATTTTATAGAACCTTTTATTTAATAGGACTAATGGTAAAAGCGTTTCATGTAAAAGGGTCGTAATAAGTCCTGAAACTTAGAAAGTGTCCTAATATCTCAAATAAGATTATGAAACCAATTTTATGGTCGCATAATATGTCGCAAAAAAACTCTTAATAAAAACATATTAGGACACTTTTACATTGTTTTTACATGTACTTATCTACTTTTAATATTTTAATACACATACAAGCAGCGTCCTTAAAAATTAATTTATAGGACCCTTACAATGTAACATTAAAGGTACTTTAGTACAAAGAAAAGGGTCCTAATATCCCAAATAAGATATTGTAAAACCAACTTTATGGTCGCATAACATGTCTATGAACACCCATATAACGTCTTAAGAAAAGCATATTCAGACACTTGTACAATGTTCTAACAAGTTTATTGGGACACAATTTCAAAGTCCTAACAAGTCATGTGATACAACGCTTTTTTAAACATCCACACACAATTAATAAGATGAAATATGATTTCAAAAAATATTGTGTCGATACATTCGTGGAGACTTAAAATACAATTTTACTTGAAAATAAAAGTGTCTCGACTACGACCGCTTATAAGCAGCAACAGATCGAAACCTTTTCCCAAAGCTCCAGAATTGCTCCTTTCAGGTTGGGTATGCTTTCTAAGGCATAATCTACAAACTTGGGGATTTCAATATCTTTCCAGAGAGATGAAATCAATCAACCAAAGTGTAAAAAAAGTAAATTTAAGTAAATTAAAGTTTAAGATGTCAAACTTTACCTGACTTGACCTTGCAAATATCAAAGATGTCATTAATAATTTGAAGGACTAAATCACCAGAAGACACTTTCCAATCTCTTCATCGACTTTTGTTGTTGATAGAATATATGCCATGCTACTTTGCAAAGACAAATTAACTTAAAATAACAGCATCCGAAACAAATAATTTGCAAACTTTCTTCATAAACATAGGGGTGTACACGATGGGCAACGGCTCGAAAGCTACTTTGGATCGGATTAGTAAAAAGTGTGAACAAGCCGAGCCTTAACGAGCCTGAGCACGAGCCTCAAACATTACTCCTTTAGTTATCGAGCCTAAGCTCGAGCTTTTCTTATAAAGATCGTTTAGGCTCGCGAGCCTCAACGAGCCAAAAAAAATTATATTATAATTTTATATATAATATACCTAGTATTTAACATTGGCAAACAGAACTATAGCTGAGTCATTTAAGCTACCCAAGCCGAGCTCAAGCCTATTTGTGCTCGGCTCGGCTCGGCTCGTTTACACCCCTACATGAACATTGCGGAACAATAGATCACGTAAAGAACACTCGAATTGATCAAAATATGTACCTCTAGACCAGATTAAATTAGAAATTGAGGTACCTGATGACAGATTTCACAAATTATATTTCTTTTCTCATGGCACCATCACTAAACACATTTCCTAGAGCATACTGCAATATTAAGGTAGTTTAGTGTTAGCATGCTTCACTCATGTAGGGAACTAAATTACACAAAAGCATAAGTGATAAGACTAGCTTCTATTTCCCTTATAAATAAATAAATAAATAAAGTTATACAAACTTTTGTTTGAATCCAATATACCATTGTTATAACTTCTACACATGTTAGTTTCTGCACCAAAAAATGTGTAGATTACACAAGGACCTATTGTTATGTGTGTGAACGGATTTTGGACTTGATAGTGAACATGTATGCGAATAATCCAAACCCTTTCAACCTCGATAATTATGGTGACTAAGAAACCATGTATTATAAGAAAACTTAATTTAAAAGAAAAAAGAAAAGAAACCAAAAGAGCTCTAGTTAAAGCTTCTGGAAGATGGTAGTCTACCCCTTGTATGATTAGAAGATAAATTCACACTAGTCAACAAATCACTCATCAAGCCACCACAACCACTAATCCAATAAGCTCCGATGTGATTCAAACACATTCGCACAGCAAAACCCACTTCAGTGCCTCACCAACTCCATCCCTTAGTGAACTACCATACAAAACTACTACGCTTATAATTGATCAGCATACCTCAACCAATAAACATGTACCAGTACGTTTTTGGGTCTGTGATAGAAACCAGAAAATCAAATGAAAGAAACACTGAAATTGATAACTAGTCGGTACAGATTTTTAATCCAATTCGAGAAGGATTAACTCTCCATTACAAAGGATAAGAACCCTATTTTTTTAAATTATACATCAACTCCCTAAAAGAAGCCTAACACATCAGTATTTAACATAAGAAAATAGCGGGAACAGTTATGCCCATCACTCCATGATTTGGCGGTTACTAAACTGAAGAGCAGGGCCTGGTTTACATGGAAAAGGGCCTGGGTTATCTGGACCAGGGCCATGGTTTATATGGAACAGGGCCTTGCTTAATTGGGTTCGTATCAATACAACCTACCCAGAGAATAGACTTGTCCTCAAGTCGAAAAGAAGGGACTTGGTGCCAAGCAATCAGCTATTCGATTTTAGGCTGACCCGCTTCATAGACCCATCCATAAACTAAAATGGATTGTGAAGAGCTTGCAGTTTCCTTGTCTTTCGCGTCTGGACCAAACCCACACAATCGTTTGATAGCAACTTTGAGTCCAGCGATTTCCTCTTTAGATGAACCGACATTGGACTCATATTCAGGGGCAAGGCCAGTAACATCGTACACGGTTCCCTGTTTCTGGACAAGCACATCAGCCTTCAATTCTTCTTTGTGAGCCTTCAGTCCTTCATCAGATGGCGTCTCTTGTATTTCCTCCACCATATTCTTCCACTCCGAATCTTGTTTTTCACAGTTAGAGCCATCTCCAATCACCTTTGACTTGATCACTGCAATATCTTCGGTATTCTTGTCAGCCGGTGGGGGTGCTTGGTTGTTGGTTGGTGTTCGAGACATCATAGTCTTGATTTCTGCAACATCAGCCCTCATTTGTGACACTATGGTGCCAAGTCTAGCAATGATTTTTGCCAAGGGGACAGCCATAGAATCTGCAACCGCAACCGCAACCGGATCTGAATTCGTTTCCCGGATCATCTTCTCTCTGTTTCCCGGCAATGGAACCAAATGATAGAAACCAGAAAATCAAATGAAAGAAACACTGAAATTGATAACTAGTCGGTACAGATTTTTAATCCAATTCGAGAAGGATTAACTCTCCATTACAAAGGATAAGAACCCTATTTTTTTTAATTATACATCAACTCCCTAAAAGAAGCCTAACACATCAGTATTTAACATAAGAAAATGGCGGGAACAGTTATGCCCATCACTCCATGATTTGGCGGTTACTAAACTGAAGAGCAGGGCCTGGTTTACATGGAAAAGGGCCTGGGTTATCTGGAACAGGGCCATGGTTTATATGGAACAGGGCCTTGCTTAATTGGGTTCGTATCAGTCTGTGTCACTTCGAACTCACCAGTCGAGTAACCAAATGAGGCTATATCCATAGTTTTTAAAACTTAAGAATAATAAATGAAATATTTGCACAACACAATTATAACCATCCTTATCATCCTATAATTTACTTTACAAAAAGTAACAAAAAATAACATTTTCATTTTCCTAAAAAAATGAGCCAAAACATTAGGGACTCGCATAGGGGGTTGGGTCCAATACTTCAATTGGTAAAGCCATTGGAATTAGGTGTTAGCGTGTTGTTGCTCCCCTTGAGATAAGAGGTTGATTCCACCAAAGACCGATTTAGTATAACTTAAGCCATAAACAAAAACAAAAAAAAACGTTAGGGACTCATTTTAACAAGTTATAAACTACCGCAAGACGTACAAATCTTAAGAACACAACAATAGCCTGTCTCTTTTGACTATGTCGTCCATTCTCTCTCATGTCTTAGAGCTTCCTTATTTAAACATATTAAAAACCATACTTTTTTTTGAACGACCAACAAATCAAACCCGAGCACTCTCAAGGCACCCTTTCGACAAATTCAAGTACTCAGAGAGTACCAGAGTTGTCAAACACCAATTCCGGGAAAAACCCGGTAACCCACCCGCCCGTAGGCACGACGATGAATTACCTTTAAAAACGTCGGGCTCAAGAATCGAACCCAGGATCCCCTGGGTCTTCTATTATTGTCCATCAATGTCTCTACTACTACACTATAATGATATTGACATAACCATACTATTAAATTAATATTCCGCTATTTTAAATTTAGAGGAACATCACATATTACCTCAAATGCTGGTCAATTATTTTGTAAATTCCTGCCTCTATCTCCCAAATATTACCTTAACCTTTTATAAGTAGCCTTGAAGATTTATCAAATTACAACTACTATACAGAATTGAAACTTTAATCAGCAACGTTTTTATATACTCAAATGAAACTTAAATCAGCAAAGTTTTTAACTTTTACAATTTTAGTTCTACTTGTTCTTGTTCAGTACTTATGCTGTAAATCTGAGGATTAAGGTGAATACAACAGTTTCAAGTTAAAGCATCATCTGTGAGCAAACAATTGGTGCAAAAAAAAAAAAAAAAAAAGAAAGAAAGAAAGATGTATAAATGACTAGAACAGACACATAGTTTTACAATACAGATTACAATCTTCATTGTTCAATTTCCTAAAACCCCTAAATTGTTTTGTTCCAATCAAACAATAGGTGACTGGTGAGCAAAAAAAAACAAAGAACAAAATAAAGTGACTCACTCTTCGGTGTAATCAGGTTGGAGAAGATCCTGATACGTGTCCCATTTGTCCCCAATAACCTAAATTAACAAAAATTCGGTAAGAAATTAAGATCAATTAAGAAAATTATATGAAAGCCCTAACATGAGAAATTTTAGGGGCGGTTTTGTACGTGTATAGAGAGGAAAAGTGGTGCAAATGGAGCTTACCTTGCCCTAGTTTCGCCTTCACAAATTCTAGCTCAAGATGCAATTTCAGGGGTGGTATTGTGCTTAGCCCTAAGAGGAGAAATTTATAGCCCTATGGAATCGACTTATACTCATCTGAACCCTAGCTTCCGAGCTGTTGTGGTTAAGATCTCTCTCTCTCTCTCTCTCTCTCTCTCTCTCTCTCTCTCTCTCTCTCTCTCTCTCTCTCTCTCTCTCTCTCTCTCTCTCTCTCTGAGATAAGAGGGAATTTGAGTTTTTGTAGAAGAGGGAAACTTAAACATTTGAGTTTTTATTATTACGAGAGTTTTTAAGAATGACACATGAAAATGTGTATCATAAATTCGTTAGATTTTAGAAAAGATGGCATTCTTCTAATGACTTAGGTGCTGTTTGTTTTTTCTGCACGAAAAAGTCTGCAGTCTGCGGACCACATCTACAGGAGAAGAGGTGGACCAAAGGTCTGCAATCTGCAAGAAGTAGACTGTTTGTGAACGTATGTAGGCTGCTGAAATAAACTGAAATTTAAATAAACTGATTTTTTACAGCAGTATGGTGATGGACCATCATGGTTATGGTGGTGGACGATGATGGTGGACGGTGGTGGTGGACGGTGGTGATGGACGGTGGATGGTGGTGGATGGTGGTGGTGGACGGTGATGGTGGACGGTGGTGGTAGACAGTGGTGGTGGTGAACGGTGATGGTGGTGGTGGTGGATGGTGACATATATGATCTACTAATGCCCATTGTGATCCATAAAGGCCTAATATGGTTCATTAAGACATATATGATCTAGTAGTGTCCATTGTGATCCATTAAGGACCAATATGGTCCATTAAGGCATGTACGACCATTTTCGGTACTGGTACCCTTTTTTGAGTTTTTTTACAGCGATACTTTTGGTAACGGTACCACTTCTGTACAGTCTGATATTTGGGTTGATTTACCTTCAAATTCTTATATCATAACACTCAATTTCTACTTGTACCGGCACCCATTTCTTCCATTTTCAGGACCGGTACTTCCATTACTGGTACCGGTTCAGTTTCCAGGTCATCTTTACTCATTACAACGCAAATACGCAATGTAAGCCTTTAGTACCTTTATGACACGATAAAACGCATAAACTTAAAAATTGATGCATTTGTTATGTATATTCTTACCTAAATTAGTTAGAAAGACAAATATATAAAAGTTTGAAAAGAAATTACTAAAATAATAAAATGAAAATTTACCATTTCATATTTTTTTGTATATTTATGCTAAATGACGTAACATTTTTAATGAGAGTAGCATTTAAAAGGGAAGCTTTACGATGAATTATTTTGGGGGGAGTTTTTGGATGGAAATTGAAATTTTCTAATTTTAAGAGGATGAAATATTTTGGGGGAAGTTTATGGAGGGAAATTGAATTTTTATAATTTAAGAGGATGGAACATTTTAGGTGGAGTTTATGAAGGGAAATTGAAATTTTATAATTTTAAGAGAGAAATATTTTAGGAGAGAAGTTGTAGTATGTATAGCCGCATGAGATTTTGCGATTATAAGTGTGACTATTGCTTTACATTTGGCCATACATATTTTTCCATTACGTTTGTATTATTACGTCACAAAAAAAAAACTACGTGACGATTAAGCGTCCTATAAAGGTTAAAGTTGTAGGACCCCAAATGTTAAGTGTCCTATTAAATTTTGTTATAATAAAACTCTAGCTAATAAGCGTCCTATAAAACTGATGTTTTATTACTGATATACGTTAAATTACACATATAAAAGTCTCCGGTTAACACCCATTTTCATATGTTTTTGACCTTATACACGAGGAATTGGTACTTATTTGGGTATCTTTACGATTTCAGGTCTTAAACGATGTCCCGGAAGCAAACCCGAAGAAAACGAGGATTTCGGCCCTTTATCAGGAGAACATACTGCTGCAACTTTTGCGCAGCAGCTGTTTGGATCGCTTTTACCCCTTCTAAAACCCAAAATCCGACTTCGACTTTCAAATAAGAATTGTTCTACGCTCCAAGAGCTTTCCAGGCATATAAAGAACACCTCCTAACGATTTTTCTATGATTTTCTATGTAATTTTAAAGATCGTGCTGTCGGGCTGTTCCCTGTGAGCGGCCGCTCGCTCATCCAGATCTTTTTGGCAACCTTCTGGAACCTCTATGTCATGCACGGACCACTTGCTCACCTTTTTGTAAAGTGAGCGGCCGCTCACAGGGCCTGTCCAGCTATAAAACTCCCATTCAGCCTCTGTTTGAAGTATTGGGTGTTTCTAGGCAATTTGGGGCGATTTCCAGGGCTGAAATACTGCTGTAAAGGCAAGGAAGAAGCTCGGGAAGCTATCCGATTCATCTATCATCATCCAATCCATCACAGTTGCATCTTTATGGTTTGATCTTTAAAGCTTATAACTTGTTCAAATCTGATTTTGTTGTAATCTGTGATTTTCTATCTTAGTTTATGTATGTTTACGGATAATATTTAGTAATCTTTGGTAGTTAAACAATCGTTTGTATAGTTAATCATGTCTTGTATAAATTTGGCGTTTTTCATGACTTAATCTTGATGATCATAATGCAACCTTGTTTCATTGTTATTGGATTTGTGATTGTGTTTGAATGACTTCGATGATTGTCGAATGTGTTAGGCGGATACATGTTGAAAAACCGTCAGTTTAATCGTCCGGTAGTAGCCTAGTTAACTTGTTAATAAGGTTACACCATGAAACTGTAACCGGGTATTGGTTTGGTTAAAGTCAGTCGAATAACGATTAAAAATGCTTACCGGCACGTAAAAGGGTTTTAAAAGCTTAATGGTGCCGTTACTGATCTTCGACACGGTTAATGATCTTTGGCAGTTATTTTGTTAAAAATAGCGATCTTAGTAGATCTGTGTTCAAAGTTGGTGAAATGGAATAGGTTGTGAAATGCTCTACTTTATGCTAGTCTAGGTGGCTGTATTGTGTATTCGGTATCGCTTTCCCGGATTAGTGAGGTTAGAAAACTCTTAACAGATGACTAACTTATCTTTAGAAGATTTGCATGAGATCATATCAGCCGCTCGCTAATAAATGACTTAAGGTGGTTAACGTGTGTATTCGTGTTAGCTTTCCGTATAGTTGTCATGTTAGGATGCCCGAAAGGGATACTAACTGTCGGAAAATGGGAATGTTGATCACACGCCTTTATTTTATATGATATATAGATGACATGCTAGGGTTGATATATTATAGTCTATATAGTTATATTTTGTATTTGGAGTCTTACATATGTTAATTAGATATTTTAGAATTAATTTAGTTTAAAACAAACTTTCAATATCTTTTCCTACTGGTAAATTGAGGACAGAGTTTAAGTACAATTGCTCCGCGCGCGTCCATGGATCGATATCTGGTTCTTATCTGTACATTACTACACTAGATTATATCCCGGGAACGTCCCGGGTTGAGAATTCTAATTTGAAATATCAATTTTACATCTGAAATAGACTAATGCGTTTTACAGTTACATGCAGGAAAGCTTCGGGTAGCACTTAACCTAAAACAATTAACAATGTATCTCCAATGTTAGTGCATAACCTTAAACAATGTATAACTCTAATATTAAAACCTAACCTAAAACAATGTACAACTCCAATGCTAACACATGTTGTAAATAAAATTCATATTTACTGGTTTGAACATAACTAATGACTTGCCTATACATGATTAATGAATAACTTGAACACTTTGTATTTTTTTTCCTGTACGAACAAAACCACACAAAAAATAGTCGTTTTTTTTCTCCGTTTTTTATATAGCACTATGGTACCCGTTGGAAAGATAATAAAACGCTCGTTAATTTGGTGTAATTTTTTATTTAAAAAAATCTCGTATATAAAAGATATTAACGTTTAAAAGTTATAAGAGGAAAGATTAGAGATAAAAATCTAATTTTGTTTTTAAATTTTAAATTATTATTTTCCTAAAATAAAGCCCTTGCCACATGGGATGACACATGGCACACTTAATGAAGAGAATACCCTCTTTGAATGTCATGTCATTAAAATGGCTTTGGTTTATTATATGTATAGATATATGACAGGGTACACTTGCCTTATTGTGTGTGTTTTAATATTAAGGTCTAAACCATTTTTATAAATATTAAAGCAGAAACGTGTGTTAAAATCCATGTAAAAATATGTATAGTATCGCACACGTCAATTACACAAATATCATGTGTCCTATTACGATAACATTACAATGATTAAGCGTCCTATAAAGGTTAAAGTTATAAGATCCATGTGTCAAGTGTCCTATTAAATTATGTTCTAATACGACTTCGACTAGAAAGGGTCCTATAACAGTGAACATTTATGACTTAACTACAAAGTGTCGTATTAAGTTATGCTATAATAGCACCCTCGGTGATCAAACGTCCTATTACATTACCACATAATGGGACACAAACAACTAAATGTCTTATAAACTGCTTTATTAGGATCTACATTTTTAAGTGTCTTATTAAGTTATATGATAATAGGACCCCAAATAATCATCCATCCTATTAAATAGCTTTTTAGGACACCGGTTTAATAGCTTATATTATAAAAGGACACCAAAAGTTCATTCGTCCTATTAAATAGTATTTTAGGACCCCATTTTAAAAGTGTCCCACACAAAAGGTCCTTAAAAGCCCTTTTTGTTGTAGTGACTGAAGACCAAACATGACGGGCATTGTAAACATCACAAGCTCATCTAACTAGGTACCAAGGCTTGATATCAAACCACATCGAGTCGGGGGTCTAACTGGAAGCAGTCTCTCTATTCTTAGGGGGTAGAGGTACGGCTGTCTACATCTTACCCTCCCCAGACCCTACCTTAGCTTTGCTAAAGGTGGGATTAACTAAGTATGATGATGATGAAGCTAATCCAACTTGGCTGACCATGAACAGTTCTATTTTGAAACAAAAAATTATAAAAAAACTATTTGCAATTAACCCCCAATCCCAATTCGGTAACCTAGAAACCCTAATCACTTATCTTTATCAATTGAACCCCATGACGACTATGATATACGAATTAAATAGAGGACTGTTGTTAAACAAATTAAATCGGATTGAAAGGTGTAAATTAATTGACTTACAGTTTACAAATTCGAATGAATTGGACCGTCAACGACAAATACCTATGTTGAGGATTTTTTTTTTTTTGAAAAGAGAATTTCATTGACACAAACTCGAAGCGCCCTCAAAGCAAGGACCTACGAGCAAACAACCAAAACATCAATCCAAAGGACAATTACACCATTTAGACCAATCGACATCTTTGAATCTAGACCTGTGACGGAACCAAAAATATGCCATAGACTTAACATTCTCTACAATCTCTATGGGCCTTCTTTTTTTATTGTTAAAGATCCGGTCGTTTCGCTCATTCCACAGAATCCAAAGCGTGGTATAAATAATACCCCTGAATATTATCTTTTGATCTCTCGACATATTATGTATCTCCGGCAAATGAATCAAGTCATTGATATCAAAAATAAAACTATGGCTTAAACGGCACCAGGCCTCAATTCGAAACCAAACCTCTTGCGCAAAAAAGCATCCAGTAAAGAGATGTAAAGCAGTTTCCAGCTCCTCTTGGCAGAAAGTACACCCCTGATTTAGAATAATAACCCCGCGTTTGATAAGTTCTGCGATTGATAGTGGGGAGCCGATTGTGCACAACGCGCCACACCATGATCTTACACTTGAGTGGAACCTAACTCTTCCACTTGATAATAGGTCTGTTGTCTACCATAAAAGGAGCAGCCATCAATTTTTTAGCCGATGAAACAGAAAAATGACCGTCCCTTTCGCCGTTCCATTTCTACCGATCTCTACCACCACTCCAATTTAATTCATATAGGTCATTAATTAGCTGGAACAGCTCCACGTTCTCAGCATACGATGCAGGAGGAGGTCGCCAATCCCATTGTAAAGTCGTTGTATTATTTAGGCGTTGGACCCGAGTAGAGACAACCACCCATTTATCTCTTTCCAGCCTAAAAAGGTTGGGGTGTAAGTTACGGAGCGGAACATCTTTTAACCACGTGTCAGCCCAAAAGTTTATATTATTCCCATCACCAAGAGTCCCAACAATATACGAGTTTAAAATCCTACCATTGTAAAGCTTTTTCTCTCCCATCTTGACAATTTTTCTCCAACACCCGCTTGACGTCGCCATACAAGGGAGCATAGCCCAAGGCCTACTCGCACCATGGCAATACGAAATAATTTTCTTCCACAAACTCGTATCTTCATTTTTAAACCGCCACGTCCATTTTTACAAAAGAGCATCATTAACCTCTTGCAACTTGGACACACCTAGGTCGCCCTTATTTTTAGGAGTAGTAACCAAATCCCAAGCAACCCACGGAATCTTTTTCTCATCCTTAGAACCCGACCAAAGAAATCGCCTCATAATAGCTTCTATAGCCTCAATAACGGCCTTCGGGGCTTTATAGAGAGGTAGATAGTAAATAGGTAAACTTTCGAGCACCAACTTTATTAGAACTAACCGCCCACCTATACACTGGCGAAGCTTTATTGGGGCCGGCGGGGGCGGCCGACCCCCCCGAATTTTCGTGCAGAAGTTCCGACTATATAGTATTCGTATAGAAAATTTTGGAAATATAGGGTTTCGACCCCCCGAAACTGGTTTTCGACCCCCCGAAACTAGTGACTTCCGACCCTCCGGCGACTTCCGACCCCCCGAACCTTCGGGTCAAGCTTCGCCACTGCACCTATAGAAAGATTTTTGGCTTTCCAAGAAACAAGGCGATTACGAACCACATCTACAACCGGATCCCAACTCCTGATACGAGACATTTTAGCCCCCACTTGAATACCAAGGTATGTGAACGGAATATCTTCTCTCTTACAGCCCAAAAGATCCATCATGTCGTCCACCTCACCGTCTTCCATACCAATACCAAAAATGTTTGACTTATGTAGATTTATACGAAGGCCGGAACAAAGATAAAAAATACGAAGAATTCTAGCAATACTTTTGATGTTATCTCTAGACCATTCCCCTATAATTAAGGCGTCGTCTGCATAAAAAGGTGGGTTAACTCTGCTTCCCCCTCTGAGATACGAACACCCTTGAAGATTCCCGTAGTAGTAACCTTATTCAACAAGCATGAAAGAGCTTCCATTACAATAAGGAACAAGAATGGAGACAAGAAATAATAGTGTATTAATGGTGTATTATGGTGAGGATAATAATGACACAAGAAATAATGAGTGATAAAATTGATAAACAAAATAAAAAAAAAAATTGATAGTGTATTAATAGGCTTCGTAAAGGTCATCTAAGTATGATTGTGTGGTCAATTTATGCAAACTACAATGAATTGAAACTAATAGAATGATTAGGGTTTAAAATGGGAACGGTTATGGTTTTGTGTTTCCGTTAGTCGTTTGTCCTTTAATCAAAACATGTGTAATCGGTTTTGGATAATTAAGCACGATAATAGTGAGGATTTTATTGAATCAAAATGGCTAAACAATGGGTTAACTAGCGGTATACCCGTTCGCTGGGACGGGTTCCTAAAATTTACAATATTCAACCTACCAGTTGATTACCCCGGAAGTGTTCTGTGGTTGAAAAATGTAATATGACTTAATAAAATTGATAAAAGTATAGTTCAAATATTTGGATTTAGGATGTCTAATGTATGCATTTTTATTACCATCTCAATAAATTTAACAAAAACTCTAAAACTTACAATCTTTCATAGCTGTCAATACTTTTCTACACCTAATGTCAACCCTCAACAACCAACAAACTATAAAAACTTCTAATTCAAACCATCATGAACCAAAATTGAACTTACCAGTTACCAATAGTCATTTACTTATAGTTATTTAACATCAATACAACTGAATTCAAACTTATTGCTGACAAAGATCTACTCAAAGTCTCAAAGTATATAAACATAATCACATCTCTCCAATCCCTCATACTCAATCACTGCATGTCCATAGTATTCTAACCAATAATAACTCATATTCCCTAATAACCTAAAACCTACTCACTAATCAGCTAAACAATCACTTAAGTAAGCTGCAACTATTCAAAAACTCATCACATCTCTCTAATCTCTCACATTCTAATGACTCCTATAATTCCTAACCTAATCAATTTAATACAACGCAACACAACACAGAGACAAAAGATATTTACAAAATGAATATTAATGCAGGATCGAATAGCCCTAGCCCCCTAATTCCCTAAAGGAAATAGAGTACCTTGGCCATACAAGAACAAATTAATTAACTAATTATTAGGGTTTTGCATATTTTTTTTTGGAAGGTAGGGTTTTGCATATCATGAATAAATTTATTTAAGGATTTATTTTTATTAAAAAAGTACCTTTGGAATTGAGGTCATTACGCTGAGCCTGCAGACGGTTGAGATTATTGGTCTTGTGGAGAACCTGGAGTTGAGCATCGTGGATATGTTGCTGGTAATATTGTTTCAGACCTTCTCCAGGTTTTGAATCCATGTGTTTTAACCCTTTCGTCGATATCTCCGCTGACAGCATTATTATTGATTGATGTTGAATTCTGAATCGAAGATTATTATTATTACTGTTTGTTTGGATGGAGGAAGGAAGGTTGATTAATGATTTGGCTTACATGAAAGTAGGAATAGAAAGAAGCTCCTTTGGTATCCATCCATTGAAACGATTGTTTTCAACATTTGAGGAGTGGGAGAAAGGAGGATGCGGTGGAAAAGAGGAGAGGATTTAAGTGAATATTAGGGTTTCAAAAAGTAAGAGTAAAGAAAAGGTTATATGTTGGGTTATTTATCATTTATTTTAATAAAAAAACAAAATAAAAAAATTAAACACTTTCACCTCATTATGCGACGTGGCACATTCAAGGGGGGATTGAGGCCACCATTGAATGCCACATCATCTAACTTCAATTCTTTTATATATAATTATAGATTATAGATTATAGATTATAGATTATAGATTATAGAGGTATACATTGAAGGTGTCGATAGCGTCTTATCCAACTGAGATTAGTATATGCACAAGTTGGTTAATTCCCATGCATGTTAACTCAAATTTTGTTATTTAGTTGTCACAATTTAACATCTTTTCTTCGTTCTGTATGATCCAAACATTTGTAGGAAAAAACAAACACTAACAAAATAGTGTCAAAAACATGATATCAAAACTCATATAACTCTTTATTATTCCCAAACCAGATGAATTACACCCAAGAAACAAAGAACAAATCCTAACTCTCTACCTCAAACCTCTCTGATCACCAGATCACTATCATCTACAATTACAGAAAGAACAAACAACAAGGATCTGCAACAAGATGTTAACAGATCACAATCTAACCCTAGATGAATGAGAGAATTTGAAGTACAATACAGAGAGAAAAATGTATCAAAAGTATACGAACAGAATGAATGAATGAATGGCTGATAGAAGAGAGAGAAGCCTCTTATATACTTGAGCTGATGAAAACTCCTCGGGATCCGTGTGTAAACAATCTCCACCGTAGAGAAGAAACACAAACTAATCTGAGCCGTCCAAAGAAACACAGCATTTTATATTTATAATATCTTCATATGGACCAGTCCAAAGTAATGACCCTTCATGTGAACCTCTTGACTCAGACTGGGCTGATAACCATATCAGGCTTATAACTAATGGGCCTTAACCATTGCTGGGCTACTTAATATCAGTGTTATATTGTGTTTACTAATATTCAGGCCCACTTAACTTATAACAATCAGGAACTCTCCAAGCATTCATGATCCATCATCCACGATCTACTCTTGATCAACTCTTGTGAATCTCCTTGACAATCAGCAACCCTTCTCAGCTACTAGACCAGCATTTACCTACACAAGACCTTATGCAACATATTCAAACAACTAAAATAACTAATAATCAACAACTAAAGCTTTTACCATTTAGACTCATTTGACCCATTTGGTATAAAATTGCTAACTTAATATGTACTTTTCAACACCCCCCCCCCCCACAATTTAATAACCAAAGGGATCTTCTAGATTTAAAAGCTTACACATTTCATCATGGGTTTGAACACCAAGACCTTTTGTCATGATATCAGCAACCTGCTGATCTGAACTAATTTTCTCAGTTTTTATAACTCCTTTAGCAATTAGGTCTCTTAAAAAGAACAAGTCTAACTCAAAGTGTTTTGTTTTATCAAAAAACACAGGATTAGAGGCAATAGACAATGCAGCACTATTGTCACAAAACAATTTAACAGGTAAATCAATCTGAATATTCAATTCAGAAAACAAATTTCTAAGCCACAAAACCTCACAAGCAACAGCACACATAGCTCTAAACTCTGCTTCAGCAGATGATCTAGAAATTGTAGACTGTTTCTTACTTTTCCAGGACACAAGAGACTGTCCAAGAAACACACAGAAGCCGGTCACTGATTTTCTGGTGACTGTACACTTTGCCCAATCTGAATCAGAATAGGCAACTAAGTTAAACTAAGAACTTTTCCTAAAAGATATGCCCTTACCTGGGGATTTCTTCAAGTATCTTAACAGTCTTAATGCAATTTTTGAATGACCCTCAGTAGGACTATGCATAAACTGGCTTAAATAATGAACAGCATATGATATATCAGGTCTGGTATGAGACAGATATATCAATTTTCCAATAAGCTGTTGATAACCAGTTATGTTAGCCAACTTATTAGAATGATCATTACAAAAATTTGTTAAGACATGATTAGGTTCTAATGGATTGTTAATAGGTTTGCACCCCAACATGCCATACTCTAATAACAAATCCATACAGTATTTCCTTTGAGATAAGCACAAGCTATCTTTTAAGGAAACTACTTCCAAACCTAAAAAATACTTTAACTCCCCTAGGTCTTTTATAAGAAACTTATCTTTTAGACACAATTTAACTTCTTGTATTTCATCTATACTATCACCAGTTAATACAATATCATCCACATAAACAAGCAACAAAACAGTAGTAGATTTAGAAATTCTAACAAATAAAGAATAATCACATCTACTTTGTGAAAAACCCAAACCAGTCAATACACTGACCAGTTTTTTTTTTCATTCCACATCCTTGGAGCCTGTTTCAGGCCATATAAGGATTTATTGAGTTTACAAACTTTAGTTTCACCCTCAGAGAAATACCCTTCAGGTAAACTCATATAAACATCCTCATTGAGGTCTCCATAAAGGAAGGCATTATTGATATCAAGCTGGAACATTTTCCAATTGTTCTGCACAGCTATAGACATTATAGTCTTAACTGCCACAAATTTAACAACTGGAGAAAATGTCTCATCAAAGTCAATTCCTTCCTTTTGACTATAACCCTTAGCTACAAGTCTAGCCTTAAACCTCTCTATTTCTCCACTAGACTTATACTTAATCTTATAGATCCATTTACACCCTACTAAACTTCTTCCTTTTGGAAGATCTACCAATGACCAAGTGTTATTCCTATTCAATGCTTCTATTTCATCATTCATAGCAGATATCCAATTAGGATCATTCATGGCCTGCTTATAAGTCCTAGGCTCAACAGTCTTGTTAAGAATACTAGCAAAAGCTCTATTCTCACAAGACAAGTTAGCATAGTTAACAGACTTCTCTATACCATACTTGACCTTTCCTTCTATGACAAAGTCATCAAACTTTCTAGGTATGGTAGGCCCCCTATTACTTCTTCTAACACTTTGTAAAATTGAATCATTGCCCTCAGAACTAGAAGTGTTTTCACTTTCAGTCCTCACATGGTCTGCCTTGTCTACACTCCTGTTATTAAGATCTTGTGATTCAGGTGAATCACTTAAATCATTAACACCAGGAGTGGACTGCTGAACATCATGTGTCCCTGAATCAATTTTACCTGAGCCCCTTCCTTCATCATTGGGCTCTTCATAATGTTCAGTTGGTTGTGTTTCAGTGTCAAACATATTAAAAAAATTTAATGAATCTACACAAGTTACATTATTATCATCAAACCTTTTAAACACATCTTTATCCTTAAAAGGAAAGATGGTCTCATAAAATTTCACATCTCTAGAATAAGAGATGGTTTTTTACTCTAAACTATAGATTTTATAACCCTTTTTTTCATTGGAATATCCAATAAAAACACATTTTTCAGCCCTTTCACTCAATTTATTAGATTCATTTAACACTGTTGAAAAACACAAACAACCAAACACCTTTAAGTGTTCAAGGAAGGGTACAAAACCAAACATTAGCTCATAGGGGGTCTTGCCATCCAAAACAGAAGAAGGGGTCCTATTTATCAAGTATGCAGCAGTTAGAACACACTCAAACCAAAACTTGACAGGTAAATTGCTTTGGAAAAGCAAAGACCTAGTAATATTTAACAAATGCCTATGTTTTCTTTCAGCTATTCCATTCTGTTGAGGTGTGTAAGCACAAGTAGTTTGATGAAAGATACCCAAAGTTTTACAATAATTTGTCATTTGATTATTAACAAACTCCAAACCATTATCACTTCTAAAACATTTTACTTGTTTTTCAAATTGGGTTTTAACAATATTAACAAACTCTTGTATATTATCAAAGACTTCAGACTTGTGCTTCATTAAACACACCCACACAGCCCTAGAATAATCATCCACAATAGTTAGGAAGTATTTAAAACCTTCCCTACTGGGAACCCTATAAGGTCCCCAAACATCTAGATGGACAAGATCACCAATTCCTGAGGACTTGTGATCACTCAATGGAAAAGGCTCTCTATGTTGTTTTGCTTTGTGACAAACATCACAAGGCAACTCAGACTGTTTAGGTCCAATAGCACCAACTATGGACTCTAACTTCTGAACAACAACATCAGCTGGGTGACCTAATCTAGCATGCCAAAGATCAAATTGCTTATTTGTAATACCTACCTTATTACTCACATATGATCCACCACAGAAATACAAACCCTCAAGTTGACTACCAGTCACCAGGGTTTTCTTGGTTGACAAATCCTGAATGTAACAATTATGTTCATCAAACCCCACAAACAAGTGATTATCTTTCACAAGTTTATGAACAGAAATGAGGTTGACACAGTACTCAGGAACAACAAAGACATCTTGTAAAACAACATTATTACCAAGTTTTAAGGTTCCTATTTTTGTTACCAAAGCATTTGTACCATTAGGATGTTTAACTTGAATATTTAGGTCAGAAACATCTACATAATCACTTAAATCATGTTCACTAGTGACCATGTGTTGATTTGCTCCTGAGTCTATTATCCAACCCATTCTTATTTTGTTACTATTTACATTAAAACAAAAAACAGGTTTAATAGACACATTAGCACAGAATGGATGACTGAAAATGCTACCTGATACATTATGACTTTGAGGAGGATCAATACTCTTATCTGAAATCAGACTTAAGAGTTTAGATACTTGCTCACTAGTCAAAGATGAGATCTGTGCATCAGGTTTATCACAACTAGCATTATTCACAGTAGGTTTCCTATTTTGCATCCCCCTAGCCTTAGCCCATGGAGGATACCCAATTAACTGAAAACACTTATCAGCTGAATGACCAGGCTTATTACAGTGTGTACATTTAGATGTCTGACTTGTAGACTTATCACTTCTTTTATTAGATTCAAAAGATTGAGAAGTTTTAGCAAAAAAACCAACTGACTGTCCTTTTTTAGAATTTCCAAAAGAATTCCTATGTGACTCTTCTCTAGAAACAATAGAGAAGGCTTCTTTTACAGTTGGTAAAATTTCTTTGATTAACAAGTTAGTTCTAACAGGTTGGTACACACTGTCTAGGCCCATTAAGAACTGCATCAACTTAATCATGCTATTAAAGTTATTAAACTCCCTAGCAGCATTACAGGTGCAGGCAGGCAACTGCAAGATCTGATCTAACTGTTTCCACATAATGTTTAACCTATGATAATACTCAGCAACAGTCATACCATTTTGACTGAAGGAATTAATCTTTTGGTACAAATCAAAGACAACAGAACCATCAACTTTGTCATATGTCTCTTTAAGTTCAGCCCATACTTCACTAGCTGACTTAGAGAACACATGACCCATATATAGATCCTCACTCACTGAATTTAGGATCCATGTCAACACAATAGAGTTGCATCTGTCCCACTGTCTAGCAAGTACATCATTATTTTGAGATCTAATACAAGTTTTATCTATGAAACCCCATTTGTTTTTTACTTGTAAAGCCAGTTGTAAAGCATTTGACCAAACTGAGTAGTTTTCAGATCCTTTAAGTTTGACTGTTATAATAGTTAGATTGCTAGAATCAGAGGGATGCAGATACAACGGGTCACTAGCATCTAACTTACTAATCAAGGTCTCAACTATGGCACCACCACCAGCAGGGTCACCCCCACCAGCAGCATTCACAATCTCATCCATAACTACACACGTATAGCAGTCAAACACACAATGCACAACAGAGAAACAAGTAAAACACACTAACACACACAGGAGTCACACACACAACAACTCAAAAAACAATCTCAAAAAAACAATCACACACTAGGCGAAGCCAGGCCAGTGATCCAGATCAGTGGATCCTCAGGGGTTCCACCGCAGGTCTTAACCTGGGAGCCTCTAGACCTAAGACACAACAAAAAACAACAGCAACAAACTCAAACAATGAGCCAACTCCGGTCCACCTAACCCGGACAATGCTCCTAGACTCAAAACAATAAAAGACAAGAAGCAAAAGAATGGAACGATCTCACCAAGAAATCCCCTAGTTAGGGTACTCCAAAAAACTCGTAACGATTAACCTTCACTTAGGGTTAATCGTCAGAGAGCAAAGATAAGATCCAAGAAGCTCCTCCAAAGACACGTAACGATTAACCTTCACTTAGGGTTAATCGTCAGAGAATCCAGGAAATAGAATCCAAGAAGCTCCAAAGCCACTCAACCAGATTTCACCACAATCTGTCAAACTCCTTCGAATCTAGAGTATCAGCGGAAGAAATAACCCAGATCTACACCTTAGATCCAAAAAAATCCAAAATAACGAATATCAGGATTTGATCTAAGACCTATAGCTCTGATACCATGTCAAAAACATGATATCAAAACTCATATAACTCTTTATTATTCCCAAACCAGATGAATTACACCCAAGAAACAAAGAACAAATCCTAACTCTCTACCTCAAACCTCTCTGATCACCAGATCACTATCATCTACAATTACAGAAAGAACAAACAACAAGGATCTGCAACAAGATGTTAACAGATCACAATCTAACCCTAGATGAATGAGAGAATTTGAAGTACAATACAGAGAGAAAAATGTATCAAAAGTATACGAACAGAATGAATGAATGAATGAATGGCTGATAGAAGAGAGAGAAGCCTCTTATATACTTGAGCTGATGAAAACTCCTCGGGATCCGTGTGTAAACAATCTCCACCGTAGAGAAGAAACACAAACTAATCTGAGCCGTCCAAAGAAACACAACATTTTATATTTATAATATCTTCATATGGACCAGTCCAAAGTAATGACCCTTCATGTGAACCTCTTGACTCAGACTGGGCTGATAACCATATCAGGCTTATAACTAATGGGCCTTAACCATTGCTGGGCTACTTAATATCAGTGTTATATTGTGTTTACTAATATTCAGGCCCACTTAACTTATAACAATCAGGAACTCTCCAAGCATTCATGATCCATCATCCACGATCTACTCTTGATCAACTCTTGTGAATCTCCTTGACAATCAGCAACCCTTCTCAGCTACTAGACCAGCATTTACCTACACAAGACCTTATGCAACATATTCAAACAACTAAAATAACTAATAATCAACAACTAAAGCTTTTACCATTTAGACTCATTTGACCCATTTGGTATAAAATTGCTAACTTAATATGTACTTTTCAACAAATAGCTTTAAACATGTTATGGCATATTTGAATTACAAATGCACGGAACAAAGACAACAAAAAATAGTAGAACAAATGCATTATACAACTTCGCATTACTAACACAAAGTCAAGTTGGAGATATAGCATAAAATAAATACACGGGTGCGCGTTGCGCAACTTGTGATTTGATCGCCCCTAAAATGCAAATACATTCTCTCCCAAGAAGCAAAACACAATCATCGCCGACTTAACAAACTCAAGAGTACAATCCCTAACCAACAAAAGCAAACCCACAAAACTTGCTAAAATCTTCAACATAGAAAGTAGGTCAACAATCTTTGACCTGTTTGTTGACTGACCTCTGACCAAAAGTCCACCACCAACCCATCAGAAACACCACCACAACCCTGTCGAACCCACCGCCGTGAACCTTCCCGTACCCAACTATCTCCAACCAAAACTCCTAACCCACGCAGCTAGGTATACCACCGCCATGAACCTTCTTGCTACCCACCTACCTCTAACCAAAACTACTAACCCCCACAAATTGGTCTAGAATGGTTCGAGCTAGCATAAAAAAAATGTGATGGGTAGGTTCATGGTGGTGTCATACCCAGAGGCGGGGGTTAGGAGCGATATTGGTACAATGCCGACACACACTAAAAATTGTACGGACCCATTATTTTACAATCTAACTACCTTTTAGCAATGACCTTTCAATATAACTAATTACCTAACAATTAACAATGAAATGAAAGTTGTACTCTTATCGCAGCAAGATATACAAAAGATGATGCTTCCATATATACAAAACATTAACTTGTCTTTTCACCAAGAGCATACGCCTTTATAGCCTACACAGTTTTGAGTTCCTGGGGTAAGCAGTGTTTCTAGAGGAGTTCACTAAAACTTTTCCAGCAAAAGTCGCTATCACAACTAAACATGGAATTTAATTCCAAAAAATATAAAATGAATAAATACTAACACACTTCCCAAAAACTGAAAATGTTAAGTATTTTTAATTCTCAACTCTTTTTCCTAAGTGGCTCAAGTTGGCCAAGTATTTACACTTGCATACTTAAGAAAATCACCTTTGCATTCCACCTAGTACTTCCATATTAGAAAGAAAAAAAATTAACTTTCGATTACTGACCTTTGTACTTATTGACTAAAGATGATGGAAGTGTAATGAAGTCTCCCGCAACTGTTTCGTCTCCAATTAGATCAACCTTTTTCGGCCATAAAGTTATTTAAAGCATATGGTGAAGGCGAACCATTCCTCCTCTACAGCATGTGGTATACTTTAGCCAATGGTTTAAAGTAGACGATTGTAAACATTCTTCATACCAAAACTTAGCATCACAAAACTCATAAACATGTGTACACTTTCCCAGAGACCGATATAGAATGGGGAATGAAATCATTATTTTTATATTTTTAAAAAATTAAGATAACATAGATCGTTTATGATGATAATACATATACATAACAACCTACTAAAAAATTAGAAAAAAAATACATAATTTATAATAGTAAAAAACTGGTTTCTAAATTTTAAAACGGACCGAGTTGGTAAACCAATGAAACCAAACCATGAACCTTACGATATGGTCCGCGATCTGGTTGTCTTATTTTTTAGTATTTGGTAGATTCTCCATATAAAAACTTGTTAATGCAGGCAGTATGCAGCTGGTGAGGGTGTACTTGTTCCGTTGGGTTAACCTATACAAAGTTATCAAAACTCATCCCACTTGATGCGCAATTAAAGAATTCAAATAAATCACTTTCTTTTCGATTTACATAAAACAAAAATATCAGCGTTTGGGTTTAGATGCTGACATAAAAATTGAAATGACAATTAAATAGTGAATATGGACCAAATTCAATTATTTGTACTAAAACATTCTTTATAAAAATTATACAAGCCTTTACTTGATCAAGGTTGCAGCAAAATTAAATTAGGTTATAGAAACACTAACCCATAACCGACTTGAATTGCTGCAAACCTCTTAAGGAGCTTTTAGTTTAAATCGACAAAACAAGGAATCAGAGTTTAAATATCACCTGCAAAATAAGGGCAGTGGTATCTAGAAGACGAAAAACTAAAGCCAATCGCAAAACGAAATGATGATTAGGTGTATTAAATCTAGAAAACATTGTTCGTCAACGATAGACGATAGAATGATAATCGAATACGAATGCATACCAACAATCGCTGGCACACCTACCCACATACAAGCCATTTACAACCAAATTTGTCAAACCAAAAAACCGGCTCCACTACTCTTCACTGTTGCGAAATCACCACCGGCGTGGAACCACTCCCCCTACCATCCCTAATAGATCACCAGCACCCCATCCTAACCTTAACGAACTGTCACAACCACTACCGCATCTGCCATGTGATATCCCTCTTCTCTCAATATCCAGAGCACGTGATGGAAATACCAACATATAGCACTTGCAATCAATGGAAATACCTAAATTTCCTAAACGAAACCCAACTGGAATGAAAGATAACGCCCAAAAATTATAGTCATCAACCAAACAAACACATATGAAAATGCTGAAAATCTTTAAAACCGTAACAAAAGGACAAATCACATTACCCGAAAACTATGAGATGCCGTTCTAGAGCTGCACCATTTTGTCCATTGATCTATCACCTTTTACCCAACAACAAACAAAACGTTAACCTTAGCTCCACCGTCGTTGTAACGTTTGAGTACCAACGCTGATTACCTAGGAAAATGACGAAGAAGCTGAAGATGAAAGCACAAATAATCTGAAGATGGGCTGAAAAGAAGAAAGGAGGACGCGTGGAAGAACGGATTAATCCGAGTGACGCGTGTGGAGAATGTTAGACCAACACTAAATTACGAGAATGCCTATAAACACTATTCATAAAACTTCAATTATCAATATATAGGACAATTCCATACAACCCTTTAAATTTATAAAGTGTAAAAGTAACATGTTTCAAGTCATATAAGCATTTAGCAAGCTAATAAGATGTTAAACTCAAACCAATTGCGTATTAATATGTTTCCTGCTCAATTCATACATGAACTTCCGGTCTTCCACGATAAACTCATAAGCCTCTCGCTCTATCTGAACTTAAAAGAAAAAGTTTACTTTTATTTTGGGTTTAGTGTGCCTTGCTCAAAGAAAGTATAAGCGCAAGCACAAAGTACATAAAAACTTATAGGACTTAGATACTTGATGCATTGTTGTTGAAGCTTTGGATGCGAGCATTTGATTCCAGCTACCTTAATCTGTTTTCTTTGAACATACAACCTCCTGATAAATAGGCCAATTCATTTGGACATGTAAATAGTAATCAAGGGTGTGCCCATAGATATTGTTTATACAAAACAAAAGAATCATCATCAACCTTGCAAAGTAGCAAACAAATTCTATTGAAAGAGATTGACTATACACTATTCGTGGTACTGTTGAATAAAGATTCACCTATATAGATACATAACATGACATAAATTCCAATGATGACCTTTAAGCCCTTATATACTTTTGTAGATAATAACAACAGAACCACATCTAGGAAACATCAAAGAACACAAAAACTAAACACGCACTGTTTATGTAACACCCCAACCGATGGCGGAAACATCGGGATGTCACGTATTGATGATTGTTCAGTAGCTCATGGTAATACATATGTTTAAATAATCCTTTATTACATTACAATATTGAATTACATTAAAGTCTACATCAAATTATCAAACAAAGCTAAAACTTCAAATATCTCCCCATGCTAACTCTAGACTTCAAGCATCAGTATTTCCTGTAGAGTTTGGAAAAATGGGGGGGGGGGGGGGGGGGTCAACTAGAAGTTGGTGAGAATACATAAGCCATGTTAAGCAAATAGTTTAAGTAAAAAGTTTAGCAATTCGTATGTCTATCGTAAATTTAAGTCTACATGAATAGTATAATATGTTGACATAATCAAACCTCTGACTAGTTTAGGTCCATCCCGTCATCTACGGTTCACCTTAGTAATATGTTGAACGATAACAATCACCTACGTGACCTATGTAGGAGGTACACGTATCCGGGTGGGGTTGTCAATCCAATAGATCTATTATTGAGTATCGTCGGCTTAGCCATAGCTAATGATTATGTAAATGTTGAAACTCGTTGAAACTGTTGACTAATACATGAGGCAATAAAGTTTACTACTAGACATGTATGTTGAATTGCTTAAAATTGTTGCAAGTATAAAGAATCGCATAAACAGGATTACGTAAACTCACCTGAAATTCACCGTGCAAGTACTAGCAAGTAGCAACAAATCTGAACTTGGATAAATTGAACTCTTGTATCCTATTACAAATAAACGATGCCTTAAATTCTAATGAAAATACGCTTGTTTCGTTTCTTGGTTGTAAAGATAGTTGATTCAACTACCTAGACTCGTATTGTAAACAATACTCGTCTTAAAGTATTTATAACTTAACGAACCGATGGTAACTTCGTTTGGTTTATCGGAAATATAAGCGTATGTATAATTATTGGAAAAAAATAAGTTATTGAAGTTATTGGTAAAGACACATTTTGTATAACGAAATAATATTTACGTAGCTTGACTCAAATGTTAATTCGTCTCGTATCTTGAATAGCATATATATGTACTTATTAATAAATATAAATATTTCTATTTATGACGATGTAAGATTTGAAAGTTAGAATTTATTTGTAAAAACAAAATCTCGTCTACACATAATCATAACCTTGAAAGGCCGATTTGGTTCTTACATTTTATAAAAATTTGGGCAGAGTTTTCTCTGTTTTTGTAAGAAACCAGACAACACAAGTCGTCTATTTTAACTCAAAACATCACTTGTCCAATTTCACAAAGCGCAATACAATTTAACCAAGCTTTTATATGCGACGATTTTTATTAAAACTATAATGAATGTGAACGGTATGCTTCGATAAGAAATATATATATGTATATATGATTTAGCGTTTGATAGTTGACAGAATAGCTTGTATAAGTGTAAATTATTATTCATTAGTCCGAAGACAAACCGGTAAAACGACTAGTACTAGACTTGAAAAGTAGTGTAGATAATATAAATATGTAAATAAATGTTATAAGTTTTAACCATCCAAATGCCTCGTATATTGTTAAGTGTTAATCGTCCATTTCTATAACTCGAAACATACGTTTAATAGGCCTCTAAATAAATAGACGAAGTGTTTTGCTAATATTATGTTTGTATAATGGCAAAAATATGTTTTCTTCAACAATTTACTAGTTCGCAATATTATTACATACGAGTTTATGTGTGAGTATATGTATATATATACATGGTAACCATTTTTCTTTGTCGGCTCGATATCACTTAAGGCGTTTTATAAAACAAGTCGGTTCACTACAACGATTCACATTTAAAATATGTATATAGGTATACGAAATAACGCGAAAGCAAATAACTAATGACAAGGTGTGTGTGTTATACCTTCTTGCAAGCAACTCGCGAACCGACACGCACGTGACTCGAGCTAAGCGTTGACAAGTCCTGAACTCGACTCACTGACTAGATCTGTTTGACCAGCTCTGTCCGACTCAGATCTTGACCTAAGTTGACCGAAGGTAGCTGAACACGAAAAGGAAACGGAACCGGAACACCATGAAACACGTATCCTCGCCATCTTCATCATCGAAACGAAACGAACCAATAACACTACCGGCATCTCAGCTCTGAATCCATTCACAAAATATACCATCGGTTAGTGATCTGAAGTGAACTAATAACCCGTTCACACAGACCACCGTGGCTGCGAATAACCCCCAACAAGAAGCTCACCTGGTCACGTTAAGGAATTGGGTTATCGGGAGACGCTATTATAGAACCCCAAGAATCCGAGACCCAAATGAATGGTCAGACGACTGACAACTTGATGTCAGTTCATCTCTTTCGTCATCGAACATACGTGAACTGGAAAGGGGTGGGGGGTGTTGTTTATGGTTGTCAGGAGGTTTGAACACCAAGGTAAGGGTGGTTGAAGTGGTGGTTGCTGGTGGTTGTTATTGGCGGTGGGTTATGGTGACTCGGGTGATGGTGGGGTTCTGTTGATGCTGTCGTCGCTGCTTAAATGGTGAAGGGATGGAAGAAACTTGAAGGTTTGGAAGGGGATGAGGGTGTTTGGCGGCGGTGTAGACTGATTGGTGGTTCGTGTGGTGGCCGTAGGTGGGTACACGGTGGTCTTGAGGTGGATGGATGGTGAGAATAAGGTGGTTGTTGGCGGCGGCTCACATGGTGGTGGTTGGTTGTTCCCGCTGCTGCTGCTATTGTTATCTAGAGAGGGAAAAGAGGACCTCTATGGTGATGGTTGTTGTGTGGGTAAGGAGTGCAGAGAAAGAGGATTGGAGAGAAAGAATGTGTGTTAATGGTGGTTGTAGGTTAGTGTGGCTAGGGTTTTCTTTATGGTTGAATGAAGAAGATGAAGAAGAGAGGGGTTAAGGTGTTTAAATAGGTAGGGTTAGCTAGGTGGAAGGTTACCTCGTGTACGAACCCGTTAAATCGTGTCTCTCATTAACGTTTCAACTCGGTTAAGCACTTAAATAAATATAATACGTAAACTATTTATAATAACCGACATAAAATGAGTATTTGGACCATATGTAGATGTCTATAGTCGCGTTTAAAATTTAAAAGGATAAGTGTCGGTCAACTAGTATGTTATTGCTTAAAACGCGTTATTTGGCAATTTCAAATAATTAAATTTATTAATAAATATGAATGTATTTCTTGTTAACAGGATATTATTGTTAACGAATTAAAAATCGTTTTATGAATAATTAGATAAATAAAATTATTATTATATTATTCGGGAAACGCTGGGCGTTACAGTTTACACACAAACTCCTATTATTTGTTTTCAGCAACAATGAGCAAGAAAGCAAGCAAAAAAAAAAATCACACTACCACTAACACTAACCACTAATTAATTAAAAAAAAATCAAGCCACCATCTTTCTTCATAAAGTGTATATTACATTAACAAATGATGTATATACTGCACACAAGATCCTCTTCATATTCTACTCTCCTCTCTATTCTACCCCCTCCCACACACATATTCACATACAAACATTTATTTTTCTTTTTATGCAAGCTTGGTCATGTAAACGTCTTTGAATAGCCTCAAATTACCATATTTAACCATTTGAATTGATTTAAAAGACGAAGACACCTGGTGATGGTATACAGTTCTGACCCAACATCAAGTATTTGACCTAAAATTAGTCCATATTTAGTGTTGAATTGAGTCCAAAGGCATGGGTAACCTGTCAAGGGTTCAAAAGTTGGATGAAACAAACCCACAATATAATTTCACGATTCATTATCTGCATGAACCTATCGAATATTAATGTTTTTCACAGATAAAACGTATGACATATAATCAATATAATAGGTTGGGTTTTCATGAATACTACAATTAACCGGAATAGATACCTGAGAACAGTGACACCGCCCCTTGGTTGTGTACCTTCATCTCTGTCTCTAGGATTCCACTCAACCATTTTATAAAGTGTTATCACTGGCCAAAAAACAAATCTTAAAACATGAAAAAGAAAATTATTTAACAAATGCAAAACCTGAAAACTGAAAACGGTTTAAAAAAGTTGAAAGAGAAATAACTATCATTCTTTTGATTCAGAGCCAGAATCACAATATCCACATGAATGACGGTCCTGATGTCGATATGCAAGAAGAGAGCGTGTTTTGTTCTGCAAGGGTTTCATGACTGCTTCAGATATGCAATCACAAATGGGTCTCCCTCTCTAATGTGAATGGCATGTGTTATGTGTACAGAGGGCCAGAAGCGTGTCTAGACGCAGGCCCAATAAAAGAGAACCACCACCATAATAAGCCAATGAGAGAACAACTACTCTAATTCACTATTCACAAACTTCATATATTAATATATACCATAATGGCTACAATCAGAGATGGAAACCGAATAAGAATGTAAACCAAGAATTCAACTAAGCAATTGAATTAACATAATTTATAGAATAACTTAATTAGAAAGGAAACTATTATATCTACACAAAGTGGGGGATTTCATGTGGATTTGCAATTGGTAGGCCAAGCAATAAACAACCTATCAAATAGAGAATGTGAATTAGAACAGTAGTGATAGGATTCTTCTAATAACATGTCTGATCAAACCAATTTCTGATTGCAATAAGACCACCCAAAACTACCATGATTCTAAAAAAAGTTAGCTTTAATTCTTCTCATACAACCACAAAAATTGAAGAAAAAAAGCACAAAAGAGTGTAATCAAACGAAGTGAACTGACCTTACACAAAATCCATGATACTCAAATCGCACTACATTCTCCAATTCATCGTTGCAAACCAAACTTCCTAGAAACCGCCACAAAGTTGAGTTTAAACTTGCATCAGAATCTTCTACGGTTTGATTGGAGGGTCAATTAAGGTTAGGACTATTGTTGGAAGGAAGGTTGAAGGACATATGGGGCTGGTAGAGGTTGTATTTACACGGGGCGGAGGAAGGAAAATGAGGGCTAAAATCAAGGGAAAGTGAGAAAACTGCCTAACTGCTCTTGTAAAAGAGAAACTACCAAATTTTGAAAATAACCACCTATTTATTACAGTTCAGATTAAATCTTAGAAAAAACCGCTTAGTTTAGATGGTCTAGATCATCCCATAAACGGTTATTTTCTTAAAATGAGCAGTTTTTGTTGTGGTGAACAATAGTTTAATAATTACACATTTAGGTTTAGGCCTTGGTTTCAAGTCAAACAATGGGTAAGCGGTTCACGGAATGAGAGTTTTGGTGGTAAACATTTTGGAAGTTTTGAAAATGGCATTTCGGTTCCTTTGTAGTGCATGATGTCCCTAGGCTAGTATATATGTTGTTTGGACGTGTTTCGGGGTGTTTGGAGACGTTTATACGCGTTTTGGTGTTTTTGGGTGTCTATAGGCGAGTAGGGGATAGCAAATGGTGATTACAGCCTATGCTATATCACTATTCATGCGATTGTACCTCTATTCGCTAGTTCATCTAGCGAGTACGGCCCTACTCGCTAGTTTGTCATAGTGGATAGCCTCGTACTCGCCAATACTGGTCTGTACGAGTACGGGAGGTATAAATAGGCCCAATCATTGCCCTAATCATTGCCCTAATCATTAGTTGTTGCCACACACACTCTCCAAACACCCTCCCCTGGTCTGTAAGGTCTGATTTGATCATTGTAAACACTCGAGCTCTGTTTTAGTGATAAATCTTTAATCTTTTGACCCATTTGTGTGTGTTAACTACTCGTATATCATTATTTCATATTCGTTACTGTTATTAAAACATATTTAGAGGATTCCGCACTCTGAATATCAAGCTCGTGATCGTCGGGTGACCCGTTAGTCGATCCTACAAGTGGTGTCAGAGCCGAGGCTCTTATCACGAGTGTTTTGATAGCAAAAACGAGTGAAAACAGGTAGGTTTTTGTGTGAAAGTTGTGATTTTTAAGCAAAAACCTGTTTTGAAGTTTGAAACTTTGAGTTTTTGATAAAAAAACCCTTATTTTCAAATTCTTGGTGTGTGTTTATGGATAAAAATGTGTGTTTTTTATTAGGTTTTGTTCTAATAGTGTTTTGGAAACTTTTCCAATCATTTGGGGATTAAACACATCGTTTTGGATAAGATTTTGAGGCAAAAACGGTGGTTTTTGAGCAAAAGTGAGGTTACAGATCAGATCTAGCGAATACACGAGTAGCCCTATAATCGCCTACTGTATAGGCGATTAGAAGACATAGTAGACGAGTAGAATTGTATTCACCTATATATAGGCGAGTACCAGAAGACTTCACGCGAATAGAGCTATACTCGCCACTTCTACTAGCGATTTGGGCTCTAATCACCGTTTCCTTATATGGTATAGAACCCTAATCGCCTAAAGGGTCCATACTCGTCTGAAACTTGTAATCGCTCAACTGTTCACTAGCAATTACACCCTAATCGCGTGTAATACTAGTGATTACAACCGTACTTGCCCCAACAAAGCCCTAATCGCCTGTTTACACCAGAATAGAGTTCCTAATCGCCATTTATGTTTCTCAGAAATGCTAGTCCAAGTGACAATACAGGTACCCTGGCACTCTACTCGGAAATCAGAAAAGTAGGTCATCAGAACGATTGGTCCTTCGCCTTATATGTTTCTCAAACTGAACCAAGAACTATGCAAGAGGCACTGAGGGAAGAACCATGGATTGAAGCAATGCAAGCCGAGCTTCAGCAGTTCCAAAAGCTAGGGGTGTGGGACTTAGTTGACTTACCTCCAGGCTCGAAGAAAATTGGAACAAAGTGGGTCTACAAGTGTAACCGGGATGACCGCGGGGTGATTATTAGAAACAAGGCTCGATTAGTTGTCCTCGGCTTCCGTCAAATCGAAGGAATAGATTACAACGAAGTATACGCTCCAGTTGCGCGCCTTGAAGCTATCCGGATGTTCTTAGCTTACGCTTCGTACAAACGGTTTAAGGTGTATCAAATGGACGTGAAAAGTGCTTTTCTGTATGGTGTCGTGAAGAAAGAGGTGTATATTGCTCAGCCACCGGGTTTTGAGGATCCGCTTCATCGCGAAAAAGTTTACAATTTGAACAAAGCGTTGTACGGACTCCATCAGGCTCCGCGTTAATGGTACCAAATGCTTAGCAACTATCTGATATCCAACGGGTTCAAACGTGGACTCGTGGATTGCACCTTATTCACCAAGGAAAAGGGTGGTGACCGTCTTCCGGTACAGGTTTATGTAGATGATATTATTTTTTGGTCTACTAATGATGTCATGTGCAGGGAATTTGAAAAGCTTATGCAGGATAAATTTGAGATGAGCTCGATGGGGGAGATGCAATTCTTCCTCGGTCTACAAGTAGAACAACAAGAGTCGGGGATCTTCATCCACCAGACAAAATACGTTGCTGACATCTTGAGCCGGTTCCAGATGGAAGACTCTACTCCAGTAGGCACACCGATTCAGACCAATCACGGGATTGGGCCTGACGAGAAAGGACAAACCGTTGATCCTTTTCTCTATCGAGCTATGATAGGCTCACTCATGTACCTCACTGCATCAAGACCTGATATAATGTTCACGACATGTCTACTATCAAGATACCGGTCAAGGCCGAAACAGTCCCACCTGGTTGCTGTGAAGAGGATCTTACGTTATCTAAAGGGTTGTCCGACCAAAGGTCTATGGTACCCTAATGACGATAAGTTTGACCTCATCGCGTTTAGTGATGCTGACTATGGCGGATGCAAGACAGACTTAAAATCCACATCGGCTGGATGCCAGTTTTTGGGACCAAGACTAGTCTCGTGGCAGTGCAAGAAGCAAGCCTCAGTAGCCTTATCCACCTGCCAGTCGGAATATGTAGCAGCATCGAGCTGCTGCTCCCAGGTTCTTTGGATACAGCAACAAATGAGAGACTACGGTTTGAAATTTCTTAATACTCCCATTCACTGTGACAATGAGTCCGCCATAGCTCTTGCTAAAGACTCAGTTAACCATTCCAAGGCGAAACATATCTTGGTTAAGTATCATTTCATACGCGATTGCTATGAAAAGAAACTTATCGATATGGTCAAAATCCACACGGACTACCAACGTGCTGATTTATTCACCAAAGCTTTTGATGGTCCTCGTTTTGAGTACTTGTTAATCTTAAGCGGCATTAAAGTTAAGCAGGATTAGATCCTCATCGGTAATCGTTTTTGTAAATATTTTTCTTTAAAAAATCAGAAAAATCCAAAAATATTGTCTTTTCGCAAATTTTTAGATTTTTAGGGGGGAGAAAATTCAGAAAAATACAAAAACATCAGAAAATGCAAAAATTCAAAAAAAAAATGAGAAAATCCCAAAATCAAAAAAAAAAATTGAAAAATGCAAAAATGAGTTTCTTTGGTGAAAATGGGAAGATGATATTAACCAATCAGTCGGACTGTCTAGACTCTTATCATCTTAAAAATATTGGAACTGATAGGTAGCCTCTACAATGATGTGTCGGTAAGCTCAAAATCATTTCCAAGTTCGGCACGATGATATAAACCTAAATCAACTGAATCATGTGTGGATCAACGTGCGTTGGCATATGGTCTTGGTACCGAAATCTCGTTTGATAGCATGCCAAAATCTGAGATTTCATGGTCTTTAAGAGGTTGGTACATCCGGGGTGAACTGGACGTTTCTCAGAATAAATAGTAGTGGCACATGTGTCGTACGTTGGGGTCGCAGCCTACGACTGAGACACCTCTGTGTCGTTTCCTGAAAAAAACAAAAAAAAACAAAAAAAAATAGAATAAATTCTGATCAGGGGACGTCCGGAAATCCTAAAAGAGCAAAAAGATTCATATATGCCAAAACCCTATTCTCAATGAGAATTCGCTCTAAGGTATCAAATCATATACCTAAAGCATCGTACCGTGAAATTCAAATATACGGTATTTGACTTGAACCCTGGTTTGGATCTCACTGGTCTCTTTGTTGCAGCGTTTCTGCAGACCTGATCACCACTGAGTCCACTCCATGTAAAATACAGATGACAACAGCTTACTCACCGGTTACGAGGAAGCTTTGTGCATGACTTGATACGGGAATGTGTCGCGTGGCGGGGAACACCTTGTACATCAGTCTTAATATTACCTTAACGTATCTAAAGTGCCTAGCGATAAAACTTGATTTTGAGTTTAGGTGGACAACAATATCGGCAGTTGTTGTAGGATGCTTATTGGTAATTTAAACTAAAAACTGAAAATATAAGGGTTCTAGTAAAGTCCGTACACTGATATGATTCCCTAACCGTTGAAACTCGCAAAAATATGATAGTGTACAGTTAGTTGATCTCCAGTTTTGTTTTATTTATGCTTAGTTTTGCTTAATTAATCATTCTTGATTGCGGATGATGGAATCCTAATCCATTGTAATCTTACTTCTTCAAAAATAAAACGCCGAAAATCAACTAATTGAAAATTGTATTTTTCCGGGTCAAAACCGTACTTTCTCTTAAGTACAGGGGTCGAAAATGAAAATTTTTCAAAGTCATGAGTCGTCATCTGTGTCATGTGGTTAAACGGGGTGAAAAACGCATGTATTGTACCTTAACGGGTCAAAAATGTGAGATTTGGTGCTGCAGGGGCAATTTGGTAATTTGTGTGATAATTATAGGCCCTTAGTGCTCTAATCGCATGTAATTTTGAGCGAGTATAACATATTCGTGTAAAATTAATAGCGATTATGTCCTAATCGCCAATTTCATCATACGAATAGGACCCTTGTCTTGTTATAACATGATAAGAAGCTTTAAGCGATTAGTAATTCTATTCGCTGTTTGGCCTAGGCGATTAGACGAGATTGTGTGATCCTTTCATGCGAATAAAGCCTACTCGTTTCTATATCACACGAATAGAAGACCTCATAGAGCCAACACTTAGTCAGTTCTTCTTCATTTTTTTTAAACTTTCCACTGTATCCTCTCGTCCCTCCAAACCCGGTCCTTAACCAAACTCTTGCCCTCTTACTCTTGAATCTAGACTATCATTCCTCATCACTAAGGTAACACTATTTCAGTTTTTCAGATCATAACAACACTGTTTATGGGTTTAAATCTGCATATTATGTTCCGAAACCCTAACTCATGTGTTTGTGATTATTATGGGGTTATAACGATCTGTTTATGATTAATGTTGATTAGGGTTTGTTAATCGGCACATACAGATTCTTATCCAACCAAAATTTCAATCTAAAACATCCTGATTTGAAAAACCCCAATTTTAAACCATATGAACCCTAATTTTTGAAACGCCCAATTGAACCCGTTTTTTGATCTGAAAATGTAATTATTGTTAGGGGTTTTGTTGTTGGGTTGTGTTAGACTTCAATGTGACAAAATCCGGACTCGAAACAAGACGCTTCAAAATTTCGACAAATTTGGTTATCATGGGCACTGTTCATGCGAGTAGAATCATACTCGCGTGAACAGTATGCGATTAGACACCATTCGTGTATAAATGACCTACTCGCTACTTGTAAATGGCGATTACAACCTGTAATCGCCTGATACAAGCTGATCATCATGTGTTTGTCCGTTTTTGTCCGTTTTTGTTCGTTTTATACATATATGATCTGTGTAGTATATGTAACCTCACGAATTTTCCGATTTATTTTGCATTAAAGTATTTCCCGATCCATGATATAAAGTCCAATTTATTTCTAAGTATTCTTATCTTTATCCGTGCACTCTATTTTTTCTAAGTTCCTTTTATAATTGTACTTAAAAAAAAATCTTCAATTATGACATATGTCCTATCCTAATTCTATTTATAAAATCGTCATTTTATAAGACGGTGTTTTTATTTTCTAATTCAAACTAATGATTTTTTTTATTTCTTATTTAAAGCTAATCATTTTTCCAATTACATTTATAATCTCAAACAAGGAAGATATAAATTCGTTTCAAAATATATATATATATATATATATATATATATATATATATATATATATATATCAAAGCCTTGAGTCAAGAGTCAAAGTCTTGACAACATAATTCTTGGAGTCAAAGTCTTGAGTCAAAGAATTATGTGTAATTATTGAGTCAAAGTATAATTATTGAGTCAAAGTCTAGAGGAGCTTTTATCTCCATCTTTGTTGTGTTTGTATGTGTATATATAGTCTTGTATAGAAATAAAACAAACAAGTTGAACCATAAAGTTTATATCAACCATTTCCTGACCAAACTCTCTATCGATCTCTTGTGGGTTGGCGTGTGCTGGATAAATCCATCTACAAACCCGTATTGAACTAGCGGTTTCGCAACATCCACCACCGTCGTGAACCACATTCCATACCTTCTTGGTCTCCTCCCTTCTGCTTGTGTCAAACGGACGCCGCTCCGTCCTCCCGACAAGCCACCGGTAACCGACAACCGTCAACTCCAGACCACCGTCCCTTAATGGTCTTAATCTCTGGCGCTCGCCATCACCGCCTCTTCCTCCGGCACTGTGAGTCTTATATTCTTTTTTCTCGATCTCGAGCTTCCTGCCAAACACACATATGAAGATGTGTTTGAGGTGCCCTTTGTTCCTAATTTGGTCAAGTTTGGGAAGTTGTTTAAGAAACTAATAATTGGGGCACATGGACTATCATATCTTTTATACTAAATAAACTTGATATTTCAACTTTTCTTTTGCATCTTATTTGAAGTTTAAAACATTTTCTTTTTCTAATAATTATTTAAAATGATAAACCCATATCAAATTATTTAATGTTTGTCATCTAATTAACTATTTTTTAGTACTAGTTTAATACTTATAATTTTTTGTTCAAACTAAATTTATTAAATTATTTTAATCTATGAAATAAAAAAAAACATACTGTTATAAATGGGTCATTGCAATTTACGTAGCATGTAAATCTCTTAATATGAAACTCATTTTAGATAATCATTGTAATTGAAATAATTATCCTAAGCCCTTAAAGGATTAAAATCTAATTATTATTTTTTCTATAAACGTATATAATTGATTATATATTTTGAACAATTTCCATTAGAACTTGTTTTATCAAACAATTAACTAAAACTTTTTATGATTAGTTTTTTTTTTATGATTTATGTTACACTCCTTTTATTACGTTTCAAATAAATTAGGAACCCTATAAATACTTGTAGACTAGAAAGACTTATTTATTGCCTTAAACATAGGGTAATACTTGGCAACGTTGGACTACACTTATTCTATTTCACAAGACTTAACACTTTGCTAAGGTGAGTTTAGGTAACCTTTTTTATGCAATTCTTTATACTTGAAACTTTATACTTAAGCAATTCTACATACATGTCTAGTTGTAAACTTTAATGCCTCATGACTTAGACAAAGACTATTAGACTTAAACTTCAACTTGCATAATCATTAACCCTGATCAAGCCGGCGGTATACAATGATAGATCTATTGGATTGACAACCCCACCTAGATTCGTTGACCATTTCTATGGGGAGCGCGGGTGATTGTTATCGTTCCAAACTTTATAAGGAGAACCGTGAATGCGGGATGGACCTAAACTTTATAAGGAGAACCGTGAATGCGGGATGAACCTAAACTTTATAAGGAGAACCACGAATGCGGGATGGACCTAAACTTTATAAGGAGAACCGTGAATGCGGGATGGACCTAAACTTTATAAGGAGAACCGTGAATGCGGGATGGACCTAAACTTTATAAGGAGAACCGTGAATGCGGGATGAACCTAAACTTTATAAGGAGAACCGTGGATGCGGGATGGACCTAAACTTTGTCGGAGGATTGATTATGTGCATACTACACTTCATGTTTATTCATGTAGACTTAAACTTACATTAGACATATGAATTGCTAAACTTTTATAAAACTTAATTGCTTGACTTGGCTTATGTATTCTCACCAACTTCTAGTTGCCCCCCCCCCATATTTTCCAAACTCAACAGGAAATACTGATGCTTGAAGTCTAGAGCTAGCATGAGAAGATATTTGAAGTTTTAAGCTTTGTTTAATTATTGGATGTATTAGATTTCATTCAAGACATTTAATGTAATTCAATACTGTAATGAAATAAAGGATTATTTAAACTTATGTATTACCATGAGCTACTGAACAATCATTCATACGTGACACCTCGATGTTTCCGCCATCGGTTGGGGTGTTACAGATTGGTATCAGAGCCATGGTTATAGGGAATTAGGTTATTAGAAGAAAAAATCTAGTCTATAACCATAGGATTTTAACCAGTACTTGTTCCTTTTACTTGCAACCCTACTTGTTTCTATTCTCTATCTCCCTCCTACTTCTTATCTCTACTTTAGTCCCTACAAGACGATTATTCTCCATCACTGGATTCACCCTTAAACTAATAGGACGAATTCTCAAGTCCTAACCTGAACTACCTTGAAGATCCCGTCGAAGTTCTAGATTTTAATAACGAACACGTGCAATCTGGAAGGGTGAACGCCTGTATTCTGAGTTTTCTGTCTAGGAATGGCATTGCGCATAAATCCCAATCAGACGAGGGACCCGGATGCCTACCTGGGAATTCTCGGGATGGGTGTTCACTTATAGGCTAAAGCATGTCTTCACTATGTTATTAGAATTTAGAAGCTTTGATATGTCAAGGTTTTCGTTTATTCGTTCTAATTAATGAATAAATGATTACACTCACTTCCCTTAAAACTAAGCTCTAAAATCCCAAAATTTTACAGCCTAAATCAATCCCACTTCATAATCATAAATGGATTTCACAATCACACCTCACCTTACCATCTTAGCCACTTGTTTAAATACTTTCAACACCCTACCCAAATCATGTTATTTCCTTTCTCAACATATTATATATTTTAAAACTATAACCTCATAGCCTGATCTTGACGAGGGGTTCAAAAAAAAAAAAAAAAGCTTTTTCAACATTTTCAAAATTTTCATCACCTAGTACAACACTAAAGATTTCTAAATATTTTTCAAAATTTTTATCACCTATAAACAACGAAAAAAAATACAGGTTTTTGTCAAAAGATGTCCTCAAACTTAATTTCTAAATTCAAATGTCTATTTATTAGCATAACAAACGATTTTCTATATAATGCTTTAATCTATTAAAAATCACTTAATAGAACCTTGATCTTCAAAACCTAATGTCTTGTTTAAAATCTCCAACTAATGGGAATATTATAATCAAAGCTCATTTAGTTTGTACTATTTAACGACTTTTTTATGTACTAAACCAATTTTTAAATCCTTCCATCCTCATGAACAAAAAATTTAATCTCCAACTCCCCATGGACCCCTACTTATTTTCAACTATTTCGAAATTTTTACAATATTTGGCATATACCACAATCATGTTTTCTCATACACTTGATTCTAACCTTTGATTCAAGCCCCACAATTTACACTGCTACATAATCTCTTTACTATAAAATAAACTCTTTATCAACTATCTTCAAATTCACTATCTTTCACAACCTTGATTCTGCTTCGAGATTATTCATCATCCTCTCAAGAACTAAATTCATATTCTTTACCTTCTTGAACATGAACTTGATCCCTATGATAACCAAACTATTGAAACTTGATTGTGTGTTGCATCAAACTTAATCCTTAGTTATACATGAGGATTCGATTATCTACCATATTTGAACATTTGATACTAGAAGTCATGGAATATAAACTATTTGCTATAGACACACCTAGAGTCATTAACCTTGTCTAGGGCAACTCTATTACAACTCGCATGCTATACTTGATACTTGATTGCTTACATGTACATATTATCAATTTGCAATTCATGTGTGTAATAATTGGTACACTTAATCAAACAACTGATAGAGGATGAAGTACTTGCTCAACAGTTAGTAGAGTACCAAATAACCTACTCAACGATTGGTAGAGGTCATCATGCCTGCTCAACAGTCGGTAGAGGCCCTACAACCTGCTTAACGACTAGTAGAGGCTATCGCACCTGCTCAACAATCGGTAGAGGTTCTTATTCACTGACTGGTAGAAGTCTTTTTCCTGCTCAACAGTTGGACTCATTTTTGGATACATTGTATACGATTCAATCACAAGGTTATTTTGCATTACTTACATGTGTGTTTAGAGTCATAGAAGGACACAAAACCCTAATGTAAGGTAAATTGGTGATTACGGTCCGGAACGTAATCATGAATTTACAGGTACATTAAGGTAGTGTGAAATTCTATCAAGGTTTTTGGTAGATAACCAATTATAAACTCCAGTTACCTGTTTAGTATTTCTATAGTCAATTAACTCATGCATTTCTTTTTAAGATTCCTAAAACTTAAAGTTTAGTGTTTTGCTAGATTCTTATTCTCCTTGCTATTTTAGACGAACCTAATCCAACCCTTAAAACCCACACCTATCAAACCTCTTACCAAATTATTCGAAACAGTTTATTCTGTTACCTATAAATTCATGTCATGCCTTAACACAAATTTTGCAAACCAAAGTTGCCCTAATTTCTACCCAATCACCGTCAACCCGGTGTTTTTTTATAACATCGGGACGAAGTTTCTAAAAGTAGGGGAGACTGTAACCTCACGAATTTTCCCATTTATTTTGCATTAAAGTATTTCCCGATCCATGATATAAAGTCTAATTTATTTTTAAGTATTCTTATCTTTATCCGTGCACTCTATTTTTTCTAAGTTCCTTTTATCATTGTACTTAAAAAAAAAATCTTCAATCATGACATATGTCCTATCCTAATTCTATTTATAAAATCGTCATTTTATAAGACGGTGTTTTTATTTTCTAATTCAAACTAATGATTTTTTTTATTTCTTATTTAAAGCTAATCATTTTTCCAATTACATTTATAATCTCAAACAAGGAAGATATAAATTCGTTTCAAAATATATATATATATATCAAAGCCTTGAGTCAAGAGTCAAAGTCTTGACAACATAATTCTTGGAGTCAAAGTCTTGAGTCAAAGAATTATGTGTAATTATTGAGTCAAAGTCTAGAGGAGCTTTTATCTCCATCTTTGTTGTGTTTGTATGTGTATATATAGTCTTGTATAGAAATGAAACAAACAAGTTGAACCATAAAGTTTATATCAACCATTTCCTGACCAAACTCTCTATCGATCTCTTGTGGGTTGGCGTGTGCTGGATAAATCCGTCTACAAACCCGTATTGAACTAGCGGTTTCGCAACATCCACCACCGTCGTGAACCACATTCCATACCTTCTTGGTCTCCTCCCTTCTGCTTGTGTCAAACGGACGCCGCTCCGTCCTCCCGACAAGCCACCGGTAACCGACAACCGTCAACTCCAGAACACCGTCCCTTAATGGTCTTAATCTCTGGCGCTCGCCATCACCGCCTCTTCCTCCGGCACTATGAGTCTTATATTCTTTTTTCTCGATCTCGAGCTTCCTGCCAAACACACATATGAAGATGTGTTTGAGGTGCCCTTTGTTCCTAATTTGGTCAAGTTTGGGAAGTTGTTTAAGAAACTAATAATTGGGGCACATGGACTATCATATCTTTTATACTAAATAAACTTGATATTTCAACTTTTCTTTTGCATCTTATTTGAAGTTTAAAACATTTTCTTTTTCTAATAATTATTTAAAATGATAAACCCATATCAAATTATTTAATGTTTGTCATCCAATTAACTATTTTTTTAGTACTAGTTTAATACTTATAATTTTTTGTTCAAACTAAATTTATTAAATTATTTTAATCTATGAAATAAAAAAAAACATACTGTTATAAATGGGTCATTGCAATTTACGTAGCATGTAAATCTCTTAATATGAAACTCATTTTAGATAATCATTGTAATTGAAATAATTATCCTAAGCCCTTAAAGGATTAAAATCTAATTATTATTTTTTTCTATTAACGTATATAATTGATTATATATTTTGAACAATTTCCATTAGAACTTGTTTTATCAAACACTTAACTAAAACTTTTTATGATTAGTTTTTTTTATGATTTATGTTACACTCCTTTTATTACGTTTCAAATAAATTAGGAACCCTAGAAATACTTGTAGACTAGAAAGACTTATTTATTGCCTTAAACATAGGGTAATACTTGGCAACGTTGGACTACACTTATTCTATTTCACAAGACTTAACACTTTGCTAAGGTGAGTTTACGTAACCTTGTTTATGAAATTCTTTATACTTGAAACTTTATTCTTAAGCAATTCTACATACATGTCTAGTTGTAAACTTTAATGCCTCATGACTTAGACAAAGACTATTAGACTTAAACTTCAACTTGCATAATCATTAACTTGATCAAGCCGGCGATATACAATGATAGATCTATTGGATTGACAACCCCACCTAGATTCGTTGACCATTTCTATGGGGAGCGCGGGTGATTGTTATCGTTCCAAACTTTATAAGGAGAACCGTGAATGCGAGATGGAACTAAACTTTATAAGGAGAACCGTGAATGCGGGATAAACCTAAACTTTATAAGGAGAACCGCGAATGCGGGATGGACCTAAACTTTATAAGGAGAACCGTGAATGCGGGATGGACCTAAACTTTATAAGGAGAACCGTGAATGCGGGATGGACCTAAACTTTATAAGGAGAACCGTGAATGCGGGATGAACCTAAACTTTATAAGGAGAACCGTGGATGCGGGATGGACCTAAACTTTGTCGGAGGATTGATTATGTGCATACTACACTTCATGTTTATTCATGTAGACTTAAACTTACATTAGACATATGAATTGCTAAACTTTTATAAAACTTAATTGCTTGACTTGGCTTATGTATTCTCACCAACTTCTAGTTGACCCCCCCATATTTTCCAAACTCAACAGGAAATACTGATGCTTGAAGTCTAGAGCTAGCATGAGAAGATATTTGAAGTTTTATGCTTTGTTTAATTATTGGATGTATTAGATTTCATTCAAGACATTTAATGTAATTCAATACTGTAATGAAATAAAGGATTATTTAAACTTATGTATTACCATGAGCTACTGAACAATCATTCATACGTGACACCTCGATGTTTCCGCCATCGGTTGGGGTGTTACAGTATACTTATTACGTGTTTTGATGTTCAGGATGGAGAATTGGAAAACATCTCCCAAGCACAACTGTTGTGCTTTTCTCGGACCGGTTACTATGGATAAATGCAAGATTTTCCAAGGCATTATTGACTCCTTGAAGCGGTCGAGAATCCACTATGCGATAACCAAGCAGCATGCTGCATACAAGGATATCCTGCTGGAGTTCTACCGTAATGCCAAAGTCAACTACAAGGCTGTTCCCATCGTGATCACCAGTTCGATTCAAGGAGAGGAGGTCGTTATTGCAGAACAGATTATTCGAGATGAATTACAGTTTGGCGATACTGATGCTGATCCCATAGTATTTGACGCCATTTTGATTCGTGGCGGCTTTCTAAGGATGAAGTATTTGGGAAAAGTCAACAAACAACAGATGCTGATGAAAGGGCTGCTTCCGCCTGAGATCAAGTATCTAACACATGTAGTTCTGAAGTGCATTGGTCCGAGAAAGGGTACTTTTGATGCTATTAGAGACACTTTGGCCTTTGCGATTGTCGCTTTGACACTCAACAAGCCATTCAACTTCTCCAAGATGATCCTGCATCATTTGAAAGAGATCATATTAACGAAGCCGACGAAGAAGTCTTTCATAGTTTATCCCCGGTTTCTACAGTTGATCATTGACAGCCAAATACCTGATTTGATGAAGCATCCGGCTGAGTATATAGTGACTGAAGATATAAATGAGAAAGAAATGAACCGGATGTGGAGTTACAAGAACCGACCAAAATCAGATTATCCTCCAAGTAGATGACTATATGGGCACTTGGAGAAAGAAGATTATGTGTCACCACCAGGCAACAGGTGGAGACATGAAGATAGTGATTCAGAGGATGATCTTCGTATTCACAGGTTGGTATTCAAAGAGGGGGATGATATAGGGTGTGAGACAGATGAGTTAGGAGAGAACGCCCCAGGCAGGGCCAATGATACAACTGAAGGTAATAAGGACGAGTTTGATCCGAATATTATAGACTTCTCAGAACCTTCTGGTGCTGCACAAGAACCTGAAGCCTCTCAGTATGACAGAGGAAAGGCACATGTTGATGAAGATGCACTAGTTAACATAACTGATGCAGATGATGACTCAGATGACACCGAAAGCGATTCCCCCGACACTCATGCTGGAAAACAGCAAAGGGCAAAGAGAAAGGCAGCGGAGGAGTTAGCTAGTGCTGCTGAGATTAGAGCTCTTAGTGAAGACCCTACCTATGTTGTGGGAGAAGGGGAAATTATAGCAGACTTAGATGCACAGCTTGAGGCGTCTCCTCCTACAAAGAGACATAAGACGACTGCCAAGAAGGACAGTGTTCGAGGTAAGAAGACGATGTCTCTTAAACCTCAAGTGGTGAAAACTTCAAGGAAGAGACGGTTCACCCTTCCTGAAGCATTTGGGGATCCTGACACTCAATCCTCTCAAGCGGCAGCAGCAGCAACAACAACAACAGCAACAACAATAGCAACAACAACAACAACAACAACATCTTCAGTCCCTATTACTGTTAGTGTAGCTATGCCTGCCAGAGTTACTATGTCGATGCCTGCTGACGTGCTTGTCGTCGTACACGTAAAATTTCCCAATTACAACTAACGTATAGTGGCAAGAAGGTATCGAACACAGGGAGTTTGTGGAATGTGTGTAAACTAACAATTTTGCGAATTAACTAAAATTAATCTACTAAATAAAAATAAAGATCAAGAGTTGTTGATTGTTTTAGATTTGAACTAAATTATAAACTAATTACTTAACCAAAGTGAGTTTGTTTCTTAAGATTATAAAAGCAATGACCATTCCAGGATCCGTTTTCCCTAAACACTTATGCAAAAGTTCCAACTAGAAAGAGTTACATAGACATAACTCGTGCATAAACAATTGTTGTGATAAAAGGGAACAAATTACTCGGATTATATTAATGCGAGGTTGTTTCCCGATGAACAATTAATCAATTAACCAACCCAAATCCTACCCGCAATATCTCGATTGTTAGCAACACCAAGAACGTACAATTAAGACTGAATATTGGTAAAGTAATTAACAACTACAAACAATTGTTCAAACACCACAATAATCAAGCAAACATACTAGATTATCATTCTAGAAATTCATAGGAAAATACATAAGAGTTCAAGAAAAACTTCACCAAGGAATGATCACCAATTGTTTGGCCTAGCATAGCTTGGTGAATCATCATCATCTTCAAGCAATTGTTCATAAGGATTACAAACATCAAAACAATGATTAGCAAATGTTCTCCAATGATTAGTTCAGCCAAAAATCGCCCCCAAGAGTCTTAGAAACGTTCACAATGAAAAAGATACCCAAAAGACACCATTAAACAATCTTTAATAGCGGGAGTTACATTTTGGTGCAGAGCCACCGTACCTTACGGTGGCCACCGTAAGGTACGGTGGCTTTATGAAAACCTACGGTGAGGAGGAACTGCCATACGGTGAGAATTTTGTGTCCATAGGCCACCGTACCTTACGGTGGCTACCGTAAGGTACGGTGGAGCTCTCCTAAAAATCAATTTTTCATCTTTCAATTCTTGTTTTGCTCCATCCCCTATTTCTTCGTTTTAAGCTCTTTATTGCACCTGCAACCAAAGTACCCGTAGTTATCCAATTCCAAGCAATAACGTGATCAAATGTGGTTAATATAAGCGTTTTAACAATATAGAGGGTTGTTCCTTGAACCACCCGTCACATCCCCACACTTAACCATTGCTTGTCCCAAGCAATCCACCAAAAATTTATTTCCCACAAAAACGATCATTTTAAAATCAAGCATCCACGTGCAATCCTTGTATTAACACATCCTCAACACCCAAATCAACACACCCCTCACAATGTCTCTCCTCTTGGTTACAAAAAAAGCTCTAGCATGGAGGAGCTAGACACACAAAAGGCAAACGGGCGGTTGCACAACCATAAGCTTGTACCTAAATCAATCTTCCTCTTATGAGTGTTAAACATGAATGCAAATCAAAGGGACTTTTAGGGTTGTAACTTGGCTGAGTGTAAAGGTAGGGAATGGAATATATATGAGTAGCGCAAACTTTACCCGGTCTTTTATTACACAATGACACACACGCACATGGCTAACACACGCAACATACATACCTTAACTACAAGCAAGTGGGTTCTAGGGTTCTGAAGGAGTTAGACCCACAAAAACAACAAAATCTTGCAAAACCCCCCAAAATAGGCGATTTCTAGGGTTCTGATTCGGGCACCAAAACGTGTTTTTCTTTCAATTTACTACCCAAAATCAGAAACTAGATGAAAATCTAGTCGAGATAGACCCAAAAATCGATGGATTTGGTGAAAGATTGAAGGAGTTATAAGGATTTGAAAGTTGAGAAAGATGGGTTTTGTTTGGAGCTTTTGTGAAGAAGACAAGAAGAAAAAAATAAAATGATGGAAGAACTTAGATGCACACGTGAGTTAGAAAGTTTTTTTTTTTTTTTTTTTTATAAAATCGATGTGCAGACTTCCAGACCCCACCGTATCATACGGTGGGGACCGTATGGTACGGTAGACCAAAAACCACTTTTTTCCACCGTATGGCAGACTCAACCAACCGTTAGCTTTGGGATTCCACCGTAAGGAACGGTGGCACCGTCCCTTACGGTAGCCATTGTTCTTTTTTTCTTTCTTTTTTTTTTTTTATAAAAACACACTAAAATTACCCTACCCCCTCGAAAATCCCGTGTTGTCCTCAACACAATGCTAGAACCGTTTCGCGACTCGAGCGTCCCCACACTTGTTTCAAACACAGGTTTCAATGAAAAACAAAATTGGGCAATAAAATAAAATAAAATAAAATAAAATAAAAAAATCTAACTATTACACTAAAAAAAAATCTGGACCTCTCATTGTTGCACTTCTTCCACCGGGCGTAAAAGATAGGCCGCTTGATCCATCTCCAAAGTGTTAATGTCGTTGCCATCCAAGTATGGCTTCAAGCGATGTCCATTCACCGTTTGTTGCTTGTTGGTATTTTCATCCAATATTTCAACCTCACCAAATTTACCAACCCTGCAAACGATGTACGGACCCATCCATTTACTCTTCAACTTGCCTGCGAACATCTTCAATCGCGAATTGTACAACCAAACCCTTTGATCCACTTCAAAGGTTTTCTTTCTCAATTTGGCATCATGAACCTTTTTTAATTTGTCTTTATAAGCCGATGCACATTCATATGCCTCATCTCTAATCTCCTCCAACTCACTTAATTGCAACTTCCTTGTTCTACCAGCCTCATCGTAATCCGCATTTACCGTCGTGATTGCCCAATGTGCCCGATGCGCTAACTCCATGGGCAAGTGACAACCCTTTCCATACACCATCCGATAAGGTGTCGTGCCAATTGGAGTTTTGTAGGCCGTACGGTATGCCCACAAAGCATCATCTAATTTGCTTGACCAATCTTTTCTATCCACATGAACCGTCTTCATGAGAATTTCTTTGATTTGACGGTTGGACACTTCAACTTGTCCACTCGTTTGCGGATGGTACGGTGTAGCAACCCGGTGACTCACACCATATCTCTTCAATAGCTTCCCAAAATTAAAAATTTTGAAGTGTGACCCACCATCACTTATGATTACTCTTGGTATTCCAAACCGGGCGAAAATGTTAGATTGAACAAATTTACAAACAACCGAATGGTCATTTGTCCTTGTAGCAATTGCTTCAATCCACTTCGAAACATAGTCCACCGCCACTAAAATATACAAAAACCCGTTTGAATTAGGAAACGGACCCATAAAGTCGATGCCCCAAACATCAAATATCTCCACAACCAAGATCGGTTGCATTGGCATCTCATCCCTTTTGGATATGCTCCCCAATCTTTTGACAATTTAAACAATTCCGGGCGAACTCGCAAGCATCCTTAAAAATTGTAGGCCAATAAAACCCACATGAAAGCACCCGGTAGCCGGTTTTATGTCCACTAAAGTGCCCACCACAAGCGGAAGAATGAGCATGTGTCAATATTTCTTTGACTTCCGACTTGGGAATACATCTTCGGATCACTTGATCGGGCCCAATCTTGAAAAGATCCGGTTCATCCCAAATATATTGCTTCACTTGGACCATAAATTGTTGTCGTCGCTTCTTGGTCCAATGATCCAGAATAGCACCCGTGGCCAAATAATTAACATAGTGGGCATACCACGGTGCGGCTTGAGTAGACACGGCTAAGAGTTGCTCATCCGGGAATCTTTCATTTATTTCCGTCACATCATCACTCCCTTCTACCGGAATTCGAGACAAGTCATCCGCTACAACATTTTCACTCCCTTTTTTATCCCGAATTTCCAAATCAAACTCTTGGAGTAACAAAACCCATCGAATCAATCGTGGCTTGGCATCTTTCTTCTCCATCAAATATCGAACAGCACTATGGTCCGAATATACCACCACCTTGCTCCCCCAAATATACGAACGAAACTTGTCCAAAGCATACACCACCGCTAATAATTCTTTTCGGTTGTGGTGTAATTCAGTTGCGCTTCGGACAAGGTTTTGCTCGCATAGTAAATTACCACCGGCTTCTTGTCAACTCGTTGGCCCAAAACAGCTCCAATTGTAGTGTCACTTGAATCACACATTATTTCGAAAGGCTTCGACCACCTCCATACCCCGCTCAGAAATTACATGGCCTAACACAATTCCCTCTTGCACCATAAAATGGCTTTTCTCCCAACTAAGCACTAAATTTTTCTCAACGCATCTTTTTAAAACTTTTTGCAATTCGTTGAGACAAGATTCAAAACTAGTGCCAAATATTGAGAAATCGTCCATAAACACTTCCAACGATTCTCCAACCATGCCCGAGAAAATACTCATCATACATCGTTGAAAAGTCGCCGGAGCGTTACACAATCCAAATGACATCCGCCTAAAGGCAAAAGTACCATATGGACAAGTGAAGGTGGTCTTGTGTTGGTCATCCGGGTGTATTGCTATTTGATTATATCCCGAATACCCATCTAGAAAGCAATAGTATTTTTGACCCGAAAGTTTTTCAATAATTTGGTCAATAAATGGAAGTGGGAAATGGTCCTTAGAAGTGGCGGCATTCAACTTTCGGTAATCAATGCACACCCGCCACCCGGTAACGGGCCGGGTAGCAATTTGTTCACCATTGTCATCTTTAATTACTTGAATACCGGACTTCTTATGGACCACTTGAGTAGGACTTACCCAAGCACTATCCGAAATGGGATAGATAATTCCCGCGTCCAACCACTTAATTACCTCTTTCTTTACCACTTCCCTAAGGTTCGGGTTCAACCTTCTTTGCGCTTCTCTCGTGGGTTTTGCATCCTCGGTGGTAATAATCTTGTGCATAACAATGGATGGACTAATTCCTTTAAGATCGGCAATCGTCCACCCAATAGCTTCTTTATTCTCCCTCAAGACTTCCATCAATGCTAGCTCTTGGGCCATCTCCAAATTAGAGGCAATAATGACCGGTAATGTGTCATTATCCCCTAAAAACACATACTTCAAGTGGCTTGGCAAATCTTTGAGCTCCAACTTTGGTGCCACTTCTAATGAGGGCTTGGTGCCCGAATCAATTTCCACCGGCAAACTATCAAAATGGTGGGACCATGGTGGTCGACCCTCCTTCAACGCTAACACATCTTGCTTTCCTTCTTCAATCTCCAACTCAAAAGCATGTACCTGTTCAGAAAAATTACAAGCACACAATTCCATTCCATCTTTCTCATACTCACATGGATTGCATCCCTCAATAATATCTGCCATAAAACATTCTTCAACACCGGAATCATTAGTATTGTTAGTAAAAACATTTAACCGCATTTTTCGGTTTCCAAATGTCATATCGACCGTGCCAAATCTACAATCAATTACCGCATGTGCGGTGTTCAAAAATGGCCGACCCAATATAACATTTTGTTGCTGTTTTGAATCTGCGGATGAGTAATCCAATACCAAAAAATCAACCGGGTAATAAAATTCATCAATTTTAACAATGACATTTTGAACCATTCCCCGGGGTAACTTATGAGACAAATCGGCTAAAACAACCGTTGTCTCCACTCTAGCTAATAGACCAAAGTCATATTGAACATACAACCCACCCGGTAAAATACTCACCCCGGCTCCAAGATCTAGCAACGCCTTTGCCATTTGAAAATTACCAACTTGAATATTTATTAATGGCGTGCCCGGATCTTGGAGCTTAGGAGGAAGTTCCCCATTTAAAATTGCACTCACTTGACCGGTAACATTTACCCGCTTAGGCATTTTTTCTTTTGTTGCCTCTTTTGCGTACACATTTCTTTCAAAAATTTAGCATATGCGGGTACTTGTTTTATTGCATCAAGTAAAGGAAGATTTATTTTTACTTGTTTAAACATGTCCCACATTTCTTCTTTTTGGGGACCTCTTGATGCAATAAAATTTTTCTTACCCGGGTCAAGTAGAGCCGATGGAAATGGAACTTGATTCGGCTCTTTTTCAGTTTTTTCACTCTCACTCGCTTCCGGTTTTTTAACATTTAGTTCTTTTGGTAAAACCGGTGGGGCTTCATCACTTTCACTTTCTTCACCCGTATCATCCTCAACTACCCCCTCGACAAAACCCGGTGACAAATCAGCTTTAAATTCTTTACCGCTCCTTAAAACACTCACTTGATTAACATTAACATTGTTACCTCGTGAAGAGCCATGTGACGGATTTACCTGAGTATCGCTAGGAAGCTTTCCTTTACCTTTCTTCAATTCCGCCACATCAGTTGCTAATTGACCCATTTGAGTTGTCAATGCTTGAATGCTTTTATCACGAACTTCATCCTTTTGTATCCGAGCTTCATCAAGTTGGTTTCACTTTTGCATGTCTTGTTGCATAGCTCTAAGCATCTCCATGACTTCATTTCTGCTTGATGAATCTTGACCCGAATTTCTTTGACCAGTTTGAGCTTGCCCTTGGTAGCCACTGTTGTATCCACCTATATAATTTCCTTGATTGTATTGTTGGCGAGGCACATAATTACCTTGAGCAGCTTGAAAATTCGGGCTGGCTTGATTTGATGCATTTCCATACCGAAAGTTTGGATGATTTCGCAACCCGGGGTGATAAGTGTTAGAATTCATGTCATAATTTCTACCACCCCCTTGAATAGCATTCACTTCCTCTGTTTGTCCTTCATTTACCACCACTTGACAAACCTCCGCCGTGTGGCCTATTTCTTGACAATTGTTACAAACATTGTACAATTGATTTGAATTTTGTACATTACCACTTTCTACCCCATGCACTTGAGGTCTTTGAATTACATGCCTTGCTCGTCTAGATGATTGAGCCTTTCTTTTGGAAGTCACCGCCATTTGTTCTAAAAATGCCCAATCATCTTGCTCATAATTTGTACCAAAAGTACCATTTGTAATAGACATTAAATCACGAGCATCCTCCAAACTCAAACCTTCATGAAAAGCATTCAATAATTCCCAAAGTTGAATCCCATGGTAAGGACAATTTCTTAGCATCATATTGAACCTCTCGAACGCTTCATGAAACATCTCTCCCGATTGTTGTTGGAAGCTTCTCAACCCTCTCCTTGCATCATTGGTCTTTTGAGAACTATAGAATTCATCCAAAAATATTTGTTGCATATCGGCCCATGTAAAAATAGATGCGGATGGTAAAGTGTGAAACCATCTTTTTGCCTTGTCTTCCAATGAAAATTGGAAGAGAACCAACTTCACATCATCTGCAGAAAAACCTTGTCCCCCAATAGTATTGAAAATCGAATCATATGTCTCCAAATGAAAATAAGGCTCTTCCGTTGCTAGCCCCTTGAACTTTGGTAAACTTTGGAGTGCGGTTGTTCTAACTTCAAAAGTTCTTCCATTTGCATTTTGCGGAATCACTATTGGTGATGGGTTATTAGTGATAATTGGCCGAAAATGCGCCTCAATTCCCGGTACAACATCACGGTGGAGTCTTCTAGGTGCTCCCAATGGCGCTCTTGGTTGACCCATTTGACCTTGCATTGCACCTTGTGGTGTAAATTGTTGTTGAGGTTGATTTTGATGCATAAGTGGTTGTTGTTGGTGAATCGGCCTTTGATGTTGAGCTTGCATGTTTGTAGGCCGCATTTGATTAAGTGGTGTGGGACGTTGCAAGTGCAATCCTTGCGGTCTAACATGTTGCACACCAACCGGTAATCTTCCCGGGTCTTGAAATGGTAAAAGTGGTTGACTTACTTGACCTGTTTGAGCTTGAGAGCCCACAAATGCACCTTCACCTCCATAATAATAACCCTCTTCATTATATCCACTAAATTCTTCATCATCATACCCATCATCATACATATCTCTTTGAACTCTAGAATTTTGACCACCTTGAAAAGATGAGTAGTAAAAACCCGATTGATTAGGTGGTTTGTAAGTAGATGTGGTGTGGACAATTGTGGAACCTTGTCCTTGTGGTTGTGGGATAGTAGAAGATGATTGACCCGTAGTTGGAAAAAAATGGAAAAATGGTGGTATAGTGTTTGATGGATTAAAGGTGAGGTTTGGATCACTTTGAGTGAAACTCGGTTGGGTGGTATGGATTGGTGTTTCAGGACTAGTGGAAAGGTTAGGTAATGTGGTGTTGGGTGAAAGTTGTGAAGAAGTAGGCATGAATGATGAGGTCGTTTGACCCGTCGTTGTAGTATAGTGGTGAGTATTCCCGCTTGTCACGCGGGTGACCCGGGTTCGATCCTTGGCAACGGCGCCAAAATTTGATGTGCTTGTCGTGGTACACATAAAATTTCCCAATTACAACTAAAGTATACTGGCAAGAAGGTATCGAACACAGGGAGTTTGTGGAATGTGTGTAAAATAACAATTTTGCGAATTAACTAAAATTAATCTACTAAATAAAAATAAAGATCAAGAGTTGTTGATTGTTTTAGATTTGAACTAAATTATAAACTAATTACTTAACCAAAGTGAGTTTGTTTCTTAAGATTATAAAAGCAATGACCATTCCAGGATCCGTTTTCCCTAAACACTTATGCAAAAGTTCCAACTAGATAGAGTTACATAGACATAACTCGTGCATAAACAGTTGTTGTGATAAAAGGGAACAAATTACTCGGATTATATTAATGCGAGGTTGTTTACCGATGACCAATTAATCAATTAACCAACCCAAATCCTACCCGCAATATCTCGATTGTTAGCAACACCAAGAACGTACGATTAAGACTGAATATTGGTAAAGTAATTAACAACTACAAACAATTGTTCAAACACCACAATAATCAAGCAAACATACTAGATTATCATTCTAGAAATTCATAGGAAAATACATAAGAGTTCAAGAAAAACTTCACCAAGGAATGATCACCAATTGTTTATGCACGAGTTATGTCTATGTAACTCTTTCTAGTTAGAACTTTTGCATAAGTGTTTAGGGAAAACGGATCCTGGAATTGTCATTGCTTTTATAATCTTAAGAAACAAACTCACTTTGGTTAAGTAATTAGTTTATAATTTAGTTCAAATCTAAAACAATCAACAACTCTTGATCTTTATTTTTATTTAGTAGATTAATTTTAGTTAATTCGCAAAATTGTTAGTTTACACACATTCTACAAACTCCCTGTGTTCGATACCTTCTTGCCACTATACGTTAGTTGTAATTGGGAAATTTTACGTGTACCACGACAAGCACGTCAAATTTTGAATCATCATCATCTTCAAGCAATTGTTCATAAGGATTACAAACATCAAATCAATGATTAGCAAATGTTCTCCAATGATTAGTTCAACCAAAAATCGCCCCCAAGAGTCTTAGAAACGTTCACAATGAAAAAGATACCCAAAAGACACCATTAAACAATCTTTAATAGCAGGAGTTACATTTTGGTGCAGAGCCCACCGTACCTTACGGTGGCCACCGTAAGGTACGGTGGCTTTATGAAAACCTACGGTGAGGAGGAACTGCCATACGGTGAGAATTTTGGGTCCATAGGCCACCGTACCTTACGGTGGCTACCGTAAGGTACGGTGGAGCTCTCCTAAAAATCAATTTTTCATCTTTCAATTCTTGTTTTGCTCCATCCCGTTCCGGTCCGTTCCAAAGCCCGTATTTCTTCGTTTTAAGCTCTTTATTGCACCTGCAACCAAAGTACCCGTAGTTATCCAATTCCAAGCAATAACGTGATCAAATGTGGTTAATATAAGCGTTTTAACAATATAGAGGGTTGTTCCTTGAACCACCCGTCACCTGCTTCGGTAATCTTCATTGAGCCAGTCTCAGTTACCGAAGCAGCGACGAGCTCACAGATTGTTTCCAATCCTATTGGTGACAGGATTAGGAGTATGAGACAGAAAGTCCGACCTACGGCTTCCGGGTCAACCGATCAGACCTCTTCGTCAGCTTCAGCTACAAATGAACAACTTCAACGAAAGATTAATGAGTTAACTGCTATAGTTGCTGCGCAGACACGTGATATAGCGGAGTTGAGAACGAAGAATGCAAGCATTGAAGAGAATGAGACAGCAATGCTTGAACTGATCGAGGAAACAATCCAGTCAAACACAGAGCTGCGATCGACGGTTGATGCACTCACATTGTCTAACCAACAGGTTTTAGAATCGAACAGGATGCTAATGGAATCTCATCAGCAGCTGATGCAGTCGAACCAAAACACTTTGGAGAGACTTGCAGGTGTAGAGGCCTTAAACAGCGAGCTTCGTCTGATTAATGTGAACAATGAACGAAGGATCATAAAGACTGAGAAAGAGAATACCGAGCTGAGGGCTAGGATAGATGAGTTGACTGGAAGTCAACCTAGACTCACCGGTGGTCCTAGTTCAGAAACAGAGGCTGGTGCTGGTGATGATGATGATGAATATAATGATGATGAAGAAGATGATGATGAGGACGACGATGATGATGCGTCAGATGATGGTGGTGATGATGATGTTGGTAAGGGTGGTGGTGGTGATCCTGGAGCCACAGGTGGTGGCGGATCATCAGCTGGATCTAGATCACAGCGTACGAAGAAGAGCCACGACAAACAAGGCAAGGATCCCGCAGCGGGTTCTTCTGCTCAGGGGGAGCCTGATCCAAAGAAGAGGAAGATTCAGCAACTCAGAGATTCACTGAAGCGAGCAATGGTTGCTGTAGAGATTGTCGAGCCTCTAAACAGCTATTTTGATTATGATGATGATGGTAACTTGTACGTGCCTCCTGAGTCCTCTGATTATGATTTAGAAGAAGGTGAAATACCTCCTGAGGTTACACCTAAGGACTTAGAAAAGATCTTTGGTTTGGCACCAGGAGAATCTTCCGGTGCAGGCCATACTCCTCCAAAACTACATCCAAACAACCATGAAGTAGAAATGGAAGATGGAACCAGTGTCGCTACTCCTGAGTATGTGGTTGGTGATTCTAGCACCGGGATACCTAAGATCTCCGAGGAGATGCTTAATAAGTCTGAAGAAAAGCTTAAGTCTGATCCTAAGCTTAAGTCTGATCCTACGCCTGTTCCAGACAAAGTAAAAGAAAGACATGACAAGATCAGACAGAAGTATCCCGATTGGTTTCCATCTGGAGGTGAGTCTGAGAAGAAGAAAGATCCAGTACAAGCATCAATTTTCAAGAAGCAGTTAGTGAAGATTTCAGGAAGTGTGATCAGCTGGACCTACATCAAGCATGCTAGGATGTTGGGAGTGAAATGGCAGGATGGTCTACTTTACTTTCAGCCGTACAAGACGGTCCTCAGTCTGCCTTTCTGGCATATTCGTGATCTAGTTAGATTGCATTATCCTTTGTATCATGAGGCTAGCGGTGATCTTAAAGGCTTCTACTATATTCTGAGAAGAGAAAGTGCTGAAGGATGGCATCAGTTCAATCCACAGTACCCTAAATCCATCATGACAAACAAGCTTCATCCCATCACAAAGATTCCTATCTGGAAACACATAATCAAGCCACCTGAAACCGCTTCGAAGATTCCATTGGTCCCAGTTGAACAAGACTTCTCTTCTAAGTTCTACTACTGGCATTATGATGCAGAGACAACAGAAGCCGTGATAGTCTTGAGCAACTACCCAAAACTGTGCAGGAAAATCAGGATATGGGATCCGATGTGGCTAATAAACTGCTCAGAGAAAGACGTGGAGACACTGTTCCTGTATCCCATACAACATTTGAAGGTCGAAGCCGATCAAGCATTGAAGTATCAACGGGTGATTCGTTTCTGTCACACCAACAACGTTCATGTTGGATGCGACTGGTCAAGACTTTCAAGGATCGGGACAATGTCGATTTGATGATGATAGAAGATGTTGCGTGTCTTATTATGTTATGTTTTTTTTGTATGTTTTCAATTTCGAGTCTGTAAGTTGTTGGTGGTTGCTATAAACGATGTCTTATGTTAGCCTGGTCCAAGGGGGAGTCTGTAAGTGCATGTTGTCCCTAGGCTAGTATATATGTTGTTTGGACGTGTTTCGGGGTGTTTGGAGACGTTTATACGCGTTTTGGTGTGTTTGGGTGTCTATAGGCGAGTAGGGGATAGCAAATGGCGATTACAGCCTATGCTATATCACTATTCATTCGATTGTACCTCTATTCGCTAGTTTGTCATAGTGGATAGCCTCGTACTCGCCAATACTGGTCTGTACGAGTACGGGAGGTATAAATAGGACCAATCATTGCCCTAATCATTAGTTCTTGCCACACACACTCTCCAAACACCCTCCCCTGGTCTGTAAGGTCTGATTTGATCATTGTAAACACTCGAGCTCTGTTTTAGTGATAAATCTTTAATCTTTTAACCCATTTGTGTGTGTTAATTACTCGTATATCATTGTTTCATATTCGTTACTGTTATTAAAACATATTTAGAGGATTCCGCACTCTGAATATCAAGCTCGTGATTGTCGGGTGACCCGTTAGTCGATCCTACATTCCTTAACTTCAAAAATGTTACAAAGCCAAATAAAATCATTTTAAACATTATAAACTTTGATATATATATATATATATATATATATATATATATATATATACATGCGAAGTATAGATAGAAAACCCCCTCAAATTGAGAAAAACCTGCAAACTCTTACATAACAAACTTTTTATTATCTGAAAAAATTAGGGCATATAATATACATGTTTTTAAGAGTTTTGGGCCAAAAATAAAAAAGTGCCAAGTGGATTTTTTCTAAAAAAAATAAATAAGTTTTTGTTGTGTAACACATGTTACACACTTTAGAGACATGTAACATATAACGCAAAAAGTTATTTATTTAAAAAAAAAACACTTGGTGCTTTTTTGATTTTTTCAGGTAATAAAAATCTCGGGAAGTAGGAGTTTCCAGAGTTTCTTCAATTTGAGTGGATTTAATCTATAACTATCTCCTATATATAGGGAAAGGGTAAAACAAGAACAAGGTTGAGTTGAGAGAACTAAGAAACTCATTTTATAACCGCACACTCATTTTATTCAATAATGAATTTGTGGTTGTAAATTAAAGCATAATAAAATATTGAATAAAAAATTAATTTACTTATATGGTTTACATAAATGTGCCCGTTTTTTTACACCAGTGTAAAACCATCGTAAATAACTTTTTTCATTTTTTACGGCAAAGGTCCTCGTTTTACATAAGTATATAATTTTTTTTATAAAAAATTCACATTTTACGTCGGAGTTATCACGGTTCTCTCAAACTTGTTCTTATATGATCCTAATCCTATATATATACTGAATAATATTTGAATTAAATATTTTTTATTGAATTTAAACATAACATTTTATTTATAAATAAATAAAATATTTGAAGATTGTTTGGAAAAAATGTATTTGAATATGGATTTGTAAATATAAATATATATTTATATAATAACACAAATTTGCATAAATTGCTTATTTATTCATTTATGAGTCTTTTATTTTTCTGTCTTATTTTTGTGTGGAGTCAGTTTTTGTTTGTGAGTCAGTATTATGCTCGGGTTTTGTTTTGCTTTGTTTGTGCAGGTTTGGATTGTACTGCCAGTACTCAATCTCCATTCAAGCGATTTCGGAGTTGTTCATCATTTGTCAAGGCAAGCCTAGAGTTTACTATTGTGTCAGAGCTGATCGAAATGAAATGATATACGATCGAGCTGGATTGGACTAGAGTTGTGGAGCTAACGCGTTAATTAACCGGCTAAGTCCTTTCCAAATTGCCTTCTTCTTTTTGCTTTTTATTTTTGTATTCGGAATTTATTTTTCCTTTTGATTCGTTTTCTATTCTTATATTGAGGGCAATGTAGATGTTAAGTGTGGGGATGGGAAACTGTCATTTAGTCTGTATATAGAGTCGTTTGAGTCAGAAAAAATTGGAAAAAAAATACAAAAAACAAATGAAAATTAAAAAAAAAAAAAAGAAGAGAAAATGTCCCTGCATTTTGAAGTTTGCATTATAAAAATTATGGAAAATGATAGGTAAAGTCAAGTGTCTGGTTTTCAAATAGTATATGTATAAGAAGATTAAATGGATTGAAAATGTGTTGACTTGAGATTTGTCGGTAGGCGTAGCTGGTAGATAGGTTCCTTTGAACTAATAAACTTAATAATATTAGGATGCCTTGTGGGTCATCATCTAGGAGAAGCAGGAAAACTAAAACCGCCAATAATAATATAAGGAATACCATTACAAGTTTAAAACCGTTAGAATTTCTAATAAAAAAAGAACAAAATTGAGCTAGATATATAAACGACAAGGCCTATGGTGTCGTTTCAGAGATAGTGACTCTGGACTCAACTCCCTCTAGGATTGTCTGAAAAAAAAATTGCCGAGGTCTACGCTGTCGTTCATGGGGATAGTGACTTTGGGTTCAACAACCTCTGGCATCGGTGTATAAAGGAAATATAAAAATCTAGATGCTTAAGAAAAAAAAGATAAAATAATAAGTGATTTTAAATTCTCTTGGTTTTCTAAATAAGACCGTTGGGAAGAGTAAATTGAGTCTTCCCTTTGTTTCATAAGCTTGGGGCGGGATTAAGTACAACGGTGGCTTTCTCAGTCTGAGACTCTAGATAGACTAATTCATATGAACCGAAAAATACATGATAGGGGCATGTAAACAGGCGGTTGGGTTTTAATAGACAAGTATACTTGCAATCACGGTTAAGACATTTTTAATTATTATTTGTAGTTTTAGCATTTTACATGTTTTTATAGATTTCTAGTAGTTTTAGTTATTTTTAATATTTATTTAATTATTTTATATTATGTAGGTGTTCATGGATATTAGAGCCTAAATGAGAAACTTTGGTTAACTCAAGAACACCTGATATGAAAGCATATAATAATAATAATAATAATAATAATAATAATAATAATAATAATAATAATAAAATGTAATGAGAAATTATGAGACTGACATGTCTCGTGAATTCAAAAGCAACAAAGAAAAAAAAAATATATAGTCAAAGTAGCATAGTATAACCCAAATTATTATGGCCCAACAAGAAAAAAAGAGAAATGGAGAACAACCTACACGAGAAAACTCTAGGGAATTTTATTAGGGATCATCTAGTTGGTTAAGTACGTCAAGGACATTATACAGATCGACGACTTGGGAGGGGGGGGGGGGGGGGGAACAATTATTTTCAAAGGGAGGAAGCTTTGTAATAATTGGTGAATGGTTGGGTTCGTTCATCTTAAATATTAGTTTTGGTTTATGATTATTTTGTGTTTTCAAATACTCGTTACTTTGTTTTATTATTATTTTGAACCTATGTTTTTATCGTTTTCCATTACCATTGGTTAAAACCTTTTATACTACCTGGGTTTTGATAAAATACTCATGATTGAATGATTGTTTTTACAGTTTTTTTGGAGCTTTGACTATGGATTGATGATTTAGTAAAGACTTTAATTATTTCTGATCTGGTGTATCTACGAATCTAGTTTTGTTCAATTAACAATTATTTACTCCACATGCGTTTTTGTGAATGTCTTTCATGTATGAATGCGTATTAAGTTATGGACTATGTGTTAGCAACTAGTTTATGGTAAATTGTTGACGTTTCCCATAAGAGTGGTTCTTGTTGTTTGAGTAGTTCTAGGTGTTCTTCCAATTCTAATAGTTGTAAGGTGCGGGATTGTCGATATGTCTAGGTGTTAAATTGCTAAATCTAGATACTTTGTAAGAAGATCTTCCCAGTTTCCGTACCATATTCTAGCGTATCACGTCAGATAAGGTCTTCTATAGTTACCCCTTGCACTTAGTTTAGTGTAGTGAGGCTTTCGCGCTGCAAGGTAGACTGTCTAACGGGTACTTTATCATCAGAGTAGGTAAGCATGTAAGGGTAACATCTCAATCGGTAGTTTAACGGCTTATAGGTAACCTTTTGGTTTCTTCTTGAGAAGAGTTGAGGGTTCTCTAATTTATCCTGTGAGTCTAGTATTTGAAGATCCCGGTTCCATAGCTAGTTCCATAACCATAGAAGTTCATCAGTCATGAGTATGATTCTTACATAGGAAGTACATTTTCCATCATTTGAATTCAGTTCAGCTGAGTTCGTGTCTTATTTCAATTTAGTTTATTTTATTGCAATTTAGTTTTCAGTAAAACCCCCTCTAAAATAACAAATCATTTAATTTCAGTTCTTTGATAAGTTTTCGAGACTAGTTTACGTTTTCTATTAGAGTCTTGTGGGTTCGATATCCGGATTTGCTATAGCTGTACTAGAGTCAATAGGTTAACTTGCCTGTTAGTAGTTTAATTTTAGAGTGTCACACCCGTCAAGGCGGAAACACGGGGATGTGATTCGAATTTCAAGCATAAGATTCGAGCAACACATAAGATGTAATTTAAAATCATCAAACGATAAATAAAGTCATATATAGTTAAGAAAAATGCAACATTGTCCGAAAGTTAATGGACCAAATGCCGAAATCATGACATGACCAACATTATTAAATCTCAACCGGTGTATATGATGATACCATGAAGTGCACACTCGAACCCCTCTCCCAAGTTCCTGCTCCCCATGATCAATTACCTGAAAAACATGCATAAAAGATTTATCAACATAATGTCGGTGAGTTCACAGGTTTTAATGTACTATGTAAAGTGCTTGTGAAATTCGTGTATGACCAATCAAAAGCTAGCTAAGCGAATGATTACTGTGCAAACTATGAGTCCCATAACCAAACTTCTTGACTGTTGTGCCTCGCGCATTGTACAATAAAGATAGCGTATACATAGTAGAATACTAACACTCTCTTGTATGTAACCGGTTAGAGCGACTAACCAAGAGTGGGGTGTCAACCCAACAGATCTATTTAAGTGTTCCATGGCTACTGTTAGCTAATGGTTACAGTGTATATGTAAGTACGAGGACTGTTGAGCTTATGAACCGAATATCTCGTGTTCCACATGGTAGTCATGATAGAATATCACCCAAAATGTAATGTACTAGAAATGTAGCATGTTTATCACCCAAAAATGTAAAAGCGGTAAAACGGGGCCGGGAAACTATCTGGTGACTGAATGTGTGGTCTAGTAAAGTAGAGGAGTGAGGTAACTATCGTCCCGACAATTAGTGCCCTATGATTATCAAGGACATAGTAAGTTGTACGTTCTTGTTCCCATACAAGTTGTTCACCCAACTTGTGGACCCTTGTGTTTGTTATATGTGGGCCATTGTTTGTGCATGTGACAAATATTACGTGGTTCATGTGTACATTGTAAAATGTACGGTTCCGTGCATTTCGGGAGTCTTGTTGTAAAGACGTATCTATTGTTAACAAAACGGGCCCCACACGTCATCATATGTAATATAATATTCCCCAGTCTAACATGTGTGGTGTATTTATTGAAAGATCAAAGGTTTAACATATGTTATATTATATTGTTGTGTTAAACTAGTATTAACATATGTTTGATCCCACTTAACGTATGTTGATCATCATGGCCGAAGCCTTATAAAAATATGTGACTCCAAATCTGATTGTTTGACATCTCAAAAGCGACTCACTTGTGTTAATCAATGTACAAATGAGTGATCATGAATGCGTGTAGGTGTGTTTTCACGAAATTGTATATAATTACATACATAGTGTAATATAGCTTTGGATATATATATATATATCTATATATACACATATTTTAGTTCCAAAATTGATTCTAGTGTTGTTCATCCGAGGCCATATACTTGTTTGTGTACCCGTGAGTTTGTGTGTCGAGTGTACATATGTTTTCATGTAACTGTGGATGTGTATAATGTGTATATATATATATATATACATATGTGTGTAGGCATGCATATACATAATAGTAATCTATATCAAGTGTATGTTTCATCAACAAATCCGACATATGTGTGTGTGTTTAATCTAGGCCGATTACAATTTCATACAAGGCAAAGGGTTGGGGCATGAGTGAAACAAAATGAGGTCGATTATAATAGGAACTTCATAGCTGTTCGAGTAAAATAACTAACCTTGGGTGAATGTTTAACCAAGTTTTGTGCTTCCTACTCAACTTGGGCCTTCCAATGGTGGTGCTAGATGATGGTTTGTGAGTGAGTTTTGGTGGGTTCTTGGGTGGGAAGTCTCGGCCGAAGGTGGACAAGAGAAAGGGATAAGATTTTTTGGTTTTGTGGTGTGTGTTAAACTCATGAGAAGCCTCCCTTATAAAGTGTGTAATTTGTCAAGTCCCACACATGAATCCTTGTAGCATTTGATTAGTACACTTCCCTTATTTGTGTATAAGTTTGAGAAAGTGACGGGTGCCTTTCTTTGGGGATTCGGCCGAGTAGAAGAGGCAACCATATCATCTAATTTTGGTAGGGGATCATGCCTAGGAATGGACCAAGATGAGTGTCAAGGCTATGAAAGTGTGCAAGTGATGTGGTTTGTCTTCTAGTTGTCATGCGTGGCAAGTGATGACAAGGTTAATCAATGCAAATGAAGATGTGATGATGTTGATGGGGTCTTCGGTCGTTAAAGGGAAAGGAAGAGGAGATAAGTTTGTTTTAAGATAAAAGTGGGAATTTATTACTTGTGGGAGGTATAACTTCCATGTCAACTTACTAGAAAGAGGCAAGATTGAATGAAAGGGACAATTCTTGTGTTTCTTTCTTGTGTTCTCGGCCAAAGATAGAGACAAAGAGGATGAGAAGATTTCCATGTTTTGGTAAAATCCTTTAGGTTAGTTATGGTACCACTAGGTTCTAGGCTTTCCAAGAGACAAAAACAATCTAGACATTTATTTCCATATCCATGCGTGTATGTGTATGCATACATATGTGATTGATTGTTATGGTCCAACTTATTATTAATGTGGGAAAAGTTATATAATTGGGTACATAGATAGGTATGGTAGTCGACTACATATATAACAACACAAGAATTTCAAAGGTTGATTGGTTTGATTAATATGTTGTGTATAGTTAGGGGCGATTAATCATAGATATAGGTGATTGTATAAGGTATTATAGGCATCAAACCTCCTTGGATTCGGATAATTGGATAGTAAGAAATGTGTATGATAACACCAAGGTGCCAATAACAAGTGTGATTGCGACAATAATATTATTGATGGTGTTGTAGATACATATGTTGTTTGTGGCCAAACATGTGTTATTATGTGCATTATCGCCTTATGTTAACGCATGCTTGTTCCTTGGTAGTGTTTCGTGACATCGATGTGTGTTAATTGTCTTAAACACATTTTAAATCATTCAGGCATTTCGGGTATTGTATGCGTAAATAGATGTTCCACTGATTTTCTACAATAGGTTAGGCATTACTAGACTGGGGGGATAGTGAGTGCCAAAATCGTCTAATATGCACATGAAATGACAATATCAAGTAAAATGTGTATGGATGTTGACCTGGATCGTTGAATGGTGTTACATAGAGAGTCTAGAATATTACTAGGTGTCTAGTTTAGGTTTAATTTAAATGTTTTTATTAAAATACTTTTAGGACATCAGTAGGCTACATTCCTGATCCCTTCAAGGATCTTAAAAGGATCCACATAGCGTGTTGCTAGTTTCTGCTTCTTTCTAAATCGATCCATCCCTTTCCAAGGGGATACCTTGAGAAGTACAAGATCCCCGACTTTATATTCCAAGGGTGCTTGTCTTTGGTTAGCATAACTCTTTTGCCTACTTGAATCAGTTCGGGACCAATGATTTTAGCTTCACTGACCTCGTTCGAACAAACAGTAGAACGACACTTGCGACCATATAAAGCTTCAAAAGGTGCCATATCGATACTGGCATGGTAGCTGTTGTTATAAGAAAACTCAACCAAAGGTAAATGTGAATCCCAATTGCCACAAAAATCGATGACACGAGCCCTTAGCATGTCCTTTAAGGTTAGGATAGTCCTTCCAGTCTGGCCATCCGTTTGAGGGTGATAGACAGTGTTGAGATTAAGTTGTGTACCCAAAGCAGATTGAGATGATTGCTAAAAGCATGAAGTGAAATGACTATCTTAAATGACGTTTAAGGGGACACCTTGACAACTTACGATCTCGTAAATGTAGACCATAGCCAATTTTTCAATTGGGCAAGTCTTCTTAATGGGTAAGAAGAGCAGACATGGTCAAACGATCAACAATTATGCAAATGTTATCATGACCTCGAGTAGTGTGTGGAAGTAGTGGTAAAGTCCATGGCTATGTGTTCTCTCACTTCCACACTTGGATTTCTTATTGCTCAAGCAAACTAGAAGGACTAACAATGGTGCTCGGCCTTCACTTTGGAGCAAGTGAGACATTTTTTCACATAAAGGGCAATGTCCTTTTTGATATTGGGCCACCAATAAAAGCAACACAAATCCTTGTACATCTTATCTGCACCAAGATGGATGGAATAAGGAGACTTACGAGCTAGCTTCGTCCATGAGAAATATTCAAAGATTGTCACCATTAGGAACCCAAACCGACTTAAATAATAAAGTAAACCAACGGGCTTACAATTGAAGTTTAGCACCACAAGACATTTCTTTGTACACTACAAAAAAATTGTCATGTAGTGGCACTCAAAAAATGTCACGAAAGGCTAAAAAAGTGTTACTAAAAGCCTAAATAAGAATGTGTGACACACAAAAAAAGTGTCACTAGAAGCGGTGTCACTAAAGCCTTTTAGTGGCACTTTTTCAATATGCTGCTGCAAAGTTTTAAGCTTATAGTGGCACAAATTTTGTGTCGGTAAAAACTATTCCTAGTTACATATATACATACTACTTTTAGTGACACTTTATTTTTTACCGCAATATAAAGAAGAATTTTGTAGCACAAATCGTCAATTAAATTATTTCTAATTAAATATACATACTGAAATTGTTATTTATTCACCATATAAAATACAAAAAAATAACAACATAATGCAGAAATCATAATATTATAACTTCAATTATAAATTCCATACAAAGCATGTTCCAAATGTTTACAAGAGAAGACAAACATTATTTCTAGGACTTTTACTATAATAAATTAGATCTTAGCAATCTATGAATCTTGTTATCTTGTTATCTGTAGTTCTGCCATGTTGTACATGCTGTCATCTCTGCCATTATCAATCATATAAACAAGTATTAGTAATGCAAAATATATGAAACTCGAAGAATAGATGCATGCGTTAAGCTATAATATAAAAACATATGTAGTTTCCTAACAAAGGAGCCATGTGAGCTATTCTTTTGAGTTATATACATATATATTGAAAATTTAAAACATGTTCAGAGCTGGTTCAATCTTTTTGGGGGCCTAAAGCGAAATTTAAAATGGGGGCCTTGTTGAAAACCTTTTTTTGTTTTACTTACGCGTCTAATAAATCGAGATAGTATAACTTATAATTGATATATCTTGCAAACGTTCACCTTAAATTAACTATGACAAACATGAATGTATAAAGTTAGAGCAAAAAAAAAAAAAGAACCAGTAAATTAAGAATCAGCAACAAATAGCTGGTTGACGTTTTCTTTTCAAGCAACTCATTTGAAATAAATATCCATTAGCAATTTGACACCCTAACCGACACACTAACTACATATCTAGGAGATAAACGATTTTGGAGAGAAGATGTTCCGTGCCAGCAAATTTTCAACCCGCTTGGCTCGTATTACCAATTACAAAATCTAAAAGGGTCAATGTATGCACACCTGTTAGAGCTGCAAGACCAGCATCCGTGATTTGGCGAACATCCAAATTAAGTGATTTAAGACATGCTAGTTTAGCCAAGTTTTTTAAACCACCATCTGTAATTACATTGAATGAAAGATTCAGACTTTTCAGATTCCCCAAACCTGCGAAATCAAATAAAATTCAGCACAAGAAAATGTCTTAACCAGAAATATGTCGAAGCCCCCCTGTTTCCAACTTCTGTATAAGATAACTTCAAACATTTTAAATGATTAAGACCTGCAAACCACAAACTGCTAAAAAATTAATAACTTATCGACTCATTCAACATACTAAATAAAAATTTAAACACAAGAATAACCTGCTAAGTGAACCAATCCTCCAAGTTTATACACCCGAGTATTTTTATTTATTTATTTATTTTTTTTTTGTAAAATCAGTCCCAAGCCCATCTAAGAATTATGATTTTGGTCTAAGAAATTCAGTATAAAAGCGTTAGTCAAATCACTTTTCTAAAATCATTTAACAAAGGAGAACATGATCAGCCCCAAGACCATTGAGAACAATGAAATATGGGTGCCTATTACTCACCTTAAAGTTCCCAAAGAATACGACCTGAACTCAAATTTTGTACACCATTATTCGACCTCAAAACATTGATGCCTCGTACACCATGATTTGTTCCCAAACTGCTGTCGTCCACTACTGTTTCAGCGCCTCTCAGGCGCTGCTATTACAGCGTTTCAGCGCTGTTTCAGCGAAGTGCTGTTTTCAGCATTTCAGTTGTGGTTTTAAGCTGTTTCAGCTAGGTTTTCAGTTGTTTCAATGTTGCTTTCAGCTGTTTCAGCGCTGTTTTCAGTGTTTCAGCCCTGTTTTCAGCTGTTTCAGCTTGGTTTTCAGCTGTTTCAGTGCTGTTTTCAGCTGTTTCAGCTTGGTTTTCAGCTGTTTCAGTGTTGTTTTCAGCTGTTGGGATTATGAAATTGATTTGGGAGGGAGATGTTTAATTGTGTCGAAAAACTTAAGGGAAAACTAATTAACTGGGGGAGAAATTTTAGTTTTAAATTTTGGTAAAGATTTCAAAGAGGGAACTAAGGGTGATTTTTTAAAAGGCACGAAAATTCCAGTGGCATAAAGAAAGTGCCACTAAAAACTAACGAAAATTTTAGTGACACATACAAGTGTTATTAAAAACCTACATTAGCAGCATAAAAGTTAGTTGCCACTAAATGTGTGCGTCAAACGACTATGGCCTATGCAAAGTGCCACTAAAGCCTAATTTAGTGGCACAAATGCTATATGCTATTAAAAATGTGTGTCGTTAAATGGCATTTTTTTTGTAGTGGTACATGTTGCCTTCGATAACTGAAACATGTTGAGATTCAAAGATGAGACATTAGATATTTGTTTGAATTTGAGCACAATAAAGTTTAAAATGATCCATACGACTAGGAGCATGGGCCACCACATTCGCTTTGTTAGGATGGTAGTGAATCTCGCAGTCATAATCGTTTAGTGTTTCGACCCATTGATGTTGACGCATGTTGAGTTCCTTTTGGTTGAAGATATGTTAGAGACTTTTGTGGTCCATGAAAACTACAAATTTGGTATCATATAAATAGTGCCTCCAAATCTTCAATGGGAAAACGACACCAAGTTCAAGATCATGAGTGGTGTAATTCTTCTCATGAATCTTTAGTTGTCTTTATCCGTAGGCTAATACCTTGCCTCGTTGCTTGAGAACACAACCGAGACCAAGGTTAGATTGTATGTCCCAAATAAATATGATATGAAGTAAAACACAATAGATTGGTGGAAACAATCTATTATGGTGATTCAAGAACAAGACCACTGTGAAAACGGTTTAGAACCGTTTATCGGATCATTAAACAGATTAAAGCTTGTTTTAGACGGAGATTGGAGATGAAACAGAAATAGATGAAAACCACGTCAAAACATATTCGTATTACATCAGAAAAAGTTACAGACACTGTCACCAGTAGGCTAAGTATCTATCTCGGGGCCAGGGAGATCGGGCATGATCTCCCCTAGAGAGCATTCAAAGCATATCTCACAATATTAATGGAATCTAAACATGAGATTGATATTAATAGACCATGGTGATTAAATCCCATTCGCATATTCATTTGTGCGAATGAGTTCAATAGTGTGTGAATGAATAATCATGAAGACTCATTCGTATATTCGATAACTCACTTGTGTGGCCCATAATAACAGTTCCATCAGATCCATAAATGCCCTTATGGATCACCACAATCTCATGTATTACACAATATTCAGCTACGACTCAACCCTAGTCTATTCGACAGCGACGACCACACATAAAGTGCATCAACAACCACAATATCAAAAGAAACACTTCTATTGCATATGGTGTTGAATTGCTTCATACAAAGAAACAATTAAACAAATGTGAACCGCTCCCCTAGAATGAAACACAAAACCCCTTATATATGTGAGGATCTCGAATGGGCCAACATGGCCTTGCCCATCGAGACCCTCCCAAAAGCCCAACACAAAACCCATCCATGAACCCATTATTCTCTGTTAATAACCCATATCCGAGACCTATATTATGATAGCCTAAACCTCAAAATTATGACCTTACAATCTCCCCATAGGTTGATGCTATAATACGTGTTTTAACCAACTCCAACTTACCTTAACATGCCACATTTTAGCACCAATAATAGCAGCTACTATTCTAGTAAATTATTTTGCAACTTCTTCAAATATAGGTTCTACATATATCTTTTCACGTCCCAATCTTTTGATATCTTCTTCACCAAATCTAAGTATATCTCTAGGGTTAACCATTCATAACTCAAATTATCTTCACAGGCTATCACGTGTTTTGTAGTCTGAGAATCATAAAACCAATATCTAAACTTTCTAAGTGATCCTTCAAAATGTTTGTGTGGAATTGGTATGATGTTTTCTTTGTTTGATGGAGGCTAATACACTCGCTACTATAGATTGCATATTTTAGTATCAATCATGCTTCTTCTTCCTCTTTAAACATGATTCAACAGTCTTCATATTGAGAAAATTCATCATAACTTCACAATGTAGCCTTTCATAGAATTTCTTACCTCTTGGATCATTGTAACAATTGAAGATACCCCGTTCAACTTTCTAAGATCAACATTAGTCCATGACTCAAAATCTATTTTCTTGTAATATTCTGTTCTACCACTGTTGCATTTTACCATCCACTTGTCGTTCTCTTCATTGTACATCCAGCAACGATTACCAATTCTATCACCGCACAAATCAAACCTATCTTTTCCAGTCTGCACTAAGAATCTATATCAGGTTGATTCTGATCAAAAGCATCCTCTTTATCTTTATTCTTCAATATAATTTCTTTCGCGACACTACATTCCACTTTCCCTTTTCGCGCTCACTGGCCAAATACTCATTTAAGCCTTCTTCAAACTCAGCAACATTATTTACTTTTTTATTATCATCTTCAAAATCACTACCAAGTTCCTTTTCAAGATCAAACACATCATCTTCTCCTTTTGAAGGTTTAGGATCTATTCCACTACCACTTTGTCCACTAGCTTGATCACTCTTATCTGCAAAATCATTACCAAATCTCCGTTCTTACTCCTATTTCAAATCCATGACAACGACAGTTAATACTCCAACATTAGACTCCAATATCTTTATTTGCATGTCTTTTTTTTTTTCACGGTGTCTTCCAAATTGATGATTATGGCATCCTTCATGATTTGATCTTGTTCAAGTACATTTACTCTCGTTTTAAGGTCTATTACATCAACATCAACATCTTCAAACTCATCCACTAAGATTTCCCCCTGGAATCATGAAAATGACCTTGATCTCCAACAGCTCCACTTTAACTTCCAGATCTGTATGCACATAAGATGAAAAATGAAACTCACGCATATTTGTAGCAGTGGTTACCTGAGGCTCAATCTCCACAAACTTGTTAGCAATAGATGCATCAGTGGAAGGTTTAGTAACTTGTTGCAAACAATCATATTTTGGTTAGGCCCCTTTGAAACACACCCTACACACACTCACGTATGTATATTGTTACAGAAGGTTTGCAAAGGAAAGAAATGAAATGGCTGCTCTTTTATTCAATAGGCATAAGCCTTTATATACACTTACAAGTACATGATAGTAGGAATAATATAACAATAAAAACTGCTACTTTATCCTAAAACTAAGGTAAAGTGATGAACCATTCTTTAATCCAACATACACTTTTAACTGTCCGCATAACTCGGTCAACATTGACCAACTTTTCAGTTACTTACCTACATATCAAGTGCTAAATGACCTTTTTACCCCTGGACCATTTAATCTTTTGACCCGTAACTGGCTGACCCGTTTGACCCGTGAACCCACGACCCACGAACAAACCCGAGTAAACCCAACAATCACCCCTTTAATCGGTGTTTGTTCGTACCACTCATTCACATCGTCATTTAGTCAACTTCTACTTAAACCATCTCGACTTCTACCGGACATCCGATCTTTACCTTGATCGAGTCCAAAGTCTCTATAACTTGACTTCTCCCGGACACCCAACCGCCATCTTGGTCACGTCCAAAGTCTTCCCTCAACTCGACTTATCCTAGACACCCGGCCTCCACCTCGGCCTCGTCTAAAGCCGTATAACACCACCACTACCGAAAACTACCGACTGTTGTTTTTCACCACACGGAACCTATTTTGCGCACAACACTTCCGTGAGAGCGTTCTTCTACCGATAAGAAAACAAAGCCACCTGCTTCTACCGTTATCCATCACCTGCTAAACGAACTAAATCACAGCCACCCGCTTGATTTTTCCTGCTCGTTTTTCCCGCAACCTGGTTAACCTCTCCTTCTGGTGAAACCCACAACTTTCTGCCGGATTTTTAACATCTTAACACAACCACGAGACACCCCGATGTTCACCCGTCACCCCCATCATCTCAACCCCGTGATAAAGAATGACACGAACAACCACTTGCCTACGTATTCTGCTGTGAAACAGCCCCGAACAACCACGAACGGACACCTTTGTTCACCCCGGTCACCTCGTCCACAAACAACGGTACTCCCCGTCGTTTAACCTCGAACGCCTGACCCGAACAACTAGCCGTCAACTGTGGTAAAACACCCTTGCATTGCCAACCTGCTGTTCCGAACCCTTCTAACTTTCACACCTGCCCTCCACCAACCGACACACCTGCCGGCGGCGGAGGCTTCCCCGGTACGAGCCCTAGGCTCTGATACCAAATGTTGGTTTAGGCCCCTTTGAAACACACCCTACACACACTCACGTATGTATATTGTTACAGAAGGTTTGCAAAGAAAAGAAATGAAATGGCTGCTCTTTTATTCAATAGGCATAAGCCTTTATATACACTTACAAGTACATGATAGTAGGAATAATATAACAATAAAAAATGCTACTTTATCCTAAAACTAAGGTAAAGTGATGAACCATTCTTTAATCCAACGTACACTTTTAACTGTCCGCATAACTCGGTCAACATTGACCAACTTTTCAGTTACTTACCTACATATCAAGTGCTAAATGACCTTTTTACCCCTGGACCATTTAATCTTTTGACCCGTAACTGGCTGACCCGTTTGACCCGTGAACCCACGACCCACGAACAAACCCGAGTAAACCCAACAGTTTAGTTGACTTGGGCAAATCAACTTCAATGCTTTCAACTACAGGTTCAGTTGCTCTAGGAGTATCAACTTCAACATCTTCAAATGTTGGGTTTTCAATTAGATCATCTAATAAAACACTTGACATTGGATCTCTTCTTCTTTGTTTAGCAGGCCTTTAAGATTTATTTACACTCCTTCAGCTGTGGACTGCTGATCAACTAATGTCAGAGGAGGATTTGTTGGCCCAGAAATAGTTTGCAGTGGAATAATATTGATCAAACACACACAATGATGACATAATATAATCGAATGATTTGAATATTATTGAATGAATGTTACGGACAGAAAAATGTACAAGGTTTACAAGGATAAAATGGATTGAATTGAATACAATCTTGGGGAGAAAACAAATGAAACATGTTACTCATATATATATGATCTGAACCGGCATATGTTGTTGGCAGTTTTCTGTTGAAACATTGTGTCTTTTCTGTTAGTTAACTGCCACCGGTTTATGGTTTCCTGCCATTATTAACTGTAAGGGTATTCTGGTAATTTCACATCTTGTCCCGCCTTTTTGTTGATGTATGCTGCTGTCCCTGCACTTGAATTCTGACCCATTTGACTTAGTATGTTTGCAGCCGAATGTATCAGTCTTGTTGTCTTCTGTTGCAGTGTTTTTCCCATCCAAATTGACCCATATACATGATCTTATTATCTAGTCTAAAGTATCCTACAACTAGACTTATATCTAAGGTTCAACATACTAATATATACAATCACAAATACAGAAAATATATGTTCAAATGTACATACTTAAACATAAAACAGAAAGTTATATTTACTAGTTTAACACCCTCCCTTAAATATAACTTGGCTTCATTGATGATCTTGGCAAGGTGTCCATTGCTTCTTGTAACGCCTTTTTAACTTGAGAGAAATCGAACTTCCTTTTCTTGATTGATTGATTTGCCGAGTTCTGATCGCCTCCCAAGTAAAGAGCATAATCTTCATGACTGTTGTTGAGTTTTGATGAAGCCGATTCATTAGCCTTGACACGATTCATGTTTTCCTTACTTCACTACACCCAACACCATCCTTGTTTTCTTGATTTGCAATGTTTAGGGTAGCCTTATACACTTGGTATTGTCACTCCAAAACATCTAAATATTTTGCATAAAGTATTCGGATCATATCCTTGTCTTCATAATCTAAACATAATTCTTTTGCTATTATCACTCAAACATTATATTTTGATACCCTTTCGTGTCCCCCTTCTCTTTTAACAAGTATGTAAAGATCAAATAGATTCACTTTCTTTCCATTTTCAACCACGGGTGGAATGGGTCGGTTTGGAACTTTTAGATAAAAGTTCAAAAACCATGAAACCATTCGAAGGAAATGATCCTTCAACAAATCCCTATGAGCCCATGGATAATCTAAGTGATATATTATGTCTAAGAATTCAATGCACTTTTCAATGGAATCTATTTCAAGCTCATGAACCGATTCTTCTAATTTCCTTATATTATTTTCGGAATTGAGGGATAAATTTTCAAAATATTCATTCAAGTATTCATTTTTCTTCTTCTCATGTTGATGATCATCTCCTAATTCCCTCAACATAGATTCCCTATCATCCTTATTTTCTTTCATCTTCTTATATTGCATACTTTCATTCTTAAACATGTTTTGGACACTACACACATTCCCTTCAATCTTAACTATGAAACCTTAAAGCCTTAATTGGGGTAGACTTAGTATGTTATCATCTAAGTCACTTGAGTAAAAAACATTGGGTATTAATAGTGTATTATCTTCGGCTTCAACATCAACCATACCCACACCCCTTATAAATATGAAATCATTCTTAATTCTACTTTCTACACCAAAAGATTTTTTAAGTTTTAGAAAGTGATCAAGGATTCCACTTATGTGATTTTGAATTTAGGGACTTACATACCACACATCTCTCCATGTACCAAATCCGGATCCCTTTAGAATGTATTCTTCTTCATTGTGCAATCTTTCTTGTGGATAGTAACTTATGCCGGTATCTATGGCATCTTTGATTAATTGAGCGTTTTCATCCTTCTCCCTTATCTGGCATGCACTAATAAGATGACCCGGTGTGTGGCAATAATAGCATGATCTTGTTTCTACTCCTTTTCTTCTCATTTCTGGCCTTCTTTCCCTCCGATTCTTGTGTATTTGTTAACTGGAACTTCTGAATTGAAATAAGAATTGACTGACTTTTGAGACATATCTTCGGTGAACAATGGTTTTTTGTGTACAAGAAATTTTCTGAATAATTTTTCGAGTGATGGTTTGTTGATTTTGAAAGAACAAAGGCTTGAAATTTTTTATATCAACTGGCTCTGATACCAGTTTGTTGGCCCAGAAACAGTATGCAGCGGAATAATATTGATCAAACACACACGATGATGACAAACTATAATCGAATGATTTGAATATTATTGAATGAATGTTACGGACATAAAAGTGTACAAGGTTTACAAGGATAAAATGGATTGAATTGAATACAATCTTGGTGAGATAACAAATGTAACATGTTAATCATATATATATATATATATGATCTGAACCGGCATATGTTGTTGGCAGTTTTCTGTTGAAACATTGTGTCTTTTCTGTTAGTTAACTGCCACCGGTTTATGGTTTCCCGCCATTATTAATTGTAAGGGTATTATGGTAATTTCACATCTTGTCCCTCCTTTTTGTTGATGTATGCTGCTGTCCCTGCACTTGAATTCTGACCCATTTGACTTAGTATGTTTGCAGCCGAATGTATCAGTCTTGTTGTATTTTGTTGCAGCGTTTTCCCCATCCAAATTGACCCATATACATGATCCTATTATCTAGTCTAAAGTATCCTACAACTAGACTTATATCTAAGGTTCAACATACTAATATATACAATCACAAATACAGAAAATATATGTTCAAATGTACATACTTAAACATAAAACAGAGAGTTATATTTACTAGTTTAACAGGATTTCCATCATTAGCTGCTACTTTAGGAACCAGAGCAACCAAAACATCTAATCTCAGAGGAGGATTTCCATCATTAGCTGCTACTTTAGCAACCAGAGCAACCAAAACATTTGATGATAGAGCAAAAATATTGGTTGATAAAGGTTCTATCACCAATCCTTGTTGTTCCATTTGTGGTTGTTGTCGTTCTTTTTCCATTTGTGGTTGTTGTACTGAATTGATAAATTAGCGTACAGTTCATCATCCTAAATATCAATGTTCTCTATCTCTGCCTCTGCTTTTGATCCCCGAGGAGGTTCTATTATCAGCACATAATGGTCTTCGGCTACCATAGAATTAACGTTCTTAATTTGCACATTCTCCTTAGCAGCAACCTCGGGAAAATGACCAAATTTTTTAGTGGAATATCTCCCATGTATTTTAATAGCTTTAGAATTTGTTCTAGATTGTCCAATAAGCAAGAAAATTGTTGGACCCATCATTTTCACATCAAAACTTCCCACGGTTTTCTCTAGATTTCTACGTCTTGCATCCAATATCACTTGTATAAACGTGGGATACATCATAAACATAGCCTTCTTGACTCCATTCAAGTTTCCCAACATTTCTCAAACACTTACTTCGAATAGTTATAATCCCATCCATGACTAGAGGTACAACTCCAGATGCTTGATTTTTTTTTCAAAGCATTTGTGCAAGCAAACAAACCACAAACAGCGTACAAAAAACTACTAATGTATCAACCACAAAACATATAATATCTACACTAGCACTTCTCAACTAAGATGCACTAATAGATCCCCCCCCCCCCCCCCCCCCTTGACAATTGCGACTAGATGTGTTAAAAAAATCACAATCACTTGAACTTCAATAATTTTAATGATTCCAAGCAAACAAACTAACCCTTCTTGATGCAAACCTCAACTACACCTTGATAACGTCTACCTTCATGTCTCCAATCATCCTTATACATTATCTTGTTCTCATGAAGTATCCTTAAATCTGATTGAGACAAGTTGACTTAGTGCATTGCATCATACACCCTCAAAATCGGCTTCTCATCATGATCTTCCATCATCGCCTCTACTGTATCACTATCATAGGAACTTTCTTCAGACATCTGACATGCTTGTAATATATCCTCATCCAAGGCTTGTTAGTTCTTGGATCAATCCTTGATTTCTAGAACTCTTTTTTCCAACCTATCGAGAGGCAGTAGCTCTTCATATGGACCTCAATGGAAAGAAGCCATCAAGAGTGAAATTATTCTATTTTGTAGAATCATACTCGGGAGTTAGTAGATCTTTCACAAGGGTGTGAGCCACTTCGATATCATTGGATATTGAAGAAGAAAATGAAACCTAATGGCTTTGTTGACAAGTATAAGGCAAGGCTCATGATCAAACGTTATAGACAAAAGGAAGATCATGACTACTTTGAAACGTACTTGCTTGTGACTAGAAAAACTTCCATTAGGTTGGTGCTTGCAGTTGTAGCCTTGAGAAATTTGGAAATACATCAAATGAATATAAAACTACATTTTTATATGGCATTACGTGAAAAAAGCTATACGGCCACACTTTTGCTAAAATCGCCTTACCACACTTTTGATTAAATGTGTGGCTAAAGGTCATTTATTACATTTTAAAACTCTCTAGCCTACTTTTAGCTCCACATCTTATGTATTCGTGTGACCGTTGTATAACAATTTAAAACTTTTAGCCACACTTTACGAAAAATCTGTGACATTCTGAAGCCACGCTAGAAAACGTGTGGCCATTTATGATCTACGACCACAATATTTGCTTCACGTGACAAAAATCACATCGGGTCAAAAACTTTAGCCACACGTTAAGAACATGTGACATTTAGTAGCCACAAAAGAAAAGTATGGCTAAATGTGATCTATAACCAAATTATTTATCTGATGGTGTGGCTAAAAGCTAAAACATATAACCACATATATTATTATGTGACCAAAGGCTAGACAATAGTCACTTAAAATTACAAAATTTCACATGGCTTTACATAAACATTTGTCACACCATTGTCACTTTGTTTATTTTTGTGTGACGAAATGATAGCAAATGCCATAGAAAAAATGTGTGACCAAAGGTTAGACAACAATTCATACGGCTTTACTTAACTATTAGCCACACTATTGTCATTATTTATTTTTGTATGATGAAATGATAACAAATATCATGGAAAAAATGTGTGATCAAATGTTTGACAATAGTCTTAATTAAACTTATAAAATTTTGTGTGACTATATATAATGTTAGCCACATCATCGTCACTTTGTCTTGGTTTTTTGGGACAGAATAATAGTAAATATCATGGAAAACAATATGTGTGACCAAAGTTTAACATTAGCCACACTAGAAATTATAAAATTTCATGTGACTATACATACTACAATTTTCCTCTCAAAATATTTCCCTCTTAAAATAATAAAATTTCGAATTCCTTCCTAAAACTTCCCCTTAAAATATTTTTTTTATAACTTCCACTCTTAAATGATAATCTAAATTGAAAAATTACATTATTTAACATATATATACAAAATATATAAAATTGTAAACTGGGGTTTTTCTGCTCCTTGGCAAGAAGGCAAAGTATGTAAACTTGTAAAGTCACAATATGGCTTAAAGCAAGCTCCAAAACAATGGCATCAAAAGTTTCACTAGGTTGTGCTTAACAGTGGTTTCAAAACAAATGAGTGTGACAAATGTGTCTATGTGAAGGTCACTTTTAAAGGCTATGTAATTTTATGCCTTTATATAGATGTTATGCTTATAATTGGGAGTGATGATAAGATGATCAGATATACTAAAGATATATTGAAAGCGATATTTGACATGAAAGATATGGGTCTAACTAATGTGATTGTTGGAGTGAAGATTATTAGAACCTAAAATAGCCTTGTATTAAGTCAATCTCATTATATGGATAAGATCCTTGAGAAGTTCAACTTGGATGACACAAGTGTGGCTCAAACTCCATTTTATACCTCACAATATTTGTTAAAGAGTAGAGGCGATAGTGTTGCTCAATTGGAGTATTCAGGGATCATTGGCAATCTGATGTATCTTATGTCATGTAACAGGGCGCCAGACTTAGCATATGCTGTGAGCAAGCTACGTAGCTATACTAGTAATCCTAGTGCTGAGCATTGGAAGAGCATGACAATATTACTAAGGTACTTGGGATATACGAGGAACTATGGAATGCATTATGGCCAAGATCCAACTATTGTGGAAGGATACAGTGATGCCAACTGGATGTTTGATATGAAATAATCTAAATCCACAAGTGGTTATGTGTTTACACTTGAAGGAGCAACTATAGCTTGGAAATCATCCAGACAAACTCTTATAGCTAGGTACACAATGTAATATGAGTTTATTACTTTAGATAATGGTGGAGAAGAGGCAAAGTGATATGTCAATTCTTGGTATATATTCCAAGATGGCCTAAGCCCGTGACGCTATTTTCATACATTGTGATTGCCAATCGGGAATTGGTAACGCTCAAAGTGCAATGTATAATGGCAAATTGAGGCACATAGGCATAATATGATACGACAACTGCTCTCAACACAGGTTACACTATTGAATATGTTAAGTCAATCCATAACATTGCGGATCGGATTATAAAAGACTTAAGCAGAGAGGCGTTGCACAAGTTGTCGAGGCAATGGGACTAAAGCCCTTAGAGCAAGTTTGTACAAGGGAAAACTTATCCTAGAAGATTGAAGATCCCATGATGTAGGCTCAATAGAACCACCTAATTATACGAACTAAGATCACCGTGGGGGAATACCCCCAACACACAATGGGAGTTACATACTTCCTAGTCCATCATTAAAATAAAGCAATGGTGTCAAAGGAGGATAAGCATATGGTTGATTTTAGTAAAATTACCTATGTTACAGAGAAGTGTGGTCGCTTCAAATGAAATTGTGGGGGGGCGCAGTTCATAAAGCTCTCACAAAACCAGGATATTGCTCCATGACTATAAACGGACACGTTAATGTGGGGTTAACCAGACCAGGAAGGGTAATGTGTGATGTGTAATGACGTCTACCTAAGAAGGGGGAGGGGGGGTTGGTTCAAGGACATCGCATCTACTAACCGCTAGGAGACAAAGTACACATTACAAAGGAAGGTTCAAACGGAATACCTACTTATGATGCATTCCTTAATCGCTGAAATTTTATCGTGACACTTAAGTGTATAGGTCGACCTCCATTTATGTGGAGGATTGTTAGAAATTTGTTTTATTATTTATTATATTTTATTTATAAAATTAATAATTTAAAAATAAAACTAAGATATGAATGAGAGATCTAAGCTTTAAATTTGTGTGGTTGTGGGAAATTGTGCTTGTCCCACATTGGCGGAAAAACAAAATCATGTGTTGGTTTATAACGAGAAGTCTGTAAAGGAATGTATTCTTATACAATAGGACATATCTAGTAGCAGCGAAGAGGGTGCGAAGCACCCGGCACGTGCCCCCTCCTGGACTAGGGCATGGTAGCAGGACAAGGGCGATGGACGTAATGTGCTATTTTGATGGCAAACAAGCACTTCACATGTTCGCATCGTTGCCTTTCTGTTTTTGACATGTGGTTTAGGAGTGGCTCGAGCCAGTGGCACATGGGTCGAACTACTTGTGTGGTCAACAAAGACTTCTCAGATTCCATTAGAGAGCATTGAAGTGCGAATTCAATAATATTATCTTCAAGCTTTGAATTCATTTTAATCAATATTTTTAAACCCAGACCAGGAACCGTGAGTCACCCCTGTCCGGGTTAGCATACAGGATTCCGGTGGTCTGACCGGGAACAGCGAGAAGCATTGGACCGGACCAGAACTTTTAGTAGAACAACCATCAACTCACTATAGAGCAGAACAACCCCAATCGTTCATATTTCTTCGCATATAACAATCGTTTATCATTTACAGCCACCAATCGAATCATTTGCAGGTTTGTTTGATTCACCGAAGCCCCCATTGGCGATAAATGAGCGGCCGAGCCTATGAAAGACCGGATCTGGACGATGGATTTTGTAGCGATGGAAACCAAAGTCTTTATAAATATATAGATAATAAATAAGAGGTTTGGCAACGATGAAATACATAGAGTAAAGCAGGCTTCTTGGTAGAGAGAGAGAGAGAGATAGAGAGAGAGAGAGAGAGAGCATACTAAGAGGGTGTTTGGGATTGAGTTTGGAAATGCAAAATTGATTTTGGGCAAAAGTGTTTATTGGATTATGACTTTTTTAAAATGAGTTTTAAAAAAAGTGTTTGGATTAGCTTTTGGGATGAGAAACGTCAAAAAGTCAATAGATTGTTGTTTTTTAAGTGTTTCGTTTAACTTATTGGGAATATTGGTTGTATGGGTGGTAGATTTGTAATTTTTTTTCCAAAAGTCAAAAGCCAAAAGCCAGGATTTCTAACTTCTCAAAAACAGTTTTTCCACCCTTAAAAGCCAAAAGTCAAAACAGAAAGTGCTTTTGGGTTACACAATAAGATTATTGACTTATTGGCTTCTTGGAAAAGCCAATAAGTCAATAAGTTGTTTTGAAACTCAATCCCAAACACCCTCTAAAGTGTAGGATCGACACAAGAATTGCATATCGCGCGCGTATCGGATCGAGGGCGGAATCAATGATCCGGTTAGTTGTTATCGGTGGGTGTTTAAGGATAAGATAATAATAATAATATGAGAGCACACACACAAAAACACACACAAAGGATTGCACTTGTATTGGAATGGGTAAAAGTTTGGCAAAAGTTACAAAATAACTAAGGCATGAGGTATTTATAGTAGAACTCATACACCTCCTTATCTTGCACACTTATCACTCATACAAGTGGGGGCAGATGTATGAGATAACTAGGGATGTGTATGTAACATAATAAAATCCTTAAAATACCCCTAAGCCTATAAAACATCCAAACAAGCATAGAACGTGTCTAAAAATGATCCGATAAGTATATCGAAGCTAGGAACATAGCCGTAGGGTGCATTTACATAAAGAAAAAAGAAAACATCCCAAAATTTAACCTAATAAATGTTAATATAGCTGTGAAGCTGACACAAAAGTTCCATAGTTCCCTCCTTAGCCCTTATAAAAAGGAGATATTCTATATATGACACTAAATTAAAAAATACAAAAGATAATACATAAAATTGAAAGAAGCTAATTGAACTCTAAAATAAAATATATTTTATAATATTTATAACGTTATCCGGTTGAATGGGTTGAACCGGTCCGACCAGTGGATCGGTAAGAAGACCGGTTCGACATCTGGTCCGGTTCTGAAAACATTGATTTCAATTGAATTACGTATTAAATTTAGACCTTTCCATATATAGATTTTAGTTTCGAGAATATATAAAAATACACTGCTCTTGTTTAGTACACAATAATTCGGCTACTCATATGAGCAAAAAATCACACACAAACTCTGAAGAATTTGCTAATTTTTCTTGCCTATGTACTCTTATTTGAGGTGTTTGGCTAACTCCAGCACCTTGTTAAAGGCAACGAGTTGAACACATGCCTAGCCACCTTGTTTGTTTTTATCTTCTCATGTTGTTTTTGTAAGTGCATGATGTCCCTAGGCTAGTATATATGTTGTTTGGACGTGTCACGGGGTGTTTGGAGACGTTTATACGTGTTTTGGGGTGTTTGGGAACCAACAGGCGAGTAGGAGAACCTTATTGGCGAGTACAGTGCTATTCGCCCTTACTACATGCGAATAGACTGCTACTCGCCAGTAAGTACTAGTGATTAAGGCCTACTCGCTAGTTTTACATGTCTTATAGAACTCTACTCGCCTATACTGTCCTGTACGTGTACGGGAGGTATAAATAGGCCCAATCATTGCCCTAATCATCAGTTCTTGCCTCACACACTCTCCAAACACCCTCCCAAGGTCTGTAAGGTCTGATTTGATCTCTGTAAACACTCGTGCTCTGTTTTTAGTGATTAATCGATAATCTTTTGACCCGTGTGTGTGTTGTGATTACTCGTTTGTCTTAGTTTCATTATCGTATCTGTTGTTAAAGCATATTAGAGGGATTCCGCACCTCTAGTATAAACCCCGTGATTGTTGGATTAAGCGTTATTCGATCCTACAAGTGGTATCAGAGCCAAGGCTCTTATCACGGGTGTTTTAATAACAAAAACGAGCAAAAACAGGTTGTTTTTGGTGTAAAAGTTCAGATTTTTAAGCAAAAACCTGTTCTTATTTTTGAAACTTTGAGTTTTTGTCAAAAACCCATCTTTTTCAACATCTTGGTGTGTGTTTATGAATTAAAACGTGTGTTTTTGATTAGGTTTTGTTCTAAAAGTGTTTTGGAAACTTTTCCAATCATTTGGGGTATAAACACATTGTTTTAGATAAGATTTTGAGGCAAAAACGGCTGTTTTTGAGCAAAAGTGGGGTTACAGATCAGATCTAGCGATTACGCAGACATACTAGCAATTAGGAAACCCTAATCGCCTATCTTCAGGCGATTACAAAGAGGTATAAGCGATTAGCCTTGTAATCGCCCTTACCTCACACGATTGCAGCCCTACTCACATCAAAACAACCTAATCGCCTATACATTAGGCGATTACAGATCCCTTGACACAATTAGCCTCTAATCGCCTATACATATAGCGAGTAGAGGCCTACTCGCCTTAAATAGGTGTGGTATAGATCCTACTCGCGTGTAAGGTCCCCAATCTCTAGCAATTACACCCTAATCGCCTATAATCACACAAATAGTGTTCCTAATCGCCTATAAGGACCTGAAACTGAAAAATTTGACTAAGTATCGGACTTTTGACAAATATTAACATATGGCAAACCCGTGGGGTCACCTAAACCAACCAAGGCAACATAATAACCAACAATTGAACAATCAAGCGAACGTACCCACAAACCCTTGGCAATACTCAGCTGAGCGAAACGCGCAACGGATGCAACAAGCGCAAATGCAAGCGAATGTTGCCGGAATCAATCCGTGGGCGCTAGCGGCTCAACAACAAGCGATGAACGCAAATCCTTGGGCACTCGCGGCTGCTGCAAACTCACAGACGAATCATCTGTCTTCCGTTCTCATGAGTGACTTAGAGACGGGTAGTTCGAATAGGGCGCCGAAATTACAATACATGTCAGACTACCATGGTTGGAAAGGCAGATTTCAAACATATGTTGAAGGTATAGATGGTCTCGTATGGTCAGCGATAGAGACTGGTTATAGTAGGCCTATGGTTGAGAACTCCACAACTCCGATCTCAATTGAAGACATGAATGAAGATCAGAGAAAGAAATACAACTATGAGAAGAAGGCGATGGCAGCATTGAAGCAAGCTCTTCCAAAGGACATCCTTCATCAATTCGCTCAGTGCACAACATCTCAGATGCTTTGGTTAGCATTGGCTGAGCGAAATGAGGGTAATATGAAGACAAGAAAGGTCAAAATGGATCAGCTTAAGAAGGAGTTCGAGAACTTCAATGCTATTGGGAACGAATCACTGAGGGATTTGACGGCGAGATACTACCATCTGATGTCAGAAATGTATCAGTACGGGGTCTTATATTCATCTGCGGACCTTGTAGAAAGTTTTGCTGAGGCGCTACCCCCTCACTGGCATCAATGGTTGGATATTCTAAAGTCAAACAATGCATATCAGACTCTCTCCATCAACGAGTTTATTACTGAGCTGGAGAACAAGGAGATAGAGGAGATCAGGAGAGCAAACAAGGCGCTCATTCCACAGAATCCCAGCATCTATTATGGGAATCCTCTTCAGGACACCAGTGTGGGTGGCACCAAACCACAAACTGCTTTTGTGGTTAACCCGGACCCAGTCTATGCGTTCGACAATTATGGTCCCCCAACTGATGTTCCCCCTCCTACATATCCTTTTGGACCAAACCCGTATCCTTTGAATTATAATGCTAACCAGTTTGGTGTTAACCCGTTTTCTCATCTTGCAGCACCAGCGCAGGCAACTGCAAACTTTAGTGGACCCTCTTCTGCAGGTTTTGGCGGGGCTCCAACTACAAGTTATGGTGGATATGGAGGTGCTTCTAGTTCTAATCAAGGTGGCTATCAGACCAATACAGTCCCAGAGCAGCTGAACACTGCGGGTTTAGGAAAGGTGACTATAGAGCTAGCTCAAGAACACATGGCTCTATTGTCGACTTTGGTGAACTCCTATAGTGGACTGGTTGCTGGACAGATCGGGAATCCTCATCTTACACAGGAGGATTACTCGCAGATTGATAAGGACGACATGGATCTGATCGACATACAATGGCACTTCGCGAGCGTGGTGAGAAGGGCAAAGGATTACATGGAAAGGACGGGAAGGAGAGATGTCTTGATCAATAATAACACCAAGTTTAGGTTTGACAAAACAAAGGTCACATGCTACAACTGTGGCACAAAAGGGCATTTTGCAAGGGAATGTGACCGACCTAAGCAGCAAGGAAATCAGAATCCCTTCAACAACAACAGAGGTAATCAGAATCAGAGGCAGCAAGCTCAGGGTCAACCTAATACTGAGCGTGCTATTGTCCCAGTCAACAACCAGAATCAGAACCAGAGGCCGCCTGCAAACAACAATCAAGGTCAAGCCATGGTTATTCAAGCTGATGAAGGCTATAACTGGAACCATCTGATCACCGGAGATGAAGCTCCTCAAGGTGGTGCAGCTTGTTTTGCTCAACAAGCGTCTGAAGCACCAGCCGAAGTTGAAGAAACTTCGAGTCAGTCTGACATCATCACTTCTGAAACCGAGGTGTCTGACTGTGACTCGGAGTGCGATTCTGATAGTGGAGAAGATTTGGAGGAGTTGTTAGCTGAAGCAGATGCATTGATCGGTAAAAGATCGTTTCTTGTGGAGGCTGACTGCACAGAGAAGAACTACGGCGAATTCTTTGGAGCTCAGAAGACAGCAGCTCACTATGCATTGATGGCCATTACTGAATCGTCGAACAAGGTAAGTTCTTCTTCTGATTCAAAATTAGATTGTGTAGAGTGTAATCAGTTGAAATTCAGAATTAAAGAATTAACTGAAGAAAATCTGAATTTAAAAGCTGATGTTGGTCCGTTGCAAAGGTCAATTGATTCCTTGAGACAAAAGGAGAAAAATTTTCTAAGTACAATTGAAAATTATAAAAAGGATGTTTCTGAACTGTCCAAAACCTTAGCTAACAAACAGATTGCTATAAATAATTACATCAATGAGGTCGAAGACACTAAGAAGCAATTGGCCATTGTTAACTGTGACTATGAAAAGATCAGGAAAAAGCTTGAGAGTTATTTAAACTGCAAGTATGTCCTTGATCACATAGTTGAACACTCTGACAAGGAAGGTTTCTCCACCAGTCCCAAATACTCTCAATGTCCACCTCCGGTGAGATTCGAAAATCACAATTTTGATGTCTTGCCGAAGGAGGAACTTGTGGACGTGGCAGCCGAGGCAGCAAAAGCTGCAGAGGCGGCCAAGGTTACTGAAGCAGCTAAACCTGCTGAAGTCACTAAGGTTGCTACTCCTGCTAAAGCTGTCAATTTGTGTGAGAAACCTGATGATATCAGTGTATATGACACTGACACTTCGGATGATGAGCTCGATGAACCTCCTAGGTATGCACCGGTTAAAACTATGGATGTTCCTCTTGCGAATCATATCATTACAACTGAAACCTTGAGTGAACTGCAACCGAAAGTGCAAACCGAGGATGGGAGGAGGATTAAGGTGTTCTATAAGTTAAAAGGGTCTGAAAGGGTGTATGCTGATGAGGAAGTCCCTCTTAGATGTATCACCCCTGGTCTTGTTGCCAAAATTTGGCAAGAATCTGTCATTACCATAGATTAGGAAACCTGGAGTAAAAACAAGGGTAAGGGTAAGGGTAGAAAGGATCAGGGAAATCAGGCTAATGAAAATAACGAGAAAAATCAAAAGTCGAACACCGTTAATCCTCAAAATCAAGCTCAAAGGAACGGTCCGAAAAAGCATGTGACTGAGTTTATTAGATCGAGCGGCACTGAAAGAAATGACGATCCTCAAGTCGATCAGCAAAGAAGATGTCTTGAGGATCTAAAACATAAAAACTCATTTGCCGTTCCATCTAACAAAAGGAACAAGAAGGAGACCAAACCCGGATCTCCTAAGTTTGAAGAATATAGATCCTGTCACAAGTGCGGGGAACGTGGGCATTTAGTTGCTGCGTGCCCTGAATTGAGACGAGAAAGGATCAAAGTGGATGATCCTCCCAGTTCTAGCAAATACAAGCAACCTGTTTCCCCTAAACTCTCAGAGAAACAAAAGGGAAAGCAGGTCGTTTATGATAACCGCAACAAGATTGCTATGAACCAAAAGCCAGTTGATGGCAGGGGTCCACAGCTGAGGGGGAGCACTGTTCCTCCAAAGGTTGAAGCAGCGCCTAAGCCACCAGCAAAGGCTGCAGCTAAACCGCAGGGCAACCCCAAAGCCGTTCCACGTACAGTTAATTCTGAAGTGGATCCAAAATCTGTTCCTCCAAAGGAATCCAAGGCTGGACCTTCTAGCCCACAGGCAAAGAAGAAGCCCAAGCCAAAGAAACCTGAACAGATTTGGAGACCCAAGTCACCAACCAAAGAAGGAGAGTCATCTGCTGGAAAAGGCAGTGCGGTACCATCGGAAACAACTCCAACACCAAATGGGAAATGGGTTGACTTTCCGATGTTAGATGAAGTTGGTAGACCCAAGACCGTGAAGGCTTGGGTCCCCCTTAACCACTGAACTTTGAATGTTTGTGCAGGGAGTTCCACAGGGCCTTATCAGCAGCCTATGGATTGTTGATAGTGGAGCTTCAGGGCACATGACGGGCGACTTATCCCTGCTTTTTGACATAAAGAATATCAATGGGGGGTATGTTGCCTTTGCTGGTAATAAAGGGGGTTATATAACAAAGGAAGGAAGTATGAGCAACGACATAGTAAGCTTTGAAAAGATAAGCTTTGTTAAACAGATAGACCACAACTTGCTGAGTGTTTCACAGATATGTGACAAGAAGTTCACTGTATTCTTTGATGACAACGCATGTTTCATTCTGAAGCCTGGATTCAAAATACCGAAAGAGTGGGTCATGATCTCAGCTCCCAGGGTCAACAACTTATATGTCCTGGATATGAGCCGAGCAATGACAGCGAAAGGTCAAGTCACTTGTTTTCTGTCAAAGGCGACAGAGAAGGAATCGATAATGTGGCACAGACGAATGGGGCACATCCACTTGAGGAAAATGAACCATCTGGTCCAGAACCAACTAGTGGAAGGTGTTTCTGTTAAGAATTTTCATTTAAACGATGTCTGTGTCTCATGTAAGAAAGGGAAGCAGAAAAGAAAGTCTCACAAGCCTAAGAAGACAAACTCAGTTAGTCTACCTCTCGAACGACTGCACATGGACCTGTTTGGCCCAGTCAATCGAAAGAGCAAGAACGGTGACTCATACTGCTTAGTGGTTACGGATGATTATTCTAGGTTTTCTTGGGTTGTGTGCATGAAGCACAAGAGTGAAACTTTTGATTACTTGAAGAATCTGTTTACTAAATTGGAAAATATATATCAGCTAAAGATCCGTAGGATCAGAAGCGATAACGGAACAGAGTTCAAGAATCACGCTATGGAGGCGTTATGTGCAGAAAAGGGTATTCATCATGAATTCACAGCGCCATACACTCCTCAGCAAAACGGGGTTGCAGAAAGAAAGAATCGGACTCTTATTGAGGCAGCCAGAACTATGCTCGCAGACTCGAACTTGCCTGTGATCTTCTGGAACGAGGCAGTTCACTGCGCGTGTTATACTCTGAATAGGGTTCTAACGGTAAAGAAGCTTGGAAAAATCTCTTACGAGCTTCTAAACCGAAGGAAACCGAACTTAGAGTTTCTGGAACCTTTCGGAGCTCCATACACCATGATACATCCCGATGGGAAGTTTGGTGCAAAGGCAGAAGAAGGTTTCTTTGTTGGTTACAGCACTCCCAATAAAAGAGTGTACAACAAAAGAACCAACAACGTTGAAGATTGGCTTAATGTCGATGTTCAGCGTTATACTGCCAATGCACCTGGTGTTGGACCTAATTGGTTGTTCGACTATAAGGGTCTATTTGATTCTTTCAACGTGGAGAATTTGGTGGATGATGCTGTAGCGCAAATGTATTACGAATGTGAAAACGCAGCTAGCTCTCCGCTAATGCGTCCGATCGTGGTTAATGCACCTGCGCCTGCTCCATCTGATGCCTCTGCATCCACGGGTCCCCCCGATAAAACCGCAGCAGCAGAAGTTGAGGAAGTTTTTCAGGAAGCGTCAGCAGAGGTTCTCGAATCTTCATCTTCCGACGACGATTTTGCAGAGTCTCATGAAACTCTCACTGAGGAACAAGCTGGAAATGGTGAATCTACCACTACAGCTCCAGTTAATCCGACAGGAAACAATCAAGCTGGTCCTTCTTCTTCAGCAGCTCCAGGGATAGGTCTTCGGATTGATCTCTCCGGTTTTAATATGCAACCCGCTGCTCCCTCTAGTTCAAGCGCAGCTGAGACAAATATATCTCAAGGTTTGGAGAACCTAAATTTGCATTCGGATGATCCAGTGCCGGCACATCCAGAATCTCGGATTCACGACACTCATCCGATGCAAAATGTGATTGGTAATCCGACTAGCAGAGTTATGACGCGCAGTCAGCTCAGAAATGCTAGTTCAAGTGACAATACAGGTACTCTCGCACTCTATTCGGAAATCAGAAAAGCAGGTCATCAGAACGATTGGTCCTTCGCCTTGTATGTTTCTCAAACTGAACCAAGAACTGTGCAAGAGGCACTAAGGGAAGAACCATGGATTGAAGCTATGCAAGCCGAACTTCAGCAGTTCCAAAAGCTAGGAGTGTGGGACTTAGTTGACTTACCTCCAGGCTCGAAAAAGATTGGAACAAAGTGGGTCTACAAGTGTAAACGGGATGACCGCGGGGTGATTATAAGAAACAAGGCTCGATTAGTTGTCCTCGGCTTCCGTCAAATCGAAGGAATAGATTACAACGAAGTATACGCTCCAGTTGCACGCCTTGAAGCTATCCGGATGTTCTTAGCTTACGCTTCGTACAAACGGTTTAAGGTGTATCAAATGGACGTGAAAAGTGCTTTTCTGTATGGTGTCGTGAAGGAAGAGGTGTATGTTGCTCAGCAACCGGGGTTTGAGGATCCGCTGCATCGCGAAAAAGTCTACAAATTGAACAAAGCATTGTACGGACTCCATCAGGCACCGCGTGAATGGTACCAAATGCTTAGCAACTATCTGATATCCAACGGGTTCAAACGCGGACTCGTGGACTGCACCTTATTCACCAAGGAAAAGGGTGGTGATCGTCTTCTGGTACAGGTTTATGTTGATGATATTATTTTTGGGTCTACTAATGATGTCATGTGCAGGGAATTCGAAAAGCTTATGCAGGAAAAATTTGAGATGAGCTCGATGGGGGAGATGCAATTCTTCCTCGGTCTACAAGTAGAACAACAAGAGTCGGGGATCTTCATCCACCAGACAAAATACGTTGCTGACATCTTGAGCCGGTTCCAGATGGAAGACTCTACTCCTGTAGGCACACCGATTCAGACCAATCACGGGATTGGGCCTGACGAGAAAGGACAAACCGTTGATCCTTTTCTCTATCGAGCTATGATAGGCTCACTCATGTACCTCACTGCATCAAGACCTGACATAATGTTCGCGACATGCTTACTATCAAGATACCAGTCAAGGCCGAAACAGTCCCACCTGGTTGCTGTGAAGAGGATCTTACGTTATCTAAAGGGTTGTCCGACCAAAGGTCTTTGGTACCCTAATGACGATAAGTTTGACCTCATCGCATTTAGTGATGCTGACTATGGCGGATGCAAGACAGACTTAAAATCCACATCGGCTGGATGCCAGTTTTTGGGACCAAGACTAGTCTCGTGGCAGTGCAAGAAGCAAGCCTCAGTCGCCTTATCCACCTGCGAGTCGGAATATGTAGCAGCATCGAGCTGCTGCTCCCAGGTTCTTTGGATACAGCAACAAATGAGAGACTACGGTTTGAAATTTCTTAATACTCCCATTCACTGTGATAATGAGTCCGCTATAGCTCTTGCTAAAGACTCATTTAACCATTCCAAGGCGAAACATATCTTGGTTAAGTATCATTTCATACGCGATTGCTATGAAAAGAAACTTATCGATATGGTAAAAATCCACACAGACTACCAACGTGCCGATTTATTCACCAAAGCTTTTGACGGTCCTCGTTTTGAGTACCTGTTAATCTTAAACGGCATTAAAGTTAAGCAGGATTAGATCCTCATCGGTAATCGTTTTTGTAAATATTTTTCTTTCAAAAATCAGAAAAATCCAAAAATATTGTCTTTTCGCAAATTTTTAGATTTTTAGGGGGAGAAAATTTCAGAAAAATACAAAAACATTCAGAAAATGCAAAAATTCAAAAAAAATGAGAAAATTCCAAAATCAAAAATTTGAAAAATGCAAAAATGAGTTTCTTTGGTGAAAATGGGAAGATGATATTAACCAATCAGTCGGACTGTCTGGACCCTTATCATCTTAAAAATATTGGAACTGATAGGTAGCCTCTACAATGATGTGTCGGTAGGCTCAAAATCATTTCCAAGTTCGGCACGGTGATATAAACATAAATCATCTGAATCATGTGTGGATCAACGTGCGTTGGCATATGGTCTTGGTACCGAAATCTCGTTTGATAGCATGCCAAAATCCGAGGTTTCATGGTCTTTAAGAGGTTGGTTCATCCGGGGTGAACTGGACGTCTCTCAGAATAAATAGGAGTGGCACACATGTCGTACGTTGGGGTCGCAGCCTACGACTGAGACACCCCTATGTCATTTCCTGAAAAAAAAACAAACAAAAAAAAAATAGAATAAATTCTGATCAGGAGACGTCCGGGAATCCTAAAAGAGCAAAAAGATTCATATATGCCAAAACCCTATTCTCAATGAGAATTCGCTCTAAGGTATCAAATCATATACCTAAAGCATCGTACCGTGAAAAATCAAATATACGGTATTTGACTTGAACCCTGGTTTGGATCTCACTGGTCTCTCTGTTGCAGCGTTTCTGCAGACCTGATCACCACTGAGTCCACTCCTTGTAAAATACGGATGACAACAGCTTACTCACCGGTTACGAGGAAGCTTTGTGCATGACTTGATACGGGAATGTGTCGCGTGGCGGGGAACACCTTGTATCTCAGCCTTAATATTACCTTAAACGTATCTAAAGTGCCTAGCGATAAAACTTAATTTTGAGTTTAGGTGGACAACAATATCGACAGTTGTTGTAGGATGCTTATTGGTAATTTAAGCGAAAACTGAAAGTATAGGGGTTCTAGTAATGTCCGTACACTGATATGATTCCCTAACCGTTGAAACTCGCAAAAATATGTTAGTGTACAGTTAGTTGATCTCCCGTTTTATTTTATTTACGCTTAGTTTAGCTTAATTAATCATTCTTGATTGCCGATGTTGGAATCCTAATCCATTGTAATCTTACTTCTTCAAAAATAAAACGCCGAAAAATAAAAAGGACAACTAATTGGAAACTTGTGTTTTTGCCGGGTCAAAACCGTATGTTTTATCAAGTACATGGGTCAAAAATGAAAGTTTTTTAAAGTCATGAGTCGTCATCTGTGTCGTGTGTTAAAACGAGGTGAAAAACGCATGTTTTGAACCTCAACGGGTCAAAAATGCGAGAAATGGTGCTGCAGGGGCAAGTTGGTAATTTGTGTGAAAAAGTTATGCACTTAATGTCCTAATCGCCTGTAGACTTAGACGAGTACATCCAATCGTGTGTTAGTAAGGGCGATTATCTTATACTCGCTTAAACTTATATGCGAGTAGGACTTGTGTTTTCCTATAACACACTTGAACAATAGGGGCGATTAGGAAATTCTATTCGCTGGTTGATTGGGCGAGTAGAAGTTATTGGGTGATCTCTTGACACGAGTAGACTCTACTCGTCTGTTTGGGCATGCGAATAGAAGCGTGTATAAAAACAACACTTAGAACATTTCATTCTTATTTTCAAAAACTTCTCACAGTGTTCGTTCCCTCTCGTCTCCTCTACCCGATAGAACCAAATCTGTGCCAATCCCCTTTTGATCTTAGATTATCATTCCATACTATCAAGGATGGAGAATTGGAAGACATCGCCAAAGCACAACGTTTGTGCTTTTCTCGGACCGATTACAGCGGATAAAGGCAGAATTTTTCAAGGCGTCATCGACTTCCTAAAGCGATCAAGAATACATTATGCGATATCCAAGCAGCACGCTGCTTTCAAGGATATCCTGCTAGAGTTCTATCAAAACGCCAAGGTTGATCCCAAGGCTGATCCGATCGTGATTACTAGTTCGGTTCAAGGAAAAGAAGTTATTATCACCGAACAGATCATTCGAGAAGTGCTACAGTTTGGAGATTCTGAAGCTGATCCTATAGTGTTTGATGCTATTCTAATACGTGGCGGCTTTCTTAGGATGAAGTATTTGGGAAGAGTAGACACACAGACGATGCTGAAGAAAGGATTACTTCCGCCAGAGTTTAAGTATCTTACTCATGTGGTTTTGAAGTGCCTTGGTCCGAGAAAAGGCACTTTTGATGCGATAAGGGATACATTGGCTTCTGCGATTGTCGCTCTGACACTCAACAAGCCTTTTAACTTCTCCAAGATGATCCTGCACCACTTAAAGGAGATTGTGATATTACCGCCAACAAAGAAGACCTTCATTGTCTATCACCGGTTCCTACAGTTGATCATCGATAGTCAAGTACCTGATTTGATGAAGCATCCGGCTGAATATATAGGGACTGATGATATTACTGAGGTAGAAATGAACAGGATGAGAATCTACAAGGGGCGACCGAAATCTGAATATCCTCCGAATAGACGACTATATGGGCACATGAAGCGAGTAGACTACGCGTCTCCACCAGGCAACAGGAGGAGACACGAAGACAGTGATTCGGAGGATGACTTTCGTGTTCACAGGTTAGTGTTTAAAGAAGGGGACAACATAGGGCGTAGCACAGATGAGTTGGGAGAAAACGCCCCAGGCAGGATTTCTGACACTGCAGAAGGTGATGATGAGGAGTTTGATCCGAATGTTATTGGATTCTCTGAACATTCGGGAGCAGCACAAGAACCCGATACCTCTCAGTCTCATAGAGGTAAGGCACATATTGATGACGACGCACCAGTTGACATAACTGATGCAGATGATGACTCTGAAGCCACAGAAGATGAGTCAGCCGATGTACTTTCTTTAGAAGAAGATAGAGCTCTCACAGCTGAGGCGAGAGACCTTGCAAGAGATCCCACTTTCTCTCCAGGTAGTGGTGATCTTGTTGCAGATATTGATGCAGAACTTGCCTCCTCGCCTCCTGCAAAGAGACAAAAGACAACCGCCAAGAAGGACAGGGTACGAGGTAAGAAGACGATGTCTGTTAAACCTCAAGCTGAGAAAACCTCAAGAAGAAGACGGTTTACCCTTCCTGAAGCTTTTGGGGATCCAGTGACTCAATCCTCTCAAGCGGCGACAACAGCAACTACAGCAACAGCAACAACAACAGCAGCAATTGATACAACAACAGCGGCAACAACGTCTGTCCCACTCTCCTTCAGTGCAGCTATGCCTGCAAGTGTGACTATGTCAATGCCTTCCTCAGTAATCTTCACTGAGCCAGTCTCAGTTACCGTTGAAGCGACAAGTTCACAGCTAGCCACTAATCCGATAGGTGATAGAATCAGAATGTTAAAAGAAGCGGCAAGATCAACAGCTGCTAGACCTTCGAGCCAATCCTCATCTTCGACTCCAACAACCAACGAACAACTCCAGCGCCAAATCAACGAACTTACTGCCATAGTGGCTGCACAAGCACGGGAAATGGCTGAAATAAAGAGCAAAAACGCCAACATAGAAGAAAATGAGACGGCGATGTTGGAATTGATTGGAGACACTATCACTGCTAACACTGAGCTGAGAACCACTGTCGACGCACTTACTTTATCTAATCAGCAAATCTTGGAGACGAACAGGCAGATCATGGAAACACAACAGCAGCTCATGGAATCACATCAGCAGCTAATTCAGTCTAATCGTGATCTCCAGCTCGCAAATGTGAACAACGAGCGTCGAATCACCAAGTATAAGAAGCAAAACACAAGGCTAAGGACTAGGTTGAATGCGTTGATTGGAACTCAACCTAGACTTACCGGTGGTTCGGAAGCTGGAGCTAGCGCTGCTGCAGGTGATGATGATGAGGATAGTGAAGAAGACGATGATGATGAAGAGGATGATGATGAGTCTGATGACGATGATGACAATGATGGTAAGGGTGATGGTGGTGATCCCAGAGCCACAGGCGGTGGTGGATCAACTGGTGGGTCTGCATCGGGACGAACGAAGAAAAGTCACGATCGCAGAGGCAATGATCCCAAGGCAGGTTCTTCTGCTCAGGGGGAGCCAGCTCCAATGATGAGCAAGATTCAAGAACTTCGCGATAAAGTAAAGAAGAAAGCGATAGTTCTTGTTGAAGACGTGGAGCCCCTAAACAGTTACTTTGCATATGATGATGATGGCAACATGTGTGTTCCCCATGTGTCCTCTGATTATGATCTGGAAGAGGGTGAAATACCTCCTGAGGTTACACCTGAGGACTTGGAAAAGATCTTTGGCCTGGCACCTGGAGAATCTTCCAGTGCTAGCCACTTCGCTCCAGAACTGCATCCAGATAATCATGAAGTGGAGATGGAAGATGGAACCAATATCACTACACCTGAGTATGTAGTTGATGAGTCGAGTAGCGGGATACCTAAGATCTCTAAGGAGATGCTTAACCAGTCTGAAGAAAAGCTAAAGTCTGATCCTACACCTGTCCCAGACAAGGTGAAAGAACGACATGACAAGATCAGACAAAAGTATCCTGAGTGGTTTCCATCTGGAGGTGAGTCTGAGAAGAAAAAGGAACCTGTACAGGCTTCTATGTTCAAGAAACAGTTGGTAAAGATGTCAGGAAGCGTGATCAGCTGGGCTTACATTAAACATGCTAAGATGTTGGGAGTAAAGTGGCAGGATGGTCTTCTCTACTTTCAACCATACACGAATATCCTCAGTCTGCCCTTCTGGCATATACGTGATTTGGTTAGACTGCACCTTCCATTGTATCATGAGTCACGCTATGAGTTTGAAGGGTTCTACAACATTATGAGAAGAGAAAGTGTTGAAGGATGGGACCAGTTCCAACCACAGTACCCAAAATCTGTTGTGACAAACAAGATACATCCCATCACAAAGAAACCCATTTGGAAGCACATCATCAAACCACCCGAAACCGCGTCGAAGATTCCATTAGCTCCGATTGAGCAAGACTTCGCTTCTAAGTTGTATTACTGGCACTATGACGCAGAGACCACAGAAGCCGTAATAGTCTTGAGCAACTCGCCAAAACCGTGCAGGAAGATTAGAATATGGGATCCAATGTGGCTGATTAACTGCTCGGAGAAAGACGTGGAGACATTGTTCTTATATCCAATACAACATCTGAAGGCCGAAGCCGATCAAGCATTGAAGTTTCAACGGGTGATTCGTTTCTGTCACGCCAACAAAGTTCATGCGGGATGCGACTGGTCAAGACTTTCCAGGATCGAGACAATGTCAATTTGATGAAGACTGAAGATGCTGCATGTTTGTTTATGTTATGTTTGCTTTGTATGTTTTCAATTTTGAGTCTGTAAAGTTGCTAGTTGTTGCTATAAACGTTGTCTTAAGTAATTTTTGTACGTATACTAGCCTGGTCCAAGGGGGAGTCTGTAAGTGCATGATGTCCCTAGGCTAGTATATATGTTGTTTGGACGTGTCACGGGGTGTTTGGAGACGTTTATACGTGTTTTGGGGTGTTTGGGAACCAACAGGCGAGTAGGAGAACCTTATTGGCGAGTACAGTGCTATTCGCCCTTACTACATGCGAATAGACTGCTACTCGCCAGTAAGTACTAGTGATTAAGGCCTACTCGCTAGTTTTACATGTCTTATAGAACTCTACTCGCCTATACTGTCCTGTACGTGTACGGGAGGTATAAATAGGCCCAATCATTGCCCTAATCATCAGTTCTTGCCTCACACACTCTCCAAACACCCTCCCAAGGTCTGTAAGGTCTGATTTGATCTCTGTAAACACTCGTGCTCTGTTTTTAGTGATTAATTGATAATCTTTTGACCCGTGTGTGTGTTGTGATTACTCGTTTGTCTTAGTTTCATTATCGTATCTGTTGTTAAAGCATATTAGAGGGATTCCGCACCTCTAGTATAAACCCCGTGATTGTTGGATTAAGCGTTATTCGATCCTACAGTTTTGCTTTGTTATATGTTGATCTATATTTTCATTGTATTGTAATCAATATTTTATTTTGTAATCGGTTTATTTCTGTTTATTTCTTTTGAATTGTAATCCGTATATGTTGAATAAAAATGATATTTTCTTTTATTTTCTGAATGGTGCTTCTACAAGCGTTACTGTGAATAAATTAACAAGAGAGGAATAAATGAATTATAGATTCTTATATCCATCCTCGTAGCTAAAAGGTAACGGCACTGTTTTCACAGCTCTGAATTTCCCAACATTGTTTAAATGCTCATTCTCCAACCTGAATTCATTCACCACAATGTTACATATTTTTTTTTTTTTTACTAATATTGATTTAATATATTTATGGTTAGGATTGGAACTAGACCTGAAGAAGTTCCATATGCCACGTCGAATGATCTCCAGACACGCAAATATTGCAGTTAGAGCATTTTTGTGAAGGAAAGGAAGCTCATGGAAATCCATTACAGTTTGCATCCATGCAAGTCTCAATATCACATTCAATACCTGCAAATTATTTAGTCATGACCTGAAAGGATACTTGCATCATTGTTATTTGAATTGGTTGATCGCTAATTAGTAATTAATAAATACCATTGCTATGAAGTAGATAGATCTGCTAGGCAAAATAAGCTTGTCCCTTAACAATGGATTCTGAGAATTTTTACTTAGCAAGCCCCAATCCATCACTATATCCCAGTAAGTACTAAAAATTGTTGCAACTCCCGATGTAAATGCAGATATGACTTTAATGGCTATTCCTCCTTTTTGACTATAAATTGTCCTTGTAACAAGAGCAACAATGGTTGAGAAGTATTTTAGTCCATTCAGAGCTTGTGTAGAGTCGCGCCCATCATTCCACCGTCGTATGCACTACATGTTCAAACAGACAGTAATTAACAAACATGAATCTTATAAATGCAATTTCTGAGGGGGTCATAGTGTACTCTGTAGGATGTATACCTGTAGTAGTCGAATCCAATATGGGATCACGGCAATAACAATAAAAAGAACATCATAAACATCGCTATTGTTGCAAGTTTCCGCGTTCCTCTTCTTGAAATCTCCCCAACCATAGTAGCATACATAGAACTGAAGATTCCTCAATAATTGGACCTGAAACAATAGCAAGTTAAACAAGTCTTAGTTTCTTGAACTGAGTGTGATCCTATTTCCTAGATGTGTATTAAATCATACCTGACTAGTAAACTGGTCAGCCAAGAAGAAATCAGGGAGTGTGACGATATAAAGTGGAGCACAAATGCAATGCCATAAGCAGACTAAGAGGAAGAAACGGTTTGCACGATAGAAGGTGTCAAATGGACAGACTGCTATCAACATAACAACCTATAAAATATAGTTTACGGTTAAATTTGGACAAATGTAAACATATTTTATATGAACAAATATGTACAAATTTTATAAGGTAGTAGCATTAATGTGATGTATCCTAAATGGTGACTAATGCTTAGAGAAATTATTTTGCTTATGCGATATGCGGTGCCTATATTTGGAACTAGAGATTTCTACCAATGTATCATCTCTAATGGTCAAACGGGTCGAAATTCATGGTAATGTACTAAAATATATGTTATCATTTTGGAAAAAAAAAATGTTTCAAGTCAACAGATCCACCCGTTTAACCAACTCTATGTGGGCCAAACTGACCACTCTGTAAGTCAAGCAATGGGTTGTGCGTTACCTATATAGTATTAATTAAACATGGACATACCATAGAAAAACTACTATCCCATACATACTATTACAAATAAGGGAAAATAGGAATTCTTACAATGACTAAGGCTAGAGGGAGTAACTCAGTAAATGTTTTGTAACTTTTAGTCTGTGGATCTAATTCCATTTGAAGATTTGAGAGTACAGCTGCAAGAGTGAGTACTGATAGACCAAAACCGAGGAGTAGAACTTCTATAAAACCCAACTCTGTACCCGGCTTAAATCCAAATATAAACGAGTAATTGACACGAAAACGTGCCCAAAAGTATACATTTCCAGCGTACATCAGTAAATGTAACACCAAAAATCCAAACATGCTATACAACGGAAAGATGGTGTTCATGTACTGAGTTCGACCTTTACTCTTAAGAAGATCCCTGGCATGTACACTTACAATAATCGCCACCATAAGTGCTAACGACAATCCAAAGAAGCAACCTGAAACCGAAAATACATTAGTGGAAGTTGTCTTAGTACTATACAAGCCTATCACCAACTTACCGACAAAAAATGTTATCCGGTGCTTTTCTCTTTTAGCTTTGGGCCTTAAGGTGTCCATTCCTTGATGCCGATTTCCATTACAAAAATGCTTTATAAATACCGCTTCAACTCTGTCTATGAGCTTAGCAACCTGAAAATTGTTTCCTATGTTAAATGTTGGTAACTTAACAAATTTTAGATGCAACATCAGATAAAACATCATGGTAACATACCTCATCAGATTGGCTCAAGTAAGATTCTTCAACCATCTTCATGTAAGCATCCGACGCATTTCTTGAAGTGATCTGCAATAACGATCAAGGTCAGCAATTGAACACCTGGATGTACACACGTATGACAAAAACCAAACATCCCTAACCTTATCATACTTCTTCATTATCTTGGAGAAGGCCAACTGATTCAGGAATCTGGTATGATCAAAAGCAAGACACAATTCAGTTATATTTTGGAATAAAATCTTTATGTCATGTACAAAACAGTTGGTTAATTATGCTTACGCGTAGTTCTTTAGAAACCGAAGCTTTTGGTGGAACTCAATAAAGGCTTGCTTCAACTTTTCTTCTGCAACTTTGACTTCAGTTTTGTTGAAATTCAGGTCCAAACTTAAACCTTTTAAAACATTTTTCATGGTGGATAGCGGTGTTTCTGGGGCGGCGTTGATCTTTACATGATTTAAAACTTCTAAAGAAGCCATTGTGTACCCCTTGGCAACTTCTGTTCTCTTTGGTTGTTGGTCTTCATGAATCACCTCCATTGGATTAATTGAACCTTAAATTCATTTGAAGTTAGTATATATGTCTTTTATTTATATTGTTGTCATGTTTTTAACTAAATTAACTACCTGTGTTTGTTCTGTTGATGAAGGGAGGTACAGCGGTGGCTGCAGCAAAAGCAGCAGCCGCAGTGGGATTGGTAACTTCAATTCTAAGAGCAATGAGAGCGTCCATTTGATTACTCAGCTCTTCAGCCTGCTTCACCACCTCCTCCACTTTACTTTTATAAAAATGGATGACTTTATTAAATTCATGATCAAGTCCTCTAAAGAACATAAGCTCAAGATCTCCTCCTTCCTCGGACGACCGAAGAAAAAGCGTCTGGTAACTCTGATCACCATCATTCCCTTGTTCCTCATCTGCTGTCTGCATTGCACTGACTAGAATCACTTCATCTTCTTTATCCTTTCTAGGACTACTGTTACCATACCGATTAGTCAGTCCACTGAAAGCTCTAAAAAGGGACACCCTGCGCCTCAAAGATGCTGCCTTGGATGGCGTCACAGGCCGTGAGTTCATATGAATCTCTGGAGACATGGTCTGTCTCCGGTGGAAGATCAAGATTTGTTTCAAGATAGTCTTGAGGTAGTTATAATTCATATATGCTTCTCGCCATTCAGGCACCATCTGTGAAGCAAATTCCTTTCCGAACTTCATTGCTAAAATAAGTCTTTTAAAGTTTACAGAGATGATTAAGTGTTGAAATAGAGATAAACATTTATAGGCCTTGATTTCTCTAATGTTTTCACATACTGTTACACATGGCCGGTTCTAAGGGGGTGTAAGGAGGACTCCCGGCCCGGGCCCAATTTTCACGGGGCACTGTGACCGGTAACAGTGTTACACGTAATAGCTTGTTTTTAAGAGAATGGAACAAATATAGTTGCTCGTGGGGACAAAGTTTTATTGCAAAAAGACAGAGAACATGTAAGTTGAATTCTTCCTGTTTAATATTGCTGAACAAATCTTTCTAAAAGTATTTTTATTTAACAACTCTTTCTAATAAATACAAAATTTCGTTGCATGTTTAATAAAATTATTTGTTTGATAATGGAATGTAAGTTATATTTCTTTTTTAACATTTCATTAGAACAAAAATCTAAATATATTGAATATGTACTTTATGTGGTAGTTTCAAAGAAAGGACATCACATGTGATGACTATCCCATACATTGAAATATCAAAGAAAGTGTTGTAATCGCTTTTAATATCATATTAATATACATACAACTACCAAAATCAAATCACTTTACAGCACTGTTTCTTGATTAGTAGCCTAATTTTTTTGTTATTTAATTATTATAATAAAATTTGAACATATTTTGTGTTTCTCTATTGACATTAAATTAAATACATGCATGATATTGAAACTTTGTATGCTTTGGTTTTCAATATTTAAACTTTGTATGTTTTATCTTCATCATTGTTTTATATGAACCATAATCTTTGTATTGTTCTGGACTCAAAACATTGCAAGCTATGAGACTTGTCTCACGTCGGTTGTATGAGTAACAAATGTGAGGTTTACATGTGAGATCACAGGATCGTTTGTGGGTAAAAGATTTGAGAGAGAATTCTTGAGATGCAAAGAACAATACAATTTATAAATGAAAGCATGTGTTCGGTATTTATACAAGTGAAAGGGTGTGACCCTTGGAGGCAAACTGACACACCGGTTGGTTAAGTTATAACCACCATATAACAAACTTACGATATCTAATAATGATTAATAATACTTAGGATAATATTTAGAAATCAAGTAATTATGTCTAACATTCTCGCCCCTAATTCTTGATTTCCCCAAGGTCTTCAACTCCTATGAGACTTCGCATCTCTATGAACTTTATCCTTGGTAATGCCTTGGTGAGGATGTTGGCTTTCTGCATCTTTCCACCGATATGATCAACTTGTATCTGCTCGTTCTCTATACATTCTCTCATAAAATGATACCTTGTGTTGATATGCTTTGATCTTCCATGAAACACAGGATTCTTCATGAGTTGTATTGCTGACTTGTTATCTACTCGTAGAGTTATATTCTTTGCTCTTTCACTTGTGAGCTTGCTTAGTACTCCTTGTAGCCATATTGCTTGACATGCTGCTGATGTAGCTGCCATAAATTCTGATTCACATGATGATAAAGCTACCGTGCTTTGCTTCTAACTTGTCCATGTGATAGGTGAATCTTTGTAGTAGAATATTGTTTTTGTGGTTCCTTTTCTATCTTCTTGGTCTCCATAACTACTATCACTATATCCAATGATTTATGCTTCTTTTCCTCTGCAGTATTGAATTCCATAATTCAATGTGCCTTTGATATATCTTATCAAATGTTTAACTGCCTTCATGTGAGTCGTTCTTGGCTTCTCCATAAATTTGCTCACGTATCCAACTGCGTAGGTGATATCTGGCTTGGTATGTGTAAGGTACCTTAATCTTCCAATTAGCTTTCTATATTTTGTCTCATGGAATGGTTCGCTTTCATCTTCTTTAGCGAGCTTCAGACCTGGTTCCATTGCACACTTTGTTGGATTGCAGTCTTCTAGTCCAGCTTCTTTGATAACTTTCTTTGCGTAGGCTGATTGCTTCAATCATATCCTTCTCTGTGCTTGGCGTACTTCTATCCCTAGATAGTATGTGAATGGTCCTAAATCACTAATCTCAAACTTGCCTTGCATTTCTCTCTTGAAGCTTGATATGTCCTTCATTGAACTTCCTGTCACTATTATGACATTGACATAAACTCCTATAATTATTGTTGACTGTCTTGAAGTTCTCTTGTAAACTGCTTGTTCTTGTTGACATCTTATAAATCCAATCTCCTTTAGGATGTTATTCAGCCATAAATTCCATGCTCTTGGTGCTTGCTTCAAACCATATAGAGCCTTCTTTAGCTTGTAGACTAGGTTCTCTTTTCCTTTCTTTACGAATCCATCTGGTTGTGATACGTAGACATCTTCCTTTAATTCACGATGTAAGAATGTTGATTTTACATCTAAGTGATGTACTTGCCATTCTTTCTATTCTGCCAATGCTAGTATTAGCCTGGTTATTTCCATTCTTGCAACGGGTGCAAATACTTCAATGTAATCTATACCTTGTTGTTGTACATACCCTTTTGCTACTAATCTGGCCTTATGCTTAGTGATTTGTCCACTTGCATCTCTCTTGACCTTAAATACCCATTTTAAACCTATTAATTTCTGACTCGAGGGGAGTTTAGTCAGTGTCCAAGTGTTATATTTCTTTTCTATATAGTCTATCTCGCTTTCAATTGCTTCTATCCAATGTGGGCAATCTGCTGCTTCTTTGTAATTTGCAGGTTCTTCATCATATGCTAAATATAGATGTTCAAATTCTTCTGGTCTAAGAGGTTGTGTGGCTACATAAATGTCACTAAGTGATCTAAGGGCTCGTACTGGCCTATGTTGGGAGCCTGGTGAGTCTTCTAACTCTTGAATACTTGTCTCAACTGCTGGATCACTCATCGGTGTCTCTTGAACTGTTATTGGAGTTCTTGTAGCTGTGATTGGACTACTGAAAAATTCATTATCACTTTCTTGATCTTCATTGTCCTCATTACTTTGCTCTTGTACAGCTTCACTTTCTTGATCTCCATGTATCTCAAATCTCGTCCAAGATGGTTCGTCTTCACTTCCTTCTTTCAAGTAGTTGTCCCAATCCCATGGTTCATTTGCTATGAATTGGACATCCCTACTGATATGTATCTTTTATTCTATGGAATCATATAATCTATAGGCTTTTGAACCATTTTCATTTCCTAGATGTACCATTTTCTTACTTCTATCTTCTAACTTCTTCAAATAGGGCGTCGTTACCTTCACATATGCTGTGCATCCAAATACTCTAATGTTATTGATATTTGGTGCTTTCCCATTTACTGCTTCGTAGGGTGTCATTCCCTGAAGTGCTTTCGTAGGTAACCAATTTAGTATGTAAATCGCTTGTCTTGTTGCTTCTGCCCATAAGTTATGTGGTACGTTCATAGCCTTTGACATGCTTCTTGTCATACTCATTACTGAACTGTTTCTCCTTTCTACTACACCATTCTGCTGAGGTGTGTAAGGTGCTGTAAGATGTCTGAGGATTCCTTTGTCCTTACAATACGTGGTAAGTGCTTTAGAAGTAAATTCTCCTCCACGATCTGTTCTTTATCTTCTGGCTTGTAAACAAATCGGACTTGTTATTCGGAGCCTTACTATGTAGAGTCTATTCTTAGCTCTTGGGACTTTCATCAATAGGTTGTTGTAGGCGTCATAAATCCATAAATATTTGTTCTCCATAATCACTTTACATCCTGTTTTTGTAACTTGCCTGAGGCTTAGGATATTGCTTTGGAGTGTTGGAATGTAGTAGACTTCTGTAACTAGTCTTTGTTCTCCATTGTTGCATTCCAATAATATTAAGCCTTTACCTTTGATGTTGACACATGATCCATCTCCATACTTTACACTTCATGCTATCTTTTCATCTAACTTTGTGACATAGGAGCGTCTTCCTGTCATATGATTGCTTGCTCCATTGTCTAAATACCATATCTCATTTCCATTATCTTCACAATGATAACGTTCTGGTATGATCTTCTTCTCTTCTAGAACTACATTTATTTCTCCACCAATTTCCATAAGTAATGTGGGATCCTCTTCTTCCATTACTAGGTGAGATTCTTCTTGCTTATTTCGAGGTTTAGGACATCTGGGAGCAATATGTCCTACTTCATTGCAATTGTAACATCTTACATTGCTTGCATCTTTCTTGGGCTTTTAACTGTCGTCATGATGATTTTTAGTGAAACTTCTGTCACTCTGATCTTGATGGCCATTTCTGTCAAAGTTCTTCCTCTCATTTCTTTGACTCTTATTGAACTTCCTAAAGTTCTGTCTACCTCTATTCTGATTGTAGTTCTTGTAATTGTTGTAAGGCCTTCTATCTTGCCTTGTAAATAACAGCTTCTCTTGACCCGATGGTCCAAATTTCTTCTCATCTCTTGACTTAAGGCGTTCTACATATAAGCTTTAAGTCTTCCAAGCGCTTCATCTAGCATCATGGTATCCATATCAGAATATTGTTCTATGGATGCAATAATCTGTAGGAACCTTTCTGGTACGGAGTCCAACAATTTTCGTACCAACACTGACTCTTCAATTTTCGTTCCTAGGGTTTTTGACTTTGTACTAATCACACTTAACCTACTAGCAAACTGTTCTATGGTTTCTGTCTCTCTCATTAATAGCATCTCAAATTTTGTGTGCAAGTATTGATGTCTTGCTAATGGGACTCAGCCAATTCCAATAAATCTTGTCTTTAGTGCTTCCCAGATTTCTCTTGTTGTAGAATGTAACGCCACCTGCATCACCATATCTTCCGGAATTGCCTGAAAGAGATAGGCAATCGCTGTCCTATCCTTCTTTACATCTACCGTCGACGTACCTTCTATGGGTTCCACTACTTCCCAAAGGTTAGTGGCATTCAATATTGCCTTAACACGAACAGCCCCAATCGTGTAATTAGTAGATGTCAACATCGGTGTTTGGACGCTAAAAGTGACAGTCTCCTTCGTGACTGTCTCTGTGATACCCCGCAATTTCAGGTTCTCACTTTAACTAAACTCTAGTTACTTGTAGTTACATTCCTTGCATTCTACTTAACTAGGGTTAGCTAGATAAGTCACATGTTGCACAGTTATAGGTTAATAACTGCATGAAGTGGTAATTCGGGGAATTACCAAACTATATACATGAGTAGTGAACCCCAGACGTTGGTTAATTATGAAATTAGATAGTTGTGAATTAATTGATTGAGATTGATTGCAATTACATGTTTCTGTGAAACTATGTGCAAACTGTATGTGATTACGTGAACTTAAACCGAACGCATTAATAAAAATCGTAATGGGTGGACCGTTAGGATGGTTAGGGTCTTAACACATGGTGTTACACTTGTTAGGGTCCAAAATAGCGAAAACATCGAAGAAAACACACGGTACCACGAACCAGACCACCCGGAGTGAGCCGGGCAGAGTGAGCAGCCGCGCGGCCGTCTGACGAAACCAAACCGCCTTAAACACCTAATTAAACAATCTTAAGCCCCAAATATCCCCTAAACTCAACCCTAATTGCCCTCTACTGCCTATTTACGAAAATATTAACCTCAAACACATGCTAAGGCTCAAGAACATCGACCGGGAAGCTTGAAGAGCAATCGGTTGGTGGTTTTAAAGTGCTTTCGGTATAATACTCAATCTCTTATGTTTTAATCTTCTTCAATATGTTTTTAAAACATCATAACCGAGTTTGTCCGGGTGTAAAACGTTTCATAAAAATTAAAACTTGATGTTTATAAAGATTAAATGGGCTAAACATAATCTTATGTGATTAATTATTATTTGATAGGTTGCATGATATGCATGTTTATGATGTTTTAGACTTTTAGGGTTTATGGTTGATGATGTTTAGCATGTATTATGTAAGGTTCTGATCATGTTATGTCTTATGACTGTTGTATGATGGTTTTTGAGTATTGTTGATCGATTATATGCGTATATGAGTAGTTTTAATAAGAGTTTATGCATGATCAAAATCTGGACAGAATGTTTGGGTCGACTTGTAGGATCTGTTACGTGACTTAAAAGTATTAGTTTTGATGATTTCCTTGCATGGTTGTATTATACATGGTCTTTTCTTTTCATAATGGGCAAAATCATCTGATTTGGACGTCGTTTGAAATCTTTTTGGAATTTTCTTTGATTAAAAGTCATATCCGATTTTCGGATTAGTAATCTGAGTTGACTTTAAACAATCATAACATGAGTTTTACAAAGAATTAAATTGTGAACTTTGGACAGTAGGTCAATATTGGAATAACTTGGCTTCTCCAAGTGGATTCATCCTGTTTGGATGAATACACAATTTTTGAGAATTTTTCTACTAATCTGATATATTGTGAGTATTTTCTTGACATAGTTGTATTGTGTGATTTTTCATAATTTTTGTGTATGGTTTTATCAAGAACTAAAAGTATGGACTTGTCCGGTAGACCCCCTGGAATATTTAGTAAAATTTTGGGAGTCTAATTCACTGGATAAGTATTTTTAATAAATTAGTTTTCACATCGCATAATCTGTCCTAAAAACGCAGATTGTGTAGTGTACGTTTATGTGACTATTTGGAGTCTTATATGGTACGTATTTGACATGAACTTGAATGGACACTTATATGAGATGTATATGAAGTGTAAAACTGATGATAATCAACATGTTCACCAACGGGTTCGTAGGGTTTACTTGTGCATGTAGAATCATTAGGTGTCACTTACACGGTTTTGAACTTTTAAACGTCTTGGACAAACGGGTCATATGGTGTAATGATATTACACATATACTCACTTAGTGACACTTGTAATAGGGAGTCGGTAGCACATTATTGTTTGTGGAGTTTAAATAAATTGCTTGCAACTAAAGGTGAGTTTCACTACTTTTTCTCAAAAGCATGCGTTTCGGGGAGACAACTTACTTAACTTTTCTAGTCTGGTTTGGGACTACTATTTTCTAGTCCAGTTTGGACTACTTTTACACATCCCGAGTTTTGGGATGCTAGGTTCACAGGGTGAATCTACTTTTACTAATTCATGCTTTATGTCCTTGATGAACTAAACCAATCCTATCGTTGTAGTCCTTCTATATACCAAATGAATTGCCGGTGGGCAAACGGGTTATTAGTTGATAGCGCTATTAGGTCTCACAAACCTCACATCGTGCTGTGAGCATGGGTGTGAACTATAACTTAACTTTTATTATCATTGTTGATGGGCAATGATGCAAGGCATTTTCAGTTCCCTATTGTGGGAGCTCGTAGTTTAGCAGTTCGGTATTACCGGTGTTAGTTATCATGAGTGGGTTAGCTACCCCTGACATGTGAATTAGCTATTACTTAGTCTGGGAGGCCTACGCTTTTATTTGTGGATACTTGCTTTTGGGAAAACCTACATGTTTATTTAATTACTCACCTTCTTTACTTTGTAAACTCACCAACTTTATGTTGACACACGATATACATGCTTTTGCAGGTAGTTGGCTTCCGGTGTCACGATTAGGAAGCACTGCACGTTTCACTGCATTTGGGTCTTGGGCATTCACCTAAATTACATATCATGCTTTATGTTTTTCTTTCATATGGTTTTTATTTGGGCGCATTGTTTTACGCATGGTTTTAAAAGGTTTAAATTTGGTTTACGCTTCCGCAACTTAACTAAACTTTTTGATAAACTTGATTTTTGAAAACGAACTAAATGATTTGGGCATTTAGAGTTCGTTCATATGACTTATGGCTATGGGATCCTGGTATGTCATGCGCCTCGCGGTATAAACCTCGCAGTGGAAATTTGAGGGTGTGACAGTCTCTCCTTTCGTCATTGTGGGTTTAACGGGCATCTTCTGTGAACTTTCATTTTTATTTTTCTTCCCTATTGTCCAAAGCTAATATGGACTACCCCACACTTCAATGGAACTTTGCTTGACTAACCTTGTCAAACTCTACTATGATATCTTGAAAAATACTATTTGCTTAACAAAGTTTCGATATTTTATAGGCGCCTTTAACAAAGTACCAAGACCTTTGTTATAATATTTCCGTATATCACTAATGTTCCCTTCAAACAATTTCTAAAGTCAATCTTTTTGACTTTTCTAATCCTCCAACAAATAATTGATTAGCAGGATAGGCTTTGCGATTTAAAAGGGGATTGCGGCGCAGCTTGTTGCCCGCTTACCCACCATCTAAAATGTAACTTGTTTTGTCTTGAATATAAGATCTTTTAATTTAAAAAAAAAATTAGTGTTTTCCAATAACACTCAATCCTTAAACACCCTTCTAAAAACAAACCACTTTGTTTTTCTAATAACTTTACTTCAATCCTTTTTCTTTTCTCGATCAGTGATAAACCCAAACAAACACTGATTATCAAACTTTCACAATACCCTCAAAAATACTATAATATTTCTCTTGTTTTTACTTTTCACAAGTCAACTTCTTCCTCTAAGTTTCCCACGAAACTTACTTCTGCCCAAATACAAAAACGTACACTTCCTTTTTGTGTTTTATAAAAACTGATGGAATAAAACAATCGCACTATGCGTTCCACAAAACGTTTGAATTCTTATCACAAGAACAAACAATCGAATACGAAGAAAAAAAAATTTGACTTCGGTTCTTCTTCTTGAACCCGATAGTAAATCTTAATCTTTGATATGTTTTTTGATGATTGTTATGTAAAACAGATTTTGTTTGTAACGAATGTTCAAAATCAATACTTGAAAAATAGATAAACTTGTTTTGATCAAAAAGAATTTGGCGGGAGTTTTTGTTCGAACAAAGAAACAAAGTATCAATATGAACTTGTTTTTTTATTGGATTAAGATGTACGTATTCCATTTCAATAATAAACGAGGGCGGGGATAGATATAACCGTCTTAATCGTGTGTAAACGATCCTTCTGTGAAATCTAGTGACTCGCCAGAAAATTCTGTTTTGACCAAAACTTCATCTCAGGTTCTCTTCTTCTTCTTCTTTAACGGTTATAATACTTGCGTATTGATCTTTCTTTAATCCTGGTTGGCCTTAAATGATTGTTCCAATAAACTTTGATCTTCTTTTGTCTGCCTCTGTTTCGGATACAAGAATAGGGGATGATCCTCTTCTTCGTTATGTCTTATGTAACCAATGGAACAATTAATAATCCTTCGCTCTTATGCCAAATGTGAGATCACAGGATTGTTTGAGGGTAAAAGATTTGAGAGAGAATTCTTGATGTCACACCCCGCTAAGGCAGAAACACGGAAATGCGACCTCGAAAGGTTTTCAAGCACAAGGTACAAGCAACACACATAAATTTATTAAAAGATACCATCAAAGGATGGTTATTGCCATAAAACTTATTTAAAGTAAAGTAACATTGTCTGAAATCAAGTGAATTGTCTGAACAACCATGAAACTACAACACTACCGGATAGACAAAACCCAATCCATGATGATACCACCCGGTGCATGCTTGGACCCCTCTCTCAAACCCTCGCTGCTCTCCATTAGTTACTTGAAAAACATGCATGAAAGATTTGTCAACATTAAAGTTGGTGAGTTCACAGGTTTAAATGTAACAAGTAAAACAATTGTGTAATTCGTTTATGACCAATCATAGGCTAGCTAAGCGAATGATTTCTGTGGAAACCATGAGTCCCGTAACCAAACCTCTTGAGTGTGGTGCCTCGCGCATTGTACACTCAAGACAATATATGTATACTACAATACTAACACTCTTCTGTATATGACCGGTTAGAGCGACTAACCAAGAGTGGGGGTGTCAACCCAATAGATCTATTAAAGTGTTCTATGGCTTTTGATAGCTAATGGTTACAGTAAATGTTGTATGAGGACTGATGAGCTCATGGACCAAATGTCTCATGTTCCACATGGCAATCACGATACAATATACACACAAAATAACAGTTGTACTAGAGTTGTAGCATGTTTGTTCCCCCAAAAATGTGAAAATAGTAAAATGGGGCCATGATACTCACCTGATAGTGTCACGTGTGGTCGAGTACAGTCGACAATGTAAGATGGCTACTGTCCGGATGTTACCCTATAATCAGTGGGGACAGAGTAAGTTGCATAGTTTTGTTTGTTCATATACAAGTTATTCACCCGACATTCGTGGATCCTTGTGTTTAGTGTATGTTTTAATCATATAACTCCGGAACTCGTTTGCTTTATTGAAATATGGTATTTATTGTAAGCAAGATGGACCCCACATGTTGTCGTGGGCCCTAAGTTGACACCCATTCATCACGTGTGGTCGATCCTTAGAAAAACATAGTTAAATCATATGTTTATAACCCTTTTTAAGTCTATCATAACCAGTTAGATCGAGTTTAAAAGTTCAGTGGCAGCAATTGTAAACCACATCGCAAAAACGGTCGCAACCTACCAAAACCAACATAAAATAAATCTTAAAATGTTTGATAACCAAATAATGTTTGTATGCATGCAAGTGTGACCCCACGTGCATCCTAGCAGCAGTTACCTTAGTTACCTAAGAAAACAAACTAAAGTGTGTCAACAATTAAGTTGGTGAGTTCATACGTTGCTAGTTATATCCAATATATGCTAGACATTAATCAAGTTACTAAGCGTACATAAACCAGTGCTGACAGTTGGTAGTTTGTTGCCTCCCACCACCTCCCATTAAATAGTAACGCTAGTTTAGGACAATATGCACATGCTCGACCTCCGGTCGACACATGTGGGGATTGTTAACCCAATAGATCTATTCACATCTCCTTGCTATGATACACATACTATGGTTTACAATGTAAGGACTTAATAATGGAAATTACGCTATAGTAAACAAGTGATGTAACAGTACATGTGATTTCCATTGTTCGCGTGTTTGTGTAGCATGTTTCCCCCCAACAGGAAAACAGTAATAGGGGCCGTGAAACTCACCTTAGCATTGTGTGCTATAATAAACCAAGCGTTTTGTAAAATAGACATCCCACTACCAGAAACCTATCATCATATAATAACCAATAAGCGTTGTCTAGTGTTTGTGTTTGTCCGGTTAACCCATTGAATCTGATCGATCAATGTCTTTGTTTGTGTTTTACAAAAGTGTTTGACTACGTTTGACTTTGTTTGCCCAAGTTTGACCGACCGACCCATTGGTGACTCGTTAACATTTTGCGTTTGATTTACTCAATTAGACCTAGAATTGCATTATTTAAACAAATCATGCAATTCCTAGCGTCTATCATGTTAGTTGTCACATACTATGTCATATGAAACCTATGCTCACAAGTTCAAGTTCGCGCATATATCCTACTATTAACATGTCAAGGTTCATATCAATTCATATAACACTTTCCATGAATCATACAATTAGTATCCCATGAAATCTTTCCATTCCAAACTTAGTAAGTTATGAACACCAAGGACATGTAACATGCAAAAAGTTTCTATTATTAGCAAGTTCATGAATCTAGTTTGATTTTACCGAAACGAATGTTCTAACACTCTTAAATGATCATTACTAAACATCTCATAGAATTACATTCATCATAACATGCAAAGATCTCAACTTCAAATTCCCAAAATACATAAAGTTTCCTATTATAGTAGGGTATGAACAACGGATTAAAACACGTTAATCGAGCATCAAGTACATGTTAATCATCCTAGGCTAGTATAATGTCATCATATAATTGTCCAACTCAGATTCAAACATCATAATTCTCAACTTAGGGTTTGTCAAGTTTCATCAAAACTAGGGTTTATCAATAATCATGCATCCTATGTTGTAATATAATCAAATCACAATCAAAACTCATCACATAAACATGAAGTTTTGATCAGATCTAAACTTTAGGTTTTATGGACAAAAACAAGATTAAACGTAATCAAATGGATTAAAACAAGTAAAGGGTTGATTATTGACCTTAAGCTCTTCGTTCGGGTGATTAATACGCGTCCTAAGCTCCAAGAATCGATTGATTATGGTTATGGCAAAGGTTAGGGATGATATTTTTTTCGTATGGGGGCTGTCTTATGTGAAAAAGTGGGTTAAAAATCTATTATATAAGAAAATTCACGTCATGGGCTGACCTACCATCCCCGCGCTCGAGGGGGGTTAGGTATTCTCGCTACGACCCACGGCACCCTCGGCTGGGCTTGCTCTTTTTGGGCCAAGTCTCTATATATATTTGTTTTTGTCTTTGTACCTCTAGACTAACACCACAAATAATCAACCCAATATTTTATGACCCGAACTACCATTTCGGTTCATCAAATGTCGATTACGGACTCGGTAACACATATCACTTAAATACACATAATTACATATAAATTCACCAATAAATTCACATAATTTCAAATAATATCAAACGAACTATTCTACCATTATTTGTGTTGTTATTTCACCAACGTTTGGGGTTAGTCACTCGTATGTATGTCTCGATAATTTACCGGATTATCTCTCGTGTCATTTCACATATTTTTTATCAATTTAATTCATCTGAATTAATTTAAATATATAAAAGTTAAACAAGGTAAATAGTAAATGTTTGTAGAAAGTTAACCTAAATTTGCCTGGTGTCAAAGATTAGACCAAAACGAAGGTAAACCTGAGTGGATTGCCCCTAAATGTCACATAGCGAACTTTCCAACTAACCTATAAGTTGTTGACACATTCGAGCGTCTTTCTAATTATTACAAATCAGTCCTTGGACTTGTAACTAACTTTTTATCACATATCACCTAGTCTATCCATTTGACTAATAGATATGCTATAACATAATGTGATGATTCAGTACGTTTTGGTCATCTAGATTTCAGACCTATGGTTCATACTCCTTTCCCATGTAGACGTTGATATAAGTACCGATTTTTGTTGTGATCATTGAATTAGTTTCAACCCCATTGGTGAACAGATTTTGATTCACAAGCATAACAATATGCATCAATGGAGAAGATGAAACTACAAGTGGAATTATCATTTATGCATATAGTGATATGGAAACTGTCTACATTTAAAATTAGTAACTCTTTACAACGTTAATATAATTATTACCACAAAACTGGTAAGTATTATGGATCTTGAACAACCTGCGGGAATTAAAGGTTATGTGTTCCCAATCAGTTAATCTAATATGTGACAATAGCGTTGTGATATCTTCGCAACAACACTTGTGTTCTATTATAGAACAAAGCATCGTGAAATGGATTTGCGTTTTATAAAGGAAATTTCTGTTCATATAATTAGAAGTGTTAAAATAGATTGTCTCCGTCACATTGCAGCTATTTTATAAAAAAAGGATGGTGTTTGACTCAACATAAGATTTGAAGTAATAAGTTTGAATTTAACTCATATGTTTGCAACGTGAAATTGAGTTGGGATATTCGAAGTATGCAATTTAATGTCCCAAATCTTCATATTGTTTGTTATGTTAATATGTCAATATGCATCAATGATCAATGGGGGACATTAACAACAAGGTAATTTTGAAGTACAGGTAAAATTTTCATTTATGAACAGAAATGTATGGAAATAGCTTAAACACAAAATTGGTTATTCTTTACAAATTTACTATGAATGAATGAACTATAGATGATTAAACAAATTACATATTCTTGTATCCGTCCTCATAGTTAAAAGGTAAAGGCACTGATTTCACAGCTCTGAATTTTCCAACATTGTTCAAATGCTCATTCTCCACCCTGAAATCATTCACACAAGGTTAGATTATGTTTTAATAGATATTGATTAGGAATGACTAGAAATGATTCCACACCTGAAGAAGTTCCATATGCCACGACGAATGATCTCCAGACTCGCAAATATTGCAGTTAAGGCATTTCTGTGGAGGAAAGGGAGTTCACGGAAATCCATTACAGTTTGCATCCAAGCAAGTCTCAGTATCACATTCAATACCTGCAAATTATTTAGTTAAGATCTAAAAGGATAATTGTAACATTGTTATATGAACAGCTAGCTTGATTATAAGTAATTACAATGGCTATGAAGTAGACAGATTTGCTAGGCAAGATAAGCTTGTCTCTTAACCACGGATTCTCTGAATTCCTAGATAGCAAGCCCCAATCCATCACTAAATCCCAGTATGTACTGAAAATTGTTGCAATTCCTGAGAAAGATGCAGATATCACTTTCATGGTTATTCCTCCGTGTTGAGTATAAATTGTCCTTGTAACAAGAGCAACAATAGTTAAGAAGTATTTGAGTCCATTCTGAGCTTGTGAAAAGTCGCGCCCATCATTCCACCGTCGTATGCACTACACATTCATACAGACAGTAATGAATAAACATGAATCTTATAAATGCAATTGTTGAGGGTGTCATAGTGTACTCGGTAGGATATATACCTGTAGGAGTCGAATCCAATATGGGATCACTGCAATAACAATAAAAAGAATATCATAAACATTGCTATTGTTGCAAGTTGCCGCGTTCCTCTTCTTGAAATCTCCCCAGCCGTAGTAGCATACATAGAACTGCAGATTCCTCAATAGTTGGACCTGAAACAATAACAAATTAAACAAGTCTTAGTTTCTTGAACTCAGTGTGATCCTTATTTCCTATATGTGTTTTGAATATTACCTGACTAGTAAACTGGTCAGCCAAGAAGAAATCAGGGAGTGTAACCACATAAAGTGGAGCACAAATGCAATGCCATATGCAGAGTAAGAAGAAGAAGCGGTTTGCGCGATAGAAGATATCAAATGGACATACAAGTATCAAAATAACAACCTGCAAAACATTGTTACAGTTAGATAAAGACAAGAAGATATAAATTTGTAAGGGAGCATTGTGTGATTTATCCGAAATTATGAGTAATGCTTAAAGATATTGTCTTGCTGACGCAATCCACCAACATTTCCTCTATAATGCTAAAAAACTAGGACATTATTGAAATAATAGTTATCATTTTGGAAAAAAAAAAATGTTTCAAGTCCACCGATCCAACTTTATTAGACCTGTTTTATCATTTTAGAAAAAAAAAATGTTCCATTCTATATCAAAAACTACTTCTTTTGACCTGTTTTCCGACCCACCCATTTAACAAACTCTATGTGTGCATACAAGGAGTGTGTATATGGGCCAACACGAGTCACAACCACTTTGTTAGTCAAGTAATGGGTTATGTGTTCCCTATATAGTAGTAATTAATCATGGACATACCTTAAAAACAACCCCATAATCCCATTTACTATATAAATATAAGGAAAAAGAGGAATTTCTTACAATGAGTAAGACTAGAGGGAGTAATTCAGTGAATGTCTTGTAACTTTTAGTTTGTGGATCCAATTCCATTTGAAGATTTGAGATTGCAGCTCCAAGAGTGAGTGCCGATAAACCAAAACCGATAAGTAGAACTTCTTTAAAACCCAACTCTGTACGCGGCTTAAATCCAAATATAAACGAGTAATTGACACGATAGCGTGCCCAAAAGTATACATTTCCAGCATACATTAGTATATGTAACACCAGGAATCCAAACATGCTGTACAACGGAAATATGGTGTTCATGTACTGAGTTCGACCTTTACTCTTAAGAAGATCCCTGGCATGTACACTTACAATAATTGCCACCACAAGTGCTAATGACAATCCAAAAAAGCAACCTGAAACCGAAAATACAATGGGGAAAATTGTGTTAGTACTATACAAGTTGATAATTGGTTCTCTTGCAAGGTGCCTATCACTAACTTACCGACAAGAAATGTTATCCGGTGCTTCTCTCTTTTAGCTTTGGGCCTTAAGGTGTCCATTCCTTGATTCCGATTCCCATTACAAAAATGCTTTATAAATACTGCTTCAACTCTGTCTATGAGCTTAGCAACCTGAAGGCATTTTTTATATGTTAGGTGATGGTAACTTAAACCGATTTTCAAATGCCACATCAGTTAAAATCTGTAACATCATATTAACATACCTCATCAGATTGACTCAAGTAAGATTCTTCAACCATCTTCATGTAAGCATGCGACGCATTTCTTGAAGTGATCTGCAATAACATTCTAGTTCAGCAATTGAACACACTTGGATGTACACATGTATGACAAAAACCAAACATCCCTAACCTTATCATACTTCTTCAATATCTTGGAGAAGGCCAACTGATTCAGGAATCTGGTATGATCAAAAGCAAGACACAATTCAGTTATATTTTGGAATCAAATCTTTTTTTCATATAGAAAATGGTTGGTTAATTATGCTTACGCGTAGTTCTTTAAAAACCGAAGCTTTTCATGGAACTCAATAAAGGCTTGCTTCAACTTTTCTTCAGCAACTTTGACTTCACCTTTGTTGAAACGCAGGTCAAAATTTAAACCTTTGAAAACATTTTTCACGGTGGATACCGGTGTTTCTGGGGCGGCGTTGATCTTTATGTAATTCAAAACATCTAAAGAAGCCAACTTGTACCCCTTGGCAGCTTCTGTTCTCTTCTCTTGTTTTTCTTCCTCAATCACCTCCAATGGAATTGAACCTTAAATTCATCTAAAGTTAGTATATTTATATATTTTTATTTATATTTTTCATTGTTGTCATGTTTTTAACTAAATTACCTACCTGTGTTTGTTCTGTTGATGAAGGGAGGTACAGCGGTGGCAGCAGCAACCGCAGCAGCCGCAACAGGATTGGTAACTTTAATTCTAAGAGCAATGAGAGCATCCATTTGACTACTCAACTCTCCAGCCTGCTTCACCACCTCCTCCACTTTATTTTTATAAAACTGTATCACTTTGTTAAATTCCTGATCAAGTCCTCTAAAGAACATAAGCTCAAGATCTCCTCCTTCCTCGGACGACCGAAGAAAAACCGTCTGGTAACTCTGATCACCATCATTCCCTTGTTCTTCATCAGGTGTCTGCATTGCACTCACTAGAATCACCTCATCTTCTTTATCCTCTCTTGGACTGGTGTTACCATACCGATTGGTCAGTCCACTGAAAGCTCTAAAAAGGGACACCCTGCGCTTCAAAGATTTAGACGGCGGCACAGGCCGTGAGCTCATCTGTATCTCCGGAGACTTGGTCTGTCTCCGGTGGAAGATCAAAATCTGTTTCAACAGAATCTTGAGGTTGGTATAATTCATATATGCTTCTTGCCATTCAGGCACCATCTGTGAGGCAAATTCCTTTCCAAACTTCATGGCTGGTTTGTTAACTAAATTAAAACTTCAAAAGTTATAGAGATGAATATTGAATAAGTATTGAACTTCAAAAGTTATAGAGATGAATATTTAATAAGTATTGAAATGGAGATGAGCATTTATAAGGCTTGGTTTGGTGGTATATTCAATATTATGGAACAAGCCAACCTGCTTCCGGGCTTCACTTTATGTCGTGTTTTAATGGGTCAACCTTTTTTACTGCCAAAAGCCAAGAGAACAACACTCTTGACTTCTTCTTCTTAAATATTTTATAACAAATCTTTTTAAAAAGTAATTTATTTTGCAAATCTTCGGGATAAATACAAATTTTCTTACGATTTGAACAACGATTTACTTATATTGATTGATACATATATTTGTTTAATAATGGGAATTCAACACATTTTCTGTTAAAAACATAAAACTCTAAACATATTCTTGATGAAATAAAGATTATGAGCTATCTATGGATTACTAATAGAGGGAAGATGACGGATATGACGTGGGAATCTTGGGGTAATTTCGACACAACAAAGATGGGGTAATTAGTGGGGATGTGGCGGGTTATTCTGTTTTGTTTTATGTCTTTGTTGGTTTCATTTTGATGTTTTGTACCCGGATTTCTTCGCTAGCACCTTGTTGGCGTTATTAATAAAGTTTGTTTTGCCGTTAAAAAAAAACATATTAGTCAAACATGACACCCAAGTTTCTAATCTTATCGGTTAATTCGAACGTCGAGCCCTTTATTTTATATCTAATTAACTCATTTTCGTTAAATAATATACAAAATCATAACATGACCACGATTATATACAAAATCAAGAATTAAGGAAAGTAATTCAATCACTACTAGAAAAAAGTCCTTTCTTGACACGCATTGCGTGTCAAGAAAGGGGTCTGATGACAGGGAAAAGAATGTCAAGGATGGCGGTGTCATAAATTTAACATGACATATTTTCGCGTGTCATCTGTTTATGACACACATTTATGACATCATTTATTGACACACGTTATGACACTTTTTAATGACACACATTTTTATGACAGTTTCTAGCAACATATTTTATGATAGAATTTTATGACGTTTTTTGCGTGTCATAATTTTTTAATCTAAAAAAAATCCTGTAAAATTACATATTTACCCTCTTGGATTTATTGCCATTTTATTATATGCAAAATAATTAGCAAACTAATAACAAAAACATCATTTCATTATATAATCCATATTTATCTAATTACAAACTAATCCGAGACAATGTTTAACATTTACAAAAATATATTGTATCGACATTACATCGCCTTCAAACAAGTTTTGATAATTTGAAAATAAATGTCGTGGCGTAGCCTAACCATTCTTCGCGTACGACATCCATGTCCTCATCCCCGTAATAATCCGCTCCTCCCCCAACCTGAGACAACAATAAAATTAATATATTAGTCGAGGCCAGCTAATTATTCAACAAAAAATTCTGGAAAATAAATTAACAATTCCACACGTAAGAAAAGAAATAACATACCTCAACAGTGAAAATTACAAATTCATCACAACAATGTTTTTCATTTGCAAGTTGAACTATAAAGTAGTTACTACCATTTTCCCCTAATGAAACACTTTATACAAGAAATTAACAATTTACAAACATCAAATTCTAAACTAAACACCTACTTTTTACCCATGAACCACTTCACAAATCCACCATATAAAGTTATAAACTGTGGCATTCACTACCTGAACCTTGCAATAAGTGTTCACGGCATAAATCCCAAGTATGTAGAATAACATTTAACTGCTATAAAGGCACAAACGTTACATAGATGCTAGACAGATCAGTAACTTACATAGAGCTCGGCTCCACCGCCGTTAATCCCTACTGGTGACATAAATTACTCCACTTACAGTTGCTCTCTGTCACCAGAAATCAAATATTAATTAAAACAAACTAAAAAGAATGAATTTTAAAACTATCAATTAAAAGAGTAATCAAATTTAGATAGCGACACTTATTCTAACACGAACTTATTCACGCCACTTTATTCAACTCATAAAAGTCAACACACACCTACACCATGCTATTCTCTTTATGCAACAAAAATGCTTTTTGCAATAACTAACTAAAGACTCCAATGGATGAACAACTGAACTAACTAAAGATGACTGAAAAACTCTATTAGATTATCATTAAAATTAAATTTAGCAGATTGCAACTTTGCAAGACAAAACCATGCTCAAAGATCACCGAAGTTAAGAGAACATACCATTTTATAACCAACTCCTGTTTGCGTAATGTGGCCATTTCCGTTCCAATGTTTGGTGTTGACGGCTATGTTGCACGGGAACTGGTACGGGAACGAGAAACGGGTACGGGTACAGAAACGGGAAACGACAAAACTCAAAAAATCAAGAAACGGGTACGGAAATAAATACATAAAAAACAAATATATATTATAGATAATTATATAAAAATATAATAAAAATAGATGTTAACATGTTTAAACTAAATCAATTAACAAATAAAGAAAAATTAATTAAATATAAAACTTGTAGTTGACTTAAACTGTTATTTTAAATTTTAATTATTGTTCCCTTATTTTTTTGGAGACAGGTCAGACAGCTAATAAATACCTAATAGTACACTATGTTCAAAAAAAATTAAAGCATTTAAAAAATTGACTAATTTTGACCACAATAGATATCCTACTCTACTTATATGGGTTAATGACATAAATAACCTCCAGCTTTTATCATTTCTCTAAACATCCTTCTTCAACCCAACTTGAACTCTCTCGTCGGTATCAATCGCAGAGATCGGAAAAAAATCCGGTGAGCGCTTTCTTACGCTTTTCATCTTCCTCGCTGTAATAACCGTTCAACTAATAATCTTGAGGGTCAAAACGTAAGAACCCAGTGGACGAAGGATCACATAATGCATGGTCGGCCGACGGCCGGAGGGTCAACGGAAACTTATAAAAACGTCCCTAAATCTAGAAACGGCATCAGAAACGCCCTTTGACTTTGCGAATCGGTCAAGAAACGGCCTGGGAACGTTTCCCGGCGTCCCCGTACATGTTTCCGTCCCCGGCGAGTTTCGGGTACGGGGTACGGTAGCCCTTACGCGTTTCCGTGCATCAGAGGTTGACGGACTTAATATCATAACATGATATTCTTTGCGGCTATAAGAAGCATCACCAGTTCACCATTCATAAGCCTACTCCATTGTCGACACATATCACTAAACCCAAGGCAGTTCGATTTTTCCTGTCACCTGTTGACTAAACCCAAGAGGCGCAATAAAGGCACAAAATGGCGGGTTTTAGGGAGCAATTTCTGACATGAGTCGCACGCCTTTTGGAACAGGGGCATTTTTATGCTGCAAACTGTTGTACCTTGGATCGTTTTGCTGGTATATGTAGGTAAATCTTATATAAAAACCTTGTTTATAACTATCTATTGGGTAGGAGAAGGTAAACCTATGGGATATATGGGATATATAGAAAAAATTATATTTCGTCTTGCACCTCGGGTACGAAAAGCCCGCCACCTAGGCGTGAGGTTCCTGCGACCCTATCGCCTTGGCACCCCTTGCACTTTATAAAACACAGACTCCAACTATATACTATATTCTATACATTGACTTTTGGCGGCACACAATTCATATCTTTGAAGAACAAGAATCACGAATAAGAACTTACCAGGATCAGATTTAATAGTGCACCAAGACATGATATGATGGCAACACAAATATAACTTTCTTCAAGAAAAGAAAACTCAAATAATCAATTAATTTGCATTTTACATATATTAATCTGCATAAATAGATACTATATTTTACAAAACGAACTGACAAAACAAAAAATAGAACTAATCATGTTAATCCAGTTATAACTACAAGATGAATTATTCACATTGGATTGATTCGAGTTATATTTCTCTCTCATGGGTCAACTGGGTAATTAAAAAGTATCGCTTTAAAGGAAAAGGGTCAAATGGGTCAAAGTGGTTTGTGAATAAAATGGGCTACTTTCTGGTGGAGGTGTGAACTGATGGGTCAAGTCAGGTTTGTGGGCAAATAGGAGCACAATCATATACACATATTTACAATTGTGTTCTATAATATCATTATGTTTGTGGGTAAGTTACCTTTAACACAATATTCTAAACTCAGCCATAATTGACAAGAAGTTTCATACCGATTTCAGAAGGAAAAAACACAAAGTTTTATATTCCATTCTACCATTCCATAGATCATCAATAACCACAATAGTAATTTCAATAGAAACTTCAAAACATAAAAAAAAAAACGAATTATTGGTTATGCCCAATGGGTTCGTAGGTTTGGTGATGAGCACCCTCTCGCTTTTATGTACAGTGATGTTGCATTATCAATTTATCATATGTTGCTTCTAGCCATTGAGCCAGCCAGTAATTATTTCAGAGTAAATAAACCCCTAACCTATATATAAACAGCTACCTACCCTGGATAATAAGGGGATAAGGGGTTGGGGCCAGAAAAGCATCACCAGGATCAACCAAAATGAAGTTTAAAACGTTGAACAAAAATAAACACCCTAAATAAATATGCAAAAAAAAATATATATATATTAGAGGCAACTTATAAACAAAGTAAATGGAATCGAAGAAAAAATAACGAACATAATGCCATTTAACTTTTATCATTAGACTAAAACCTAAAGAAGACTACTGAGAATGTAACCTAAAAGTAAATGGCTTATGAAACAACTGAAAGAAATCCATGAACAACAGATGAAATCCATTAAATCATCTAATTCAAAGACAATATTATTATACAAAACAAAATGGATAGAAACAATACCACGTTTAGGAGGTCAAGTGTGAAACAAAAAAGAAGCAAACAACATATATTATTGTGATCTTCGTCTTCTTTGCAGACGAAAAACCCTAAAGCGACACAAAAAACCGACTAAAACAAAACGAAAATGAACCAGACTTGACCAGATAGTCTTCTTTGCAAACAAAATCCAAAAACATCCTTCCCTAAATCTAACAAAACAAAACCGGATCGGGCTACTGAACGGTATCAACACATCAAATTCACACATCACACAATCAAGCATCCTTAACTAAAAAACCAAAATTCAACATCACATCAATCAAGATTCCTAAATTATACCTTAAGCAACCGAATTCAATCGAAAATCTAAAACAAAGTTACAAATCAATCATGAAGACAATTATATCTCACTTTTTTAACACTTATCACAACATACAAACAAACAAATAAAAAAAAGCAAGAAAGTAGGGTTACAGTTACAGTCTTACACTGTTCCATATCACAACAGTCTAATCTAATACATGATCTAATTCATCAATAAGCATAAAGCATCACATATAGTAGTATTAATCTAACATACGGTTACAAACTACAAAGATCTAGCGGAATTCCCAACAAATAAAACGAAATCAGACAACTAAACCATAGCAACACATAAAATTCAACATCAATGAATCGAGGTTCCTAAATTACACATCAACAAACTGAAATTACTTAAAAATTAGAAACAAAAGCTATAAATGAATGATGTAAAGGTTACCTTGGACGAGGAGGTGAGGACGAGGAGGTGAAGAAGAGAATGAGGGATGGTGTAGGTATGAAGGTATCTTCATGTTGATGTGAATGAGAGACAAACGAAAAACCCTAAAGCGACAGAAAAAAAAACTATAACAAATTTGTTTATGTTGAATTATGGTGTTTTGCTTTTCAATGTCAAAATAGGGTTCAGAATCAAAACAAAATGTGACGAAGGTCGGAATCTTCGTCGATCGGGTGAAATATTCATCGCCGGCGAAATCGTCTTGATGTTCTTGAATCGCCAGAGAGAGAAGAGGAGGGGGCGGATAAAGTTTTGAAGTTAGATCTGATGGATGAGAGCTGTTAAAAAAAAAAGATCTGATGGATGAGAGGGAGAGGATGACACAAAATGATGATACTCATTTGTGTTTATGTCATGTTTTTTTAATTTATGACGGAAACTGTTGACAGGCGGAGAAAAATGTCAAGAATTTAATAGTTTTTATCAAAGATGACAAATTTTTTATGACATACACTTTTTTATGTCATTAAATATATGTATGTCATAAAAAGAATGTCAAGAAAGGGTGTTTTTCTAGTAGTGAATATACTCATCGCAATGATCTATAGATCAGGTGGTGAAAGATTTGAGTTCTCCTTAGGAGACTCAGGTTCGATCCCCTTTTGTATTTAATAGTGAACCATTAGTGTGCAATGATGGTGACTAACCCACTAAGGGGGTTTGATCCTGAGCGTCATCCCGGTTTTCATCCGACTTTTACTTCAGTGAGACAACTTGTGTGGATGCAGTACGGTTTTCGAGGGAACATCACCAAGGCTGACAAGCCGGCCTGGATTCGTTAGAACACGGAGTTCGGCCAACCTTCTCGGGGTGACGATTTAGGTCAACATCGTAACAATGGGTCACTCGTAAAAAAGTCACCATTAAAAAAAATCAATATACTAATCAAATTATATATCATTCAAAATTATATGAAATGCATCTAGTTTTTATGTGTTAACATCAAATATATAGGATGATTACATGAAGGATTTTAGTCCATTGATATTATTTAAAGGGTTGAGATTATTTTGAAAATTTGTGTGGCGTAATGCCTATCTTATTTTGTATTCAGACAAAACCATGTGACAAGTGCGCCAGAATCTATGAATTAAAGTTACGATGTCATGATTTCCTATGTTTGTTATGTTTTTGTCATGCTATTGATGGTTTGTTATTATGGTTGTTATGATTGTTTGTTTGTGCACATGCTGACAATATTATACAGTGATATGTGTCTTAATCTTTTAATTTGATGTATTAGAAGAACTTGCCGCCAAAAAGACTACTTGATCAACCGCAACAGATGAAGCTTTTCCAACCACCTTAGCGGACTTAGCCCGGGTCATTGCGCAGGCCATTGCACAACATGAAGCGAACCACACCGATTCTAGTGGCATTCGGGTGATGCAGGCCGACACAGGAACCAGGAACCCAAGCTTGGAAAAGCCTTCGTCTTCTCTCCCATAGTTATGGCTTTGTGCCAATCATTTTAGCTTATAATCCTTTCTTACTGATGCCACATAAGTAGAAAACATTGTGTGGGTGTTCCTACAAAAATTTCATGGCATGCAAGCCATGGAACTTTCGCTGATCAGAAGGAGTAGTATGGATTATTCTCTGGATTGAGAAGACAGAATATGTACTTGATATCAGTGGTTGTGCAGAAAACCAGAAAGTCAAGTATGTCACATGTACCTTCCAAGACGAGGCTCTGACATGGTGGAACCTACAAGTGCATACCTTAGGGAGAGATGCTGCCTACAATCTCTCCTGGACAAAACTGAAGGTGTTGCTGGTGGAAAAGTATTGTCCCCGCAGTGAGCTACAAAAGCTGGAGACCGAATTTTGGAGTCTGTCCATTAGCGGCGCTGAAGTTACAACTTATACCACCCGATTCCATGAGCTTTCCCGATTGGTCCTGTAACATTTCACGTTTAAACTTGTACGTTACACCATCGAAATTAATAAAACGTCAAGCTTCGTTATTCTCGTGTGCTATAATTATTTTGTCGTGCTTGTGGAACCCTAATACCATATATATATTATAATTATTAAATGGAATAATTTGGAAATATCAAAAAAATTATATGTCTTGGCCGGGATTCGAACCCGCGCCAAGACCGGGTCAACCACACCAGAGCACAAGCCAGCTGGGCTGGCCAACACTTTTGTTTGAAACCCAGCACAAAATAATTATAAAGGGACTTCAAACCTTCACAGTTGACTCGCAAAGTCAACTGTGATGAATGACTTGCCTAATCCATCAACATTAACGCGTAATTGGTATAATTTTGGCAAACTTATGTAATTATCGGCCTCTTATGACTGTGCTACACGTCAATTACAGACCAATTGTTCATCAAATTAATTATTATACGCGTATGACTTCAATGTTTGGTCAAACATGCCAATTGAATCATTGAGACACCCACACTATAAATTGATCGTCCCCAAGGCTTAACAACTCGCTCATAAACTTCTCTCAAACCTCAATCTTCTTCAATTCTATCTGTGCATCATCATACGATCAAACAGTTGACTTTTATCTTTGACCACTCAATCGTACACGATTCATCACTGTAAGTTTGATGTTTTATGTGGGTTTTGATCACCGGCATTCACACATCAAAAGCCCTAACATCAATTGGGCCAATGATGTGTGAATCGTGTTATTGCAGATGTTAGGGTTCGTTCATTACGATTTGGGGATAAACTGATATAGCCACTGTGTATTTATTTAATTATAAACGGGTTTCATCACAACCACTGGCCTAGGCCAAGTGGTTGTGACCAAGGTTTGCAACCCCAGCTACCCGGGTTCGAGTCCCGACTCTGGCTTACCTTTCTTTTCTTTTTTTTCATTTTTAAACAACTAATCCTATTATATATATATATTACATTTAAAACTCATAAATTCATTTTTAAATAATAAAACCTTTTTATAAATTCTAAAAAAATTATATTTATTAAATCTGAGTTAAAAGTTTTATTTACAATTTTTATTTTCCAAAAATTCATTTATTTAATATTTATAATAATTAAATCAATTTTATACTATTATATTTATAAAAATCCATTAAAATATCAAAACAATTTTATTAAATTCTACAAAAATTATCCCATGTTTATACAATGTTAAACTTTACTGAAATAATTTTTAATTCAGAAAAATCATTTATTTTATATTTTTAATCAATTTTTGTTAGATTTAATCATAATTAAATCATAATAAATTCAATTTTTATTATTTTTACACCAAAATTTTATACAATTTATTTTTAATTATTTAGAACAGAAATATGATTTTTAAAATAATAATTCTTTAATTTTAGTATTTTTGAATATTAAAGTTAAATTTTGGCTATTTGTTATAAATAGATTTAAAAATCTATTTTAAAGGAAATAATTTTATAAAAATTATTTTTATACTTCAAACACATTATTGTGAACATTCTAAATTCAAATGTTATAAAAGATTTTCTTTTATTTAATTATCATAATTTCCCTTTTATTTAGTTAACATTTTACTTTAAATTCAACAATTGAATATCCCCAAATCGAAACCCTAGGATATACTTATAAACTAGTTAGACTTAGACTTTTTTGTTGCCTTATACATAGGGTAACACTTGGCAAACTATTGGGCTACACTTATACTATATCTCAATACCAAAAACTATACCAAGGTGAGTTTACGTAATCCTGTTTATGCGATTCTTTATACTTGCCACAATTTTAAGCAATTCAACATATATGTCTAGTAGTAAACTTTATTGCCTCATGTATTAGTCAACAGTTTCAACGAGTTTCAACGAGTTTCAAAATTTACATAATCATTAGCTATGGCCAAGCCGACGATACTCAATAATAGATCTATTGGACTGACAATCCCACCCGGATACGTGTACCTCCTACATAGGTCACGTGGGTGATTGTTATCGTTCAACATATTACTAAGGTGAACCGTAGATGACGGGATGGACCTAAACTAGTCGGAGGTTTGATTATGTCAACATATTATACTATGCATGTAGACTTAAATTTACGATAGACATACGAATTGCTAGACTTTTATACTTAAACTATATGCTTAACATGGATTATGTATTCTCACCAACTTCTAGTTGACCCCCCCCCCCCCATTTTTACAACTCAACAGGTGATAATGATGCTTGAAGATTAGAGTATTTATGAAGAAAATAAGGAGTCTATGCATGCTTGATTCTTGTGTGATGTATTAGATTTCCACATTCAAACTCTTATGTATTTCAATATTTTTGGATATTTGCAATTTAATATTTATTTCAATTAAAATTTGGATTACCATGTGCTACTGTATACTCATCAATACGTGACACCTCGATGTTTCCGCCATCGGTTGGGGTGTTACAGGTCCCACACATAGTTACTACTGAGTACAAACGGGTTGAGAGGTACATGTGGGGACTCTCACCCAAGATCTGAGGCAAGGTTACAGCTGCTGCCCCGACATCGATTCAGAGTGTTGTCACACTAGCACACAATCTTACCGATGATGCAGTGCATATAGGCGCATTGTCACAGAATGAACCAAAGAAAGGTGGAAGTTCTTTTGATAAGAGGAAGTGGTCAAGTTTCAAGAAGGGTAAGTGTTCAAGAAGTTAGCCTGTCAAGAAGCCAAAAATAGTGAAAGCGTTTGTTGCTACTACAGCTGAGGCCCGTAAGCCGTAGAATGGGCCACGTCCCCTTTGTAACAAATGCAAGTATCATTACGTGGGGTCATGCGACATCATTAAGTGCGATAAATGCAAGAGGATGCGTCATCTCTGCTTAGTGCAGGGCTAAGGTTGTGGACAACCCCGGTGGGAAACAAGGATGCTTTGAATGCGGCGCTACTGACCACTACAAGAATGATTGTACGAAGCTTAAGGGTCAAGCTCGTGGAGAGCTTTTGTCATGGGTGCGGGTGTAGATGAGGTTCGTGACGCTCCAAATGTTGTCACCGGTACGTTTCTTGTTAATACCCATTATGCTTCTGTGCTTTTCAATACTGGTGCCAATTTAAGTTTTGTGTCGACCGATTTCAAACGATCCCATGGATTAGAAACCAGTATGTTGCACACACCCTATACCATAGAGTTGGCCAATGGTTAGTTGATTTCCACTGAAGAAGTTGTTCGAGATTGTGCTTTGAATCTCGGCGATCACGCGTTCCATATCGATCTGCTGCCGATTCAGCTAGGTAGCTTTGATGTCGTTGTTGGTATGGATTGGTTGTCTAGGAACCGCGCTAAGATTGTTTGCCATGAGAAATTTTTTCGAATCCCCTTGTCCAATGGCGAAACTCTTTTAATCAGAGAAGATCATGGTGGATCTACACTTCGAATCCCCTTGTCCAATGGCGAAACTCTTGCTTGAAAGCGCAGAAGTGTTTGAAGAAAGGTTGTGTCGCGTTTTTGGCGCACATTGTCGAGAAGAAATCTAAGGATTGGAAACTCGAGAACATACCAGTGGTGCAGGACTATCCAGAAGTCTTTCCTGGGGACTTTCCAGGGCTGGCGACGCCAAGACAAGTCGAGTTTCGCATTCACTTAGTCACAGGAGTTGCTTCGATAGCTTGTACCTTGTATCGCCTAGCACCGTTAGAGATGCAGGAATTATCTAACCAGCTGCAGGAATTGTTAAAAAAGGGTCTCATTTGATCGATCTTTTCCCCATGGGGATCCCCAATTCTGTTCGTGAAGAAGAAGGATGGTAGTTTTCGGATGTGCATCGACTATCATGAACTGAACAAGCTGACCATCAAGAACAGGTATCCTCTGCCATGGATTGACGGTCTGTTTTATCAATTGCAAGGTTCCAGTTACTACTAAAAAATTGATCTAAGATTGGGGTACCATCAGTTGCGTGTTCAAGAGTAGGATATACCCAAGACTGCATTCAGAACTCGTTATGAACAATATGAATTCTTGGTTATGCCTTTTGATTTGACCAATGCACCATCTGTGTTTATGGATTTGATGAATTGTGTCTTCAAGCCCTATTTGGACAAATTTGTGATCATCTTTATCGATGACAACTTGATATACTCGCAAACAAAGGACGGGCACAAACATCATCTCAAGTTGATACTAGAATTACTCAAGAATGAGAAGTTGCTTGCCAAGTTCTCAAAATGCGAGTTTTGGATTCCAAAGGTTCACTTCCTTGGTCACGTGGTGAACAAGAAGGGCATACAGATCGACCCAACCAAGATTGAGGCAATTAAGGATTGGGAAGCGCCTACAACCCCAATTGTTGTGCGACAATTTCTGGGCTTTGCTGGTTGCTCCCGTCGGTTCATTGAGAATTTCTTAAAGCTCGCTCATCCTCTCACAGTTTTGACACAAAAGGATAAGGAGTTTGATTGGGGAATCAAACAAGAGGAGGCGTTTCAGGTCCTAAAGCACAAGCTATGTAGTGCACCGATTCTTTCACTTCCGGAGGGTACGGATGATTTTGTAGTTTATTGTGACGCTTCACACCAAGGACTTGGATGTGTGCTCATGTAGAGGAATAAGGTTATCGCCTACGCTTCTCGCCAACTCAAGGTTCACGAGAAGAATAATACGACACATAACTTGGAACTAGGTCCAGTAATCTTTAACCTCAAGATCTGGAGACATTAGTTGTATGGCACTATGTGCACCATCTTTACGGATCACAAGAGTCTACAACACATCTTCAACCAGAAGGATCTGAACATGAGGCAGCGCGAATAGGTGAAACTGCTAAATGATTACGATTATGAGATCAAATAACATCCGGGTAAGGCAAACGTGTCAATACATTGAGTTTAACATTGACCAATCCAAATTCAGAACATATGTAATGTGTGTTATTACACAATTCCAACATATATTTAAACATGATTTACACATGACATCTAGGGAAACAAACCCTATTCGGATCAACATCCAAAATATGTGTAATCAACATCCAAAACATAAAAAATGTACGTATAATACACACTATCATGTATGTATAATACACACTCACACCATTTGTATATGTATGTATTAACATATGTGTATTGGTCAACACTATCCTTTATCTCATACATATATACCTACGACACACATATATATATGAGTGAGTGTGATTGAGACAAGACAACTAATCTATATGTGTGTCTGTATATATACACACACAAACACATACACTTATGTCAGTGTGGATTAGGACAATTCATACCATTCATACTATACACACACATGCGATACATACATACACACACTCACAACATTACAATCCAAAAACACTAACCTCCATGCCTTATACCAACATGGTAACACACACATCCTTCCCATGCCATTTTTACTTGCCAAAATCCCACTCCAATTCCCTAGAATCAGCTAGAATGGAGCCAAAGGAGGAACATGCTAAGCCACCCTACACTAGAGTCAACTTTTTTTTTATCAAAATGGAAAACACCTTTTACACTACTTCAATCCACACACATTGACTTTCCCTAAGTGTTAGCCAACCAAACCTCCTCTTTCCCTCCCTCTTCGACAATATAAATCAGCCCGTTCACACACCTTACAAATACTACAAACTTATATAATACACCTTCAACTCTTGTCCCTTGTTCTCGGCCGAACACAAACAGCCCCTTTGGGACTATTTTCATCGCACAACACCACCAACACCCACCCACGAGCATTGTTTGAGTATTGGGAAGCTCTATTATGGAGGAAATCGTCTGATTCTTCTTGTTTCTTCGATTTTAGCCAAGGTATGTAAAGCCGAACCATATTTCCTTCTAACTTGTTATTTTGATCAATACCATGATTCACCCGAGCCATGACACTCTAGCACACACAAACACACGAGCACAATGTGTTAAATTTGACTAAAACGCTTAAAATTGGTGACAAGAACATAATATATACACACATATATGCATAAACATACAATGTATATACACATGCGTATACATTTATGTAGTATATCTATACACGCATGATTACATAAATACACACACACATCATGATATACGAGTACATGTGAATGTATATTGTTGCATATAAGTCACCTAATCGAACTCTTGAAACTTCAAACATCTATATAAACTTGTGGTTTCGTGAAACATATGTTAAAATCGGCCAAACATATGTTAATGGCATTTTTAGACAAAAAGTTCTAAGAACATATGTTAACTCACAATGTTATGCACAAATCTTTAACATATGTCAATACAAGGTACCATATGGTAATATATGGTGAACCATGACACCGGTTTTGACACGATCGGTTATTTTATGGCAATGAACAACGAAAATTACAAGAGTTTTCAAGATACACAAGTTAAAATCGTATATCTTTTCAAAATTACAAACAGCAATACGTAATAATCGCCACGTGTATGGACAATAACACTGTACACATAGTCCAAAGATATACAAACCAGGTTAACAGCTTGCATGGTAAATGACCAAGTACACAGACTTAAGTTTTCCACAATATTCTAGGGCACCTTTGTAAGGACACTATCATATCAGACTCAGTCCCATATTTACAGTCAGACACAATGTGAGTTTTCACGACCCCTTTTTACCGTTTTCACACTTTGGCGGGAAACATGTGTACAAGTTCAGTTACATTTTGACTATTATGTGAACATGAGACAATAAGGTTTAGAGTACTCATAAGCCCTCGTGTCATACATTTCATTGTTACAATTAGCTATGGACTTAGCCATAAAACACCGGAATAGATCTATTGGGTTGACACCCCCACTCTTGGTTAGTCGCTCTGACTGGATTGCAGTCATCAAGAGAGTGCTTGTTTTTCACTTTTATTCATTGTCTTTAGTGTACAATGGGTGATGCACAATACGTCAAGGTTTGGTTACTGGCTCATGTCAGTTACATATTAATCATTGTCTTAGTTAGGTAATGGTTCAGTCTACCATGGTTTACATATCCATTCGCCAAAACCCGTGAACTCACCGACTTTATTGTTGACACATTTTACTTGCATATTTTTCAGGCAATTAAGCTAATAGCATGGAACTTGGGGAGTTGTGCACTGGCATCGTGGGATATTTGAACCTATCTTTTGTTCGAATGATTTTGAACTACATCATTTGAAATTATGGTTTTAAGACAATATTTTCTTTTGAAATGTTAAACATTGTTGTCTTTATAATATCTTTGAATTTTATGAATTTGATGCTTTGCGTGAATCTTGTGCTTGAAAACCTTTCGGAGTCGCATCTTGTGTTTCTACCTAGGCGGGGTGTGACATTGAACACCTGCGGGAATTAAAGGTTATCTGTTGCTTATTAGTTAATCTAATTTGTGACAATAGCGTTGCGATATCTTCGCGACAACACTTGTGGTCCATCATAGAACAAAGCATCTTGAAATAGATTTGCATTTTATAAAGGAAATTTATGTTCACATAATTAAAAGTGTTAAAATAATTTGTCTCGGTTAAATTGCAGCTATTTTATCAAAAAGGATGGAGTTTGACTCAACATAAGATTTGATGTAATAAGTTTGAATTTAACTCATATGTTTGCAACGTGAAATTGAGTGGGGATGTTCAAAGTATGCAATTGTCCCAAATCTTGATAGTGTTTGTTATATTAATATGTCAATATGGATCAATGATCAATGGAGGACATTAACAACAAGGTAATTTCGAAGTATAGGTAGAATTTTCATTTATGAACAAAAATGTATGGAAACAGTTTAAACACAAAATTGGTGATTCTTTACAATGAATAATGTGATGATAGTTAATTAAACAGATTACATATTCTTGTATCCATCCTCGTAGTTAAAAGGTAAAGGCACTGATTTGAATGCTCTGAATTTTCCAACATTGTTCAAATGCTCATTCTCCACCCTGAAATCATTCACCACAAGGTTAGATTATGTTTTAATAGATATTGATTAGGAATGACTAGAAATGATTCCACACCTGAAGAAGTTCCATATGCCACGACGAATGATCTCCAGACTCGCAAATATTGCAGTTAAGGCATTTCTGTGGAGGAAAGGGAGTTCACGGAAATCCATTACAGTTTGCATCCAAGCAAGTCTCAGTATCACATTCAATACCTGCAAATTATTTAGTTAAGATCTAAAAGGATAATTGTAACATTGTTATATGAATAGCTAGCTTGATTATAAGTAATTACAATGGCTATGAAGTAGACAGATTTGCTGGGCAAGATAAGCTTGTCTCTTAACCACGGATTCTCCGAATTCCTAGATAGCAAGCCCCAATCCATCACTAAATCCCAGTATGTACTGAAAATTGTTGCAATTCCTGAGAAAGATGCAGATATCACTTTCATGGTTATTCCTCCGTGTTGAGTATAAATTGTCCTTGTAACAAGAGCAACAATAGTTAAGAAGTATTTGAGTCCATTCTGAGCTTGTGAAAAGTCGCGCCCATCATTCCACCGTCGTATGCACTACACATTCATATAGACAGTAATGAATAAACGTGAATCTTATAAATGCAATTATTGAAGGGGTCATAGTGTACTCGGTAGGATATATATATATATATATACCTGTAGGAGTCGAATCCAATATGGGATCACTGCAATAACAATAAAAAGAATATCATAAACATTGCTATTGTTGCAAGTTTCTGCGTTCCTCTTCTTGAAATCTCCCCAACCGTAGTAGCATACATAGAACTGCAGATTCCTCAATAGTTGGACCTGAAACAATAACAAATTAAACAAGTCTTAGTTTCTTGAACTCATTGTGATCCTTATTTCCTATATGTGTTTTGAATATTACCTGACTAGTAAACTGGTCAGCCAAGAAGAAATCAGGGAGTGTAACCACATAAAGTGGAGCACAAATGCAATGCCATATGCAGATTAAGAAGAAGAAGCGGTTTGCGCGATAGAAGATATCAAATGGACATACAAGTATCAAAATAACAACCTACAAAACATTGTTACAGTTAGATAAAGACAAGAAGATATAAATTTGTAAGGGAGCATTGTGTGATTTATCCTAATTACGAGTAATGCCTAAAGATATTATCTTGCTTACGCAGTATGTAGTGCCAATATTTGGAACTAGAGAATTCCACACACATTTCCTCTCTAATGGCTCAAAAAAACTAGAACATTTTTGAAATATTAGTTATCATTTTGGGAAAAAAAAAATGTTTTAAGTCCACCGATCCAACTTTGTTTGACCTGTTTTATCATTTTAGAAAAAAAAATGTTCCATTCTACATCAAAAACTACTTCTATTGACATGTTTTCCGACCCACCCGTTTAACCAACTATGTGTGTGCATACAAGGAGTGTGTATATGGGCTAACACAAGTCACAACCACTTTGTTAGTCAAGCAATGGGCTATGTGTTCCCTATACACTAGTAATTAATCACGGACATACCTTAAAAACAACTACCACATAATCCCATTTAATATATAAATATAAGGGAAAAGAGGAATTTCTTACAATGAGTAAGACCAGAGGGAGTAATTCAGTGAATGTCTTGTAACTTTTAGTTTGTGGATCCAATTCCATTTGAAGATTTGAGATTGCAGCTACAAGAGTGAGTGCTGATAAACCAAAACCGATGAGTAGAACTTCTTTAAAACCCAACTCTGTGCGCGGTTTAAATCCAAATATAAACGAGTAATTGACCCGATAGCGTGCCCAAAAGTATACATTTCCAGCATACATAAGTATATGTAACACTAGGAATCCAAACATGCTGTACAACGGAAAGATGGTGTTCATGTACTGAGTTCGACCTTTACTCTTAAGAAGATCCCTGGCATGTACACTTACAATAATCGCCACCACAAGTGCTAATGACAATCCAAAAAAGCAACCTGAAACCGAAAATACAATGGTGAAAGTTGTGTTAGTAAGATACAAGTTGATAATAGCTGGGTTCTTTTGCAGGGTGCCTATCACTAACTTACCGACAAAAAATGTTATCCGGTGCTTCTCTCTTTTAGCTTTGGGCCTTAAGGTGTCCATTCCTTGATTCCGATTCCCATTACAAAAATGCTTTATAAATACTGCTTCGACTCTGTCTATGAGCTTAGCTACCTGAAGGCATTTTTTATATGTTAGGTGATGGTAACTTAAACTGGTTTTTAAAGGCCACATCAGTTAAAATCTGTAACATCATATTAACATACCTCATCAGATTGGCTCAAGTAAGATTCTTCAACCATCTTCATGTAAGCATGCGACGCATTTCTTGAAGTGATCTGCAATAACATTCTAGTTCAGCAATTGAACACACTTGGATGTGTACACATGTATGACAAAAACCAAACATCCCTAACCTTATCATACTTCTTCATTATCTTGGAGAAGGCCAACTGATTCAGGAACCTGGTTTGATCAAAAGCAAGATACAATTCAGTTATATTTTGGAATCAAATCTTTTTGCCGTATACAAAATGGTTAGTTAATTATGCTTACGCGTAGTTCTTTAGAAACCGAAGCTTTTCATGGAACTCAATAAAGGCTTGCTTCAACTTTTCTTCAGCAACTTTTACTTCACTTTTGTTGAAACGCAGGTCAAAATTTAAACCTTTGAAAACATTTTTCACGGTGGATACCGGTGTTTCTGGGGCGGCGTTGATCTTTACGTAATTCAAAACTTCTAAAGAAGCCATCTTGTACCCCTTTGCAGCTTCTGTTCTCTTCTTTTGTTTTTCTTCCTGAATCACCTCCATTGGAATTGAACCTTAAATTCATCTAAAGTTAGTATACATATATTTTTATTTTTATTTTTCATTGTTGTCATGTTTTTAACAACTAAATTATCTACCTGTGTTTGTTCTGTTGAAGGGAGGTACAGTGGTGGCAGCAGCAACCGCAGCAGCCGCAACAGGATTGGTAACTTTGATTCTAAGAGCAATGAGAGCATCCATTTGACTACTCAACTCTCCAGCCTGCTTCACCACCTCCTCTACTTTACTTTTATAAAACTGTATCACTTTATTAAATTCCTGATCAAGTCCTCTAAAGAATATAAGCTCAAGATCTCCTCCTTCCTCGGACGACCGAAGAAAAACCGTCTGGTAACTCTGGTCACCATCATTCCCTTGTTCTTCATCATGTGTCTGCATTGCACTCACTAGAATCACCTCATCTTCTTTATTCTCTCTTGGACTAGTGTTACCATACCGATTGGTCAGTCCACTGAAAGCTCTAAAAAGGGACAACCTGCGCTTCAAAGACGCCGCTTTAAACGGCGGCACAGGCCGTGAGCTCATCTCTATCTCCGGAGACTTTGTCTGTCTCCGGTGGAAGATCAAAATCTGTTTCAACAGAATCTTGAGGTTGGTATAATTCATATATGCTTCTTGCCATTCAGGCACCATCTGTGAGGCAAATTCCTTTCCAAACTTCATTGCTGAGTTGTTAACTAAATTAAAACTTTAAGAGTTATAAAGATAAATATTGAATAAGTATTGAACTTTAAAAGTTATATATAGAGATGAATATTGAATAAGTATTGTGAACTTCAAAAGTTATAGAGATGAATATTGAGTAAGTATTGAAATGGAGATGAACATTTATAGGCCTTGGTTAGGTGGTATTTTCAATGTTTTTACATCTTATTTAATATTATGGAACAAGCCAACCTGCTTCCAGGCTTCACTTTATGAATGGATCAAGTAGTCATTGGGTCAACATTTTTTACTGCTAGAAGACAAGAGATCGAACAACTCTCTTGACCTCTTCTTGTCAAATATTTTATAACAAATCTTTTTAAAAAGTAATTTATTTTGTAAATCTTCCAGACAAATACAAAATTTCTTACGTTTTAAACAAGAATTAACTATATTGATTGATACGTATAGTTGTTTAATAACGGGATTAATTCAACACATTTTCTGTTAAAAACATTGGTCAAACATGGCACCCAAGATTTCTAATCTTATCGGTTACTTCGAACTTCGAGTCTTTATTTTATATTTATTAGAAAATATTTTATATATCAAACTAACTCATTTGCGTTAAATAATATACAAAATCAAAACATTTTTAGGTGAACTTAATTACAAACAAAGCGCGTCCTCAAAACAAGGACCGCTTCAAAGACATATTAGAGTATGTACAAAGGATACAAGATCCACTCTTTCCATACGAGAGTCTTAAATCTAGATCGGTTCCTAAGCCAAAGAAAACTCAAAGATTTAATACTCGCCACAACTTTGATAACCTTCGCATTTTTCTTATTAAACATCTTTTCATTCCTCACCTTTCATATAACCCACAAAGAGATCATAAAAATGTCGTTTACTACCTTCTTAGCCCAAGTACCCCTTTCATCTCTTTCGAAATCTAAAGCAAATCTTTTAACTTACAACGCATAAACCGCATCAAGCTTGCACCAATTGAATACAAAATCAAAACATGACCACGATTATGGGTATGTTTGGCAAAACTAGCTGAAGGCTGGTAGCTGGAAGCTGGTAGCTGCAAGCTGGAAGCTGGTAGCTGGAAGCTTTTTAAATATATTTTGGTGTTTGGCAGAGTAGCTGGAGCTTTTAATAAAATGTATAAAATGACCAAAATGGGTATAATTAAAGCTTGTAAAGAAATTTTTTATTTTATTTTTAAAATAGAATGGGTATTTGTGTCATTTACTACTTAAAAGCTTGTAGCTAGTAGAGTTTTTTCTTAAAAGCTACTACTAGTAGCTTTTCACTGTATAGCTTTTTCTCTAACCTAAAAGCTTCCAGCCCCTTCAACCAAACAAGACTTTTTATTAAGTAAGAGCTTTTTCTTAAAAGCTTGAATCTCCTAAAAGCTCTTAAAAGCTCCTTGCCAAACATACCCTATATACAAAATAAAAAATTAAGGAAAGTATTCAAATACTCATCAAATTATATATCATTGGAAATTATACGAATTGCATTTAGTTTTTATGTGTTAACATCAAATACATAGGATGATTGAGGAGAAAATTAAATATTAAATTTGAGGAAGGGCATAAAGGAAAAAAAACAAATTTGTTGACTTTCTCTTTTCACATGCAACACACATGTCAATTCCCTTATCATTTTAAAAAGCGTATAAATTTTTTAGACGATTTTTGTATAAAAAATTTACCATATTAACAAGCATTTTTTATCTTTAATATGAGTATGATATTGTTATATAAAAATTAAAAAAAAAATAAGTGTTAACTTAATTTTTTTACTTTATTGTATCTTTTGATCGTCCATTTTGTTATTAACATGCACATGTGATTTAACTTTGTATATTGTGTTTTTAGTATGTTTTCTATTGTGTTTTATGCTTCTGTTGTACATTGCGATTTAGTATACTATTCAATGTGTTTTAGTTTACTGTCCTTTGTGTTTTTACTCTGTTGTTCATTGTGTTTTTACTTTGTTGTGGTGTTGGTGTTAGCATTGTTGTTGTTATTCTTGCTATTACCCATTGGTGTCGTTTTTGTTATTGCTCTTGGTGTTGTTGGTGTTTGGTGTTGTTGGTGTTGTTGTGGTGGTGGTGGTGGTGCTACTGTTGCTATTGTTGTTGTTGTTGTTGTTACTTTTGTGGTGGTGGCGGTGGTGGTGTTGTTGCTGCTACTGTTGCTTTAGTTATTATTGTTGCTTCTGTTGTTGTTGGTGCTGCTACTGTTGTTGTTGTTGTTGTCATTATTGTTGTTGATGCTGCAACACATAGCGTATTCTATAATACACTTCATATCGTTCCCGTATGCATATGTCTCGTACTGTTATCCCAAAAGAATCGTATATATTCCCTCACTTGAACTGTTATTCACAATACTATTATGGTCATTGTGGTGTTATAATTATTATTACTATTTGTTATTGATGCTGGCGTTGGCGTTGTTGTTGTTAATGGTGGTGATGTTGTGTGTTATTATTGTTGTTGTTAATGTTAATGTTGTTGTTGATGTTGTTGTAGTTGTTGATGTTGTTGTCGTTCTTGTGGTGGTGATATTGTTGTTGTTGTGATGGTGGTGGTGGTGGTGGTGTTGTTGCTTCTGTTGTTGTAGTTGTTGCTAATGTTGTTGTTGCATCTGCTATTGTTGTTGTTGGTGGTGTTGTTGTTGCCTGCAACACTGAGCGTATTTACTAATACACTTCATATTGTTCATTTCTACATATGACTCATAATAATCTTCTCAAAGTAATCATATGCCTTCCTACACTTGCATTGTTATTCGCAATGTTATAATTGTCATTGTTCTTATTTTTATTTTTACTATTGTTATGGACACCATTCGTATGTGAGTGTGACCATTGACCAACAAAGAATATCAACACCATAGACATGTCATATATATGACTCATTATGTATAATAAGATTGGTATGACATGAATGGTGTCTTGAAAATTATGTCATGGAAAATACGCTTATTAAAATGATGTATTTTATTCAAAAAAAAAGTAAGGACCACTTTTGAGGGAAATGCACGCATCTAGTTTTCACAAATTACCACGTTTTCTTCCTCTAATAGATAGGACAGAAGTTGGTTCAACTGTTTTGACCATATAGAAACCTGTCACATTAAATCAACATGCAATTTTAGCCACTGCACGTTGTGGCACCGTACAATGGAAAACATATCAGATATGACCTGACTCGTCTTCGAATAAAATGTACGTCAAAACATAGACTAACTGAAAATGTACATAAAAATAAACACTAAAACATATTATATATGACCTGGCTAATTTCTGAAAAATTTACGCCTAAACATAGACAACTTTAATGTATACCGACACATACATAACAATAAAAATGTAAGAATATAATGTTTTTAGGTTAAAGAATGGTACCGCACATTGCGGCACTATCAAAACGTAAAGCGGTTCGAATTTATATGTCTAGTGAAAACACTGGCGAAGCTTAGTTGGGGCCGGCGGGGGCGGCCGACCCCCCCGAATTTTCGCGTAGAAGTGCCGATTATATAGTATTCGTATAGAAAATTTTGGAAATATAGGGTTTCGACCACCCGAAACTGGTTTTCGACTCCCGAAACTAGTGACTTCTGACCCCCTGGTGACTTCCGACCCCCGAACCTTCGGGTCAAGCTTCGCCACTAAGTGAAAACACATTAAATGTATTATATTTGACTCGGATTGTTTATAACAAAATTGACGTCAAACGTAAACCAATTGAAAACATAATTAAAATAAGTACTCTCACATATAAAATTTGACCTTACTCATTTATAAAAGGGGAATTGGATTTTAATAATCCAAACTATTTAAAATTGGCCGATGGCACCCCCAACTAAAAAATTGGCTATATATAACCTGAACTATTAACATGTTGGATTTTAACACCCACTAATGGTTAAATCACTAACGTCGTTAGTGAGTTTGCTGATGTGACACCAGTTGCTGACGTGCATGATGATGTGTCACTCTACGTGTGCATTTCATTTTTTTTATTTAAACAATTCATTCTCTCTCTCTCTCTCTCTCTCTCTCTCTCTCTCTCTCTCTCTCTCTCTCTCTCTCTCTCTCTCTCTCTCTCTCTCTCTCTCTCTCTCTCTCTACACACAATCCACACACACATCTGCTCTCTTATTCTCTTTATCGTTCCAAAAATCAAACAACTGGGGCAACGATCCACCTCCAAAATCCATCCATGCCCATGAGAACAAATGAGAAAACCAATCAAAATCAGTTTTTTTTTTCATTACAAGCCTCATTCTAATTAAAATACAAAATTAACAAATAAATTTTTTTTTTCAAATAATTAATCTTTTCATGCAAAATGACTCTAAAATTAACTTTTTTATACATGTGTAAATGAAACTGTTAGTACATGATGTCCCTAGGCTAGTATATTAGTTGTTTGGACGTGTTTCGGGGTGTTTGGAGATGTTTGTACGCGTTTTGGAGGTTTCGGGATGCTGCATGCGATTAGCAGTCAGTTACACATGATTAGGGCCCTAATCGTGTAACTGTTCACGCGATTGGGCCTGTTGGATTGGCGATTAGCCCTACTCGCCTCACATGAGTCTGCTAATCGCTAGTATGGAGCTGTTCGTACCCGGGAGGTATAAATAGGCCCAATCATTGCCCTAATCATTAGTTCTTGCCTCACACACTCTCCAAACACCCTCCCATGGTCTGTAAGGTCTGATATGATCTCTGTAAACACTCGAGCTCTGTTTTTAGTGATTAATCGATAATCTTTTGACCCGTGTGTGTGTTGTGATTACTCGTTTGTCATAGTTTCATTATCGTATCTGTTATTAGAGCATATTAGAGGGATTCCGCACCTCTAGTATAAACCCCGTGATTGTCGGATTACGCGTTATTCGATCCAACAAGTGGTATCAGAGCCGAGGCTCTTATCACGGGTGTTTTAATAACAAAAACGAGCAAAAACAGGTTGTTTTTGGTGTAAAAGTTTAGATTTTTAAGCAAAAACCTGTTCTTATTTTGAAACTTTGAGTTTTTGTCAAAAACCCATCTTTTTCAATATCTTGGTGTGTGTTTACGGTTAAAAACGAGTGTTTTTTATTAGGGTTTGCTCTAAAACTGTTTTGGTAACTTGTCTAATCATTTGGGATCAAAATATAATGTTTTAGATAAGATTTTGAGGCAAAATAGGTGATTTTTGAGCAAAAGTGCGGCTACAGATCAGATCAGGCGATTACGCAGGCCAACTCGCATAAACCTTTCACGCGATTAGGGTTTGCTAGCGATTTGCCCCCAATCGCCAATAATCTCACGCGATTAGCTGATAATCGCCTGTTACTCCACACGATTAGGCCGACTCGCTTACTAGCGATTAGCCCTAATCGCCTACGATATCTCACGTCACTCCAAAACCCTAATCGCCTATAAGAACTAGCGATTAGCCCAAATCGCCTACTGTTTACTAGCATTTAGCCCCAATCGCCTATATTAACTAACAATTATAAACCTAATCGCCAATAAGGTTCTGGAACGTAAAATTTGACTAAGTATCGGACTATTATCATACCTTAACATATGGCGAACCCGTGGGGACATCTGAGTCAACCGAGACCTCAGTATAACCAACAAATGAACAACCAATCTAACGTACCCACGAACCCTTGGCAGTTCTCAGCAGAACGAAACGCGCAACGGATGCAGCAATCGCAAATGCAAGCGAATGTTGCCGGAATCAATCTGTGGGCGCTAGCTGCTCAACAGCAAATGGTGAACACGAATCCGTGGGCACTCGCGGCTGCTGCAAACTCTCAGACAAATCATCTGTCTTCCGTACTCATGAGTGACTTAGAGACGGGTAGTTCTAACAAGGCACCGAAGCTGCAGTACATGTCCGACTACCACGGTTGGAAAGGCAGATTTCAGACGTATGTCGAGGGCATCGACGGTCTCGTATGGTCAGCTATCGAGACAGGGTACAGTCGGCCTTTGGTTGAGAACTCCACTACTCCGATCTCAATTGAAGACATGAATGAAGATCAGAGGAAGAAATACAACTATGAGAAGAAGGCGATGGCGGCATTGAAGCAAGCTCTTCCAAAGGACATCCTTCATCAATTCGCTCAGTGCACAACATCACAGATGCTTTGGTTAGCCTTGGCTGAGCGAAATGAGGGTAATATGAAGACGCGAAAAGTTAAAATGGATCAACTCAAGAAGGAGTTCGAGAACTTCAATGTTATTGGGAACGAATCTCTGAGAGACTTGACTGCTAGATACTACCATCTGATGTCGGAAATGTATCAGTACGGGGTCTTATATTCATCTGCGGACCTTGTAGAAAGATTTGCTGAGGCGCTACCTCCTCACTGGCATCAATGGTTGGATATTCTAAAGTCAAGCAATGCATATCAGACTCTCTCCATCAACGAGTTCATTACCGAGCTGGAGAACAAGGAGATAGAGGAAATCAGGAGAGCTAACAAGGCGCTCATTCCACAGAATCCCAGCATCTATTATGGGAATCCTCTTCAGGACACCAGTGTGGGTGGTACCAAACCACAAACTGCTTTTGTGGTTAACCCGGACCCAGTTTATGCGTTCGACAATTATGGTCCCCCAGCTGATGTTCCTCCTCCTACATATCCTTTCGGACCAAACCCGTATCCTTTGAATTTTAATACTAACCAGTTTGGTGTTAACCCGTTTTCTCATCTTGCAGCACCAGCGCAGGTAACTGCAAACTTTAGTGGACCCTCTTCTACAGGTTTTGGCGGGGCTCCAACTACAAGTTATGGTGGATATGGAGGTGCTTCTAGTTCTAATCAAGGTGGATATCAGACCAATACAGTCCCAGAGCAGCTGAACACCGCGGGTTTAGAGAAGGTGACTATAGAGCTAGCTCAAGAACATATGGCTCTACTGTCGACCTTGGTAAACTCCTATAGTGGACTGGTTGCTGGACAGATCGGGAATCCTCATCTTACACAGGAGGATTACTCGCAGATTGATAAGGACGACATGGATCTGATAGACATACAATGGCACTTCGCAAGCGTGGTGAGAAGGGCAAAGGAATACATGGACAGGACGGGAAGGAGAGATGTCTTGATCAATAATAACACCAAGTTTGGGTTCGACAAAACAAAGGTCACATGCTACAACTGTGGCACAAAAGGGCATTTTGCAAGGGAATGTGACCGACCTAAGCAGCAAGGACATCAGAATCCCTTCAACAACAACAGAGCTAATCAGAATCAGAGGCAGCAAGCTCAGGGTCAACCTAATACTGAGCGTGCTATTGTCCCAGTCAACAACCAGAATCAGAACCAGAGGCCGCCTGCAAACAACAATCAAGGTCAAGCCATGGTTATTCAAGCTGATGAAGGCTATAACTGGAACCATCTGATCATCGGAGAAGAAGCTCCTCAAGGTGGTGCAGCCTGTTTTGCTCAACAAGCGTCTGAAGCACCAGCCGAAGTTGAAGAAGCTTCGAGTCAGTCTGACATCATCACTTCTGAAACCGAGGTGTCTGACTGTGACTCGGAGTGCGATTCTGATAGTGGAGAAGTTTTGGAGGATCTGTTAGCTGAAGCAGATGCATTGATCGGTAAAAGATCGTTTCTTGTGGATGCTGACTGCACAGAGAAGAACTACGGCGAATTCTTTGGAGCTCAGAAGACAGCAGCTCATTATGCATTGATGGCCATTACTGAATCGTCGAACAAGGTAAGTTCTTCTTCTGATTCAAAATTAGATTGTGTAGAGTGTAATCAGTTAAAATTCAGAATTAAAGAATTAACTGAAGAAAATCTGAATTTAAAAGCTGATGTTGGTCCGTTACAAAGGTCAATTGATTCCTTGAGACAAAAGGAGGAAAATTTTCTTAGTACAATTGAAAATTATAAAAAGGATGTTTCTGAACTGTCAAAAACCTTAGCTAACAAACAAATTGCTATAAATAATTACATCAATGAGGTCGAAGACACTAAGAAACAATTGGCCATTGTTAACTGTGACTATGAAAAGATCAAGAAAAAGCTTGAGAGTTATTTAAACTGCAAGTATGTCCTTGATCACATAGTAGAACACTCTGACAAAGAAGGCTTTTCCACCAGTCCCAAATACTCTCAATGTCCACCTCCGATGAGATTCGAAAATCACAATTTTGATGTCTTGCCGAAGGAGGAACTTGTGGACGTGGCAGCTGAAGCAGCAAAAGCTGCAGAGGCGGCCAAGGTTACTGAAGCAGCTAAACCTGCTGAAGTCACTAAGGTTGCTACTCCTGCTAAAGCTGTCAATTTGTGTGAGAAAGCTGATGATATCAGTGTATATGACACTGACACTTCGGATGATGAGCTCGATGAACCCCCTAGGTATGCACCGGTCAAAACTAAAGATGTTCCTCTTGAGAATCATATCATTAACACTGAAACCTTGAGTGAACTGGAACCGAAAGTGCAAACCGAGGATGGTAGGAGGATTAAGGTGTTTTATAAGTTAAAAGGGTCTGAAAGGGTGCATGCTGATGAGGAAGTCCCTCTCAGATGTATCGCCCCTGGTCTTGTTGCCAAAATTTGGCAAGAATCTATCATTACCGTAGAAAAGGAAACCTGGAGTAAAAACAAGGGTAAGGGTAAGGGTAGAAAGGATCAGGGAAATCAGCCTAATGAAAATAACAAGAAAATTCAAAAGTCGAACACCGTTAATCCTCAAAATCAAGCTCAAAGAAACGGTCCGAAAAAGCATGTAACTGAGTTCATTAGATCGAGCGGCACTGAAAGAAATGACGATCCTCAAGTCGATCAGCAAAGAAGATGTCTTGAGGATCTAAAACATAAAAACTCATTTGCCGGCCCATCTAACAAAAAGAACAAAAAGGAGACAAAACCCGAATCTCCTAGATTTGAAGAATATAGATCCTGTCACAAGTGCGGGGAACGTGGGCATTTAGTTGCTGCGTGCCCTGAATTGAGACGAGAAAGGATCAAGGTGGATGATCCTCCCAGTTCTAGCAAATCCAAGCAACCTGTTTCCCCTAAACTCTCAGAGAAACAAAAGGGAAAGCAGGTCGTTTATGATAACCGCAACAAGATTGCTATGAACCAAAAGCCAGTTGATGGCAGGGGTCCACAGCTGAGGGGGAGCACTGTTCCTCCAAAGGTTGAAGCAGCGCCTAAGCCACCAGCAAAGGCTGCAGCTAAACCGCAGGGCAACCCCAAAGCTGCTCCACGTGCAGTTAATTCTGAAGTGGATCCAAAATCTGTTCCTCCAAAGGAATCCAAGGCTGGACCTTCTAGCCCTCAGGCGAAGAAGAAGCCAAAGCCAAAGAAACCTGAACAGATTTGGAGACCCAAGTCACCAACCAAAGGAGGAGAATCATCTGCTGGTGAAAGCACTGCTGTACCATCGGAAACAACGCCAACACCAAATGGAAGATGGGTTAACTTTCCGATGTTAGATGAAGTTGGTAGACCCAAGACCGTGAAGGCTTGGGTCCCCCTTAACCACTGAACTTTGAATGTTTGTGCAGGGAGTTCCACAGGGCCTTATCAGCAGTCTATGGATTGTTGATAGTGGAGCTTCAGGGCACATGACAGGCGATTTATCCCTGCTTTTTGACATAAAGAATATCAACGGGGGGTATGTTGCCTTTGCTGGTAATAAAGGGGGTTATATTACAAAGGAAGGAAGTATGAGCAACGGTATTGTAAGCTTTGAAAAGATAAGCTTTGTCAAACAGATAGACCACAACTTGCTGAGCGTTTCGCAGATATGTGACAAGAAGTTCACTGTGTTCTTTGATGACAACGCATGTTTCATTCTGAAGCCTGGATTCAAAATACCGAAAGAGTGGGTCATGATCTCAGCTCCCAGGGTCAACAACCTATACGTCCTGGACATGAGCCGAGCAATGACTGCGAAAGGTCAAGTCACTTGTTTTCTGTCAAAGGCGACAGAGAAGGAATCGATAATGTGGCATAGACGAATGGGGCACATCCACTTGAGGAAAATGAACCATCTGGTCCAGAACCAACTAGTGGAAGGTGTTTCTGTTAAGAATTTTCATTTAAACGATGTTTGTGTCTCATGTAAGAAAGGGAAGCAGAAAAGAAAGTCTCACAAGCCTAAGAAGACAAACTCAGTTAGTCTACCACTCGAACGACTGCACATGGACCTGTTTGGCCCAGTCAATCGAAAGAGCAAGAACGGTGACTCATACTGCTTAGTGGTTACGGATGATTATTCTAGGTTTTCTTGGGTTGTGTGCATGAAGCACAAGAGTGAAACTTTTGATTACTTGAAGAATCTGTTTACTAAATTGGAAAATATATATCAGCTAAAGATCCGTAGGATCAGAAGCGACAACGGTACAGAGTTCAAGAATCACGCTATGGAGGCGTTATATGCAGAAAAAGGTATTCATCGTGAATTCACAGCGCCATACACTCCTCAGCAAAACGGGGTTGCAGAAAGAAAGAATCGGACTCTTATTGAGGCAGCCAGAACTATGCTCGCAGACTCGAACTTGCCTGTGATCTTCTGGAACGAGGCAGTTCACTGCGCGTGTTATACTCTGAATAGGGTTCTAACGGTAAAGAAGCTTGGAAAAACCTCTTACGAGTTTCTGAACCGAAGGAAACCGAACTTAGAGTTTCTGGAACCTTTCGGAGCTCCATGCACCATGATACATCCCGATGGGAAGTTTGGTGCAAAGGCAGAAGAAGGTTTCTTTGTTGGTTACAGCACTCCCAACAAAAGAGTGTACAACAAAAGAACCAACAATGTTGAAGATTGGCTTAATGTCGATGTTCAGCGTTATACTGCCAATGCACTTGGTGTTGGACCTGATTGGTTGTTCGACTATAAGAGTCTATTTGATTCCTTCAACGTGGAAAATTTGGTGGACGATGTTGTAGCGCAAATGTATTACGAATGTGAAAACGCAACTAGCTCTCCGCTAATGCGTCCGATCGTGGTTAATGCACCTGCGCCTGCTCCATCTGATGCCTCTGCATCCACGGGTCCCCCTGATAAAACCACAGCAGCAGAAGTTGAGGAAGTTTTTCAGGAAGCGTCAGCAGAGGTTCTCGAATCTTCATCTTCCGACGACGATTTTGCAGAGTCTCATGAAACTCTCACTGAGGAACAAGCTGGAAATGGTGAATCTACCACTACAGCTCCAGTTAATCCGACAGGAAACAATCAAGCTGGTCCTTCTTCTTCAGCAGCTCCAGGGATAGGTCTTCGGATCGATCTCTCCGGTTTTAATATGCAACCCGCTGCTCCCTCTAGTTCAAGCGCCGCTGAGACAAATCTATCTCAAGGTTTGGAGAACCTAAATCTGCATTCGGATGATCCAGTGCCGGCACATCCGGAATCTCGGATTCACGACACTCATCTGATGCAAAATGTGATTGGTAATCCGACTAGCAGAGTCATGACGCGCATTCAGCTCAGAAATTCTAGTTCAAGTGACAATACAGGTACTCTGGCACTCTATTCGGAAATCAGAAAAGCAGGTCATCAGAACGATTGGTCCTTCGCCTTGTATGTTTCTCAAACTGAACCAAGAACTGTGCAAGAGGCACTGAGGGAAGAACCATGGATTGAAGCTATGCAAGCCGAACTTCAGCAGTTCCAAAAGCTAGGAGTGTGGGACTTAGTTGACTTACCTCCAGGCTCGAAAAAGATTGGAACAAAGTGGGTCTACAAATGTAAACGGGATGACCGCGGGGTGATTATAAGAAACAAGGCTCGATTAGTTGTCCTCGGCTTCCGTCAAATCGAAGGAATAGATTACAACGAAGTATACGCTCCAGTTGCGCGCCTTAAAGCTATTCGGATGTTCTTAGCTTACGCTTCGTACAAACGGTTTAAGGTGTATCAAATGGACGTGAAAAGTGCTTTTCTGTATGGTGTCGTGAAGGAAGAGGTGTATGTTGCTCAGCCACCGGGTTTTGAGGATCCGCTGCATCGCGAAAAAGTCTACAAATTGAACAAAGCGTTGTACGGACTCCATCAGGCACCGCGTGAATGGTACCAAATGCTTAGCAACTATCTGATATCCAACGGGTTCAAACGTGGACTCGTGGACTGCGCCTTATTCACCAAGGAAAAGGGTGGTGATCGTCTTCTGGTACAGGTTTATGTTGATGATATTATTTTTGGGTCTACTAATGATGTCATGTGCAGGGAATTCGAAAAGCTTATGCAGGATAAATTTGAGATGAGCTCGATGGGGGAGATGCAATTCTTCCTCGGTCTACAAGTAGAACAACAAGAGTCGGGGATCTTCATCCACCAGACAAAATACGTTGCTGACATCTTGAGCCGGTTCCAGATGGAAGACTCTACTCCAGTAGGCACACCGATTCAGACCAATCACGGGATTGGGCCTGACGAGAAAGGACAAACCGTTGATCCTTTTCTCTATCGAGCTATGATAGGCTCACTCATGTACCTCACTGCATCAAGACCTGACATAATGTTCGCGACATGCTTACTATCAAGATACCAGTCAAGGCCGAAACAGTCCCACCTGGTTGCTGTGAAGAGGATCTTACGTTATCTAAAGGGTTGTCCGACCAAAGGTCTTTGGTACCCTAATGACGATAAGTTTGACCTCATCGCATTTAGTGATGCTGACTATGGCAGATGCAAGACAGACTTAAAATCCACATCGGCTGGATGCCAGTTTTTGGGACAAAGACTAGTCTCGTGGCAGTGCAAGAAGCAAGCCTCAGTCGCCTTATCCACCTGCGAGTCGGAATATGTAGCAGCATCGAGCTGCTGCTCCCAGGTTCTTTGGATACAGCAACAAATGAGAGACTACGGTTTGAAATTTCTTAATACTCCCATTCACTGTGATAATGAGTCCGCTATAGCTCTTGCTAAAGACTCAGTTAACCATTCCAAGGCGAAACATATCTTGGTTAAGTATCATTTCATACGCGATTGCTATGAAAAGAAACTTATCGATATGGTAAAAATCCACACAGGCTACCAACGTGCCGATTTATTCACCAAAGCTTTTGACGGTCCTCGTTTTGAGTACTTGTTAATCTTAAACGGCATTAAAGTTAAGCAGGATTAGATCCTCATCGGTAATCGTTTTTGTAAATATTTTTCTTTCAAAAATCAGAAAAATCCAAAAATATTGTCTTTTCGCAAATTTTTAGATTTTTAGGGGGAGAAAATTTCAGAAAAATACAAAAACATTCAGAAAAATTCCAAAATCAAAAAAAAAATTGAAAAATGCAAAAATGAGTTTCTTTGGTGAAAACGGGAAGATGATATTAACCAATCAGTCGGACTGTCTGGACCCTTATCATCTTAAAAATATTGGAACTGATAGGTAGCCTCTACAATGATGTGTCGGTAGGCTCAAAATCATTTCCAAGTTCGGCACGGTGATATAAACCTAAATCATCTGAATAATGTGTGGATCAACGTGCGTGGGCATATGGTCTTGGTACCAAAATCTCGTTTGATAGCATGCGAAAATCCGAGGTTTCATGGTCTTTAAGAGGTTGGTACATCCGGGGTGAACTGGACGTCTCTCAGAATAATTAGGAATGGCACACGTGTCGTACGTTGGGGTCGCAGCCTACGACTGAGACACCCCTATGTCATTTCCTGAAAAAAAAAAAAAAAACAAAAAAATAGAATAAATTCTGATCAGGAGACGTCTGGGAATCCTAAAAGAGCAAAAAGATTCATATATGCCAAAACCCTATTCTCAATGAGAATTCGCTCTAAGGTATCAAATCATATACCTAAAGCATCGTACCGTGAAAAATCAAATATACGGTATTTGACTTGTACCCTGGTTTGGATCTCACTGGTCTCTCTGTTGCAGCGTTTCTGCAGACCTGATCACCACTGAGTCCACTCCTTGTAAAATACGGATGACAACAGCTTACTCACCGGTTACAAGGAAGCTTTGTGCATGACTTGATACGGGAATGTGTCGCGTGGCGGGGAACACCTTGTATCTCAGTCTTAATAGTACCTTAACGTATCTAAAGTGCCTAGCGATAAAACTTGATTTTGAGCTTAGGTGGACAACAATATCGACAGTTGTTGTAGGATGCTTATTAGTAATTTAAGCGAAAACTGAAAATATAAGGGTTCTAGTAATGTCCGTACACTGATATGATTCCCTAACCGTTGAAACTCGCAAAAATATGTTAGTGTACAGTTAGTTGATCTCCCGTTTTATTTTATTTATGCTTAGTTTAGCTTAGTTAATCAGTCTTGATTGCCGATGATGGAATCCTAATCCATTGTAATCTTACTTCTTCAAAAATAAAACGCCGAAAAATAAAATGGGCAACTTATTGGAAACTTGTGTTTTTGCCGGGTCAAAACCGTACTTTTTATCAAGTACAAGGGTGGAAAATGTAATATTTTCAAGTATCTGAGTCATCATCTGAGTCGCGTGTCAAATCGGGTTGAAAAACGCATGTTTTGAACCTTAACGGGTCAAAAATGCGAGAATTGGTGCTGCAGGGGCAAATTGGTAATTTGTGTGAAAACTATATGCATTTTGTGTCCTAATCGCATGTATCCTGAGGCGAGTAGCCTAATCGCATGAAACTAAGAGCGAGTATGATGCTAATCGTGTGATACTAACCTACTCGTGTGGATATATAGGCGAGTAGCCATACTCGCTTGCCTATTGTCCTCATAGTGTGTTATGTCTCTACTCGTGTGCTTTTGAGGGCGAGTAGAGGATACTCGCTACTTACTTCATACGATTGGGCACCTACTCGCATACAAGAACTAGCGATTAGCAGCAGGTATAAAAAGGACACTTAGACATATTCTTCTCATTATTTCAAAACCTCAACTGTTACCTTCGTTTCCTCTCAACCCGAACCCAATCAAACTCTTACAAAATTTTATTTTGATCTTGAAAAATTGTTCTACACATCAAAGGTAATACATTCTCTGTTTTTCAGATCATTATATCAAGATTTATGGGGTAAGCCCGTGTTTTAACTAACTGAAACCCTAAGTGATCTATAATCGATCGTATGGGTTAATATCAGGATTGTTAATGCCAAATAATGGTTGGGGTTTCTTAATCGGGTGTTCTAGGATCTTTCTATGCCAAGATTTTGATCTATAACATCCTAGAATAAAAAACCCCAAATTCAAACCATATAAACCCTAGCTTTCAAAACCGTCAAATTAACCCTTGATTCTGATATATTAGCGTAATAATTCATAGGGGTTTTATTGTTGGGTTGCTATAGACTTCATGTGACAAAAATCCGGACACGAAACAAGATGTTTCAGAATTTTGACAATTTTGGTAATGGGACTAAACTGTCACACGATTAGGCTTCCTAATCGTGTGAACAGTAGCACGATTGGTCTTCTTTTTCAGCGAATCGCATGAATAGTCTCGCGAGTATACCTAATCGTGTGTATGTTTTGGGCGAGTACATGGCTAATCGCCTCTAAGCTTCTGTTGACCAATTTTAGTCAAAATTAATCCGTTTTTGTCCGTTTTTCATATCCTTGATCTGTCTTTGATGATTTATGGTGTGTTTGACTTGCAGAATCATGCAATACGGTACTTCGGCCAAGCACAACTGTCTTGCCTTTCTCGGACCTGTAAAGAAGCCGGAATGCAAGCGGTTTGAAGGCGTCATCGAGTACTTGAAGCGCTCAAAGATAAGATATGCCATATCTAAAGACTATGCGGCTTACAAGAACATTCTCCAGGAATTCTATCAGAATGCTAGAGTCGACGTCAGCACAATTCCAGCTACTATCAGAAGCTCGGTGCAACGAAAGGAGGTCCTTATCACTGAAGACATGATTCGCGAGATTCTAAGATTTGAAGATGATAAAGACGATCCAATCGTATTCGATTCCATTTTGATACGAGGTGGATTCCTACGGATGAAGTATACGGGTGATGTTCGTGCGTAGGAGATGCTACAAAAGGGGTGTCTTCCTCCAGAAATGAAGTATCTGACGCACGTGGTGCTAAAGTGTCTCGGACCTCGCAAAGGAACGTTCGATGCAATCAAGGACATATTGGCATCAGCGATAGTCGCATTGACGTTGAACAAGCCGTTCAACTTTTCTGGAATGATTATGCATCACCTCAAGGAAGTGATTCTGCGAAAACCGACAGAGAATGCCTTTATTGTTTATCCTCGCTTTCTGCAGATGATCCTTGACAATCAGATCCCGAACATGGTGAAACGGGTAGAAGAGCTGATTAATATAAAGAAAATCGATGAAGTTGAGATGAAGAGAATGTTACAGTACACGAATAAGCCAAAGTCCGAATATCCCCCAAGTCGTAGATTGTTTGCCTACCTAATGAGAGACAACTATGTGGCACCTCCAGGTAATAGATGGAGGCATGACGACAGTGAGTCAGAGGACGATATTCAGATTCACAGACAGGTATTCAAGGATGATGATAATATTGGGAGACCCACTGTTGCTTTGGGACCCAATGCACCGGGCAATATGGGTGATGCTGAATCAAGACAAGATGATGATATGCTTGACACTGAGTTGCTGAATGTAGATGAACCATCCAGTTCAGGCAAAGGCAAAGCCAAGATTGACGAGGGCCCGGTTAACATTGAAGAAGTAGATGATGAAGATGACGACTCAGAGCGTACAGAAGATGATTCGCCCGATATACTTTCTCTTGAGGAGGATAGAGCCCGCACGGCTGCGGCGAGAGAGCTTGCAAGAGATCCCACTTTTACTCCAGTTAGTGGTGATCTTGTTGCAGATATTGATGCTGAACTTAGCACGCCGCCTCCTCAGAAAAGACAAAAGACTAAAGCGACGAAGGTTAGTAGGGGTCAAAAGAGAATGTCAGAAAAGGCAGCTGCGGCTGAGAAGACGCCTAAGAAATTGAGGGGAAGACGTATGAATCTCCCAGATGCTTTTGGCCTTCCTGCTTCCTCTTCAGTATCAGCAACAACAGCAGCAACAGATACAACAACAGCAGCAACAGAAACAACAACAGCGGCAACATCGTCTGTCCCACTCTCTTTCAGTGCAGCTATGCCTGCGGGTGTGACTATGTCAATGCCTTCCTCGGTAATCTTCACTGAGCCAGTCTCAGTTACCGTTGAAGCGACAAGTTCACAGTTAGCCGCTAATCCGATAGGTGATAGAATCCGAATGTTGAAAGAAGCAGCAAGATCGACAGCTGCTAAACCTTCGAGCCAATCCTCATCTTCGACTCCAACAACCAACGAACAACTCCAGCGCCAAATCAACGAACTTACTGCTATAGTGGCTGCACAAGCACGGGAAATGGCTGAAATGAAGAGAAACAACGCCAACATAGAAGAAAACGAGACGGCGATGTTGGAATTGATTGGAGACACTATCACTGCTAACACTGAGCTGAGAACCACTGTCGACGCTCTTACTTTATCAAATCAGCAACTCTTGGAGTCGAACAGGCAGGTCATGGAATCACATCAGCAGCTCATGGAATCACATCAGCAGCTGATTCAGTCTAACCAAAGTACTGTGGCTAGACTTACAGGTGTTGAACAGAAGTACAGTGATCTCCAGCTCGCAAATGTGAACAATGAGCGTCGAATCACCAAATATAAGAAGCAAAACTCAAGGCTAAGGACTAGGTTGAATGCGTTGACCGGAACTCAACCTAGACTTACTGGTGGTTCGGAAGCTGGAGTTAGTACTGCTGCTGATGATGATGATGATGAGGATAGTGAAGAAGACGATAACGATGAAGAGGATGATGATGAGTCTGATGACGATGATAACAATGATGGTAAGGGTGATGGTGGTGATCCCGGAGCCACAGGCGGGGGTGGATCAACTGGTGGGTCTGCATCGGGACGAACGAAGAAAAGTCACGACCGCAAAGGCAATGATCCCGAGGCAGGTTCTTCTGCTCAGGGGGAGCCAGCACCTATGAGGAGCAAGATTCAAGAACTACGTGATAAAGTAAAGAAGAAAGCGATAGTTCTTGTTGAAGACGTAGAGCCTCTAAACTGTTATTTTGCATATGATGACGAAGGTAACTTGCTCCCACCCCCTGCCATGCCTGAATACGATCTGGAAGAAGGAGAGATTCCGCCTGAGATGACAACAGAGGATATGACTAAAGTATATGGCTTTGCATCTGGAGAATCTTCCAATGCAAGTCAAAGTGTTCCTCCTGAGATGCATCCAGAGTGCAATGAAGTGGATCTCGAAGAAGGAACCAGCGTGCCGACCCCTGAGTATGTTGTAAATGACTCGGGCGCTGGAATTCCAAACATTGATGAAGATATGATACGTGAGGCCGAAGAGAAGTTGAAATCCGACTCTGCTGAAGTTCCTAATGAAGTAAAGATACGTCATGTCAAAATCAGAGAGCGGTATCCCCAATGGTTCAAGCCCGAAGAGAAGAAAAAGCCAGTCGAGCGAGCATCCATCTTCAAGAAAAGACTGTCAAAGATGTCTGGCAATGTGATAAGCTGGGCGTACGTGAGTCAGACAAGAATGCTCGGGGTAAAATGGCAAGAAGGTGTATTGTACTTTGAGGAGTTCAAAGACATTCTGAGCCTGCCATTCTGGTACATTCGTGACTTAGTTCGCCTCAACTATCCGCTGTACGAAGAGAAATCTTCCTCTCTTAAGGGTTTTTACACAAAGTTGAAGCGAGAGAGCTCAGAGGGATGGAAAGAGTTCGAGCCTCAGTATCCCAGGTCGTATCAGACAGACAAGATTCATCCTTTCACCTTAAAGCCTATCTGGGAGCACAAGATCAAGCCACCGAAATGCGTTTCAAGGATTCCCATTATTCCAGTTGAACAAGACTTTACCTCGAAGCTGTATTATTGGCACTATGATGCAGCAACCACTGAAGCAGTGATTGTCTTGAGCAACAGTCCGAACCCGTGCAGAAAGATAAGGATTTGGGATCCTATGTGGTTGATAAATTGCTCAGAGAAGGACGTGGAGACGTTGTACCAACATCCGATCATGCACTTACCAGCTAAAGCCGATCAAGCCATGAAGTTTCAAAGAGTGATCCAGTTTTGCTATGCCAACAAAGTTCATGCAGGATGCGATTGGTCGAGAATCTCAAGGGTCAAGACAACGTCAAGCTGAAGATGAAGACATATGATGCTGCTTGTCATTTTGTTTAGTTGTATTCGTTTCTGTTTATCAAGTCTGTAAAGTTGTTTGCTATTGGTATAAACGTTGTCTTTTGGTTAATTCTGTACGTATACTAGCCTGGTCCAAGGGGGAGTCTGTTAGTACATGATGTCCCTAGGCTAGTATATTAGTTGTTTGGACGTGTTTCGGGGTGTTTGGAGATGTTTGTACGCGTTTTGGAGGTTTCGGGATGCTGCATGCGATTAGCAGTCAGTTACACACGATTAGGGCCCTAATCGTGTAACTGTTCACGCGATTGGGCCTGTTGGATTGGCGATTAGCCCTACTCGCCTCACATGAGTCTGCTAATCGCTAGTATGGAGCTGTTCGTACCCGGGAGGTATAAATAGGCCCAATCATTGCCCTAATCATTAGTTCTTGCCTCACACACTCTCCAAACACCCTCCCATGGTCTGTAAGGTCTGATTTGATCTCTGTAAACACTCGAGCTCTGTTTTTAGTGATTAATCGATAATATTTTGACCCGTGTGTGTGTGTTGTGATTACTCGTTTGTCATAGTTTCATTATCGTATCTGTTATTAGAGCATATTAGAGGGATTCCACACCTCTAGTATAAACCCCGTGATTGTCGGATTACGCGTTATTCGATCCAACAGAAACAATTTACACATGTATAAACTACAAATTTATGGTTCTTGAACAAAAGAAGTTAAGAGTAAACTTACGGTAATTGAGCATGGGTTGAATTCTTCATGAATGGGTATCCGCCAAAATCCACCGGCCATCACACGAACGTGACGATTTCAGTTTCTTAGTGGGGTCAAGAATGTGAAGATTTCTGGGAGGGGAGATCAATACAAGACAAGTTTAGGAAAGTAATCAAGGGGTTCATTGTGTTGGTGAGGTCACAAGATTACAAATATACCCTTGTGTTTAACATTCATTGTAACGAAAGTTACTAGTAGGGAAGCACATGGTTAGGAAAATAGGTTAAATGAACTCAACATGCAAGATAAAGAGAGTGAGAACTCATGTTGATTCCACCCCTAAATCACATTGACCCAAATTACACTTTGCAAAATAGAAGAGTATGTTTATTAATGGTGAGATCAGCCTTAACGTTTTCATAGATCTTAATTACTAACTCAATATTTCTTTTATGCAACGCATGTAATACATGAGTTTCTAATCAAGTTACTATTACCATTAATGTTGATAAATTAAAATGTTGATCATCTATTTAGAGTTTATAAGATGACATGGTATGCAATGTGAAGAAAGCTCATGGGTCTTTAGGTTATTGAGGAACACAAAAGTAGAGAATAGCATCGCGTTTTGGATGTTGTTGAAGGGGTTGCGTTTGTTGTTTTGACTTTGTCAAGAACTATTATGGAACTCGTGAATATGTTTCATAATTTTTATAAACAGAAAATCGCTCAGATAGTTTTTGTGGGTTGCTCAGATTTCACCTTTAGTCCTCAACTTTTAAAAATTACATCTGTAGTCCTCAACTTTTGGTGATTCTTAACTCGGATAGTCCGTGGAGGTAACGGGGGTTAGATTATCCAGTTAAGTGAGTGTAAAATTACTAAACTACCATTTCTTTAAAAATAATAAAAATAAAAATATCAATTAATTAATCTATACTACATTATAAAGGAGAGATGGCTAAAATAGTCACTTCATGTCAATTTTAAGATGGCATACAAAAGGTCACAAGGTAAACAAATATCTTTTTGTCAAATCCTTCCCTTTATGTCCCTATGTGCAACATTTGATTACAATTGTACAAATGACTAATGCAAGTCATTAACTTATGCTTAATGAACTAAACAAGAAATTGATGGTTATGTCTAACATATTAATGGCCAATAAACCATCAAAGGTATATTCATAACCTTATCACTTTATCAAAATGCATATATACAATACATTTTGATGATTATTTTGTGTGGCATGTATAACTATGTGGAAGTTTCATCATGGCATTAATTCTTTTTGTGCTATATTTGGAGCACTCACCTCCACTTTATCATGCTTATTTCGCAATGACGGTATCACGCCACGGGTAATCTCTTCCGTGATGCTCGCTCATTTGACGTTTCAGCCTATTTTTAACTAGCAAGTTTTATAACAATGATCAAGCTGTAAATTTTTACCCCGCAGCAACGCGCGGGTTTCTCACTAGTAAAATATAAAGAGACACCACTTAACCCCTTAGCCAATCATGTTTCTTCACCCATTCTTAGTGGGGCCCACCCCCTTTATCTTCCCTAACCCATCACCTCCACAAACCACCACCACCCATCTCCACTTTCACCACCACCACCAACATCCCAACCACCACAGCCACCATCCACTTCATCTTCCTCACCCATCACCTCCACAAATCACCAACACCTCAACCATCTCTGGTGGCTGTCAATGCATCTCAATCAAAATTGTAAAAAAATGTTTGCTCATAATCTCTGATCACCGGACATTAACAATCCCAAAATTCAATACCCAAAATTGTAAAAAAAAAAAAAAAATGGATGCTCATAATCTGCTATCCAGCTTCTATTTACATGGTGCTTCTCAAATTCGCCACTCTCGATACCATTAACACAACGTCGTTTGATGTCGATCAGTACATGAATCTTCTCGTACAACGTTTGATGTTTCGCGAGATTTGCTCATAATCTTCGACGGGTTAAGGACGGTTGGTGGTCGGTTACGGGTGAACGATTGTGGATGCTGCGACGGTGACAGAAGGTGGAGTATGATGGTTGATGTTGATGGTTGTTTGGTGTAAAGGAACACACAAAAAACACAAAAAACAAGTTGTTCGTCTCCTTCCCTCCCTGTTTTTGATCAACAATCGCTAAACAAAGAAGAGGAACCTGTGACGTTGACCAATCACAATTCACAAACAATTGAACAAATCCAACAAAACTCCAAAAGGTTATTAGGTAAATGTGATTCTGTGAATATTATTAGATGACTAGATGAGCAATATTATTATGAAAATTGAAGATGTTATAGATAGATTCCAAAAAATGAAGACCGGAAGAGAACAACTTTAGATTTATAATTTTGTTACGCATATGTAATACGTTTAAATTACTTTTGGGCTTTTAGTTTCCTTTAGTTGATTATATAGTTTTAGTATTATTATTTTTGGTATATGAGTCGACCTAACCCGAACCGACCCGGACCACCTAATAAATAAACGACCTATATAAGGTCTATGATTCCGCATTTAATGAAAAAAAATTCCTCGGGCCACCGGTGCCAATGATAAGAAGACACTCTAAAACCTTCATATCCCTTTTATATGTAGGCTAATAATCTTCCAATCAAAATATTGAATTTATCTAAAGAATAAAGGCAAGTAAATATTTACATTTCTTAGTACTATTTGTTGCAGAGAAAAGTAGTCGGGTAATGTTGACACAATGAAACGAAACGCGTATTAAAAAAAGGGCAAATTCAGTTTTAGGTACTTTTTTTCAAAAAAATGAAATATTAAACAAAGGACAATTTAATTGGAGGCGTCTCACATTGACGAAATCAGTTTTAGGCACTTTTTCTTTTTATTTCTTCTCGATGCTTAGAGCTCCCAAAAAAAAGAGTAACGAATCAGAAGAGGTTTCCTTTGGGGGAACGGTTTCGAAAAGAAAATCCATTAGGTCACTTGGCATAATATTATCAAGGCCAAGCAGATGGAGGGCTCGGGTGGGTTGTCTTAGATCAATCAACTCAGCTCAAATCTAATATGAGCCTTGGAGGGCTTGGGTGGGTTGTTTTAGATCAATCAACTTAACTTGAATCTAATATGAGACATCAATGGTAACTATAGAAGTCGTTTTAAAAACATTACTTTCATTGCAACTAGGCCTGTAAACGAACCGAACATTCATGCACACTACTAAAAAATAGGCCTAATGCAACTTTTTTAAAAGCAACATTTTTCAAATGAGTTGCATTTGACTCTAATGCAACTTTATAGAACATAAAGGTTGCATTAGAAGATCTAATGCAACCCTTTTATAAAAAGTTGCAAAAGCATGTTAAATTTGCAACCTTTTTTCCTTATTTTCCTTAAAAAAGTTGTAATTATTTTAGAATCACTAGGATAAGCTACGTTATTCTATGCTTATTTACATATACTTTATATTATGTCACAACGAGTCAACTCTTCTTATATTTTAGGTCATAATTAGTGATCGTATTTTCGTACCACGCGGTTTTAGGAATTTTTTTACCCGTAAGAATAATGGTCATATAGTATTGTTCAAATACACCATATGCAAAATTCCAAAGAGTTGCCCTACATCTCGAACGTTTGACCTTTTGTTACTTAACCAGTGGGTATGTCACTGAGCCAAAATGTGATTTTGCTTTTACTCACCCCGATATACATATATAATTTTTTTTTAATAAGGGGTCTTAGTAAGGTGATGTCAAAAGCCCTTATTTAGGTTTATTGAATCTTAGTTCGGGCCTATCATGACTCATCAAAACATTTTATAACTCTCTATGAGTTACATTTGTCAATCATCTACTAAAGCTTATGTTTGTTATAATTTGTGTAGAAGCATAGAGATGACTAGGATCGTGACGTTTAGAATGTTGAAACAAAGAATAAACTAGATTGTATTTCTAAGCTAAGCTAGAAGTTATGTAGAAAGATTTTGAAAGCCAATGAGTAAAGGTTGAAGCTAATGTTAAATACGATACCAGATATCTATTATGTTTATGTTATTATTGTGTTGGTATAATTGAGACACCATTGTATATTAATAAAAAATTAATATTTCAAACAATGATGCTAGAGTTACATTTGACTTTAAAAAAAAAGGTTGCATTTGATGTAGAAAGTGTTGCATTTAAAAGTTAAAAAAGTTGCATTAGTATATAAAAAAGGTTGCATTATCTATAAAAAAAAGGTTGCATTACATCTAATGCAACTTCACCTAATGTAACCCTTGATGAAAAGGTTGCATTAGCATAACGCAACCTTTCTAAGGCCTAATGCAACATTTTACTAGGGTTGCATTAGCTTCATTTTCTTGTAGTAATGAACTGTTCGTGAACTGTTCGGCGGGATGTTTGTTTAATTAAACGAAAGAACATGAACACACGTTTTGTTCGTTCATTTATGTTCGTTCGTTTATTTTTGTTCATTTATGTTCGTTTGATTAAACTTAACTTTATTTTTATTATGTATTTCCTTTTGTTAAGTATCTTAATTCATATGTTGTAAAAACTTAACCCTAACTCTAACATTATAACCATATCACAAACATCATTGGTGGATGGATGTTTTTTTGGATGAATCATGGTGAACTTTTTTTTGGGTAGATACATTATGGATATTTTGAATGAATCATGTACATTAAAACTACTAATTTAGATTTGGTTGCATTGTGATGTATTAAACTTGGTTGAATTGTGATGAATAATTATTAACTCGTTTTTGTTGTGTCTGTTTATGTTTTTTTGTGTTCATTTATATTGATCTTTTGTGTTCATTTATGTTCATGAACTGTTCGTTTAGGTTTTAAATGAATGAACATAAACAAACACAACAAATTTCTTAATCCACAAACACGAACACAAAAATTTGTTCGATTATGTATTCGTGTTCGTGTTCGGTAAAAGTTAAATGAACAAACTCGAACACGCATGTGTTCGTGTTCGTTTGGTTCATTTACAGGCCTAATTGCAACTCATCGCATCCCTCTTTAAGAAATATGCCTGGTCTTAGTAATATTCATATATAGAACTCCGCATTCTTCAATAACTAGACCCGAATCATGATAAACTCAATGGTTATTAGCAGTGGTCCCTGAAGACTTAGGAGTCATGTCCGAGTCATTAGAAAATATTTCCTTATACCTCAACTTCTCGAGTTTTAAATGAATATTGAGTTTATAAATAGGCTAATAAGTTTATGAGTTATATGTATATTGGAATTTTATTACAAAAATGCACCCCGAATAAAACAGACCTTAGTTATGGGTCCTAACCGACCACCCTAAGAGCCAGCTTCCCATCCTCCCATGTAGGGCTGCAAACGAACTGAACTTTCAGCGAACAGTTCATGAACCGTTCGGCGGGAAGTTCGTTTGTGTTTGTTCGTTTAGTTAAACGAACGAACATGAACAGAGGACGCGTTCTTTCGTTTATGTTCGTGAACGTTCGGTAACGTGTTCGTTTATGTTCGATAGTTTAATAGGGTTTATAATTTTTTATTTTCTTTTATTTACCCAAATAAATAATAAAGTGAGGTAAATATGTTTGGATAATTTAGTTACATTTTGGATAGATCTAATTAATGTCTTAAGAATTATATCTTATTCCAAAGTTAATATATGTTCGTTTGTGTTTGTTTATGTTCATGAACATTTCTTTGTGTTCGTTTATGTTTATGAACACTTGTTTGTGTTCATTAATGTTCGTTTGTGTTCGTGTGCGTTCATGAACAAAATTAACAAACGAACACAAACGAACACGAACAAAAAATCTTGTTCGGTAAGTGTTTATGAACTGTTCGTGAACACAAAAATTCGTTAACAAACGAACACGAACAAGGTCTTGTTCGTGTTCGTTCGGTTCGTTTGCAGCCCTACTCCCATGGTTATTAGGGGGGACGGGGCATTCCGCTAGGTTTTTTTCAACTTCACTGATTTATACCAATCTCGTACTGTCACATCATTTCACTGAAACAGTTTGTCGGAGGCAACACTCCACTGGAAATAAAATAGAGAAAGAGACAAAAGGGAGAGAGAAACTCACAGGTACTAGCCCGTTAACTACGACCAGATTTTGGTTCACGGGACCACTACCAACATGGTTGGCGACGGTGTTACCGTGCTGATCTGATAGTAAGATACCCGTGACCAATTCTGATGACGCCCCATCCCCTTAGTTTCATAATTGTTTATCTTTATTATGATGATTTTGCTATTGTGTTTTAAAAATCTAACCTGACTAGTAAACTTATCATCTAAGAATTGTGTGTGTCGGGGGTGGGGGCAATAAAAAAAAAAAAAAAAAACAGACAAAAATACAGCGAAGATGCAAACCCATTAAGAAGACAACTGAGCAACTGGGAAGCTTAAAAAAAGCTGTGGCTAGTGGAAGTGTGGTACCGTGGTATACTGAATTATTTTCATGATGGTTGGTTCATATTTAATATTGCATTCATACAAAATCAGAACTCTAATAAATAATATATCAAGTAGGTGTTCTTTCAACTCCATATCTATCTATTTACTATATTAAAGAAACTCAATAGATATGATTATAATTTTATCACACTTTTAAGATGATATATAAAGAGGCATAATGTAAATATCTAATTTTTACCAATTTTCTTCCCTTTATACTCGTACTATACAACATTTGATAGTAATTGTACAAATAGCTAATACAACTCATTCATCCATCTTCATCACATTCAATTCTCTAATGATTTGTAAACCGTTTTTGGTTTGCAAACGAAAAGTCTTGAATTGAAGTTACCAATTCAATGTCAAATGAGTTTCAAATCCCCTCTATTTAAACAAAGTTCTTACTCGATTTCTCAATTATCAGGTATGATTCATGTTTTTTTCTTCTACCATTTTCTGTATTTGTTCACCCTGATTTCATATCACTGCAGAAGCTTGCCTTTGCCTTCTTTGTCTTGTATGTAAATTCGTCTCTTTTTAGTTTGAACTGCTAAGGTTTGTGTTGTGAATTGTGTTTAACAGTTGATTGTGATTTCTATTATTAAATTGAGTTTTTTGTTGCATTGTATATTGTTGAAATATTTTTGCTTGTCTTTCTGTTATAGAATTTGATATATAAACAATGATTTCTTGATTTTAGATTTAAAAGAAAAGGTTAATTGTTTGAAAACTTGATTGGAAGTTTTAATAGTTGTTCGTTATTTGGAAAGCTTGTACCCAAGTGTACTACATGAGTGGAGATACACGGAAGGAAGAATTGATGCTGATGGTAAGCCTTCTATTCAGTCTCATCCACCTTTGCATTTACTACATATTTCCAAGGAAAAACAAGAAGAAAATAAATAGAATGTAATGTAAGAACATTATATCATCTTGTTTCACAGAAAAATGACAAACAAGTATATTTAGTTTGTAGAGGTTAGTACCTACTTCAGTTTGAAACCAGATTCAATATTTCATAGGAATTAGAGAACATGTTGAAAACCAAATGCACTTGGACATATATAACATGCTTAACATAGATTCGTTTACCAATAATTTTCATTTAATTTAGATTGATTTGCTCATGTAGAAGGATGGCAATGAAGCGAAGACATGCAAACGAAGGTTACTTGAGGCTTTAATTTATGTATTTTATTTGTCAAACATGGTGTTAACTGTTTTCAGTTTTAATCTAATTTGTTACCATATCTAAATTCCCTCAATTGAAGTATAGTTGTTTTCCCCTTTCATTATTTACTGATTTAAAAATCTTAATGGCGTTTATGCAATTTATGGTTACTAAAAGGCTAGGTCTCATCTCTCCCCGTCTTAAATTCCACTTCAGTAAGGATTTATGCCTCAGTTGGAATGGTATCATACCGCGTGCACGAACCCGTTGTAACCATAAAATGCCTCGGTTTCTATTTAGGTTCGAAAATAAATTACAAAAGTTAGTCGGTTTCGTTTGAAATTAAAAATAAAAATAACCCGAGCAAAAATATAAATATTTTCGATGTCCGACGTGTGTTTTCAGAACACGCGTTTAAATCGCGTTAATTAAATCGGTCGCAGTTTCCATTGTTAAAACGATCAATTAACTTCCGAAACTTAATAATTAACCATATTTAAAATAAATAATTATTTAAAATCACATCGTTATTGATCGGAAGTTTCCAGTTGTCACACATTAGAATAAATATATAAGTTTCAACATTAAACTTATGATTTTGTAAATAATTATTTATAATACGCTCATTAGAAATATTTTATGACAAGTTATTCTTCCAATGCCGTCGATTCTATCACACTTGCTAGAAATACATGTTTCAAAGCCTTTTATTTCGAAACCTTTTATTTTCATAACTATTGTCCAATACTCTCATTAGATGTAAACATTTCAAAACTTTGAAACCATATTTCTAATACGCTTACTAGAAAGAAAACGTTAGCAAATGGGTGTACAAATATTATGTCTTTTCTAATACTCTCATTAGAAATTTAGCATTTCAAAAACATCTAAATTTCTTTTAATATTTGTTAATAATCCGGTTTATCACGACACAAAACCCATGAACTCGAAAAACCTTGAATCTTCGGATTAAAGATTTCACTCCAATCATAAATTTAATCCGATTCGATGTACCACAACATATTTCAAAAGAAAAACACTTACAAACTTTCGCAAACCAAAAAATCCTTAAGAAGAAGGTTTTAAGATTGGTTCCCAATCTACATGAAAGGCTGTTTTACTAATTTGTTTAAGTTTGTTAGAAAGCTTACATTGAAATCGAAGACAAATCATCAACGTGAACCGGGCTTGTGTTTGACACTATTCCCTTAAACAGATTCGCAGTCTGTTCCCAGGGTACACCGGTTCTTAACAGTGGTGGTGCACTGCCAGACTTGCACACTTACCTGAAAGATAATCGAACATCAATTGAGTTTGTTCTCTACATATATGTGTGTGTGTGAAAGTGTTTCTTTTATATATACTTAAATGAGGCACCAAGCCTTCATTATATAAGAACATGGATTGATCAAGAGTTTCATTTCTAAGTCACTTAATTAGAGACTTAATTTGATAAATAAAGACTCTAATAAATTGACATAAAAAGCTCTAATAAAGTGACATAAAACTTTAATTAAAAAACATAAAACTCTACTCAAGAGTTTAGTTTTTAATTCACCACATTAAGATTCCATTTAATAATTTCATTATTTTAATTTCCATTCATACTATAGAAATTTTCAACAACATGACATTATATTAAGCTTTCACACCTCTTGAGTGACATTTTAAAAAATTACATCAAATTATCGAACGTTTTTTATCTTTCCAACGAGTACCATAGTGTTGTTCAAAAAAACAAAAAAAAAATATTTTTAGTGGGTTTTTGTTTATATACTAAAAATAACCAAAATTAAAACAATATTTATTAATTTATAATTTTAATCTTTATCTCTATCTTTATTATTTGTTTACTATATAATAAATAAAAATCTTATTATTATCTCAATTCTCTCTCATATGGAATAATATTTTTAAATCATAATTTCATGTTTATCTCTTATTTATTTAATATTTATTTTCTTAACTATTTTTTTATATTTCCGGTTATTGAAAACCATTTAATATTTTATTGATCCTAACTCATATAATATTAAATTTTCTAACATAATAATAAATAAAACACAAAAAAAATGTTACAACACATGTGATACATAACTTTTAATGATTTTTTTTTCATGATGAAAATTGATTGCTTTCTCATATTATAGTATATTAATATTAATTTCTCTTCCCTTCCTATTTATTATCTCTCCCTCTACAAAGCACCGGGTAAAGTGATTGACACAATTCATAGCATTATGAATAAGTTTCTTCGGGCAGGGGCAATAACGAGAACAAGATTCATTGAGTCGCTTGGGACCTAGTAACCACCTCGAAAAAGAATGGAGGGTTAGGGGTATCTAATCTCTCTGATGTCAATGTGGCTCTCCTTTCTAAATGGGCGTGGAGGTTTAGGATTGAGAGGAATAGTTTATGGAGAAGGGTGATTGAGCATATTCATGGGGGACGAGGTATGTGGAGCTTTTTCCCGGTGAAAATTACATTATCAGGGTGTTGGAAGACAATTGTTTCGCTGCTAAATAGAACTCGTCTTCAGAAAGATTCGGTACAAAGTTTGATTGTTGCCAAAGTCGGGGATGGCTCGGTGATCAGATTTTGGCTTAATCACTGGTACGGTTCGGTTACTCTACGGGAGAGATGGCCTAATCTTTTGTGCTGGAGAAAGAGAAGAATTGCTCGATTCAACAAAGGTTCACCAACGTCGAAGGCAACTTGGTTTTTCAGCCTAAATGGCTGAGAGGTCCGATGATTGTAACAGAAATATCTGAAAAACAAGAGCTTCTCGAGGTTGCGACTCGTTTAACTCTTTCAGGGAGATCAGACTCTTGGCAGTGGGGAAAAGACCTGAGCCAGCATTTGTTCTCGGTGGTTGATGTAAAAAAGAGACTTTGGGCAGCTAAATAAACTCACAGGGAGCAACATATGAAATGGGAGAGTTGGATTCCGGCAAAGGTTAATGCGTTTATGTGGCGCGCGGAGCTAGATCGTATCCTGACCCGTCTTGCCTTGGTTAAAAGAAGAATTAATATCACGGATATCAGTTATGTTTTGTGTGATACAGGGACCGAAAGCTTAGATGATTTATTTACGGGATGCGGATTTTCTTTTGGTGTTTGGACCTTTGTATAGAAATGGTGCAGAATCAATCCAGTGGCCCTCTTCGACTTCAAAGATGTGCTGAAGTTACATGATTTGGCTGCACATGATAAATGGGCTAAGAAATTGGTTCGTGGTATAGTCATGATTTCTTGCTGGTCTATTTGGAAGGAGAGAAACGAAAAGGCTTTTCAAAATAAGAGTCCAAAAGAGGTAGAGGTTGTAGCTCAGATTAAATCATTGTCTTTCTTATGGATTATGTAACACCCCAACTGATGGCGGAAACATCGAGGTGTCACGTAGTGATGATTGTTCAATAGCTCATGGTACTAAATGAAAATTTAATATTATTAAAAGATTTACAATTGTCATACAAATAATGATTACATAAACTTATTTAGCATAAACTAAAGTCCAGAGCGCCTATGATTTCCAAGCCTTGTACAACTTACAATAGCAATTAAGACCTGAAACATGTTGAGTTGGAAAGATGGGGGGTCAACTATAAATAGTTGGTGAGAATACATAGGTTTTTGCATATGATATAAAATAATATTTTGTACAGCAATCACAGTTGAGATATAACAATGAATAATGTAAGAGTATGAGTCAGACATGTAACAATGCCTGTTTTGTACAATCAAACCTTGTGTCGACTGAGACCTAACTCGCAAGTTAGTAAAAGTGTAACTGTTTTCGATCATCCCTGAATTTATGCGGGGGGTGGGTTTGTCAGACCTATAGTGCTATAATCTAAACAGACGGCTTGATCAATGTTAATGATTGTACCGTGTCTTTTTGGTACAGTCAAAATGAATCCACAAGTTTCAACATAATGAGAATGAGTAATTGCTATTGTATCAAAAAGAATGTTTAAACATGTTTCACCCGAAAAATGTAAAATAGTAAAAAGGGACTATGTAAACTCACCTTGTTTGCTAGTCATGAATAAGCTAAAATGTTGCAAAGAAAAGTAGGCAAGATCCCGATGTATTATCCTACTCAAAATAAAGGACAATTTAGTTAGGACCTAATCGAGTTTATGTTGTCTAGATCTAAGGCATTCTAGGGTTTTTATTTGGGAATCGACGATTGTTTAATACTTAATTGAAACATTTGCTAATTAAATAAATTAAGAGAAATTAATAAAATGAATTATCAAAAGGAATTTTTGAAAAGTATTAGTCAAGTTTTGTTGAACTGAAGTACTATAGTTTGAAAAAATTAATATTTTATAAATTATTTTCATAATTAATGTTTATAAAATAAGTTGTAACATAATAATTTAAACAAGTTAGTAATATAAAAAAATGTTAAGTTTCATAAAATTCAGAAAATAATCTTATTTATCTGCACTAAATTATTGGAAATAATTTATGTGAAATTTTGGTGCAAAAATAATAAAAATTGGATTTATAATGTATTTAATATGATTACAATAGACTTAATTATCTAAAAACAATTTAATACGGATTTTGTGTGAATACAAATTAGTTTTAAAAGTTTATAAGTTTATAAACCTAGAATAAATTTTTCAGAATTTATGAAGTTATTTTGGTATTTTTTTTATTGAATTTAATACATATATATATATATATATATATATTAAATAAAAGATTTTCTAAATACATAAAAAAATTTATAACAAGGTTAATTAGTTAAACAACCTAAAACAAAATGTATAGAATTTTTAGATCAGATTTGATATTTAAAATGCATTATGATAGTTGTTAAATGATTATACATGTATAATTTGTTAAAAAAAAATAAAAAGGTTTGTTGTTGATAGGGGTCGAACCCGGGATCAAACCCGGTCCAGAACTTAACACACATAGCTATAACCAACTGTTCTGCATTAGTTTTTGTGTTAATATTAACTTCTATCTATTTTTTAACATCAGCCTGACAACTTTATCTTCCCCAAATGTACCCTAGAAAACCCTAGCTTATAATCAAACCAGATTGAGGTTCTGTTAATCCAAATAATCATGAGGCTTTTATACCTCAAATAATAATCACTACTAGAAAATTGGCATTTTGCTACAAAATTTTCTTACGGAAAAAAATGCGTCACAAATTTTAACAAAGTTGCTACTCATTTGTGACGAAAAAAATCTATAATTTTTTAGCAAATTTGTGACACAATATATCTACAAATTTCTTAGGAAATTACGTAGGAAATGCGTCACAAATTTCCTACACCATGTTTTTGTCACAAATGCGTTGAAATTTGTGTTACAAATGTGTAGTAATTGGTTTGCGACGAGGGTTTTTCTAGCATCAAGGTTTTGTTGAAAATGCGTCACAAATCAAGAAAATGCAAGATTTGTGACGCATTTTCAACAAAACCTTGATGTTAGAAAAACCCTTGTCGCAAACCTATTACTACACATTTGTAACACAATTTTCAACGCATTTGTGACGAAAACATGGTGTAGGAAATTTGTGACGCATTTCCTACGCAATTTCCTAAGAATTTGTAGATATATTGTATCACAAATTTACTAAAAAAATTGTAGTTTTTTTTTCGTCACAAATGAGTAGCAACTTTGTTAAAATTTGTGACAAATTTTTTTCCATAAGAAAATTTTGTAGCAAAATGCCATTTTTCTAGTAGTGAATGAACGAAACGGCATAGTAACTTACAGTATTTAGGCTTGAATGAAGAAGTGGGAGGGGTGGCCGGAACTGTACACGTCGGCGAGACACAAGGCGAACAGAATGTGGTTTTTTGTGGAATTTAGAGTGGGAACAGGTGTGTGTAGTGGTTCCGATTTCGTTTATGGGTTCTATATATACAATACACACCAGTACGTCAAATTGGAACTTGCTTTATTGATCGGATTTTTATGGTTCGCAAATTACGCGTTGATTAGCGATGATTAAGGATTGTTAAATGCACAGAGTGTGTCGGTGGTGAGCTGTAAATGTGTAGGTCGTAGCTAATTTGAAAGCAAACGCGTTTTGATAGTTATGGTAAGTCACCGAAAATTCCGGGACTTTCCGGAATTTGATTGGAGCTGTGGAATTGGGCGGAGAGAGGGGAAGAAGGTTGTGGGCCGGGTCTTGCGGTGTTGAGCTAGCCAAGAGTTAGGCTTAGGGGTGGGTAGGCTTTGGTTTGGGTTTGGGGTTTGAGGTAGGTTCTTTTGTAAATGAAACATAAGTAAGTTTGTTTTTTTTTTTTTTTTATAAATTCTGAAATATATTATTATTATTATTATTATTATTATTATTATTATTATTATTATATAAAGAAGTATAAAGTGGTTAAAATATATTGCTTTGAAATCGTATAAAAATTGTACCAAAGAAGTATATGATTGGTAAAGTTGTGAGATTATTAATTCAAAATTTAGGGAAAAATGTGTGAGGTTACAGATTAAAAGTCGATCTAGGTTTAACTCCATTTTATGGAAGGAGTAGGTTAAATACCCCTTGTATATGTTGTAACTTGGTTGGGCTGTCCTTGTTTTGAGGACCTGCCTGTTTTAAATGAAATTCACTGTTCAAAAAAAAATATTAATTTCTATGCTATATCGTTACACACATTTTATCATTTCATATTATATTTATCTATCTCAAAAAGTTGCCGAAATATAATCTAGTTATACTAATTTGTTTTTTAGTGTATAAATTTTGTTTAAACCCCTTTATTTTGAATAAGTTTAACTGTTGATCGCTCAACTTAAATAAAGTTATATTTTTCTATGGTTATCCTTTTTTAGCCGATTTACATCACAACCTCTAAGCTTTAATAAAGTTATCGTTTTGAGCTTTTTACGAATTTATTGTTAGGTGATCTTTTATGTGTTTCAATTTATTAATCAATGCTTCACGCAAGTTATTTTAAACCTCCTGGCACTTATCTCTAAATACTACATTGCGACGTGTTTTTCTTTTTTTTTTTTTTTGTGAATTTTCGTAACGTTGTTTATAAACCGATCGGTTGTTATATTGTTTTTTTTTAAATCGTTTGGTTTTTTAAACCGCCCGACGCTCATCACTTAATACAACCTTGTGATGTGTTTTTAATCTACATTTAAACTAACTCGCTGTGATTCACGGCCATCGTGTGTGTCTTTGTATACTTTTGGTGTAAAGTTTGTTCGAATAACTTAAATTCCGTATACAACTACGTAACTTTTCATGATTTTCGAATATACCATCGTGACGTTGTTTTTTATGGTTACGTTCATGTTTTGCTTATTTTAATCTATGTTTTGAACCCGCCGTGAAGCGCGAGTGACCTACTAGTTCAAATATTAACAAACTATACATAAAGTTTTCATACTAGTTAACCGAATAGTTCAAAACGACTTTTCCATAACCGGCTGCTAGGTTTCAAGTTTTCAACACATAGTCAACCAGTGAATAGTAAATACCATTTCAACATATGTCACCAAATTCCAAAGAATTATAATGTGACTGGTGTCCTCGTTTTGATGTGATCAGTATCTTGTTTCAATTCAACATAACCCAGAGGTTCCAATAATAATATGTCAACTATCAATTCATAAAAAATAGAAGAGAAAAAGTGTCTCGTCAATATTGTAAACGGGTCATCTATCTAACTTAATTGGGGCAGCAGAAGATTTAAGGCAACCAACGGTTAAGTCACTAAGTATTCAATGACGGGCCACCAACGGAGACAAATTCATGGAAAACTTTGTATGGATCAACTCATGTGACCGAATTAAAGTTGAATGTTTCGTTTGGATGATGCTACAAAGATGGATTCCTCTTTCAACAAAATTAACTGGAATTAAGATGTTTAAATATTCAACCCATACTGTGCGAATTCGGGTGTCAACATATCCCATAACACATGCCTTGCAATGCTCTCTTCACCTTGATTCCCTCCTAGTCAATCTCCCTCTTTATTATCATTTAGTATGTTTTGTACATTTTTAGTAAAGAGAGATATTCTCTCCTTCCTTGTTGTAACATTTTCTTGTATTTAAACTTGTCCTATAATCAATAGAAACAATCACGTTTTTACCATTATCATATGGTATCAGCCAGGCAAGATCAAATCCCTTTTCCTCTCTAAAATTCACTGCCTTCTGTCCCTTTTTTTTTTCATTTCAACCGAACCTCAAAGTCTTCTATTTTCTTCTTTTACTTTCTTCTAGTCAACCCCTTTTCCTTGTCCTTTTTTTGCCAACCGGTTTCTTCAAATGGCTACAACCAATCCATTTGACCTCTCATCCATCCTTCTCCATTCCCTTAGTCATCTCATTAACATTAAGTTGAACTCCACCAACTATCTCCCATGGGAGAAACAAATAACACCGGTTTTGGCCTATCTCAATTTACTCGGACATGTTAATGGTTCGACCACTCCCCCACCCGAAAAAATATCCACCGAAAATCAAACCTCGGATAATCCCGCATACCTTTCTTGGAAAACCAATGATCAAAAGGTCCTTCTTTTAATAAATTCCACACTAACTGAAGAGGCCATGGCAGAAACCATCGGCCACACCACGGCTGCCACTATTTGGAAAGCTTTAATCGATGCCTATAGCTATTGTTCGATCGAACGTATTCACTATTTAAAGGATACCCTTCGAACCCTTCAAAAAGGAGACTCCTCTGTGTCCGAATTTGGTCGAAAATTCAAGTCTCTATCCGACCAACTTGCCGCTATTGGACATCCCATAAGTGATGAGGATAAGCGTCATTGGTTCCTTTGGGGACTAGGCGCCTCCTTTGAAAACTTCTCCACATCTCAACGAACCATCCATCCCGCACCTTCTTTTTGTGACCTCTTGGCAAATGCCGAAAACCAAGAAATGTTTGTCCAAAAACTCCACGGGTCTCAACCTTCCCAAGCCGCCTTTTACGCGAATCAAACAAAAAACCGTACCGGCTCATCCCGTGGAAGAGGACGACACTCAAACAATAATCGTGGTCGCACCGGTTCTTACACCAAAAGACCACCCTTATGTCAATTATGCCGAAAAGAGGGGCATTACGCCACTACTTGTCCTAACCTTGGTTCTTTTGCTAAAAAATCTCTAGATGCTAATCTCACCGATGCCTTCCTTGCTAATTGCAATATTGCGACGAACACTCCAGATTGGACTGCCGATTCAGGTGCTACCACACATATGCTTCCTACTACTTTCGGTCTAACTTATTCAAAACCTCAAACCAATAACATACGAGTCACATTTGGTAACGGGGAATCATTACCCGTAACCCACATTGGAAAAACTAATTTAAATAATTCCATTTCATTAAAAAAAATGTGTTAGTTGTTCCAAATCTCACAAAAAATCTGCTTTCCATTAGTAGATTAACAAATGACTCGTCGGTTGATGTTTTGTTTTCTAATGATTATTTTCATATTCAGGACCGAAAAACATCGGAAGTTCTAGCTAGAGGCACATGTGAAAACGGCTTCTATGTCCTCTCTCAAAGTCACAAGTCCCTTGTTGCCGCGCTTTCTGCTACGCACCTTCGTGCTTCTTTCAATAAATGGCACAGTCGCCTTGGCCATGTTTCTTTTGATACAATTTCTAATTTAAATAGACTTGGACATGTTTTTGTTACCAAAACCGGGTCTATGCAATTCTTGCGAATTATCAAAAGCTAAGCATTTACCATTTATTGAAAATTCTAAACGCGCACAACATGTTTTAGATCTCATTCATTGCGATCTATGGGGCCCCGCCCCCGTTTCCTCTACCGATGGATACCGTTACTATGTCATATTTATAGATGATTATTCTCGGTTCACTTGGTTTTATCCATTAAAGGAAAAATCAGATTTCTATAATGTTCTCACAGCCTTTTTACCGTTTGTACAAAACCAATTTTCAACAACCATCAAAGTTTTCCAAAGCGATGGTGGAACCGAATTTACAAATAATCAAGTGCAAAATTTCTTTAAACAAAATGGCATACATCATCGGTTATCATGTCCCCACACACCCGAACAAAATGGGTGTGCGGAGCGCAAACACCGTCACATAACCGAAACTGGGCTAGCCATGATGTTCAATGCTCATGCTCCACCCAATTTTTGGTTTGATGCTTTTGCGTCCGCGGCATTCATTATAAATCGCCTCCACACACCCATTTTAAACAACAAATCTCCCTTTGAAATTCTTTTTCACCAACCACCCTCCTATTCAAATCTTCATGTTTTTGGTTGTCGTGTATACCCATATCTTCGTGACTATACAAAAAATAAACTACTTCCTAAAAGTACACCTTGCATATTCATCGGTTATAGTCCACGTTACAAAGGCTTTCGTTGTCTTGACACTACAACCGGACGGGTATACACCACACGACATGCTAGATTTGATGAGGAAAATTTACCATTTCAAACCCCCTCAACATCTTCGGATATTACTCAATTACCTATTACCAACTTTGATGACCACTTACCCCCACCCTCACAAAACAGCCCACAACACCAACATCAACCTAACTCTCCTAGCCCATCATCAACATCTCTCAGCCCATCCCTCACAAACAAAAATACCACAACCTCTCCAACACCTCACCCTTCGGTTTATGATGACAAAATTTTTTTCCCTTCCACAATCGGCCCACATCCCCCCACCGGCCCATCCTCACCTTACCCTTCCAGCCCAACTCCTTCCGCTCCTCATAGCCCAACCACACCACCTCATTCAAGCCCAATACAATCCTCAAACTCGTCTACCACTCTTCCGCATCCACCCGACACTTCTAGTTCGGACTCTTCCAACTCATCTTCATCCCATCCGCCTCATAACACTCATCCCATGGTCACTCGAGCAAAAGATGGCATTTTCAAACCAAAAACCTTTGAAAATCACAATTGTTTTTTCTCGTCACAAGTTCCAAAGGGAATAAAAACGGCTCTTAAACACCCCAAATGGACTCAAGCCACGAACGAGGAATTACATGCCTTACGTACAAACAACACATGGCATCTCGTTCCCCGTCCATCTCACACCAACATCATTGGCTCCAAATGGATTTATAGGATCAAATATAAATCCGACGGCTCTCTTGATCGGTACAAAGCCCGTCTTGTAGCTCAAGGCTTCACTCAAATACCGGGACTCGATTTCTCACATACCTTTAGTCCGGTAGTCAAATCCGCTACCAATCGTGTTGTTCTAAGCCTTGCCACAATCAACAAGTGGAAACTACGTCAATTAGATGTAAACAATGCTTTCCTAAATGGCCACTTAACCGAAACGGTTTTTATGTAACAACCTCCCGGTTTTGAAGATCCAAACAAACCGAATCATGTGTGCAAACTCAATCGTGCTCTCTATGGCCTTAAACAAGCACCTCGTGCTTGGTTTCAACGCCTAAGCAACTTCTTGCTTACTCTCGGATTTGAAAATAGTAGATCCGATCCTTCTCTATTCATCTACCAACGCCATGGTATTTTAATTTATCTCCTTGTTTATGTAGACGACATCATTATCACCGGTAATAATGACACCTTTATTACAAATTTCATAAAACGTCTTGACAAGGAATTTAAAATTAAAGACCTTGGATTGCTTCAATTTTTCCTCGGCTTGGAGGTGACGCACACTTCCTCGGGTTTATTTCTAAATCAATCCAATATGCCCATGACATATTAACTAGATCCGGTCTTCTTGATTCCAAACCCGTTGCTACTCCTCTTACAACTAAAGATGTGTTCCATTCCCAGGGTCATCCCTTTCATGATCCTACTCTTTATCGCTCTCTTGTCGGTGCCCTTCAATACATCACTATCACTCGACCCGACCTTTCCTATGCCATCAACCAAGCCAGTCAATTCCTTCAACAACCTACCACCACCCACTTTCAGTTGGTCAAGCGAATTCTTAGATATGTTAAAGGGACTTTGACTCATGGTTTACATTTTGATAGACCTCCTAACACTACTTTGCTAGGTTTTTCAGATGCAGATTGGGCTCGATGTATTGACACTAGAAGATCCACCTATGGCTATTGTATCTATTTAGGTGGAAACTTGGTATCTTGGAGTGCAAAGAAGCAGCCTACAGTCTCCCGGTCCAGTTGTGAATCCGAATATAGAGCTATGGCAAACACGGCAGCAGAAATAATTTGACTCACAAATCTCCTACGGGAACTTAAAGCTTTACCACCAAGACGTCCAACATTATTATGTGATAATAAGAGTACTTTGTTCCTAACTCAAAATCCGATCTCTCACAAAAGAGCAAAGCACATCGACATAGACTATCATTTTGTTCTGGAATAGCATATCAAACGGGTGCGAATGAGTTTTCACACATAAGCAATTGGTGCAGCACGTACGTACAAGTTTCTACAAGCGATTCTATACGCCACGTAACCACCACCATTTTCGCATATGCACCATCGACAACTAGGGGAGGATCTAGCTTAGTTTCACCCATTTGTATATGGCATTCGAGTGACAACAAATACATTCTGACAATAAGACATAAAAAAAGCGGTGCAACACTGTATGAATAACTATTTTTAAAAAGTAGAGGATTGTTAGTCCAATCGACCCATCTACGTTTTGAATCCCCGTTCCTATTCTAATACCACAAGTACAAATAATTAATAATAACATCAAATAAATGCTCATAAGAAGACTTTGACGGACATAATATGGAGACATTTCTGAATCTCCATAACACCACCAGCTAGTCTGAATAATCACCTCCAAAACAAGTTTACGTGATCCTGATGTCGATATATAGATTATCCAAAGATCTAATAAGCTACGTACGAAGGCCTAAAATCCTAAAAAACTAGAACATCAAGCCATTTGAAAACCGAGACATAAGTTTTCCTAGCAATCGAACAATCACCAAAAAAAGGGTTCGTAATTTCCACTAAATGTCTAAATCTGTCTATAAAGGACACATAACCGAGTCATGAAGAACACGCCAAGTAAAATTTTCACTTTTCTTAGAACATATTTAATTTATTCCACCTAGTTGCATGAGGACCCTCATGTAAAAGCATTAGAAAGAGATGCCTACGAATAGCTTTAACAGAGAAGTCATCACAACCATCAATTTAGAGTTTTAGACCAAAGAGCATTAGGAGAATTGATATTATTATAAAACATATTATATTGAGTTGTTTTCATATTTTATAGATATCAAGAGTCCATGATCTAAAAAGATAAGTTTATAAAAGAAAATTGATAAATGCAATAAAGTTTGTATATATTAAGAGAATATTGTTGATCAAAACTCTTAATAATACGATGAGTATGAATACCCGCAAAATACGATAAAAATAATATCAATATAAATACTGATAACAATAAATAGAAACTATGATGGAAGGTCAAAATTTTAATAATATCAAAATAACAAGTGTGTTCTATATACTAATAATTATCATTGTAAACAGTAGTAAATTTTTATTGGTGCATGTGGCCATAACTAGCTACAATACTATTGTTTATTTCCTTTAATTTATTTGCTTATTGTATGTTGTTACAAAGAACAATAGTTAGTCCTTTGTATATTTATTGCATCCAACTCTTTAACCTATTTTATTATTGGGTTAGCTTTCGACGATACATAAACCACCTCCCTCACAACTACACTTCTAAAATTTTGATCCTCTGATTGTCACCAAGACCAACCCAACGGTTACCGAAAGGTAGATTCCTTTTCTAACTTACTCTAATATTATAAATATTTTGAAATAATATATTTGTCACATAAAAGCCAATATATATTTAAAGTTTTGTAAAAGGGACTTAATTACGTCACATGACAAAAACAGATTGTCATAATTTACATTAAACTAATATTTATGCTATGAAAATTGATTAATAAATCACACAAAGTTAAAATTATTTTATTATTATTGTTATGCTTTTATTTAATAATAAGATCTTTACGATTGCCGATGTCATAAACTATATTTTATGGTAAATCAAAATATTTATGATATATGAATATAAAGAAACAAAATTCGATAAACTGTTTAAAACAAAAAGGAATCTTAAGTCTTTAAGTAAATATTTTTTTTTTAATAAATAATATGTAGGATGATGATATGCAATTACTGTTAACTAATATAATTTACTCAAAACTGTTAATTACATTTTATTTAATCACGATTTGATTTTAAATTTTGGTAACTATTTTATTTAAAACTTTGAAATATAGAATAATTTTATAAAAAAAAAGTTATTTACGTATGACTTACAAAAAAAAAGCAATAATTTTTACTTAAATTGAGATTTCATATTCTAGTATACATATATAAGAAGCAAATTTTTTTACATAATCGTAACAATTTAGATTAGTAATCTTTCAAAGCCATATTAATAAAAACTTTAATATAGAAGTCTAAATACACTACTTGTGTGTAGTGCTGTTCACGAGCCGAGCCGAACCGAACGGACCTTTGCTCATGCTTGGCTCATTACAAACCGAACCGAGCTGAGCGGCTCGTTTACAACCGAGCTTAAAAGCGAGCGAGCATTGTTCGAGCGCAATTTTTTTCGAGCGAGCGTCGAGCGAGAAACGAGCGAAGAGTAATTTGGACAACCATAAAGTTGGGATGTTATCTTCAATGTTTTCGTTATCGAGTGACAACTAAGATGGAACAGTCCGATGAGGACACTAATATTGAGGTTCGAGTGTCCAAGAATTAGGCTTAGTTTGAGGCAATGAGCATACTACAGAGAACAATTGTCGCTTTGTAACATAAGGTGATATCAAGCGACGACTAGGGATGGACGACTAATAACATAAAGAAGTCAAGGTTGTCATGTTACGACTTAGGGTTTTACTATTAAACGTAGTATTAAATTTTTATTTGATAAAGCGGGCTAGTCATTATCGCATTCTAAACAAAGATACGCCTAACTATGCACATTATTATAATTGATAAAAATAAATATATTATCTGTTTTATCTTTGTATTATGATACCTGAGCACGCCCCTACTTGTGGGGTGACCACAAGCATGTCATTGCGGCATCGATGGCATGGCACCGACTGTGATGGTGAGCCTAAATCACAGTGTCTCGCTCTGAACTCTGGTTAAATACCGATTATGTATATATATTTCGATTATGTATATATATTTCGAGGCGTATGGATCGATCCTAGAATATTATAATATTATTATATTATTTCTGGTGGGTGGTTTGTATGATGCCCATACATCATCGCACATAGGTTCTCGGGCTAGCTACCTGGTTCCCCATGTTCTGTGTTATTATACATAAATATAAATATCAGGCTCAATGGATATTTCTGATAACGATGATAAGATTATTGAATTCTGTCATGTAACTATAATTGTATGATTGTCAGGGATAACGAGAATGTGTGGAGAGAGCTAAATAATCAAGTTGGAAGCAATGTAGCTTTTATGTATTTAATAGTGTATTTAAATAAATTATCGAAATAACTCTTTTTTGTAAGAAAGTTCGAATGTTTAATAAAATATGTCTTTTTGTATCTGATTCTGTAATCGTGACATATCAGCCCAAAATCAAGCCGGTGTGTTACAGAGTAAGCTAGGAAATATGAGAGTTTAAAGATTTTTTTTTTTTTTTTTTTTTTTTTTTTTTTTTTTTGGAACGACATCAACTTTTTATATAAATAAAAAGGAACAGCAAGAGTTTAAAGATTATTGATTCTAATTAATAGCCATTAAATAATTAACTCAATAATATATTTTTTTTGAACGGAACTCAATAATAGGGCTGCAAACGAACTGAACTTTCAGCGAACAGTTCATGAATCGTTCGGCAGGAAATTCGTTTGTGTTCGTTCGTTTAATAAATGAACGAAAACGAACAAAAAATTCTGTTCGTTTAGTTAAACGAACGAACATGAACAGAGGCCTCGTTCGTTCGTTTATGTTCGTGAACGTTCGGTAACGTGTTCGTTTGTGTTCGATAGTTTAATAGAGTTTTTAATTTTTATATTTTTCTATATTCTTTTATTTTTTATTTCTTTTACCCAAATAAATACTTTATGTGAGGTAAATATATTGGTATATATGAGATGAATAAACCCTGCTTTTAGTATAATCATTAAATAAATCATTAATGAAGAGTTCAAGTTTAAATAAATAAATAATGAAGACTTCAAGTTAAGTATGCGAACTTAGTTTATTTGAGACACTACTTAATTATGTTTATCAATATTATGTTAAGTACTAAGTATGTTTGTATAATTAGGTTATATTGGGCGAATCTAGTTAATTTCTTAATATATGTGAATTCGACCTTATTCGAAAGTTAATATATGTCTCTTTGTGTTTGTTTCCGTTCATGAACGCGTGTTTGCGTTCATTAATATCCGTTTGTGTATGTGTGCGTTCATGAACAAAATTAACAAACGAACACGAACACGAATGTTTTCTTAACAAACGAACACGAACAAAAAATCTCGTTCGGTAAGTGTTCATGAACTGTTCGTGAACACATAATTTCCTTAACAAACAAACATGAACAAGGCCTTGTTCGTGTTCGTTCGATTCGTTTGCAGCCCTTCTCAATAATATATTGCTTCGAAATGTTTTTGTAGGTCTTTGAGAATCAAAAGCTTGAGTTCATTGGAGAATAGCTAAAGCTGGTTGGCTAGGATTTAAAAAGAAAAGAGACTGTACCTCACGAGAGGAATAAGAAAAAGAAAGGATTAAATATATAAATCAGTTGGACCATTGGGCTGCATGAGACGACAGGAGTCTTTAATTTGAGGGGTCGCATACGGTAGACTGCACCGGATGCTGCTGCACGGAAAGGGTTTTGGAGTTTTCGGCTATGCGAGACTAGGAGCAGTAAGGTCTAATTATTTTTATTTAATTTATGGGTTATGGGATTCATACACCCTGTGACGTCACATTCTGGGGGTGTGACATCACATTCTGGGATATGTGGCAGCCTTCTATTGGTATGTGATGTGAGTCAGGGTGTATGAATCCTAAATAGGTGGTGTATGAATCCTGATTACCTTAATTTATTTCTACTTGACAATCATGTACTGACACTATCTGATTTCGTTATATAATAATAATAATAATAATAATAATAATAATAATAATAATAATAATAATAATAATAATAATAATTTACTAATTCTCATGTAACTACCTCTCGGTTGAGAGTTCTTCTGTCACACCACGACAAAGGCGGAAACACGTGGCGCGACGGTTCAAAAGCATAAAGTCAAGGTTATTGCTAAACACAAGTAATTTAAGAAAATGGGTCATTTATTATGACGTCAAATCAGTTTCAAACATTACACAAAAGTTAATTGTTTTTGAAATAAACTTAGAGGTTTCTCATATATATCCCAAATGCCTTGGGAAATAAAGGTGAAACCCCACAAAAGCTCGACGTTGCATTGGAGATTCCCCGACCCTGCCTGCCTGATCTTTCATCTTCTAGTTACCTGAAAGATATGTTTAAAAAGTTTCGTCAATATAAATATATTGGTGAGTTCACAGGTTTTCAGTTTCTAAAACTTGAATACTTGGGAATACCATGTTATGACAATATATAGGAGTTGCAAATTCCTATAAATCTACTTGAGACTATAATCAAACCAAGACATATAATAATTGTGCCCCGCTCCAAGTCGTTACTCGGTTTCCCACGACTTAAGTTCAGAATATTTGCACCCCAGGCATAACCTAATGCATAATCGACGCTATCGATTAGGGGCGGGCCTTGTCAGGCACCAATAGTACTATTCGAATATTCCTCCGGTTTCAATTCCCTGAACAAATGATTATAGAGGCGAGGACTCAACCCCGAGTGGCGGTCACACCTCAAGTATTAAATCCGTCAAACACTATCCCTAACATATCTTTCCCCCGGAAAACGTAAAAATAGTTTAAAATGGGGCCGTGAAACTCACCTGTAACTGCGTCTGGCTCAATAAGGTGAATAGCAAGGGGTGGTCTTGCACCTACAAACGTCCTAAACGTATAAGTCACTATTCCTATAGTGCATGTGCCCTGGCAAGTTGTACACCCAACTCCCGACCACAAGTTGTTCCAAATCCCGTTTAATTACGCGTGTATCCTAGGTTTCGTTGGCGTTACATTACCCTTTGTGTTACAAGTTATATATTACTCTTGTTAATATTTCCATAACTTGTATCTTATTATCATCGACTCGACTTCACTTAACGTATAATTATTTTCCCATTTAAATAATTATACTTAAGATCGCATCGCTCTATATAATATATATTTCAATCCTCGACCCGACTCACTTTGCCACACATTTGTTTTTCCCATTTAAACAAATATGCTAAGATTTTGTCGTTCGATCGTATATTCTTAACGTCCGGTTCAACTCACCACACCGTATATTTATTTTCCCATTCAAATAAATATACTAGGATTTCGTTGATACGACATACACATATATATATCCTTGTCTTCTCGTCGCGGCTTTCCTTCCCGTATATCTACTTTCCCATTAAGTAGATATACTAGAATTTTGCCGAGACGAGCGTACAAATATATATATAAATGTGTAATTTTTCTTGTTAAGTATATACGTTTGTTTTAACGTCTTATTCGTTTGTGTCATGTGTTTCTCCCACGAATTAATCCTCCAACACTTAGGAAAGTGTTTATTTATTTTCACCCAAAGTATATATATATATTTTACCTCTTAAAATATATATTTTTCTTATCTTGCCGCAATGGCATTTTTCTCGTATTTTGTCCGTGTACGGTTCGTTAACGCGCTTTAGTTCGATATCTTAACTTGATTAGTTAATTTTTCCAAGTTTTTCCCAACATGTATTTTATAGAAATATTTTCCATATTTCTTCCTATTTTCACATGTTACTTGGATGGTTAAAATACTTATGTATTTTTAACCCAACTTGTCAACTTAACTACAAAAATGTTTCCAACACTTTTATATTCCCATTTATATAAAAGTATTCATTTTTGTATAAGTTTCCCAAGTTTGTTTAATATTTTTATAAAATCTCTATTTTATAAAAATCCTTATGTTAAAACCCTTTATATTTTTATAACTTTCAAAAATACACTTTTATACAAAATACCCAAGTATTTCTACTAGTATTTACAAAAATCATCCTTAGACTTTATTACTTGCATTTTTGACACCAAACTTTCCATACTTGTATTTTTGGGCTAATAGTTTCTAAAATGTCCATTTTAGTCCCTTAACTTTCAAAGTTACAACTTTAGTCCTTTAACTTACAAAAGTTGCATTTTTCCACTCTAACTTCCAAAGTTAGCATTTTTCACTCAAAATAGTTAACTTTGAAGATTCAACTTTTTATTGGTAAGTTATTTTTGTATCAAAACACTTATGTTAGTCTTATATTCCATATGAAAGACTAATTATATGTGTGTTTTATGTATTTGTCCATTTCCTCAAAATATCATTCATCCAAGTGAGTTAACTTTAATTTTCCATCTTATTCATTTATGAACTTCTAACATGTTTTACCACATATTATAACTTAAATGATCATAATAAGATGAATTAAAGTTAGTTTTAACATATTCAAGTTCATTTCAAAATCTTAACCAAAACATCATCCTACTTAGTCTTATATGTAAAAATTTATATATTTTCAAGACTAATACATCATCATTAACAAATCCATGGTTTATTTTCATATCTTTAATCTTCCATTTTACACATGAAAACTTATTAAAGATTATGTTCAAAACCATTTTTAAACCCTTCATGTACAACTTGCTACTAGGAACACATACATGAATAATAACAATCAAAAACAAGATTAAGAAGCTTACTACTAGCACAAGGCTAGGGAAGACAAAAACCTTGGATTTGAGAGGGGTTTAGTGTGTTCTTCCTAGTGGTTTAGCTCCAAGTTCTTGAAACACACAAAAGGGGTTTGGATGATGGATGATTTTAAGTATTTTGGAGATGTAAAAACTTGAAAGAACAATGTGTGTGGGGAGATGGAAGCTCACGGCCAAGAGGGAGAGAAGAAAGAGATTTGTTTTGCTTGGTGATCCAATCTTCTAACATGTGTTATTATATAACCAACTCATGTAATGATGCTAAAGATTTAAGAAATCTTATGGAAGATTATGAGTGTACTTGGGAGATTTTTGAAATGAGGATATGTGTGTGTGTAGGTTGAGCCGTATGTATGTATGTATGGTTAGGAGATTGCTTGCAATCTTTGGTAAATCCTCATGAACCATCATAATCTTTATATAAGACTTAACCTTGCATGTGCACCCTAGTGTTATGATGGCTAGCTTTGGTCTTGGATTCTTATGGCCATGGGCCGAAATCTTCTTCAAGGGGGACAAGGTGTAGTTGCTTTTTGTACTAATGTTCACTCATGCTTTTCCTTACACATTTTGTCTCATGTTAAGCATGCTTTACATAGCTTAGGGATTATTATTATCAACACAAGTTGCATGGACTATCCTTGGCCTTTAGGCCGGCCCTTAGAGGGGTTTGGGTGGGGTCCACCACTTCAAATATTAACCCATTGATTGTTATGTTTAATCCCCCGTCGTTCGGGTGTCGTTCGGGTGTTTTTCGGGTTTTAATCACGCGTTATCCGGACATTAAATATATCTTTAACAACACTTAAATATAGTCTATTTTAAGCGTTGATTGGTTATTTAGGCCTTTGCCGGGTGAAATTATGAGTTATACGCGTATCGGGTGCGATACGCGCACTTTATTCGTTACCGGGAGATTTGTACAAGACGTTTTCATTTATGGTTTTGGAGTTCCAAAACTCATTATATCCTATGAAAATACCCTTTATTTTATATCCTGGGTGTCCGGGATTCGTTTCGTTTATTTAATTATTACCGGGTAATTGCCAACATCCGTACCGGATAGCTTATTCGCACATGATCCAATCATGCTTTACCATTAAACGTATGCATTCCTATGCACTATTTGGAAATTGCTATTCCCTAAGGCCTTGATAATTAAATCACACATAATTGCATTTAATTACGTTAATCATATATTAATTAATTGTACGGAATTACCTTATTTTTGCCGGTTGTTACATTCTCCCCCCGTTAAGAGAATTCCGTCCCGGAATTCACTTCGAGTTCTCCGGTACAGGTGTCTTCTCGAATAGGGCGGGGTATTTTTGCTTCATCCGGTCCAGCCTTTCCCACGTGAACTCCGGTCCACGCTTGGCATTCCAGCGCACTTTGACCAATCTGATCTTGCTGCGCCTTAATTTTTGGACCTTCCAATCAGTTACCTCGATTGGTTCTTCCACAAAATGTAACTTGTCGTCAATCTGGATTTCGTCAGCAGGAATAATGAGAGTTTCGTCGGATAGGCACTTTTTCAAGTTCGACACATGAAACGTGTCGTGTATTCCACTAAGCTCTTGAGGCAACTCGAGCTTGTATGCCACTGTGCCTACCCTCGACAAGACTTTGAACGGTCCAATATATCGCGGGTTCAGCTTCCCGCGCTTCCCAAAGCGCGCGACACCTTTCCAAGGTGACACTTTCAATAGGACCCTGTCTCCGACTTGAAACTCTAAAGGCTTTCGCCTCATATCAGCATAGCTTTTCTGGCGGTCCCGGGCCGCTTTGAGGCGTTCTTTTATCAAAAAGACCTTATCCGTGGTCTCTTGAACAATTTCGGGCCCGGTGAGTTGCTTTTCCCCAACTTCCGCCCAACACCATGGCGATCGGCACTTGCGTCCATATAAAGCTTCAAACGGTGCGGCTTGAATGCTCGTATGATAACTGTTGTTATAGGAAAATTCTACCAATGGCAAGTGCGTATCCCAATTACCTCCGAAATCAATCGCGCATGCCCTTAACATATCCTCCAATGTCTGGATGGTTCGTTCACTTTGGCCATCCGTTTGGGGGTGATATGCGGTGCTCATGTCGAGGCGAGTACCGAGGGCTTCATTTAAACTTTCCCAAAATCTTGACGTGAAACGACTATCTCGATCGGAGATGATGGAAACAGGTACACCGTGTTTAGATACCACCTCCTTAATGTACAAGCGGGTAAGTTTCTCCAACCTGTCCGTTTCGCGTATCGGGAGGAAGTGTGCAGATTTCGTCAATCGATCTACGATTACCCAGATCATGTCATGGCCGCTTGCCGTCTTAGGTAACTTGGTAATGAAATCCATGGTGATTCGTTCCCATTTCCATTCCGGTATTTCCGGTTGCTGGAGCAAACCGGAAGGTCTCTGGTGCTCAGCCTTGACCTTTGCGCAAGTCAAACATCGCGCAACATAGGCTGCTATATCCCTTTTGAAATTCGGCCACCAATAAAGTTCCTTCAAATCGTGGAACATCTTGTCTGCACCCGGGTGAACCGAATATCTAGAACTGTGAGCTTCGGCCAATACTAGCTCACGCAAACCACCATATACTGGAACCCAAATTCTATTCATGAAATACAATGTCTGGTCCGCTTTTGGTTCCAGTGAATCAACCATCTTTCGTAACCTTTCACCTTTGACGTTCTCGGGTTTGAGGGCGTTAACTTGAGCTTCACGAATTCGTTCAGTCATATTCGTGTGGATAGTCAATCCCAAAGCTCGAACACGCAATGGTTTAACCCGTTCCTTACGACTCAAGGCGTCGGCTACGACGTTCGCCTTACCGGGATGGTACTTTATCTCACAATCGTAATCGTTTAATAATTCAACCCATCGCCGTTGTCGCATATTCAAATCCTTCTGATCGAAGATGTGCTGTAAACTCTTGTGATCAGTGAAAATCGTGCACTTGGTTCCGTACAAATAGTGCCTCCATATCTTGAGAGCGAATACCACTGCACCTAATTCCAAATCGTGTGTAGTGTAGTTCTTCTCATGGATTTTCAGTTGCCTGGAAGCATATGCTATTACTTTTTCTCGCTGCATCAGTACACAACCCAAACCTTGATGCGAGGCATCACAGTAAACCACAAAATCTTCCGTACCATCGGGGAGTGATAGTATCGGAGCGCCACATAACTTGCCTTTCAGCAATTGGAATGCTGCCTCTTGCTTTTCCGTCCACTCAAATTTCTTATCCTTTTGGGTTAGCATAGTTAAAGCTTGCGCTATTTTTGAAAAGTTCTCGATGAACCTTCTGTAATAACCCGCGAGGCCTAGAAATTGTCGTACTTCGGTAGGAGTTCGAGGTGCTTCCCAATTTTTAATTGCCTCGATCTTGGCTGGATCAACGTGTATGCCCTTCTTGTTTACCACGTGACCTAAAAAGTGAACTTCCCGAATCCAAAAGTCACATTTCGAGAATTTAGCATAGAGCTTCTCTTTGCGTAATACTTCAAGAATTAACCGAAGGTGATTCTCGTGGTCCTCTTTCGTACGTGAATAGATCAAAATATCGTCAATGAAGACAATGACGAATTTGTCCAGGTATGGCTTACACACGCGGTTCATTAGGTCCATGAAAACCGCTGGTGCGTTGGTCAAGCCGAACGGCATTACCAAAAATTCATAGTGTCCATACCGGGTTCTGAAGGCCGTTTTTGGTACATCTTCTTCTTGTATACGCAACTGGTGATAGCCTGACCTCAAATCGATCTTGGAGTAATAGCTGGAACCTTGGAGCTGATCAAATAAATCGTCGATCCTGGGGAGAGGATAGCGATTCTTGATGGTTAGCTTGTTCAGCTCTCGATAGTCGATGCACATGCGAAATGTGCCATCCTTCTTCTTCACAAATAAGACGGGAGCTCCCCAAGGTGAGAAACTCGGTCTTATAAAACCTTTGTCCAGTAATTCTTGTAGCTGGCTGGACAGTTCCTGCATCTCTGATGGAGCTAGGCGGTATGGCGATCGTGCCACAGGAGCTGCTCCGGGAACGAGGTCGATGCGGAACTCGACTTGTCGAGGTGGTGGCAACCCCGGCAAATCTTCTGGAAATACATCCGGAAAATCTCTGGCGACTGGAATGTCTTCCAACTTTCGCTCGTCGGCCTTCTTGTCCACTACGTGTGCTAAGAATGCGACAAGCCCTTTTCTCAGACACTTACGAGCCTTCATGCTCGAAATAATCCTTAGTGGCGTCCCGTGTCTTTCCCCTTGTATCGAGAGAGTTTCACCGCTTGCGAGGGGAACTTGAATAACTTTATCGTTGCAAACCACAATGGCACGGTGTGCGGACAACCAATCCATGCCGACAACGATGTCAAAACTTCCCAATACGACCGGTAATAGATCAATCCCAAACTCGTGCCCACAGAGTTCTAACTTACAATCTTTTGCTACCTCTCTCGTTTCAATAGTTTTACCATTAGCCAGTTCTATAGAGTAGGGTGTATCTAGTTTGCTAGTTTTTAAACCAAGTAGTCTTTTAAACTCAATGGATACGAAGCTAAAGTCAGCACCGGTATCAAATAATACAGAGGCATAATGACCATTTAGAGGAAACGTACCAGTGACCACATTGGGGTCTTGCCGTGCGTCACCGGCTCCAATTACAAATGCCCGGCCACGGGCCTGATTGTTGACTTTGGGGCAATCTTTCTTCCAATGGTCCAATGACCCGCATGCAAAACAGGGTCTGGCCCCTCCGTTCTTTGGTGCTCCAGATCGGCACTCTTCAGTCTTGTGCCCGGTGCGGTGGCACTTCCCGCAAGTTAATCCATTGTTTCTCCCCTGGTTTCCCTGTTTGTTATTGTTACCACGTCCTGTGGCGGCATAACCCTTTCCTTTCTTGTTCGAGCTACCCGACGCTCGATCCCTTCCTCCCTCATCTCTCTTTCTTTTCCCAAACCTCTGCCCGTTACCCTGATCATTAGTTACAACCGCTGAACTTGATCCCTGTTTCTTGGCCTCAACACTACTTGCTTCAGAAATTTTTAACCCAGAAACTTGGCGGATTAGGGTACCCATGCGGATAGCATCCTCAGTCAGACTTAGTGCCAGATCAATTGCCTCGCGCATGGTCGTGGGTTTGGAAGAGGTGACCATGCTGCGAATCTGTGGTGCTAGCCCGAATAGGTAACGTTCCACTTTGTTCTTCTCTGGTGTAACCAGACGAGGTACCAGTCGTGCGAGATCATGAAATCTTGACGTATACCCAGTGACGTCTGCTCCTACCATGGTGAGGTTCCAGAATTCGGTTTCCAACTTCTGAACTTCACTTGCCGGGCGGTATTCGGCAGTCATAAGTTCCTTCAGTGCCGCCCATGATAGAGAGTATGCAACATCATCTCCTAAAGACTGTACTTGGCCGTTCCACCAAGTTAGTGCCTGATCTAGGAACAGGTTGGTGGCGTACATGACAGACTGTCGTGGGGTACACCCGCTGATGCGGATAACTGCCTCGGTCTTTTCGAACCATTTGACCAGGCCTATGGAACCCTCAGTGCCGCTGAAGTTTATTGGCTTACAGTCCAAGAAAGCCTTGAAAGTGCAGCCGCGTTCTCCCGAGGCTGTCCCTGTAATAGTAACATAGTATGTTATTATGGGATAGGAGTTTGTGAAATATTCTCCCATCGCTTTTTCATTTATTTTTAAACCTCTTACCACTGGGGGAGGTCTCTCGTCGCTCACTCCCTGTCCTGTCATGGGAGTGTTCCGAGCGTGCGGCTTCGTGTTCAGCGATGGCACGAGCTATGCGTTCAGATATCATAGTCTCGAGTTCGGCGGGTGTTGTGGGCAGTCCGTCTGCTCCACTATTGCTTCGGGTGGCAGGTGCCATTTTTCTTCAATAATAATTATCAAAGGTTAATTTGGCAAACATTTATACAATACAAGGCATAAATAACAAACCAAAGCATGAACACAATAATCAACACCATATCATCACACAACATACCAACACATCATACAGAAATATAAATAGAAATCAACACAACATCACCACACAAATATACAAACCACAACACATGGAGTAAGCAATAATAATCATAGACAACAACATATTTCACCATAATAATAAGATTTTTCATTAATTTCAATAATATCAGTACAATGCTTGTTCATAATACCAAAATGGAGAATACATTTCTCATACAATACATTGCTTTTGAAATAATAAAACATCATATCATACGCCGTAATACCCGTACGGCTAGGCAAAATGCAGACGAGTGTCATAACCCGTGCTGTACTACCATAATGCTGCTAATATGTACATAAGCTGGTGCGTCTTCTGTGCATCCCCAACACATCCTACTGTGGCGGTGGCGGTGGATACTGGTACTGCGGCGCATACATGCTAATCGTCATGCTGATCTCTGAGATGCGCTCGTACAAAAACTGTCGATGTGCCCAGTGTGCATCCCCAGTAATCCCGCTCTGTGCATCCATGCGCAAGAGCTCCTCTGCGTAATGCGCCAAGGCATCACGAGTGTCAATCATCCTAGCCCACATCAACCTCGTCTGCTGTTCAACCTGATTCACGGTGCGCTGCACCGTGTTGACTAGAGTCTGAAAATCCTGCTCTAAAGTGATGGTCGAGGTCTGGGCGGGTCCAGAGGGGGGTGTCATCCTGGGAAGGTGGGATGGTCCGGGTACATCAGGGTGTGTGGATGGGAAGGGCCCGAAGGGGAATGGTACTGGTATGTGTGGTAGTAATGGAGTGAAACCGGGTGGTCTGATGGAAAAGTAGGGTGGCATCATATAGGGGTCTCCTGCACCTAGAGGGTATGGTGCAGGTGTCATGCTGGGAATGGTGGGGATGGGTATGGTCATGGCAATGGTGGGTGGTGGCATAGGCTCAGCTAGTGGGGCAACTAATGGCTCAGAGACAGTGGCCCACTCTGGAGTGGATACCACAACAGTGGGGGTAGGAGGGCTCGCGGTGGCAAAAGCTGCCATGCCTGCTCTGCGTAGCTCAGAGCTATCCGCGGGGCTACCCTCGAGTATGTGTGCTGCTGGTCCCTCCTGTGGTACAGGCTCGAATGGTGCTGGTGGGGGTATGGGATCAGCAGGTGCATCCTCTAACATTGGAGCCACTGGCTCCTCCTGGTCAATCTGAATCTCTGGCACCAACATGTGCCCTACCGAGCCCACAGACTCGTCATCGGAGTCGTCGGATATCCATCCGTTCCTCCCACGGGGAATAGGCAGGAGTCTCATGCCTGCTGGGATGTGAATATGAGGTAAGGGTGCTGGCTCGTGCTCCATGTGAGCCTGCTGGTCGAATGGAGACTCTACTGTCTCCGAAAGGGCTGGGATCGGCCGGGACGGTCCGGCACAGCCCTCGGGAAAATCCCTAACCGCTCGAATGGGGCGTGGAGCTAACGGTGCTGCCGGTACAACGGGTAGCGGCGCGTCCACCACAGCGGGTGCCCAATCAGGATCCTCGCTAGGATCCGTCTCGTCGGAACTATCGTCGTCCGATCCTCCGGCGACGTCCATCTCTACGTCGTCTTCTTCCGCGTCGAGTACAACCAGCTCAACTGGCTCAGGCGGGGGTGCTGGAATGATCTGCAGACTACTATCATAACTTGGCGCTATACTCCCAGCGTCAGACATTCCTGGCAAAAGAACCGTACATATATATATGAATTATTTGAATTAGATAGTTATGGCGTACTCTATAGTAACCTTCCTAACTTCTAATTTTCACGTTAAAGCATAACAATACCCATGGCTGGCTTGGTCGGAATCTCCTCATGCCCAATGCTTCTTGAAAGTTACTTTTATTTAAAACCGTGTATATTTTCTTTTGAAAACTTTATCTTTTAGAACCAACTCCGGTTATAGTCTAGTTTTTAAAGAAAATACTCTAGTTCGCTATAACCTTGGCTCTGATACCACGTTCTGTCACACCACGACAAAGGCGGAAACACGTGGCGCGACGGTTCAAAAGCATAAAGTCAAGGTTATTGCTAAACACAAGTAATTTAAGAAAATGGGTCATTTATTATGACGTCAAATCAGTTTCAAACATTACACAAAAGTTAATTGTTTTTGAAATAAACTTAGAGGTTTCTCATATATATCCCAAATGCCTTGGGAAATAAAGGTGAAACCCCACAAAAGCTCGACGTTGCATTGGAGATTCCCCGACCCTGCCTGCCTGATCTTTCATCTTCTAGTTACCTGAAAGATATGTTTAAAAAGTTTCGTCAATATAAATATATTGGTGAGTTCACAGGTTTTCAGTTTCTAAAACTTGAATACTTGGGAATACCATGTTATGACAATATATAGGAGTTGCAAATTCCTATAAATCTACTTGAGACTATAATCAAACCAAGACATATAATAATTGTGCCCCGCTCCAAGTCGTTACTCGGTTTCCCACGACTTAAGTTCAGAATATTTGCACCCCAGGCATAACCTAATGCATAATCGACGCTATCGATTAGGGGCGGGCCTTGTCAGGCACCAATAGTACTATTCGAATATTCCTCCGGTTTCAATTCCCTGAACAAATGATTATAGAGGCGAGGACTCAACCCCGAGTGGCGGTCACACCTCAAGTATTAAATCCGTCAAACACTATCCCTAACATATCTTTCCCCCGGAAAACGTAAAAATAGTTTAAAATGGGGCCGTGAAACTCACCTGTAACTGCGTCTGGCTCAATAAGGTGAATAGCAAGGGGTGGTCTTGCACCTACAAACGTCCTAAACGTATAAGTCACTATTCCTATAGTGCATGTGCCCTGGCAAGTTGTACACCCAACTCCCGACCACAAGTTGTTCCAAATCCCGTTTAATTACGCGTGTATCCTAGGTTTCGTTGGCGTTACATTACCCTTTGTGTTACAAGTTATATATTACTCTTGTTAATATTTCCATAACTTGTATCTTATTATCATCGACTCGACTTCACTTAACGTATAATTATTTTCCCATTTAAATAATTATACTTAAGATCGCATCGCTCTATATAATATATATTTCAATCCTCGACCCGACTCACTTTGCCACACATTTGTTTTTCCCATTTAAACAAATATGCTAAGATTTTGTCGTTCGATCGTATATTCTTAACGTCCGGTTCAACTCACCACACCGTATATTTATTTTCCCATTCAAATAAATATACTAGGATTTCGTTGATACGACATACACATATATATATCCTTGTCTTCTCGTCGCGGCTTTCCTTCCCGTATATCTACTTTCCCATTAAGTAGATATACTAGAATTTTGCCGAGACGAGCGTACAAATATATATATAAATGTGTAATTTTTCTTGTTAAGTATATACGTTTGTTTTAACGTCTTATTCGTTTGTGTCATGTGTTTCTCCCACGAATTAATCCTCCAACACTTAGGAAAGTGTTTATTTATTTTCACCCAAAGTATATATATATATTTTACCTCTTAAAATATATATTTTTCTTATCTTGCCGCAATGGCATTTTTCTCGTATTTTGTCCGTGTACGGTTCGTTAACGCGCTTTAGTTCGATATCTTAACTTGATTAGTTAATTTTTCCAAGTTTTTCCCAACATGTATTTTATAGAAATATTTTCCATATTTCTTCCTATTTTCACATGTTACTTGGATGGTTAAAATACTTATGTATTTTTAACCCAACTTGTCAACTTAACTACAAAAATGTTTCCAACACTTTTATATTCCCATTTATATAAAAGTATTCATTTTTGTATAAGTTTCCCAAGTTTGTTTAATATTTTTATAAAATCTCTATTTTATAAAAATCCTTATGTTAAAACCCTTTATATTTTTATAACTTTCAAAAATACACTTTTATACAAAATACCCAAGTATTTCTACTAGTATTTACAAAAATCATCCTTAGACTTTATTACTTGCATTTTTGACACCAAACTTTCCATACTTGTATTTTTGGGCTAATAGTTTCTAAAATGTCCATTTTAGTCCCTTAACTTTCAAAGTTACAACTTTAGTCCTTTAACTTACAAAAGTTGCATTTTTCCACTCTAACTTCCAAAGTTAGCATTTTTCACTCAAAATAGTTAACTTTGAAGATTCAACTTTTTATTGGTAAGTTATTTTTGTATCAAAACACTTATGTTAGTCTTATATTCCATATGAAAGACTAATTATATGTGTGTTTTATGTATTTGTCCATTTCCTCAAAATATCATTCATCCAAGTGAGTTAACTTTAATTTTCCATCTTATTCATTTATGAACTTCTAACATGTTTTACCACATATTATAACTTAAATGATCATAATAAGATGAATTAAAGTTAGTTTTAACATATTCAAGTTCATTTCAAAATCTTAACCAAAACATCATCCTACTTAGTCTTATATGTAAAAATTTATATATTTTCAAGACTAATACATCATCATTAACAAATCCATGGTTTATTTTCATATCTTTAATCTTCCATTTTACACATGAAAACTTATTAAAGATTATGTTCAAAACCATTTTTAAACCCTTCATGTACAACTTGCTACTAGGAACACATACATGAATAATAACAATCAAAAACAAGATTAAGAAGCTTACTACTAGCACAAGGCTAGAGAAGACAAAAACCTTGGATTTGAGAGGGGTTTAGTGTGTTCTTCCTAGTGGTTTAGCTCCAAGTTCTTGAAACACACAAAAGGGGTTTGGATGATGGATGATTTTAAGTATTTTGGAGATGTAAAAACTTGAAAGAACAATGTGTGTGGGGAGATGGAAGCTCACGGCCAAGAGGGAGAGAAGAAAGAGATTTGTTTTGCTTGGTGATCCAATCTTCTAACATGTGTTATTATATAACCAACTCATGTAATGATGCTAAAGATTTAAGAAATCTTATGGAAGATTATGAGTGTACTTGGGAGATTTTTGAAATGAGGATATGTGTGTGTGTAGGTTGAGCCGTATGTATGTATGTATGGTTAGGAGATTGCTTGCAATCTTTGGTAAATCCTCATGAACCATCATAATCTTTATATAAGACTTAACCTTGCATGTGCACCCTAGTGTTATGATGGCTAGCTTTGGTCTTGGATTCTTATGGCCATGGGCCGAAATCTTCTTCAAGGGGGACAAGGTGTAGTTGCTTTTTGTACTAATGTTCACTCATGCTTTTCCTTACACATTTTGTCTCATGTTAAGCATGCTTTACATAGCTTAGGGATTATTATTATCAACACAAGTTGCATGGACTATCCTTGGCCTTTAGGCCGGCCCTTAGAGGGGTTTGGGTGGGGTCCACCACTTCAAATATTAACCCATTGATTGTTATGTTTAATCCCCCGTCGTTCGGGTGTCGTTCGGGTGTTTTTCGGGTTTTAATCACGCGTTATCCGGACATTAAATATATCTTTAACAACACTTAAATATAGTCTATTTTAAGCGTTGATTGGTTATTTAGGCCTTTGCCGGGTGAAATTATGAGTTATACGCGTATCGGGTGCGATACGCGCACTTTATTCGTTACCGGGAGATTTGTACAAGACGTTTTCATTTATGGTTTTGGAGTTCCAAAACTCATTATATCCTATGAAAATACCCTTTATTTTATATCCTGGGTGTCCGGGATTCGTTTCGTTTATTTAATTATTACCGGGTAATTGCCAACATCCGTACCGGATAGCTTATTCGCACATGATCCAATCATGCTTTACCATTAAACGTATGCATTCCTATGCACTATTTGGAAATTGCTATTCCCTAAGGCCTTGATAATTAAATCACACATAATTGCATTTAATTACGTTAATCATATATTAATTAATTGTACGGAATTACCTTATTTTTGCCGGTTGTTACATCTTCTAAGGGTGAACGTGATGGTATGTGATGGCCACCCCGTGATGGCTGTGATAGCGTGATACACCAGCTCGCATAATTAATCATGGCTGCGATTCCTTTTTTTTTTTTCGTGACATACATCGCGGAGCATTCAGCGGCTAGCCGTTGGCTAGCAACGGTCATTTTGACCAAAATTTAAAAAAAAAATAAAAAATTACCTACCTATATATATATACATACTCACGCAAATTTACCCATTCATACCCACACTCTTACAAATTCTTCTTCTATACAAAATAATAATAATAATAATAATAATAATCACAAAATTCAACTCATCATTCACATTCACAATGGTTACTTGGACGCAAGAGGAGGAAATTGCGTTAATGATCGCGTACGACATCGTACACAGCAATGGCGCATCAACTAGCAGCGGCCATGGTCGTGTTCGTGGCCGGAGCAACGCTCCGAACTGGAAAAGAGTTTTAGCCGAGTTTGGTCAACTTGTTGGGGGAACACAACGTTCGTGTGATTCAATCTCTCACAAGCACGCGGACCTCCAATCGAAGTGTCAAACCTTCGATTTTTTTAAAGAAAGTGGTGAATAATAACCCTAACGAAATAGAAGATGTGCAAGTTGACTTTGCTCAAATCGACTATGCGGCTGAGGTCGAGGTTGATTTTCAACATGTTTCGGCGTGGCGAATGTTACGCCCAAAATTTTATTAGGTTTTTACTAATGTTTGTATTTTTTTAGTAGTTTTTATTTTATTTGTAGTAGTGTGTTATTTTATTAGTAGTTTTTATTTTATTTCTAGTAGTGTGTTGTTTTTTTAATTTAATGTAATTTTTTTTATTTTATTTAATGTAATATTTTTTATTTTATTTTATTTAATGTTTTTATTTTATTTTTTTAAATGTAATGTTTTTAGTTTATTTTTTTAAGTTTAGTGATGAAATATGATGGAATGTAATGGAATGAGGTGGCACAATCTGATTGGGTGTGATAATGTGATGAGTGTAATGACCACCCCATCCACCCTAAATAAGATGTTTTAACCTAGCTTTTTTATTAGGACATGAAATCTAAGCATTTCATGTTTTTTTGCAATTTGTTTTATTGATTGATTGTAAACGATTGAACTTTATATGAAACCTAGTTCTTTATCTTTCAATTCTCGAGAGTTCTAGTGTTTTGTTGATTTATTGTAAACGGCTGAACTTTGTTTGAAACCAACTTCTTTATCTTTCAATTCACGAGAGTTGTAGTAATTGAGATATATTAGAAAAGGGTTGAGTTGGTAATCTTTTATTGATAATCACGTGATAAACCTTTCGTTTTTCCACAATCAGAGTAAATTGTCCCTATTATCACAATCAACTAACCAGCTTCATAATCATGTCTATGTGATTTTCCCAAATTAAAACTAGGTTATTGAATATTTGAATCTATCTTAGACTATGTGTTGTGGTGGGCGAGCGAGCGGCCAAACGAGCCATGTGGCTCGCGCACTGCACAACACCTACATGTGAACGACGGCGCGAGTGAGCAGGGGCGACCTTGCTCGCGTCTGCTAGCAAGGAATAAGATGTGCGTTTATATATTTTTTTTTCTATTTTTTTTGTCCGGCGAGCAATGGGTTTGTGGTGGTGGTCGTTGGAGAGCAAATGGGTGGAAGGATGGAGCTGTAAAAAGGAGTCAAGTGGGGAAGATGACTATAAGTAAGTTTTTTATTTGATTTTTTAATGTTAACCGTACCAAGTGGGTGGAAGGATAGAGCAATATATCCTTTTTTTTTTTTTTTTTACTTTTGTTATATTCTTTTTTTACTTTTTTTTTACTTTATTACTTCTTCTTTTTTATTTTTTTATTTTATTTGTAAATTATTTATGTTTTATATTTATTAATTTTAGTGTTTTATGTTTTTTTATTAATTATGTCTTTGTAAATTTAAAATTTAAATATTATATCAATTTAAAATAACAAAGTTTAAAAAATAATAATTTTTAAAACAAATGGATAAAGCTGCTGCTCACCTCTAGCCACAACAGGATCAGGCGAGTGAGCAACAGCTTTATCACTCTGCCATGTCAGCGCTTACGTAGTTCAATATTAAAGGATAAAGCTCCCACTCACCTCTAACCACAACACATAGTCTTAGAACATGAAATCTTGAGACAGTTGCTTTTTGTTTAATTGTTTTTAGAGTCTTCATCAAGTTTGCAACTGCTTTTTAATAAAGGGGAAATGGAATTAAATAATCCAACTTTGTTGGGTTGAAAGCCAATAATCCCAATTTGAAAGTTGTAATATAACAGTCTCAACTTATTAATGGTTTTATTTTAATGGTCCCAAACTAACGGTAGTTAAGTCTGTCTGTTAAATGCCTGCGTGGCAGTCAACGTGTCAATCTATGGCACTTATTTTATACACACATATTATATACACACACACATATAACATCTTTATTATCATCTTCATCACGACCCTAACCACCCGCCACCACCTGCACCACCACAACCACCTGCCACCACCGTTAACCACCGCCATCTCCGACGACACCCACCACCACCACAAACACCACCACTCTACACCACAACCACCTGCCACCACTGTCAACCACCGCCATCTCTGACAGCACCCACCACCACAAACACCACCACTCTACACCATCGTTCCATCTCACTCAAAACCCTAAACTAGAAGCAAATAATTAGGTCTTCTTCCCAAACACCCACTTCAAACCCTAGATTCCAAAAACACCTACTTCACAGACTTTAATCAATGGATTCAAATGAAGCGAAGCTGTTATTAGGAGGAATCGCATGGGAAACCACCGAAGAACGTCTCACTGTTATTATACTATTTGATTTGACAAGGTGGTTGTGGTTGTGGCGGGTGGTTGTGGTTGTTGTTCTCCTTCACACTCATGGTTTTCAACTTGGATAATAATTCCTCGTTGATTTCGAGTTCTGAAAGGAAGTCGGTGGAGAGAGATGGAGGGATGAGTGAGGAGGAGAATGTTGTAGTGATGGGATTGGAGGGGTTAGGATGGAAATAGAAGGAGGTGTGTGTTTGAGGAAGGAAGACGTGATGGTGGTGGTGGTGAACGGTGGTGGGCGGCGGAGAAGGAATCTGGGAGGAGAAGGAAATGTGATGGGCCTTTTTAATATTTTAATTATAAAACATTATTAAACCTTTTTTTAATTAAAATATCCAAGTAGGATAATGTGGGCCATGTTTTTTTGCCAACTTTGCAGGTTTTGTCCACCTCAGCTACCATGTGGAATATCACGTTGGCATTTAACCAAAATATTTAACGGTGGTTAGTTTGGGATCATTAAAATAAAACCATTGACAAGTTGGGACTGTTATATTACAACTTTCAAGTTGGGATTATTGGCTTCCAACCCAACAAAATTGGGATTATTTAATTCCATTTCCCCTTTAATAACTCTAGTTAAACAATAGTTTAATTTAAATTATCAAACGAAACGTGTAATACTAATTACATGCTCTTAGTGGATACGAAAACCTACTTAATTTAACTATCTAGTTTAATTAGATTTTTGCATGACAATAACTTAGCTTTGTGCTTTGTCGTGATGATGTTAACAGGACACCTAAAAATAGTGTTGGCATAACATGTTACACAAACAAGTTAAGACACGAACAGGAAAGCTAATTGTGTCATTTTTTTTTCAAACATGAACACGAACTTATATATAACATGTTAACACAATAAGACATGATGAGGAACACCTAGTAAAATAAGTTAACACGACATTAAGATACGATAAGACACGAACACAAAACAGGCAAACACAAACATGACACGAAAATATACAGGTCTTAACACGTCGACCTGTTATAGACACGAAACCTGTTAACGCCAAACACGAGACCTGTTAAAATTGTGTAGGTTTGTGTCAGGTTATCGTGTTCATGTTTGAATTGCCAGCCCTACCTAAAAATATGAACAATTAATTACACAACATCATTGAGTTTGCAATTTAAAAGTATTAAATATTAAAGTCGATATTAAATTTATTTGTACAGTCCAGTTTTGATGGTTTTTAAATCAAAATGTTAGCAAATGTGTTATTAATATTTTTTTATTATCGAAAACCAGAAACGGATAGTTAAAGTTAAAACCGAACCGTTACTAAGGATTTGGTTTCGATTTGATTTCACGGTGTAGGCTTTAGTGGGCTCTTAAATAAAGTTTATATATATGGTAAGGTTCCTGCAGGAAAATTATTTTTTGTAGGAAGCGTAGGAAGTTTTTTGATCCATTGGATGTTGAGATTGATGGTTAAGATTAAAAACCTATATGTGTTTAATTTTTAATTAAATATTTATAGTAGTTGAGGGCAAGATAGTACAATCAGTGTTTTATTTAAGGGCACTATGGTAATTGTGTGTACTTTATTTATAGAAAACCAATTTCTCTCTCCTATTAGTTTTGAAACCGTTCCCATAATTCCTTAATTAATGGATACTAGTTTCTCTCTCATATCAGTTTTAAAACACTTCTGTTGTTTTAAAACACTTCTACTGTGTTTAGTTTCAATATAAAACACTCTTGATTTTATTATAAAACACTCCCGATGATATTATAAAACACTCCTTATTAATACACACTAGTTTCTCTTTCAATATAAAACACTCCTTACGTTATTATAAAACACTCCTCATGTTTAACCTTCCGCCATGACTTGAATAATCGAACAAGTGATAGAGATGGGTTATATGGTTGAAGAATCGAACAAGTTTTTGGGTATTGATCAACTTATTTGATATAAATATCTTATGATTCTTATGAAAAATAATGAATAATTAGTTAATTTAGGATGATTAATCTTCACAAATATCCAGATATTAGTTGCTAATTTAGTTGGTTTGTAATAAATAAAAAAAATGGACAAAAAGTCTATAATGCCCTTCATCTAAAGATTTAATCAGATTTAATCTAATGGTTGAAAATACTTCCTACACTTCCTACACAAAATAATTTTCCTACCAGATCCTCTACCTATATATATATATATATATATATATATATATATATATATATATATATATATATATATATGATTGGGTTCAAATGAGAACTCCATTGAGTTGTGAGAACTAGAGAACTCCACTAGACCAATAACCTAGTGACACATAATCAGCTTTATAATTTTTTGTATTTTTTTAATTAAGGGTAAGAAAGTCTTTTTGTACACAATTATTAAGAGTATTTTCATAATAACACCCCACCCCCACCCCAACTAACCTTTTTAAATAATAATAATAATAATTATAAATCAGATTCTCTCTCTCACCTACACACACTTTTCTCTCTCCCTCTCTCTCTAAAAAAAGAAGAAACGATGGAGCAGGTTTTTAGATAGTGCAGAGGGGGTTGTGTTGTTGGTACAGACAATGGTTCGAAGGTGGCGATGGACGGATCTTTTTGGTGGTCGACGGGGGGTGGTTTTTGGTGATGGTTCGATGAGGGGTGGTGGTGGGTCGATGGGTGGTGGTCGATAAACAGGTCTGATGGTATAATAGCGTCACCTACAACTCAGGTCTCTCCCTCACTCTCTCTCTCTCTCTCTCTCTAAAAAACAACCACAGATTTGAGAAAACACACATAGACGGCGACGGGGGCTGTGGGTTTCGAGGGTTCTGGATATGATTCAGGGGTTTGTTTCGTTCGAGGATGGTGGTTGTGGGTTTTTGAGGGTGATGGTGGGTTGATGAATGACGACGGTATGGTGGTGGACAGGGATAACCATATCGTTTTGATGATGATGACGACGATATGTTATTATTATTGTTATTATTATTATTATTATTATTTATTAAATATTAATTATGGGTTTATTTTGATCTGTTTCCCCCTGTTTTTGGTGTTATTTATGTAGGGATGGATGCCCAAGTGGCTTATGGTTTTCATACTCCGAGGAACGACAAACCTTATCTTGCTCAAGGTCCCATTTCAAACAAGGTATATCCTTATTCTGCATCTAGTTAAATTTCATATATTAATATGATAGTTTCTTATTTCAATCCTTTTTTCTTGATTGACAGTATACAATTATGGGTTTTACACTGGTGTAAATTCCTATATTGTGGAAATAATTTCCATTAAATAACTTTTGTTTTTATTTCATTTAATTCAAAACGTTTTGTATGTGTGAGGGGTGTTTGCACCAATGTAAATGTAACATCGCGTTATTTTTACTTTTCACATATTTTAAATTCTATACTTAACAAATTTCAAGTTCGTCTTTATTCGCTTCTTTTACGTTAGTCCTACCAATCCATGACGAGTGGTCATTATAATTTATCCTAATTAAATTTAGACGATATAACAAGAACCTCATTTAGTTAAGATCCTAATATATATATTTTTTTTAAAACATATATATTTATAATAATAATAATTTAGTTAAAAAAAAGAAAAGAAAGAAAAAAACATGAGTTATGCTCCTTTGACTTTTGTTACAACAACAACACACAACAAAAATGAATGTTGTGTTGTTCGTTGAAATATTATTTTAGTTCGATGTCAACAGCAGCATGAATGGACCATCATTTTTCCATAACAATTAAACTTTAACCGCCATCTAATCTCTTTCTAATCACCCTATTTACTTCATTTAATACCCAACTATTTTAACCGACTTATAAATACACCTCTTCCTCACTCCTTAATCCTTTGTTCATCTCTAAAACTCTCTCTAAAACTCTCTAATCTTCAAGTTTTCAAGCCAAACTTCCTGTTTTGCATCAGTAAGTTTCTTGGCTTAAAACTTCAACTTTCATTCTATTTTTCTTCTTCTTTTTCATCTAAAAATCCTTGGAGAAACCTCTAGGATCTTCCCCATATTTATCCACAGAAGTGTGATAAGGGTAGAGCACCTAAAAGAGGTCCCAAAGGTGGTTGTTTTCTGAATTATTTTTATGTCCTAAGATAGTTTGTTGTGAAGGAACCAACCAAGTCTACTAACAATCTAATGTTAGAGAGATTTGTGCTATGGTATTGGGTGACAAAGGAGAGTCAAGACTCATCCAAATCAGTCCTCAAACTTTGCTTAAACTTCTTAGCTATACTATATGATAAAATAAACATATACTTTCAAGTTTCTATCTTACTAGCTTATTATTAATCTTTGGAAGGTTTGTGGTTACTTACCAACTCTCTTGACCCTTCTTGTGCTACGGATTTATCCACACTAGAAAGGGGAAATCCCGTGTCCAAAACCCACGCCTACTTCATAAGCGAAGCGGTTATGACATGAACTTATTAATCGGATTCACATTCCTAACCTTATACCATCCGAATCATCTATGATGATTTTGTGCTTGGTCTAACTTATTCTCATGACCATCCGGATTGCCTTAAAGGCGATTTGTGCTTTGGTTTGCCTAAAAGGCTTGCATGATTCTCTTGAACCTATAATCTAAACTCGAACCTAAGACCCTCTAATTCTTTAATTCTAGTTAATCGGAGCCAAAGCTTAATCTTCCAAGACTTACTTTTTGGAACTCTATCAAACGCACCCAAAGGTGAGTTCATACTTGACCCCCTTTTATTCTTTATTCTTTGGGGCTCAACATGTATCACTATCAAAACTTAAACGATTTCATACTCTTAAAAACTATTATGCTCAATCTAAATGCTATTATGCTATGCCATGCTAGAATTCAAAGTCTTACATACAAATGTACGATTAGTTAACAACCCACCTTACATGTATAGCGCTATAGGTTGACGCGCCGCCCCCTTCATGGGTCATGTTAAGATGAAGTCTTTTGTGTTATCGAGTGTTGTTGCCGTTTGTATGGTTCTACGTGCATATGCCTATAACATGATGATTCGAGTAGACTTTTCTTATACTATGTACTTAGACTCAAAACTAGTATGCTCACCAATGCTTTATGTGTTGACGGATATTTTATACATGTTGCAGGAAATGTTTAATGCAGGATTATCAAGAAAACTACTTAGGATTGGACTAGAAACTCGCAACTAGTTTAATTTTTCTTTGTTTTGATGTTGTATTCTTTTTTCCCTTTCTATGAGACAATTTGTATTGTGTTTCCTCTTAGACAATGACATGCTATGAATGAAATTTTATCTCTAAATTATATTGTCACGAATTCTAGTGTCATGAAGTCTTTAAACAATCTATCCCAAGTCTCGCCCCGATGTATTCCGCCATCGGTTGGGGTGTTACAGATTGGTATCAGAGCCATGACTATAGGGATCTAGGAAAAATTTCCATGTTTGACCTAGACTATAGTTAAGAACCTTTTTGACCATTCCTTTTATCATGCTTAATATACTTGTTATTCCTATCTTGCTTCTACTCAATTCTTTTGGTTCTTAAAATTTACCTTCCTATTTGTGGATTACTCTACACTCGAAGACGTTCGTATAACACAAACGAAAGGAAATCACCGAAATGGGCGTGAAACCCTCACTTTGGTGATAACTTTCAATCCGCGTAAAATCTTTGTGTTTTTGAAACTACACCAAGATAGGAGTGATATCCTCACCTTGGTGGAAATTTCACAATTCTCGTTCTAGTGGACACTTACCAGTTAAAGGTTAGAAATAATTTTCTTACCACGTTGGACAAAGTGTACAAACCACACTCAAGAAACGACTTCGCTAAGATAGGAGTGAAATCCGCAACTTAGCGACTAGTTTCAATCCCTGATTTTTTTTCAATCTCGCCAAAGTCTTAAAATTACTAATGACAAGAAACATGTAGTAACTGGAAGGGTGAATACCGTTAACCAAAAGTTTCGGTGAGAGTATTTCCACCTATTAGGCCAAAGCATGTTTTCAAACTCAAAGGTAAATTTGAATCACTTTGGTTAGTCTTAGTTCCGTTCCGGAACACTCCAATTGTTTGTTTAAAACAAGCCTCTCATTTTATGTTAATATTACTTTCAATGTTGTTTTCATACTATGTTTTCATTATATATTCGATTTATTTCACTCGCATACAATCTCAAGACTCGCATTTACAATCTACTCTCGCGATCTCCAAACAATACTAATAATCGCAAACCAACATAAATCAAAACTCCCTTATGTTAACTAAGTGCACTATACTTGCTTATGCATACGTGTTATACTATTTCAACAATGTGAAACTTGCGTCCTCGTGTAACTAGAACTTGCATACTAAATCTATGAGAACAACTTGAACTTATGTAAATATATTTTTTTTATCCGAATTTGCACCAACTTTACCGATCTAGTGAAATTTTACTCACAAGCTTTCATTGTTAATCAACATTCTAATAACTCCTTGCCTAAATTCAAAAGTCAACTTGTTAAAAAAAAACGTTTATGCAAATTTTCTTATGTATGATTAGCGTAGATGTCCTCCCGTCTCAACAAAATCGATCTCCACCAACTGGCGAGTCTTATTGCCCAAGAATTAGTCAAGATTCTCCCTAACCTAGAGACACCAACAAACCCAATTCCAAACCCCGGTGATGCCATCCTGGACAGCACAAACCATGTAGATACTAAATCTTCTACCCATACACCTACCAAACAAACGAAAAAGGATAACCGAAAACGCGAAACCCTCAAACGAAACCACACTTCGACAACTCCTGAGACTCCGAATTCCAACAAAAAGCAATACCATGGAACCTATCCGCTATGCAACAGTTGTAAATTCCACCATGTCACTCACTCATCATGCCGCATATGCGCCAACTGTGGTGCATATGGTCATTTAGCCAAAACATGTCGTCACACCACTAAACAACGACCCAACCCATGAACCCAACCAATGCCCAAGACTTGCCATGGTGATCTACGATGCTGGAAGACCCACTCACCATACTAAAGAAGATTGACTTTTCTTTTCTTTAAAAAAAAATTAGAATTTCCTTATGTAACGTTTTCAAAAAAAAAAAAAAAAAAAATTTGTTCGGATGTGAAACTTTCTTTTTTTATGAAATATCATCGTTATCCTAGTTTACAATCATAATTTATCGGCAAAATTCAAACATCGCAAAACCCTTTTCTCCTTGCGCACAATCTTTTTTCAAAATTTTTGAATAAAATTCTTCCTACTATTTCTAAAAGGATGCCTATTCTTCTATAAAATCCTCACTTTCAAACCACTAACAAATGTGTGCGTCGAGTCTATATGACAAACAAGATTCTAAATGGTAAAAGTGTTTAAAAGAATTTTTTTTTAGCAAACAGGACTTATGAGCAAAGACACGCTAAATCAGACAACCTACTTCTTTATAATCCCAAAACCTTTTCTCTTGAAATCGTATCATAAGTCAAAATATTCACCAACGCCAAACTAAAATTCTCAATAAACTATTTTCCTCGCTTAATAAAATGGATTTTTTTCATAAATCAAACGTCCATTTACGGTAAGACTTTTAAATTAAATTTTCCCCACTTCAATTAAATTCGTTTTTCTTTAACATCCAATGAACTAAATTCTTCTACCATCAAACTTGACCCTTAGTCTTAAAAAGCTAAAATTGCCCGCGTACCCATAAAACTCAATAAACTCAAATTTTTGTTGCCCTCAGTCACAACATTTTACGCTTAAAAGTTTTCATTAAGAATCCAATTGTCTATGCTTCTGTTTGATTTTATACATCTGAACGTAACCACATATGCACAAGACTGCATCGTTATGTCATGAAACCATACATCCACGCCCAAAAAAAAAAAACGTACGGTTAACAACATCAAAAACCTGCTTAATGCCTTATTCACATTATGTGTTTATATGTCACGTTGCTTGCTATGTTTACAACATCAAAACTGTTTAATGTCTTTTCCTTTGTGTATAAATATTTTGTGTCCACTAGCTACCCACACATAACTAAGACGAATTATTTGGACCATGCGACAATTGGACTAGTTACGGGTGCACACGTAGTTACAAAAATTGGGCGCATGGAAAACATAACAAGTTTCAGTGTGTGTAACATATCATGACTTGAATAACAACACGGATGAGGTATGATAACTACATGGTGGTACGCCGCCGGTACATCCTATACATAAATGTCCTGTCATACTACCAAAAGTGGAGTTATTCGTGCCATGAGAAGTTGTAGGTGTCGAGTTTAAATTTTTGATCAACACTTACGTTATTTATCTTTTGCGATACCGTTTATGTTATAGTTTACTAGTCTAATTACACTTGCATTATTTATCTTTTATGCATATTATAACCTTGTTTTAAACCGCACTTTCTACTATGAAACATTATCATTTGCCATGAATAATCTATACTTGTAACCTCCATCAACTTCGTTTCTTCCATCGTACATCTCCTTGCTTAATCAACAATCCTATTATTATCAAAAATCTCGTTCTAAGTCCCGTAACCTCTGTCCTTAATCCCTTAAGGCATTCATGCATTTAAAACAACATTTGTTCCTCGCTTTCATATATTTTCTTGACTACTTATATACTGGATTTCAAAACTAAATTAACACTATGTATTTCACCAAAAAAAAAAAAAAAAAAAACTATTCCAATTTCTCGCTTATTTAATCGCCTTTTAAAAAGTTTTCCTTTAATAAAACTTTCGACCTTGTGCAAACCAAATATCTTTTACTAAAAACTACTCAATCCCACATCTAGTCACTTATTATACTTACATATTTACTATTCCACCCAACTACCCAATGACACCCCTTTAACACGCAAAAATTTCCACTATTTCATATATGATATACCGTATAATTACTTATTTTTCTAAAATTTCTATATGTTATACAATATACTTACCTATGTTCAATTTTCACTATTTCATATCGTATAAATACTTATTTTCCTAATTTTTTTTATTTCTTATACACAATATACTTACCTGCCTTCACAGGATTTTTACTATTTCATACCGCACACTTACTTTTCTTTCCAAACTATTGCTACTTCATATATGTTATACAGTATTGATGTGTGTAAATGTATATATATAAATAACACAAGTTCTAATTAAAACGACTCACCTAAAAACTACACACGCACGGCAAGTGTACCGGTCGCAAAGCAGTAAACAGATAAGACTGAGTATCGAACCCAAAGACGCGAATACAACTCTAGATCACAACCTCTACCGAATACTAGCCTAAATAAATATATACTTAAATGGGGGGTATTTTAAACTACTAATTATAAACTTAAAAGAAACTAAATATAAATAAAATAACCTCAGCTGCTTATAGGAACTAGGAACTTGGAGAAATCGGATAGGAAGAAGGCTGGTTACTTAGGTAAAATCCCTAGACACTAGCAATAAATCCTGAATCTGGTAATTAACTTGAGACCCTATTCTTATCTAATAAACCTCCTGTCAAAGATAGCTCACTAGACGTAAGGCGGGACAAGTGTAGAAATGCTAAGATGGATCTGGATCGCCCTAGCGTACCAAAATCCCACAGAAATCAGATTAAAACCTCTCCTGGATTAAAACCCTCAAACTATGAAGCAGACTTAAACTCTACTGAAGAAAACCTAGGAAAACTCTAAACACGGACAAGTAGCGACTCCCGCCCTAGCGCTTGCCAACTACCGGACAATGCCTAGTTAGTTACCTAGCAATCTCGAGTTAGATTTCTCACCCTCAAGAATGGACTGCACGTTTTAGTTAATTTATTATATTAGTTTGTTATACTTGTGTCGTATTCCAACTCCAAATACTAGCACGCTAACCTAAGTTGACGAACTAGATTGATTTCAAGACCTAGGGGGTATCTCTACGTGCCTAGCTCCACAAACCAATAAACAAACTTCAAATAAAATTAACACCAACACACATATATCAAATCCAACAATAAAATTAGAATCATGTAATTCTACACATCAAACCAAAAATCATTAAATACTGCATAAGACGTGTCTAGTTCATAAACCTAAGCAACCATGAAAGTCTAGTTCATAATTATAATTAGAAACATAAATTCAAAGTCTATGAAAAACAATTTCATCATGTCTCTAAATAATTAAAACGATAAAACAAATCCCGGGTCTCTCTCCTTCAAAGCTCCTTTCCAAGATAATGTATCGGCTGTTCTGTCTCTCTTTTTTTTTTCGTGCGATTGAAGTTGTCCTCCTTCAAAAAAATCATGTGCCGCTTCCTCTCAATTTATAATGGTATTCATGATTTCTATAGTTATCATAATGAGCCGTAGGGTTTTTTTTAGAAAAAATAAAGATGTGGCCAATTTACTTCATCCAATCACTAAAATTAGTTTTCTTTTTTTTTTTCTCTTTCGTGACATACCACTCAAACATTTTTATTATTATTATTATTATTATTATTATTATTATTATTATTATTATTATTATTATTATTATTATTATTATTATTATTATAGCTCTGTGCTCTTGAATCGGGTGTTTTTGGCTCAGCCAAAATTTCTTGTTTACGCTCCAACGTCCATGAACACCTGTTCTCAAGTGTTCGTGTCTCAATTAAAATTCTTTCCTTTTGAGCTCATTTTCCACGAACACCTATAAAATAATAAAATAAATAAATACCTAATAAAAATGACGCAAAACGAATAAAAACTTGACCAAATAATATACAAAATACATAGGAAAATAGATGTGTTTTACGACACATCAAACATCCCCACACTTGACTCTTTTTCGTCCCTGAAAAAGAATTATGCTATGGAATCACAGTTAGGTTTACATCCAGTTTCAAAACATAGGTTACTTAATTAATAATATACTAACGGGTTGATTGCGATTGCAGGTATATTGATCCTCTTAAACCCACACCGGTTTCCAAGCCCCTTTTTATATATGTTAAGTTCATGTTGATTAGTCTATCTAGGGTCTCACTCGAAGGAAGCCACAGTTCCTCCTAATCCCGCCTCAAGCTTATGAAGCTAAAAGAACGACCAATTGACCATTTCCCAACCGTCTTATGTAAAAAACCAAGAGAATTTAAAATCACTTTTATTTTTTATTTTTATTTTTTTGACATAAATTTTTTTTCATCTCAGCATACTTAACTCAGAGGGTGTGACCAATCCAAGTCGCTATCCCAGTGGCCAGGCACCTTAAGCTTCAGCATTTTTTTTCATCTCAGCATACTTAACTCAGAGGGTGTGACCAATCCAAGTCGCTATCCCAGTGGCCAGGCACCTTAAGCTTCAGCATTTTTGCTTTGATTTCTAATTTTTTTTAAGTGATTAGAAATTCTAACGGTTTTCTACTTATAACGGTGCTTCTTATACTATTTTTGGCGGTTTCGGTCTCCCCGTTTCTCCTAGATGCGAACCCGCAAAATAGCCTAACATAATTAATTTATTACTTTTCAAAGGAAACCTTTCTACCGGCCGAGCCTACCCACATATCCCAAATCAGACACGTTTTCAATCAATTTTAATCTCTTATTATACATACTATTTGAAAACCGGACACCTAACTTTACCTATCATTTTCCATATTTTATATAATGCAAACTTCAAAATCAGGGACTTTTTTTTTCAATTTTTTTTCTTGGACTCAAACCGACGCTATATACAGATTAAACAAGAGTTTCCCATCCCCACACTTAAACTCTACATTGCCCTCAATGTAGGAATAGAAAACGACACAAAACAAAAAAAATTAATTCCGAATACAAAAATAAAGAGACGAGAGCAAATTGGAAAGGACTTAGCTGGTTAATTTTTTTCTTCGTAAGCTCCAAAACATTAGTCCAATCCAGCTTGATCGTATAGCATTTTGGTCGCGATCGGCTCTGACACAATGGTAAACTCTCGGGTTGCTTCAATATAACGTACAGCTCCAGAATCGCCCGAATGGAGATTGAGTACGAGCGGTACAATCCAAACCTGCACAAAATGAAACAAACAAAACCCGAGCATAATACCGAACTACACAAAAATAAAAAGACTCAAACTACTAACTTAGACTCATAAAATAACAACAAGCAAGAAGATGTACCTGCTTGGCAAAATGGCGGTGAATGGTGGTAGAACCAAATGGGTAGAAAAGAAAAAAAAAATCTGGTTCTCGCTCAATGTGAAGGACACTGGTGATCACAACACGCGTTGCAAACGAAGAAAAATATAACTTTCCGGGGTAATAGCTGGTCGCATGAGGCGAACAGGTCAGCTCAGACTCCTCACATTACGTGAATTGTCTTTTTTCAGAGAAAGTTAATTAATTTTTTTTTTAAGAAAATTCTCTTATTACCCAAACCTTTACCAAAACTCCCAGTCATAAAATATATATAAAGATAATACATGGGACCCGCTCATGGTGAAATTTTTTTCTACCTAAGCAAACACGTAAACCTGCTAACTGACTCAAAGACACAAAAAACAAAGATAAAATAGAAAGATAAAAACCTACAAACTACTACCAAAGAATGACCACAAATAAAAAAAATGAAAAGCTAGAAAAAAAATAGGTATAAATATAAATTTACAAACTCTACAGAGCCTCTCCACACTTAAACTTAATCAGGGGGCTTCTCTTTTATCTGGACCCGATCCAACCCATTTAATTCCACCCGGTCCATATTATTTAGAAAAATTACATTAGTGGAATTTAAAAATATTTTATCGAATTTAAATGGGTCGGGCCACCAATATTTAAATTTACCTGGACCAACCCTGATTCTTGGCATGTAATGAGGGGACTTGTTATCTCTACAACTCCTGACCCTCACCCTGTGTCAGTCCAGGTGCCTTCTCCCGTGGTGGTGGCCATGGTGGTGGCACTAGTAGCAGTGTAATATCCAATGCCTGCACGGGCCGGCTGTGGTGTTTTTCTTCTTCCACCACTGCTTCTTTCTCATCTTCTTTGTTTGCTGACACTTGGTCAAAATCTTTGTCCACTTCTGGAGCTGATAAATCAACCAACTCGTCACCAAACTCTGTTTCCCCATCAGCTGCTTCTTCAAGCAGGTTAGTGGTGTCTTCCTCTTCCACCACTTCTTCCTCAAACAGCCAGCCTGTGGATTCTGAAAAATTCATATCTTCCTAAGCCTCCCTCCAGACGTCTACCCCCCAAGGATATGCTGCTGAACTAGAGATCTGGCAAGGCTGCTCATCCTGTTGAACCAAAGGTGGGACTAAGGCATCCATTATGGTCTCTGACTCTAACCCTGAATCCTGCAAAATATCATCTTCACAAGACAAGTGTAAAGAATCATATGGGTCAGTTAAATCATGCATAGAATCAGATGAGTAAGGACAAACAGTTTCAGCAACGGGCCTAATACAATCAGGTAATCTAAGTGTTACCATCTCGTCTGGATCATCATATGTGAAATAAACCTGCTGAACTGGAGGTGGGATTTCAACGTCCATTATGATCTTCAGTTCATCCACCTGAGCCTGTAGCCTCTCAAGTGCCGCATCTTGTTCCCTCAAATAGTCGGTGCGCATGGATAGCAAAGAACGCATATCCTCGAGCATGAGCTGTTGATTAGCAATGAAGGCGTCTTGCTTATCAAGAAAGGCGGCAAAGTCGGGCCTAGTGTGAGACGAGACATCCCGACAATCGGGATGTGGATAAAAATGTTGGCTAGGTGGATACTCTGACGAGCTACTACCATGCCTTTCCTCATACATCTCAGCTTGTAGACGATCAGGCCGACTTTTTATTATATCTAGTGACTCAGATGTTGCAGGGTTAAACCACATGTTAGCCTGCGGGTATGAAGGCTGGTATGACTGATATGGCTGCGGCTGCAAATACTCGTTAGCATAATAATCCGTGGAATACCCCGATGAATATGAATGAGGGCATCTTATGGTAAAATGGGGTCCTCCGCAGATCTCGCACATGATTAAAAAAATATTATATATTACAAATAAAAATAATAATAATAAGAAAAAAAATAAAGGCAAAAATTATTCACAAAATAGTAGACCAGAAACGGATCGGATAATTCTCAAGAGTGCCAATTGCGTCCCCGGCAACGGCGCCAAAAACTTGATGTGTGTAAATGTATATATATAAATAACACAAGTTCTAATTAAAACGACTCACCTAAAAACTACACACGCACGGCAAGTGTACCGGTCGCAAAGCAGTAAACAGATAAGACCGAGTATCGAACCCAAAGACGCGAATACAACTCTAGATCACAACCTCTACCGAATACTAGCCTAAATAAATATATACTTAAATGGGGGGTATTTTAAACTACTAATTATAAACTTAAAAGAAACTAAATATAAATAAAATAACCTCAGCTGCTTATAGGAACTAGGAACTTGGAGAAATCGGATAGGAAGAAGGCTGGTTACTTAGGTAAAATCCCTAGACACTAGCAATAAATCCTAAATCTGGTAATTAACTTGAGACCCTATTCTTATCTAATAAACCTCCTGTCAAAGATAGCTCACTAGACGTAAGGCGGGACAAGTGTAGAAATGCTAAGATGGATCTGGATCGCCCTAGCGTACCAAAATCCCACAGAAATCAGATTAAAACCTCTCCTGGATTAAAACCCTCAAACTATGAAGCAGACTTAAACTCTACTGAAGAAAACCTAGGAAAACTCTAAACACGGACAAGTAGCGACTCCCGCCCTAGCGCTTGCCAACTACCGAACAATGCCTAGTTAGTTACCTAGCAATCTCGAGTTAGATTTCTCACCCTCAAGAATGGACTGCACGTTTTAGTTAATTTATTATATTAGTTTGTTATACTTGTGTCGTATTCCAACTCCAAATACTAGCACGCTAACCTAAGTTGACGAACTAGATTGATTTCAAGACCTAGGGGGTATCTCTACGTGCCTAGCTCCACAAACCAATAAACAAACTTCAAATAAAATTAACACCAACACATATATATCAAATCCAACAATAAAATTAGAATCATGTAATTCTACACATCAAAACTAAAAACCAAAAATCATTAAATACTGCATAAGACGTGTCTAGTTCATAAACCTAAGCAACCATGAAAGTCTAGTTCATAATTATAATTAGAAACATAAATTCAAAGTCTATGAAAAACAATTTCATCATGTCTCTAAATAATTAAAACGATAAAACAAACCCCGGGTCTTCAAATAATTAATCTTTCGTGCGCCCAGTACCTTCTCTCCTTCAAAGCTCCTTCCCAAGATAATGTATCGGCTGTTCTGTCTCTTTTTTTTTTTTCGTGCGATTGAAGTTGTCCTCCTTCAAAAAAATCATGTGCCGCTTCCTCTCAATTTATAATGGTATTCATGATTTCTATAGTTATCATAATGAGCCGTAGGGTTTTTTTTTAGAAAAAATAAAGATGTGGCCCATTTACTTGATCCAATCACTAAAATTAGTTTTCTGTTTTTTTTTTCTCTTTCGTGACATACCACTCAAACATTTTTATTATTATTATTATTATTATTATTATTATTATTATTATTATTATTATTATTATAGCTCTGTGCTCTTGAATCGGGTGTTTTTGGCTCGGCCAAAATTTTTTGTTTACGCTCCAACGTCCATGAACACCTGTTCTCAAGTGTTCGTGTCTCAATTAAAATTCTTTCCTTTTGAGCTCATTTTCCACGAACACCTATAAAATAATAAAATAAATAAATACCTAATAAAAATGACGCAAAACGAATAAAAATTTGACCAAATAATATACAAAATACATAGGAAAATAGATGTGTTTTACGACACATCAAGTATAAATACTTATTTCCCCAAAATGTTTACTATTTCATGCATGTAATGTTGTATACTTACTTACCTTTCCAAAAAAAATTTGTTGCATTAACTCCATATACAAACCTACATATTCGTACTCCCTCCCTTCATTATTTAAAAAACATTTTAGCCGGTCAAACTTTCAAATTTCTACGTACGACCTTGGGTTAAAGATTTTAAAGTCTTTTTCGTACGAGCATAATTATCGCACAAGTGACTAGATACCGTATTTGATTTAAACATTATAGACTAACAAGCTTTTGTTCTTATTAAACCCATATCAAACCACTTACCTATTTTTTTAAAAGGTTGACTCTTAATTAAATTTCAAGACGAAATTTTCTAAAGTAGGGGAGACTGTAACATCGCGTTATTTTTACTTTTCACGTATTTTAAATTCTATACTTAACAAATTCCAAGTTCGTCTTTATTCACTTCTTTTACGTTAGTCCTACCAATCCGTCACGGATCGTAATTATAATTTATCCTAATTCAATTTAGACGATATAACAAGAAACTCATTTAGTTAAGATCCTAATATATATTTATTTTTTTTAAAACATATATTTATAATAATAATAATTTAGTTAAAAAAAAAGGAAAAGAAAAAAAAACATGAGTTAAGCTCCTTTGACTTTTGTTACAACAACAACACACAACAAAAATGAATGTTGTGTTGTTCGTTGAAATATTATTTTAGTTCGATTCGATGTCAACAGCAGCATGAATGGACCATCATTTTTCAATAACAATTAAACTTAACCCCATCTAATCTCTTTCTAACCACCATATTTATTTCATTTAATACCCAACCATCTTAACCCACTTATAAATACACCTCTTCCTCACTTTTTAATTCTTTGTTCATCTCTAAAACTCTCTCTAAAACTCTCTAATCTTCAAGTTTCAAGCCAAACTTCTTGTTTTGCATTAGTAAGTTTCTTGGCTTAAAACTTCAACTTTCATTCTATTTTTCTTCTTGTTTTTCATCTAAAAATCCTTGGAGAAACCTCTAGGATCTTACCCATATTTATCCACAGAAGTGTGATAAGGGTAGAGCACCTAAAAGAGGTCCCAAAGGTGGTTGTTTTCTGAATTATTTTTATGTCCTAAGATAGTTTGTTGTGAAGGAACCAACCAAGTCTACTAACAATCTAATGTTAGAGAGATTTGTGCTATGGTATTGGGTGACAAAGGAGAGTCAAGAGTCATCCAAATCAGTCCTCAAACTTTGCTTAAACTTCTTAGCTATACTATATAATAAAATAAACATATACTTTCAAGTTTCTATCTTACTAGCTTATTATTAATCTTTGGAAGGTTTGTGGTTACTTACCAACTCTCTTGACCCTTCTTGTGCTCCGGATTTATCCACACTAGAAAGGGGAAATCCCATGTCCAAAACCCACGCCTACTTCATAAGCGAAGCGGTTATGACATGAACTTATTAATCGGATTCACATTCCTAACCTTATACCATCCGAATCATCTATGATGATTTTGTGCTTGGTCTAACTTATTCTCATGACCATCTGGATTGCCTTAAAGGCGATTTGTGCTTTGGTTTGCCTAAAAGGCTTGCATGATTCTCTTGAACCTATAATCTAAACTCGAACCTAAGACCCTCTAATTCTTTAATTCTAGTTAATCGGAGCCAAAGCTTAATCTTCCAAGACTTACTTTTTGGAACTATATCAAACGCACCCAAAGGTGAGTTCATACTTGACCCCCTTTTATTCTTTATTCTTTGGGGCTCAACATGTATCACTATCAAAACTTAAACGATTTCATACTCTTAAAAACTATTATGCTCAATCTAAATGCTATTATGCTATGCCATGCTAGAATTCAAAGTCTTACATACAAATGTACGATTAGTTAACAACCCACCTTACATGTATAGCGCTATAGGTTGACACGCCGCCCCCTTTATGGGTCATGTTAAGATGAAGTCTTTTGTGTTATCGAGTGTTGTTGCCGTTTGTATGGTTCTACGTGCATATGCCTATAACATGATGATTCGAGTAGACTTTTCTTATACTATGTACTTAGACTCAAAACTTGTATGCTCACCAATGCTTTATATGTTGACGGATATTTTATACATGTTGCAGGAAATGTTTAATGCAGGATTATCAAGAAAACTACTTAGGATTGGACTAGAAACTCGCAACTAGTTTAATTTTTCTATGTTTCGATGTTGTATTCTTTTTTCCTTTCTATGAGACAATTTGTATTCTGTTTCCTCTTAGACAATGACATGCTATGAATGAAATTTTTTCTTTAATTAAATTGTCACGAATTCTAGTGTCAAGAAGTCTTTGAACAATCTATCCCAAGTCTCGTCCCGATGTATTCCGCCATCGGTTGGAGTGTTACAGTAAATGGTTGTGTCATTATTGTGACGGTGAACTTGGGAAGAATGGTGAACCTCCGTTTTTAAGTCATATAAACCTATCCTAAAAAATATTACATTAACGCCTAGCGCCTCCTATGTATGTGATGTTATTGTTGGTTTATTTACACCGGTGTAATACATTTTTTTCAATGGAGGTTTTTGAAGAACAAATTTAGTATGATGGAATACGTATTTTTTCAATGTTTTGTTGGTTATTTACTCCGGTGTAATACATATTTATATACGTATTACATGTTTGTTATTTTCTATACATTTTGTCGATTCGGTTACTAATTTTAAGATTATTTGGTTATTTTTTTATGTATTATGTTTTTTATAGGCATTGGATGCACTTGCATTTGCAAGATGATTATTTTTCTATGGAATGCTTGTAGTAGTAAGGTAATGTTTTTTTTTTTAACTTTTTAGGATTGATATTTTGGTAGTTATATATATGTTTGATGAATTTTGGTCTTTGATGGTAATGGATGTTTTGATGTGATGTGAATGTAGGTAACGAAATTTGTGTGTTTTTTGGTTGGGCGTGGCGCGGCACAACGAAGAAAGGCAAATGATGATGATCTTCAAGTTTTTGAGTTCGCGTGTTCAAGTTTTTTTTTACGACGTTTTTATGGGGAGAGATGACAGAATAGCAGTTTGTAAAAATTATGAATTTTGAATTTTTACATTGTTGTAAAGATTTTCATACATGTAAATAATTTACACCAGTGTAAATCATACAAAAATTATTGATGGTTGGTTTATATAGATGTAAGTAAACACTGGTTTACACCAGTGTAAAATTATGAGGGAGACGACATAATGCAAAATTTGTTTATATGTTTTAAAAATAGTAAATTAATTAAAAAAGTAAATTAATTAAAAAAATAAATTAAAGTTTAAAAATCATGATTATTATATTAATTTTTTCTCTCTCATGTTTTTTTACCTTAATACCCTTTAATGTACTTTATTATATTAAAAAAATACATATTAAACATGTCAAGACAAAAAGTCACATCTTTGATCTCAACCATTGGATCATCAAGATCAATAGTCCACAAGAGTTCTTTAGTTCTCACAACTCAGTGGAGTTCTCATTTTAACCCAACCATATATATATTTACACGTGGTTTGTGGTTTATGGTGTTGTACATCATGCTTAACAGGTGTTTTATGCATGAAAAGGTTGTACATCATGTTATGTAGATTGTACCATACTTTGGCTTTTCTTTACTTTTTTACTTTTAACCCTATCAGTTTTCATAGGACATACTAGTGTTTTGTGCACTAAATGTTTCACTATTCGATGCATATGAGGATTGAACTTGAGTCTTCTAAGGAGAACCCAAATGTTTCCATAGATCATTGACTCGTCTTTCAAGTATTCAAATAAGTTCTCGGAGTCACTAGTTTTGTAAAGAACTAGTGGTATCCCTATGAGCGACTTTCAAGGAAGACAGAGTAAAGAACCGGAGTTCCAGCAACAAGAAGAATCGATCAAATATTACGTCACTAATCTACCAAAAAAACAGTAGCGGTCAGGATCTACATGAAGTAATTAAGGTATGTGGGAAGGTTTCAAAGATCTACATTACACGGAAGAGGGATAGAGAGGGCCAAAGATTTGGGTTTGTTACATTTAGTAAGATGTGAAACAAGGAAAAACTAGAGATGTCAATGAGGAATGTATAGATGGGAACCAATAAACTTCGGGCTAACGTTGCCAGGTTCACAATCAAAGAGAAGCAGAAGAGTGTTTTGAAGCCGAAGCCTGTTACTGTTTCATCGGAAGATAACAAAGGGAACGCTAACACCCCCAGAATTGATAAGGATGTCAGATCCTTTAAAGAAAATCTGATTGGGATCAAAGATGTTGACAATGAGTTTGATGATCGACATAGGAAAGCTTTCGTGGCCCGAGTTTATGACATAGACGGCCTAAAGAAGATTGGCGAAGTAGTACGAGAGATGCATCCGAGGGGTGGTATGATACAATATTTGGGTGGGCTATCAGTGCTAATTACGTTTTCGGATTCCGTAGAGGCTGAAGAAGTTAGGAAACAAGCGTTGTCTTGTAATGAAATTTTCTTGTTGATCAAAATGTGGCAAGGACTATCCTTCCCGTTCGAGCGTGAGGCGTGGTTGAAGGTTCAGGGTATTCCCCTAAACCTTCTGTGTAATGAAACTATGGACTCGTTAGGATCCCAGTATGGAAAAGTGATTCATAAACCGAAACTCAAAACTTCTTATGGTGATTTGTCGATCGAGTATATTGGAAATTTGGTGGGAGAAGGGAGGAGAATTATGGAGGAGGTTACTCTGTAGTGGCGACGTAGAAGATTTCAAGTTTGGATCATGAAAGAAATTGGGGATTGGATACCAGACTTTCTCGTCAAAAGTGTTGAGACGATCGGTTCCGAGAAGGAAGAACAATCTCCGGCAATGGAGGTTGATCGCAACATTGATGACAAGAGTAATAGCAGTGCGGTTAAGGCGGAAGCAGAAAAGGAAACTTTGAAATTTACTGAATCAGTTGATCATTCACAAAAATTAGGTAATAATGGTGTTATTAATGATAAGGTTGACAATGGTTGGAATTTGCCTCAGAACATTCCAATTCTTACGTCCACCTTTTCAAAAAAAAAAAAAAAAAAAAAAAAAAGACATTAGGGATGAAGTGGTCCAGGTTACTAGGAGACATGTTGGTAAAAGGATTAATAAAAAGAAAGTAATGGTATAGGCCCAACCCAAGATGTTATCAAAGGATGAGAGACCAAGTGCTATTAAAAGACCCAGGTTGGATTTTGATCCAAATGGGCTTGATCCATTTGGTTTGGATGCATTATTGGGACTTAATAAGAAGCCTGGTGAGCAGGGGATAGGTTCCAGGTCTAACGAACAGGAAGAAGCAGTACAGTTCGAGAGTAATAGGAAGCTGGACTTGAATTCCCAACCAGAAAAGAGTGAAGATACTGTGCTGACGAATTGAATGCGGGAGGTGGACCAGATAGTCGACGAATTCGTGATGCAGGAGGTGGACCAGATAGTCGACATGGGAGTTAAACTGGGGGCTCAAATGGGCGATTTTCAGGAGTTAGTTCGGGATACTATAGTGGGTGAAAGATTACTGTCGATCCATCAATGAATTTTGTGTCTATGAATGTTAAGGGTTTGGGGGCGCAAGGAAAGTGGAATTGGATTAAGGGCTTGAGCCTTAGAAATAACGTTTCTTTTCTGGCAATTCAAGAGACTCGGTTGAATTAGGTGAGTAATTTTAATTTTTGTCGCATCTGGGGTAATGATGAGTTCAGCTTTGATGTTGTGGAAGCCATGGGAAGGTTTGGAGGTATGGTTAATATGTGGGATATGAGGTTTTTTAGGAAAATATCGTCTGTTTTAAACCAAAACTTTCTGTTAACAAAGGGAGTTTTGGTTGAGGATGGTTCTTTGTTGCATATCATGAACATTTACGCTCCTCAGAAGGTGGCTGATAAAAGGAGACTATGGAACTAGGTGAAGGAGATTATAGTGTCACACCCCAACCGATGGCGGAATACATCGAGGCGCGACTTATGATGGATTGTTCAAAGACTTCATGATACTAGAATTTGTGACAAATAATTTAAAGGTTTCATTTCATAATACTAAAAACAAGAAGTACAAATTGTTTAAAAAGAAAGACAACATTCATGATTTCATAGATTAAAGCGGTGCGTTTCTAAGTCCAATCCTAACGAATTTCTTGAATCATCGCATCAAATATTTCCTGCAACATGTATAAAATATCCGTCAACACATAAAGCATTGGTGAGCATACTAGTTTTGGTTTACATACATCGTATTTAGAATGGTTTACTCGAATCTCATACTATAGCATTGCACATACATATCATACAAAAGACATAACTCAAACCCGCGATTCCACAACATATACCTAACATATTCATGCTAGGCCGTTTAATTCTTAACAATGACCCACAAAGGGGGCGGTGTGCTACTCCTATAGCGCTATACATGTTAAGTGGAATAATAATAGTTAATGAATTATGTTTGAGTATCTAAGAATCATAAGCATGGCAAATAGCATATAAGTATATTTAATAGATTGAGCATGTGTGTTTATAAAAGCATTAGTGTATTTTGCATATAATACATGTTGGTCCCAAAAGTGATAAAAGAAAAGGGGACAAGTATGACTCACCTTAAGGTGCGTTAATAAGATTTCCCAAAACAGGTCTTGGAGAAATGAAGATTTTAGCTTCGAATAACTAGAATTAGAGAGGAAAGCGTTTTAGGTTCAAGAGTTGGATTATTAGATTCAAGAGAGTCAAGCAAGCCTTTTAGGCGAACGAAAGCACAAATTGCCTTTAGGGCAATTCGGATGGTCATGAGTTGAAGTTAAACCAAGCACAAAATCACCATGAAGGTGATTAGGATGGTACGAATTAGAGTTAGGAATGTGAATCCATTTAAGAACGTTTATGTCATGACCACTTTGTTTATAGATAAAACATGGGTCTTGGACACGGGATTTCCCTTTTCATGTATGGAACTAATTCGTATTACAAGATGAGTCAAGAGATTGGTAAGGTAGGGTGTAACCACAAACCTTTCAAGTTAATAGATTAATAGAGTTTTGAAAGTATCCAATTTAGTATTTACATAATATAACTAGGAGATTAAAGTAATGTATGGTGACTTAGTTTGGAAGAGCCTTGGCTTTCCTTTGTCAACCATTAACCATAACACAAGTCCATCCAATATTAAGTTATTGGTGAACTTGGTTGGTATCACTACAACTAACCTTCCAGTGCATAAAAACAATAGAAGATGAACCACCTTTGAGGCCTCATTTTGGTGTCCTACTCATATTTATTTGCCATAGCAAACAAGAGCAAGGTCCTAGAGGTTTCCCCAAGGGGTTAGAAGAAGAGGAGAAATGAAGAAAGAAGGAGAAAGTTGGAGTTTAAAATGAGAAAACTCACTTAGAAGTGGGCTTCCAACACTAGGAATTTCTTCAAGAATTTGGAGGTTTATAGAGGATTTGAGATTGAGCAAGTGTTAGAATGGGTAGGGAGTGGTGTATTTATAGGTGGGGTAAAGTGGTTGCGTAATTAAGAGAGTTAAGAGGTGATTGAGAGTGAGTTAGGTGGGGGGTTATATCTTCAAAAGAAGAAAAAAAATAATAGTAATAAAAATAAAAAAAACGACGGTACATTTGAATTATGTGTATGTTATTGTTGTTTTGTCAAAATCAAAGACTCACGTTTTTCTTTCTCTTTTTTTTTCTTTTTTTTTCTAAAAGTATTATTATAAAAAAGTATATATGTTTTATTTAAAATAAATAAATAAATATATATTAAGATCTTAACTAAATGAGTTTCTTGTAATAATGTCTAAATTGAATAGGATAATCTATATTGATGACTTGTCAAGAATTGGTAGGAGTACATAAAAGAAGCGAATAAAGGGGAACTTGGAATTTGTTAAGTATAGAATTTAAAATACATAAAAAGTAAAAATCACGCGATTTTACATATAGATTGTAATCGTGGGATGTGGATTTTGTTAGGTGATTTTAATGTGGTGAGATGCCCTGAAGAGAGGAGGAACTCAAAATTTAATTCGGTCAATGCAGAAGATTTTAACTCGCTTATTGATGAAGTTGGTTTAAAAGAGTATCAAATGCGCGGGAATAAATTCACATTCATGATAGGGAATGGGAATGGGTTTACGATGAGTAAAATAGACATGATGCTTGTCTTCGGGCGCTTCCTAGAGATAGGCTGGATCATTGTCCTCTGTTACTTACATTGGTGTACTCTAACTATGGTGCGAAGCCTTTTCGATGGATCAATTCATGGCTGGAAAGGGAAGGGTGTGAAGATATGGTGAATAGAGTTTTAAAAGAAAATTACGCTGAAGGAGCCCCCGAAGTTGTGATTTATAACAAGTTTAAAAGAATCAAGGAAGAAGTTAAAAAAAATGGTAGAATGACATTGTGGATAAAGAAGGAGCCGATCTAAAGTCTATGAAGGAGGAAATTGAAAGGTTAGAGTCAGATCTGGAAATAGAGAGCTTGATGAGATGGAGCTTTAGATTTACGAGGAATGTAAAAAAGGGTGTTTCTTTCTTAGAGGATATGAAAAACAAAGATCTTAAACTAAAGTCTAAGGTGAGGTGGGCGACTCAAGGAGATGAAAATTCGGCATTTTTTCAAAGGATTATTAATGGGAGAAAAGCTAAGAATCATATCCCCAGTTTAATGATTAATGGTGAATGGGTATCCAATCCTTCTCTGGTCAAGCGTGAAGTTTTTAGGTATTTTAGAAATCTTTTTTCCACTAAGGTTCATAATAGGCTGAGAATTGTGTGAAACAATATTAAGAGGCTTCCAGAAGATTGTAAGAGTGATTTGGTGGCTAATTTTTCAGAGAAGATATTAAAAACGTTGTTTTTTTATTGTTGTAGTGATGGAGCCCCGAGACCCGACGGATTTAATTTCAGTTTTTTGAAAAAAAATTTGGTCGGATTTTGAGAATGATTTTGTGAAATTGCTGGAAGATTTTCATGATCGAGGGGTGATAAATTGAGGATAAAGTTCAGTGTTTATCACGTTAATACCTATAGCTAAAAATCTGGTGGACCTTACGGAATATCGTCCGATAACGTTAATTGGGATAATTTCTAAAGTGATCTAAAACATTTTGGCGGTTAGGCTGAAGAGGGTGATGGGTTATGTTATTTCTGATGGTACAATTGCTTTTCTATCCGATAGATTTATTCTTGATGGGCCTTTGATTATAAACGAATTGATCACTTGGTTAAAGAAGAATAATAAGGCTGCCTTCATGTTCAAGATCGATTTCCAAAAGGCTTATGATAATGAAGATTGGGGCTTCTTACTTTCTATATTGTCTCAAATGGGGTTTCCCGACCGATGGTGTCTTTGGATTGAATGGGTATTAAAATCGGCCCAATCTTCGATCATGGTGAATGGTTCTCCCACTTTCGATTTTCAATGCCAAAAAGGGCTCCGACAAGGTGATCCACTCTCGCATTTTCTCTTTTTTAGTTGTGATGGAAGCTCTTACTTGTGTTATCAATAAAGCGGTGGATGTGGGAGAGTTTGAAGGGATCCGGTTGACTAATAATGGTACTTCTATTTCTCATTTGCTATATGCGGATGACGCCTTAATTGTGGGTGAGTGGTCTTTATCCAATTTTCAAAAGATGACAAGGATTATTCGGGTATTTCATATTTGCTCGGGTTTAAAAATAAACCTCCATAAATCGAACATCTATGGGGTGGGGATTAATAGGAACGAGTTGGATTATATGGCCAAAGTGGTTGGATGTAGGGCTGGGGATCCTCCATTTGACTATCTCGGTATCAAAGTCGGTGCTAATATGAACCGAATAAGTCATTGGAATGTGGTTATAGAGAAATGTAGATCTCGACTGTCTTCTTGGATAGCGAGGACTCTCTCGATTTGAGGCCGTCTTATTCTCAATAAATCGATGTTGTCTAGCTTGCCGATTTATTATTTGTCTTTTTACAAAGAGCCTTTGAAAGTCATCAAAAAATTGAAATGTTAATGAAGAGGTTTATGTGGGCTGTGAAGGAAGATTCAAAGAAACTACATTGGGTGTCGTGGGAGGTCGTTACGACTCCTAAAAAGAAAGGAGGGTTAGGAGTGTCAAAGTTGATAGATGTAAATATTGCCTTGCTAGTTAAATGGGCTTGGCGTTTCAAAAATGATACTAATAGTACATGGCGTAAGGTTGTAGAAAGCTGTCACAGTGGAAGAAGATGCTGGAATCTGTTACCGTGCAGCAGCAAATTGACAGGATGTTGGAAGAATATCACTCAATTTTTTAAATAATTTTATGGTGCAAGGTCATAACCTAATGTTTTCTTTCAAATGCAGAATTGGAGATGGCAGCGACATCCGTTTTTGGCTCGATGTTTGGCATGGCTCGAACCCCCTTAAAGATTCTTTCCCAAACTTGTTTCAGCTTGCTATGAATAAAGGCTGCAAAGTTAATGAAGTTTGGAATGGCATAGATTTGTGTTGTACTTGGTCTCGCATACCTGCAGAGGCTGCAAATTTAGAGAATCTGCAGCAGTTACACATTGATCTACAACAGACAGTTTATACAGGTGGCAACTGGCAAGGATTGCTGAAAGTGGATTGGGGCAGATTCTGGGCAGTACACAATGGCCGATTTTAAAGAACTTTTAGTTCATGAAAGAGGAGCGTATAGGGAGCATCATATGAAGTGGATATCTTGGGTGCCTTTGAAGGTGAAAATCTTCAATTGGAGGGCAGAGATGGACCGTATTCCCACTAGAAAGGCGTTGATTAGAAGACGGCTAAATATGCCGGATGCTTCCTGTATGTTATGCGAGATCGATGAAGAAATTTCTTTACATATTTTCATGGAGTGTGGTTTCTCGTTTGGGGTTTGGTCTTGCATTGGTAGATGGTGCAAAATAAACCTGATATTCGCCTTTGATATAAAAGACTTATTCAATCTAAGCAATGATAAACCGTTGAGCGGATGGGCTAAGAATATTATAAATGGGATTGTTATGATTACTATTCGGGCGATTTGGAGATCCAGGAAGGAAAAGATTTTTAGGAATAAAGACGCGAAGGTTATGGAAGTTGTGGCAAGTGTTAAGTCCTTAGCGTTTTTGTGGCTAAAGTCGCGTTCTAGATTCAAGAGTATTTGTTGGGTTGATTGGGCTAAAGACCTGTAGAGGTATGGTGCTTGACCCGACATACCGTCTTTACTACTTGTTACTTCTTATATTATTTACTAATATTGGGGTGTGGAGGTAACCCCCTAACTGGGCTTGGTGCCAATGGGCTATGTGCCCATATAGTTAGGGGTCCATGATGCCCGGCCCATTAAGGCCCATGAGAAGCCCTATATAAGAGGTCTTCACCTCTCATTAGGGCACAAGTTATCACATATATATTACCCCCTGATAACACATGGCTGCCGCCGCCGCCATCACTTTTTGTGTCTGTACGTTGGATTCCACTTGTGGTTTCCTAGCAGTCACCTCCACGCCCCACCCTTCTTTCTCTCTTGCAGATCTGGATCTTACCGGAGAAGACGGAGACCGAGCTGCAGTTCCACTATTCAACACCATAGAGGCATACATCGGGCAGCCATTCCGGTTATTGTTTCTTCATTGGCGCCATACGTGGGACCGGCAATGAACTGCACTCGGTTTTCTCTTCCTCCAAACCTCCGGATCTGCTCTATTGAAGATGAAAAGGTTATCTCTGGTGGAATACTTTTTAGATCTGGGATTGGCTTTTGTTCTCCTCTATCAAAAGTCAAAACACACAGATCTATTCTATTGGAGCTAAAAAAGCCATCTACGGGGGAACACTTTCTAGATCTGGATTTCTTTTATCTGGTTCGCATCTCGTACCTCCACCTGGGTTTCTTCTATCGGGTTCATAACCATTGATATATTGAAAGACATATGTTTGGGATTGTTGAATCTTGTATCTAATACTCTGAGTTTTATATGATAAAAGGGGGGGGGGGGTAAAACCTTTCACAGCTGTAAGCAACTAGCGAGTTCCCAGACACCAAAAAGTTTTTCCTTATTTAACAAACAAAGTGGTTTTCCCTGGTCCACAACCAATTGAAGACTTCGGTAACACCATCTTAAAAAAATGGGGGACCCTACTCAAGTTATATGATTCACCGGTATATTCTTCACTCTGGCGTCCGGGGGAGGTTACGCGTCCGCGCTAGACTAGCCGCGCAACCTTTCAAAAGCGGAGCATGGCTTCCGGACATGCTTTCTCAATCCCGCTCAGGCGCACACATCCGGAGAAGAAAGGTGCATGGTACATATCGATGAGCCGTCATTTTTATAGCATATCAACGAAAGAAGAAGAAATGAATGCACTGAACAATCCTATGAACATCTCCGCATCCGCTTAAGCTTCAACGCATCATTCTCGTACACGCCGCTCGGCGGAACATAGTTTGTCATCCCGCGGAGCATGTCTCCGCTTGACGAAAAGCGCAAAGAAAACGCCACTGCGGAGCATAGCTCTCACCCGCCAATGCGAAGCCCCCTCTACGTTCATTAGCCTTCCGCATCAAGATCTTCGCATAAGGATTGTCCATTCCGCCTCGCGCATTCCGGACATACTCCGCATAGAACACATACATACTCAGGCGGTCGCGTGTTAGGGGTATGCTCTGCCGCACCGCGCCAATCATGAGTTGTAGTATGCAACCGATCACAGACCAGGTCTGCTATCTTCGGCGCACGTTTTGCTATTACCACCATCCATGGAGGGCTCTGCTTCATAACCTCTTTTATTTATATGATGATGAGATGACATCCTGATATCCAGGTTCTAAATTGATGACGTGGGTAGCCCAAGGCAAAAAGGTTAACAACCATCACAAATATATGCTTGAATCGTTGAAACCTACAAAGGTTCAAATGATGAAGAAGCACAGATCAAAGCAACTGTCGTGTAGACATTGCACAGCTCGGACCGCAGGTCCAAAGCCATTACCAACCTAAAGTGGCTTGTCCTCTTGTTGCATCATGGTCCAAGATAATATGCCTTCCCAAATTAGAAGATACCTCCTCTATATAATCAGGATCAATCCCACAGATCTGATCCATCCCTGATTATTCTCTCTTACACTCAATCTTCTATTCTTTTGGTCCACACACACGTGAGGAGTCTATCTCCATCACACGAACACATCGCTCAAGTCCTAGAATAACAATTCTGGTATTGAGTAATACTCAGACCAGAATTCTAACACTTTAAAACAATATTATCTTGAACCTCCTTCTACGTTTTGCAACGTAGGAGGACACCACGACCCGCATTACCCAGATCGAAACCCTTGAACCCTTTAACCCTTCCTGTGACTCAGAAGTAACGTTAGGCTATTATTTGTTGAAGCAACAAGTTGGCGCCCACCGTGGGGCTACGCCATTGTTTCCTTAAAATATCAATCGTGTAGGTACAACTTCCTAGCATGTCTGACCCTGAGTCTCAAGAAGAGGTGAACCAGATCTCACCAGGCACAGATCAAGCTTCTCCCAACGGATCTGTGTCGTTTTCCACTCTAGGAAGTACTCCTGCTGGTACCCAAACTCCGCCAACTCACCCTGAGTTCACAATCTTCCAAACTCCACCCCCACACGTTCAGGGGTGACGTCTCCTCTCCCTAGTGATATACAAAGTCCCAAACGTATAGATCTGACTCCGGAAGGAATACAAAGTCCCAAACGTATAGATCTGACTCCGGAAGGAATTGCAAGCAACTTCCTACAACTCAGATCTCTCCTAAACCAGCATGTCATGAGGGAAAGAGAGAAAGGGGTCCACATCCGGCTAGATTACAATGAGGAGGAAGTGTTACTTTCTCCTGGACTGCCCCTTCCTCTCACTAGTCAGCCTAGTCAACAAACTGCTTTTCGAAGTTATGAGACAGGTCCAAGCAACAGGCTTCCTGCCCATCAAGCAACCAGACCCAGTCCTACCGCTTTTCCTCTGTTCACTACCCAAGCCACCACCACTGGTGCACCCATCGGGTATGAACTCACACTGGACCAACTCCTACAGTCACCCATTGCCAGTGTTCCACCACCTGCTGCCACCTCATGGGCTCAGGCCATGGCTACTCTGCCTATGGCCCGTAGTGCCTCCATGAGTATCCCCATGGTAGCAAGCAACGTAGCGGAAACTGAGAGCCTTCAAGGCTTTAACCTCATGCCCTACATGATGTCTCAAATGATGGCTCACTTCCCGTGGCAACAACTCATCAGTCAAGCTATTGCTGCTCAACAAGGAAACATTAACATAAACAACAACGATAGGGTGGAGCACATCACCCATCAACCATATAAACCCAACAGCCTGTCCTGCTTCTCTTGAGAGATAGCAGATTACGAGTTCCCAAACAAGTTGAAGATGCCTGCTCACATCAGAACCTATGATGGCACTGATGACCCTGAAGACCATCTACAGATCTTTTCCGGGGCTGCTCGCATCGAAAAGTGGGGCGACCCTGAATGTTGCCTCATGTTCATGCAGACTCTGGTCGGATCTGCCCGAATATGGTTCAATGATTTACCTGCGGAAAGCGTCAAAACTTTCAATGACATAGGAAAAGGATTCCTGGCCAATTTCTCACAACAAAGACGTTGTGTCATGGATGCAACAGTTATCTTTCAGATCAAACAGAGAGATGAAGAAAGCCTGAGAAATTTTCTTGAAAGATACAAGAAAGAAGGCCTCACCTATGTTTGTGCAGATGAAAAAATGAAGGTTGCAGGGTTCATGAACGCCATCAACTCGAAATACCTTACAAGAGACTTTAACAAGAGTCTCCCACAAACTCTTGAAGAAGCCCTGGAAAGGGCTGAAGCCCATATCCGAGGAGAGGAGGCTGTAGACATCAAGGAGCAAAGAAAGAGAAGCTCCACCTAGAGAAGCAACAGCCCTAGCAGAAAGAGGGGCAACTATGGGACTCATGGCAGAAGACCCAGGGGGTCTGAGTCTCGAAGGTCAGAAAGCAGGAACCCTCCAAGCAGGGACAGAAATGTCAACTTCACAGTCCTCACCAAAACTCCTCAAGAGATTCTGGCAACAGAAGAAGTCAAGCACACCTTGGTGAAGGGTGTAAAAAGCAAAAGAAACGAAACTCTAACCAATATTGTGAGTTCCATGAAGAAAAGGGACATCACACCAACGATTGTTTCCAACTTAAGAAAAGAATTGAAGAAGCCGTTAAACCTGGGGAGCTGGCCCACTTGGTGAAGGGTGTAAAAGAAAACATGACCGACAACAAGAAGAAAGAAGTTGATATGGTCTCGTTCGAACAAGGAACACCAAGCAAACGTCAGATGTTGGAGGCTTGGGAACATCAAAGCATCTATTTTCCTCACACCAAAGAGGACAAACATTGTGATCCCCTTCTCCTTGAAGACTCCATTGGTTCAGTAAAAACACAAAAGGCTTACATAGATACAGGAGCAACTACCGAAATCATGTTTGAAAAATACTTCAAGCTCCTAAGTCATGAAGAACGCACCAAGCTCCAACCCACAGAGGTCTCCATAAAAGGCATTGCAGACGTACCCATCAAGCCCCTGGGAGAAATAACACTTGATGTGAATTTCTCCGATGGGAGGATGCAAAGAACTGAACCACTAAGCTTTATCGTCCTGGACCTACCGTCCAATTATGATGTTATCATTGGCAAACCTGGAGTAGTGGTTTTTGACATGACCATCTCCATTAGTCGGAAGAATGCCAAGATCCCCACAAAAGATGGGATCGCAACCCTTCAAGCATCAACTACAGTACTAGTGGTGAACGAAGACAACAATGACCGAAACAAACTCGGCCTCAGCATCAACCCAAAGTACCCAGAACAGAGAATACGGGTCAACACATATCTCCCCACAGAAACACTTTTAAAACTTGAATGGTTACTACGAAACAATGTTGATATTTTTGCCTGGTGTCCCAGTGACATGACTGGCATCCCTCGAAGCGTTGCTGAACATGAGCTCAAGATTCCTCCACATGTCAAACCGGTTGTACAAAAGAAAAGGAGCCTTGCCCCCGAACGAAGCAAGGCTGCATGCCAAGAGGTTGACAAGCTGGTCAAAGCAGGAATCATCCGTGAAGTCAAATACCAATCCTGGGTTGCAAACCCGGTGATGGTCAGGAAGTCGGATGATTCATGGAGAATGTGCATAGACTTCAAGGACCTCAATAAGGCTTGCCCCAAGAATTGTTATCCTTTGCCTGAAGTTGACTTAAAAGTTGACTCATTGACAGGTTTCCCATTTGCCTAAAGTTAACTTAAAAGTTAATTCACTACCTCAAGGATTGTTATCCTTTGCATGAAGCATGCTTAAAAGTTGACTCATTGACAGGCTTCCCCTTCAAGTGTTTCCTGGATGCCTATAAAGGTTACCACCAGATACAGATGAAGGTGGAAGATGAAGAAAAAACAGCTTTTCACACTGACAAGGGCATCTTTTGTTACTAAAAAATGCCTTTTGGCTTAAAGAATGCAGGTGCCACATACCAAAGGTTGGTTGATAAAGCGTTCGCCGGACAAATCGGCAAGAACATGGAAGCTTACGTGGATGATCTAGTTATTAAAAGCAAGACGGAGGAACAAATGCTTCAAGACATACTAGAAACGTTTAGCAACCTCAGAAAAATCAACATGAAACTCAACCCTGTAAAGTGTTCATTCGGGTTCGAAGAAGGAAAATTTTTGGGACAGATCGTGGGAAAGCAGAGCATAATGCCCAACCCCAACAAGGTCCGAGCCGTCCTGAACATGAAGTCACCACAAACCAAGAAAGAAGTAGAAAGCCTGAACGGCAAACTCGCTGCTTTAAAACGCTTCATGTCAAAACTAGCTGAAAGATCCCTACCCTTCTTCAAAACTCTCAAGGGTTGCACAGACAAGAAAAACTTCAGATGGTCAGAAGAATCCGAGGAAGCCTTCAACCAAATGAAACAATATCTGGCTTCCCTCCCAACTATTGTAGCCCCTAAAGCAGGAGAAACTATCTCTGTCTATCTTTGTGTTACTGAAGAAGCCCTCAGTGCTGTTCTCACCATTGAAAGAGATAAAACCCAGGTACCTGTTTACTTCTTCAGTAAAACTTTAAAGTTGGCAGAGGTCAAGTACCCTCCTCTAGAAAAACTAGCCTTGGCCCTAGTACAAACAGCTAGAAGGCTCAGAAGGTACTTTCAAGCACACCCCACAAGTGGTCACCGACCAACCCATCAAGAGTGTGCTTGAAAAACCTGAAACTTCGGGACGACTGGCCAAATGGGTCGTCGAGCTAGGTGAACACAAAATCACCTACGTCCCGAGGAAGGCAATAAAGGCACAAATACTAGCTGATTTTTTAGCTGAGGTTCCAAGGGTGGAAACCACCGAGGTTAACGTTGCAACAGACAAACCCTCTGATCCGGAAGCCTGGAAGCTTTACACTGACGGAGCTTCCAGCATTGAAGGATCCGGAGCAGGTCTTGTTTTAATCAATCCTGAGGGATTAGAATTCACATATGCTCTTCGCTTGGAATTTCAGGCCACCAACAATGAAGCAGAATATGAGGCTTTGATCGCAGGATTGAAGCTTGCAAAAAAGATGGTCGTTCAAAAGCTTCAAGTGTTCACTGATTCGCTCTTGGTTTCCAACCAAGTAAATGATAGCTACATAGCCAAAGAACCAAACATGAAAAAATACAGAGAAAAGGCAAAAGAAATCATGAACACCTTCCAGTCCTGCAAAATCAAGCAAGTTCCAAGATCATACAACAAGAAAGTTGATGCTCTCAGCAAGCTTGCCTCATTAAACTTTGCCCATCTCACCAAAAAAGTGTTGGTTGAAGTAATCCAAGATCCCTCCATATCCGAACTCGAAGTACAAAATGTAATCACTGAAAATGAACCAAATTGGATGACTCCATTCATAACATTCCTGAAAAAAGGTGAACTACCTCAAGATCATGTTGAAGCTGAAAGGGTCCGGATCAAGTCAAGGCAATACATCATCCAAGAAGACATACTCTATAAAAAAGGGTATTTGGCTCCATTGCTTCGATGTGTTGGCCCGGAACAAAGCAGATATTTAATTAAGGAGGTCCACAAAGGTATATGTGGAGCTCATTGTGGTCCACGATCAGTGGTTGAGAAGCTCATGAATCTCGGCTACTTCTGGCCCTCCATGCACAGAGATGCATCAGAACAGTTGAAAAAATGTGAAGCCTGCCAAATACACGCCCCAGTCCCAAATAGCCCCAAGCATGACTTGATCCCAATCAACTCAGCTTGGCCATTTTACAATGGGGGATGGATATCGTTGGACCCTTCCCACCAGCAAAAAGAGGGGTTAAGTTCTTGTTGGTTGCCGTTGATTACTTAACAAAGTGGCCAGAAGTGAGGCCTTTAGGGAAAATATCCTGAAAAAAGATCATCGACTTCGTTTGGGAAAGCATCATCTGCCGGTACGGCTTACCCGGAGTACTGGTCACAGATAATGGGAAGCAGTTTGCAGAGAAACCCTTCAACACTTGGTGCAAGGAATATCGAATAACTCAAGTTTTCAGTTCTGTGGCATACCCACAATCAAACGGCCAGATTGAAAGAATGAACCGAAGTGTGGTTGAAGGGATCAAGGCTAGACTTGGTAGAAAGGAGGAAGATGGTTGGATGAGCTCTCAAGCGTCTTATGGGCCATCCGAACCACCGAAAAAACAAGTAACAAGAAAACGCCATACAGTCTTACTTTTGGATCCGAAGCAGTTATCCCGGCCGAGATTGGGGTTACCACACTCCGAACACTTCACGTTGACATTAAGACCAACGAGGAAGAAGCTCTGCTCAACCTAGACCTCTTAAAAGAAGCAAGGGACTCAGCAGCAATTCGAGAAGCTCAATACAAACAAAAGATGGAGTCCTACTACAATGCTAAGGTAAGGCACGAACGCTTCAAGCCAGGAGATCTGGTCTTAAGGAACAACGAAGCAAGCAAGAAAGAAAACAAGGGAAGCTAGGACCAAAATGGGAAGGTCCCTACACCATCCTAGAATCCCACAAAGGAGGATCCTATAAACTTGCCAATATGGAAGGCAAGAAGCTACCACGCCACTAGAACGGCAAGAACCTTAAAAATTCTTTGTTTAGGCTTTCAAGAAATGTAGTTTCTCTCCTATTGAATGATGTAACATTGACATGTTAAATCAATGAAAGGATCAGTAGATCCTCTTTTGAAAATTTGTCTTTGTATCCTACTTTCAGGTTGAGAACCTTGCAAGAAACTCCATGGCAAGGGCCATGTAAGGGGATGATCTCCCAGGTCATATTGCTTAATAGGTTCAAGGGTTGAATGAACCTATATAAGGGGTGAGTTCCTAGGTCAATCCAACTCCATGAGACTTACAAACTTTCTCTTTACATGTCTCATTGACAGGTCTGAGCAGCCTACATCAATTGTTCCTTAAGTTTTTAAACAAACTTACGAAAAAATAGAAAACACTAAGTAGTGTATAGGATAGATGGTGACTTGTTTACCTAGACTACCATTAGGATGAATGACTGCAACATTCAACCTTTTAAGGTGCTACCGGTTAAACATTCCCAAACATAACAAAGACAAATACCATAGAACAAACATAGTTAAAAAGCCAACAAAGAAAGGAAACCTAACATAGCCTTAAGGGCTTAAAACATTAAAGGCCTTAACAAGCCAAATACTACAAATTGTTCAAAAGGCTATCAAAGCCTACCACCATAAAGGAGTCCACTAAGCTCCAACAAAAGACAAACTATCCAAACACCAGTTAATTGTTTACAGACAAATTACTAACAAAGCTACGAATAAATGACATAAAAGAAGCTAAGCAACATCACCAGACCCCGAAGGCTTCGAGGCTTCATCCTCTCCAACCACCTTCGCCACCTTTGCTTTCTTAGTCTTCTTTCCCTTTTTCAATGGCTTCTCGCCAACAATCCCAGCCTCAGAAGCTTCAACACTTGCATCCTTGGACGGTAACTCTTCAGCATCCAAAGTCTCTTCGTTGTCACCAAAACGAGCCCTTTTCTTGGAAACTGATTCAAGCACTTGAGCACAAACATCTTTATTCAAACCCATGGGCTTTTAGCACCTGCAAAGGTTTTCCATAGCAAGAAGACACCTGGGAAACATAATGATAGGATTTTTGCTCCATCTTCAACACCGTCTCTTTGAAAACATCCATGGACTTAGGCTGATACAAAGGAGACTCCTCCATAACTTCACCCGCTTTGTGAGCTTTAAAACCAGCAACAAAACATGTATGTTTACCATAAATGAGGAGTTTGGTATAAACCTCCCCAAGAGTAGAATTGAACTCCGCAGAATGAAGCAGATAAGTAACAACTTGCTGGATACCTTCCTCAATCAACCATTGATTGTCATCCAAGGAACCAGCAAGGGAAGTCTCTAACCCAACCCTCTCTTGTTCAAACACCTTCCTCTCTGCTTCAAGAGTTAACCTATCAACCTCAAGCTTCACACGAGCAGCCTCATGTTTAGCAACCTCAGCTTCATGCCCTCTCTTCAGCTCATCTATCAAACCAACAAGGGTCTTCTCTTTTTCAGCCCATTCCAAAGCATCCTTCTTCAAAGAAGCCAAAGCTTGCTTCATCTCTCTTCTTTTCTTGGCAAAATCACTATACTCTCCCATCATCTTCCTAAACCTGCTCACACCTTCAGGAAGCATTGTAGCCAGATTGCAAGTCCCAACCATCATCTTAGTCAAAAGAGCATCATCATCCAACCCTTCCAAACAGGCCTTGGCACCCGGGGTAGCAAGATGTGCAAGAACATCCTCACAAACAGAGGATGATTTGAAGGTATCAGAGGGTTTCACATTCCAACCAGGGGTATACATCCCTTCACCATCAACACTCGTGGAACCCTCAACATGCTTCATCATCACAACCTTTGTAGCCACCTTCTTACCCTTGTCTTTCTTACCAACAACTTCACCAATAACATCTTCAACATCCTGATCTTTCTCCTCCTCGGAGTTCTCTATATCATCACTCACATCAACCGCTTCAGACACATCCGCAGACTTCGCAGCCTTCAATAAAGAACGACTAGACCTCCTAGTCGAAGTAGGCTTAGAAAAGCTTTTCACATTTGGAACAGCGACATAGTTACCACCATCATACCTTCCCTTCTCATACTTAGCCAAAGCATCCTCACCCTCAGCAGCTTCAGCATCCTTAAAAACAACTTCTGAAGCATCATCACCCTTAATGAAATCCAAAGCCGACAAGACTACAATACAAACAATAAGAAAAACAAAAACTAAAAAATACGAAAAAGAAAACAAGTAAAAACAGTGGTAAAAATAAGCATACCCTAATCACCCTTCATCAACACAGGGTCTCTACCCTGTTTGTCCCAACGAGTGCTAATACCGGATAAAACCAGAAAAGGTTCGCCAAAGGGACGAAGCCTTGAAGGACATGCCCGAATAGCCTTAAGAAAATTCTCATCTAAGGCAGACTCCAACGGTTCTGCTTCATTAAGAACAGCCTCGGGATGCCTCCACACAGGCTTGAAGGGGAAGATGGATTCAGAAACCCGGAAAAACCTAGTCTTCCATTGACCAATGGTTGTTACATGAGAAGAAATCAAGTTGGTTTCAACCGAGGACCCTTCAAAGGTAAACCAATCGCCATTCTTGGCAAGGCGAAAGAAACGCTTAAACATAAGAAGGGTCGGGTCATAACCAAGAGCCCTACAAAGGATTTCAAAGTGCAAAATACGGCCAAATCCATGAGGATGGATTTGACCCAATGAAACCCTATAATACTCAAGAACATTGAGCAAGAAAATAGAAAACGGATGACGAACGTTGGAAAATTCAAAATGACGACAATATAATGCAATCGAACCATCAGGACAACTGGAAACAGGATCTGTAAAACCAGGAGCAGTAGGCTTGAAGGACAGATCAATGTCCCACTCCAAGCAGAATGCTTCAACTTCCTCTTGTGTAAGGGAAGAGAAGGTGATAGACATATCCTTCTTAGCACCCATAACGCCTTGAAGGATGATCAAAGGCAAAGAAAAGTAAAGAAGAAAAGACTGACCTGATGATTGCACAAGCGAAACCCTAAGAAAGTGAAGAAGAATCGTTGGAGAAGAAGATAAAAGAGTAAAGTAATTTTATGGCAAAGAGGTAATATAAAGGCAGTTATTATCAAAATAAAATAGATAATGATGCCCTATAATTAATACAAAGACTGAACGGCTGAAACCTGTCATGTCAATCAGTCAAATCACAATTCAAATCTAGAGAAAGTAACCGACCAAAACTTATGAACCTCCGAACCTTTCAACCAAGAACAAAAATAGCAAACAGTCAGAAGCCTTCTACCTACGCCACAAAGACTCCTGACTTGGGGGGCTGATGACGTGGGTAGTCCAAGGCAAAAAGGTTAACAACCATCACAAATATATGCTTGAAGCGTTGAAACCTACAAAGGTTCAAATGACGAAGAAGCACAGATCAAAAGATAACCTGTCTTGTCACCTTTTCCTCGGCCAGGTCAAAGCAACTGTCGTGTAGACATTACACAGCTCGGACCGCAGGTCCAAAGCCATTACCAACCTAAAGTGGCTTGTCCTCTTGTTGCATCATGGTCCAAGATAATATGCTTTCCCAAATTAGAAGATACCTCCTCTATATAATCAGGATCAATCCCACAGATCTGATCCATCCCTGATTATTCTCTCTTACACTCAATCTTCTATTCTTTTGGTCCACACACACGTGAGGAGTCTATCTCCATCACACGAACACCTCACTTAAGTCCTAGAATAACAATTCTGGTATTGAGTAATACTCAGACCAGAATTCTAACACTTTAAAACAATATTATCTTGAACCTCCTTCTACGTTTTGCAACATAGGAGGACACCACGACCTGTGTTAGGCGGATCGAAACCCTTGAACCCTTTAACCCTTCCTGTGACTCAGAAGTAACGTTAGGCTATTATTTGTTGTAGCAATATAAATCTACCTTCTTCTTATATTTAGTTTGGTGGGGCACTCATGAAAAAAAGATAAATGCACGTGGTATCCTTGAATAAATAAGACACATCATGTTGTCACATATACAAGGAACTTTCAATCATTATACTACACCACGTGCAGGACCACTTTGATACATATATGGGTATCATTAATTTATGGGTTATGGGATTCATACATGCTGTGACGTCATATTCTGGGGGTGTGACATCACATTCTGGGGTATGTGGCAGCATTCTATTGGTATGTGATGTGGGCCAGGGTGTATGAATCCTAAATAGGTGGTGTATGAATCCTAATTACCTTAATTTATTGGTACACCAATCAATGGTATTTTTTTTAACATTATAGCATATAATTTTGTTAATATGCATAAAACATGTCATTTGGAAATCTCACATTCTCGAGAACACGAGATTGTGATAAATAAAAAATCATATACTATTGAATGCGGTTTAAATTTAACCCATCTTACTTATTACGATTGCACAAGCTGTGTAATAACTTATTATTACATATTCAATGTTACTAACATTACATGTACCCACAACGAACTGGGGGAATGGCATGGTATAACGCCATTTTACATGGTTCTCATACCAATGAAACGCCAAATGGTCCTGCTTCAATTACAAGGTTATGGTACAATCTTATAAATCGCGCGTTGTTCACGTCTAGTAACTTACTTTAAAGTTTAAGATACACTAACGCAAGGTTGGGCACCTCATAATACGCCCATATTATGCGACTGATTTTTGCAGGTTCAGACACGCTACGGGTAACCCCGCTTGTCGGTAACTCCCTACGCAACGGTAACCCCGCGCAAGCCGGTAACTCCACGCTACGGGTAACCCCGCTTGTCGGTAACTCCTTACGCAACGGTAACCCCACGCAAGCCGATAACTCCACGCTATGGGTAACCCCGCTGGTTGGTAACTCCCTACCCAACGGTAACCCCACGCAAGCCGGTAACTCCACGCTGCGGGTAACCCCGCTTGTCGGTAACCCCCTACGCAACGGTAACGCCGCGCAAGCTGGTAACTCCACGCTACGGGTAACCCCGCTTGTCGGTAACCCCTACGCAACTGTAACCCCGCGTTGGGTTGACGTCAAAATTTTAAAAGACGTTCCGCGCACGTCTCTTTTTCAGGAACGTGCCGCCACGTCTCCTTTTCAGGAACGTGCTTCAACTTCGCGTGCATCTCCTTTTCAGGAACGCGCCACCACGTCTCTTTTTCAGGAACGTGCTTCAACTTCGTGCGCGTCTCCTTTTCAGGAACGCGCCGCCACGTCTCCTTTTCAGGAACGTGCTACAACATCACCACGTCTCCTTTCAGGAACGTGCTTCAACTTCGCGCGCGTCTCCTATTCAGGAACGCGCCGCCACGTCTCCTTTTCAGGAACATGCTTCAACTTCGCGCGCGTCTCCTATTCAGGAACGCGCCGCCACGTCTCCTTTTCAGGAACGTGCTTCAACCTCGCGTGCGTCTCCTTTTCAGGAACGCGCTGCCACGTCTCCTTTTCAGGAACGTGTTACAACGCTGCGCGCGTCCTTTTCAGGAACACGCCGCCACTGCGTTGAGTTGACGTAATACTTTAAAAGACGTTCTCCGCGGAGCATGCCCTTGCCTACTTAAAGCAATCCGCGGACGATAACTTTGGCGCGTCATACGATCCATTGGCGAAGGGTAATCTTATTATAAGTTCAATGCTCATAAACATCACACTTAGCAGCAATGAACTGGGGGGATGGCACGGTATATCACCACTTTAGATGGACCCCATACCATGATGCGCCATATGAATTCACCCCCCAAGAAAGGTGTTGTTGGTTCACCGCGCGCTATAACATCCGCACGCGTGCCATAACATTGGCCGCTCAAGGTTTTGGTACAATCTTTTTATATTCAGCGTTATTTATTATCTAACAACTTATTATGGGCTAAGATATACTAATACAAGACTGGGCGCCTCATAATACACCCATATTATATGATGGAGATACTTGCAGGTTTGGCAACGAGTCACAATAACACCTGCAACAAATCGTTACTGGACGCTCGCGCGCCGGCGACAGTTAGCCTAGAAGGTGACACTTAGCCGATAACAAGCGTAACAAGCAGCCCTCACAAGCGTCGGCAACAGTTAGCCTAGAAGGTGACACTTAGTTGGTAACTAGCTCAACGAGCAACCTCCCACACACATCGAAACAAGAAGATGAAACGTTCGAGTCATTGGTCCACCGAGAAGATAAAGCTCTTAATCTTCATTCCCGAGCACTCCTAATTAGTCCAGCGCTCCACCCAACGCTTGCACGTGGGAGCAACACTAGACTAGGGGGACTTGTAGAGGTATGGTGCTTGACCCGACATACCGTCTTTACTACTTGTTACTTCTTATATTATTTACTAATATTGGGGTGTGGAGGTAACCCCCTAACTGGACTTGGTGCCAATGGGCTATGTGCCCATATAGTTAGGGGTCCATGATGCCCGGCCCATTAAGGCCCATGAGAAGCCCTTTATAAGAGGTCTTCACCTCTCATTAGGGCACAAGTTATCACATACAAATTACCCCTTGATAACACATGGCTGCCGCCGCCATCACTTTTTGTGTCTGTACGTTGGACTCCACTTGTGGTTTCCTAGCAGTCACCTCCACGCCCCACCCTTCTTTCTCTCTTGTAGATCTGGATCTTACCGGAGAAGACGGAGACCGAGCTGCAGTTCCACTATTCAACACCGTAGAGGCATACATCGGGCAGCCGTTCCGGTTATTGTTTCTTGAAGGCCCTTTGTATATGATGTAATTGCTTTGCAGCGGTCCTTATTTTGAGGACCTCCGGCGTTTTAATTGAAGTTTGCCTTTAGAAAAAATAAAAAAAAATCTATTTTCACTCGTTTTATGATTAAGAAGAAAGTTAGATTTTTAAAGTAATAAATACATGTTTCAAGTGACGTGGTTTAGAGTGAACAGTGTGTGTGTGTGGGGGGGGGGGGGGTACACCACCCCACCTTGGCGTGAGCCCCCTGGGCAGGGAGTTTTTTACTAGCGTGGTGGGGGTGGGGGTGGGGGGGGGGGAGGAAGAGATGTGGGACGATTTGATTGGCTTTTTTTTAACACACAAATAATAATAGTAATAATAATAATAATAATAATAATAATAATAATAATAATATTCTTTGGCGTGGGGGAGGGGGAGGAGATGTGGGACGATTTGATTGGCTTTCTTATTTTTTTTAATTTTAACACAAATAATAATAATAATAATAATAATAATAATAATAATAATAATAATAATAATAATAATAATAATATTCCTTTCACGCCCTTCCCTCCTTCCACTTCCCACAATTTTCACCCTTCAAACATGGTCCTCACACATGTCACATGATGTTTCACGCCCCTCTTCCCCTCCACTTCCCACAACCTTATTAAAGGATGGGTTTTTATGATTATGTGTTTGACTATTAAATTGAGGGGGTGTTTTAATATATGATTGTCTAATTTAATCATCAGGTCAACATATCTATATTATATAATTGAAAGCAATAAATCCTACATGACATTTAAAGAGGACATTCTCTTCTTTGAGTGTGGTCATGTGGCATTAATTGATTTTAAGAAAAAAATTGAATTTTTCTTTCTCATGTTTCCTCTCATAATTTTTAAACGTTAAAATCTTTTATATACGAGATTTTTTAAAGAAAAAAATTACACCAAATTAACGAGCATTTTATTATCTTTCCAACGAGTACCATAGTGCTATATAAAAAACGAAGAAAAAAACGACTATTTTTTGTGGGGTTTTATTCATACGGGAAAAAAACACAAAGTGTTCAGGTAATTCATTAATCATGTATAGGGAAGTCACTAATTATGTTCAAATCAGTAAATATGAATTCTATTTTCAACGTGTGTTAGCATTGGAGTTGTACATATCTTTTATATACAAGATTTTTTAAAGAAAAAAATCACACCAAATTAACGAGCGTTTTATTATCTTTCCAACGAGTATCATAGTGCTATATAAAAAAACGAAGAAAAAAATGACTATTTTTTGTGGGGTTTTGTTCATACACGAAAAAAAAACACAAAGTGTTCAGGTAATTCATTAATCATGTATAGGCAAGTCACTAATTATGTTCAAACCAGTAAATATGAATTCTATTTTCAACATGTGTTAACATTGGAGTTGTACATTGTTTTAGGTTAGGTATTAATAATAGAGTTGTACATTGTCTAAGGTTAGGCGTTAACATTGGAGATACATTGCTAATTGTTTTAGGTTAGGTTCTACCCGAAGCTTTCCTGCATGTAACTGTAAAGTGCATCATTCTATTTCATATGTAAAACTGATATGTCATATTAGATTTCTCAACCCCGAGATATTCCCGGGGTATAATCTAGTAATTCATATATTATTGCTTATGGTTTATTATTTTTCATGTTTTGGGCCACTGGAGATGGGCAGCTAGAGATCTGGGCTGTTGAAGTTTAAAAACTAAAGGGGCTTGATTGTTGGGCTTAGCTAAGGAGTAATGCTGAAGTCTTTGTGGATTCATGTTGCTGGGCCCATTCATATTTGTCATCTGGCCCAGCCCAAAGATCTTATTTTGTGAAGACTATATAATATCACATTATGAGAAGAAACATTATGATCTTTTTTAATCAGATCAGAAATCTTATTGTTAAAGAATCTGTAAGTTGTTTTAGAGGTTTTGATAGTGTTTGTTTTGGTGTAAACTATTGATACTTTGTTTCATTATTTTTGGTTTAGAGAATTATATCACAATCTTGTTAATTATTCTTTGTGTTGATATCGTTTTTCTGGCATAAGTTTTTTAAAGTTACTGTGCATGGGCACATTTGGAACCTATACGCGTCCGTGTTATACTCATCATATGTAAACTTATCGCTAGCGTAGCAAATAGAATTTTGCAAAAACACACGTATGATTGTGATTTATCAACGCACCCATCAATACCACTAGTTCTTTACAAAACTGGTGACTCTTTACTCTTTACAACTTTGCTATTACTCGTAGATGAATAAACGAATTATAGATTTTTATATCCGTCCTCATAGCTAAAAGGCAACGGCACTGATTTGACAGCTCTAAATTTTCCAACATTGTTCAAATGCTCATTCTCCAACCTGAATTCGTTAACCACAATGTTAGATTATGTTTGCCTGATATTCACTTTATGTATTCATAATTAGGAATCAAACCACACCTGAAGAAATTCCATATGCCACGTCGGATGATCTCCAAACTCGCAACTATTGCAATTAGCGCATTTTTATGAAGAAATGGCGCCTCATGAAAATCCAGCACAGTTTGCATCCATGCAAGTCTCAGTATCACATTCAATACCTGCAAATTATTATTATTTTACATATTAAAAGCCAGTTTCTATAATATAATGAAGTATAAGTGGTTAAAGCATAGTTAATTTATTAAGATCTCATCATTATTTTTTAATATTGTATATGGCTAATTAGTAATTACCATTGCTATGAAGTAGATAGATCTGTTAGGCAAAATAAGCTTATCTCTTAACCATGGATTTTCAGAGTCCTTGCATAGTAGGCCCCAATCCATAACTATATCCCAATAGGTACTGAAAATTGTTGCAACTCCTGAGGTAGATGCAGATATGATTTTCAAGGTTATTCCTCTTTTTTGACTGTAAATTGTCCTTGTGACAACTGCGGCAATGGTAGAGAAGTATTTGAGTGCGTTCAAAGCTTGCGTAGAGTCGCGCCCATCACACAAGCGTCGTATGCACTACACAATTTTATACAGACAATAGTTGAGAAACTTGAATCATATGAATGCATCATTTTGGGGGGGGGGGGGGGGGGTCATGTACCTGTAGGACTCGAATCCAATATGGGATGACTGCAATGACTATAGAAAGAGCGTCGTAAACTTCGCTACTGCTGCAAGTTTCTGCGTTCCTTGTTTTGAAATCTCCCCAACCGTAGTAGCATACGTAGAACTGCAGATTCCTCAATAGCTGAACCTGAAACAATAAACGTTTAAACATTTCTAAGTCCCTTGATCTTAATATGATCCTTGTTTCCTAGAAGAATTTCGGATTTTACCTGACTGGTAAACTGGTCAGCCAAGAAGAAATCAGGGAGTGTGACCGCATAAAGTGGAGCACAAATGCAATGCCATAAACACACTAAGAGAAAGTAGCGGTTTGCACGATAGAAGATGTCAAATGGACAAATTGTTATCAAAATAACAACCTACAAAACATAGTTTACAGTTAAATTAATAAAAAAATTCATAAACGATCTTGCTGATGTGGTTTACAGTGCACATATTTGGAACTAGAAATGGGAATTACCACCATTGGTTCATCGCTAATGGGTCAAACGGGTCAAAATTCACGCAAAATGTTTGTTTAATGCCTAATACAGTATATATACAACAAAAATACAAGAGAAAAGAAGTTCTTACAATGACTAAGAACAGGGGAAGTAGTTCAGTAACTGCTTTGTAACTTTTAGTTACTGGATCCAATTCCATTTCAAGATTCGAGAGTACAGCTGCAAGAGTGAGTACTGATAGACCCGAACTGAGGAGAAGAACCTCTTTAAACCCCAATTCTGTACGCTGCTTGAACCCAAATATAAACGAGTAATTAACGCGATAACGCGTCCAAAAGTATGCATTCCCAGCATACATCAGCATGTGTAACACCAGAAATCCAAACAAGCTGTACAGTGGAAAGATGGTATCCATGTACTTCGTTCGACCTTCGCTCTTGAGCAGATTTCTAGCATGTATACTTACAATAATCGCCACCATAAGCGCTAATGAGAATCCAAAGAAGCAACCTGAAACAGAACATACATTGGTGAGCGAAAGCTGTACAAGTCTAAAATAGGCTCTTGTCGCTTTTAGTTTAACTTGCAGGATGTCTGTAACTTACCTACAAAAAATGTTACCCGATGCTTCTCTCGTTTAGCTTTGGGCCTTAAGGTGTCCATTCCTTGATGTCGGTTCCCATTACAGAAATGCTTTATGAATACTGCTTCGACTCGCTCGATGAGCTTAGAAACCTGAAGGAATTTTCTTTGTTAAGTGGCGGCAACTTAACCGATTTCAAAAGCAGCATCAGTTAAAAGTTTAAAACATCATATTAACATACCTCATCAGATTGGCTTAAGTAAGATTCTTCAACCGTCTTCAAGTAAGCATCCGACGCATTTCTTAAAGTGATCTGCAATAACATTCTAGGTCAGCGATTGAACACCTCGATGTGCACATGTATGACAAAAACTAAACATCCCTAACCTTATCATACTTCTTCATTATCTTAGAGATAGCCAACTGATTCAGGAACCTGTTTTGTAAAGCAATATACACTTCAGTTATCTATTTTACTGTAATATTAATAGTGATTAATCAATGCTTACGCGTAGTTCTTTAAAAACCGAAGCTTTTCATGAAACTCAATAAACGCTTGCTTCAACTTTTCTTCTGCATTTCTGACTTCATTTTTGTTAAAATGCAGGTCAAGATTCAAACTCTTGAAAACATTTTTCACGGTGGACAGCGGTGTTTCTGGGACGGCGTTGATCTTTACATGACTTAAAACTTCTAAAGAAGCCATCTTGTATCCCTTTTTATCTGATCTCTTTTGCTGTTCTTCATGTATCACCTCCAATGGATTTGAACCTTAAATTTATCCAGAATAATTAATTATTGTAATATTTTTTTTTTCAAAATAGTGCTATAATAACTAGGTGCCGCGTCCGTTGCTGCTCAACTTCGCGCGCGTAATGGAAAATTAGTGGAAAATTTGTCTTTTTTTTTTACGAAATTTGTAAAACGTTGCTAATAAAATGAAAAAAATGAAAAACGTTACTACTGAAATTCATTTCTAGATCCGCCACTGCCAGGTGGGAATTTGTGCAAAGGGTGAATCCGCAAGTTGAACTTGCGGATTATGCTGAGGTGGAGAAAGTCACTTGCTGCTCGTTGATGACTAGGAGGGAAGGGTTGAGGTGGCATTGAATCCGCAAGTTGAACTTGCGGATTCACTTTCTCTCTCTTTGACACACCACTAATATATCACTCGGCAAGATGCAGGGTGTCAGAAAGAGAGAAGGAAAGCCGCAAAGTTGAAGTTGCGGATTCTCCTAGTCATCAAACCATAATCCGCAAATTCAACTTGCGGATTCACCCTTTGCACAACTTCTTTCCTGACACACACCAAATACACAAAAACTTGCTACTATTCAACCATTTTATCAAAAAAGTCATTATTGTAATGTCTATAATAAAATTACAGAACTAACTACCTGTGTTTCTTTCATTCATGTAAGGAGAGACGTCAGCAAAAACCGCAGTGGGATTGGTTACTTTGATTCTAAGAGCAATGAGAGCATCCATTTGATTACTCAGCTCTTCAGCCTGCTTCACCACCTCATCCACTTTACTTTTATAAAACTGTATCACTTTATTAAATTCATGATCAAGTCCTCTAAAGAACATAAGCTCAAGATCTCCTCCTTCCTCAGACGACCGAAGAAAAATCGTCTGGTAACTCTGATCACCATCATCACCTTGCTCTTCATCAACATCCTGCATTGCACTCACTAAAATCACTTCATCTTCCTTACCCTTTTTTGGACTATTATTCCCATACCGACTAGTCAGTCCACTAAAAGCTCTAAAAAGCGACACCCTGCGCTTCAAAGACGCCGCTTTCGAGTTCACATGGATCTTTGGTGACCCGGTCTGTCTGCTGTGGAAGATCAAGATCTGTTTCAAGAGAGTCTTGAGGTAGTTGTAATTCATATATGCTTCTCTCCATTCAGGCACCATCTGTGAAGCAAATTCCTTTCCAAACTTCATTGCTAACTTAAAACTTCAAATGAATAAACTTTACAGATATGAACAAATATTCAGATGAATATTTCTCTGTTGCAATGCAATGTTATTGTTTTTATATGTTCAAACTTTGGAAGAAAATGAGGTGCTTCCAGCTATTACATATGGCGTGTTTTATAAAAATAATTAAATCTTTCTAAAACTAAATTATTTAGCAAATCTTCATATTAAATTAGTTAAGTTTTGACATTAACACATTCTGGTAAAATCTTATATTACTTACTCTGTGGCACATCGATGTATATAAACATGTCGATATCTTTATATTAATATTTTACTTATTCTATGAATTTTGTTAGACGATATACAAATAAAATATTGTATTTGTCATAAAAGATAAAATATTCTGTATTTTGAGATACTAAAAATAGAATAATACTTTTTATGGAACTACGTAGTAAATGTGACATAAATAATTCATACACAAAATCTATACATATAATATTTAGGAGCAATATGGGACACTTGGCAATCATGTAGGCTCCTAGCATTTAATGGTCATCCCTCATGGTACAATGTGGTAATTTATAAAATTTTCTTTTTTTTTAATCAAAAATCACGAAATTATATAAACCAATTACAAACGCACGGACATAACATCAGACCACAATCAAGATCGCCTCCTCCAAAACCTAAACCCTAATCATCAACTTCCAGCGGCGATTCTTCAAATCAAAGCATCTCTTGCCGTGTTTTTCATCAAATCTTCAAGGTATTCTCTCTTCTATTCTTATGTCAATCAATGGTCCTTCATATATGTAACATCTTGAAATTTATCATGTACTAATTTTAGTTTGTCAAAGTAAAAACTCATTTTCAATCTTATTTACAAAAAATTATATTTACTTATTTAAAAAAATAATCATATAACATATGATTTAACATAGAATTAGTTAATTAACATTAAAATAATAATAAACAATAGTAAGTATAATTAAACGTAAATGAAAAGGAAAAAGAAATTTATCAAGACATAATAATAGGACAAAAACAATAAATGTCTATACATCTCCATTTGATATTTTAGGTAACACAGGCCATAACTTCCGGCAACTTTTGCGGTAATCCGACCCTTATTCGTTGTCATATAAACAATCAAAATCCATCTTGAGGCTTGCCAAAATAAACATAGTTTATTACTACCGATAATTGAGCTATCATTAAATTCCGAAATCTCGGCCAGAAACCCGTTAATCAATGCTGGCGCTGTTATAGAAAATCGGTACAAATACTCGACAGCCTTCGACCCGTTGTTTCGTATCTCGATTTTACTCAAACTCTCAATAAAATTCCTCACTGTTTCGTATCCCTTTTGTTTTGATAAAGCACCACCGTTCATCTTCGTTTCGCCGCCGCAACGAATAACCACCTTATCCGTAGCTATTCCCTGATCTGTTGGACGACAATCATCAAGTTCTCCGTGTTCGACTTGTTGACGATGACGTCCCACCTCTCTCTCTTTGACGGTTCTATGTCTTTTTCTCTATTCCTTTACTGTAATTGAAGGATCTAGTTGTGTTCCCGGGTTAGAAAGAGGAGAGAAGGACACAGTAAGGTGGGTGTGATTGTTTGGATTTAAATGATAGAAGCGGCAATCGTAGCGGCAATTATGTTTGTTGTTCGGTTGTTCAGATGTTCCCACAAAGAGTGAAAGTAAGATTCATCTTATTCAAAACATATACTTTATATTCAAAACTTATGTATTATATATTTGTTTTTCCACTTACGTATACATTAGTAAATTTGAGGATATTTGTAAATTTCTTTAATAACAATATTATATATGTAAGCTACGTAAACTGAGTTTAGGACATTATGGAACTATTTTACAAAATTATGTCATTCATGGGATCTAGAAGTCTCAAAAAAAAAAAAATATTACAATTATTGAAACTTTGACGTTTAGAAAAAAAAAAGAATAAAATAAACAAATCAACAAAAAAAAAGTTATGCTTGAACACTATAAATATAAATACTAAAACACAACTCTTAATTAGGTGCAAGCTTAACGCGTTGATTACCGTTGAATACATACAAGTCTATCACGATTAAGGTGAGTACTTCCTATCCCCTTTTTACTTTTATACATTTTTGGGGTGATTCATGTACACTATTACAAATTTCAAATACAAGTTTACATTTTCACAATACAATTCTAGTACTATGTGCATTGCTTACAACGTGCTTAATGCTTAGACAATACATGTGGATTACATTTGTACTTAGTGAAATCATTAACATGGTACAAGCCGACCTTAACATTGGATAGCGCTATTTGGATTGACAACCCGCCTAGATTGATTCTCCCCCTTTTTCATCGGAGAATCCGTGGCCAGTGTTAAGCTTTTATCCACTTATTGGATAAGTACACTACAGTTCATACAGTACATTATACAGTCACAGGGTTGATTTCGCTCATTTGTATGATACATAGTTTACATATTTGCACTGTAGCTTTGCATTTGAATTGTATACTTTTTTTCAACTTACTATATGTATTAAAACTAGGAATGCTCACAAACATTTCTTATGTTGACCAAACCTATTTTGTACATGTTTCAGGTGCAGTGTGATCTTAGTACTATAGCATGGGACTTAGTGCTTGCTTTTAATATGTTATTTCAATTTTCATTCAGACTTTTGTATTTGTTTTCCATTTCATCTATGTAAGACAATTTAAATTATTCAATAATACATTTACATTTTAGTACCATGTGCTTTTGAACAATCGTCACTACGTGACACCTCGATGATTCCGCCATCGGTTGGGGTGTTACAGATTGGTATCAGAGCCATGGTTATAGGGAATTAGGTTATTAGAATGCCTTTTAGCCTATTCTATAACCAAGCTTACATTCATGAGTCCTCTCGTGTTTATTTCTCTTTATCCTATTATTTTCTTTCGAGATATTTTCGTTATGATTCTTTCTCATTATTTTTTTGATATTTTGCTTGGAGAAGAAGACACCCATATTTCACAAACGAAACGATATCACCAAGTTAGGAGTGGTATCCATACCTTGGTGATTAGTTTCACTCCTCTATATGTTATTTATCTTAGGAATATATCTTTGAGATAGGAGTGACATCCACACCTCAAAGAGTATTTCTTTCAAAAAGGAACTTAACCACTAAACTGGGAGTGATATCCTTAACTTAGTGATTGGTTTCATTCCACAATCGTTTTCAATTTTGAAATATATCTTTGAGTTAGGAGTGAAATCCACATCTTAAGGATCTATTTTTGCATCTCGTTTTTAATCTCGCTAAAGTTTTGGAATTCACTATTGACGGGGCACGTGCAATCTGGAAGGGTGAGCGCCTGTATCCTGAGTTTTCTGTCTAGGCCTGGTATTTCATATAAATCCCAATCAGACGAGGGACCCGTACACCTACCTAGGAACTCTTGGGATGAGCATTCACTTATAGGCTAAAGTACGCCCCCACAAGTCATTAGGATATTTCAAATACTTGAGTTAGTCAAAGTTTTCTATGGAAACAATTCCAATGTTTTATATCATTGATATTTATATTTGTTTATCATCTGAAGATTCCATTTAATCACTTGATGTTTCATATGCCATTATTCATTGATCATTTGCTTTTGAATCCCTTACCATCATTACTAAAACTTTTGTTCGATATATTATCGCATTAAAGCTTACACTATTTCACTTATGCTCATGATTTTTACATTATAAGGTATTACTCGTTTTGCGTTAAAACATTTTTACTCACGACTTAAGTTTTAAACTCTGTGTTTAACTTTGATCACATCCTGATTTTAGGAATGTTGCGTCATCATGAACATGTTTTTTTTTCCAAACTTATTATTTCAACCTGTTTTATACCTTCATGTTTACAAACTTACGTGATCGAAGTCACATTATATCCTCATATACCTAATACTAATATTGCTGCACCCAGTCTCCTAAGCCCTAGCCAACTACCATTAGTTAGAACTTCTTAGTCAGACTAAACTCATACATAAATGCCTACCAACACGATACGCACTAGTACACTACTCTCTAAAACGATTAATTTGACAACTTATTCTATAAGTCTTTTCACAAAGCCTATTCGCCAAATTAGAACACACTTTTCATACACCTTGTGCCTTGAAACAAATAGCCCGCTATGAGCCCAAAGAGATGCCTTAATGACCCTGCAAATAAATGATCTTTCAATGTATAAATTTCGTAAAAGTTTGAAAATTTAAAAGGTTTCAAGTTTACCCAGTCTTAACGGGTAACACTTCGATTTTCTCAACATTTCATAACAATTAAAAATTTCCGACTTTTCAACCCACAAGTTAAAGAAATGTTTAAATACAGAAAATTTTATTTTCCAAAATTCGTCAAGGCATCTGGGATCATTCACAACCTTCACATCATTTTAAATCTTGGTCTTTCGAAACACATTAGATTTACACACACTTCATGAAATGGCTTCATCTTGCATTTTATAAACTTGCATTGCATATTTAAAAAAAAAATCAAATGTAAATCTGCATGTTTTCATATAACGTATCCAATATATGTTACCGGGAGGAATTTGCTACTAATAATATAACTTATAACACTTTTTAAACTCGACTTCTCGTAAACACATGAACATGTGTACCTACAAAATCTTTTCAAGTGAACCTGTTTTGAACTTGAAACATTCTTCGGTTTCCAAAAAGTTAACCTCATAACCTGAGTATACCCTATAACATTAAAGATTTCTTAATTTTGTCAAAATTTTCATCACCTACAAACTATGGAAAATACATATTTTTGTCAAAAGATGTCCTCAAACTTAATTTCTAAATTCAAATGTTTATTCATTAGAATAACAAAAGATTTTCGATATAATGTCACATTGATCTATAAAACCTAACGAAATCTCCAACTAACTAACATATTTTAATCAAAGTTCACATAGTTTGTACTATTTAACGACTTTTGGCTGTAAAGTACAAAACCAATGTTGAAAAAAAAAATAAATAAATTCTTCTCATCCATAGGAACAATATTTAGTCTCCAAATACCCGATTGACAACTACTTATTTCCAACTTGTTCAGATTTTTACAATGTTTGGCACATACCACAATCATGTTTTCTCATACACTTAATTCCAACCTTTGATCCAAACCCCACAATTTACACTGTTACATAATCTCCTTACTATAAAATAAACTCTTTATCAACCATCTTCACATTTACTATCTCTCACAACCTTGACTTTGCTTCGAGATTTTTCATCATCCTCTTAAGAACTAAATTCATATTCTTTACCTTCTTGAACATTAACTAGATACTCATGATAACCGAACTATTGAAACTTGATTATGAATTGCATCAAACTTAACCCTTAATTATACATGAGGATTTGATTGTCTACTTGAACGTCTGATTATTCATGATACTTGAAAGCATGGAACATAAACTATTTGCTATAGACACACCTAGAGTCATTAACCTTGTCTAGGGCGACTCTATTACAACTCGCATGCTATACTTGACACTTGATTGCTTACATGTACATATTATCAATTTGCAATTTATGTGTGTAATAATTGGTACACTTAATCAAACAACTGATAGAGGATGAAGTACCTGCTCAACAGTTAGTAGAGTACCAAATAACCTACTCAACGATTGGTAGAGGTCATCATGCCTGCTCAACAGTCGGTAGAGGCCCTACAACTTGCTCAACGACTGGTAGAGGCTATCGCACCTACTCGACAATCGGTAGAGGTTCTTACTCACTGACTGGTAGAGGTCTTTTTCCTGCTCAACAGTTGGACTTATTTTTGGATACATTATAATTAAAAGAATCAATCACAAGGTAATTTTGCATTGTTGTTTTACATGTGTGTTTGGAGTCATAGAAGGACACAAAACCCTAATGTAAGGTAAATTGGTGATTGCGGTCCGGAACGTAATCATGAATTTACAGGTACGTTAAGGTAGTGTAAAATTCTATCAAGGTTTTCGGTAGGTATCCAATTATAAATCCTAGTTAATTAATGGTCCATTTAATCTTGATGGTCATCTTGTGTATTCTTGAAACCTACAGTTTAGTGCTCCATAGAACCCCTATCTTAGACCAATATTACTCGAAACCTTGATCATGTCGCTCTTAAACTTTTACCACAGACACCTTAACCTGCACCAAATACCCTCACCAATTTCCAATAGCCTCTCCAACATCAACTTCGGGACGAAGTTCCTAAAAGTAGGGGAGACTGTAACATCTTGAAATTTATCATGTACTAATTTTAGTTTGTCAAAGTAAAAACTCATTTTCAATCTTATTTACAAAAAATTATATTTACTTATTTAAAAAAATAATCATATAACATATGATTTAACATAGAATTAGTTAATTAACATTAAAATAATAATAAACAATAGTAAGTATAATTAAACGTAAATGAAAAGGAAAAAGAAATTTATCAAGACATAATAATAGGACAAAAACAATAAATGTCTATACATCTCCATTTGATATTTTAGGTAACACAGGCCATAACTTCCGGCAACTTTTGCGGTAATCCGACCCTTATTCGTTGTCATATAAACAATCAAAATCCATCTTGAGGCTTGCCAAAATAAACATAGTTTATTACTACCGATAATTGAGCTATCATTAAATTCCGAAATCTCGGCCAGAAACCCGTTAATCAATGCTGGCGCTGTTATAGAAAATCGGTACAAATACTCGACAGCCTTCGACCCGTTGTTTCGTATCTCGATTTTACTCAAACTCTCAATAAAATTCCTCACTGTTTCGTATCCCTTTTGTTTTGATAAAGCACCACCGTTCATCTTCGTTTCGCCGCCGCAACGAATAACCACCTTATCCGTAGCTATTCCCTGATCTGTTGGACGACAATCATCAAGTTCTCCGTGTTCGACTTGTTGACGATGACGTCCCACCTCTCTCTCTTTGACGGTTCTATGTCTTTTTCTCTATTCCTTTACTGTAATTGAAGGATCTAGTTGTGTTCCCGGGTTAGAAAGAGGAGAGAAGGACACAGTAAGGTGGGTGTGATTGTTTGGATTTAAATGATAGAAGCGGCAATCGTAGCGGCAATTATGTTTGTTGTTCGGTTGTTCAGATGTTCCCACAAAGAGTGAAAGTAAGATTCATCTTATTCAAAACATATACTTTATATTCAAAACTTATGTATTATATATTTGTTTTTCCACTTACGTATACATTAGTAAATTTGAGGATATTTGTAAATTTCTTTAATAACAATATTATATATGTAAGCTACGTAAACTGAGTTTAGGACATTATGGAACTATTTTACAAAATTATGTCATTCATGGGATCTAGAAGTCTCAAAAAAAAAAAAATATTACAATTATTGAAACTTTGACGTTTAGAAAAAAAAAAGAATAAAATAAACAAATCAACAAAAAAAAAGTTATGCTTGAACACTATAAATATAAATACTAAAACACAACTCTTAATTAGGTGCAAGCTTAACGCGTTGATTACCGTTGAATACATACAAGTCTATCACGATTAAGGTGAGTACTTCCTATCCCCTTTTTACTTTTATACATTTTTGGGGTGATTCATGTACACTATTACAAATTTCAAATACAAGTTTACATTTTCACAATACAATTCTAGTACTATGTGCATTGCTTACAACGTGCTTAATGCTTAGACAATACATGTGGATTACATTTGTACTTAGTGAAATCATTAACATGGTACAAGCCGACCTTAACATTGGATAGCGCTATTTGGATTGACAACCCGCCTAGATTGATTCTCCCCCTTTTTCATCGGAGAATCCGTGGCCAGTGTTAAGCTTTTATCCACTTATTGGATAAGTACACTACAGTTCATACAGTACATTATACAGTCACAGGGTTGATTTCGCTCATTTGTATGATACATAGTTTACATATTTGCACTGTAGCTTTGCATTTGAATTGTATACTTTTTTTCAACTTACTATATGTATTAAAACTAGGAATGCTCACAAACATTTCTTATGTTGACCAAACCTATTTTGTACATGTTTCAGGTGCAGTGTGATCTTAGTACTATAGCATGGGACTTAGTGCTTGCTTTTAATATGTTATTTCAATTTTCATTCAGACTTTTGTATTTGTTTTCCATTTCATCTATGTAAGACAATTTAAATTATTCAATAATACATTTACATTTTAGTACCATGTGCTTTTGAACAATCGTCACTACGTGACACCTCGATGATTCCGCCATCGGTTGGGGTGTTACAATATATGTGTTTTTTCTGTTTTTTTTTTTCGTTTTTCTTCCTGATTTGTCGGTCGATTAATTTTTTTTTTTTGTGTGTTTTGTTTGATTTCAATTATTTACCTTATAATACTTGCGTTTAAGTCTATTATTGGTCAGGTTTATTAATATTTAATTTTAGGGTTCATGTTTTAGGGTTCGTGTTTTAGGGTTGATGATGGGTTACGGATCTGTGATTAGAGTAATAATAGGGGTTTTGATTATCGGGTATTTTATAGGTTTCAACTGATGATTATTATGGAAAATATGTTTTTGGTCTGTATTTAGCTTTAAGGTTTTAGGTTTATGATTCGATTCAGGTTTTATAGAAACCTTAGAATGGATTGTTATGGTTTAGTTTTTTATTAGTGGTTTATGTTTTAGGTATCGATTTATGTTTTAAGAAATAGTTTATTGGTTTGATAGTATTTAAGCGTTCTACTTAGATTTATTTTGCATTTATGTTTGAGGTTTGTAGTAAGGTTGAATGTTTTAGGTTTATGAATACGTTTCAATTAATGTTTTAAGGATGGCTAAGAAAGGATTCTTATGATTTAGTTTTTGATCGATTCTTTATGTTTTAGGTCTCGACTTATGGTTATGAATCGTACTTGAATGGTTTGTTATTCTTTAAGCCTTCAACTGAGAATGATTTTGCATTAATATTTTAGGATTCTATTAAGCTTGAATGTTTTAGGTTTATGATTAGGTTTTAATTACCTTTTTACATACATCTAAGAATGGATTGTTAAGATTTTTTTTTTATTAGTCGTTTATGTTTGAGGTATCGATTTCCATTTTTTAGGTTTCAACTGATTTTATGAGGTTTCATTCATTGTTTTACATACCTACAAATGGATTCATAGCTCTGAAAACTTATAATCAAATGGTTTTTAATGTTTCCATTTACTGATTTATTTTTCATACTAACTCACTTCTTTCTAATACAGATTGGTAACTGCTTGTGTGATAATGACTTACGGTTTTTGGGTACAGTCAGAAGCCAACGATCGTATTTGCTTGGTAATATTTGATTTATTCATTTCATTAAAAAAAGATTTATAATGTTTATTCATAAATATAAATTTCTTTATGACTTGTAGGCTTTACCTGAGGAGTACACAGAATGGGTTAAAAAGTATAAGTATCCAACAGGTGATTGTACGATTCATACACTGGATGAAAAAAGATTTCGCGTTAAGGTCATGCATATAGCTGGGAAGTGGTTTATTTGTGACGGATGGAATCACCTAATGACTACATTAAATTACCCATCCGTTTGCAACTTTGTTTTTCAATACGAATCGGCCATCAACTGTTTCATTATGATTACGTTTCATCAAGACGCTATAACTGCACCTGGTAGATTTTTCTACTGCAAGTTTGATGACCCTCAAACTGATGAAGAACGTCTGGTATGTTTTTTTGTAATATCATTTAACTACATTATATAACACACTGATCATATAGTAATATGTATTAATTTTTCATTCCATTTGTTGCAACTTATCAGCATGTCAGTTGCTTTGTTATGCATGGATTATACAACCGAACCCTTCCGTTGGAACCAATTATAGTCAACTCATTCCCAGGTCATGTTTTCAACTCCAAATTCCTCATTTAATTTTATTTCCATGAGATTGTTTAATCTCTTTTTCAATGATTAAAAGTAATATTAAACGGTGTTTGCTTCAGGTCATGTTTTCCAAATCCAGCTAGAAAACGATGGTGCTGCTACTTACATCACTCAAGGATGGCGTTATATGAAGGAGATTTTTGAGATAACCAAAGATCATCTGATTGTTTTTGAGATTTACAATGAGGTTTCTTTCTCAATTTGCAAATGTTTATTGTATTACTTTGTATTTGGAAAATACAAAGTTAACTCTATACATTATTTTTCATTACTCTCTAAACTTTTGATTTTTTTACTTTGTTACACAAGCAGAAAACATATGACTTGACATTTTTTAAGAAAGGGAAGCTTACTCTTCCTCCCGATATGTGGGAGGACGTTGACAATTCTGAGGATGATCATGGCGAAAAGGTTAATGAAGGAGATGATATGGTTCATGAGAATGATCAATCTGCTGCTATCGAGGATGTAGGTTGTTGTGATAATTTCGGTGTTCTGGTTGTTTTCACAGTTGACAATCATTATGTAAGTTTCTAAAATTTAACTAACCGTATATTATAATCATATTTATGCATATGTTAGTTTGTTATTGCTTTTGAAAATTATTTGTTATTTTTTAGTTTATGCAGGCCGAATGGGCAAGACAAAATGGTATGAACAGGCAGATGGGTTTGACAATTAAAGATGGTGAGGGTTACAGTTTGGGAGTTTCTGTTGGTGTAGATAGTTCGAGGTCAAGTAAGCGTTACTACATCAAAGGTATGTCAACCTTTGTTGCTTATAAGGATCTGCAGGCAGGTGATCAGATGCATTTCCTTTTTTTCCAGAATCGAGGTTTGTTAAAGCTCTCTAAAGTAGTTAGGGTTGCTGGTAATTAGTTCTGTTAGTTTTGGCAGTTTTGATGGTGAACATAACATTTTTGGTGGGTAACTTTTTGCACCTTAGTGGTGGTAGTATTTTGAATATGGTTTACGTTTAGTGGTCACATACATTTCCACGTTTTACAGGTTTAGTCAACTGTGGGTTTTTGGGGTTGATGTGTGTTATAAACAGTACTATTATGCTATGGTTTGGTGACAATACATATGATACTTAATATGATGTTCCTGGCAGTAGTCTAATAGTTACAATCACTTTTTATGATGTATTGTTATTAGTCGTATATATTAATGTTTTTTGGTTGGTTGCTAAACTATTTTTTAAAAAAAAAGTTGTTATAAACATTAAGTTTTGAAACATTACAAAGTTTTAGGTTTTGCCGGATTAAGTTTTTAAAAGTAAATAAATATTTGACATCCTTGTAATTTATCAAAGTTGCAAATACTATTAATTATTTTTTATATTAAGAACAATAACTTTTATGAATCATTGTTAACAAAGTCAAAATTTAAGAGTATTATTGGTAAGTAATAATCAACATAAATGCTTTGATTAGTCATTTAAACTTGAGTTGACTTTTTAAAACATTCAACCCATTAAAGCATTTAAAAATGGAAACATGTAAGAATTGAAATTTACGATTTTTTTTCTTTAATAATAAACATTAAACGAAATTTAACTTAATCATGAAAACACTTTAATGTAAAATCATTTTCATTCCAATTATAAATTTACGTTACAATAATTCACTAATCTTTACTAAAATTAAATAAGTCAACATTTCTTATTACATCTTTACGTTACATTATAAATACAGAATAGATTGTTAAATTTTGATTAACGTTTCGATCAATCAAATCTTCGTAACTTTGTCAGGTATCTGTATCACTACTCTTTCTAATTAGAAATTGCAATGTTAATTCATTTATGTTTAAAATATTAAAGGGTATGTAATACCTTCATTGTCAACAAAGTTGCAGCATTATGGATCTAAACAACATCACTTTTTTTAAAGAAATCACTTTGTGTATGAGTAAATACACGATCAAAGTTAAGGTATTAGGCTTTGGAAGCTAGCAAATCGAAAGATACCAGGAGAAATTATTTCTCTTCATATGGTTGTGATCGCTGAACAGGTTATGTTTTTAACATATTCGTTTTTTATTTTTTTTAAATTACGTTTTATTATTTCTCTTTAAGTATTCGGTTTTTACGTTTTTTTTACGTTTTGTTTTTTTATTCAACACAAAATGCAGTGTCTGTGAAGGTTAGTAGTTTACTTAGTGAATCATGTATTCAGATTAGATTTTAATGTAGTTTATTCTAACAATTTCCACATGCCTTTTAATATTGTAGGATTTTTTTTTTTGGAGAAAACACTGCTCCAGAATCATCTTCTAGAGTTAGTTTGATTCGTGATGAAGCGGAAGTAAAGCGTAGCCTGGACAAAGTTTATTTGATGTGTTTTGCGATTTTCTTTTCATTTATGTTTGCTTTGTTTATGCGACAATTTTCATATAAATAAAATGTGTGTTGACATTTGATGTTTGTTTTTAGTTTTGTATAATTTGTACATGCTTGAATAGTTTTTTGATATGCCACATAGTTGTTGATACTTTATAATTGGAGAGTTTGATTATAATTTATTACTTTAAATTCAAATTTCGAAATTTAGTATTTTCGGAAAATTAAATTTCCAATTTTCCCGAAAATATTCAAATTCAAATTATTTGCATTCTTTAATTATGGTAAATCATTAAAAATATTTATTATCTGTTTTAATTATACATTTAATACATATGACTCAATGTTGACCACAATTATCTATATAAAAGACACTAAACTCAATCAAAAAAACATAAAAAGCTTACACAACAATCAAACATTCAAGAGAATTCCGGTTTGCTCTTTCGTGCGCGCTTCAGTCTTCTTTTGTACAAGTTTATTGTATGTCATTCTTTTCTTCTATCAGTCCATTTTTTAGTACTTTACATTGTTATTATATCTAATTTTTGTAGATAATCATTGATTATCTATAAGATTTCTAGAAAATCATTGATTATTTCTATGTTATGTTCCTTTATAATTTAGTTTTACTTAATTATTATTTAGGTTAAATGGGACGTAAAAGACTGTCTACCACCTCAAATGATAAACGAACACCGTTATCTAATATCTCTAATGGTAAACATATGTTTTCATCTTTATGCATCGTATACATAATATCATGCAAACAATTTTTTTTTCTTCACAGTTATCTCCAATGAACAAAAAATTAAGAATGCGGCCGAGTGTCGTAGACTTAGGAAGTTATATCTAGATGCCAAGAGAGGCAAGATCAATAATCATAATAATGGAATAGAAAATGTACCACCAAGCGTACAATTAAATCTTGAGTCCATTGGACCTTCAAACAATTATATTCATCAAAGTTCGTTTGTCCAATCAACTTTCAATTTGTCTACACCAGGTAAAATTTTGTTTCTCCGCTCATTATTTTTATATCGTTGTATACCGTTTGAATTTGACATGCTTATTAATACTCAAATTTAATAATACGAAATTATTTTTCTATTTTCTTAAGGTCAAGTGCAACAAACTCCTCTGTCTAACATCTCAACTGGTATCTTTTATAATTTTCATGACATATTTTATGTTACTCGAAATTACTGATTTGGTTATTTTTTTGGGTATAAGACTATTATTATTTAATAAATTTTTTATATTGTTGAAGTGAAAAGTAACCTTTCTCGTGATTGGCGAATTTTTGGACAATTAGAATTTGATGCTAAGAGACAGAATATTAAGCAATCTGGAAACACTAATCCGTCAACATCCACTAACAATGTATTTTCACTTGATATATCTGCCTTTAGCTCAACCTTCAACAATCCATTTAATGCATCTTTTTCTGGTAATAGCTATCGTTTCCATTCACTAATTTATAACATTTTATTAACTTCGTAATTTTTTTTATCTAATCGTAACTTATTTTTTTACTTATTTATAAACAGGTTCAACAGAACGTACTCCTTTTTCTAATATTACAAACGGTATCATATTTCTATGTTGCTTACGTTTGTCTTTGTAATGTTATAACACTCTATAACTAAAAGTTTATTTACTATCTAAACATTACAATTTTATTTGTATTCATAGTGTCAGTGCATGATAGTAATAGACCAAATTCTGTCGAGGCTAGAAGTTTTAGAAAAGCACAAGTTGATGCTAAAAGACGTAAACTTAATTCTGTTATAGGATTGCGGAACCAATCTATTGTTACATCTGGTACCTCTTTCTTTAAATCCATTACTTATATAAAGTTGTTACTTTTATTAATGTTAAACATTAATTTCAAGTATTATATTTAGGTTCAGGTTTTAACTTTGATAGACCCTCAAATGCAACATCTTCTGTTCAGACAACAAGCATGAATACATCAAGTCATAATTCCATATTACCAGAATCTTCAATTTTAAGTAACGTAGAAAATTGCAGCAATGGATTACGAAGTAATCGACGTTGCATCTCACCTGTTCACATGGTTAGTTTGTCAGACGAAGAAGATATGAATCCGCAACCCATGTTCAATTATCAATATAAGGGTGTCTCTAAAGGTAAATGTTATTTTTAATAAACCAATTACGATTTTATTATTTTTTAATTTAACGTAATATGAATTCAATTTATTCTATTCACAAGATTATTTGGATCACGGTGATCAAACGGTTGTATGTGAGATGTGTAACGCCAAACTGTGGAAATCGGAAGCTGGCAGATCACTACAAGTTAGTGGTAGAACATGTTACTATCTATGTTGTGGTTATGGAAAGGTGCAACTTCCAGATTTCAAAGAAAGCAGTGTCGATTATCAGAATCTTTTTAAGAACATAGACTTCCGAAGCAAGTATTTCTTAAAGCACATTCGAAGATTCAATTCTATGTTCTGTTTTACTTCACTGGGAGGCAAGGTCGACTCAAATATTAATAAAGGCAAGGCTCCCTTCATATACAGGATAAGTGGTGAAAATTATCATGCCCTGGGTGGTCTTCTTCCTAATGATGGGACAAAACCAAAATTTTCTCAGTTGTATATCTATGACACTGAAAACGAAGTCTCTAACAGGAGTAAAATTTTCAGGTAATATTTTACAGTTTATTAAAATAAATTTTTACTTATAGTATGTTTTTTTTCATATAAAACAACTGTTCAATTTTTGAAATTTTAATCTATTTATTACAGTAAGGAAAAAGGGGACTCTAACAAAATTGATGAACAACTTGATCTTGAAATCATTCAGTACCTCAAGTCAATGTTAGACTCTAAAAATCAGCTTGTGAAAAGCTATAGGAGTGTACGCGATCGATTTAATGAAAATTCTGAAGTTAACCTTAAGTTACGTCTTATTGGGAGGCGAACTAAAGATGGTCGACTATACAACTTACCAACTTCAAATGAAATCGCTGCACTTATACTTACAGACAATGATGATGAGATTGACAATCGAGATATTGTTGTGGAATCAAGAAAAGAAGGTCTTCAGCGGATAAGTGAACTTCATCCAAAATATTTAGCTCTTCAGTATCCACTGCTTATTCCATTTGGGGAAGATTGTTATAGGGTTGATATACCGCATCGTGAAGAAAGGAAGTCTAAAAAGAAAGTAGACTCAAAGTGTTCAATGAGAGAGTATTTTGCCTATCATATTCAGGACAGAGTTGGTAAGTTCTCTTTGATTTTGAATGCAAGGCGCCTTCTTCAACAGTTTTTGGTTGACGTTTATACTATGATCGAGAGTGAGAGATTGTTTTATGTACGTTATCAGCAACAAAAACTTAGGTGTGACTCTTATTCCAGTCTTCAAAATGTGCATCAAAATGGACCTACAGATTTGGCAACAATAGGTACACCTATAATACTACCATCTTCTTTTACTGGTGGTGCACGCTACATGAGGGAAAATTATCTTGATGCAATGGCCATTTGTAAAAAGCATGGATACCCGGATTTTTTCATCACAATCACGTGTAATCCGAAATGGCCTGAAGTTAGAAGGTTTCTGAAGGATAAGAAGACAAATCCTGAAGACAGACCAGACATTTTAGCCAGATTATTCAAACTGAAGCTAGACTCACTGATGAAAGATTTACGTGATAAAGCAATATTAGGAAAGACTTCGGCAGGTACCATACATTAATAACTTTGAATCATTCTTTATTACCGTAACAAACTAATAAAGTTAGTGAATATATTTTTTGTTTTATGTTGCACTAACTTTTTTATTTACAAAATTTTAATTTTAATTTTAGTACCATTTATTTTTACAGCTGTTTATACTATCGAGTTCCAAAAGCGTGGTCTTCCTCACGCTCATATCTGTCTCTTTCTTAAAGATGAAAGCAAGCTTCCGACGATTGATCATGTTGATCGTTTAGTTTCTGCTGAAATCCCAGATAAGAATTTAGATCCTGAGTTGTTTAGTCTTGTGAGTGACTTTATGATTCATGGACCATGTGGACCTGAATATCCCAACTGCCCGTGCATGATTGATGGTAAGTGCTCGAAGAAATTTCCAAAGAAGTTTTCTCCGGCATCAATGATAGATTCAAAAGGATATCCGGTTTATAAGAGAAGAGACTCAGGAGTATTTGTTGAAAAAGGAGGTGCTCAGTTAGATAACAAAAATGTGGTTCCTTATAACCCAACACTTTTGAAGCGTTATCAAGCTCATATTAATGTTGAATGGTGCAACCAAGCTGCTTCAATTAAGTATCTATTCAAATACATTAACAAGGGACCGGGCAGGGCTAAAATTGCTTTTGTAGAAGATGATGGAGAAGGTCAAAAAGTACAGCAAAGAGATGAAATCAAAAAACATTATGATTGCAGGTTCCTTTCAGCATGTGAAGCTTCATGGAGGATACTTAAACACGAAGTGCATTACAGATACCCTCCAGTGATTAGGCTTCCTTTTCATCTACCTGGTGAGCAAACTGTTGTATACGGTCCAGAAGAGCAACTTCAAAACGTACTCAACAAGCCATCAGTGTCTTCTACAATGTTTCTAAAATGGATGAAACTAAACCAGGATGAACCTGTGGCACGTGAACTGAGCTACATCGAAATCCCAAGTAAATTTGTTTGGAAACCTGATGAAAAAAAATGGGATTTTCGAAAAACAGGTAAGGCAATTGGTCGTGTTCATATGGTTAATCCATCAATGGGTGAGGCTTATTTCTTGAGAATTCTTCTTAATAAGGTCAAAGGTCCCAAATCTTTTGCTGAGATAAGAACGGTGAATGGAAAAGTTTTACCAACATATCGAGATGCATGTTACGCTCTTGGCCTGTTGGAAGATGACAAGGAATATATAGAAGCTATTGAGGAAGCTCATTATACCGGTTCGGGATACTGTCTTCGTAATTTGTTCGCGATGATGTTGTTGTCTAACAGCTTATCTAGGCCTGACCATGTTTGGGAGAACACATGGAAGTACTTGTCAGACGGTATTATGCGTAGACACGAAGACGTTTTCCAAATTGAAGGTAAAAAAATTTATAATTCAACATTTTATTTATTTTATGTTATTATTAATTCTTTAATTAATAATTACAATCTTTATGGTTATCAGGTTTGTCTCTTCCTGATGATCAAATCAAGAACCTTACGTTGCTTGAAATTGAGAAACAGTTAATTCGGAATAACTCCAGCCTACGTAGGTTTCCTTCCATGCCTTTTCCTAATAGTGATTCGATTGCATCTGCAAATAACCGTTTAATACTTGATGAACTCAATTATCAAGTAAATACGATGACTGAGGAATTTCATAGCAACGCACCTTCTTTAACAGATGAGCAGCGTTTAATTTTTGATGAAATAATTGATGCGGTTGATTTTAACAAAGGTGGGCTTTTTTTGTTTATGGGTTTGGAGGCACTGGTAAAACCTTTTTATGGAAAACGTTGTCTGCTGCCATTAGATGTAAAGGCCAAATTGTTTTGAACGTTGCATCTAGCGGTATTGCTTCTTTGTTGTTATCTGGTGGAAGGACCGCTCATTCTAGGTTTCGTATACCTTTGAATGTTAATGAAGAATCCATGTGTTCTATTAAGGCGAATAGCGATGAGGCAGATTTATTGAAGCAGACTAAGTTAATTATTTGGGATGAAGCTCCAATGATTCACAAACATGCTTTTGAAGCTCTTGATCGCACGATAAAAGACATCTTGAAATCAAAGGATTCGGTTAATTCGGAGCTGCCTTTCGGAGGTAAGGTTATGGTTTTGGGTGGTGATTTTAGACAGATCCTTCCTGTTGTTCCCAATGGTAGTAAAAGAGATATTATAAGTGCCTCAATAACCTCCTCTAAGATTTGGAATACTTGCAAAGTCCGTACGTTAACTAAAAACATGAGGTTAACATTGGGTAACAAGACATCTGAATCAGAAGAAATAAAGGAATTTGCAAACTGGCTTCTACAGTTAGGTGAGGGTAAAGTTGGTGCTTCAGTTGATGAAAATGAGGCAGATGTCAACATTCCAGATGATCTTCTTATAAAGCATTCATCAGATCCTATTTGTAGCTTAATTGACTTTGTCTACCCTTCACTTCTTCAGCTTTACAAAGATAAAGATTACTTTGGTGAACGAGCAATACTTGCACCAACAAACGAAATGGTACATGAAATTAATGACAGGTTGCTTGCATTGTTTCCTGGAGATGAAGTCGAGTATTTGAGCTCTGATAGTATATGCCAGATTGAGAATGGTAATAACCGTTCACAGGAAGATTTATATTCTCCTGATGTGCTTAATGGTTTGAAAATTTCTGGAATTCCTAATCATCGATTAGCACTAAAGATCGGTGTTCCCGTTATGTTGTTGAGAAACATTGATCAACAAAATGGCCTGTGCAACGGCACCAGGTTACGAATCACCAGACTTGCGAAGCGTATTATTGAAGCCGAAATCATATCAGGTGGTAACATTGGTACCAAAACTCTTATTCCTAGAATAAATATGATACCATCTGATAACAAGATTCCAGTCAAGTTCCAAAGACGCCAATTCCCAATAAGCGTATGTTTCGCAATGACCATCAATAAAAGCCAAGGACAGTCTCTATCCAAGGTTGGGTTGTATTTAAGAGACCCCGTATTCTCACATGGCCAGCTTTATGTCGCATTGTCAAGAGTTAAAAGCAGGGCAGGAGTGAAATTACTTATACTTGATGCTGATGGCCAAGTGAAGACTAAAACAAAAAATGTGGTGTATAAAGAAATATTTAATGATATTTGAATAGAATGTGTATTGGTTTCTTTTAAATCTTAATAAAATATTTCTGCTACATTTTTTTATATGTTTTACCACTCGAAATAATTGTACGTTGGTGAACCGCGTGTAACGCGGGCAAAGATCTAGTATAATATCATAAACGTTAAATTATTTATAATCATACCATCACATACATTTTTATATTATAATAAGATTGAGTGACCGATTCTTGTAAAAAAAAAATTTTTTTATTCGTACGAAGAAGTATGAATTCGTGCATAATTTACACACGATTTGTATGCAGTTACTTAAAATATGTATATAATAACCCATCATTATAAGTTACTATATATATTTGTGTACACAAAAATGCTATACTTAAATTAAAAAACAAATAAATATATAATTTTAAAATAAGAAAAGCATGCTAAAGCCTGCGAGGAGAACCAACATGTTTTCGTACACCTAGTTTTGATACATTTGGCTCATTGGCATCGGAGGCTACCCGTTTCCTGATCAGGGTCCAGCAAGTTATTCATAGTAGTGTCTCAGCTCCGGGTGGGCAAGGTTACGTTTTTAGTCGGTTAGGGTTTGTCATTCAGAATGGGGTGGCGGCGCAGCTTGTTGTACGCCTTCCCGCTATCTTGATGTAATTTGTAATTTTTTTATTTAATAAAATATGAGGTTAATTGTGAAAAAAAAAATCATGATTTTAAAATAAAATTTAAAAAATAAGGTATATAAAGTTACTAGCTGATTACCCCGGGAGGGTCCCGGGGTTGAAAAATCTAATTTTACGTGATAACCTATTGCAAATAACTTAAGTTAACTAACCACAAAATCTCTCAATCATTGCATTTTAATAGTATTTTAAATGATAACATGGCGATTGGGCTGATTTTCAACATCGTAGATAAGAACCTGGTTTAAAAGAAAAAACATGATTAATGAATAACATGAACACTTTGTGTGTTTTTTTCCTGTATAAACGAAACCCCACAAAAAATAGTCGATTTTTTCTCCGTTTTTTATATAGCACTATGATACTCGTTGGAAAGATAATAAAACGCTCATTAATTTGGTGTAATTTTTTTCTTTAAAAAATCCAGTATATAAAAGATATAAACATTTAAAAATTTTGGGAAGAAACATGAGAGAGAAAATTTTAAAATTATTTTTAAAATTTTTTTACTAAAATAACTCAATTTAATTTTAGTAATTGAAAATTTAGGGTTTTATGTTTATATTTTTTTAATTAAAAAAGGAAATAATTCAAAACATTAAAATCTTTCAATTATGATGTCACGTGGCACTCTGAAGGGGAGATTGAGGTCTTCATTGCACGTCACGTCAGCATATACGTTTTCTTTTATATATATAGATAGATAGGGTAGGTTAATGTATAAAGGGTTTTTAACGTACAAGGTATAAAATGAAATTACGCATAAAGGATCCAATAATTACGCACAAAGGAAATATCAACTAAAAATTGTGGGTGAAGAAAAATCATAATTACGCATAAAAAAATTACACATGAAGGAAATAACTAATAAATATTATGCATTAAGGAAATCAAAAGTAGGCACATTAATTATTTTTACAATTTGTACGCTAACAATTCTTTGTACCATAAACATAGTCTGACGTTATTTGCGTTTAAAACTTAATAAAACAAGATAAAAGTCGAAAATATCAATTTTTTTTTTTTTTTTTACTTTTTGTATTGATGCAAGAAATAACAGTCTTATGTGGTCAACAAAATCATTTTAGAGTGAAGTCATCGTTAACATCTATCTAATCCTGGCCGTCGTGGACGGCATGTCGCTATCTGAGTTTGACTCCTTCAATTATTTTGTTTTCAGCCTCGTTGGTGAAAGGACCTACCAACAGCATATTTATTTTCTTTTATAAAAAGGAAAACGCGCTTATTAAAAAATCAAAAATTAATTTCTTTTATTCACTAAATCAAGCAACAATTACGGCGGAAATACACGAATCAATCACTATATATCTATGTTTTTGTCAAATGGTTAAATTTAATTCGGTACAAAAAAAGGGACGGATGTTGTTTCAAACGTGTTGAATATTTAAACCGAAAACAAGACTACAGCAAAAAGATGAAAACAACTAAACTTTGAAAGTGTTGTAATTATTTTAATATTAAAGTTAAATTTAAGAGAAGAGATAACGTACAACGAACATTAACGTGAGAAGCGTAAGAAGCAATCTCAGTCATTAAATTAATAAGGTGGCAAGATGGTAATTAACAACCCTAATCATATTTGGGTTAAACTAACCAAGGGTAAATTAGGAAAAAAAACGTCTAATTTTTTTTCAAATCGTAACAACAGATTCAATCGAAACATAATTTTTTATCGATTGAGATCGATTAAACCAATCTGAATAATTACACAATCAAAATAACAAAAACAAAATCGAATACATTCAATCAAAACGTATTACCGGTAATTGAAATTAAAAATAAGAAAAACGGAGTATTATAATTATACAATAAATCAGTCGAAATCATATGCATCATGATTAAAACCGCACGTATTATTTGTCAGAAGCTATCGATTTTGATGATAGAAGAAGAATTAAAGATAAAAAATGGGTTAAAAAAGTTTCAGACGAAGAAGAAAAGGTAATTGACAACGTGGATATTTAAACTCACGTTATATCTATGTTAATAAATAATGTGCGTTTAAAGTTCGACTGGTGGAACAAAACAAAAAATAAACGCATGTCTATAAATTTAAACGCACATTTCAAAAAAAGTTAAACGCACATACTGTACTATCCAAACGCACATGAAATATAACTACACATAATATGTTTTTTAATTGTGTTCGTACATGTAATGATGAAAAATACAAGTGGCATAGCTTATTAATGGTAAAACATCAACCTATCTAGTTACATGAATATTTAAATGGTAAAAAACTCAAAATATCTTACTAACTACTAAATATGATTTGATTGGTAATAACTATAGTTAATTCTTGAAATTCAATATTCAACTACCACGTATCATATGTAATTAACTTTTTTGGTCTATAAATACACTATTAAATACATAAAGACTCACATACCAACTAGAAATGACAGATAACTACACTGATGCAATCAACAATATGCAAGTGAAAATTGTGATCTTGGTGGATTCCATCTCTGAGGTCAAAGATGACATCAACTCTTCATGTGTGGTTTTAGGAGTGCAAAATGAGGTCCAACGGCAGTGTATGAAGAACTTAGATCTCATTGAAAAGCTACTGACTGAAGAAAAAACACCATTCAGGGATGCAACAATTAAGCAACTCCAAACACAAGCAGCTTTTGATAATCTGATCTCTCAGGCACTAAGCAACATAGAAGATTGCATAATGAAGAACATGACAACAAAACAAAAGGCGAGGGACAACATCTTGGGTGGCAACCAATGGTGGTTTTTGTAGTGGTGGTGGAAGTTTGTATTTTTTTTTTTTTTTTTTTTTTTGTGTGTGTGTGTAGTGGTTGTTTTTTTGTAGATGTTTAATGGTGGTGGTTGGGTAGTGGTTTTTTCTGGTAGTTTTTTGAAGGTGGTTTGTGATGGTGGTAGTGATGATGGTGGTTGATCAAATGATATAAACGCACTATATTACTACTTTAAACGCACTTGTCCTTATTCTATAAGCGCACATTGTATACCTTCAAACGCACTTATAAAATTTACAAAAACTACTGTGTACCAAAAACAAACATTAAACGCACTACATATAGTTTAAACGCACGTGTGTACTAAATGAAACTACAACAACTCCTGATCATCAGAATCTACTAATTCAGCCTCTTCGTTATCTCCAATGTCATCTTCAACATTCTGATCCTCTTGTTCAAGTTGTGTCTGGATTGAACCACCATCCCTTTGATGTTTACGTCGATCATGGCCTTTCTACCCGCATATCTTGCACGTTCTCTTCCTTTTACCCACTCAGCTAACTTATTTTTCCTTGCTGGACTTGATACGCTTCTATTTACCATGACCTTTGTTCTTGATCGCATTAGGTAGTCGAATAGTGGGTTCGGCCTCTGATGGTTTCTCATAACCAAGAAGAGAAGCATATCTGTCATACTTCTTTTGGCTAGGTCTCCTAAACCGGCCTTCATCAACCTTCTTAACCATCTTTTTCATTTGATCATTAATGTGACACCCGGCACGTTTAGGTTAACATTTTATAGAATACATAAGTCTACCTTAGCGAAAAACGTTTTCAAACATACTTAACTAGGTCAGTTGAGTCGTTATGATGGTTCCGGGAATCATCGGGAGTCGTTACTATGATCCACGGGATCACTGGGAGTCGGTCCATAACCATGTGAACACGGATGGGTGATTGGTAGAATCGCCGGGTTTAACGCACACACGTAAATCTCGAGTCTCGGGAATTGGTGAACGGATGGGAACGTGTTAGTTATCATGCATTATGTGCTTACAATCATTATACGACTTGCCGGTATGTGAATACGTGTTTATATGTGTTAAAATAGTGATTTCGCGTAATTGCATGACATTATAGGTGATTACGCGTAATTGCATGACATTATAGGTGATTACGCGTAATTGCCAATAGGTATAGGCAATTAGAGCCTAATCGCCAATAGGTATAGGCGATTAGAGCCTAATCGCTAGAAGGTATAGGCGATTACAGCCTACTCGCTAGTAGGTATAGGCAATTACAGCCTACTCGCTAGTTGGTATAGGCGATTACAAATTCTAATCGCCTATACTGCACTGTAATCGCCTGACGCGTACTAAACGACTAGAAACGCCTATGAATACCCCTCTTATGTTTTAAAACATCATTTGTGAAACCCTAATACACCCCAAAGCCACCCCACACCTTATTCAACCTCTGCAACACGTTTTTGATCAAGAAATCACATTTCCAAGCTTTACATCTCATAATCTTACAATTTCAAGGTGTGTTCTTCATCCCAACCCTTTGTAATGATATTGTTTTGATCCCTAAAGGTCCAGACCTAATTTCTAAACATTTGTGTCTTTGAAAACTCATTAAAATCAGTTTCTAAACAAACCCAAACCTCTATGTTTGTTATATGTGATGTATTCATGCAAGATAGGATTTTTATCGTTTAAACATGGTTGTTCTTGTATTATTAATATGTTTCTGATCTAAATGAGTTCATATGATGTTAACCTAGGAGTTTGAAGGTCCATAGATGTGTATTATTGATATTAGGCGTTTTGACCCGTTTGAATGATTATGAAGGATTGATGATGATATGTTGTGTTTTGTTGATTGTTTAAGGTTAGGGTTTACTCTAGGATGATGCTAGAACAGTAGGATAATGTCGGACAACATCGTTATGTGATGAAATCTGGATATTTGCTATTTAGGGTAAGTTTTGCATGTTGATGTGATGTTTACATGCTAGTTATGCTATTTTGGGAAAACGCTTGCATTTGGGACGGTTAGGATGATGATAAATTGGGGGTTTTTGCTTGAAATAGTTGGATTAATGTTTTGGGTTTGATATTGGGTGATTCCACATGTTTCGGATCTGATTTGAAGGATTAAACGCGCGAAAAGACGGCACGGTGCAGCAGGGGCGATTAGGGAGTCCTAATTTCCTGTACTATGGGCGATTGGCCCCCAATCGCATGAACTATAGGCGATTGGGAGCCCCCGTTGTGCCCCGCACATTCATGGTTTTTATTAGGGACTTCGAGTTTCGTCGTATAGTAATTTAAAACAAGCGTTGTGTTTCAAAAGCGTTGTGTTTCAAAACATAAACGTTGTATTTGTTAAAACGTGTGGCATGCTTCTCCCCCAAAAAAGTGTATAAAAGAGGGGCCGTGAAACTCACCTTAGAGTGTGTCCTCAGTAAAATAGAAATCCGATACGTGTGTAATAGTCCCTACTAGTGGCGACCTATCAAAGAGTTTACATAAGTGTGATGACTACTAACCCGAAGGCTAATTAGTCCCCAAGTTGTCCAGACCGTGACCGTGTATGTTGAAAACATGTTTAAACGGTAAACCGACCAAACCAGACAATACCCGACATCCCATTGGTGACCCGACATCCCATGTGTTAGCCACATACAAGATATCATGCAACTTATGCAATTAAACACTTAGCATGCACAAACATTCACCCTATCTAGCATAACGCCCAATTAACGCATAAACAAGTCCGAACACGTGTTACCAAGTTATTAGACATGTCACGGGGTTCCTAACATGTTCCTAAGTGTCAAACTGTGTTTCGTGATGTTAAAATATACATATAGCAGCAGTACACGCGATTAGGAATCAAACATATGTTAGTAATGGTTTGACGAACCCCACCCGACGGCTGGGAGTCGGGCGGGTGCATATTGTCTCTATTTTCGGCAACTCAAACACGGGCGGCAACACACACAACGCTTGTCAGTAATGGTTTTGGCAACACAGTCGTAGTAGTAAGGAAACGCTTGTTATTTACTTGAAGGTTTTACACACTTGGCATTTTGAGATGAAATTCTTTACGTTTGTAACGCTTTGTGAACTTAAAACCTGTGAACTCACCAGCATTATATGTTGACGTCTTTTTGGCATGTTTTCTCAGGTCGCTAGGGTAGCAGCATTGAGTTTAGGCGCACGAAGTCTCACGGCGTCTAGGATCCATTTGCATTTCATTTTGAGTATTATCAGACTTTCATGTTTTACTTTTGAGTTGTAATAAAGTTTTACGCTTCCTCAAGCGATGGTTGAATTTTTGGAAACTTAATGGGCAATTTACGTTGTTTTCATATCATATAGATGTCGTTTATTGTGACCGTTGACTTGGATCCTGGTGTGTCACCCGCCTCGCGGTAAAACCCCGCACGTGGAATTTGAGGGTGTGACAATTAACCAAAGTTAGCTTAGATAAATCTGTAATTAAAGTGTTTGCTAGATATTCACCAGCCAATACTATCTCCCTTGCAATTCTTCTAGCTTCTTTACTCTTGTCATCGCCAAACTCTCCTGTTTCAAATGAATACTTGATTTCATTTGGAACAACATCTTTTGTCCACCTCTTCAGAATGTATCTCTTCGGGAATCTATTAATTTTCAACATCCTTAATATAAAAATATATGCCTACAAAGCAGCCTGTACTGCTCAAACCTCCTACATGTACATAATGTAGTAACATTTTCTTCACCCTCAACACCTTCCTTCTTGAAAAGCACCTGTAAAATGATAAAAACACATTTGTTGATTTTGGACGCACGTTATATAAGATCTAAACGCACATATTAAGAAAAATTGACTTTGCTACATACCTCAATAAAACCTTTACCATGTGCTTGTGGATCTTCAACATAATTATTTAAAAAGCCTTCTTCAGCCCTTTACATATGAACACCTATTAAACCTTCATATGTGGCATATATTTCTTTCTAAATATCAAAGAAGATAGTCTTTGTAAATATTTTGAATGCCTCTTCCTCAATAGGATTTCTAGTCTAAAAATCAGGAACAATATGCTTTGAATCATGGTCATTCTTCCTATGGTTGAATCTCTGAGCTTCAAATGAAGTTTCAAAAGGGTTGAAAAACTCAATAAGGGTCAACTGAGAATTTGCAACCTGGCAAAAAAAATGATTTTCACTCTCAAATCTTGATGTTGTCCTCATTAGGACAGACATAGGTTCATCCCGGTAAAAAGCAGGGATCCACATTGATCTCATGTTGAACATGCCAGTCAACCAATTGTTCTCTATTAGTTTGTAATCGACCATAACTACACCCCACTCGAAATCAAACGTCTCTGGGCTGATTGAATCTGTCCATACAATTGCACAAATTCTCCTTTTAAACTCATCATCACTGAATAATGCACTACCCACCTAAAGACAAAACAAATAAAACAAATGCACGTTAATTATCTTTGAACGCATGTATATAAAATAAACAACCGCACGTTATAAACATTTGGACGCATGCACTACATCCTAAACCACTATGCTGCTATTTAAACGCACCAATCAATAAAACAAACGCACAGTATAATTTTATGCAAAATTCATACTGACCTTATCAGAAACCTTATTCATGATGTGCCACATGCATAATCAGTGTGTGCAATTTTGAAACACCAACTGGATAGCATTTTTCATGGCAGGGTTTTGATCGGTTACAACCACTTTTGGATGCTTTCCAAAAGATTTGGGAAATGATTTTTGGGCCTGTAAACGAACCGGACGTTCATGAACTATTCGTGAACTGTTCAGCGGGAAGTTCGTTTATTTAGATAAATGAACGAACACGAGCACAATTTTTTGTTAGTTTAATTAAACGAACGAACATGAACACATGTCTTGTTCGTTCATTTATGTTCATGAACGTTCGTTTATGTTTGTTCATTTATGTTCGTTTATTTATGTTCGTTTATGTTCGTTTAATTAAACTTTACTTTATTTTTATTATTTATTTCCCTTTGGTTAAGTAACCTTAATTCATATTATATTATATACAATATATTTGATATGTTCTAAACTTTGATCCTAACCCTAACATTCTAAACATATCAGCCGCTCTCCACACTTCACAACCCCACATCCCTTCTTCTCCACACTCCACAACCCTACTAATTTAGACTTTGCTTTGGTTGCATTGTGATGTATTAAACTTGGTTGAATTGTGATGAATCATTATTAAACTTCTTTTTGTTTGTGTTCATTAATGTTCGTTTATGTTCATTTGTGTTCGTTTATGTTCATGAACTGTTCATTTAGGTTTTAAATGAACGAACATAAACGAACATGAACACGACAAATTTCTTAATGAACGAAAACGAACACAAAAATGCGTTCGATTATGTGTTCGTGTTCGTTTGGTTCGTTCACAGTCCTAATGGTTGTAACAACCATGTGTATGATTCAGTTGTCTCAGATGACAACAATCCTGCCCCAAGTGTGACATTCCGACAGTGGTTATCAATTCCGGTACGTGGTACAAAAACCATCTTGTACCTACAAAAAACATTAGAATATTTTTTAAATAAAGTATGGACATATAATAGTTGGATATGAAACTTTAAAAGTTAAAAACATACTTGTTGGTGTTTAATGTTGCTAGAGCTGGTCCTGAGAATTTAAGTGCCTTGTACGGTTCGGAAAAAAAGGCCCTTAGGCCATATTGAATTATATTTAAGATTTTTTTAATGATGTGAATTATTATTATTATTATTATTATTATTATTATTATTATTATTATTATTATAATGGATCATGTATCAATTATTTTTATTCATACCTAATTAGCTATGAAATTTTAACTTTTTAGATAGAGGGCTCAATTAGTGATAGTACTAGAAATTTTAGAGTGAGAGGTCGTAGTATGAATTTTGTATTATTCCTCGATTTACATCAACAACTTGATATTTAACCAATTTAGTTAAGTTTTTCTACACGATTTCAGTTTTTTTTTTTCTGTTTTACAAAAGTATATGAGTAAATTCCTTTTTGAGTCCCTGAGTTTTCTTGATTTTAACTACTTGAGTCAAACATTTTCATTTTTAACATTCTGAGTGCTTGTGTTTTATTTTTGTTATGGTTTGAGTCCAATTTTCTAACGTCGTTAACCAAGTCAGTTAACTATAAGGGTATCTCAGTCATTTTACACATAGGTACAACTCTGTAATGCATAAGGTATAACGTACAAGTCTTTAATGCATAAATAAAATATAATATATAATAATAATAATAATAATAATAATAATAATAATAATAATAAAGGTCTCTCTCACACACAACACACACTCTCTCTCTCTCTCTCTCACACACACACTTTCTTCTCCACCCCTCCACCACACCATAAACCACCACCACCACACCATAACAACCTCCACCGCATCCCCATCTCACCACCACTATCCACCACCACTGCCCCTCCTTCAACCATCCACCACTTCACCACTGCATCCCCACTTCAACCATCCCAACTCAAAAACCCTAGCCACTCACTCTCTCTAACAAGACCCGTCACTCTCTCTCTCTCTCTCTCTCTCTCTCTCTCTCTAAACCTCTCTCTCTCCCCACTCGTCTCTCCCTCCCTCACCCCTCTTTAACAGCGGCCGACGGTGGAGATGACCCAAATAGGCTGTGAAGGGATTTTCAGACCCAAATAGGGCTGTGAAGGGATTTTCAGACCCAAATAGGGTTGTGAAGGGAATTTCAGACCACCACCGTCGGAGTGGAGATGACCGGTTTTAGCTCCGATGGTGAGGGATTTTGGGTGGTCGTTGTGGTTCGGTAAGGGTGTTGGTGTTGTGGTCTGCAGTGGTGGTGGTTTGGGCGAGTTCGGATCTGGTCGTTGGATCTGGGTCAAGTCTGGTTATGGTTTGGGTTCGGGTGATGTCGAGTGGTGGTTGCGTTGATGGTGGTTCAACCATCGGTGGAGATTGATGGTGGTGGTGGTTGCTGAAGATGTATGGTGGTGGTGGATTTGGTACTTAGAGAGAGAGAGAAGAGAGAGAGAAGTGTGTGAGAGAGAGAGAGAGAGAGAGTTGAGATCTGTGTGTGTGCAGATGTAGTGTGTGTATATATTTAATAATTATTTATTTTTAATGGTAGGGGTATTTTAGTCATTTCATAAATATTAACAGAAAAAATCTAACAGAGTTAGAAAATTGGACTCAAACCATAACAAAAATAAAACACAAGCACTCAGAATGTTAAAAATGAAAATGTTGAACTCAGGTAGTTAAAATCAAGAAAACTCAAGGACTCAAAAAGGAATTTACTCAAAGCGTATTTAAAAAAAATATACCATAGAAAGTTTTGTAAAGTTTTTTTTAATGACAAATTCTAAGTTACATAGTATCTATATACGCTACTTAAATAGTTTGATAATATGAAAAAAAAAACGAAATCATTAGAGTTATCAAACAAGATATATTTAATAAATAAAATACTTTGGTAGAAAAGAGTTCTGTAAGTTTTGGTGAATAAATAGGAATCTAAGAAAGACAATAAAATATTAAAAAGTATTGGATTTGAAATAAAAACAATAAAGTATTATGTTGTGGTACTGTTTCAAGAAAATAAGCCCAGCCCAACTAGCATCGTCTTCTTCATTTTTCTTGTCTCTGTATTTCAGATCACCGGCGCCGGAAATCGGTGCCGGCATGCCCAAAAAACTCGAATATTAAATCCTACTCTTCTCTTTTTAACATTAAATATTATAGGATAATAATCTAGAGTGTCAAAAATATAGGCCCCCTGCAGAAATGGGCCTCGGCCGGGGGTGCGGCTCGCCCACCCCCAGGGCCGGCTCTGAATGTTTCATCAAAGTAAATAACATCTCCAAATTCCATATAGTTTTTCTTGCATAACGCATCAGCCCAAAAAAAAACCGGTGAGTGCATTCTTTCCATCCACAAAAAACTCAAAATAAAAATCTGGCAAGAACTTCTTCTTATCCCTAAGCCTAGACACTATCATATCAACATCAAACTCACCAATGAAAGTGTTTAATCCACCATTAAAATTCTTGCAATCAGTAGCCGTTACACCAACATTCTCAAACCCTCCATACTTAGTCTTCATGATATTAAAAGCTTTGACAGGACCCATGTCATCTCTTCTTGAGTATGTGTCAGCTTCGTGTTAGCTTCTAGAAAATGAATGTCACTTTCAGATACAAAAGAATGATTATGACATTCAACAAAGTCGTAAACCTTGAACGTCTTGCCATCCTCAGAAGTTAGCTTTACATGTGCCTTACACCCAGTCCGGATAGTCGGTCTTTTCTTTGTCCTAACATCTTTATTAGAATTCTATGCACCTACTTTGACTGGCTTAAAACCTTCCTTATAACATATAAAGTATTTGAGTCTTAGAACACCTTTTCGCACATCTTGAGTACCCTTTCGAATAGAAAATCAAGCAGCCTTTGCATATTTTGCATAAAACTCGTGTGCATGATCAATACTAGGAAACTCCATGTTTATTACAGGTTTGAGAGCTTCAGGTACATTAGGAATGAAGGAGTTAATAACTTGGTCTTCTAAAGGAACATCAGATGCAACACCTACAAACAATAAACACATTAAATAAAAATTCAAACGCACATTGCCATTTGATAACTTGAAATATTTAAACGCACGTTGATCATATTCAAACGCACACATATATGTTCATTATCTATGTTTGAAGTTTTTAAACGCACGACTGATCATACTTTGTATGCACTCGTATTATTAAGCATGTATGTTTAAAAAACTTATAAACGCACTTATAATTTAAACGCATCTGGAATTAAAAAAAATTAAATACCTTCAATCCTTTTGTATTCGTTTATGATGTTCAAACTATGAACATCCACATCCTGGTTAGTATCCTCGATCAGGTCTGAATATCCAGAAACAAGATGTTTACGAAATTCAAACTTAAAAAACTAAATGAAAAACAGAGCAACATGATCATCATCGTGAAAAACAATATTATCGAGATCTGGAATAAAATTCGCAACCTAAACACACTTATTATCAACCGATAAGTTTAAATTTGATAAATAAAATCAATAATTAAACATAATTCTACTGAAAATTGATTATAAAACTAATTCTAATACATACCGAACATCGTGTGATACTTAAATTAAATGTGATTATGAAAATCGTAATGTGTTTGAATTTGTTTGAAATGATCGTAATGTGATAGACTGATCTTATATAATTCAAATTGGAATTTGAAATCGTTTACGTAAGTTATAAAATCGTTTACAAAAATAGAACGTGATTGTAGTAATCAGTTACACTAAAAGAAAGTCTGATTTGCCCTTGTTTTTAACTGCAATCGAGTTTAAATAGTTTAATCGTGGTTTAGTCGTGGTTAGGTTAAATTGACAGGTGGCAAGTTCCAGTGGCTTCCTATACTTTTTATGTTAATTAAGGATACTTTGTATCCTATACTTTCTCTAAATTTAATATCAATTCTTATAACACTTTAATTTGCAAAACTTTTTAACATTGTATAGCTATATCTATATATATTAATACTAGATTATACCCCGGGAGCGTCCCGGAGTTGAGAAATCTAATATGACACATTAATTTGATATATGAAATAGACTGATGCGCTTTACAGTTAAATGCAAAAAAGCATCAGGTAGCACCTAACCTAAAACAATTAACAATGTATCTCCAATGTTAACGCCTAACCTTAAACAATGTATAATTTTAATGTTAACATCTAACCTAAAACAGTGTATAACTCTAATATTAATACCTAACCTAAAACAATGTACAACTCCAATGCTAACATCTAACCTAAAACAATGTAGAACTCCAATGTAACTCTAATATTAACACATATCCTAAAGACTAAACAAATGTACAACTCTAATATACTAATATTGATACCTAACCTAAAACAATGTATAACTCTATTAAGCTATTCTGCTATGGTTGAAAATAGAATTCATATTTACTGGTTTGAACTTAATTAGTGACTTGCCTATACATGATTAATGAATTACCTGAACACGTGTTTTTTTTTTCCGGTATGAACAAAACCCCACAAAAAATAGTCATTTTTTTCTTCATTTTTATATAGCACTATGATACTCGTTGAAAGATAATAAAACACTAGTTAATTTGGTGTAATTTTTTCTTTAAAAAAATCTCGTAAATAAAAGATATTGACGTTTAAAAATTATAGGAGGAAATATGAGAGAAAAAAATCCAATTTTGTTTTTAAACTTTTTTTTTCTAAAATTACTTAATGCCACATTCACTACTAGAAAAATAGTCTTTAATGACATTCCAACCATTACATACACTAATTTAATGACATGCAAAAGTGTATGTCATAAAAAAATGTCATCTTTGGTGAAAAGTGATAAATTCATGACATTGTTTTTGCACGCCAATAATTTTGCGTCAAAAATTAAAAAGCATGACGGTAAAGAAAATTGTGTGTCATGATTTTGTCAAAACCTAAATACTCTGATCAAAATTCACACAAAACCCTTTCTCTCTGGCACTCTCAAGAGGGAGAATGACTATATGAGTGTCATTTACGATTTAGCTCTTTGAAATATATATATATATATATATACATATATACATATAGGGTAGGGTTCAAATAGGAACCATACCTTAAGTAGGAACCATAGGAACCAATCTTAGTCATTGATCTCTAATGGCATGATTGTAAATAAATAAAACATTAATTAAATATTTAATTAAATCAAAGGGCAATGTGGTCATTATATATTGACTATTAATAACACATGTTTAATTAGTTTCCTTTATAATCTCATTATTTTAGGAAAGTAGTTATTTTTCCCCATGGTAATCATTCTTCATCAATATGTGTATTGATTGTTTGAATGGTATCAAAGTACGTCAAAAATCGAATGTGCAGTACATGATGTTATATAGTTTTGGATAATATACGTTGGTGTATATTATATGGAAAAGGTAATCGATCAAACCTTAAATAAGATAACGAGGTCAAAAAATGATGAGACGATTTATTATTTTCAACTGCTTATACACTAGTGTATAATATACGTTGTTGTATATAGGAGACTGTATAAATAGTAGTGATAATCAAATGTATCAATATACACTGATGTATAATTATACACTGGTAAGAATGGTAGTATTAAATACATATATTATACACTGGTGTATAAATAGTAGTGATAATCAAATGTATCAATATACACTGATGTATAATTATATACTGGTAAAGAATGATAGTATTAAATACATATATTATACACTGATGTATAATTATACACTGGTGTATAACAACTAACAACAAATCTTTTCATCGCTGTACAACCTAATAACTACATATAATACACCAGTGTATAACTATATCGTCATTACGTAATACACAGAATTCTCCCCTATCGGCCACCACTACAACCCCCTGAAAACCAACACCCAAACCCACGGTTGTCATCATTACCACCCAAAACCACCACCTTAACCCGACCCCCTGTGCCGGTCCATGACCAAACACCCCACCTTCCGGTCGTCGTCCCCACAACCTCCAAAAACACCAATCCCATCGGACTGAAACCCACATGACAACCGCACCCCTCTCTGCCGCCTACACAACCACCACTTGAGCCATACCTACCGTCGGTCACCTGCACAACCACCGTCAAAGCTTAACCATACACCACCCCTACTGTCGCTAACTCCTCAACAACCACCACTCTCAGCCATCAACAACAGCCACAAGTGGACCACAAAACCCAAACAATCCCTAGTCTCAGGTCGAACCAGACCACCATCGGTTGTCTTCTGCATACCGTAGCACCCCACCCCCGTCTGGTTAATTACAGCGCCGCCGCCACCATATCCATGGTGGTGGTCGGCCATATCTTATAATAGAGATGGAGAGGGACTGAGATGGAAATATTAATCGATGGAAGTCGGAAGTTTTTTCTATTAAATCACTTTCAATCGAACGTGATTTTTGATTTGGGATTATAAAGATGAAATCGTACGAAGTTGAGAGATTTGAGGAAAACAATGGAATGTGAATCGCAGGAAGTTTTTATTAACTTCCATATATAAAACTTTTATTTAAATGAAAATATAATATATAATTGTTTAATTACATAACTACCCCCTAGATCAAGATCAAAGATGAAGGGCTCAGATTGGTTCCTAAGTTCCTAACTAGGCTCTTGGTTCCTATTTGATCTTTTTCCTATACACACACACACACACACACACACACACATATATATATATATATATAGAGAGAGATTCTAAAGCAGAAAATCCTACATGGAATTCAAAGAGACCATCATCCCCCCTTGAGTTTGTCATGTGGCACCAGCTAATTAAATAAAAGAAAATAGTTTATGAAACATTATGTAATATTTCTTCTTCTGCACACCATTATAACTCAAACCCTAAAATCCAAAACTTCTCTCTTCCCCAAAGATCCTTCCATCGCGGCTATCATTTTTCTCCATTTCATCCACCCACCATGGTCGACTAAGAACTCCTGTCACCACCACCGGTCACCCCTTCCGATCTCCAACCCCTTGTTATCCTTTTCCAGTGTGAATCTTTCATGTAACAATTGGCTTTCATCTTTCTCATTTTTTTTTTTTTGCGAATTAATTAATTATGTTATGGTTTCTATTTTTATGAATCTTGTCCTGGTTTTGAGTTCGAATCAGTGTTTATTAAATTCTTTTTATTAGGGTTTAGGTTTGTACCGATGTTGTATTATATTTTATGGTTAATAAAGAATAAGTTCATATTCCGATTCATATTTGTTGGTTTTGTGTTCGACTCTTTTCTTGGTTTTGAGTTCGAATCGTTGTTTATTAAGTTATTTTTTTATTAGGGTTTCTATTGATGTTATATTTTATTTTAAGATTTATAAAGGTTAAGTTCATATTTCAAATCAGATTTGTTTTTTCGGAATTCCGATGTTACAATCTTCTTTTATGTGTAATCGTTTGATTATGTTGTGTTTTATGTTAGGGTTTATCAAGACTTAAAGATGTCGTCAAAGATGCAACATCTCTTACAGATTATCATCATTCAATAGGAGGTTGCTACTCATTAAGGTAACCTCTTTTGGAAACAGAGCAATTCTTATATTTGCAATATGATGTTTACAATCTTCTCATGTCAAGTTTATAGCATTAATCTATTGTTAAACTGCTACTTAATCCATGTAGTTGATGTATTTGTGTCTTGGTTTTAACAAGAATCTGGAGGATTGATGTGTATTGGTCCCAAAAGCTTGCAATAATGATAGGTTTTTCAACATATCTTTTTTAACTCATCTGAGACGTTATAAGAAGATAGAAAGTGAGTAAATAAATCGGTCAAGTTTTAAAAAAATGGAAAAACCTACAAAACCACACACTAACAGCAAGTGTACTGGCAACGGCGCCAAAAACTTGATGTGTAAAATGTGTAGTAAATAAATCGGTCAAGTTTTAAAAATGGAAAAACCTACAAAACCACACACTAACGGCAAGTGTACCGGTCGCAGTGTAGCAGAGCAAGTAAGTCCGGAATATCAAACCGTGGACACAATATAGCGACTCTCGATACTAGACCCCTATCAACTCCTAGCCTAGAAAATTGGATTTTGTGGTTTTTATTAATTAACTAATTACTAGAGCAAATAAACTAAAAGACTCAAACTAACAGATAGTAGAGGATTGATAAGGAGGGAAATCAGAGATCGGAAAGGCAACCACCTAGGTATCGAATCCTACTAATGAAATTGGAACTGCCCCGGCTTTGGAAACTATGTTGGCAATCAGGATCTTATAATATTCACCCCTAGTATCCTAGTGGCTCCCGGATCATTTACCAAGACTAACCGAAAAGGAATCTTAAAGGCTACTAATCTCACTGATTGGTTAGATCACCTTTCGGTCTCACTAACTATGCTAAAGTACTCGATAGACTGGTTTAGATTTCTCACTTTCCAATCACAATACACCCTTAAGTGCAAGGAGTAACCTGTAAAGTCAATCTATGACACAGATAAGCAAATAATACTAGAGAACCTAGGAAAACCTGATCTCTCAGCGTTTCTAGCCTAAACCTCTATCACCAAAGACAAACCTGACTACCTATCACCTCTCGGTCTCAAGAATAGGAAGAACACAAATTACCTCTAAACTCCCAATTAATGTTCCTATGGAATTCAAGCCTAAAAACCATAAAATAAACTATAAGCACAAAGCAAGTAATTCTAACAAGTATCCAAACATGACAGACATTCACTAAGACACTCGTGGACCATTAAAAGATCATAAATTAGTAAAAAGTACTAATACACATCATAAAATCTTAAACAAGTTTCTTACTAAAACATAAATCCAACTGTAAAATCCAAAACCGAAACATAAACCAAAATCAAAAAGTCGTCATGTCAAACCTAGGTGGCCACTAAGGTTTTAGCCAAACATAATAGTAATGGAACAAGATAAAAACATAGGTTCAAAATATAACAAAGTCATGGTACCAATATTCATAGACACAAAGTAAATAAATATAAAAACCTATAACTTGCAGTGATTAAACTCGAGCCTTCAATACTTGAACCACGCCTTCTCTCCAAAATAAACCTCCCTTGGCGGCTACAGAGATGTCGAATGTCCGCCTCCTCCGTATTCTCCCAATAAAGTGCCGCCGCTAGATGTCTGTTCCCACAAATAATATAACCTCCCAATTATATGGATCCCTCCTATTAGTCTTTTGGGCCATGTGGGCCGTGAACAAAGTGACATAAAGTTACGTTTATACTTTTTATTATTATTATTATTATTATTATTATTATTATTATTATTATTTAGTAGTATAATCCAAGCTCGCTCCTCAGGTGTTCTTGGCTCGACCAAATTTCCTCGTCTACGCTTCAACATCCATGAAAACCTGCTCTCAAGCTATGTTGCACGGGAACTGGTACGGGAACGAGAAACGGGTACGGGTACGGGAACGGGAAACGGCAAAACTCAAAAAATCAAGAAACGGGTACGGCATGGGTACGGCAACAAAAAAATATAAAAAAATAAAAATATATTTAAAAATTTCAAAATAGATATATATTTTGTATAAATTAATAAGTATAAGGACCAAATGTTAACTTGTAAAGATATTGGGGGTTAATTGTTTAATTACACAAACCAATCTTATGTAACAATTTATAAGTTTCAAGAATTAAAAGTAAAGTATTGAAAGATAGAGGGTTAAACCTAAAACTTAACTAACCCTAAAAAGCTAACACACACATAACTTATACTAACAGCCAACAGCCGCATACATCCAACAGCCTTCTTCTTCATCTTCCAAACCAGAAAACTCTTCATCTTCCAAACCAGAAAAGAACACAGAGAGCAAACAACAAACAACTTTCTTCTTCATCTTAAACTTAGACTTTAGAGAGGAAGGGCCGAAGGGTTTGAAGAGAAGAACATGAATCGTTCTTTGTTTGAGATCAGAACATGAATCGTTCTTCTTCATCTTAAACTTGGACTTCTGGAAACATTTTAGAAACGGCACCCAAATTACGAAACTGCAGCGGATACGACGTTGACTTCTCGAATCGGTCAAGGAAGCGGATTGGAAACGATTCGGCCCGTCCCCGTACACGTTTCCGTACCCATGAAGCTTCGGGGACGTGGTACGGCACCACATCCACGTTTCCGTGCATCAGAGCTCTCAAGTGTTGGTGTCTCGATTTAATTTTTTTCATTTTGAGCTCATTTTCTCCAAACGCCTAGAAAATAATAAAATAAGTAAATACATAATAGAAACGACACAAAAGGAATAAAAACTTGACCAAATAATATACAAAATGCATAGGAAATTAGATGTGTTTTGCAACACATCAGAGCACCATTGCTAAATGGTTTTCTAGAACGATTTTACTTTTGGAATGTTTTCTCATCGGATAATTTTGTGTGTTTGTTGTGATTTGTTTCTTAGTTTTTGATGTGATTTTTTCCCTTTTTGGGGGACTCGCAACTGCAAAACCATGTATATTTTTTAGTGTTAACTGATTATTTCATGCTTGGTGTGAAGACTAGATAGTAAAGTGTAAAATTTTTTCGAATGTGGTTTTAATCACCAAATTTAATTTTGGAACATTGCTTACCATATTACAGTTCATCATGTATAACGAATGTGTGTTGTACTTGATCATGTTAATGTTGGTTTTTAATTTTGCAATTTGGTAGGAACATCACGTAAGAAAAACTAAAATTCACTCCACATCAAGTTAAGGGGTAAGGTTGGAAATATAGATGTAACACCCCGCCTCTAATATCATCCAATATTGTTCGCTTTGTCCACTAGAAGCTCACGGATTTGTTTTTGGTTGCCCGAGTGAAAACTTCCAGGAGGTCACCCATCCTAGTACTACTCCCACATGAGCACGCTTAACTGTGGAGTTTTTATGTGCTCCACAGCCAACTAAGCCCAAAACGCGTTAGTGATTTATGAGGCAGAACATTACTTATGAACCAAGATCTCTCATGTCCACGAGAGATGTGGGATATGCCTAGGGTGTTACCCCCCCCCCCCCCCTCAGGGACTCATCGTCCTTGATGAGGTTTGCCCCACCATCCCGGATGGCACAGGAGTGGCTCTGATACCATTCTGTAACACCCTGCCTCTAATATCATCCAATATTGTCCGCTTTCTCCACTAGAAGCTCACGGATGTGTTTTTGGTTGCCCGAGTGAAAACTTCTCACGAGGTCACCCATCCTAGTACTACTCCCACCTGAGCACACATAACTGTGGATTTTTCATGTGCTCCACAGCCAACTAAGCCCAAAACGCGTTAGTGATTTATGAGGCAGGACATTACTTATGAACCAAGATCTCTCCTGCCCACGGGAGATGTGGGATATGCCTAGGGTGTTACAATAGACCCGAAAATATATACAAAACCAACATGATGAAGTGTAGCCAACATATAGTTTTGGGACATGTTTTATAACTGTGAAAAAAGCATCATTAGAACATGAGGTTAAATCATAAGCGTAAGCTGCTCTAATGGGGAAGCTTACATCTACATATCGCAACCTCTACATTTGCAGCAATGATAGATAACAACCTTTTTTAATTTATAAGCTCATCGTTATTGGTTTTTATTTCACGGGTTGCTGTCCTTTGTTGTCAAAAGCCACAAAATCATCTGGAACAAAGCCGGGGAAATGTTATATATAATAATGATGTTATTTACCTTCATTGTCTACAAATGGCTATGACAAAATAATCACCCTTAAGTCGTATATAAACAATAGACACTGTTTGCTAACTTTAGTTATACTTGGTGATTTTTTCAGGTTCTAATTTGATTTCCTTATGTTTATTGTTTGTAATATGGCAAGAAAGGATGAAATCCACAATGTTGAATGCCTTTGTAAAATGCTTGACGCATTAATTGGAGCAACGCTTTTGTAGTTGTTTTTTTAATGTATGATTTTTGGTTTTGATTCATTGTTTGCATGTGCTTGCTGCTTGGTTTTAAATTGATTTTGTTTGATATGCTTGAATTTTTTTATGAAGTTGACTGAATAGTTTAGGTATAGTGTATTGTATACCCTTTATAAGTCTATCTGAATACATCTTTAATTGTGGGCAGCGGGCATTATGTTTTCCTGAAGAAAATGATGTTATATGTTGTATTCTGTGTATTGGTCTACCATCTCTTTCAATTATCAAAAGGTGCAGCTATGCAAGTATGTCGCACAGAAAATACACTCAGAAGGGCTTATAACATGGGCCAAATGTGGCCTAATGGTTATATTATACTTAATTCGATGCCTACATAGTTATTTCACTCAGTAGTATGTTTAAGTTATTTACTATTTTCACTTGTTTACTAATATTAGATTTTTCAACCCCGGGAAGCTCTCGGGGTATAATTTAGTCTATTACATAATTCTGTTTGAGCATAATTATTGTATATGAGACTACTAGATTATATCCGAAAGCTTTCTGGGATAGACAAATATAATATGAAGTGTTAAAATAAATGTTATGATGTAATATAGAAATTAATGTATTATAATATGAGAAAACAACACTTTTAATCATGTGAATAAGAATTAAAATGTATATAAAAAAAAAGATGTACATTTGAAATGAGTAGAGCCAGAAGCAACCATTACAGGGAGTGATTGAGCCGGTGGCCTTGAAGGTGTGACTTTTTTTAAAGGAGTTGTTTTAACCTATTTTGTTATTCCTATTTACTGGCTTGAAAATGATTAGTAACTTGCCTAGACATGATTAATGAATTACATGAACACGTTGTGTTTTTTTTTCCTGTATGAATAAAATCCCACAAAAAAGTCGTTTTTTATATAACACTATGGTACTCGTTGGAAAGATAATAAAACGCTTGTTAATTTGGTGTAATTTTTTTCTTTAAAAAATCTTGTATATAAAAGTTATTAACGTTTAAAAATTGTGAGGGAAAACATGAGAGGGAAAAAGACTTTTGAAGGGAAATAAGGGGGAGGATGTCACGTGGCACACCTAAGAGGGGATGATGATCTCTTTGAACGTTATGTCGGCTTTATTGCTTTCTTTTTTTAATATATATAGATATAGATGTTACGAGTAAGATCTATATTCTATATATATTAAAACAAAAGATGTATGCCACGTGGTACTGATGAGACCTTCACACCCTTTTGTTTCCTATCAAAAGTCTTTTTCCCTTTCATTTGCATGTCCCATGCATTTTCTCCCATAATTTTTAAACGTTAATAATTTTTATATACGACATGGTTACATCATGTAACTTAAATGCATCGTTCTGATAAGCTAAAATGTCAAATTTCATTAACTTCGCACATCACGCCTAAACCCAAACACACATACAATTGGAGAGGGGGAGAGAGACTCCTAGTGAAGGAAGCGAGCATTGCTTTGAGATCGTGTAGAACCCCCAAATCTCCATCGACGGCAAAGGGGGTTACAAACAGTTATACATGTTATTGACCTAAAGCACAAAAAATATTAAATTTCAATCATAGATGATAATAATCGTATGAGTTAATAGCCAAATTCATCCCTGAGGATTGATCCAGTTTGCCACTTTAGTACAAAAAAGGCTTTTTTTTTGCGATTCAACACCTGAGGTTTGGCTTTTTTTTTTTTTTTTTTTGCTATTTTCGTCCTTTTCACTAACTTGGTTAAAAAATCTCATTAAGTCAGGGGTATTTTGGTCAAATTACGAAGGACTAAAAAATGAAGAAAATAAACGAATAAATTAAAGAAACTAGTATTATTCTTTTATAAAACCCTAACCCCTCGTCAATTTAACCTTCATTCAAAGATTCAAACCACAATCAAGCCCTAATTAACACATAATGGAAGACGAATCGTGGGAATGGTGTATACGAGAACGTGATTCCGACTTCGACCCCCAACTGAAACATGGTTTGTTCTCCCATTAAAATGTTAAATTTTTATATTGTTTGTCTTTACCACGATGATCATGTTAATAATTAGCTGTTTATTCTTTGTTTTCAGCTAATCGATCTAATTTATTCACTTTAAAGATTTATCATGGTGGTGACTTTACTGAATTTCCAGATGTGACATATGAAGGGGGTAAGTTTGATTATATTGACAAGATTGACTTTGATGAATTTTCTATCATCATATTGAATGATATGATGGTAACATTGGGTTATTCAGATCAGGACGTAGTTGTATACCATTTCAGGATACCTGGTAAAGAACTAGATTTAGGTTTAAGACCTTTAGAGAATGACTCTAATGTTTTGAGATTGATTAAGTATGCTAAAAGTAATAAAGTGATTGGCGTTTATATTCAGCATGTTCGAAAATTTGATGCTAAAAAAGATGAAAGTGAAAAGGTCCATGAGGCTGAATTTGTTGATTTGCTTGATGAAGTGGAAGTTAAGGGTAGTGATAACTATGGTCAGGATAGTGATAGGGAAAATTGTAGTGATAAGTCTGGTCAGGTTAGTGATAGGGAAAATGGTAGTCAAAGTGATGATGCTAGTTATGAGCAGCCTATTACTGATGATGATGATGATTCAGAGTCCGATGATAGTGGTAGTAATGGTAACAATAAAGAAGGTAGTAAAGGTGAGGATAAGAGGGTAGTAAAGGTAAAAAGAAGGTTGATGATGAAGATTCTAATTTTGATTTCTTGGTAGATGAAGATAATATTGTTCAAGATTATGATGTTGATATGGATGAGTTTAGAGTAGCAATTGACTTTGACCTTAGTGATGATGAAAATAATTTGAATGAAGATGAAGATGAGGAAGGTATGGAGGAACAGGTTGACTTGGATGGTTTAGATAGTCTTAGTGAGATTGATGATGATACCACTTTGAGAAGAGCTTGTAGGATTATTAGGAAGAAGAAGAAGAAAAAAGTTAAAGGTAAAAAAACTAATGAATGTCCCTTCTATGTTACTCAGACATTTGTTGATAGAGATGGAATTAAGGCATTAGTGAAGAACCATGCAGTTCAGTCAAGAAGGCAACTTTTTATTACAAAGAATGACAAAGCAAGGTTTCGGGTCATTTGTTTAGGTGGTAACATAAGTATTGGTAGTTGGGAAAGTAATGAGAAAGTGACAAATATGGGTACATATGAACCCAAGAGAAGATATGCAAGATCTAAAGTGGGTGGTGGGGCCAACAAGAGTAATGTGCAATGTGGGACCAGCGAGGGAAATTCTGGAAAGAAAAAAACAAACCCAAAACCTAAAAAGAAGATTCCTCTTCCCACTTGCCCATGGACTTTACATGAATCAAACGTTGGTGGAGACGGGACTTGGAGTGTGAAAACATATCATAATGAGCATACTTGTCTACAAACAAGGGTTGTTCACTTGTGCACTGTGAGTTAGCTCGCAAAGCAAATACTTCAGAAGGTTAGAAACAATCCTGCTATCCCACTTACTGCTTTGCAGTCTGAGTTGCAGCAACAATATCTGGTTCAGGTGACTATTAATCAAGTGTTTAGGGCTAAGACAATGGCCATTGAGAAGATTCAAGGGCATTACAAGTCTCAATATGCCATGCTTAGGGACTATGGTGAAGAGCTGCTGAGATCTAATCCAGACTCTACAGTGAAGATTGATGTTGAACCATTATGTAATAGCAAAAAAATGACAACCATACCCCTGACCTTAACGAGATTTTTTAACTGAGTTAATGAAAAGGACGAAAATAGCAAAAAAATCCAAACCTCAGGTATGAATTTGGCTATTAACTCTAATCGTATTGATTTCTCTAACTAATCAACGAATAGAAAATGTACTTACCGCTCATCTTCTAAGGGTATGTTTGGCAAAACTAGCTGGTGGCTGGTGGTTGAAAGCTAGAGTCTGGAAGCCGGAAGCTAGTAGCTATAGCTGGAAGCCGGTAGCTGTAGCTTTTTAATTATTTTGGTGTTTGGCAGAGTAGCTGGAGCTGTTAATAAAATGTATAAAATGACCAAAATGGGCATTAACTAAAAGCTTATATGCATGTTTTTTTTTTTCTTTTTTATGATAGAATGGGTTTTGTGTCATTTATTCATTGAAAGCTTGTAACTAATATGAGCTTTTTCTTAAACGCTAATACTAGTAGCTTTTCATTATAGAGATTTTTCTCTAACCTAAAAGCTTCAATCTCCTTTAACCAAAAAGACTTTTTATTGAGTATGAGCTTTTTTTTAAAAGCTTCTTACCAAACATACTCTAACGCTCAAAAGTTAAACCTATAATTGTAAAAGGCAATATCAAATGGTAACTAGTGTTCTTCAATTAGAAACAAAATTAACCATCTTATGATATAAAACATAGATGTGTTCTCTCTACGAGCAAACGCTCAACACATACATATGCAATTGTGTAGTTAGTCATCAGAATCAACAATGTCTTCTTTATTAAAAGATTTTGGGATTTTGTCTAATTGTCTTCCTTTAGTTTCTAGGACTTCTGGTCAACTGATGCATCTTCCTTAACAATCTCAGTTACTCCATTACTCATAACTGGGTTTAGAGCTCTGTTTTCCACTATACGATTTACCTCTTCTTTAGGACACACACGTCGCTGCTTTTACCACCTAATCACAATTATTTTTCAACTTGTTAATGAATGTTATAAAAATACCAAATAACATACTTACTCTCATTAGCTTGTAAAATTTGAAAAATATAGTAATATATAAAAATTCAAAGAATGAAACTAAACAAAAACAAAACAAAAATACAAAAAAAAAAAAAAAGATAAATAAGCCATCACCATCTGAATCGGGATAAAGTTAAGAGCACAAAATGAGCCATCCCCTCTCTCTCTCTCTCTCTCTCCCTCCCCCCTCCCTCCCCTTCTCTCTCTCTCTCTTACACTGTGTTCCCGAGTTTCATTAAAGGATGGAAGAGAAAGGATCTCCCTCCCCTTCCATTCTCTCTAATTCCTTCCAAATTGGAAAGATTGAAAATCACACTAAAATCCTCTTTATTATCCCTCCCATTCCCTCCCTTTCCCTCCTACAAAAAACTCTGGAACACATTTTTTTCTCACTTCCTTCCCAATCCTTTCTCTTCCGTCCTTTAATGAAACTCTGGAACGGACCCAGTGACTCTCTCTAAAACCCAACCACACAAACAGGTGGCCGCCCACCATCATCGCCACTCAACATGGGCTGCTATGGCCAAAGTTGGGGAGGCCATCTGGCTTAGGCCCATTTTTATCGGGGGCACAAATTTTCTTTTTATAAAATTCATATATGTGCGTGTGAGTGTTTATACGGAAAACTCATTTAACACTTAAAAGTCGGACCCAATAGTAATCAATTTAAAACTTAAATATTATTAACCCAAAGACATAATATGTGTAAGCTCAATACATGTTTAACCTACTAACTAAATCAATACTAACTAAAGAAATAAAAACAACACTACTCTTTCTATTCATAGTTGAAGTTACCTGACACATCACAAAAATTTAGTGACCCTATAGATGTTGTGAAGCATATGAAAGAAGAAGGTTATTTCTCAAATGCATGCATTGCATATAGAACATTATTGACCATTGCATACAGTGGCGGATTCACCTCTTACTTACGGTGGGCATGTGCCCACCGTCCAGCCACGCCTATAATATATTCATTGTAAAGCAAGCAGGTTTGCATTAATCAAAAACTTCATTTCATAGAAGAAACAGAGGACACTAAGGATAAACTTCACACTAAAACATGCATGAGCAGAATAAATAATGAGTATTGAAGAAATAATTATTTTATTCATTGTTGACTATTATTATTTGAATTTTACTGTTTTTATTATTTTATTATTTGTTTATATAAGCTAACCATTTTAAGTATCAAATCACTTGTTTTTAAAGTATTTTTTAAATGTGTATCACTAAAAAAAATGTTTTCGTTACGTCTTTTTATTAAAATAAACTAATTCAAACAGAAATTATATTTGATCAAATATATACGGCAAGAGCTCGCGAAAAAATTGAATTATTAGACGATGAAATTGTATGCAATACAGGTAACTATTGTATTTTGCTTGTTTCTCTATGTTCTTAAATATATCGTATTATTAAGTATGAATAGCTTTACAATATCATTATGTGGATAAAAATAAATTAGTTTCACCCGACCCATTTTGAACCGTCTTTTTTTAACCGAACTAATTTGTGCCCACCGTAAAAAAAAATTCTGAATCCGCCACTGATTGCATAAAGGAGTTTTTTAAAATTAAAGTTGTTAAAATCATAGTCACAATCCACAATGTCCTAAGAAAGACTTTGCTGGTTAGCGATGATAGCTATCAACAAAGAAATTTTAGATAGTATAAACTGCGAAGAGTTGATACATCAATTTGCTAGCAAGAATGCTATAAGAGATTCATGAATCGTCGGTTAGATACCAACCTATTACGATATGTAATTTCACCCATTCTAATATTATTATTTTGTTAATTGTTATGTTTATTGCTATACTATTGATTGTACATAACAATTAATTTAAATTATTAAATTTATTAAAACCTAAAGGGCATATTTTTTAACAGCTTGGATAGGACAGTGAAGAAACACGAATCCTGGATTACCGTATGGACGCTAATCCTGGTAGTGATTCTACTGTATTTTATAAATGAGGGTGTTTATAAAAGACGTGAGGGTCTAAGGACAACACCAAGGAGTTTAGGAGACTACCAATTTAGAAGAGTCAAGCCTCTAAAGGTTAGTATAGTAAACAAGGTGGTGAAAAAGGTACGACAGAGTTCGTAATCTTTTTGAGTGAAAGTGTATGTGAGATTAGATGCCAACAAAAGGAGAATGAGCTCCTCCTTTTGTAGTACCTTGACATCACACTTTCTCAGCCCATCATCTACCCTTGATGGGGCCCGGCCCAGGTAGAGGTGTCTCCAAGATTTCGGCCCAAGTCCTTAAGCCCAGTTGGTGTAAGTGGGTTTTGGTAAAAAAGAGAAAGTAAAATGCAAAGGAGGGATGTTACCGTCCTGATGATAGTACGCGTGGCATCCGCTTAGTGGACGCCGGTGGGCGGTGGACACGTGGTGTCCGCCTATTGGTAAACCGAGGACGGTGGGTAATCATCCTTTTTCTTGAAACTCGAGACTGGTTGAGAAAGCCTGCTGTCAGGAAGATATCTTGGCTGGGAGGTTGCCACGTCATCGTCCTTTCTGCATGTCAAACTGGAAGCAGTCTCTGATTGGAGAGAAACTCTGACGGGCGGCTTGTCGCGTCAAGAACAGTTGCCTGGGGCAGGGGTGTAAGTCCAAAGGCTGCCCCGGAAGGCATCTCCTAGTCGTGTTGACGAAGCTTTATCTGGCTTGCTGGGGAAGCTTTAAAGCGTATTGGGTCCGCCGACGTAAAACGGGCGGACGAGCTTGTACCTGGCGTCGATTGGACGCCAGGTGTATCACCGACGTAAAACGGGCGGGTGAGGTTGCGTCTGGCGTCAGTTGGACGCCAGGTGTATCGCCGACGTAAAACGGGCGAGTGGACGCTAGACGATCCGCTGATGTAAAACGGGCGGATGGACGCCAGACGATGCCGGTTTTAGTTGGGCGATGATATGGTATTTATGATGTTTTGGTATCATATCTCTTCATACAGGTAAACGGAAACCAGACACCATCATCGCCACACAAAATTCCATGTTGTCATGAATCATGATGCCTACTGGCTTTGGTCGTTACATTTCGTTAGTTACAACAAAAGACCAACAGATCATAACTGATCCGAGATCACAGATGCCTCCCTTCACTCATACCTTAAATTCCCCAAAATCAACAATGTGGATATCTATAAACGAATCAACAACCGTGTTTGTGATATTATGGTTACTTCCATTACATATAGTGAAAGGGAATGAGATTCCACATCAACACAAGAACCAAAAAATGCATAACGGGTGATATTAAACCGCATTCATTATCGGTCGGTAAATACATCATCATCAATAATCCTGATGAAGACTACCCAATGCCTGATTCCCATCGGATCTCTCTCAGGGTCTAAATGTAAAACAAAGTGTTTTTTTAACAACACAGAGTTTCTCTGCTTGTGATCATGATCAATAATATAGGAGTGTTAGCATTTTTTTATTTTTATTATTTTTTTTTTTTTGTCTTTGAACTTTTTTTGAACGACCAACAAATCAATCCCAAGCACTCTCGAAGTACTTACTGGACAAAGGAGTGTTCCGAGAGTAACCAGGGTCCACCAGTAATTTCACACCAATTCCCAGGGAAAACCCGTCGCCCGAAGGCCCACTTCGGTAAAACCCGGTCCACCAGCAACATTTTGGTGCCGGTAGGACTCAAACTCCCCATCTCCCATAAAGAAAGCAAGGAGGGTGCCAAATACAAAGTCAGAATTTAATAAACCATTATTAGGATTTAGGCCCAACAAAATGATGAACCGTAGATGATTACTAATTATTTAAGTTCATTCATGGTGTTTAGATATGTGTTTTTTAAGTGATTATTGTGATTAAGAATTAGTGTAGCATTTGTTTTTTCGTACCATCGTCTGTTTTGCTCATAACTAGCTTGTTTTGGTTTTCTCTTTCTTTTTTTTTTTTTTTTAATTTTTATTTTTGTGTGTCTGTTACTTGAGTGGAGACATCCCACAAGATCACCCATTGAGCGCGCGTAAATGTAGAGTGCTCCCTTCAACGACTGCACTGTGCCCTAAACGAGTTGGTATGATATTTAAGGCAGAACATAACTATGTCGGATTTGCCAAAGGTGTTACAATTAGAAAGAAAAAAAAAGATAATTAGTTGCAGAAGCATGAATATATGATTAAGTGTAATCTGTAGATAATTATATTATTTCACGTTCACATGGACTTATCATTGTTAATGTTCACCTGCTCATAAACGACATGATATTATTCGGATTAAAGAGTCATGTAATCAAAATAAAATCTTTCAAAACACTGCAAAGTTTATGATGGGGAAGTTTTAAGGCACACTCAACCCGTTATGAAGTAGTCCATTGTTTAATAAACGACCCTAGTAGGAATTGATGATAATGAGGCTTTACTAGTCAAATTGGTTTGGAGATATAGGAGGAGGATGGTAGCTTATAGAAGAGGATTATAGAAGCATGTCATAGCAACTAAAGGAGCTGAGCGGCATTACCATTTAATGTTAATATCACGGGATGTTGGATTAATACTGTCATGGTGGGGGAGAGATTTGTTATAGATCGGAAGAATATACATGGTTATATCAGTGGAAAACTGGGAAATGGGGCGAGCATTAGATTTTGGCTAGATGCGTGGTTTACAGATGAAATGTTGGGAATCATGGTATCGTATACGCAGCAGAAGCGGTTTATATATTTATCAAAAACGGATTATATATACTATATATATAATGGCCGATTAATATGTATAAATATATATTTAATTTTATTAATCCGATTAATAAAATATTCCCAATCAGGATCTCAGTTAAACGCGTATAAACAAATAAATAATAAAACAACCATAGGGGGTTTAGTAATCAACCTTTGACGACTACACCGGAATTGTAACACGCGGGTTACAACGAATCCTCGCTAGTAGGAAGTTCACACCGAGCACGAACCAACCGGGAAACAACACTTGCAAGAGGAAGGCGGCGGTTGATGGTGGTTCTTGGCCGGCCGAACCAAAACAAAAGGCGGCAGCCTTCTTTTCTTTGGTGGCGGCCGCAAGAAGCCAAGAAGAGGAGGCAAGGGTTTGTTGTTTTATCAAAAGTGTGCATTAGGGTTTACTCCTTAACCCTCCTTTTATAAGACAACAACTTGCAATAAACCCCCTTGCTAAATATCTTAATACTCCTTAATATTAATCTTATTAATATTAAGTCCCTCAAGATACTCCTTAATATTAATCTTATTAATATTAAATCCCTCAAGACTAAAACAATTATTATTTCATAAATAATAATCCACCAACACGTGAACTTATCTGATTCGTGTACCAACGTGTAACTCTTCGGATCGTACCGGGTCGGGTTACGTTAATCTCGACTTTTAATTACATCGGACATCCTATATATCCAACATGAAACACTTAAAGATAGATGCCCAAGTCTTTTTAAATTAGAAGGTGAAAAAAGGCAAGGTGATGGACTCTATGAGGGGTGATAATTATAAATTGGGGATTGCGATAGAGTAGGGTGCCGAGAACTGAATTACAACTAGAAGATTTGGAAGACCTCAATGCAAGGTTGAACTTGGTGGTAGTCTCGAGAGGCTAAAGGGGTGTTTGTTAGCCTCTTAATAAACCTCTTAATCATTCAGCATTAAGAGTGTTTGTTTTAACTAAAAAAACATCTGAATGGTTCCATTAAGCTCTTAACCATTCAGCTAATAAGGGGTGTTGAACCATTCATACCCTCTTAATTGGGGATAGCGATAGAGCATGGTGCCGAGACTTGAGTTAAAACTAGAAGAATTGGAAGACCTCAATGCAAGGTTGAACTTGGTGGTAGTCTTGGGAGGTTAAGGGGGTGTTTGTTAGCCTCTTAATAAACCTCTTAATCATTCAGCATTAAGAATGTTTGTTTCAACTAAAAAAAGCATCTGAATGGTTCCATTAAGCTCTTAACCATTCAGCTAATAAGGGGTGTTGAACCATTCAGACCCTTCTTAATGATTCAGCACTTAATTAGACATATCCTACTAAACAGCCCCTAAGACAAATAGGTTTGGAACATGGAAGGGGGCGACTCAGGGGTTTTTTCGGTGAGACTAGTGAAGAAGTTGATAGAGAAAAAGCGAGATCGTGGTCAATTTTTCATTTTAAATGGTGTTTTTGGGTCTCGTTAATATATTTGCTTAGAGAGATTGAGTATGTTTTTTTTTTTGTGAAAGGGTTGACCATATGTTTACTGCTTGCGGGATTGCTACAGTGGAATGGTCACAGATTACTATGTGGTGCATGCTTAGTCCGATATTTGTGTTTTCCTTTAGAGATTTGATGGAATAATTCAAAACACATGGGTAGCGTTTGGTATGATGGAATTGAAGGGGGAATAGAATGGACCATTACGAGGTAATGAAAAATAGTGTGTTTGGTTGGCTAAAGGAATGGAATCACCCATTCCACAAGGCATTCCATTCCCTCAAAATCATTCCATCCAACCCCCATGTTTTTTTTTCATTCTGTCCCTCATTCACCATTTACTAACAACACCATAACCCACCAACCACCATTGTCACCACCCACCACCGTTGCAACCACCACCGCCGTTACCACCCACCACCACCGTCGCCAACCACCGCCGCCACCACCCACCACCGGCGTCACCACCCACCACCGTCGTCATCGCCACCCACCACCGTCACCCACTACCTTCACTTACCCACCACCATCGCCGCCAGCCAACGCCGCCCACCACCGTCACCCACTCACCGCCGCCTCCACCACCTGCAACCGTCACTCACCACAATTTACTTTACCCACCACCACCACCACCACCGCCGCCTCCACCCACCACTGCCACTACTCACCATCGTCACCCAACCACCATCACCGCCATCCACCTCCACCCATCGCCATTGTTGCCACCACCACCCACCACTGTCGTCCCCACCACCCACCATCGCCATCGCCACCACCCACGACCGCTGCGACCACCCCCACCATGCTATCGCCACACACACCACCTACCATCACCGCTACAAACCACCACTATCTACCATCACCGCTACCAACCACCGCCACTACTCACCATTATCGCCCACCCACCATCACAGCCATCCACCTCCACCTCCACCTTCTACCATCGCCACCACCGCTGCTACCGCCACATATCACCACCCACCATCACCGCCACTAACCACCACCCACCACAGCCACTCACCACCGATTTTATTCCTTCGTCTTTTCTTGCCTATCCAACAAGACAGAGTAATGTTTTGTTTCATTCCCACATGGCAACCAAACAAGACATTGAATGGTACTGATCCATTCCATTACCTTGTCCATTCCATTACCTCGTCCATTCTATTCCTTCATCCATTCCATTACCCCATAGACATTGCGGGAGAGATCAAATCTTGACGTTTCTGTGGATGAAGAACATGTCTACAGTGGCGGAGCCAGGAATGTTTATCTATGGTGTCGGTTTTTTCAATACCCATGATTATAATAACACGGTGTCAATATTTTCGAATCGGGTCAGGTCAAATCACACAATAAAAATCGATGTCAAAATAAAAGTACAATATCATTGAGATAAAACACAATAGAAATACAAAGTCATTTAAAATATATAAAAAAAAAATGCATTTTATAGTTGCTCCCTAAGAGTTTTCAAGTTTTGAAAACGATTCATAACGTCTTCAACCTTAACTTTCGCCAAAAACTCTTTTTCAATATAACAAATGCAAGCATCATTCAAATAATCATCACCTATCTGATTACGCAAATCCGTCTTCACATGCTTCATAGAAAAAAAACATCTCTAAACACTTGCCGTTTCAACTGGTAGAACTAATGTTAATTTCAATAAACGATAGACCAACGTATATGCAACATGTTTCTTTTTTTTCTGCCATCATTTTTGCAAGATTAGATATACCTTTCACGTTGCCAAACATTTTGTCGCCTCTTATATTATTAGTGTAGATGTCAAATTCATGCATAAGATCATCTCTTTCTTCACAACTAAAATCATACGGGTACATCTCCGCCAACCTTAGTATCTTTGGAACATCAAATACACTAAAATTATCATCCGGGCTTAAGGCACTCATACACAAATACCAATCACATAAATAAATTACACATTCTATTAACTAATTTAAATTCTATTAAAGCATTCAAAATTCAGGTTATCAAGTATTCATGTCTCTTTTTAAAATTAAGGATTAAAGAATAACTAACATTTACTCATGTTATATTGTTATTGATTCTTTTATAAACGTTTTCTTGCAACTTATCTTAGTTCTTGAGTCCCTGACAAATATAAATGAGGACATGTAAAAACACCTAATCTAGTAAGTCATGATTTAATTTCAACAAAATCTATACAAAACTCACTAGAACTTACAATAGCCAAACATTATAATTCTAAACTTATAATTGGTCATCTGATCCTCAAAGCCTAAAAACTTTTAATTATTGCTCTACTCCTCAAAGTCTCCTCGGTTGGTGGCTGAAAAAGATAGTCATGTACCTTTTTAATTTAGGTTTACCAAATTTATATTTTTAATGGATGGGTCTATTATATTCATTAACTTGTTGGGTTAAAAAAGAGTAAACTGCCATTTTCGTCCTTGAGGTTTGGCACTTTTTGCCAGTTTCATCCAAAAGATTTTTTTTTCTCAACTGGCTCCACTAGTTTTCAAATTCTTGCTGGTTTCGTCCAAGTGCCTAACTCCGTTAGTCAATCTCAGTTAACTGAGGGGTAAAGTTGTCAATTCAAATATTATCCGTATTTTAATAATAATAATAATAATAATAATAATAATAATAATAATAATAATAATAATAACCATCATCCCCATCTTCCATTCTTCCTTCACTAACACCATACATAACCATCATCCCCGTCTTCCTCCTTCATCATCATAATCACCACCGTCCCTGTCCCCATCTCCCCAGAATCCACAACCAAGAACCACCCTCCAACCCGTCACCCGACCCAACCTCCACACCGCCCCTGTCTCCATCTCCACAGAATATACAGCCCCAAAAACCCTCACTCCTAAACCACTACAAGCAAGTGAGTTAGACCGGTGGTCTCCGGTGGTCCACGGAGGAGCCAAGGCGGAGCTCCGGCGGCAGAGGAGATAAGAAAAGACCAGATCTAGAGAGATAAAGAGAGAGAGCTGAAGGGAAGGAAAGAAAAGAGAATTGTAGAGAGAGAGAGAGAGAAGAGACGCAGAGGAGATAAGAAGCAGAAGAGAGAGAGACAGACGGAGGAGGAAGACGAAGACGACGGTGGTCGGCGGTGGTTCCGACCCTCAATAAAAACTTTGACTTTAGTTCACCTGTCACCGTCCCAAAATTTCTGGTCATCATCTCCGGTGGTCTTCTCCGGCGACCATTGAGCTTGTTGTTTCTTCTCAGATCTCATTTTTTAAATCTTTCTCTCTCTACAACCACCTCTCTGTTCCTGACGCCACCACCTGCAGAGCCAAATTCTTCAATTTCTGTTGAAACCTTAAACCCCCACCTGAAACCTTCAACCCCAACCTGAAACCGTTAAACCCACTCACCGCCACATCTGTTTGTCGAAGACGATGATGATGGTGATGGTCGTGATCAACTGTTTGTTTGTTGAAGACGAGACAGTGAGAGGTAGAGGAGCGAGAGAGGTATAGGAGAGAGGAAAAAGAGAGAGGGGCTAGGAGAGAGATTAAAAGATCTGTTATTATTATTATTATTATTATTATTATTATTATTATTATTATTATAATACAGATAATATTTGAATTGACAACTTTACCCCTCAGTTAACTGAGATTGACTAACGGAGTTAGGCACTTGGACGAAACCAGCAAGAATTTGAAAACTAGTGGAGCCAGTTGAGAAAAAAAAATCTTTTGGATGAAACTGGCAAAAAGTGCCAAACCTCAAGGACAAAAATGGCAGTTTACTCGTTAAAAAAAATTAAAAAAATATGGGTCTCTCAATGATTTCAAGTCTATCATTAAAAATTAAGTAATTGGGATTACCATTTTTAAACTATAAGTTTTGTTTATTATTTAAAATGATTAAAAAAAATAGCAACGGTGTCGCTCGTAAAAAAACAATGGTGTCGCTTGTAAAAAATCAATGGTGTCGCTCGAATATTTTCTATTGCATGTTACATATAATACCAAAATTTGAATGGTGTCGGACGCACCGTTGTCATGTATGTAGTTCCGCCATTGCATGTCTAGTATCAAAAACCTTATTTGAAAGGATTGGTGTGAATATGCGATGTACATGTTATAATTGTGGTTTTTTGGTCTGCGTACTTCTCGTTTTTTTGGTTTAGCCGCTTGGTTGGTTGAGTAAAAATTAAGTTATAAATTTTTTTTTTTAAAAATGATTGAAATCTAAAAAAAAATATTGACTTCAGGTTTGTTTTATGACATGCATATACGTTTATTTTTTATTTTATTTTTTTGGATCGGCGCATATACGTTTATTAACAACGAAAATGTGTCAAATCTTTGGTACGGATTTGAGTAGGAAAGTATAGGCTAAAATATAGCGAATGTTGATGACAAGAAATACAACCGTTACATATTAAATTAGTCAAAATAATTATGTTCTTACCAAATTGGTTTGTGTAAATTTCCATTTTAGAACCAAAATTTAAAACATTTAGCCGTTACATTCAACCTTGATACAAATCGATCTTCAATATAAAAAGTTGAAAAAAAAAACCATATCTTCCATTGGATCTCTTCAAGATCTCATAGTAAATTTTGATTCTTCAAGATCTTCATGTATAGATATCACAAGCTTGATAAGATGACTTCTAGACGATGTGCGGTTTGCAAGTATTTTAGGAGAAGATGTCCTCAAGATTGTATTTTTGCACCATATTTCCCAAATAATAATCCACAAAAGTTCACTTGTGTTCATAGATTCTATGGTGCTAGCAACATTGGCAAGATGCTCGAGGTAAATCTTAATTGTAATTTTATTCAAATACTCAATTTAATAAAAACATACTAAAGGTTTTTATTGTCTACGGGTGATTTTTTGTAGGATACGCCTATGCACCTTAGGGCCGATGCAGTAGATTCGTTGTACTACGAAGCCAAATGTAGAATACAAGATCCTGTGTACGGTTGTGTTGGAATAATATCGTCGTTGCAACAACAAATCCAAATAGCACAAAGCCAACTAGCAAAAGCTCAAGCCGAAATTTCTTTTCTTGATGCTAATTTAGCAGCAGCCGAGCCAACACCAAGCCTAGATGAGCTATTGGTTCAACCAAATGGTGTCGATCATGGTGTTGACGACCCTTTTAATACTTGGTTTTACTAGATGTCATTATTGGGTTTAAGGTTTAAAATTTAATCGATATTTAACATGTCTTTTTCGGTTTTGTTATTAGCTAGTTTGGATTAAGGCTCACATTGTAGTTGTAGTGTCATATGACCTTAATTTTGTCCTAAACACCCTTTCTTCCTAAGTAATTAGTTTTAAAATATTGTTGGTTAACCGGTTTGTTTACGAGTCACGGGTTCAATTCGGAGCAGTAGGTTGCGGGTCAAGAGTAGAATTGTTGGAGGGGTAAAAGGGTCAATTATGGTTGTTTTGGACGTTGATAATCTTAGGGATTTTGGCTGCATGTTTATGTTGCTATGGTAAAGGGTTTGACCGAATATAATGGACTCGAAAATAGACATTGAGGTGTTGACTATCGAGATGAAACTGGAGTTTTATGTTGCTGATTAAAAGGAGGACTTGAGTTAGTTTTATATGCATGTGATGGTTATATTTTTATTATAAATAAATAGTCTTATTATCTCATTTATTTTTGGTGTACCCCATTTTTATAATTACGAAACTTTTCATATTTTCTTTCTACATATTCACATAAATTACATGTTTTAAGCTTAACCCGATAGGTTTATGAATCTCTCAAATTCGAAACTAGAATGATGATTTTCGATGACGTAATTTATAAGTTTGAGTAGGCCTGTAAACGAACCGAACGAACACAAATACAGGCGTGTTCGTGTTTGTTCATTTAACTTTAACCGAACACAAACACGAACACGAACACATAATCGAACACATTTTTGTGTTCGTGTTCGTTCATTAAGAAATTTGTCGTGTTCGTGTTCGTTTATGTTCGTAATTTAAACCTAAACGAATAGTTCATGCACATAAACGAACACAAATGATCAATATAAACGAACACAAATGAACATAAACGAACACAAACAAAAAACAAGTTAATAATGATTCATGAACATAAATGAACGTTAGGGTTAGGGTGGAGAGCGGCTGTGAAGTGTGGGGCTGTGAAGTGTGAAGAGCGGCTAATAAGTGATATGTTTAGAATGTTAGGGTTAGGGTTAAGTTTTTAGAACATATGAATTAAGGTTACCTAACAAAAGGAAATAAATAATAAAAATAAAGCTAAGTTTAATTAAACGAACATAAACGAACAAAATAAACGAACGTTCATGACCATAAATGAACGAACACAACGTGTGTTCATGTTCGTTCGTTTAATTAAACGAACAAAAAATTGTGTTCGTGTTCGTTCATTTATTTAAATAAACGAACTTCCCGCCAAACAGTTCACGAACAATTCATGAACGTTCGGTTCGTTTACAGGCCTAAGTTTGAGGACAAAAGAATAACGTTAGGAATAAATTAAATTCGGTTGAGGTTTTTATCTCTATTGTAAAAACAAAAACGAACTACAGAACTAGGTACTACCACCAACTAAAAATATGCAAACAAGTTGAGATTTTTGTTTAAACATTAAAATTAAAAGAATACATGCGATGCATGGTTTTTATGCAAATAAATATTGATATTGTAGAACAATGTTAAGCTTGTTATTAGTAATTTAGCGACTCAGACATGTTGATGCTCATTCATCGTAGTGTTTGTGTTGCTAATATCGATTCCTCCTCCTATCATCGTCATCATCATCCCCCTACAAATTCAAGACAATGTTAAGGATATCATATAGCGTTAACGGGTTTAGATTATTATGTGCGAGTAAATTACAGTTTTCATCCTTGGTTTGTAAAAATCAATTTAATCCAAAAGTTTAAAACTTGCAATTTTAATACATGATCTTTCATTTTCGTTACAACTAGATTCACGTCACTAACACCATCAATATCTTCCGTTAATTTTTTGATAAAATAACCGTGTTAAAAGATTAAAAAAAAAAAAAAGTCACATGTTTATATGTAAAACTAAGGTTTTTGTTCTAGAAAAAACTTGAGTTTGACTCTTACATAACACATAGAGAAAAGGACCTTATGATATTTGACTAAAAAATAATGTTACACGGCTCTGTTTCATATTATATTTGGTGATAAGTTATGATGCATAATGGTTTGAAATTATGTGAAATGCACCGTAATTATTAAAAAACTTGATGAAACTCACATGTTTCTTGCGACCACGATAACCATCATCATCGTCATCATCATCTTTACGCCTGCCATACCTAGGTTTCCGATCATCATCATCGTCATCATCATTTCCTCGACCATGCCTACTCCTTCGGTCATCATCGTCATTATCATCATCCTTCCGCCTACCATATGTATTTCTCCTTTTACCATCATCATCGTCATCGTCATCATCCTTCCGCCTACCATGTGTATTTCTCCTATTACCATCATCATCATCATCATTCCGCCTCCCATGCATATTTCTCCTATTACCATCATTATCATCATCATCATCATTCTGCCTCCCATACATATTTCTCTTATTACCATCATCATCATCATTATCATTTTTCCGACTATAAGTATGACCCGTATGCCCAGAGGGTTTCCTTCCACCACCATACCCGGATCCATCCTCATCCGTCTCATTTCTACGTGGGTGCCCCGACCCATACTCCGACCCATATCCACCCGACCCAAGCTCTTGCCTACGCCCATGTCCAGAATTGGACTCGTCGTCATTCCTCCTTCCATAGCCCGGCCCACCACTTGTCCCATAGTTCGGGCGGGTGGAACCACAACTAGTGGAGGAGGATGGACGGTAACATATTTCGTCAGATGGAGGAAGAGGGCGGCCAAAGGTTAGTGCCATGTCGTAACCACCCCCGTATGGGGTGGGATCATGCTCGTCGAAATCATCTACGTCTTCATCGTCGTTGGGGTTGAAGTGGTGGCCTTTCGGGTAGTATGACATGTTTGGTTGGTTAATTAAGGTTGAAACCAACGAGAGAAGGGGTGGTGCATATATATATATGGTAATGTGAACGTGTTAGTTGTTACGACTTTGTTTTGGTTAGAGGTTGGGGAACCAATGGATTTAAACTAACTTACGGTTTTTGTGGGTCCGTACGTTTCTTGTGGTGGATATAAAGTTTCTTAAAATACTGAAATGTTTTCATCATCCCGTTTGTACTATGTCTGGATAACAAAATGTTGAAAGGAATGGGTCTTAATCTTTTGTGTTGGTTATCCTCACGGCCCAACAATTGAAAGGCCACTTGAATAATTTTTTCAAAAGAAAAATAATGGGTAATGGTCTTTTAAAGGTTTGCTACATATGGGTCTTAATCTTTTGCGTTGTACCGGTGAGGATACAAATCAATACTCGCCAAACAACGTTAATATCATTTTCGGTAGTATCGGAACCGTAACCTTCCCAGGCATAGTTCCAGCTATAGTAGGGGTGAACAATTTAACCATCATAAACGATAAACGAACCATAACCGACATAACCAAACTGATTTTAACCAATAACCAACGTAACAAAACTAATTTTAACTTTCACTTTCACTTGTTTTTCTTCCTTTCACTTCTTTCCAATTTGGAAGAATGAAATTTAGGCCAAAATTCATTCTCTTTCTATTCTTTTCTTTCCAAAAAAAAAAAATATATATGTGTGGAAAACACTTTTTTTTACCTTTTCTATCATTTCTCTCCAAAATTCGCTCTCTCTCTTCTTTTCTCTCTGTAAAAAACTGTGAAACACCATTATTTTCTACTTCCTTCCAAATCCTTTATCTTATCTCATTAAATGAAACTCGGGAAAGTTAGTAATAGTTGAATAACCGGAATAACCATAAACAAAGTCATAATCGATTAACTGTAACCGAAGTTCGATTATAGTTCTAGACTTATATTGAATGATAAATAACGAACTAAACCGATACATACACAACCCTATAGTTTAAAAGTTTAGAAATGAGTTTAGTACACGAATAGTCCTTTTGGTTTTACAATATTTTGAAAATAGTCCTTAAGTATGTATAATTACATTGATAGTTTGCAAAACGAATGGAGACTAAATGTGTTTCAAATTATAAAAGTTAAAACTAAAAATATTATAAAGTAAAATGGTTTAGCTATCTCTAATTTATCATAGTGAAAGACTATTTTCAAAATACCATAAAACCATCAAAAGTATGAATCAAAAGTGTACTTGTATTAATGTAAAGATAGGAGAGAGAAAAATAAAATGGAGTTAAATGCTAATTTTGTCTCTAAGGTTTGGTTCAGTTTGCTGCTTCAGTTTAAAAAAGTTTTTTTTTTTTTTTTTTTGCAATAGAACCCCTGAGGTTTAGATTTTGTTGCTATTTTCGTCCATTTCACTAACTCGGTTAAAAACTGACGTTAACTCGTTAAGTCAGGGGTAATCTTATCATTTTTACCTAGTTAAATGAGGGGCAATTTGGACCTTTCATCTATTATGATTATTTTCCCCCTTTTAAATGAAACCCTAATTATTAACCCACCCATCTCCACTCCCGTCTCTCTATACATACATAACACTTTTTATATCATCGTTTCTTTTGTCTCTGTTGTGTGGCCTGTGGAATCGATAATCCTAGTGTTGCAGATATAACTCACAAATGCCAACTGCATTGCTAATCATACACTATCGCACTATGACCTTCACAGACACATACGTTGGTGTTGTTATTACGCCGTTGCACTACCGTCATCAACACCAAATCTCCACCTCCTTTGCTTCTCCTTCTTCTAACCATTACATCAAACCTCTTACCATTATATGTTGCAGTAACAACAACTCCGATTCAAATTCCGATCAAGGTTTTGGTCATAACAAGGTATTATTATTATTATTATTATTATTATTATTATTATTATTATTATTATTAGTAGTAGTAGTGGTAGTGGTAGTGGTAGTGGTAGTGGTAGTGGTAGTGGTAGTGGTAGTGGTAGTGGTAGTGGTAGTGGTGTTAGTGGTGGTGGTAGTGGTGGTAGTGGTGGTGGTAGTGGTGGTAGTGGTGGTGGTGGTGGTGGTAGTGGTAGTGGTAGTGGTGGTGCAGTAACAACAACTCCGATTCAAATTCCGATCAAGGTTTTGGTCATAACAAGGTATTATTATTATTATTATTATTATTAGTAGTAGTAGTAGTAGTAGTAGTGGTAGTGGTAGTGGTAGTGGTAGTGGTGGTGGTGGTGGTGGTGGTAGTGGTGGTAGTGGTAGTGGTAGTGGTGGTAGTGGTAGTGGTAGTGGTAGTGGTAGGTGGTAGTGGTGGTGGTAGTGGTGGTGGTAGTGGTGGTAGTGGTGGTGGTAGTGGTGGTGGTGGTGGTAGTGGTAGTGGTAGTGGTGGTGGTGGTGGTAGTGGTGGTGGTAGTGGTGGTTGTGGTGGTGGTGGTAGTGGTGGTAGTGGTGGTGGTAGTGGTAGTGGTAGTGGTAGTCGTGGTAGTGGTAGCCGTGGTAGTGGTAGCCGTGGTAGTCGTAGCCGTGGTAGTCGTAGCCGTGGTGGTAGTAGCCGTGGTGGTGGTGGTGGTAGTGGTGGCCGTGGTAGTCATGGCCGTGGTAGTCGTCGCCGTGGTAGTCATGGCCGTGGTAGTCGTCGCCGTGGTAGTCGTGGCCGTGGTAGTCGTGGCCGTGGTAGTCGTCGCCGTGGTAGTCGTGGCCGTGGTAGTCGTCGCCGTGGTAGTCGTGGCCGTGGTAGTCGTGGCCGTGGTAGTCGTCGCCGTGGTAGTCGTGGCCGTGGTAGTCGTGGTCGTGGTAGTAGTAGCCGTGGTAGTAGTAGCCGTGGTGGTAGTGGTAGTGGTGGTAGTGGTAGTAGTGGTAGTAGTAGTAGTATAAGGTGATTGATGATGGGGTGAGGGATGTGTTTAGTAGTAGTAGTAGTAGGAGGAGGAGGAGGAGGAGGAGGAATAAGGTGATTGATGATGGGGTAAGGGATGTGTTGCTGAGCAGAGAGAGAGAGAGGGGGGTGGGAGGCGGGGGTGGTGAGGGTTTTAGGGAGAGGGGTTATGAACCAGGACCCCTTGGTGCCGTTACAGGTGAGGGTTTCAAGGAGAGGGAGAGGTTTCAAGGAGAGAGGCGGTTAAGATGTGGGGGGCGGTGGTGGTGGTGGAGGGTTGAAGTACGGTGGTGGGTTAAAGGTGAGGGTTTGCTAGGGTTGTTATTATTGGTGGTGGATTGGGGTTGAGATTTATGGTGGTGAGAAGATGAAAAGGATGATTGGTGTTTTTTTTTTTTTTGGAAAATAAAAATATATTTTTATTAAAATTTTAAATTGTAGGTAAAAGGACAAGACTGCTCTTGACTTAACGTCAGTTTTTAATTGAGTTAGTGAAATGGATGAAAATAGCAAGAAAATCCAAACTTCAGGGATTCCATTTGCAAAAAAAAAAAAAAAATTGTATTGAAGCAGCAAACTGAACCAAACATCATGGACAAAATTGACATTTAACTCAAATAAAGATAGGAGAGAAAGAAAAACAAATATTGATATGATTTTATTATAACCTTTTGGTGTGGTCTCGGGGAAAGCACTCGGGGATCTGATGTGGAACTCGGTGGGTCGGGGAACACCCCCCCCCCCCAATCCCGAGATATTTTCGGTGACCTCGGTAACTTTCCACCGTTTGTATCGACGAGAGAGAAAGAGAGACAGAGAGAGAGAGTTGAAGGAAATCATTTCCATGATTTCTTTGAGAAGGGAAAAAATGATGTGAGATTGATGTGACATATGAAGTAATTAGGAAAACATTCACCACGCCATATAGCCTAAAATCTTCACCCACACAACCAATCCTCATCGACAAAACCGCCTGCAATTTACTTCTGTGAATAACCAAAAAATCTACTCTGTTCCAGTTACAGATATATTCAAGGGCCACAATCTCTACCGCTACCGTTCTTTAATACATAGGTTCCACTGCATTGTTTTCTTATCAATCAACATCTATCTATCTTCCACGCTATCTTTACACTATAGAACCCAAACAAGATCCATGGCCAGAGTAATAACAGTCGCACAGAACGGTACCGGCGATTACCGGACGTTACAGGAGGCCATAGACACAATACCCTTCTCCAACACTTGCCGCACTATCATCCGTCTCTCTCCAGGGATCTACAAACAGCCTGTCTACGTTCCCAAGACCAAAAACCTTATTACTTTAGCTGGTGTTAGCCCTGAACTCACTGTTATTACCTGGAACAATACCGCCACTAAAATTGATCATCATCAGGTCCACTTCCTGTTCTTGTTCTTCTTTAACTGTTTTGGTAACGTATTAATCGCTGATCGTTGGTTTATGTTTGTTTGTGTTTGTGGGCTGATGGGTTTTTTGCTGTTGTTCTAGGGTTTGAAAGAATCCCAATTCTTGTTTGAATTAATAGTTAGAAGTTTAATATATCGAAATAGAAGGCGAACCGACATTATGGTTTGGTATCCGGGTGAAGATCGAATACGGGTGGCGCCGGTTCGAATCTGACGGGCGGCAAGGTTTTACCGAGTTCTATAACACTGTCGTGCCTTCGGGCGGGTGGGGCTCGGGTTTCCGCGCATCGGGAGAAGGCGGGGGCTGCTGGAGGTCGAGTAGTCGATTCTTGGGCACGGCGCCCCGCAAGGGTGGTTGCCACACAGTTGTTCGCCGATCAAAAAAAAGAAGGCGAACCGACAACAAAGCTGTGACCTTTTTTAATAGCAAATTTGAGAACTACGAAATAGAAGGCTAACGGGCAACAAAGTTGTTTACTTTTTTTAATAGCACAACTAAAGCTTGGGGTCGTAACATTACTATGCATAGATCTATGGGTTTCGTTTTGTTACCTTCCCTTCGATCGCAAATTCACTGCAGTTTTAACGGATAGAATAAGATATGTACCAAATTGGTTTGAGAAGATTTAGAAGAAGATGAGATAAAGTAAAGAACTTGAGAGATGTATGAAGGATCAGAGGAGAATTAGAGAGGGACGTTAGAGGCCATTTTCTTAACGATATTCGTCATATCATCCGAGAGGAGTTTGGGGCTTATAAATAGCCTTACAATGAAAGACTTCAACAAATAGAAACTACCCACTACTATTTAACTTATCCACTACTACCTACTTTCTAAAAACAGGAAATAAACAAAGTAACAAACAACTACTATATGAAATACAATGTTGCTTCGACATGATTACATGGGGTGGAAATTGTGGGCTTGCATGGTGATAAGAAGTGCACACATTAGAATCAAATGCGGAGATAATTATGTTTTTGTTGTACTTTTGCTACTGATTGTTTGGAGATTTAAAGGTTTTCTTTTTTCTTTTCTTTTTTTTTTTTTTTTTTTTTTTTTTTTTTTTTTTTGCAAATGACTGTACTGGCTTACAATTTGCGCAATTGAATTCATGTGATTGGGTTGAAAGTGGAATATGAATTACCTGTAATTTGATGAGTTTGATCTATGATGTGCATTGATGAACGAATTGGTTGTAGACACAATCCTGTTCTTTGCTTGATGTATTTTGTGACTAGTTAGCTTCCACAATTTGCACTAGTTTGATGTGTTTATGTGATTGATGTATTTGCAGCCAGCGAGACTGATTGGAACGGGAACGTTTGGATGTGGTAGTACTATTGTCGAAGGAGAGGACTTCATTGCTGAAAATATCACATTTGAGAACTCTGCTCCCGAGGTGTTATTTCTTTTTCCGTTACTAAAAATCAAGGATGCTGTCCTTCAGTTTGTTTGTTCTTACTAACTCTTGTATTCAGGGTTCTGGGCAGGCCGTGGCTATTAGAGTAACAGCTGATCGGTGTGCTTTCTACAATTGCAGATTTCTTGGATGGCAGGTAATGAGTAATGACCGTCTTTATTAGATTTATATTATAAGCTTAAAAGTAAATTAAACTAACCGAAGGCAGCATATATGAGTTGCTTTGACTTTGTAGTAGTCAATTTGGCGACACTATTGTAATTTCCTTAAGAAGGAGTTGTTTAAAAATTAAAACTTTAAATCTTTTGTAGGATACTCTTTATTTGCATCATGGGAAACAATATTTGAAAGACTGTTACATTGAGGGAAGCGTTGACTTCATTTTTGGAAATAGCACTGCCTTGCTTGAACACTGCCACATTCACTGTAAATCAGCTGGTTTCATAACTGCTCAGAGTCGAAAATCTTCTCAAGAGACAACTGGTTATGTATTCTTAAGGTTTGCACTCAACCACCATTTAGTTATTGACATTTGTTTAATCTTTGAATACATCTCACATATGTATGCATACATGCTATGATATGATGTGTATTTTTTTTGTTTATATAGGTGTGTCATTACAGGCAACGGAGGAACACAGTATTCATATCTTGGGCGGCCATGGGGGCCGTTTGGGAGGGTGGTATTTGCATACACATACATGGACGCATGTATTAGGCACCATGGTTGGAATAACTGGGGCAAAACCGAGAATGAGAGATCTGCTTGCTTTTATGAGTACAAGTATGTATACATAAAAAGTTTATGTTTCAATATAATCACTATTTGTTTATAAGATCTTGCTGGTTAATTAGATAGGGATATGTTTTATAAAAAATGCAGATGTTTTGGGCCAGGAAGTTGCTCAGATAAACGTGTAACATGGTCCAGAGAATTAGTTGATGAAGAAGCTGACCAATTCCTGATGCATTCTTTCATTGACCCGAACTCAGAAAGGCCTTGGCTGGCTCAAAGAATGGCTCTTCGGGTACCTTTTTCTGCCTAAATGACCAAATACTAGTGTTCTTGATAATAAAGTCTTTACTTAGGGTAAGAATCGGATTTGAGCTTGTAATCCATCTTCTTGAGAGTGAGACTATATGATATCTTATATGATTGTTTTGTATAATAGAAGTTTATAGCACAAATGTGTTTTATCTATATGCTTTTTGCAGCTATATATCCTGTTCTCAAAGCAAACATCAACCATTTTTTCTTTATATATTATCTAATTATTGTAAGTTTAAACTTCAAATGTGCATACAACACTTGAGTGATCGAAATAATTGTTTTGGTTTTCATTTTTTGAGAGTTTTTTCTCACATACTTACATTTCTATATATCATTTTAGTGTAGGCATAGAATTAAAAATACATACAATGTTATAATAAAATACAATACAACTCAAAACATAACAACTGGTTTTGTACCCATTCGTTGGTTCGGTATTTCAATGTAAAGAAATGAAATTCGATTCAGGCACAAATTGAGAAGCTACCAAACAGACAAATCTTACTACTTCAACTTGAAGTAGAGGATCAAGATGATGGCGAGAACAAGTACAGCGATTATGGAACCGATAATCCACTTATTCCTGCTCATCCGTCTTGACATGTTGGTCAAAATCTTTTTACTCTTGCCTATGTTGTCATCCACTCCATGTAGCTGAGATCAGAAAGTCAAAACCATAAGTTCCAGTTTCTAGTAGATGAGACATTTTAAAAACGTTTACTTGTGAAAGAGCTGATTCGGGTTATGGTTTATCCTAGGTTGTTCAAATCAAACAAACTTAGTTAAGAAGGGAACGGGTCAAAACATTGAGCCTCATATACCTTCTATTTTACAATATGCAAGTAAACCACAGATACAATGTGAATGATTTTAACTAGACATACTGTTCCATGGGCATGCAAGAGAGACTGTCGTTGTTGGTTTAGATCTTGAAGAATCGAGACCCCAAGTTCTTCAGTCTCCAGCATTGTCCTTCTACTGTCCCTCACTCTGTCGCTTGTTTTGTTCAATCTTTCTGTTGACATAAGTAGTCTTGTTTTCTGATCTGCTGAAACCTGTTACAACAGAGATTTATGATAACTGCACATCTTTACTCCTAAGATACTAGTAAGCATGAATACCGTTGCAGCATCTGCCATTCCAGATTCCAACAACTCATCTCGAGCAGCCTGATTTAAGTTGGATGATGAAATTTGTTTAACGTCGCTCTTCAAATTATTCAGATCAGATTTACATTTCTAATACAATACCAGAGATTCAGCCTCATCAAGTCCAACTTTTATTTCAGAAAGTTTCTGCTTCTTTTGCTCTGCAAATGACGAAAAAATGCATCTCCGTTCTCAAAAGTGATAACATAACATTGCGTATCACGAAATACAGTGGCGAAGCTTGAAAAAAAAACAGTGGTGGGGGCCAAAAATCATGAGACCCAAATTTTTTCTTATCCGTGGGGGTCGGAAGATCAAATCGGCGGAGCCAGACTCAGTTCATATAAAAATTACCTACGAAAATCGCAAACTTTCACTATTGAGCCAAAAGACAGTGGGGTGCCTCGGCACCCCTGACCCCCATTATCCTTCGCCTATGACGAAATACATGTTGCCCTATAGAAAACAAAGCGTATCCTTCTTTCGTTGCAATCCAATCAGTACTTACAAAACATAGACTGTAGTAGCAGAATTAACAGTCAAGAGAATAACAATCAATCTATCACCTAAGCACATTATAATAATGACAAATGTATAGTTCATGTTTATACATTATCTAGAACATACTAAATTAATCTATCACCTAAGCACATTATAACAATGACAAATACATATTAAGGCTTCAACTCACCACCATCAAGAAGAGTAGCAGATGTACACTTGTTCGACAATCCAGCCGAAAGCTCGCAGTATTGGCGTTCATAACCTTCAAATACCTCACGCATGTCTTCAGCACCAAATCTTTAATGCAAACCAATTAATAAAACAACAATTGCAGTAATTGAAAAGGTAAACGGATAACAACACAATGGAATTTCAGTTATAAACTATATTGTTAATAATATGTGGATCGTGTTTGAATAAAGGGAATGAATCACGTGTATGATTATTATTATTATTATTATTAAACAAGGTTACTGTAAATAAGTTGAACTTGATGGTTGATGAAGAATTGGATGATCAGATGATTGGATTTCTTCTTTATTATGATATCACATGACATGTTTTCATTATTTTGTTTGTAGTTTTTGGATAACGCCCCACTTACGGTGTGCGCATATAATGTATATATATGTGTGGCCCTTGGGGCCCAAAAGTAATTTTGCACTAGTTTTAACGTTATTTTACTATTTTCGTAAAAATAATGTTAAAAACGACGGACGGTTAATCATGCATCATGTGGTGGCGTTGATAGCCAAAAGACAAAGAGTTACATGCACCGATCAGGTTTGTCCCGATTGCTAAGTGTTCTGTGCCTTATGTCCAAAGCTTGATACCAAAGCACATCGAGCCGGGGGTCTCACTGGAAGCAGCCTCTTTATTCTTAGAGGTAGAGGTAAGGCTGTCTACATCTTACCCTCCTCAGACCCTACCTTAGCTTTGCTATAGGTGGGATTAACTGAGTATGATGATGATGCTTGTAGTTTTTGGATGCATTGAGATGGTTTGTGAAGAAAAAAAAAGATTTTATAGCATAGTTTTAAGACCATAGTCTCGTATGAATTATGATATGATCACTCTTTTACAAAGTTTTTTTTTTTTTTTTTTTTTTTTTGGAATGTGAAGGTCTCATTTGGAGGTGGCAGAGTACTTCACACCCATTCTTGCAGGTTCTACCCCCACTCACACGCTCAGACTATATTGTCTGAAACCGGGGTTGCCATCAGGATTCGAACATGTCCCCTCTATAAGGGTAGGCTCTAACCATCACTTAGCTTACCACTCCACCATAAGGTGGGTGGTACAAAGCTAATATCATTTATAAATTTTGTGATATCCGTATCTAAGGTATGTAATGTAATTCAGTTACATTTTAATTTACTCAATGCTACTTTTTACAATACAACATTTTAACCCATAAAATGTGATACCTTATCAAAACTAATTTATTTTCTTTAGATTAGGGTTCTCTATTCAGAAGGGGGTGGTGGCGCAGCTTGTTGCCCGCCTACCTACTATTCTTATGTAATTTGCCTCTTTTATTGAAATGGAAATCTAATTTAAAAAAAAAAAAAAAAAAGTGTCAACGGTTCCTAATTTAGTATAAACTAGTAAAATAAACATGTGATATGCTGCGGTTTAATTAGTTGCTTCTCTGTGTTAGGGATCCTTGTTAGATGATTAACTGATGGGTTTAGGGTTGTATAAGATGCGTGATTGTGTTTGGGCTTGTATAAGATTCGTGTTTGTGCATAGGTTGAGATAATCTAAAACGAAAAGTTTGTGGTATATTAAAGTATATATGTTGATACATATTTTATATTTGATTGAAAACTATAGACATGGTTATCGTTAGCGATTTTGGTAGGACCGGCATAGGTATCGACGTCATTCAGTCTGAGCGACCGCAACAATGATACTCTAATAGCCCAAATTTTGAAACAATTATAATTCCAAAATAACTATATATAAATACTTTTAGTTTGAATTGGAAAAAAAAACAGTCAAGTAAATTAACAAAAAAGGAGAGCCATAATTTTTATTTCGGAAAGAAACGATATTTACACATAAAAAGAAAAAATGAAAGTAAAGTAAAGCAAAAGAAGTTGGAAAACTAAATTTACAACAATGAAAAAAAACTTTAAAAATGTAAAGCAAAAAACGTGGATGGTTATGGGGCTTGAACCCGGGTAGAACATTGAGTGTACAACGCGCAAAACAATTAGACCACCAATACTTTTAAATTTCACTTCCTGCGATCCTTTTTCAATATGCACAAGAATATTAAGTAACAAAAAAAAAATGGTAGTAAAACCGACAAGACCAACCAATGGTAAATTAGTACTGTTCATAAAATGTATAGCTAGGGGGATGGGGAGCTACCAGCAAAGCTTACGGGTATCCCAGTTCTTACACGGTAACATCGCCGAAGTGGTCACAGGTAGGGGTCTAAACTATGTTTCAGTGAAGTAATGTGACAGTAGGATTATTAAAAATCAGTAAAGTTAAGTGGTGTGCCTTGTCCCTCATTAGGAATAAAACTAACTTTGAGTATCAACAAATTAGTTCAATAAATAGTGAGTTCACTATTCTTTTTAGAGAGAGGGGGGGAGGGGGAGTCTATTGTGAGAAAACCCATAACTCAATCTAAAATAATTTTGCTATACGTGAAACCATATCTGTAAACTCAACATTAAAAAGGATTACAGCTGCAAATGCATCACAAGGCCATTGGCAAATATTCACTTAATAAATGGACCCCAAGCTTGATGAGAAAGAACAAATCTCTTTCCCCTTTTGTTTGTTTCTGTTTGTTGTAGGTTAAGTAAACTTTTTAGAAGCTTGGGTTAAATATCTTTGCAAGGCATTGGATTCTTTAGTGTTTTTAAAACATCAGGTATTAAAGTCTACTAAAATGTTTTTAGAACAGTACCAGATAAAGCATCGAGCAACTTTTCGATTCACTAATCATCAAATTCGACTAGTTGAGCTATGGCGAGAACAAAATATGAAAATACTTTATATTTTGATTTAATTTGTGATTTTAATGAAACGCGTAGACTTAGGGTAGCCTCTTACCGATTCAATTAATAGGACACCTCAGAACCGGTCAACATTTAGTGTGTTTATTCAACAGAAAACATCTCTTAAGATCATGTGTAGTCGTTCAATCTTTAGCCAAAAAAGGGTGTAGTGGTCCAAACCCCTTTCTTATCCGTTCAATCTTACCAAATGATTAATTACTTTTAGATTCTATTTATTAAATTATTTTTAAATAAAAATAAAACCGGAAAATACTTAATAAAAAACATAAGATAATTCATTAAAATATGAAAAAAGTAAAACTTAATAAAACATAAAATATTTCATCAAAATTTAAAAAAAAAAAAGTATATACTCAATAAAAATAAAATATTTCAATCCTCACCATCGAGGCCATATTTGTTTTTGGTTGGTCCAAGTAGTGGAGGCTTTTGATTGGTCCAAGTAAAAAAAATGCAACTTAACTGTTGAGGTGTTTAAAAAAAATTAAAAAAATATCGAAATACTTAACCCTTAATTAATTAAAAAATATAATAACTAAAAATATAATAATAAAAATCAATGCTGCAAAAGTCGCTAGCCGCTCCCTAGTCGGAGTCGGGAGTACTCGGGGAGTTGTCGGCCTAGGCCTAAAGTACTCGGTCCTCGGCAACCTACCTTGTAGCGATTACTCGGAAAGTAATCAGCCTCCGAGACCTTGTTTTACAACAGAGATAAAAATAAAAATAAAAATAAAAAAATTAACATAAACTATTTATATATATATATATATATATATATTAAAACAATACATAAGCTTTAATTAAAACATTAAATAAACTTAAAATAAAACATTACATACTCCTAAATTAAAACATTACATAATCCTAATTTAAAACATTTATTAAACCTAAATTACTTAAACACCTACGGAGACGACACGACACGACACGACACGACACGTCACGTCACGATCGCTATCTCGACCGTCCGACCTAGCAGCCGAAGTCAGGACTTGGAAGACGATTTGGAAGACGATACGGTTCATCATCCATATTCACATACTCCGCATTAGTGTCAGTTTCGTACCCTTCCTCATTTGGACCCGGAGTAGGAGGGTTTGGGGTGAAGTTCGTGTTAGGATCTGAGTTTGATTGTTTTGATATATTTAGAATAAGATGAGAAATGAATGATGTAAATATATATGGAAAGTGCAGCGGAAAGATAAACTATAATCAAAACAACTGGAATAAATGTTTTCAATGATCAAATGCTTTCATTTAATTGAAAGATTACAATCAGTACAAATACTCCCCCTTAGCCTGATCACACAGTGATTGTTTGTCTGAGAGAATGTTTGTGTGTGATGTGATAGAACAGTACAAGCACTGTTCTATTTATAGACAAACCTAAACCACTGGAGACCTGTGCTGACGTCACCTAAGATAGTGACCTCTAACAGAATAACAACATAAAACATCTGCCCTATACAATCTACTGTTACATTACAAAACACTGTAAGGTAAACTACTGCTAAAGGAAAACTCTGATGGTCTTGCAACATCTGTTGGAGTCAAAGTGTTGTTGACTCCAACAGACCTTTAGTCTTCAGTACTTGATCAGCAGTTGTTTCTTCATCAGACCTTTGGTCAGCAGTTGTTCTCTATCAGTTGTTCTCTAGCAGTCCTTTGTATCAGCAGTTGTAACAGCAGTTGTTTGGATGGAACAGTTGTTAGGGTCAGCAGTCTTTTGGGAAGAATATGTTGTAAAGACTGTTTATTTGTGGAATCAACTGTTAGCATATTTTGGCTTTTCAATCATCTGTTCTTCTCCAGGTCAGCAGACCCAACAGTTCGTTTGTCTCTCCCCAAGTTGTAGTTGACTCAGTACCAGCACAGCCATAGTGTAGTTGTGGGCCTAGATAAATTCCTCATCTGTAACAGGAGCATCTGGATCCATACCTGCTTGACTTGGTAAAGAAGGAATGGTTATTAGTTGGTTTGGAATGTTGAGTCGACGGGAAGTGTACACTAGATTAGGAGAAGGAGTGCACACTGTACGAGGAGGAGACGACACTGGTTGTGCACGTCGGTTTCGAGAATATCGCCTGAGGTTGGAAGGTCCGACTGCTTCGCTATAATAACCACCACCCATATCTTTGATTGTTTATGTGTAGATTGAATTGTGGGATCAAATTGAGACTGACTCTTGGTTTTCTGTCTTGTATTTATAAGGTTAGAAAACTAGCCGTTTGAAAAGTAACCGTTTAAAAACTAGTCGCTGAAAAAGTATCCGTTTGAATATTGTGTTTTATTAAATATTTCAATTTTTTATTAAATATTTAAATACTCTTATTATTTTTTATTTATTAAGTATAATAAATTGAATTATTTTTTTAAGTTTAATGTGATTTTCAATTAGTTTATTAAAAAAAAAAAATACCACATGGCACTTCATGCCTATCTTGTTTTTGTGTAGATTGAATTGTGAGATCAAATTGTGACTGACTCTTGGTTTTCTGTCTTGTATTTATAAGGTTAGAAACTAGCCATTTTAAAAGTAACCGTTTAAAAACTAATCATTGAAAAAGTATCCGTTTGAACATTATTTTTTATTAAATATTTAAATACTAAATTAAGTTTAATGTGATTTTCAATTAGTTTATAAAAAAATACCATATGGCACTTTTCATGCCTATTCCCCCCCCCCCCCCCCCCCACACACACACACCCCTTTCACGCCCCACAATTTTCACTCTTCAAACATGGACCCCAAATGACGCATCATGCCCCTCTTTCCCCCCTCCACTCCCCATAGTCTTACAAAAACGCCTCACCAAATCTTACTCCAATTAACGCCTTTATGTGATGGGTTTGTGACGTGATTAAGGGTGAAAAAAGAGAATTAACGCCCTACTACGGGCAGACTAATGATTTAGAAAGACGTTGAATGAAAAATAAGACAATTTTACCCATTTGCCCTTATAAACTTTTTCCTTCACCTTGCATAAGGGAGAAGAGGCACAAAGGTCATTCCCTTGACAGACCTTCCAGCAGATGTTCAAACATCTGTTGAAAAGAAGGCTGAAAACCAGAATTGTCCACGAGTACCCCACTACCAACATTATAACACCGCCGCCGGTAGTGCTGGTAGGGGTCTCGTGGACCTTTTGCTGGTTCTATCTAACGGATGGGAATCAATGAAATTAAATGCAACAGACTACTTTCAAACATAAACAAAGAGTTAATAGCCAAAATCGTCCCTGAGGTTGATCACTTTTGCCACTTCAGTCCAAAACCCAAACCTTTTACATCTGGGTCCTTCAGTTTTATTTTTCTAACCAAATTCGTCCCTGACAACGTTTAAGTTGTGGACTGAAGTGGCAAAAGTGACCAAACCTCAGGGACGAATTTAGCAAAACCCAAACCTTTTTCAGGGACGAATTTGACAAAAAAAAAAAAAAAAACTGGGGACCCAGATGTAAAAGGTTTGGGTTTTGGACTGAAGTGGCAAAAGTGACCAAACCTCATTTTGGCTATTAACTCCACAAACAAATGAATCCAAGGAAATCAAAGAGTGTGGCAAAGGGGGGGGGGGGATTCTTGAATCTAGAGTATGGGGTTCCTGTAGTAGAGATAAATTTTCCACAAAGTCAACCCCCACCACAACTGTTTTACCCACAGTACCAACAATTCCAACAATACCAACAACCCCAAAGCCAACTCAATTATTTTGCATATTATTTTACGCCACCTCAATTAACACCACAACAACTAGAGGACTTTGACTTGTTTGCAATGAGGAGTCCAAACCCTCGTCAAACAAATGATGATACAGAGCGAGACCTCCACCTACGTGACAATGACGATGAGGAGGAGGAAGAAACTGTGGCAGAGACACAATTCATGGCACATGAAGATGAAGAATTAGGCGATGATGTGGAAGAGACGCTTGCTGTAGAGGATGAAGTTACAGAAGTTGATCCGCGGAGGGAAAAATTGGGAAGCGATCAAAAGCTGTGAAGTGGACAACGACACAAGAGGTTGCTTTGGTAAAAACTTGATGCTATGTGTCAGAGAACAGGGAGAAAAGTAATCAAAGAAGCAAGGGGAGTTTTTGGAAGGCGGTCCAAAAACATTACACAGAATTGTTGGGAGGATCCACCGAACAATTGATCAAATTACTTCAAAATGGACCGCCATGAACCCACAAATGAATGCGTTCAATGACCTTCATCAACGAGCGGTAACGATTATGATATAATTACCGTATAGTTTTATTTTATTATATAAATTTTATTAAAATATATTCTTACTTGCTTGAATATAGGAGTGCCTACAAAGGAGTGGATGTAATAATCTTAATCATCAAGCGACATGGGAGATTGCAAAAAATCACAACAAATGGAAAATAACAAAAAGCAAGCGTTGATGGGTGAAGAACTGTTCGATAGTCATTTCAACAAGAGACGCTAGTCATCGGAAGGCGGTAACTATCAGCCGCCTGCCTTTTCCACACCGAACGAGTCCACCCCCACTAGATACATGCCGGATCTCAATGAAGATTCCCACAAAATGAGACCAAAACGCAGAAATAAGAAAGCCGTCGCTGAGTCTTCAAGCAAAACGTCATTGGTTGACGAATTTGGGTCATACTGAGCGATGAAAAAAGATATATTGAACCAGTTGGTCACCATACAAGCTCAGCAAGGAGAAAAAACTTTAGCGTTTTTAGAAGAACAACGCGAATTGTTGAGGTAAAAGCAGTATGACCACGGCTTGAATATGTATTCAAAACCGCACGACCACCTCAAAGGTAAATCTTTGGAATTGGTTTGAAATGAAAAGAAGAAATCGCGGCAAAATACGATTGGGATCGTTATTGGGTGGAATGCGACGACGACGATGAAGGCGACAAGTAGATTTTAGATGTTTGCATGTTTTTTAATTGATGTTTCTTGTTTTTTTTTAATGAAATGGTTATTTTTTAGTTACTCAAATGGTTCGTTTTTAGTTAAACGGTAATAAAAATATTTCAGTAAAGTGAATTAGTGAAATCAGTAAAGTGATGTGATACTCCAAGATTTGTGTAAATAAACACTCTTTAAGCACCCATATTCCCCTAATAAACTGTCGCTGCTACACTCCTTCGACCCACTTCCGAATTCCTCTAGGTTTTATAAATACCAAAAACTCTTACTTCTTCAATTCAGGTGTCCATTCGACGATCAATTCGAATCTCATTACTTAAAAGGTTAGATTTCTTCATCCCCATATTATCAATCTGCATAAAGTTTGCTGTAGTTTTTTTAAATTCTATATACTGGGAATATTATTTTATCAGGAAAAATCCCATCTTTGTATTGTTTGTCCATCATATGTTCAAGAAGTACAATGCTTGGCTGATTAACGTATCAAAGAAAAATCCAATTTTCATAATATTAGGTAATAAGTTATGTTCTTAGCCTATTATATTGGGGGTTATGTTTTGACAAGGTGAGGTTTCAAGAATTGAAGATGGGTAGTTACAATGAGGATGAAGAAGATGATATTTTTACGCCCGTGAGGTGTTCGATTATATGTCTAACTAGGATTATATATTCTTGATTGTTTAACATGAACATTAGCTATATGAATTCTATTATTTGGTTGTGTTTGGTTGCATTCTGCAAGCCAAAGTGTACCTGTTGATCAGTTGTGTACACTGTACATATAGATTTTAAATTTATTTTGTGGTAATATGTTTTTCTAGTTGTTCAAAGAAATGGCGCAAAAAAGGATTAGGAGTAGTTGGGAGCAAGAAGGTGTTGAAAAAACATGTGTTCATGAAAAACATTTCGAATGCACTCAAATGGAGCTCCCGACTAAAGTTGCTAGTGAGGAGTCATTCGTTCGGTTTAAAAATAAAAGGGAACCCCCGACTCAAGAGGTTAGTGAGGATTCATCCGTTCGATCTAAATACAAAAGGACGAAACGAAAAGATAAGGAAATATTAGATTCAATGCTAATAGAAGTTGGGGAACTTATTATCAAGCTTGGAAAGATATTGATTGAGAAGCACAATCTTTGTAATGATGTGGATGCATGCATGGAGAAGTTGGAGACATTGGGATGGGGAGAATGTGAAGCGAAATATCAAACGGCACTTTTGCTTTTTGGTGAAAGTGCTGATATTCGGAAAGTGTGGTTAAGACTTCAACCGCACACTTGTGAGCGATGGGTTAAGAATGCGGGAGCGAAGTATGGGTTGTTTTGATTTTATGTTTGATGGATAGGATTTTGTGGATGTTATGTTATGAATGTTTTTTTTTTAATAGGATTTTGTGGATGCTATTTTATGGGTGTTGTTTTGGATTTTTTTTTATTTATTTATTTTTTTTTTTTGATAGGTAGCCAATGGATTTGAACGATAAGATTATAGTTTTCGTTTTCACTTGATGCATTTGTGCTATTGTAAAATAATTTTAAACAAATAAATTTGTTGTAAAGTAGAAGGGTAATAAGTTTTGAAGTAAAGTTAGCTATGATTTTTACTGTCAAAAGAGTGAAGGACATGAACGTTCTCAAATGTTTAAACAAAGGTTTCAACAATCAGCACAAACAATTGATAAATGTTTTCAAGAGGTCCTAAATGCCATGATAAATTTCGTAAGAGAAGTTATAGTTCCACCATTTGTTAATGTAATCGCAAATACATTAGAACGACATAGAAAGTTAAAACAAATATTTTCTAGAGCAATAGGTGCGTTAGATGAAACCCTTGTACATGCAGTCTTGTTTGCTAATCAACAGACTTGTTACCGACTTCCCGTGGTAGAGGAAAAAGTGAATGCTTTCAAATGTCTTAGGAATTTGTGATTTTGATATGATTAATATTCATATGAGCTGTATGGGAGGGCATTGCACATGATTCACGAGTTTTAAAAAAAGTTGCATTTAACCTGACTTCCGGCTTTTCCCCCCACCATGTTTCTAATCATTCTTTAACATTGATTATTAATACATTATTTGTTTTTTTTTTTAATTTAATAGTTCTGGTACCAACGTTTACACATAAATGTTACCTTTGCAACGTTGCATACACCAACACCCTTGGATTTATGAGTACTTACTGTAATATGAGGTATATGTTAACCTATTTTTATGACAATGTGCGTTAACTAAGGAAAAGAGATTCAATCATGATCAACCACAACCCATGAATGTTATTGAGCACGTATATGGTGTTTTGAAGGAGATATTCCAAAGTCTAAAGTAAATGGCTCCCTTTTCTTTTCCAATTAAAAAGACATTGAGTGCTTTGTTTCACCGGTCATAATTTTATAAGGGAATGCAATATTCATGATCATTTATTTATGTACTACGACGAAAACATTATGTTTTCTGAAATACAAGGTGAAGAAAGTGATGACAAGTGCGCTCGCGACATTGAATGGGATCACAAGGCATCGGGTATATTACTAGCTTGTGTGACCAGATAACTAGTGAACTACTTTAAAATGATTAAAATTAAAATTGTACGCAAAGTACTAATTTCTATTTGGATGTAAATATTTTTCCATGGTTTTTGAATAATGTAATTTGGATTTTCCTTGATGTTTTGTATTTCCTTTTATAATTATCCATCATAAATCAGTACAATTATCCAGAAATGGGTGACGGCGTAGCTTGTTGCCCGTCTATCTGCTATCGTTATGTAATTTGCCCTTTATATATCAATGAAATATCTCTATAAAAACAAAATAAAAATCATTTAGAGCTCTGACCGAATAGATACATTTCATTCAATACAATATAATTCAGATGGGTAAAATAGTTATTCTGCACAATCATTAGGAGGTCCAACCAAATAACACTATTGCCTAATGAAGGGGTAGGGTACCAATTATCGCGTGCAGACGCACTCTTCCTCACAAAATTGCCATTATAAATACACTCGCGAAGGGTTGACCATTCGAAATGATAACTTCAGGATCACAACACACCTCCGCGGAGTTCAGATTTCTAGAGCATCACACAAGGAGTGCAATCTGTCCGCGTAAAACCATGCGCGAGTCCTGGCGATGGTCATCCGTGGAATATAACAGTCGGCTGCGCCAAGGTGCTGCTCCCCTTAGGCCCCAACTTGCTGCACTATCTCTCATGTGTCAGAGGTCACTTCGATCAATCTTCTAGATAAAGCTAGCTGCCTGACACCCTCTGGCACCAGCAAGAAAAGGAGGTCCTAGCAGTCAACCACAAGGCGCCACGTGTACCAGTGGCAGGGGCGTCGCCCCTGACAACCAACCACAGCGCGCCACGTGGACTAATGGCAGGACGCCACTTGCACCCGCTTTGCTTTATGCAAACCTTTAGTCCAAACCCAACTGAATGGGCTTCTAGAAGGCAGGCCCAACTTCCTTGTAACGACTAACGAAATAAAATTTATTAAAATAATATTGGGCCACCTTAAGGTGTAGCCCAATATACTTACCCGGTTATAACCTTTAGAGCCCATCAAGCCCAATTAAAAGTTTTAGCTGGCCCAACTAAGGTATTGGGCCGAGTATTTAGGCCCGAACATTAAGACTGACCAAAAGATTAAATAAGTGGGCTGATCCAATAGATTGGTGGGCTAAATTAAGCTATTATTAATGGGCCAATATAGAACCCGATTAAGATTTATTAATAGATCTTGTTATGGGCCGAATATTGGGCCTGATTGTTAACACTTGGGCTTAGAAATAAGATGATGCAAGTCCATATCTTTGAGGAAGATGAATCGGCCCCTAAGAAAATGAGTAAGGTGCCGCCACTTCTTAAATATCCTCCACCTAGACACTCAATCTTACTACAATCCAACACCTTTACACCCTACCAACTAGGATATCATTACATGCAATCTTTAAAATCCTTCAACCCAATCGGCCACCTTGATTCTCTCACAAAACCACTTCTTCCTTCTCTCCCAACATGCAAACCACCTATCTCCATCACTATACTCCCACCGTAACATCCCTAACTCACCTTATCATCTTCCTTTAAACCTTATACTAGTTTATAAGATTAGCCTCATCCGTTCAAGAATAGGCTACGGTGTAACTTAGAACCGGCCTATTACATAGATTAAATCCGGGTAAGTTTTCAAGCCTTAACTTGTAGAAATCACGAGCGCCAAGCTGTAATGGCCAGCTTACATACGTATTTATACACCTAAGCTGTAATGGTCAGCTAACTAACCTATAATTATATGTTTGTAATCGTATTTGTATGAATAACAGGTAGTCCGTGTAACTTCCGAGCAAGTCATCAATCTTAGTAGTCAAGTGCAAGAACAACAAGTGAGTGTTTGTTACCCCATACTATCTTTTAAATATTTTCGGGGTAGATGTATGTTGTGTTCTTATAAAGTGTCGATTGATCATGATCCAAATAGAAGTAATAGAAATCGGTCGAATAGAAACTACGTAGAGTGGATCCATTCGGTATCAAAGAGTATAGACCCGGGCCGATTAGAGGCTACGGGACCATGCATAATCGAGCTATACTCGGAAATAGAAAGACCGAACGATTGCATGCATGTGTTGTAAATGATTATTAAAAACTTGGCAAACACTCACTAGTTTCGACTAACGTATCTTAAACATGCATTTCAGGAGATTATCATGGAACCCGAGCTCAATTATGGTGTTAGTGAATGTACCGAGTGAAGTTGATGTTTATAAATAAAGTTGAATCATGTTGTAGTATGACGTTTTCTAAAATAAAGGTTGTAAGGCTTCGGCCGAACATGATGAACGTATGTTTTAATGTATAATATAAGTATGTTTGAAGTAAAAAGGTGGGTTGAGTTTTGGGTCACCATAAACCGGTTTTAAAATGAAAGGGTAAAAACCTATGAAAACTAGTTAGGTAACTAACTACCAATCAGTGACAACTCGGTGAAAATCGGGTCGTTACAGATTGGTATCAGAGCTCGGGTTCGGAAGGTAGTGGAGTTTATAGAACTAACTTGAAATTTGATTAATATGATTATGTGTAATAGAATGTCGAGCACCGGAGAACAAGCCGAAGTGGAAATGGAAATTGAAGAAGGAGAGATACCCAACCAAGAGGAAGTCATGGATAACGAGTCTCAAGAATTTCCAAGTACCCAAGACTTGATGGCCGAGATACCGGGGTTGAATTGGACAAGTAGCGGGTGGGATTTTAATTTGGAAAACTTAGGAGTGATCGGCCCAATACCCGAGCCCGTGTTCACACCCTCCGAAACCATCTATTCATACCCCCAAGCTAACCCAATACCCCACTACTTCTATCCGAACCCATCTCCTAGTGAATGTTTTGGTACCTCTAGTAATATCTCCATAGAAGAATCTAGCTATAACCCGTTTACTACGGCTTATCCAATTCCTCCAACCATGCCACCTATGACCCCGGTGATTGACCCGTACCTTGAAGCTACTTTGGTCAACCGAGCGAATGGAGGGATATCGGAATTTGTAAGCCGTAAGGAATACTTGGAGTTGGTAGAAAGTTATTACCAAATGAAGACCCAGCGTGATCAAGCTCGTAACATGGTAGAAGAATTGAGGAAATTGGTGAGGAGGTTCGCATATCAATCGAGGCAAGTTTTGGAGGAGTCTAAGTATCCTCTAATGTTGTAGGGTGATGGTGCATGGTAACAAGATGATGGGAAGGTGAAGGGAAGGTAGAAGACTAGTATTAAATAAAAGGTGATGGAGTAGTAGTTATAATATTATGTGTTGTAAAAACTATGTGGTAGTATTGTGTAGTATTAACTAGTTGTGTGTAAGTATGGGTAATATGTGATATGTGGTAGAATATTAGAAGTTATGGTTATGGTGTAACATCTAGAAAATTTTCATATGATATAAAAATATATCTAGATGTTTATTTAAAGTTTTATGTCTAAATTATAAAGTTGTAAAATGAGTTAATACTAACCAAAATAAAAATTTCTAATATAGAAAATGCCAAGACGATCAGAAAGGAATCCGGGAAAAGAACCCGAAATCGAACCAACTAAGAAAAATAAAGCTTCTTCTTCCAAACCAACGGAACCCGTGGAAGAACCCATGAACGAAGAAACCCCCGTAGAAGAAGACATTCCTGTAACAAATGATATGAGCGAACTAGAAGAAAAAATGAGAAAGCTAGTTTTAGATAGTCTTCAAGACTCGATCCCAACCATTATGACCATGTTAGAAAAACCCTCAGGTTCCAAAAGTGTAGAGAAAAATCAAGATGAGGTCATAATTAATTTAGAAGATAACATAAGGCCCTGATATTGTGATTATAAAACTTTTATGGCTTGTAGGCCAGAACCTTTTGATGGTAATACCGGAGCTGCTGGGGCAACTCGTTGGTTAGAAGAGATGGAATCTATATTAGAAATAAGTAACTGTGCCCCTAGAGACCAGGTAAAATTTGTAACTCACTCGTTAAAAGCTGAAGCGTTAAACTGGTGGAATATGATTAGACAGGTAAAGGGTAGAGATGTGGTAGCTTCCATGACTTGGTTAGAATTCCGAACCCTACTTACCGAAAAATACTGCCCCATGAATGAGATTGAGAAGATAGAAATGGAATTCTTAGGAATTGAAATGAAAGGCCTAGATTGTGTAGGCTATATCAATCGGTTCAATCAACTTGCTCGTTTAGTCCCTCATCAAGTAAGCCCTGAACCTAAAAGAATCCGAAGGTTCATTTGGGGTTTAAATCCCCAGATTCAAGGAATAGTTAGAGGAGCCAAACCAATAAAATATGATACCGCCTAAGAGTTAGCCCTAAGTTTGACTGATGATATAATAAGGCACAAAGAACGAGAAAGAACATCTGTAGGTAGTAAAAGAGGCTGGAATGAAACTCTTAGAACCACCCATTTCCATACCCCCGGTAAAAATCCAGAATCATCAGGAGATCAAGAAAATCCCGAAAAACGACCTTACCGGGGAAATAATCCATTTTGTACGAAATGCAAATACTACCATACGGGTGAATGTCGAAGAAAGTGTGATCGATGTGGCCGACTCCATCTTGGCAACTGCAAGGGACCCCATTGTCAAAATTGTAAAAAAATAGGACATGTGGCAAGAGACTGTAGATTTAATCCAGATCGTCCTAGAACCTGTTACGAATGTAAAGAAACAGGCCACTACAAAGCCGACTGTCCTAAGCTCAAATCCCCGTCAAAGATCAATCAAGGAAGAGGAAGGGCATTTGTTATCAATGCAGAAGAAGCCCGAGAGGAACCGGATTTGGTTACGGGTATGTTCTATATTAATCAGTTACCCGTCTTTGTTTTATTTGATACTGGAGCTAACCTTAGTTTCGTCTCAAAAACCTTTATAGAAAAACTAAAAATACCCTCAGAACCTTTAAATAGAACCCATGAAATTGAGATAGCTGATGGAAAAATTTTAAAGGCTACCGAAGTTTTTAAAAATTTAACATTAACTATCGAGAATCAAGAATTCCTAATAGACCTCATTCCTATGAGTTTAGGGGAATTTGACGTAGTTATTGGAATGGATTGGTTAGCATTAAACCAAGTCGAAATTATCTGCAACGAAAAGATAGCAAAAATACCAGTGTCAAACCAGGAAACCTTAATCGTATATGGGGAAAAATCACAAGGAACCTTGAATTTAGTTTCCAGTATGAAGATGATGAATTACTGGAAAAAGGGACACCAACTCTTTTTGATACACTTGAATTCAGAAAAAGAAAACAAAGAAGAAATAGATACAATTAAAATAGTATCTGAATTCAAAGACGTTAGGATTACCCCCATTCCGCCAGGTAGAATTTTCAATTGACCTAATTCCTGGAGCTGCACCTGTTGCTAGAGCTCCATATAGGTTAGCTACAAATGAAATGAGAGAACTCACGAAGCAATTAGAAGAACTCATAAATCGAGGATTTATTAGACCAAGTACCTCCCCTTGGGGAGCACCGGTACTTTTTGTGAAGAAACGGGACGGGACCATGAGAATGTGCATAGATTATAGGGAGCTTAATAAGCTAACTATTAAGAACAAATACCCATTGCCTAGGATCGATGATCTCTTTGATCAGTTACAGGGTGCCCAATATTTTTCAAAAATTGATCTTAGGTCAGGTTACCATCAAATCAGAATAAAAGATGAAGATGTTTTAAAAACTGCTTTTCGAACCAGATATGGCCACTATGAATTTTTGGTCATGCCATTTGGACTAACCAATGCCCCTGCAGTATTTATGGATTTGATGAATAGAATTTGTAGACCTTACTTAGATAAGTTTGTGATCGTCTTTTTAGATGACATTTTAATTTATTCTAAGAATGAAGAAGAGCATCAACAACATTTAAGAAAAGTTCTGGAAACCCTTAGAAAAGAAAAGCTATACGCAAAACTTACTAAGTGTGAATTCTGGGTGAAGGAAATTAAATTTTTAGGACATGTAATCAATCAAGAAGGATTACAAGTAGATCCTACCAAAATAGAAGCCGTTCAAAATTGGGAACCTCCAAAGAATCCTACCGAAGTTAGGCAATTTTTAGGGTTAGCTGGATATTATAGACGATTTATCGAAAATTTTGCTAGATTAGCCTTACCCCTTACCACTCTAACTAAGCAAACTTCTAAGTTTGAATGGAAGGAAAAACAAGAGCAAGCTTTTCAAAGCTTAAAGAATAAATTGTGTGAAGCCCCGGTCTTAACCTTACCTGAAGAAGGAAAAACCTTTACAGTATATTGTGACGCTTCCCAACAAGGATTAGGCTGTGTTTTAATGCAAGATGATCAAGTAATAGCTTATGCCTCCAGACAACTAAAGAAGCATGAACTAAATTATGTTACACATGATTTAGAATTAGGAGCTATCATATTTGCTTTAAAAGTTTGGAGACATTACTTATATGGAACTAGGTGCATTATTTATACAGATCATAAGGGCCTTCAGCACATCTTTGATCAAAAGCTTTTAAACAACCAACAAAGAAGATGGATAGAAACTCTAAGTGATTATGAATGTGATATAAGATATCATCCAGGTAAAGCTAATATTGTAGCTGATGCCCTGAGTCGAAAAGAAAGATCTCTAGGAAGTAAAGTTTTTAAGCTTACTTTAGTAAACGAATTCCTAAGTCATCTGAGGAATCATCAAAGAAAAGCTTTAGAACCTACCCTAATAGAACAAGAAGACCTTAACAAAGAAGAAGAAAGATTAATAGAAGGAACTGACGGAATTTTAAGACACAATACAAGAATATGGATACCTCGATATGGTGATCAAAGAGAAATTATTTTAAAGGAAATTCACCATTCGAAGTATTCCATTCATCCTGGTAGTCAAAAGATGTATAAGGATCTTAGAAAGAATTTTTGGTGGCCAAGCATGAAGAAGAATATAGGAGATTTTGTAGCCAAGTGTATAACCTGTGCAAAAATAAAAGCTGAACACCAGAAACCAAGCGGGTTATTAGTACAACCTGAAATTCCTGTCTGGAAATGGGATCAACTTACTATGGATCTCATAACCAAGTTACCAAAATCCACAACTGGTAATGATGCCATTTGGGTGATAGTAGATAGACTAACCAAATCTGCCCATTTTCTACCCATACAAGAAAATTTTGGAGTAGAAAAACTAGCAAAGATCTATATCAAGGAAATAGTGACTAGGCATGGAATTCCCCTCTCCATCATCTCAGATCGTGATGGTCGTTTCACCTCTAGATTTTGGGGAAAATTCCAAAATGCTTTAGGATCTCAAATCAAGCTTAGTACTGCATATCACCCTCAGACCGATGGACAAAGTGAAAGAACTATTCAAACCCTTGAAGATATGTTACGAGCTTGTGTTTTAGAATTCAGGGGAAGTTGGGACACTCATCTACCATTAATAGAATTCTCATATAATAATAGTTACCACGCTTCTATTCAAGCTGCCCCTTTTGAAGCCCTATATGGTAGAAAGTGTAGATCTCCAATATGCTGGAATGAAATTGGAGAAACCCAACTTACTAGTCCACAAATCATTCAAGAAACCACCGATAAAATCATACAAATTAAGAAAAAGTTGGAAGAAGCCAGAAGTCGACAGAAAAGCTATGCCGATAATAGAAGAAGACCGTTAGAATTTCAGGTAGGAGATTATGTCCTATTAAAAGTATCCCCATGGAAAGGTGTTATAAGATTTCAAAAACGGGGAAAACTTAACCCACGTTATATAGGACCTTACCAAGTAACAGAAAGAATTGGACAAGTGGCTTACCGCCTAGAATTACCCCCAGAATTAAACGGGATTCATGATGTTTTTCATATCTCCAACCTCCGAAAATGCATAGTTGACACTCAAGCTATTATTCCTTTAGATGATATACAAGTAAACCCCCAATTACAATTCACTGAGGAACCAATAGAAATTGTGTCACAACAAGAAAGAAGACTAAGAAGGGGAAAGATACCAATAGTGCAAGTTAAGTGGAGTGCTAGGCGAGGTCCTGAATTTACGTTTGAACGTGAGGATATAATGAAAGCAAAATACCCCCATCTATTTATGAATCAGGTATAATCTAAAAACAATTTCGGGGACGAAATTGCCTAAGGGGGGGAGAATGTAACGACTAACGAAATAAAATTTATTAAAATAATATTGGGCCACCTTAAGGTGTAGCCCAATATACTTACCCGGTTATAACCTTTAGAGCCCATCAAGCCCAATTAAAAGTTTTAGCTGGCCCAACTAAGGTATTGGGCCGAGTATTTAGGCCCGAACATTAAGACTGACCAAAAGATTAAATAAGTGGGCTGATCCAATAGATTGGTGGGCTAAATTAAGCTATTATTAATGGGCCAATATAGAACCCGATTAAGATTTATTAATAGATCTTGTTATGGGCCGAATATTGGGCCTGATTGTTAACACTTGGGCTTAGAAATAAGATGATACAAGTCCATATCTTTGAGGAAGATGAATCGGCCCCTAAGAAAATGAGTAAGGTGCCGCCACTTCTTAAATATCCTCCACCTAGACACTCAATCTTACTACAATCCAACACCTTTACACCCTACCAACTAGGATATCATTACATGCAATCTTTAAAATCCTTCAACCCAATCGGCCACCTTGATTCTCTCACAAAACCACTTCTTCCTTCTCTCCCAACATGCAAACCACCTATCTCCATCACTATACTCCCACCGTAACATCCCTAACTCACCTTATCATCTTCCTTTAAACCTTATACTAGTTTATAAGATTAGCCTCATCCGTTCAAGAATAGGCTACGGTGTAACTTAGAACCGGCCTATTACATAGATTAAATCCGGGTAAGTTTCCAAGCCTTAACTTGTAGAAATCACGAGCGCCAAGCTGTAATGGCCAGCTTACATACGTATTTATACACCTAAGCTGTAATGGTCAGCTAACTAACCTATAATTATATGTTTGTAATCGTATTTGTATGAATAACAGGTAGTCCGTGTAACTTCCGAGCAAGTCATCAATCTTAGTAGTCAAGTGCAAGAACAACAAGTGAGTGTTTGTTACCCCATACTATCTTTTAAATATTTTCGGGGTAGATGTATGTTGTGTTCTTATAAAGTGTCGATTGATCATGATACAAATAGAAGTAATAGAAATCGGTCGAATAGAAACTACGTAGAGTGGATCCATTCGGTATCAAAGAGTATAGACCCGGGCCGATTAGAGGCTACGGGACCATGCATAATCGAGCTATACTCGGAAATAGAAAGACCGAACGATTGCATGCATGTGTTGTAAATGATTATTAAAAACTTGGCAAACACTCACTAGTTTCGACTAACGTATCTTAAACATGCATTTCAGGAGATTATCATGGAACCCGAGCTCAATTATGGTGTTAGTGAATGTACCGAGTGAAGTTGATGTTTATAAATAAAGTTGAATCATGTTGTAGTATGACGTTTTCTAAAATAAAGGTTGTAAGGCTTCGGCCGAACATGATGAACGTATATTTTAATGTATAATATAAGTATGTTTGAAGTAAAAAGGTGGGTTGAGTTTTGGGTCACCATAAACCGGTTTTAAAATGAAAGGGTAAAAACCTATGAAAACTAGTTAGGTAACTAACTACCAATCAGTGACAACTCGGTGAAAATCGGGTCGTTACATTCCTGGCCCAAGCCTATTACGCCTGTTGTGGGCCGCGACACCGGGCCACGCATCCTCTATAAAAGGAAGACTTCTCTACCTTTTTGGAGGTCGATCAATTCACAAATAAAACACACACACTTGTATCTCTTACTTGTATCTTTTCCTTTACACTTGTAACCTCTTAAGTAATAAAGATCATACTTTGACAGTGGACGTAGGTCAACGAGACCAAACCACTTATATCTTGTGTTTGTGTACTATCTCTTGACCCTTTCTTTACCTTACTGGCCACATATCTAACCTTGGTGTGAGCAAAAGATTATATCCTGTAGTAAACATGAGTAGCGACCCCCCGGCTATACCTCGAGTTATACTCGTTGTTTCTTCACCTAACACTTGCTGACTCAGACTCTCTTACTCAATAGTTTTCTTATTAACTCAACACTTAATGATACAAAGGTTGCCGAATGAGCCCTTAAATATATAAAACATGGAGTCTTGAGTACTAATTGAATAACAAAATGAAATTTTGAAGAAAACAAATTTAAAAATTAAAACTTCGGCTGAACGACTCATGTCACTGGTCTGAACGGTAACCGACCACTTCAAATAGGAACAATCAGAAGTGTTTAAACAAACAGTTCTATATCTGGTTCTCGATCTAACTAGCAGGTATGGTGTGATTTTAAAAACACTATATTATAGAGGACATTCCTAAAACCTATCCTGAATAACATATAATAATTGACATGTACACGTAATGGAAGCGTAGACAGTCACGTGAAATCCAATCCATGAAATAATTTGATCTATGGACAACATCATTGCGGTAAAGGTCGTAATGCCAGAGGAATCATTACCGTAGGGCATAAAGGGGGAGGTCATAAGCGTCTATACCGTAAAATAGATTTTCGACAAAATGAAAAAGACATATATAGTAGAATTGTAACTATAAAATACGACCTGAATCGAAATGCATTCCTAGAACCAATCCACATGATCAAGAAGATACCGCCGACGATGAGGGTTTTGAAACCATAACCCCCTGGAGTGGTAGAGCTTATAAAAGGGAAGAAGGTGGATGTGGTAGTGGTGGACACATGCGATGATGTGTTGTAGATTTGGGTGGTAATGGTCGAGAGGTTGACAGGTGGTGTGCAAAGGGCCGTAAAATAGATTTTCGACGAAATGAAAAAGACATATATGGTAGAATTGTAACCATAAAATACGACCTGAATCAAAATGCATTCCTAGAACCAATCCACATGATCAAGAAGATACCGCCGACGATGAGGGTTTTGAAACCATAACCCCCCTGGAGTGGTAAAGCTTATAAAAGGGAAGAAGGTGGATGTGGTAGTGGTGGACACGTGCGATGATGTGTTGTAGATTTGGGTGGTAATGGTCGAGAGGTTGACAGGTGATTTGCAAAGGGGTGAGCTAATGTAGAATTACCTAAATGCCATCAAGAGTACCGCTGATTTAACATTTAATTATAAACATGCCCTCACTGTTTATCTTAAGTTTCTATTAATACATATGTATAATAATTGACGGACATGATATTAAAAATCTTGAATGGTACCACCCACCTTCTGATAGAGTGGTATGGAGGCCTAATGATAGGTGACTTGGGGCCTAATGGTCACAAGTTCGAGCCTTGAAGGATACCAAGTTTTACCGATTATTCACTGTCGTGCCTTCGGGCGGGTGGGTGGTCGGATTTTTCCTGGATTGGTGGACCTGGAGGACCGGCAGGGGCGTAGTTTTATAGGGGCGGGGAGGGGCGACCGACCCCCCCCCCCAAATTTTTGCTTCGAAGTTCCGATTATATAGTATCCATATAGAATTTTTGTGGGTATATACGGTTTCGACCCCCCCCCCCCCCCAGCAGGGAAGAGAAGCTTATAAAGGAAGAAAAGTGGGAATAAGGTTCATAGGAATTTATGATGTGTGAAGGGAGTTACAAGATGATAAGAGGAAGAAGACGATATGGTAAATATTTGTAGGGACTATGGGTATTTTTGTAATCAACTAATCCTACCCAAAGTTTGAAAATGCTACTACAAATAGTTACTCTATATAATAATAGTTTTATATTAATGATTATTTTTATGTCACCGCCGTTTTTTGTTTTCTTATTTTAACTTGTAAGTTTCTACCATTCATTTTAAAAAGATTTATAATATTTTATTTTTACTAAGCTTATATTTATTTGATTTAATTGATCATAATATATGTACACTTGACAACAACTGGTTCGGGAGGCGGAGGAGCCACCATACCTTTCCTGAATGGTGACCTGTACGCATCGTCGATGGTAAGCAATGATGAAAAGTACTATTCATCATGGGTTATATATGATGAAAAACTCAGATTGTTATTCACAATCAACTTACACACACATATGAAGAATCACACATAGTGAAGCCGAAGAAAATTCCCAAATAAAAAGAAAGAAAACTTACAGAAATCAAAGATCAAAGGAGCAGCGGCTGGACCCTAAAATCCCTAAAACATAATCAATTCAATACAACCAAAATCAAAGTGAATACAACTTTCCCGGTTAAAATACACACAAAATAACATGTATATACCTCAATTGATGATAGTTAGCATCAATTGAGATGTAAAGACAAAATTAGTAACATGCAGAGGAAATTGTGGACGTACCTATACTTAATCAGCCAATTTATACAGTAAGAGCAGTGGAGAAAATGGTTGTTTTAGATTGGTTGGATGTTGTATAAATTGGAGATGATGATGATGATCTAGAACGAAAATAGATAGGAGAGAGAAATAGAGGATTTGGGGGTTAAAGGTCTGAAACCCAAACCCGATAACAGGGTTTCAGGTGCGTAAGGGGTTGAGGTTGCAGGTGGTGGTTGTAGTGACAGGCAAGGTGTCCGGTGGTTAGGTCTGGTTTAAGGCGACGAGGTGGAGATGGATGATTGAATCGGTGATGTGTGTAAGAGAGAGAAGAAGAGATGAAAAGCTAGAAGAATGATATGTGAAAGAACACGTGGGTGGAGGACATGACGACAGGCATATGGTATACGTGGAGTCAGATGAGTCAGATAAAAAATGAGAATCACTGTTCAAAACGTTAGATTATTAATATAGTGTAATTAAATGTTAGGAAACATTTGTTACTTGTGTAAATAAATTGCTATTACAATTTTATCTGTCTGGTACATTTAATAGAGCATTAAAACCTAATGTATTTATAATGGTTACCGTAAAATTTAAAATATGTTATAAGAATCGTTAATGTTTTTAAAATTTTGTACACTTGCTAAAATATTTAAAAAAAAAAGCTGTTAAATTTGTTGCTTCACCATTAATTAATTTTAAAAAGGAATAATGGAAATAAATAATCCCAACTATTGACTATTGGCCAATAACACTCCCAACTACGAAAATTATCAATAGTGGTCCCAACTTTCGACATATTGGAATATAATAGACCCAAACTAACGGAGGTCTAACTCCGTTAGTGTGGTGTTGACGTGGCATCCTAGGTGGCAAAATGATCCTACTTGGCATCCGATGTGGCATCATAGATGGCAAAATGATCCTACGTGGCATCCTAGGTGGCATGCCACGTCAGCACCATACTAACTGAGTTAGACCTCCGTTAGTTTGGGTCCATTATATTCCAATATGTCGAAAGTTGGGACTACGATTGGTAATTTTCGTAGTTGGGACTGTTATTGGCCAATAGTCAATAGTTGGGATTATTTATTTCCATTATTCCTTTTAAAAACTATGACCACGAAAAAATGTGTTAGTTGAACAAAGAAGCCGATTATGCGTTAGTTATAAAAGTGTTCAAAGACAAGCGACTACGTCATAACAAAAGCCGTTATCCCGTCGGCCATCGTGTAGCGTAGGTGCGTGTGTGCGTGTGTGTATGTTGACCCTCTAATCAAAATTTTCTGGTTCCGCCACCGCGCTTCGGTGACTTCCGACCCCCCGAAACTTATGCTCAAGCTTCGCCACTGAGGACTGGATGCCTCGTATAGGGGTGATCATTTCGTGGTTCGGACCCACAAGAACCTTGGATCCGACCTGCGAGAACCTTTGACCCGGACTTTTTTAAATATATGGGTCGGTTTCCGGTTCTAGATTTATATGAATTATCGGTTTCGGGTCGGGTCGGTTACAAACCCACGGTTCTAATATAAGAACAATAAGAACTGTTTGTATTTTAATTAGAAAATAAAAAAAATAATATTTTTTAGTCTTTTCATTGTTCGTTTTTACGTGTTATTGTAATCGATTTCATGTAATGTTAGTACAATATTAAAAATATTATTTATAAGAATAACAATGTATTTTTCTTGAAATATTTTGGCTTGATGTATATGCACAGATGTGATATATTATATAATATATATTATATTCAAAATTGATGTAAATATTTATATATGTCGCTCTGATGTGTGTGTGTGTATTTACGATGTATACATAACAGATTCACATAATGTTTCGAGTGATGAGAATGACAAAATTGTTACGAAAACATAAGTCGAGAAACGAAAAGTGACTTAAAAATGAACTTATGGGCTATTGTTAGAACCATATGGAGGAATTCTTTTACGAGCATGGTAAAAGAGTAGGAATATGTAATCCTTTAAAAGTGACTATTACATTAAAAGGTTCTAGAGGGCCAGACCCTTTACCCGACCCATCAGAACCTTTAGAACCCGGAACCACATAGTCTTTTAAGGTTCGGTTCGTGGTTCCTAATTTCAACAATAAAATGATATACGGTTTTGGTGGGTCCGAGTCGGGTCGGGTCGGGTCGGTTTCGGACCCTTTGCACAACCCTAGCCTCGTGGGTATCCTGAATTCGTCATAAAAGGATTCCTACAGAAGCACGTGACGACTTTGTTGGCGTTTTAAAAAAAAATCTCGAATGGTTTATGATTTTCTCGTAAACTTTTTATTCTTTATCTTATGGAAAAATTACAGAAATCGTCCTTTATGTTTGCATCGTTTTTCAGTAGATGTCCTTTAACTTCAAAATTGACGAGAATCGTCCTTTATGTTTTAAAATCTTGTAGTTCTCGTCCTTTAGGCCTAACTTGGTTAGTTTTTATTGTTAAGTTTGGTCATGTGGACCCACATGAGAGTAAAATGACAGTTTTACCCTCATCTCTATCATCTTTATCACCACCAACAACTCTTTTCTTTCTCTATTGCAACTCCCCATCTCTACCTTTTCTCCACCACCAACATTTGACTACCACCGGCCAAACCTCCGGCAACGAAGAGCACCACCACCATCTTCGCAACAACCACCAAAACCACCGACAACACCAGGAAACCACCGCTGACACCAAACGAACCACCATCACGACCGACATCATCACGACTGTTTGTACCAAACCACCACAACTGACAGCAACAGAAAACTACCGGCGACGCCAAGTGAACCACCATCACCACTGAAACCCACAACTACTACAAACACCCAAACCCATTTCAAGATCTGAATCAAACCTATACCCTCCTTCAACAACCGTCATTTAATCCCTAACACCGAAAACATTAATCGAAACCAATATTAACAACTTCACAAACACGATCAGCTTCAGGTGCTACCCCCTGATTCACCTCCTTTCAATGTTTCTCAATTTTTAGGGTTCAAGTTTTGTCACAGATCGTATTTTGATTTTCATAGGTTAAATTTGTTTTGTGTCAAAGATCGTTTATTAAGGTTGGGGTGGTGGTCGGATGGTGGTGGTGGAAAAAAAGGCAGGGAGAGAGGGACGATGGGTGTCGATGTTTTTGGGTGAAGATTGTGGTTGGGTTTTGGGATTTTTGGATTTTTGGATTTGGGGGTTTCTTGAGTGAAGATCGTGGCTGCAGGTCAAAGATGGGACTGTGGTGGTTGCCGAAGGTTGGGTGGTGGTGGTTATCGGATGTTGGGTGGTGGCTGGTGGTGTAAGAAAGGTGGATAGAGGGACATGAAGTTGGGAGAGAAAGAGAAGAGAGTTAATGGTTTTTGTTTTTATAAAATATTTTAATTTTAAAAAATTCTTATTGTTTTATATATTTAATATTTAATTAGTGGGTGAAAAAACCAATTTACCCTTATGTGGGGTCCAATCTAGTTAGAAATAACCATGAAAACTAACTGGGTTAGTGTTAAAGGACGAAAGCTGCAAGATTTTACAACATAAAGGACGATTCTCGTCAATTTTGAAGTTAAAGAACATCCACTGAAAAACGATGCAAATATAAAGGACGATTTCTGTAATTTTTCTTTATCTTATACATATCTTAATTAACGGAATCCGTTTAAGGGTAAGGAAACAGTGAATCCTGTGTTAACAACTTGACGGCGTGAAACGGTAAACAAACGTAGCCGGTAGGCTTTCTACATCTAACACGTATTCCAATATGCGTCAGTTAAATTAAGTAGCTTCTTCTGCCGACGAAGCTTATTTAAAGCTTATTATTATTATTATAGATTCCTTCCTTCACTTAATTCCTCTATCCATATCCATCGCCTGTAAGTTATCATCAACACATGCCATTATCTCATTCACTTTGTGTGTATATATACATATTCACTTATTAATCTCTAATCTCTTTTGCACTGTTATTCAATTATCAATACTACCTTACTCTTCCTTCATCATTTTTTTTAATCCCTATGCATTGTTGTACTTACAACTATCGTTAATTCAGGTAATAATAATAATAATAATAATAATTCTTTTTATTTCGAAAATGTTAAGATGCACGATCATTTTTGGTGTTCTGATATGATTTACATGTTTTAAGTTCTAACCTAATTGCTAGTATTTCGTAATTATATATTTTATTTTGTTTTTTAGTTAGATGTACAGTAATCATTAGTTTGCCTTGTGTGCCTAGCATAGTTGTTAAAAACCATCGCCTAGGCTCATTTTTCGGGAGAGGTCAGGCAATTGTGCTTTAATTCTCCAGGTGATGGTTTAGGCGCACATCCCGGTGAGATTCCTAAATTCCGGAGAGTTTCAAGCCATTTTTTCTAAATTATGGCTAGGATTCCAGCCGGATTTCTACCTTTATTTAAGGAAAACTACTTTATACACTAATTTATTTTAAAACTTTTGATACTAATTAGATGATATTAAATGTTATATAATAGCTTTTGTTTTGTTTATTTTGTTTGAAGAATAGTATTATTTTTCTAATACATAATACATTTTTACTTTTTTTCTTTGTTCGTTTTTTTTATACCCTAGCTTTTTTGTGTCTCCGCAGTCCGCACCTAGCGCCTTTGATAACTATATTACTCTGCAATTATGGTGGCTTAGGGTTTTAGTTGATTCCTTACTCCATTTACAAAACATGTAATTGTTCTGTGTTGATTAAGTAGTTTTATAGGTAATTTAACTGCACATTGATTAATTATATTTTCGATTAGTAACTTCAATTTGTTTTGCAAGTTTTTAAAATCTGTATGTATTATGTAGTTGTCAGTTAACCGGTTTCGTCACCAGTTTTTGATTTTATTATAGGGTTAATGCATTTTTAGCTGATAAGAGTAACATGCTTGATAAGATGAAATTGTTATTACTTTATATTGTTAACTGTTTGTGTATTTATCAGTGATCTTGTTCGTTCGAGTTGGCTGTACCTTTTATTGGACCATATTTTAGAAGTTGATTTTGATATTTTTCATGTAGCAGGCTTTTATTTGAGACTGTTAAAAAATATATCAGATATAATTTTGAGTAGCTGCTGCAGTTTTCTGCATCCTAAAGGATGATTCTTTCTGCGCTTTTGACTTCTGTGGGGATAAATCTTGGTTTATGTTTTCTGTTCCTCACTCTGTATTCCATATTGAGGAAACAACCTGGTAATGCTGACGTTTATGCACCACGCTTAGTTGCTGAAGGAAAACTTGCACCGAGAGATAATTTCAACTTGGAAAGGTTACTGCCTTCTGCCGGTTGGGTGAACAGGTCATGGTATCCCTCGGAAGAAGAACTCCTTGCGCGTGCTGGTTTAGACGGTGTTGTCTTTATGCGCGTTATTATCTTTAGGTAATCAACTTTCAAACTGTAAAAAGTTGTGAATTTTTGTTATCTTATCACACACAAGAAACCAATCTATTGTTCTTACTTCATTGCAGCTTGAAAGTATTTGCTTTTGCTGGGGTAGTTGGCCTTTGTGCTCTTCTACCAATTAACTATATGGGGAGTCAGATAGTTATTGATTTTTCTGACCTGACAAACCAGTCTCTGGAATCATTCAGTATTTCAAATGTCAATGATGGATCGAAATGGTGAGTGTTTACCATCTTGATTCTTGAACAGTTACTATTTCAGCCATTTGTTATTGTGTATTCTCGTTTTTTATGTTAATCTTAGATAATTATTTGTTCTGTTTGATGCATATTTCTGTGGTTGCTGAAGGTTATGGGTTCACTTTGGTGCAGTATATGCATTCACTGCATTTGTCTGCTATCTTCTTTATCTGGTAAGCGTTTGTATTAATATATTTTCACCAACAAATATTCAAAACTTTTTCCCATTGTATTACTGAGAAATTATTACTATCTGCAGGAGTATCGTTATATTTCTATGAAAAGGCTTGCATACTATTACTCGTCCGATCCTAAGCCTGATCAGTTTACTGTATTGGTTAGAGGTATTCCAAAGTCGTCCACAGACAGCTTAAGTGCAAATGTTGAGAAATTTTTCTCAGAATATTATCCTTCACAATATTTGTCACATTACATGGTGTATCACACTACCAAGATTCAGAAGCTAATTGTAAGTGACCTTTTGAAGCTTACATGTGTGGTTCAAGAGGCATCTCTAGTAACATGATGTTCTCACATCTTTAGACAAAGTGGTTGTTGCATACCTTATTTGCAAAGAAAATATAACTTAGATTTTTCTGGCATATAGTCAATATCCGACTATCATGTATTTATAAAAATAAAGAATCCTGAAGTCATATAGGCATGATAAGTAAATATTAAAAAAAAAATAGGTTTGACTTCAAATTTTATATAGCGTTGGACCTCAACAGAAGAAAGATCCATTTTATCACTAGCTATTAGAGGGGCTTCCTTTTTTTTTTTTTTTTTTTTTTTTTGTGTGTGTGTGTGTGTGTGTGTGTGTGGTTTATGACCTAACACTGAATTATCACAATTGTTTTTTGATGGGTCTTCATCCTTTTTATATTCACATATCTTTTCTGATTAATGCTTGTGGAGTGGTTCGTAATTAGGTGTATAGATAAATTCTCTTAATTGCAGTCTAGATATTCAATGGACCACTATATAAAATTCCCTATTCACAAGTTTGCAACAATTTGGGATGCCCCACGATTTACATCCCTATGGATTTACAAAAGTTTGATTCCAAAATCACCAGTTTGTCTTCATTGTAATTGAAACCAATAGTCTGCCTTGCCATCACTGGCACAGTGGCACTACTTGAGGGATCCCCTGTTTAGATTTTCAGAAATATTTTCCTAAGCACTATCTGTTACCAACAAAATCTCCCTTATAACCACTTCCATGAGATATCTGAAAGACTCTATAGGTCTTGTCATATCTTCTCTTCCCAGTTATAGAATGTCAATTTATGATCCTGTTGTTAACATGCTTGATCCATTTAATTCACCAGTTCCTATTTGTCTTGTAATGCCATTCTAGAGTGATGCTGATGAGGTGAATAGAAGGCTTTTTTGATGGGTCTTCATCCTTTTTATATTCACATATCTTTTCTGATTAATGCTTGTGGAGTGGTTCATAATTAGGTGTATAGATAAATTCTCTTAATTGCAGTCTAGATATTCAATGGACCACTATATAAAATCCCCCATTCACAAGTTTGCAACAATTTGGGATGCCCCACGATTTACATCCCTATGCATTTACAAAAGTTTGATTCCAAAATCACCAGTTTGTCTTCATTGTAATTGAAACCAATAGTCTGCCTTGCCATCACTGGCACAGTGGCACTACTTGAGGGATCCCCTGTTTAGATTTTCAGAAATATTTTCCTAAGCACTATCTGTTACCAACAAAATCTCCCTTATAACCACTTCCATGAGATATCTGAAAGACTCTATAGGTCTTGTCATATTTTCTCTTCCCAGTTATAGAATGTCAATTTATGATCCTGTTGTTAACATGCTTGATCCATTTAATTCACCAGTTCCTATTTGTCTTGTAATGCCATTCTAGAGTGATGCTGATGAGGTGAATAGAAGGCTTGCTTATATAAAGTCAACACAAAAGACTTCTCAAAGGTTTGGGCGTGTTGGATTTCTTGGGCTTTTTAGGCCCAAAGTTGATCTCGTGGATTATTACGAAAAGAAGTTAGAAGATCTAGAAGATAATGCAAGAGCACAACAATCATTACTTAGTGGGAAGGTGAGTGTATCATATATGTGAATCTCATGTTAAATTGAAGCTATGCTTGTGAATCTTACTTCTGACATAAAGTTGTGTTTGATTGATCATTTTCAATAGGAAGTTCCTGCTGCTTTTGTATCTTTTAAGTCACGGCTTGGTACTGCAGTAGCTTTACACATTCAACAAGGAGAAAATCCTACAGAGTGGCTTACTGAGCGGGCCCCAGAACCAGAGGATGTATACTGGCCTTTCTTTTCTCCATCTTTCATAAGCAGATGGATTGGGAATGTCATGGTGGTTTTTGCGTGTGTTATTCTCACAATTTTGTTCTTCATTCCTGTTATCATAGTGCAGAGTCTCACTCATTTGGAGCAATTGGAGACCTGGTTCCCTTTTCTGAAAGGTGTATTAAATATGTGAGTGTTGAGCAGTCAGATCACTAATTCTAATAATGTTTTCCATCTGTATGCTGAAATTACTTTCCTAACCTCTATGACTTGCAGAACATTTATAAGTCAGGTCATCACGGGGTATCTTCCGAGTTTGATTCTCAAGATGTTTTTATATTTGGTGCCACCTGTCATGATAATGTTATCCTCTATTCAAGGGTATGTGGCGCACAGTCAGATAGAGAAAAGTGCATGCAACAAGATGCTCTGGTTTACCATATGGAACATCTTCTTTGCAAACGCTTTATCAGGATCAGTTTTATATCGGGTTAATATCTTTCTGGAGCCTAAGGAAATACCAAATATATTAGCTGTTGCTGTTCCAGGACAGGTATACACATATTAATAGATACCCTCATGTAATCATATTATTAATTTTGAGATCTCTATTAAAAGATAACACTAATATTTGAATGCATTTTTTACAGGCTACATTCTTCATAACATATGTTGTGACATCTGGCTGGACTAGTACAGCTTCAGAACTTTTGCGTTTGGTGGCCCTTGTTTCCAATTTTATGGGAAGAATTTTTCTCACCAAAGCTGATGAAAAGTTTGAAGTGCCTTCGCTCCCTTACAGCAGTGAGATCCCCAGCATTCTCTTATTTGGACTTCTTGGCATTACATACTTTTTCTTGTCGCCCTTAATTCTCCCGTTTCTGCTGGTTTACTACTGTCTAGCATACATCATTTATCGTCACCAGGTTAGTTGGATTCATAAAATTATTGTTGTTTATACTAAATGTGGAAGTTTTGAAACAATTATAAGTAGGTCAATTCTGGTTATGTTTATATCTAACACGTCAAATAGATAGGAAAAAAAAAAAAGAATTAGCTATATTGAAACTGTTCAAATGGGTGAGTGTGTCTCACATGAGTCGTTGCCAAAGTGTAATTTAAATGCATTAAACCTCCTCAATCTTCTTTAAATAACATTGAAATAACATAATATGTGATTATACTTGACACTCTGATTATTTATATAAAGTTCTAAAAATCTTTGATGAGAAGCTTGTTCCTTGCAAAATTGACCATATTGACCCAACCTAGTTTTGACCCATTACCCAACGTGCACAGTCCTCCCATTTGTAGATCATACCCCTTTCACAACCAGCCCACCACCAGCCCTCCACCACACGGTTTAAATTCCCCTCTTTTCCCTTGTTAATCAGGGAAGCACTCTTTTCTGTGACTTACAACATTATTGGGCAAGCTGACTCTGAATCCATTTAACGGGAGCCTTTCAGACTGGCATTAACTGTTAGTGGCCTAAAAGTGTTTGCTTTCTAATTTATGGCCCAAATGTGAAAAGCTGTATTGCCAAGTGGCATCAATCTCGAGCTGCATAAATGTTGATCTGATGTGTTTTAGACTGTTTGGATCATTAATAAGTATATTTCATTAAAAATAAAGGATAAATTACATAAGGATAGTAGGTAGGCGGACAACAAGCTGCGCCACCACCCCTTTCTGGATAGAAAATCCTAATGTGCTAAAAACAAACCCCGCCCTTGAGGGGTGGAAAAGTTGTTGTGCACTACCCGCTAAACCCGAGCCAAAAACCGCACCGCTTCCGGTGCCAAGGAACCGAATGTGTCAAAGGCCAGGGGAACGAAAACATGCTGATTATCCTCACATGCTTTTCAGTTACTGAATGTTTATTAATTTTGTTTCTTTTCAGTTACTGAATGTTTATTCACCAAAATTTGAGACTGGTGGAACCTTTTGGCCAATTGTGCACAACTCAATGGTGTTTTCCTTGATATTGATGCACCTGATTGCTGTGGGTATATTTGGTCTGAAGAAACTTCCCTTGGCTTCCAGTTTAACTATTCCACTCCCAATCATTACTCTTTTGTTTAACAACTTCTGCCGGAAGCGCTTCCTACCAGTTTTCAAGGGATATCCTGCTGAGGTTTGTTAAAACATTATGATCCACATTAAACAAATTTGGGAGTGTGCCACATCCCCCGTATTATGATTGTCCCCTAAAAATACTAATTGTTTTACAGTGCATGATAAAGAAAGACAGAAGTAACGAATCAATGTCTGATTTTTATGAGAGACTAGCCACTGCATATCAAGATCCAGCTTTGAAGCCAATCCATTTCTCTGGAAGAACTGATGGCTACAATGCCCCACTTCTTGCTTCTGAGTCGTGACCATTCCTTTTCAACAGGTTAAATTTGTTTGCATCATAATGCAAGTTTGACACATGAGCTGGTACGAACATCTAATTTGTACCAGTTGTCTATATACCTTTCTGAATAGATGGATGGAATATGTGTTCTTTTACTGATTAAATTGCCTTCAGCACTCTTCTTGCTCTGATCATAGTTATAGAAATGAGAGCAGACCTGGCTTGATGTGACTGAAAAATACCCTTTTTAGGTTTTTCTTGTTGTCTAGGATGTAAAATAGCTTTGTTATGTTGAAGATTCAATAATGTAAGGTTTATGATGGTACACTTGTTTTGTTATTTCCAGATGATAGTAATTTTAATAATATATCATCAAGCGCTTTTCTTTTCTTGAAGCATCGAATAGCATCCAGCAAATACCATGTGTTTGATGTACTATGACATTGTATATCATCAATTATTCTTTTTTCGATGCATGTTCTTCAGAAACTTGATTTCCTAGAATGTTACTTCACAACCGTTATTAACTTGTTCTTATTATAATGACAATGTATATATTCTTCATATGTTTTTGCTGTGTTTCAGTTGCTTAGTCTCAGTTGTTGCTTACTAAGTTCCTGCAACCTCGTTGTACCTTGCGACTTGTACACTTAATTAATTATGACTTGCACAAATTTACAATGATCAAATTCTGAATGTAAAGCTACAGTAACTTGTAACTTGCACAATGAAAGTTATACCTTGCATCAGACGATGTTATTTCATTCTTCAAAAGGTCAGTGAATTCTTTTGTGAGCTAAATGTTGATAAGTTATTGTAATTTCTATATAAATATGTAGTTTGACGAGTTTTAGGTGGTTACAGAATATGGCATATGCCCAGATTCTCCTGTATACTCCCCCTTTTAGTAGAGTTGAATATACAGCCATGTAGAATTATAATCTTCAATTTGAGGGTAATGCTCTTCATGGAATGCCACGTGGAGGAATACGAATGCCCTTTTGACTTATAAGTGCCATTTTTCCTAATAAAACAACTAACACAAACCCCTTCATAACATATTTATGTTAAGGCCAAAGCTCATTAAGAAAATAAATCAGCACTCCATGTGGCAATTATAGTATGATGATGTTATTTCACAAATTTACAAAACTATCTTTTTTAATCACTTGTTAGAAACTTAATATAACCATATATTTAGTCAAACCTAACCATCTCAATGAAATAATAAATATATAGGTGCAATATGTATTACTTGCATTATTTAAGTTTTCATATTTGTTAATTGTGTCAATTTATAATATTGAATTGATGTGGATGTCAGCATTAGTTGCCACTAGCCCATTGTCCTCTGCTTTGAACACTATTAGGTTATTCATCAAGGGTGAAAATAACAATAGATTGAGTGCCTAAGAAGACTGTGGTGAGTTTATACTTGTAACAGTCTTGTCCAACACACATTTTTCCCTACTGACCAGCTCCACCCATACTAGCATCTTATCTGTTTTGGCCCGTTATTCATGTCGTCCAGTACGTCCATTATTCCACCTCTACACCAAGGAGTCAAGGACTAGTCAGGCCAAAGGACTATAAAAAAGTACTAACCAATCAATTTTGGTGTGTCAAACTCTCTTTGGAAAGAATATTTATATATTAATTAGTATTATACTCCTTGATTAGGTAGGAAGAAGCGTCCGAATTTTACCTTTTAGGCCTAGTTATTATAATAATCTAAGATTGTGACAACTGAAAAGAACTACAAACTCTTTAAATCTAAAGGGTTTACTTAATAGATAACGGTCGTATACCTGAACCCTCAATTATTCTAGTCCTTGAATAGGTCAGGGAGAAGTGTCCAAATTTTACCTTTTAAACATCATTAAAATAAACAAAGAGATGTGACATGCATCATATGACTTTTTCACCTCCTTGCTATATTTTTGACAAGCTCGTCTCCTTAATCTCTATATAAGCACATCATGATTTAGCTTATTCATATCAGCAACTCAACCACCCCACACATCAAACACCTTTCTAATTTTTTTAAAACTACAAATTACATTTTAAGAGAGGGGTATGGCTAGGAAGAGAAAGCTAGCCACTGGTCAAGAACAGAGTCCTGAATTCAGCATGGTCTGGGAAGGGATGTTGACAGAGGCAGTGGTGACTGCAGCACTAGGTGGCCCCCGACGAGCCCGGAAGAAGTTTGTCGGGGTCCGCCAGCGGCCATCTGGCAGATGGGTTGCAGAAATCAAGGACACCATACAGAAGATTAGAGTATGGTTAGGCACCTTTGACACGGCCGAGGAAGCGGCTCGAGCCTATGATGAAGCTGCTTGCTTGCTACGTGGAGCCAACACTCGCACGAATTTCTGGCCTTCTCAACCGTTTTCAACCACACCTGCCCTTCCCTCCAAAGTCACAAGCCTTCTTCTTCGTAGGCTTGAAGCTAGGAATAGGTCTTTAGCAGCAGCTGCATCATCAGAGAGTACTTCTAAGCCGACAGTTAATCACCATAAGGAGGTGGTACAGCCGGTAGAATCCAGAGATGACGTGGCAGAGTTCTCAGATATGTGCTTTGCTGACTTTCTCAGGGATCTTGATGGGTGCCTACCTATCAACGATCCAAGTGATCTTTATTGCAACATGAGCTATGGGTCATCTATACCCGTTCATGTTAATCATTGTGATGATCAAGCAGTAGCTCCGAGTTCCAGTGAAGATACAAATGGCAGAAGTGTAATAATAGAAGATGATGAAGAAGAAGAAACGATTGATTTCAAGTTTACTGATGAAGTTAAATCCTCTTGCAACTTCACTCCATTTGATATAGCTCAAGAAATCGATCTAGAACCAAGGGAAGAAGAAGAAGAGCCGTTGACAATAAGTGAAGCAATGAAAAGGATGAAATACGAACGCAAATTCTCGGCTTCTCTTTATGCTTTCCATGGTATACCTGAGTGCTTAAAGCGAAAATTTGGGTCCAGATTTCAAAGTCGAGCAAATGAAGAAGCCAAAAAAGTTGAGGTTGTGATTGTAGAAAATAATAAGGCAAGTGATGTGGGTTCGGTGAGTGATGGAGAATTATCGCTTTGGAGCTCCCTTGATCTTCCTACAATTTGCTATTTTAGTTAGACTCGAACTTAGTGTTTATATAGTATATGAGACTTGTTAGTCTTTCTAATAGTGAGAAAAGAAACATAATCCTAAAGAATGAAAATGCCTAATACTTTGTTTCTAAGTGTTCTACTATCATAACCTCAACTTCATTATTATTTTGGACCCAAATTTTCAACTTGCTTAATACAGTGAATGATTAAAAAAAAGACAAGCGATGAAGTGATGTGTGATTTTCATGAGAAACTAACTACTGCATATCAAGATCCAGCTTTAAAGCCTCTCCATTTCTCGGGTAGAACTGATGGCCACAATGCCCCCCTTGCTTTTGAGACGTGACCATGCTTGTTCAGCAGGTTAATTTTTTTGGACGCACCATAATGCAAGTTTGACACATGGCCTGGTACGATCATCGCATTTGGCCCGATCGTCTGTATACTTTTCTGCATGGATGGATGGAATACACGTGCCTTTACTGATGAGATTGCTTTCAATACTCTTTTTGTTCTGATCATAGTTTTAGAAATGAGACCGAGCCTGGCTTGATGTGACTGAAATACTCGTTTTAGGTTTTCTTTGTTGTCCAGGATGTAAACTAGCTTTGTCATATTGGAAATACAATAGTGTCTGATTTGTGATGGTAAGCTCGTTTTGATATTTCCAGATAATAGCAACTTGAATAATATATTATGATATTATCAAGCACTTTTCTTTTCTTGAAGCCTTTGACAGTTTCCAGCAAAGACTTCACAACCGTTACTAACTTGTTCATATTTTCTTTGTAAATATTCATCCTAGAATGTTACTTCACAACCATTACCGACTTGTTTTTAATCTTATGGCAATGTATATATTCTTTGTATATTTTTTTGCTTTGTTTCAGGTGTTTAGTCTCATTTTCTGCTTGCTAGAATTCATGCTAACGCCTCCTGTACCTTGTGACTTGTACACTTGATAAATTATTTTTTGCACATATTTACAATGATCAAATCCTGAATGATGAAGCTACGGTGACTTGTACCTTGTGCATTGAAAGTTACACCTTGCATTTGAACTAGTTATTTCAGCTCCTCAGTAGGTCATTGAATCCTTTTGTGGGATCAATATTTTCTATATAAATATGTAGCTTGAGGCAGTTACCTAAGATGGCATATGCCCAGATTCTCCTGTATAGTCCTTTTAGTAGAGTTGGATATACACCCATGTAGTTTTAAAACCTATCAAATATATTCAGACTGAGGATAACCACTGTTCTGTTCATGAGAGGCCACATGGAGGGTTAAGAATGGCCTTTGACTTGTAATTGCCATTTGTTGCTACTTCCTAATATAACTACAAACCCAAACCCCTTCATAATATAAATATCTTAATCCCAATGCCTATTAAAAAAAAAAAAAAAAAAAAAAAACCCTCATCACCCCATGTGGCATTTTAGCAAAGTATAGCCCAAAAATATCAGGAGAGAGATCTATCATTTCGAAGTTTAAGCATAAACTTATATATTTTTACTTATCCTATAATTACAGTATGATAATGTTATTTTACAATTTACAAATTATATTATTTCATCCATGATAATATAGTCAAACCTAACCATCTAATGAAATGATAGTATATAGCTATAATAGTCGATGTTGCTTGCATCATTTAAGTTTTCATGTTTTTAAATTGTGTCAATTTATAAATATTAAATTGATGTAGATGTCGGCATTAGCTACCACTAGCGCATTTTGTCCCCTTGCTTTGAACACTATTAGATTATCCATGAATGGTTACAATAACAATAGTTAGCAGATTGCGGTCTGGTCCATATTTTCATCTATGATACACGTGTACGTATATATCTGCACAGATTAGAGGTTCTAATGCTAGTCAACATACATTTAATCCCTCTGCCCGTCTCGTTGGTCGGCTCTTGTGGCACTGTTTATACATCAAAAACTATTTCCCTTCCTAACCCTTGCAGGACAGAACATCCAGAAGGTGTTAACTTATGATAGATAAATTGTATTTTTTCTAATCATATCTGAACATTACTTGGTGAAAATGTAAATGTAAAAAAAAGTGTTTTGTGGATTAAACCGACAGACCTGTTTCAACCCATACTAACATCGTTTTGACCTGTTATTAAAGTCATCCAACATGTCCAATTCTTCACTGCTACACAAAAGACTAGTATGGCCGAAGAGGTACCATAAAAAAACTACTAACCAATTTAGATGGGTTGAACACCTTTTAGAATGGGTATTTTAGTCCATGATTAGGTAGGGGACACACGTTTATATTATATCTTTTAGACCCAATTATTAGAATAATCTGAGATGTGACAACTGAAAAAATCTATGAACTCTTCAACTCTAGAAGGTTAATTTAATATCAAAGGGTGCCATACCTGAATCCTAGACTCCTCTAGTTCTTAAATAGGTCAGGAGGAACCGTCCAAATTATACCTTTTAGACATGATTATAATAAAGAAAGAGATATGACATGCATCATGACTTCTTCACCTCCTTACTAGTACTTTGACAAGCTCATCTCCTTCTGCATCTCTATATAAGCACATCATGATTTAGTTTATTCATGTCTCAAACCCTACCATCCCAAAAAATAAAACACCTTTGGGTTCTATAAATCTGCAAATTACACTTTTAGGGAGGGATATGGCTAGGAAGAGAAAGCTAGTCGCTGGTCAAGAACAGGGTCCTGAATTCAACATGGCTTGGGGCGGAATGTTAACTGAAGCAGAGGTAAGCGCAGCACTTGGTGTGCCCTGTCGAGTCAGGAAGAAATTTGTTGGGGTCCGACAACGACCATCTGGCAGATGGGTTGCAGAAATCAAGGACACCATACAGAATATTAGAGTATGGTTGGGCACCTACGACACAGCTGAGGAAGCAGCTCGAGCCTATGATGAAGCTGCTTGCTTGCTTCGTGGAGCCAACACTCGCACGAATTTCTGGCCTTCTCAACCATTTTCAACCACATCTGCCCTTCCCTCCAAAGTCACAAGCCTTCTTCTTCATAGGCTTGAAGCCCGGAATAGGTCTTTAGCAGCAGCTGCATCATCACAAAACACTTCTATGCTGGCAGTTAATCATCATGATGAAGTGGCAAAGCCAGAGGAATTTGGAGATAGAATTGCAGCGTTCTCAGATACATGTTTTACTGACTTTCTCAAGGATCTTGATGGGTGCTTACCTATCAATGATATGAGTGATAACACGAGCTTTGAATCATCTGTACCCATTCATGTGAATCATTGTGATGATCAAGCAGTAGCTCCGAGTTCAAGTGAAGATACAAATGGCGGAAATGTAATGCAAGAAGTTGAGGAAGAAACAAATGATTTCAAGTTTATTGATGAAGTTGGATCCTCCTGCAACTTCTTTCCGTTTGATATAGCTCAAGAAATTGATTTAGAACCCAGGGAAGAAGATGAAGAAGAGCCATTGACAATAAGTGAAGCAATGAAAAGGATGAAATACGAACGCAAGTTCTCGGCTTCTCTTTATGCTTTCCATGGTATACCCGAGTGCTTAATGAGAAAATTTGGGCCCAAAATGCAAAGTCGAGCAAATGAAGAAGCCAAAAAAGTTGAGGTTGTGGTAATACAAAATAATACGGCAGGTGATGTGGGTTCGGTGGGTTATGAAGATTTGTCTCTTTGGAGCTCCCTTGATCTTCCTACCATTTTGTAGTTGCCTTACTATAGGATATGAGCGTTGTTAGTCGTTCTAATAGTGATAAAATAAACATTATACTGAAGAATAAAGATGCTTAATACTTTGTTTCCCACTTTCTACTATCACAATCTCAACATGTGTTATTATTTTGACGCAAATTTTCAACTTGCTTAATACAGTGCATGGTAAGTGATGAAGCTATGTCTGATTTTCATGAGAAATTAACCACTGTATATGTGCGCTTTTTTTGATACGCGATAGCCACAATGCACCACTTCTTGCTTTTGTGACGATAGACGTGGTGGTGCTGTACTATCATCACATTTGGCCCAGTAGTCTATATACCCTTCTGCACGGATGGATGAAACATGTGTGCTTTTACTCATTGCCTTCAGTACTGTTACTGTTCTGATCATAGTTATGAAAATGAGACCGAACCTGGTTTGATGTGACTGAAATACTTAGGTTTTTCTTGTTGCCTAAAGATGTAAAATAGCTGTCACATTGAAGATACAATAATGTCTGCTTTGTGATGGGTATACATGTTTTGTTATTTCCAGAAGATGGTTATTTAAATATGATGTAACTTGTGACTTGTACACTCGGTTAATTACGACTTGCACAAACTTATACAATGATCAAATGCTGAATGATAAAGCTACAGTGACTTGTACCTTGTGCAGTGAAAGTTATACCTTGCATCGTACCGGTTATTCCAGCTCTTGAATAGGTCAGTGAACCCTTTCGTGAGTTCAATATACGTAGTTTGATGAGTTTGAGGTAGTTACAGAAGATGTCATATGCCTAGATTCTCCTCCATAGTCCTTTTAAGAGTTGAATATACAGCCATATAGTTTTAAAACCAATTAAATATAGTTAGATTGAAGGTAACCACTACGCTATGATATGCCACGTGGAGGAATCAGAATGGCCTTTGACTTGTAATTGCCATTTGTTCCTACTTCCTAATAATAGATCAAACTCAAACCCCTTCATGATAAATGTGTCCTAAGCCTAATGCTCATTAAGAAAATAAGTAATCACTCCATGTGGCATTTTACATTTTTTTACCAAAGTATAGCCCACAAAATTGAGGAGAGAGACCTAACATGTCAGTTTAAACATAAATCTATTTTTTACTTGTCCTATAATTATAGTATGATAATATTAATTTACAATGTTATATCATTTCATCTGTGTGAAATAATTTAATATAAAGTCAAACCTAACCATCTTAATGGATTGATAATATATAGCAATAGTGATATATGTTGCTTGCATTATTAAAGTTTTTCATCTTTGTTAATTGTGTCAATTTGTAATATCTAATTGATGTGGGTGTCAGCATTAGTTGTCACTAGCGCATTTTGTCCCCTGGCTTTGAACACTATTAGATTATCCATCAATGGTTACAATAACAATAGATTGAGCGCCTAAGTAGATTGCTTTGAGGTTCTACTTGTCGCAGTATGGTCCATATTTTCATCTATGATATACATGTCCATATCTGCACAGTTTACACGTTATAATGCTAATCAAGTAAACTTAATCCCACGGGCCCATCTCGTTGGTTACTTCTCGTGGCACTGTAAACTGTTTATACAACAGAAAACTATTTCCCTTCTCAACCCTTGCAGGCCAGAACATCCAGAAGGGTTTATGATAGATAAATTATAGTTTAACTAATCATATCTAACACATTATGTAGTTAGTGAAAATGAACAAAAAGTGTGTGTAGATAATACCAACTGATGGACCCGTTTCAATCCATACTAACATTGTTTTGACCCGTCAAGTCGTCCAACACACCCATTTCTTCACCGCTACACGAAAGACTAGTCTGGCCGAAGAGGCACCATAAAAAAACTACTAACCAATCCAGATGGGTCAAACACTCTTTAGAATGGGGGTATTTAGTCCATGATTAGGTAGGGGAGAAGCGTCCAAATTATAACTTTTTAGACCCGATTATTAAAATAATCTTGAGATGTGACAATTGAAAAAAAAAAAAAATATGGTCCCTTTGAGATGGCATATGCCCAGATTTTCCTGTATAGTCCTTTTAAGAGTTGAATATACAACCATGTAGTTTTAATACCTATTAAATATAAGTTGGATTGAGGGTAACCACTACGCTATGATATGCCACGTGGAGGAATCAGAATGGCATTTGACTTGTAATTGCCATTTGTTCCTAATAAAACATCAAATCCAAACTCTTACATAATATATTATAGATCACTCTTAAATAATTTAATTTAACTAATATATAGGGTCAAACCTTGCTGTCTACATCTTACCCTCTTCAGGCCCTACCTTGGCTTTGCTATTTGCGGGATTCACTGAGTATGATGATGATGTGGATGTCAGCATTAGTTGGACTAACCCATTCTGCCCCCTGGATTTGAACACCATTAGATTATCCATCAACGATGACGATAACAATAGATCGAGCGCCTAAGCAGATTGTGGTGAGTTTCTACTTGTAGCTGTCTGGTCTGTATTTTTATCTATGCTACACCTGTACATATATATATCTGCACAGATTAGAAGTTTTAAGGCTAATCAAAGTAGACCTAATTTCACAGGCACATCTTGATCGCCTCTCGTAGCACTGTTTAATCTAAGCAATTGCAGGAAAGAACGCCATAAAGGGGTTAGCTTATAGTGGATAAACAATACTTCTTCGAAACATATCTAAGACGTTACTTGGTTAGTAAAGTTTGAACAAAAAGTGTCAATGGATTAAACCTTCCTAAGATTGTTTTGACCCGTTATTCTATTTGTCCAACATGCCCATTTCTTCGCTGCTACACGAAGGACTAGTCAGGCCGAAGCGGCACCATAAAAAAGTACAAATCAATCTAGATGGGTCAAACACTCCTTAGAATGAATATTTATAAGAAATTGATAATTTAGTCCTTGAATAGGTCATGAGGAAGAAGCCAAATTATACCTTTTAGACATCATTAAAATAATCATAGAGATGTGACATTTGCATTATGACTTCTTCACCTCCTTACTAGTACTTTGACAAGCTCTTCTCCTTCTGCATCTCTATATAAACAGATCATGATTTAGCTTATACATATCACTAACACAAACATCTCAAAAATTCTCAAAAATAGAAAACCGATAGGTTCTTTATATCAGAAAATTACACTTTTAGTGAGAGGTATGGCTAGGAAGAGAAAGTTAGCCACTGGTCAAGAACAGAGTCCTGAATTCTACATGTCTTGGGATAGGATGTTAACTGAAGCAGCACTAGGTGGGCCCCTGCGAGCCCGGAAGAAATTTGTGGGCGTCCGGCAGCGGCCATCTGGCAGATGGGTTGCAGAGATCAAGGACACCATACAGAAGATTAGAGTATGGTTAGGCACTTTTGATACAGCTGAGGAAGCGGCTCGAGCCTATGATGAAGCCGCTTGCTTGCTTCGTGGAGCCAACACTCGCACGAATTTCTGGCCTTCTCAACCATTTTCAACCACATCCGCCCTTCCGTCTAAGGTCACAAGCCTTCTTCTTCGTAGGCTTGAAGCTAGGAATAGGTCTTTAGCAGCAACTGCATCATCACATAGTTATTCTATGCTGACAGTTAATCATCATGATGAGGTGGCCCAGCCGGAGAAATTCAGAGATGATTTGGCCGAGTTCCCAGATATGTGCTTTACTGACTTTCTCAAGGATCTTGATGGGTCTGATCTTTACTGCAACACGAGCTCTGAGTCATCTTCTGTACCCGTTCATGTGAATCGTTGTGATGAACAAGTAGTACCGAGTTCAAGTGAAGATACAAATGGTGGAAGTGTGATGAAAGAAGACGAAGAAGAAGAAGAAGAAACGATCGATTTCAAGTTTATTGATGAAGTTGGATCTGCTTGCTACTTCTCTCCATTTGATATAGCTCAAGAAATCGAGTTAGAACCAAGAGAAGAAGAAGAGCCGTTGACAATAAGCGAAGCAATGAAGAGGATGAAATACGAGCGCAAGTTTTCGGCTTCTCTTTACGCTTTCCATGGTATACCCGAGTGCTTAAAGCGAAAATTTGGGTCCGAAATGCAAAGTCGAGCAAATGGAGAAGCCAAAAAGGTGATTGTAGAAAATAACAAGGCAAGTGATGTTATGGATGGAGAAATATCGCTGTGGAGCTCTCTTGATCTTCCTTCCATTAGCTACGACTCGAGCTTAAGCATTCATGACACTTTCTGATCATTTTAACAGTGAGAAAAGAGCCATAACATTGCAGAATTGAGATGCCTAATAGTTTGTGTTGTTTGTACATTTATTTCATTGCCAGAGGTATGAAGTAATCAAATTAGACATAGTCCAACCAAATGTATTCATTAATTTAAAATTAAGTTGATAAAATGTATGTTTTAGTTTTATATAGTGGTGCGTCCAACACTTAAAAAGCTAATATTGTGCTCAAATTTTTATATGCGTATGCAATAACTTGAAACTTTTAAAAAGTTACAACAATAATATTTAGCAATTTTAATAAAACATAAAGCATATGGTTTTCAAGGATGACTAATAATATGTATAATTTGAATGTTTTATATATATTTAGAATGTATTAATTGTGTAACAAACTATAGGAAATCACTCCGTGATTTTAGCATAGTCATTGACTATCCATGTATTATTTATACTCAATTGAATGAATGGAATGAAGGAACAATCTTTTCCAAATTCTTATATGGTATCATCTTTGTACCGATCCATCCACCCCTAACCCTCTGCTTCCGCCGCAAACTGCTACAAGTTTGCTTCGCCTGCCTTCCTCCTTCGATTCTGTTCATCATCACCTTCTTCCATGGAATCCAAACAACTACATCCCGCCCTCATCGTATCCAATATCAAGACCCATATCCCTCTTCTCCTCGAAAAAGATTCACCCCACTTCAATACCTGGAAAACCCTCTTCCAGGTACACTGCCAGGCATATGAGGTCTCTGACCACCTGCTTCCCCGGCCTGCAGCTGTACCGCCTCCTTTACCTGCCGATCCCGCCGCTGCAGCCTTGGCTGAAGCAGCGGCCACTGCTGCAGATCAGTTTTGGAATCGTATTGATGCCCTCGTGAAACAGTGGATTTATGCCACTGTTTCGCAACCTTTTCTTCGCATCATCATCCAACCAAATCAAACTGCCTATGATGCCTGGAGGCTGTCGAAAGCGAATTCAATGATAACCAGAATACACGTGCTATTTTTCTGGGTCAGGAATTCGCAAATCTGTCTCTTGACAACTTTTCTTCGATGGGCGACTACTGTGATCATGCCAAGCATCTTGCTGATCAACTGGAAAGCCTAGGCTCCCCGGTTGATAATCGGATGCTCGTTCTCAAGGTTTTGACGGGATTAACGGAACAATACGATAGCATCTCTACGGTCTTACAAAACCGTGACCCGCTCCCTCTTTTTTCTGAAGTCCGATCTCGCCTCAATCTTGAGGAAAGCAAAAAGAAGAGACAAGTTACTCGTGCCTCCTCTGTTGTTGCCTCGACTCTACTTACCACAGCCTCATCTCACCCGAAAAATACCTCTCAGCCTTCGAGTGCCTCACCATCAACAGCCGGCTCCAACAGACCGCGCACAAATCGTGGTCGTGGACGCGGGTCAAACAGACAGTCCAGGCCTCCTACCAGCAGTCAGCCCACTCCAAACCACCCATACATAGTGTTTCCAAGCAATTGGACCGCCTCTCAGTGGGCTTCAGTTCTTAACAGCAAATCGGGCTCGCCACCATGCTCTTACCCATCCCGGCCCAACTCCCAAAACTCTCAAGGGATACTTGGCCCAAGGCCCGATCAAGCCCATCACACCACTTACTCTCCCACTGACATTGAACAGGCACTCTATTCCTTGGCTCTCAACCCACCGGATCATGAAGTAATGGACACTGGTGCATCTTCTCACTCTGCCAACGAACAAGGTATTTATTCCCCGTCTAATTTTAATACTTGCACTAATAAAAATATTGTTGTTGGTAACGGCATGTCCATTCCCGTTGTGGCCCAAGGCAACCAAGTCCTACCACCACCCTACCCACCCCTAAAACTAAATAATGTTCTTTTTGCACCACAAATAATAAAAAATCTTATTTCAGTCCGCCGCCTTACCACTGACAACTTAGTTTATGTGGAATTTGACCCTTTTGGCTTTCTTGTGAAGGATCTCAAAACACGGGCTCCTATCCTACGATGCAATAGTACCGGCGATCTTTATCCTCTCACTGAACCTCTACCACTCAAGACCTCTCAACCATCCACTTTTGTTGCTGTTTCTCAAGATCGCTGGCATCAACGATTGGGTCACCCTGGAAATAATTTGCTTCAGTCTTTGAAACTAAAATCTTTTATTGATTATGGAAAACTTAATAAAACACTTTGTCAATCTTGCATTTTTGGCAAAAGTGTTCGTTTGCCGTTTTATGATTCCATTAATTCTACTAGTTTTGTGTTTGACATTGTTCACAGTGATTTATGGACATCCCCCATACTTAGTACGGGTGGCCATAAATATAATATCTTATTTTTGGATGATTTTACGAATTTATTGTGGACCTTCCCTTTATCTAATAAATCTCAAGTATTTCACACCTTCACCACCTTCCACAACTTAATCCAAACACAATTTGAACGTAAAATCAAACAATTTCAATGTGACAATGGCACCAAATATGCAAACCAGAATTTAAAAATTTTTTGCAATCATAATGGCATGCAATTTGTTTTTCATGTCCCTATACCTCTTCCCAAAATGGTAAAGCGGAGCGCAAGATCCGCACCATTAATAATATGATCCGTACCTTGCTTGCCCAAGCCTCCCTACCTCCCAACATGCGGCACCATGCACTTGAAACCGCCACCTACCTTCTTAACATACTACCCAGCAAACTTCACAAATTTAAATCCCCAACATCCCTCCTTTACAATTGCATCCCAGAGTACGATCATCTTCGTATTTTTGGGTGCCTTTGCTACCCTATTACCCCATCAACCAAAATCCACAAACTCAACTCCCGTTCCCACCCATGTGTCTTCCTCGGTTACCCACCTAATCACCGTGGGTACAAATGCCTTGACCTCACCTCTCATCAACTTATCATCTCTCGCCATGTCCACTTTGAAGAGTCAATCTTCCCATATGCCATTCAATCTCCCACAACCCCCCTTCCTATGACTTCCTTAATCCCACCATCCACCCACTTGTTTGGACCCATTTACAAAACTCACATAATCCAAACACAAACCCTCCTAACCCTACTGTTCAACCACCCGTTACGGGCCCATTACCCTCCGGCCCAACTCCTGACTGTACCCAACACATGTCTACCTACCATACTTCCCACACTGATCCACCATCCTCACCCCCCACATTCCCTCAATCCAACTCACACGGCCCATCATCTAGCCCAGCACCACTCCACCCTTCAACTTCTACACCTGACCAGGCCCAACATACTCCCCCAACTCAGCCCCACCCCACGGCCCAAACATCCCAAGACCCTTCGGCCAACACGTCTAACCCCACATCATTTTTTCCACCACCATCGAACACATCCACCACTACTCAGTCACCTACACCACCTCCTCCCCCTACTCGTACCATGCACACTCGCTCCATGAGTGGCAGCCACAAACCTAAACATCTTTTCAACCTCCACACCTCTACCCTTGTTTCTATCCCCAAAAATCCTCAGGCTGCCTTGACCACTCCTGAATGGCGCACTGCCATGACCAATGAATTTAGTGCACTTATTAAAAACAAGACCTGGGAACTAGTACCTAGGACTCCTGACATGAATATTATACGATGCATGTGGTTGTTTAAACATAAATTCAGGTCCGACGGCAGCTTGGAACGTTATAAAGCCCGTTTAGTGTGTGATGGTCGCAAGCAGCAGCCAGGTATTGATTGTGGTGAGACATTCATCCCGGTGGTAAAACCTTCTACCATTCACCTCATCTTATCTCTTGCTCTCTCCAAGTCTTGGCCAATTCACCAGTTAGATGTCACTAATGCTTTTCTCCATGGCAACTTGGAAGAGACAGTATACATGCATCAACCCGTGGGTTTTTGACACAGGGATTTTCCTGATCATGTTTGCCGCCTACGAAAGTCTCTCTATGGTTTAAAACAGGCCCCTCGTGCCTGGTACCAGCGATTTACAGATTTTGTCACCACCCAAGGCTTTCAGCAGTGCAAATAAGATAACTCCTTATTTACTTATCATCACGGGTCCGAAACTGCATATCTCCTTATTTACGTGGATGACATCATTCTCACCACATCCACCGATGCTCTCCGAACCCGCTTACTTGATACACTTTCGGATGAATTTGCTATGAAGGATTTGGGTTCTCTCTCTTACTTCTTGGGCATACAGGTCACTAGGAATGGTAACAAAATGTTTCTCTCTCAGCAGGCTTATGTGAAGGACATCATTCATCGCGCTGCTATGGACTCTTGTAAACCAGTTGCTACTCCAGTTGACACCCAATCCAAACTTTCTGCTGACGCCGGTCCTCCTCACGATGACCCCGCTACTTATCGCAGCTTGGCTGGTGCCTTACAGTATCTGACCTTTACTCGACCTGACATCTCTTATGCAGTTCAGGAGATTTGTATGCACATGCATGACCCCAGACAGGATCACTGGAACGCCTTAAAGCGTATTATTCGTTATCTTCAGGGTACCATAGACCATGGTCTCCATTTAGGTCCGGTCTCTAATTTATCTTTAGTTGCCTACACGGATGCTGATTGGGCAGGATGTCCTGACACACGCCGCTCCACGTCTGGTTATTGTGTTTATTTAGGAGATAACCTTATCTCATGGTCTTCCAAACGCCAATCTACTATCTCCAGGTCGAGTGCTGAAGCTGAATATCGGGGCGTTGCCAATGTCGTGGCAGATATTTGTTGGCTACGTAATTTATTACTCGAGCTCCAGCTTCCTCTCTCTCGTGCCACGCTCGTTTACTGTGATAACGTCAGTGCCATCTATCTCTCTGGCAACCTAGTACAACATCAGCGAACGAAACACATCGAGCTCGATATCCATTTTGTTCGTGAACAGGTTCAACGGGGTCACATTCGAGTTCTTCATGTACCCTCAAGACATTAGATTGCGGACATCTTCACCAAAGGTCTACCTCGAGTTCTGTTTGACGATTTTCGCTCCAGTCTCAACATCAGTCCTCTCGACGTTTCGACTGCGGGAGTGTACTAATATGTATAATTTGAATATTTTATATAGAGTAAATTCCTTTTTGAGTCCCTGTGTTTTATTGATTTTAACTACTTGAGTCCAACATTTTGATTTTTAACCCTTTGAGTGCCTGGTTGATAATTCTATAACCATTTGAGTCCAAATTACTAACTCTGTTAGATTTTTTCTGTTAATATTTGTAAAATGACCAAAGTACCCCTACAATTAAAAATAAATATTATTAAATATTATCATTTATTATCTTATATGTAAGATTTTTTTCAGCACACACACCACAACACAGATTTCTCTCTCTCTCTCTCTCTCTCTCTCTCTCTCTCTCTATCTCTCTCTCTCTAAATCCGCCACCACCATATACCTACAGCAACCACCACCACCACCACCACCATACACCTTCAGCCACCACCACCATACACCTTATGCCACCACCACTACCATCAATCTCCACTGATGGTTGAACCACCATCAATCTCCACCGCCTCAGCCCTGAAACCACAACCGAAATCCTCCATGAAACCGCCTCAGCCTTGAAACTACAACCTGAAACCGATGGATGAAGATGGTTGAAGATCTCTGGTGTAGATCTGTACATATGGTTGAAGATGGAGGCGTTGACTGTGGGTGGTTGATTGGGTGGTTGTGGTGGAACGATGATGGTGGAGCAGTGATGGTGGTTTGATGAGGTTCAAACCGGGTCTGAAAACAATAGATAGTGTGGGAGAGAGGGCTTTAAACAGGGCAGACGATGATGTGGCCTAGGGTTCAGGTAAGATTTGAAATAAATTTAGGGGTTAGGGTTTAGATCAAGGTGGGAGCTAGGAGGTGGGTGGGGGTCACGGTGAAACAAGCAGTGTGTGTAGTAGTCATAGGGTGGAGGAGAGATTTCGTGTGCAGGTGAGGGTGAGGTTTGTAGTGGTGGTGAGGGTGGTTCGGAGGTGGAGGTGCGGTGGGGTGGATGGTGGTGGTGAGGCAACGGTGGAGGTGCAGTAAGGCTAGCGGGTTGGGGAGGAGATGTGGTGTGTGGTGTTCGATTGACGAAGGGGCAGGTGGTGGTCGATGGGAGGAGTTGTGGTGGTTCGATTGACGAAGGAGGAGCTGTGGTGGTCGGTGATGGGTATCCATGAAGACAGCCAGAACAGGAACAAACTAGATGCTCAACCAGAGCTTTTCATCCGCCTCGTTCCTGATAAGGTGCAGTGGTGGTGTAGTGGTGGTGATTTATGGTGCAGTGGTGGTGGGATGGTCGATGTGGTGGTGGTGGTGGTGGTTTATGGTGTGGTGGAGGGGTGTGTGTGTGTGTGTGTGAGAGAGAGAGAGAGAGAGTGTATGTTTTGTGTAAGAGAAAGCTTTATTATTATATATTATATTTTATTTATGCATTAAAGACTTGTACGTTATATCTTATGCATTACAGAGTTGTACCTATGTGTAAAATGACTGAGATACCCTTATAGTTAACTGGCTTGGTTAACGGCGTTTGAAAATTGGACTCAAACCATAACAAACTTAAAACACTAGCAATCAGAATGTTAAAAATAAAAATGTTGGACTCAACTAGTTAAAATCAAGAAAACTCAGGGACTCAAAAAGGAATTTACTCTTTTATATATATTTAGAATGTATTAATTGTGTAACAAACTATAGGAAATCACTCCGTGATTTTAGCATAGTCATTGACTATCCATGTATTATTTATACTCAATTGAATGGAATGAAGGAGCAATCTTTTCCAAATTCTTATAATGACAATAGGCTAGGTTAGGGACATGTAGTAGTAATCTCATTATCATGCTCGGTTGTAAAAATGTGACTCAATTAGGGATGGCAATGACATGGCTAATCCCGGTCTCATAATCTCATTATCATGCTCGATTGTAAAAATTAATCTTTTTTTGTTTTTATAAAATGCAAAACCGAAATCAAACCGCTAATTTCGGTTTGTTTTTTTGGGTCGTTTTTTCTATCTTTTTATGCGGTTCGGTTATTTTCGGTTTGGTTAAATTGGGTTTTTCGGTTTTGGTTTTCTGTTCACCCTGCAAAGAAGTTAGAAATATTGTGTTTCTAGATATTGAAAAAAGTAGACACCACCTTAATGAAAAAGAAGAAATTTAAGTAAAATGGAAAGATAATTTTGTAAGGGACCGTAAAACATACGTCATTACCTTACATTATATAAGAAATATACAAGTTTGTTGAAGAATATAAACTGTTTATACTAAACACAACTTTGTTGATGAAGAGGAATGCCACCTATTGTGTGCTTCAAGTGAGATGTCATTTCCTCAACAATAAAGTATTATATATGTATTATTAGAAAGTGAAGTGAATAGTGCCATCACCCCTCTCATTGGTTGAGAGGGGTGGTGGCCTATATTTTTTTTAGAACTTTATTAAGCAATAAATAAATATGGTTTCAAAGATAAAACATAAAGTGTATTGGTGGTGGAGTGGTTTGTGATGAGCTTTGGTTGTTAGAGGTCCCAAGGTTGAACCTTGGGGAGGCCTCTTTTTTTTTTTACAACTTTATTAAACATTAAATACATATGGTTTCAAAGATGAAACAGAAAGTGTGTTGGTGGTGCAGTGGTTTGTGGTGAGCTTTGGTTGTGAGAGGTCCCAAGTTTGAACCTTGGTGGAGGCCTTTAATTTTTTTAATTTTTTTTTTTTTTTGCAACTTTGTTAAACAATAAACACTTATGGTTTCATTTCAAAACTTAAGTGTGTTGATGGAAAGATAATTTTGTAAAAAGTAAAAAGTGAGGGACTAAAATGGTGTCTTTAGATAAAGTAAAAAGTGCAATTGTCACAATATCCTATACATGTCCCTAATGTTTTGTAGTCCGAGTTTCCCATCGAGTTCGGATTTTGTTTGCCAATTTAAGTAAAATGGAAAGATAATTTTGTAAGGGAACATAAGAGGTAGGTCATTACATTACATTATATTATATATGAAATATACAAGTATGTTGAAGAATATAAACTGTTTATATTAAACACAACTTTGTTAATTGATGAAGAGGAATCCCACTTATTGCATACTTCAAGTGAGATGACACTTCCTCAACAATAAAGTATTCCCATAAGAATGGTTTGCTATCACTTTATTTTGTATGAAAAGAATACATGCATGTGATGCATTAACCAAATAAAACTAAAATAAATTAAAAAAGAATAGAATGTCATATTAATGAGCCATCTAACTTAGATGATCTAAGAAAATGAGAGGTGGGAATTTTGTTTCTGTTTTTTTTAACGTTTTTGTAGGAAAAAAGCAGAGGTTTTCATTTCAAACAATCATTTCAAACTTGTTATTTGGTTTCAGAAACAAAATATCAATATATAGATTAATTTGGTTGAACCCCTATCGGACAAGATCAGTCGGACCCCCCCTCCCTCCCTCTCCTCCGTCGGCGGGTTCCTTTAATTTGTCAAGACTGATCTATATCCGTATCTGTATCTGTATCTATATTTACATGTAAGTTTTTGTTTATAATAAGGTCCTGCTAATAGGATGGCCCAATAGAGGTTGAATATTATTGCATCACAATTGAAATAATCATGTTTGTGATTGATCTTTATATTTGCAGAGTTATTGCATTGTTGGAATATCTTGCAGCTGGCTAAGGTAAGTTTGTCTGCATTAAACTAAATCAAATCACACACATTAGATGGCGATTTCTAGTTGTTTGTAACAGGGACTTGCCTGATACGTTATCAAGAACGAAAAGAGAAAAATGGGCGGTTGTAGTTCAACCCATGTTAGAACAATAAAACCAAGGAAATCACTGCGTCTTCGTAGTAAAAAGATACCTAGGCCCAATAAAATGAAGAGGAATAAGAAGAAGAAGAAGGACGCCAATGCAGGAGGAGACTCGGTTGCAGTTACTGACCCAACCGTCCCTTGTTATGACTCAGCGTCTTCTGATGGTGCAGTAACTTTTTTTTTAAATAAACTTATTATAACGTAGTTTGGCTGGTGGCGAAACAAGCAAGTCGGGTGGTTAAAAACGGGTCATGCCATGTTGACCCACAATAGTTATACAAAAACACAATAATCCAACTTTCAGAATAAAATGATCTAACAAGTTTTATACTTTGGTTGACTTTTGAAATGTTCAACATATTTGACCCATCTTCTCAAAAGTTGTTTTTGTTAGTTAAAGACGTAAAATACAAAGACGCATTCATAAGTTATATATGAGCATTGTCCTGTTCCTGCAGAAGACGAACCATGGTTTGATTCTGCCAGCAGCATTGAAGATTCGGAATCAGATGACGACTTTACTAGCGTCAATGGAGGTAAACCAAGACTTCTTAAAATCTAGTATTGTTCAGTTGAGTTGCTAACTTCACTAAATTTATTTCAATGGTTAAAGACGATGATCCAAACCGAGACGATGACATGTCAATATTTTTCTTGGACGAACTGAATGTAAACAAAGAGAACAGACCGCCTAAAGTCAGACTTGAGCAAATCGACCAGTTTTCCATATTCGGTTCTCAGGGATACGACGGTGATTCCAGCCCAACAAACAAGTTAGGACGTAGTTACAGCAGCTATAATTGTGATATAGATGATATAAACCAAGCCCAGATCTTGAATCCGCAACTGTTTCATTCTGCAAGTTTCCATGATAATATCACTAACACATCAAACTCAGGCTCACAGAATATGACAGGAAAACCTACTGTGATTAAGCTTGCAGTAAAAAGAACCGATCCCATTGGCATCCGTATGTATAAAACACTAAGTTTTACTTTTATGGTTTCGTTTCAAGAAATCGCGTTGAATGAAATGAAATGAAATGAAATGCAATGCAGGTGCTACAGAAAAGTTCTTTTACCGTCCACGGGCAGGATTCTTGATTCCATGTTGTACAGACGAGAAGCCGACTCCTGGATGTTGGTCTGCTATTGACCCATCCAATTTCACTCTCAGAAGCGAAAATTATTTCGAGTATTTCATCAAATTCACTATCCTTAAAAATACCGGGTCATTTTAATGCATTATCAGTCTCGGGCTAAGCCTGGTCCTTTCAGCCCAAAACAATGTTTTAAAAACCGGTTCATACCGGCCGGTTGAACCATTTCTAAGCCCAACCCGGTATGGTATAAAACCGGTTTTTAAAACATTGGCCCAAAAGCTACAATCGGTTCTTATATCTGAATGTGAAACCCAATCCTCAGGGCCCATCACCTTAATTCAAAGTTTAAAAGAACAGAATCGAGCCTCATGGCGTTTTCCCTTCGCCTCACAAGGCGTAAGCCTCGAGGCGAACCGAGGCGGGATAAAAAAATAAATATAAAAAACAAAATAATTGACAAAGAAATTCTAAAACATAGAAAACACACATAAAAAATAAAATAATTGACATAGAAAGTCTAAAACATCAAAATCACATATAAAAAACACACACAACCCCATGAGGCGCACCCGAGGCGCAAGTTTTCTTAGCGCCTTGGCCATTCGAGGCACATGTACAAAATAACCTCATGAGGCGCTGCCTCAGAGACGTTTTCTCAGCGCCTTGCCTCAAGGCGCGCCTCGAGGCGCACGCCTCACCCGTTTTTTTAAACCATGCCTAAATTGTACTTTGTTCCCATGTAACATGCATATATAACAACCTTCAAGGGGGTGTAAGTATCTGACTCCCACTAGCCGAGATCTCAACGTCGAATGCAACTTCTACTGGCTTTTTGCCTTTACCCCCTTGAAGGCCACATGCATAGCGCAAGTTGCGTTTTACATGATCCTATAGGTTAGCAGGGTATATTGGTGTAACTATAACCTGATAAATTTCCATAATTTGCAGAGACAAGTCAAAAAAACCTGCTCCAAGTTATTGCCCTTACACTCCATTCGGTGTAGATCTATTTGTATGCCCGAAAAAGATCGACCACATTGCTAAATACCTTGAGCTTCCTAGGTTAAACGGCGATGGCAAACTACCACCTCTCCTCATTATCAATATTCAGGTTATCTTTTTTAGCGGCGGTTTGATTCAATACAGCTATAGTTAATGAAAGGCCTAATTTTGTGTTTCCTATAGTTGCCTAGTTATGCTGCTCAGATGTTCCTTAGTGACAGTGACGGTGAAGGTGTAAGCCTCGTCTTATATTTCAAACTGTCGGAAACGTACGAGAAAGACACCTCTGCGCATTTTCAACAGAGCATTAAGGTAAGTAAGATGTATGGTTACTTTTGGCTCTTTCATACTCTAGAATGAGTATATAGTGACGACGTGTGCAGAGTTTAATGGAGGATGACATGGAAAAGGTGAAGGCATTCAGAAAAGAAACGATGGTAGCTTTCAGAGAACGGTTGAAGATAGTGGTGGGTGTGGTCAACCCGGATGACCTTGTTTCTAACAGCACCGAGAGAAAGCTTTTGCACGCTTACAACGAAAAACCTGTCCTTTCACGCCCTCAACACAAATTCTTTCGGGTACCATATGTTCTCAAACTCAAGATTAAGATTAATCAAGTAAAACCGCTCTAACCTAACAGTTTCACGTATCCAAACACAGGGATCAAATTACTTTGAAATTGACCTGGACATACATCGGTTTAGTTACATAGCAAGAAAGGGATTAGATGCATTTCGGGAACGCCTTAAAGACGGGATAATGAATCTAGGCCTAACAATTCAGGTAAGCTGTAAACTAAACTAGCAACACTATACATTTTTTTTACAAAAAATAACAAAAATGATTTGGACTACCTCGCAGGCTCAGAAGCCAGAAGAGTTGCCAGAGAAAATTCTTTGCTGCTTGAGATTAAACAAAATCGACTTTGTTAACCGTGGTCAAATACCAACATTAGTGGCTGGCAGTCCATGAAACTTCATCCTCATGATTCCTTCATATTTGTTCTTGGCCAGTTATAAATCACTCCTGGGATTCTTTAAAACGCGGTGAAGAAAATAAGCGATTTTTATGTCAATTTTTGAGTCAACACTGTTGTAGTTTTTATTTAACCATTGACATTTCGTGACTGGTTTTGTAAACGCAGGATCATTTTCATCATCATTGAACACTGCTTGGAACTATTTTTTTTAGTTTGACTTTTGTAGATATCTAGCAAAAGAGTTGACAGTTGACTTTTATTGTGTACAAATTTTGGTGCTCTTCTGGATTATAAGTTTAAAAGACAAAAAAAAATGTTTGTAAATAACTAAAAATTTAAACGACGATCAAACTAATGGGATTGTATGTACCTCGATAAATATTGTGAGCCGAAATTTTGTGACCGAGTCAGCAGTGGGAACGACTGTCAAAAAAGGTTTCTTCATCATCCTGGTCATATATACAAATAGACAATATTCAACGTTATACGATAAAGGGATCAACTACACAACGAAACAACTATTATTGACTTCTCGAGTCAACTCAGTTAGTTTGCGAATTTGAAAAGTAATATGGGAAACTTACATTCTGTAAATCCTGAGAGTTGTGTACTTTTGATGAATCAAAAGAAACAGACTGATTAAGACTTTGCAGCCTACAATTTCTAAATCCACTGCAAACAATGCTTGCAGCTTCTCCATTGTCTGGCATTTGTTGGGTGGCTGCACGCACCACCATCGCACCGTCACTTAGGGTCAAACAGGAACCATATTTCCGCCTTCTTCTTGCCCACCGAAAGCCACCGTTTGAAGCTGTGGCTTGAGTGGGGAGTGCACATATGCCTTCGGATTTAGACTCTTGTGTAGTTTGTGAAAGTCCCAACACTGTGTCAAGTGATGCTTTTGAATATGAACCACCACCGTTGTTTCGTCTTGCAATACGAGGGGCGTCTGTAGGGATTGCTTTACCAAAAGAAGTTTGTTCTTGGCATGTTTTGTGGATTCTTGTTGATGTTCCACCTGACTTCTTTCTGAAATAAGAGCTTTGTTAAATCATGTTCCAATCAACACAACCATAAAACCGTTGACCCAATAATCACAGAAAAAAAATTAAAAAATGCCAAGAAAAAAAGGTCAAACTGAAAAATTCTACAGCGAAATCATACTTGAGTGTATAGGACCTTCTAAAATGCTTTGATATATAAAAAAAAACTATTATAATTTTAAGTAAACGGTTTAAAAATCACGTATAACATGTTAAATACTAATGAAGCTTTCCAATAAAATGGAGAAAAAAGTGTTGCCACGCCGACCCATTTTAACATTTTGCCGTTTTTACCCTGAAACCAGTATGATCCATTTACACAACCTGCCCGACCGATCTACTTTACTAAAAGAACAATTAGTTACTCACCCGCATGTTGTTTCCTCATGGACCTGTGCGTTAAACTCTTTGTTAGGTGGGTACTTAGGCAAGCTAGAGGGATCACACGCATAAGGCTTCGTATGGAAATACTGTTGTTAACACAATCTGGTTAGATTAGAGCAGTCAACTCTTGATTTTGGGCAATGAAATTGTTGTAGAAATATACCTCAGACTTGAGGGCAGATGTAGCGGTCCCACGCTTGCAAGGTTCTACTGAAAGTAATGTGTGGATAAGGTCGACTGCAGTTTCTGGGAGATGTTTACATGTTTCCCGAAGAGTGCTTTGGTAAGCATGATGCGGTTTAAACATGGTTGCAAGAGGAAGTTTCGACTTGTTCCAATAGCCATCAGGGGGAGTTCCGCAAAGCTGTAATATTTTGTGCAATTGTTCCACCTGAAACAGATGTTTTACACCAAGTCTGCGAGATTAAAACAAGATAAGGGAACAAAAATGTTAAATAACCCCCCCCCCCCCCCCCCCCCCCCCAAAAAAAAAAAAAAAAAAAAAACTGTTTGGGTCAATCAAAACCGATATGTACAGATTACAGTTTTTGTATGTTCTCACCTCAGTTCGGCCCTTGAGAATCGGTCTGCCAAAACAAAGTTCAGCAAAAACACACCCAACACTCCAAAGGTCAACGTACGTCCCATACTCTGTGCATCCTAGAAGAAGTTCAGGAGGCCGATACCACAAAGTCACTACATGACTAGTCAATGATTCAGTGCACTCAGGACCATGGAATTTCGCTAGACCAAAATCAGCAATCTTCAAAATTCCTTCATTATTCACCAATATATTTGCTGTTTTAATGTCTCGATGTAGAACTCCAAGCGAATGACAATGTTCGATACCTTTCAATAATTGCCTCATATAGCATTTAATCTGCACTAAAAACAACTTCATTTGGCCGCCTTTAATGTCTGTTACATTTATTTTTCTTATTAGTTAGATGTTACAAACCTGGGCGTCACTGAACTTGATGTCGGGGCATGACAGTAACCCAGAGAGATCATGTTCCATATATTCAAAAACAAAGTATATGTTACATGATAATTTGGATGTTATTAGCCCCTCTAGTTTCATGATGTTTGGGTGGTTGAGCTTACGGAGGATTGTGATTTCTCGAGCCATGAACTTTACGCTGTCAGGCTTCAAATTTTGAAACCGCACCTTTTTTAGTGCAAAAAATCTACCACTTTTGGCGTGACGTGCTTTGTAGACGCTGCTGTATGAACCTTGACCAATCTACATAAGAAAAACAACCAAAAGACTCAGTTCCATAAAGTGTCCATTCTACACAAACCTATAAATTAAATATTACTGCGACTTTAATTTGTGATAATCGGTTTAGAGTCCTTGAAAAAACTGATTATGATTCTGTGGTTTTCTGATATGCATGAAAAGAGTTGCTGTAACAAACCTTAATTTTCATGAGATAAATCTATATTCGCAGACTAACCGTTAGATGGTGTTTGGATGCGAATCCAAACACAACTTTACACATTTGTGATTACCTCACCCCAAGGCATTTTGGACCATAAATTTTCTACAAATGATGAATAACACTCATGTTCATATAAGGATTATAATCATATGACATTCTTACAAAATCAAACTATATGTAACAAACATGATAATTTTTTTTTTTCAAAGAAGAAATTATTATCATCAATATTTACTTTTAAATCCAATTACAAGTGGCCTACAGGTAAACAGGCTACAAGTTGTGCCGCTACCCCTTTTTGGATTGCAAAGCCTACCCTATTGAAAATAAAACATGATAATTTATTTCAAGATTCTAATATCTTTAGATCATAAGCAATTCAACATTATACCTTTTCCAATCTTTCGAAGCTTTCGGACTTCAAAGGTAGCCAACCATCAATCGCTTCACCAGCAACCGCGCTAAGCCAAGACGGCCATCCAGCAGCAACATGTTCTGCTTCCTTAAATCTTCCACCTTTCATATCAACTAGATTAAAACTTAAATCCCCATTATCAATAATAACATGATTATTATCTTCACCCCTACTCATCTTATCATCATCATCAACATTATCATCATTAACACAATATTTTATCCCCTTCTTCACATTCTTCAATGACTTAATAACATGACTACCATTATGATCAAGATCAAGATTCTTGAGTGAAGAAGAACCTAAAGAATCATAAAACTTAACTACTTGCTTTGAATTAACACAACCCATTACACTCACACACAATTCATCAAACAAAGTGGCACACTTTATGGATAATTTGGATAAAGAATTGTTTAAAAACCTTAAAGAAACAAAACCCTTATGTAAAAACCTCTGTTAGTTGCAATCAATCACTAAAAATTTGAAATTTAGTGTAATTGGCATGTGATTGTTGCGAAATATGCGGAAATAAAATGAAATTAAGAAGAAAAGATGAGTGAAAGAGTGAGACAAATGTGGGTCCAAAGAGATGATGATTGATGATGATGATTATTATTATTTTTATTATATATGTTTTTGGTGTGCTCTGTAACAGAATAAGGTTTAAAAAAGAGTGTGAATTCAACAAGCGTTTGCCTCATATTAACGGTAAAGTGTGGGAAAGTTTTATGGGTTTGGTGATGGTTAATCATTAGGTGGTCCATTTTTGGTTATATTGGTCACCGAACTAATCATTCATGTCCATCGACTTAAAAAGGTGATTATAGTCTATCTATACAAAAGAAAAATAAAATGGAAGAAAGGTTTCCTATCTTTGTCTTATTTTTGTCTATTTTCTTTTAGACCATGTGTAGTGAAACGCGAATGTGGACGTTTTTAGCAAAATCGCGCCCCCCCACACCGGTAGGGGGCGCTATGTTTTGATTTTGAGCAATGACGTGATAAACATCATGCTCTATTGATTTGTCAAGAACCACTAATATTGTGCCACATGTCCTAGTGCAACGTTTTAATAATTATCACCCCCGCTTTTGAATTCAAGGGGCGTTATCTTTCTTCCCCCTAGCACCACACCCCATTTTGAAATCAAGCCCTATGCTGACTCAGTTGTCACGTGGACCAATCAGAAACAGGGGCATTATAATTATCACCCCCACTACACATGGTCTTAGAAGTAGACTAAACCAGTCGGTTGGATAAGAAACCAGACACACAATTTTCCGCTATGTTTATTTGAACAGGGTTTGTGAACTTAAGTGAATTGTTTTAAACACTAGAATGACCGTAACCAACAACCTACGTAGCAGCTAAAGTATGGAGAGTACAAATCCATCAAGAATGTGATCTAAAGACACGCAGTAGAGTTAGAAGAAAGAAAATGGTGGAATAACATATGTCGCGACTATTACAAAAAAAAATTGCCATTTCAATTGAACACATGCGTTTGTGATGATTGAAAAACATGTCGAACAAATACATGAGAAAGCTACTAATCCAAACAGTAGATAATCATCACGAGTTTGAGAAAAAAAGAAGTCAAAATACAACAAGTCATTTGATGAGAGTGAGTTAATTTATGATTATTATTATTATTATCTTTAGGTGCTTTGAGGTTTAAGGATGCATTTCATAGTAAACGTTGTAGAAGGGTGATTATAACCTATCTATACACTAGATTATACCCCGGGAGCGTCCCGGGTTGAGAAATTTAATATGATACATCAATTTTACATATGAAATAGACTCATGTATAACCCTAATGTTAATATATAACCTAAAACAAATTAACAATGTACAACTCCAATGCTAACACCTAACCTAAAAGAATGTAGAACTTTAATGTAACTCTAATATTAACACCTATCCTAAAGACTAAACAAATGTACAACTCTAACATATTAATATTGATAGTTAACTTAAAACAACGTATAACTCTATTAACCTATTCGGCTCTGGTTGAAAAAAAAACTTCATATTTACTGATTTGAATATAATTAGTGACTTACCTATACATGATTAATGATTTACCTGAACACTTTGTGTTTTTTTTCCTGTATGAACAAAACCCCACAAAAAAATTTCTCCGTTTTTTATATAGCACTATGGTACTCGTTGGAAAGATAATAAAACGCTCGTTAATTTGGTGTAATTTTTTTTTTTTAAAAATCTCGTATATTAAAGATATTAACGTTTAAAAATTATGGGAGAAACATGAGGGTGAAAAATTTAATTTTGTTTTTAAATTATTTTTTTCCTAAAATATCTCAATGCCACATGGGATGACACATGGCACACTCAAGGAAGAGAATGTCTCTTTGAGTGCCATGTCATTAAAATGGCTTTGGTTTATTATATGTATAGATAGATTAGAGAATCGTTTGTTGTTCTCTCGGCCGTAACTTGGGCTTCAGACCCGACATCAACATGGGCCCTTTCAATTCCAATATGGGCTTCCACATACGGTTACTTATAAGCAAGCGGAATGGAATGGTGCAACAAAACAAAAACCAATCAATGATTGCTGTCACATAAACATACATGAGTTGACCCATGTTACAGAAAACCATAATTATACCATACAACATTCCAAAATCTGCCCTTTAAAAGCATACCAGTAACTACAATGACAACAACACATTATCTACCCTTACAACTGTAGGACACATAAACTACATACAACTCTCCGTCTACAATAACAACAACATAGTGAATGGCCCGCGTTACAAGCGACACGACCATTTGTACAAACACTTATTTAATAAACCATCAAATATATATAAAAAAAAAAAAAAAGCAGACTTATGATCTGAAATGTACTATTCTGTTTCCAACAATATAAACTACTTTAAGATGCATCTTTTACATTACCACATTCATAACATTTACGCGGCTATTGCCTCTTCTTTCATTTGTAAAAGAACCGGTCTTTCGCTGTTTTCTACTTTGGTGTCTTTGCGCTGTGACGCTTTTGTAGCACTGTTATTGCTAAAGTACCCTCGGTGCTTAGATACTGGAATATCGTGATTATGTTTCCCTTCATATGTTGTTATTACGGATTTCGGGTCTGATGGAGACCTTTCTACATGCTTTCTCACATTGCATCCTGCAGATGTGCATTTATAATAACTCCTGCGCATTTCAAAACTTCATGTAAGCAAATTCAACCATTTTATATGTTACACCTGTCAGCAAGACATATAATAACAATAATCACCTTGGATTAGTATTCCCCTTGACCACTTTCTGCCCATATTTTCGCCACTTGAACCCGTCATTTAAAAGATCAACCTCGCTTCTTGTCTGAACTACAATTTTCGGTTCTGGTACCATCTTGTTAGACAGAGCCGAGTCCACATGCCCAACTTCCGTATTTCTTCAATCCATGTGCAAAAAAAAAAAAAAAAAAAAAAAAAAAAAAAAATCGTCAACGACGTGCGAAATCTCGAAGTTTTTAGCAAAATATACATATTAATGCACATGTTTAACATATATAATTATATATTCAATATACCTTCTTTTTGGATTCGGTTCATCATCTAGCTCATCAATTCTCGTCAACTGATTAAATCCGTGATCAATTAACTGATTACATCCTTGATCAAATCTCATCAAATGGCTAGATCCTTGAACAGATACCGGTTTTTCTACAACGCGTGTTTCCAACTGAGAATTGTTCGGTTTGTTTACATCAGCGCCTTCTTTAGCGCGCTTAGGCGGAGGTGGGTCATGATTGTGCTGACCTTTATACACAATATCCGTTATATGACCATCAAGTGATTGCCCAACCTTCTTCTTCACCGTGCAGTTAGCATACGTGCATTTATAGTAGCTTCGTGGATGCTCGCTTGCTTTGACCTGTTTTTGACCATACTTCCTCCAGTTGTAGCCATCATTAGTATCTACAGCATTCGTTTGTTGAGATTCAGTAACGTCAGATTGCGACACTGACAAATCATCTGGTGATCCAATTTGGGAATCCTCAAGATCCGATTGTGTGTTGACTGTGTTGACCATCTGCGGTTGTTCATTTGTCAGCTCCGTTTCAGAAGGCTGATTTTCTGGTTGAATATGATTGAAGTAAGATTGAGAAAATGCAGCCTGAGCGGTAACTTGAGCCAACGCCTGCTGGTGAGACATCCCAAATGGACTCTGCTCGAATTCAAGATAGTCAAACTTACGAATTGACTCGGCAAAAAGTTCAGATTTAAGTCAAACTTGAAGTTAAAATTGCCTAATTTGATATCAAAAGTCACATGTTACAATTATCTTGGAGAAATTATCAAACTTTTTAAGTCCAAATCAAACAAATTGATTCAAACTTAAAGTTGAAAATTTACTTAATTGATTGACATCAAAAGTCAAAAAGTTGCCATATTATTGGGTAAAATTATCAAAATTAAAGTCCAAATCCAACAAACTGAATCAAATTTGAAGTTGAAAGTAGCTTAAGTGACATCAAAAGTCAAAAGCTACCGTTTTCTTGGAAAAAATATCAAATTAAATCCAAATCAAGTCAAATCTGACATTGCAAATGAAATCTTTTTTTTTTTTTTTTTTTTTTTTTAACGACCAACAAACACCCGGTACACCCATAGGCAAAAGCAAGGACGAAGCTTTCTTAGGGCCAGGGGTGGCCCTGGCCCCCCCTGTTTTTTGACGCAGTAGTGGAAATTTGCGATTTTCGTAGGTAAATTTAGTTCGGGTTGAGTCCGGCGCCCACCAATTTGCCACTACCGACTAAAAAAAATTGAGTCCGGCCCCCCGGATTGACGAACCAAGCTTCGCCCCTGGGCAAAAGGCCACCCACCCAGACAGTTACCAATTCCAGAGGAAACCACCGCCCGAACGTTACCATTTTCTTGAATAAAATTATATACTTTTAAGTCCAAATCAAACAAACTAATTAAGTCAAATTTAAAATTCAGCTACTTTGACATCAAAAGATTATCATTTTCTTTAAAAAATCATCAAACTTTAACTCCAAATCAAACAAATCAATCAATCATAGAATCACTAAATTCATCAATCAAATCAAATCAAATCACAACAATAAACACTCAAACACAAATGCAACAAAACAAAGAATACCTGCAAAGGTGAGAAAAGCCCAGGAGAATTAAGGAACCCAGAAGGACTAAACACAGAAGGAAACACAGATGATGATGATTGACCAATCACCAACTCCATGGGCCTATTCTCCTTAAACCCACCACCAAATTTCTTTACAGATTCAGTTTCTTCAGACCCAGATGGGATTTCAGAAGCCATGGCATTAGCACCTGCAAGCAGCTCAGAAAAAGATTGTGAATCAGCCATAGCTTCAGGGTAGTGATCGGAGAAGAAACTGGACACTAGGGTCATTGGGCCTGGGCTGAACACTGGCCCAGGCCCGTTAGTGAATAGGGTTTGGAATGATGGTTGTGGTGGTAGTGTGATTATAGGTGGCACTCGTTGTTGTTGTGGTGGTGGTGAAGTGCTACTGTGTGTTTGTGTCATTAGTGTGTGTGTTTGGTGGTTTAAGTTATTGTGTGTGTTTTTAGAGTGTTTGTTTGTGATGGGTTTGGATGTTATATAGGTGTTGTAGATGATTTGGTGGGTGTGATTATTATTGAATGATTAGGTATGTATGTAGTTGCTCCAATCTACGGTTAGATAGATACTGTGTACAGCAGTACAGACTACAGATAGATAGGCAGACAGCAGTTTAACAGAGAGTGTAGGTGTGGGTGTGTGTCCACATCTCGATGTTCATCTTATTATAGGATGTGATTATTATGGTGATTTACATACATGGTCCTTCGACTATTCTTTAACTTCCAGTTTCGGTTTACAACAATTTAGAAGAAATGAATGTAAAATGCCATTTGTTTGTAGATATGGAGCAAAACACAATAGCCTAACTGTTGGACATATGGTATGTCCGATGTAATTAAAAGTCGAGGTCAATGTAACCTGACCCGGTACGATCCGAAGAGTTACACATTGGTACACGAATCAGATAAGTTCACGCGTTGATGAATTATTATTTATGAAATAATAATTGTTCTAGTCTTGAGGTACTTAATATTAATAAGATTAATATTAAGGAGTATTAAGATATTTAACAAGGGGGTTTATTGCAAGTTGTTGTCTTATAAAAGGAGGGTTAAGGAGTAAACCCTGATCATACCTTTTATCAAAACAATCACCTCCTGCCTCCTCCCCAAGACTTTGTGGCCGCCACCTTAAGAAAAGGGGCCGCCGCCGCCACTTCTTCTTGGTCCGGCCATCAACCACCACTAGCCACCACCTTCCTCTTGCAAGTGTTGCCTCCCGGTTGGTTCGTGCACGGTGTGAACTTCCTACTAGCGAGGATTCGTTGTAACCCGCATGTTACAATTCCGGTGTAGTCGTCAAAGGTTGATCACTAAACCCCCTATGGTTGTTTTATTATTTATTTGTTTATACGCGTTTAACTGAGATCCTGATTGGGAATATTTTATTAATCGGATTAATAAAATTAAATATATATTTATACATATAAATCGGCTAATATTATATAATGTATATAATCGATTTTTCTAATAAATATAAACCGCTTCCGCTGTGTATACGATACCATGATTTCCAACACTAACCTCAATTCATGTTAGGGGCTGTTTGGTAGTCTCTTAATCTGCCTCTTACCTATTCAGGTCTTAATCATTCAACATTCAGACTGTTTGTTTCAGCATCTGAATGGAATGATTAAGTGCTGAACCATTAAGCTAATAAGGGATGTTGAATGATTCAGCTCTTAACCATTTAGAGCCTCTTAACCATTCAGACCATCTTAATGATTCAGCACTTAATCAACCAAACAGATAGCCCTATTAGATGGATTCTTGAGTTTTTTTTAACGTGTTTGGTGCAACAAAAGTCAGGAGATTGTTGCTAGACGAACGTCCAAATTTGGAGATTACGTACACAATACACATGGACGTTTTTTCGACAAGAGATCTCACGCTGGAACAAACCCAAATCGAGAGGATCTTATAAATGTATCGCTCATGGTTTATGTGACTACTTTTCTAGTTAGTATTGTTGAATACGGTTTGAAGGAGTATTGTAATCGATGGGGAAACGTAGTGGATGTCTACAACTGAGGAAGATGTCACAAATTGGTAAATGTTATGCCTTCATCCGGTTTATTTATGTATTTGAGCCTTTCAATATGGTTAGGAATTTGTGAACCATATAAATCGAAACGCACCATGTTACTTCTTTGCTAGCTTTCTTGCTACATGGTAATAATATGTTACCTTTTAAAATAACAATTTATGGTAGGTTGCACCTCTTCCTCAAACCCCTCTACATGTCAACAATGTTGGGAACTTAAGACTAGCTTAAGCGTCGGATGGTCGTCTATAGACCCTGCTCGTTAACCATTTCTAACGAGTTCTTCATGATTTGGATGAACTGATGATATCAGTAAACTTCTCTTAGTATCCTTCAGTTAACTTGTTGATTTCATAAAGTGATTCTTTGAACATATTTTAGGCTACTAGTTAGCGGACTTAAGTGGCGAAGCTTGACCCGAAACTTCGGGGGGTCGGAAGTCACCAGGGGGTCAGAAATCACTAGTTTCGGGGGGTCGAAAACCAATTTCGGGGGGTCGAAACTGTATATACAAAAAAAATTCTATACGAATACTATATAATCGGAACTTTTAAGCGAAAATTCGGGAGGGTCGACCGCCCCTCCCCGCCCTTTAAAAGCTACGCCACTGGCGGACTTCATCTGCAATTAAAGAATACCTCAAGGATAAAATTATAAACTATGCTATGATTGAGAATTTCTCTTTCAGCATTAAATGTACTTAAGACTACTCAAATGTTAATATCTATTAAATATCTCTTCACATGTTTCTTCCTTATCTTTTATATGTGTCGTATGTTATTAGGCTATATTTGAAAGGCAACCGGTGTCCAGGTTGTTCACGAGCCAAGTCAAATTAAGCGGATCTTTATTTGTGCTTGGCTCATTTGTTGGATTTCTTACAGTAAAATGGAGACCGATCAGATTCTGCAAAAGGAAACAAACAGGAAAATAAAAAGATTAACAGAACCGGGCTTGTGTTTGACACAATTCCCTTAAACAGATTCGTCGTCTGTTCCCAGGGTACACCGGTTCAACAGTGACGGTGCACTGCGGACTATCTCACTTGCCTGAAAAGAAACCGGAACTGGACTGGTACTGGAACTTGTTGCTGCAATAAGACAGATGTGAGAGTATATGTTTCTGTATGTATTGTGTTCTGCACACAAGTCTGTATTATATACTTGAACAACCGAAACTGTTGGAAGCTGTTCAGACTCTAATTAATCACGCGAATTAATCACCATTATTATGATGTTAATTGCTGATGATAATCAAGAGTTGCAACTGTTGGAAGATGAAGGCAAAGAGTTCTTTCTAGAACAATCAGCTACATTGTGCAAAAATTAAAACAGACATCAAAAACCAGTCTCGCACGGACCCGGGTTTTTCGAGCTGCATTCGTGTCCGCAGGTCGTGCGGGCGTCACGTTGGTTCAAGGATTTTTCCGAGCCAGAACCCATTTTTGCACCCCCCCCCTACGCGCGGGTAGGAGTCAGAGGATAATATAACTTTAACAATTTAATTCCTCCATTCAAACTTTACCTTATAAAGTCTTCCAACTTTCATCTTCCCACCAATGTGGGACACAACCAACTCACACACTTAACTCACATTCACTTCTATAATTTTCCAACAATCCCCCACATGAATGGGAGTTATTCCCAGAAACAATCTCGTTCCGATTAAATTTCAACAGTTGAGTTTTGCATACGATAGGTAGGTGTGACCCTTTGAACCTTCGCTTATGAAACGCACTTAGCCTACTGGCTCTGAGTAGAACGCGATGTCTTTGAACTCGTCTGCCGTTTGTGTAGACGACAATACGCTTCACACAAAACTCTCCCTGACAACGTCAAGTCCTCATAGTTGTGTCCGTTATGGTCATGGACACGTGCCTGGTTCTGCGAGAGCTATTAAATATTGTGCCCCAACAATACCCTTCGAAGCGACCCCACTTCTCTCTCACATAGGTGATCTACTGGGACTGGTTACCTCAGTCAAATCATTAAAAGCCATAAGCTTAACCTCAACATTGTCACTTTTAGGAATGGACTAGGAAGCTTATTAATTTTATAGTAGGCTCCCTTTTTTCAAAATGTGGGTTTCCATCAACTCTTCCCCCCACAGTGACCTTCGCCAGTTCATACAATTAGGTTGTCCTATTGAACTCAGATCTTGGGATCTCCAGTCAGCTGAGTTAGGTTTCCTTCGCATAAACCTAGCCTTTCATGGGCTTTAGTCCCATTCCCATTGACGACTTCTGAACTAACTCTCTGCTTAAGCCTTTCGTTAGCGGATCCGCGATGTTATCCTTTGACTTCACATAGTCAACAGTGATAACTCCTGTAGAGATTAGTTGTCGTACCGTCTTATGTCTACGTCTTATATGCCTGTTCTTACCGTTATACATTGTGCTACGAGCTCTGCCAATTGCCGATTGGCTATCACAATGTATGCATATGGCCGATGCCGGCTTCGGCCATCTTGGTATATCCTCAACAAATTGACGTAGCCATTCTGCCTCTTCACTCGCCTTATCTAAGGCGATGAATTCCGATTCCATCGTGGATCTAGCAATAACAGTTTGCTTAGATGATTTCCACGATATTGCTGCACCACCAAGCGTGAATACATACCCACTTGTCGCTCTGGAATCATTCGTGTCAGATATCCAATTTGCATCGCAGTAACCTTCAATAACTGCTGGATATCTACTATAATGCAGCCCGTACTCTCGTGTGTATCTCAAGTACCGAAGCACCCGTGTCATGCAACCCCAATGAGTTAAACTTGGGTTGCTCGTGTATCTACTTAGCTTGCTTACAGCATATGCTAAGTCTGGTCTGGTACAACTCATCAGATACATCAAGCTGCCAATAATTCTTGAATACTCTAATTGATTAACAGGCTCTCCTCGATTTTTAGCTAGATGTTGACTCGTGTCAATGGGAGTTCTAGCCACATTAGAGTCATTTGCATTGAACTTCTCAAGAATTTTGTCCACATAGTGAGACTGACTTATCACAAGTCCATTATGGGTTCGTGTGATTTGTACTCCCAAAATCACATCCGCTAATCCCATATCTTTCATGTCAAACCTTGCTTTCAGGACGTCTTTTGTAGACTTTATCATTTTCTCATTACTACCAGCAATGAGCATGTCATCCACATACAAACACAAGATGACATATCCGTCTGGTGTGTCTTTCACATACACACATTTGTCACATTCGTTGATTCTGAACCCAGAATCAAGCATGACATGATCAAACTTTTGATGCCATTGTTTTGGAGCTTGCTTCAAACCATATAAAGATTTTACAAGCTTGCATACTTTCTTTTCTTGTCCCTTGGCTATGAAGCCCTCGGGCTGTTCCATGTAAATCTCCTCCTCTAGATTTCCATTCAAGAAAGCCGTTTTCACATCCATTTGGTGAATTTCCAAATTTCTAATGGCTGCAATGGCAAGTACCATCCTGATGGATGTTATTCGCGTGACAGGCGAATATGTGTCAAAATAATCCAAGCCTTCTCGCTGTTTATATCCTTTGATCACCAACCTTGCCTTATACTTATCAATGGTGCCATCTGGTTTCATCTTCTTCTTGAAGATCCATCGATATCCTAGTGGTTTGCATCCCGCAGGAAGATCCACTACTTCCCAAGTGTGATTTTGTAAAATAGAATCTATTTCACACTTTATGGCCTCCTTCCACTGAGGTCCATCCGAGGAATTTACCGCTTCTTGGTAAGTTTGTGGTTCCTCCTCGACCACATAGGTGAGGAAATCTGGACCAAAGGATTTTTCAGTCCTTTGTCTTTTACTCCTTCGGATTTCACTTTCATCTAATTGAGGTTCATCATTTGCAACCTTTTCTCTTGAACCACCTTCCCTAGTTGAATTTGATGGGCCCGGTTCATCCTCTAGAACACTATCATCAATTGGGCTTTGTGAGCCCAACTTAGGCCTATCCAAGCATGGAAATATGTGCTCGAACCAATAAGCATCCTTAGATTCCAATATAGTGCCGTTAGACACTCCAGGATTCTTCGAGTCATGCACAAGAAAGCGAAGTGGACCACCCAAACGAGTGTATCCAATGAGCACACAATCTATAGTTTTGGGTCCTATCACAAGACGCTTTGGTGGTGTCACTACCACCTTAGCTAGGCACCCCCACACTCGCAAGTGATTATATGATGGTTTGACTCCTGTCAACAATTCATATGGTGTTACATCTTTCTTTTTACGGGGAATTAAATTTAGAATGAAATTTGCTGATAACAGCGCTTCCCCCCACATGTCCTCGCTCACCCCCGAGCTTATCAACATGGCATTCATCATTTCTTTCAACGTTCTATTTTTACGTTCTGCTATGCCATTTGATTGTGGTGAGTAAGGAGGTGTGAGCTCATGTATGATTCCACTTTTTGCACAAAGATCAGCAAAAGGTGAAACATATTCACCACCTCTATCACTCCTCACCTTTTTTATTTTCCGGTTAAGTTGATTTTCAACTTCGGCTTTGAACACAACAAATTTGTCAATAGCCTCGTCCTTACTCTTAAGTAAGTACACATAGCAAAATCTTGTGCTATCATCAATAAATGTTATGAAATATTTGTTCCCACCTCTAGTAGGAATAGATTTCAAATCACACAAATCTGTGTGGATCAAATCAAGAGGACCGGTGGTTCATTCAACCTTTTTGAATGACGTTCATGTTTGTTTTGCCTCGACACAAGTTTCACACTTATGATTTGAGTCAATTTCAATTTTTGGTATGCTATTCAATTTAATTAAATGTCGAATGGAATTAAAATTCACATGACCTAGTCTACCATGCCAAACATTAGAAGACTCAAGCATGTAAGCAGAATTATCGTTATTCATTCCATTCATCACAGTTACATTTAACTTAAACATACCATTAAGGGCATAGCCCTTACCAACATACATACCACCTTTGGTCAACACGACCTTATCAGACTCAAACACCATTTTGAACCCAAACTTGTTCAACTGCCAACCCGACACAAGATTCTTACGAATCTCATGAACATACAACACATTAGACAGAGTAAGTTCCTTTCCCGACGTCATCTTCAACAGCACATTACCTTCGCCTTTGATATCTGTAGTGGCAGAATTCCCCATGAAGAGCTTTTCACCAGCAACTTCCTTGAAAGTGTTGAAAAAACTCTTATCAAAACACACATGCCGGGTTGCCCCGGTATCAACCCACCAATCCTTGGCATCCGTTCCAACCAAGTTTGCTTCAGTGACCATCATTGACAAATCTGACATCATAGCAACAAGATTATCAATCATGTTGGCTTGTTTGCCATTTTCCTTCTTGGGAAGCTTGCATTCACTTGCTTTATGCCTCGGTTTGTCACAGTTATAGCAAGTTCCATTGAACTTCTTCTTGCCAACCCCACCTTTAGGCCCAAGGTAGGAGCTCTTCCCATTGCCTTTCTTAAAACCACCCCGTTTGTTGCCTTTGTTACTTTTGTTACCCTTTGATGATTGACCATGTTCAACAACATTAGCTTTAGCGACTTCATGACCAACAGTTTTCTTTTGAGCGACTTTGTTGTCTTCTTCAATACGAAGACGCACAACCAAGTCTTCAATTGTCATTTCCTTTCGCTTATGCTTCAAATAATTTTTGAAATCAATCCAACTTGGTGGCAATTTTTCAATAATAGCCGCCACTTGGAATGTCTCGCTAAGCATCATTCCTTCGGCATGAATATCATGAAGAATCACCTGTAATTCTTGAACTTGACTCATAACAGTTTTTGAGTCAATCATAGCAAAATCCAAGAATTTTGCCACCACAAATTTCTTAGTGCCCGCATCTTCAGTTTTGTATTTGCGTTCCAATGATTCCCATAAATCTTTGGCAGTAGCAGCTTTGCAATACACATTGTAAAGCGAGTCAACCATTCCATTCAGGATATAGTTTCGGCATAAGAAATCAGAATGATTCCAAGCATGAACCGCGCTCACAGTTTGAGCATTCATATCCTCTTCAACAACTTGAGGAGCGGTTTCAGTTAAGAACCTTGCAAGGTTCAATGTTGTCAAATAGAACAGCATCTTTTGCTGCCACCGTTTGAAGTTTACACCAGCAAACTTCTCAGGTTTTTCAGCGTGGCTTGCCACAGCAGTCGGCAAAGGCGCCACTAAACCAGTGGTAACAGTAACAGCATGAGAAAAGACTGCAGAAACTCCGGTGACAGTGGAGTTCTGGAGCGCAGCAGAGGGCATGGGTTGTGAGTTCTCCATCACTGAAAAGAAAGCGTATCTGTTAGTACAAGAATCTGTTTAAGTTTGTTGGATTTCTTACAGTAAAATGGAGACCGATCAGATTCTGCAAAAGGAAACAAACAGGAAAATAAAAAGATTAACAGAACCGGGCTTGTGTTTGACACAATTCCCTTAAACAGATTCGTCGTCTGTTCCCAGGGTACACCGGTTCAACAGTGGCGGTGCACTGCGGACTATCTCACTTGCCTGAAAAGAAACCGGAACTGGACTGGTACTGGAACTTGTTGCTGCAATAAGACAGATGTGAGAGTATATGTTTCTGTATGTATTGTGTTCTGCACACAAGTCTGTATTATATACTTGAACAACCAAAACTGTTGGAAGCTGTTCAGACTCTAATTAATCACGCGAATTAATCACCATTATTATGATGTTAATTGCTGATGATAATCAAGAGTTGCAACTGTTGGAAGATGAAGGCAAAGAGTTCTTTCTAGAACAATCAGCTACATTGTGCAAAAATTAAAACAGACATCAAAAACCAGTCTCGCACGGACCCGGGTTTTTCGAGCTGCATTCGTGTCCGCAGGTCGTGCGGGCGTCACGTTGGTTCAAGGATTTTTCCGAGCTAGAACCCATTTTTGCACCCCCCCCCTGCGCGCGGGTAGGAGTCAGAGGATAATATAACTTTAACAATTTAATTCCTCCATTCAAACTTTACCTTATAAAGTCTTCCAACTTCCATCTTCCCACCAATGTGGGACACAACCAACTCACACACTTAACTCACATTCACTTCTATAATTTTCCAACATCATTTACAAACCAAATTAAGCCGGCTCGTTTTCAACCTAGCCGGAAGCTGAACAAGCATTTTTCGATAGCACATTTTTTCGAGCGGCGAGTTTTTCGGACAACCATAAATTTGGGATATTTCCTTTAATGTTCTCGCTTCCTAGTGATGATTGAGGTTCGACCATCCGAGAATGACACTATGTCTGAGGTCCAGTTGTCCGAGAATGAGGCTCATGTTGAGGTCGGTGAGGCGATGAGCATACTACAGAGTAGGGCTGGCAATGGGTAACATGTATAAGACACGACAATACCTGTTAACTGAAAAGTACACCATGTGATTTTTTACTTTTTTTTATATACTTAGAATTATGAGGAAAAGATCCTTCATTTCCCTTTTTGGGTACATAAAACATAAAACTGTGTTATGAACATGAGATATAAATGAGGTAAACGAGTCGTGTTCATGTTTAGAACTTGATTTGTTCGCGTCGTCAAAGACCTGTTAAACCTGTTAAGACACGATTTGTCAGCCCTACTACAGAGAACAATTGTCGCATTGTAGCATAGGTTAATAGCAGGAGACGATTGATGGCGGACAACAAATGAGAATAGGAAGTCAAGCATGTCTTTTCACGACATAGGATTTTACAATTAAACTTAGTGTTAAGTTATCATTGGGTTGTCTGAGCCAGTAACTATATATATAATTGTATATATGCATATATTGATATTAATGTGTATATATAATTATTATATGATAAATTAATAAAAATTATATCGATACAAACCGATCTGAGCAGACCTTTGCTTGTGCTTGGCTCGTTTACAAACCAAACCGAGCCGATCGGCTCGTTTACAACCGAACAGAAAATCGAGCGAGCATTTTCTGAGAAAATTCTAAGCGAGTGGCGAGCGTTGAGCAATTTGAACAGCCCTAATGACGCCACATTAACTGCAAGATGGGCACAAACCGCAACGGGTGGGTGCCATAAGGGGCAAGGGCTTGGTGCAAATGGTGGTCGTACGTGGGGATGGTTTTATAAAAAATGATATTATTATCAGTTAATATATAAATTAATAATTTAGATTTACCTTGTTGGCCCAAACAATTAAAATAGTGGTGGGATCGAAAATCTCGAAAAAATAGTGGTGGGGTCGAAAATCTCGAAACCCAATTTTTTCCTATCGGTGGGGGCCAGACTCAATTTATATAAAAATTACCTATGGAAATCGCAATCTTCCACCACTGAGCCAAAAAAACATGGGGGGGGGGGGGAACCCCTGGCCCTCATAATGATTCGCTATTGCCTAGACTCCTATTTATACTAAATTAACTATACTAATCCTACTCAAATACTACTAACAATTATAATCTAATACTAACCACACACCATTATCCCCACTAATTAAACCAACTGGATAATTTTAAGCATTAAAAAAAACCTAATCTTAACATCTATTATATAATTGAAAGCAATAAATCCTATATGACATTCAAAGAGGGCATCATCCCCCTTGAGTGTGTCATATGGTATTAATTGATTTTAGGAAAAAAAATATTTAAAAACAAAATTGGATTTTTCTCTCTAATGTTTCCTCCCATAATTTTTAAACGTTAATATCTTTTATATACGAGATTTTTTAAAGAAAAAAATTACACCAAATTCACAAGCGTTTTATTATATTTCCGACGAATACCATAGTGCTATATAAAAAACGGAGAAAAAAAATTTGTACATACAAGAAAAAAAAACACAAATATGAATTCTATTTTCAACATGTGTTAGCATTGGAGTTGTTCATTGTTGTAGGTTAGGTATAAATATTAGAATTATACATTGTTTAAGGTTAGGTGTTAACATTGGAAATACATTGTTAATTGTTTTTGTTTAGGTGTTACCCGAAGCTTTCCTGCATATAACTGTAAAGCGCATCATTCTATTTCATATGTAAAATTGATATGTCATATTATATTTCCCAACCTAAGGACGTTCCCGAGGTATAATCTAGTTACTAGATAAATCAAATAACTAATCTAAATTAGTCTTTCACTTTAATCCTTTAACTTTCATCTCATACGTATTTTATAATTAAGTTTTAACAAACCTAATATCGTGGGTTAGGATCAAATACACAGTGAAAGAAAAATAGGAAGTCGTAGGAAGGGTATCAAACGGACTCCGATTGAACTCATTCAAGCGGCATTGGAATCGTCTTATCGAACCCTACGTCGTTAGTTTTTAGGTCTTCGTTTTTTTGGGATTTTAGCTTGTAGTTTTTAGAATATGCGTTATATCATTATGTCTTTTATGTACCATTGTGTCTTTTTCTTATTTTCATCTTTGTGTCATTTTTTCAATTCATTGTGTCTTTTTTCTTCAGCATTGTGTTATATTTTTTGGCACTGTGTTATATTTTGTGGCTCATTGTGTCATATTTGATGATCTATTGTGTTTTTTGTATCCTTCTCGCCCTTCTCATTTTTTGTAGCCTTTGTAGAATAATCCAACCCTCGTATTTCACATAAAGCCTCTTATAACATATTTAGTGGTATGAATGGTGAAAAAAATACACCTACATGACATTATTTATTTTTCACATAAAAACCATGTCAAGCCCCAATTGATATTTGACGTGGAATTTCTGATAAATGTTTTAAAAATCATACTCATGTCACAAAATACAACTATAAGCCACGAGTTTGACGTGTGAATCTATCTATATATATAAGAAAACGTATATGCTGACGTGGCGTGCAATCGAGGCCTCAACCTTCTTTTGAGAATGCCACGTGGCATCATAATTGAGAGTTTTTGGTGTTTTTAAATTGTTTACTTTTTTAATTAAATTGAGTTATTTTAAAAAAAATGATTTAAAAATAAATTTAAAATTTTCTCTCTCATATTTCCTCCCATAATTTTTAAACGTTTATATCTTTTATATACGAGATTTTTTAAAGAAAAAAATTACACCAAATTAACGAGCGTTTTATTATCTTTCCAACGAGTACCATAGTGCTATATAAAAAACGGAGAAAAAATCGACTATTTTTTGTGGGGTTTCGTTCATACAGGAAAAAACACACAAAGTGTTCATGTTATCACGTAAAATTAGATTTTGTGAGGAATATAAGTTATTACTGATTAGAATACTATGAACATGCAATGATTGAAAGATTTTGTGGTTAGTTAACTTGAGCCATTTGCAATAGGTTATCACGTAAAATTAGACTTTTCAACCCTGGGACCCTCCTGGGGTAATCAGCTAGTGAAGGTATATAAAATAAAATGATTGCTTAAGAAATTTAATTTTTTGTATTTTACCTTAGATTAAGGAAGAAAGATTTCCATTTTTAGAGTCTTTAAATTAGTAGTTTTCACATTTTCATAAAACATTAAAACGTTTTACTAGGTTTTGAAAACTTTTCTTATGAGTTAAAATTTTTAGTATAATATATAACCTATTGACGTTAAATATTAACGAAAATGTTAAAAGGAAATCAACCAGACAGTGCATCTGTATAGCCAACCCAACATTAAATGAACCAAACTTTAGATAGCCTTCAAATAATTATGAATTTGGATTCATGTGGCTGCTTCCGAATTTGTAGTGATTTTTAAAATGCCATTCACCCTCATGCTTGGTTTGACAATTCCATTACCATTAATTATATTATTTTGATTTAAGAATACCTTATCATATTTCAGCATCCTTTACCCTGCAATAAAGGTTATCAAAACATGCATTTAATCAATGAAAAAAATACTTAAATGATCATATTATTTCATTTAACTTCAGTCATTTTAATCATTATTGTAACTAGATATAACGTGGTGGTAGAACCGGCTTTCTCTTATTTGGAGGAGCTAGGTTCGAATCCCATGGGAGGCAAATGTGGGTATTGTCAAGTGATGGTCGAAACTAGCCTACTTGTAGGTGTCAGGTTCGATTCTGATGGCCCCCCGGTTTTCTATTACCGTGCATTTACTCCAGAGATGTTTGCCTCTTGTGGAGGGTGCAACATCTGTCAAGTGGCAGGTGGCGGGAAATTTTCCGAGTGGAAGCCTTAGTGCCCCTTATGCGCAGCCTCGACTCGCTTGTGGGTCGGCCACTCTCGCGTCAGCGTGGGCCCGGTTAAGACAACATAGTCTGACCATTGTAGAGTGGCTAGGGGATTCCCCTTCTGGGGGGGTTGTGATGATCTCTGCCGCAACATAGAAAAATCGCCTTCCCAAAAAAAAAGATATATGTCTCGTCATTAATGCGTAAATTAGATACACTTTTATCGTTTATTTATGTATTAGCGTATCACGATTCAATGATACAAATTCACATATAACATGTGTCTTTATTACTATTTGGTTCAAATGTATAATCGAGTTATATTAAATCAATTTGTTAGACCGTGTGTAATGAAAATCAATTTTGGGCATGGAATGGGTAAAAGAACGCCCCAAAACCCCCTACACTGTCCCTGGGGGCGTTTTTGGCCTAAAATGAGTTTGGGCTTTTTTTTTTCACGACGTGAAATATGGCTATTTTTGGCTGACCAATGAAATTAAAGCAAAATGAAGGAGGGACGTTAATTTCCACGGCCCATTAGATATGGCCTAAAAAATAACTTATGGAAACTTTTATTATGAAAACAAAACGTACAAATATGAATCACATACAAACCCATTCTTTGATTTTGTTTTCTCCGCCAGTGGATTTACATAGAGACGTAGCTATTCATATAAATATACCGCTACTATGATTTCCCTTTGTATATTCGTATATTTGTCATTTGTGTTTGTGTTCTCAACGGTTCTACAAAAATTGGAATCAAAATGTGTAGTTTAAATTGTTGAAAAGCAATAAGACAAAACCATAACGTGATACGATGGCCATAAAAAGGACAGGGTTAGTTTGGCTTTGTATTATATTATATCCTTAGAGAAAAGGTTGTCTGTCCTTTGTAGGTTCCCACTCCCACACCAATCTGTCCCTTAAAAAATTAGATATTTTATTTATTTTATTTAATGTTTTTTTTTTTAATAAGCTTCAAATTCATATCATTTAAATTAAATACCAAAGTTTACATTTTATCGCTTGAACTTTTTCTTTGAAACCCCAACACTTCATCAGCACATCACAAGAGGTGGGGCTTATTTAATGATTATTATCATATTCAAATAGTAAGTGGCTTTTTGGTTGATTAAGTGCTGAATTATTAATATGTCTGAATGGTTAATAGACTCTAAATGATTAAGTGCTGAATGATTCAGCTATGCATCAAGTTTGAATGATTCAGCTCTTAACCATTCAATTCAGAGCATTTTCTTGAAATAAACAGTCTGAATGGTTCAGACCCTCATTAAAAGGCTACCAAACACGGCCTAAGTGTTGGAGGAGTATATTCAGTGGCGGATCTAGAAATGATTTTCAGTAGTAACGTTTTTCAATTTTCTCATTTTAGTAGCAACGTTTTCCAAATTTCGTAAAAAAACCAAATTTTTCACTACGCGCGCGAAGTTTAGCAGCAACAGACGCGGCACCTAACTCTATGCCAGGTCCGCCCCTGAGTATATTGTTTAATAATAACAATATTAGGCTCGAACATAAAATTTATTTTAGCAATAGTTACTCTTTTTTTTTTCTTCTTCCTAAAAGCAGATTGTTTCGATCGAGAAAAATGAAAATCGTGGAAGAACCATTTTGACTCATATGGGGCGGGGGCTAAGCCGCCATTAATATTAATATTTAATATTTAATAATAATACATGGTTGTACCACAACTCACCAAGAGTAGGCAGCGCCGCCACCATCCTCCTAGAAACATTCAAAATTTTACTTAACAACTTAAATACATTATATTTTTCTTTCTAATTAGGTATTAACTTGTTGGATTCTAGCATTCAATTTGCGTTAAGTCACAAACTAAAAAATTGACCATATATAACATGTACTATTAACGCATTGTTCAGTGACATCATAACTTAACCATTGGTTTCTCAGTTTGTTAAGTTATTCTACTCACGTTCACATTAGGGCTGCAAACGAACTGAACGAACACGAACAACGCATTGTTTGCGTTGTTCGTGTTCGTTTGTTAAGGAAATTACGTGTTCACGAACAGTTCATGAACACTTACTGAATGAGATTTTATGTTCGTGTTCGTTTGTTAAGAAAACACTCGTGTTCGTGTTTGTTACTTTTGTTCATGAACGCACACGAAAACAAACGGGCATTAATGAACACAAACAAGTGTTCATGAACGGAAACAAACACAAAGGGACTTGTATTAACTTCCGAATAAGATCGAATTCACATACATTAATAAATTAACTAGATCCACCCAAAATTTTACCTACTTATACAAACATATTTAGTATTAACATAATCTAAAAAAAAAAGCTAAACTCGCATCTTAAACTTGGAAGTCTTCATTAATTACTTATTTAATGATTATACTAAAAGTAGAGTTTGTTGATCTCATATAGCCATATACTTACCTAACATAAATTATTTATTTATTGGGTAAAATAAATAAAAATTAAAGAATGTAAAAACATTATAAATATTAAAAACCCTATAAAACTATCGAACATAAACGAACACATTACCGAACGTTCACGAACATGTTACCAAACGTTCACAAACATAAACGAACGAATGCGGCCTTTGTTCATATTCTTTCGTTTAACTAAACGAACAAATTTTTTTATTCGTGTTCGTTCATTTATTAAACGAACGAACACCCCGCCAAACGGTTCGTGTACTGTTCGCTGATAGTTCAGTTCGTTTGGCAGCCTAGTTCACATACATCTTTCTTTCTTTCTTTTTAAACTTTCTGGGGTTTTCCTCACTTTTACACACATCTTGTTTTACTTTCTATTCTATTGGTTAAAGCAACAATCTCAGTCGCAAATCAATTATCATCAATGCTCCAGATTTCTTTCCACGTACTAGAGTTCTTAACATTGGACATGTTATGTGCATAAGCAGTCAGATAATAAATAATCCATACATGGTGAAATTGGTGTTTATTACCCTTGAAATGGTACTCATTGTGTAATATTCAGGTAAAAAAATATTACCTACAATTTTAGGAAAAGGAAAAGTGAAATATCATGGATAAATATTCATGCATAAATTTCTATGGGTAAACACCAAACAACAAAATCAGTAAATTTGAAATTTTTATTTTAAGACAACTAGTTTATACCTCGGAAACGTCCCGGGTTGAGAAATCTAAGTAAATTAAATAAAATTAGAAGTATCTAAACTATAAAAATGGCATCTGTCAATATATGAGTAATGAATATTATTATTATTATTATTATTATTATTATTATTTTAAACAAATCTCTGCCATAAGTTATCATATTCTAATATAAAAAAAAGGGTAATTGGGTCGGGTATCACCTATTCCCAGGCCCGACCCAAACCCATAATTTTTTTTAAACTAATTCCAAACCTGACACAATACCTATCGGGTTACAAAAAATAGTCGTTTATTTTCTCCGTTTTTTATATAGCACAATGGTACTCGTTGGAAAGATAATAAAACGCTCGTTAATTTAGTGTAATTTTTTTCTTTCAAAAATCCGTATATAAAAGATATTAATATTTAAAAGTTATGAGAGAAAACATGATCAAACACCAAACAACAAAATCAGTAAATTTGAAATTTTTATTTAAGACAATTGTTGCTTAGCATCAAACAACATTTACCTTTTAAAAAAATAAATAGCTAAAGGTGTAATACGTGAAACAATATTACAAGTACTCATACTTTGGTCTCGAGAAAGTAAGTTGTTGAGACGGCTAAGCCATCGACGTCATAAGTGCGAACCAGTCTCTGCCTTTTTGTAGGCGAATCTATCCAACAGAATTCCAAATGGAAAGACTTGGTTTCATCCACATGCTTTCCCACATCACACGGGCACCCCATGTATATACCTCCAGGTAGTAACGTCATCTGGTAACCACCTTCATAGGTGACCACGTTATCTGCTATGGTGCCTGTCCAACGCACATTTGAGGTTGCGTTTTTTCCCTTGTATGTTGAAGTTTGATCCTGTTTGCATTACCAATATCAAACACGCAATCATATTTCATACAGATCGTTGACCCTAGTCACATTCTATGATCAATCATATCAAATGGCTATCATAGGGACAAACCTGGATTAGTTGACCCTCCTCATTAAAACCGAGTGATGTCACTGTCGCAGCTTCAGATTCTGTTGCACCATAAACACCGCTACGCTTTGTTACAGAGTGACCTTTCCACGTGCCAAGGTGGGGACTGATCCGGCTTCCATCTTCCTATAACGAACAAAATCAATATAAGCGACAAACTAGATGATGAAATTACACGCGTTCGATAATTATAAAACTATAAGCATACCTTAGATTCATCAAGGAAGGGAGCTGTAACAATTCCAACGCCTTTTTCTTCTAGAAATAGGATAAACATTTCAACAAAACCTTTTGGATCCATTATATGGAATGCTCTAGCTCTCAAATCTTTCTCTAGCGAATAAAGACAACACTCGCATACAATAGAAGGAAATTTCGAAGGAAGCTTTAGGTTTCTGCATGTATAACAATAGTACAAGTAACAATGATCAAACGATAAACCGCCCCTAACCTAATATAAAACATTACAAAGAAAGACCCAATTGACCAATACCAAGATTCGATTTTTTTCACGCATAGCTAAGATTTCTTGTTTAACTTATAAAACCTCTACTTATTATACAGTATGTGCATAATAACACAATACCGCTTGCGTTAAACACGCCCAAAAGTGCAGAGATTACAGTAAATTACTCACTTTGGCGATTCCTCGCCAATGTCGTCTTCACCCAACACTCCTTGCCTCAACACCGTCTCTAACATACCAGCCGTCTGATACCTCAACGCAAACGCTTTCTCTTGCGGAAAGAATCCAATCTGTACACTAATTACAATATACATTTAGTCACACAATAAATCCAAACTCTCCATCATTCCTAACCACATAACACATCACACAAAAGCTCACCTGCTGATACTTATCTGCAGTGAACATGTTCGTTTCTTTAATCTTGTACTCCGCCCATTCGTCTTCCTCATCACCTCCAGAACTCGAATATCCCAAAGAGCCTTGTTTAATATACAGCCTGAATTTCACACCAAATGTATAGCAATCATATATTCATGCAATGTTGCAAACAAATCAAACATTCAACAAACAGTTTGTGAACCGTTCGGCGGGAAGTCTGTTTGTGTTCGTTCGTTTAGTTAAACAAACAAACATGAACATGAACAGACCACGTTCGTTCATTTGTGTTGGTTTGCGTTCGCTTTTGTCCGGTACCTAAAATTAACAAACGAACACGAACACATTCATTTCTCGAACGAACTCGAACAAAAATCTCGCTCAGTAAGTGTTCATAAACAGTTGGTGAACATATTAATTCCTTAACAAACGAACAAGAACATGGCCTAGTTCGTGCTCGTTCGCAGCCCCATATTCATGTAAATTAAAGAAACAAAAACAATAAAACAAAAGGCTTACGTTTGAATCAAACTAATCAAATCTTTTTCACCATAAGATCCAGCTGATAACCTTGTATCCACCTTATGCATCAACTTTCCCTTTGGATTAAATTGCTGCTCCAAAAACAAAAAATAAAATAAAATAAAAAAGACCCACATCAATTAACAGCAGAAAAACATATAAAACAATAAACCCATAACAGAAGATGGGTACAGACATGAAAAGAACCGGTCCAGTTGCCTAGATTGAGTCTGATGAAGAGTTTAAGGTTGTCAACGGTCATGGCTTCATCGGTGGTGGGTTGGGGTTTGTTAGATGAAGTGGGTGATGCTGAGGAAGAAGAAGAAGAGGAGGTTGCGTTGGATAATGATGATAATAATAATGGGGGTTTGAGGGAAATGTGTTGGGGATGATAATATGATTTGGGGTTTATGGATTTTGGATGGAATGAATTGGGGTTTATGCAAAAACACCCAACTTGATAGAAAGCTGCCATTGGAGTGTATCGATGTAAATTGTGATAAAATGTAGTGATAAAATTGGAGTCTTGGATCAATGTAGCTTTGAAGGTGGAAGCATTTCCATACAATTATATTCAAGAATCTTATCCACACTCTCAAATCTGTTTATAGGGTTTTTTTTTTTTTTTTTTTTTTTTCAGGTTTTATGAGGGTTTTTTTTTTTGGGTCGTTTTTTTTTTTTTTTTTTTTTTTTTTTTGCTGAATAAGGCCCGAACATTCGGATCAACCTAGCAAATGAATCACTCTTTTCGCACGAAATGAACGGTTTGAACCTCACTATAAGCGGATTTAATACAATTTAAGTCGTTAAAAATATATTGTTTAATATATCTAGAAGCGACGTCTCAAACACAAGACTTATACAAACTAATTGCATTTAGTATTGATGTATTGTTTTCTACATCCCATGGATGGCGTCAATGAAAAAACACTAGACTAAACCCGGAGGTATAGCCAAGTATTCAACAGGGGGAGAAAGATTCAAACCATTATGAGCTCCAATGAAACTAGCAAACACCGTGAGACTCGTTACAAAGAGGGGAGCTGGGGGAGGGGGTTCTCCTTGTAACCACCAATCCAGCGTGAGAAAAAGTGTAAGTTTGGATGAATAAGAGTATTCAAGCAAAGCATGTATAGAGTCAGAGGGAGCGAGAGTGTATGAGTTATACCTTAGAGGTGAAGGGAAATTTATAGCCGAACGAAGATGAAGGAATAAGTCAGCTGTCATCCTTAAGGAATATCCCTTTTGTCTCCTCTACCCTTGCCTGCTAGCGTCCACCAAGTGGGAGCATGTGTGCGGTCCTTGATTGGTCATGCATTATTATTGGATCGTCTTTGATGTCAGCTCTGTCACAACCATTAGTGAAAGTTTAAGGATGCGTAGGTCCTTAGAGTGTGATTTGCCAGTTGTCCCTATTGTATGTACCTCTTGTCCCCTCTGCCATAACAGTTAGTGGGGTGGACACCTGGTACACTGACACGCGGGCTCTGATTGGGTTGCAGGTCGCTATCACTTTGTACAGTTATTACGAGTTGTCCTGCCCGCACTTGCAGGCGTTATGCTGGCGCCACGCCGGCGACATGTTGGTCTTCATTTGGCTATTTGTAGTTATGGATATGGGCTTGAGTTTTGCACAAAGCCGGATTCAGACCCATATCCCATCAAAGTTAAAGTCACACATAACAAGTAATGTATGACTCCTTGGTAAAACTTCAATTTAACACTTAAAAAATGTTTTCTTATTGTTATGATCATGTCAAACTTAACACTCAACTCGCAACTTTTAATTTACCTGTATATTAATTTACCTATATATTAATTTTGGAACGGAATAAACAGTGTCTAAGTTGGGTGGTCTTAGTCGGTTTACCTATATATGTTAATTTTGAAACAGAATGAATAGTATCTAAGTTGGTTGGTCTTAGTCGGTCTATGCGTGCTCCTGTAAGAAAGTTGTCCAAAAGATCTCAAGGTACAAGTGCATTACATTATACCATTTCTCAACATTGGAACATTTTTCAACATTGGACAACAATACATTTACCATCATTACCATTTGAGTCGGTCCGGAGTAATATTGAGTCATTAAGGCTCACATCCACTCTTAGGTGTCGACCATGATTAAAACGATGTTTATAGAGTATAGTAGAATGGTTTTGTCATGGAATTGATGATATTCATCATCAACAGATGAATTGTTGTGTTGACTATGCTCAAAGAAGCACACTATCGGTTTAGGTTGACTTTTTTTGGAAATCAAATGAATCAAGACAAACACTACTATTGCTATATTGTGCCCAAAGTTGCCAAGGTGGGTAGATAATTAAAGTCCAATAATTTGGACTTTATACATAGAAAACAATGTTGACACTTTTGACATGATATGACCTTTTAACCAAATTTTTATAGTTTAATTAGAAGTTAGAACAATTAGAATAAATTTGTCATGGAATTGATGATATTGATCAAGAGGTAAATCATTGTGATTGTGCTCAAAGAAGCACACTGGTTAGGTTAGGTTGACTTTGTAGGAAATCAACTGAATTAAAACAAATATTGAGAATAGCATATTTGAGCCCAAAGTTGATAAGGTGAGTAGATAAATCCATTAATTTAGACTTTATAGCAAAAAAAAAAAAAAAAAAAAAAAAAAAAAACACTTTTGACATAATATGACCTTTGATCCAATTTTTATAACTAAACTCTTATCATCCCGAAGTGATATATCAAAGTTTAGAATGCTACAAATGTGAACCTTCTTTCACCCAATTGGTTAACATTTTTCTCATTTTTCAAAATTAAGATCATTTTAACAATTTCTTATAAGACTTTAGTGTTTATTCTCTTTCGATTACTTAGGGAGTGCCGATATTAAAACGAAATAAACCGGTAACGACCAAATCCCTACCGCATAACACGGGGATTACCGCTAGAAATTAACAAGTGTTAAGCCGTTAAGGTTTCCCTTGGTCACTAAGAATAATCACTTATACAAACATGGCAATGACATACTTTGTTAAACGTGAGAATTTCAACATATACATACATGACAAGTAAAAGACGTGAGAATTTCAACAATTCAAATTAATGTATTAATAAGATATCTAAAAACTTTTGAATGTTTATAAAATCTTAAACTTAAGGGGTTTGGCATCACCCGAAATGGCCCAAGGTACTCCACTACCCCCACAAGTTCATTGTTGTCGAGGACCCAATAATGGGTCCCGTGTAATCCCAGGTACCATTTACAGGTTTTAGGTCATGGTTGCAAAAGGGTGTGTAGAGGAGAGATAGATAGATGCAGGAGAGAGAGATGTAGGGGTACTCGGATGCTTCATGGGTGGTGCCGTCGGTGAAAGGGGTTTGCGGGTAGTCCAGGTGACGGGCTTTGATTTGTGTGATGAAGGGGTACCCAGATGCTTCACGGGTGGTGCCCCCCTCACCCCCTATAAAGACATGGTAAATAGTTAATTGAAATATTATAGCTTTAGAACTACACATTATTATTTTAGGGACATTTTGTTAGGACACTCATTCTTCTCCGTCTCTATATATATATACATATGTGTATATAAAGAGAGATAAAGAGGGATTGATGAACCAATATTAACTTGCTTATTATTGAAAAGATAGAGAGGGAAAAGTGAGATGACAAATACATTTATTAATTTTGCTAAAAGTTACATATTCTCATACCTTATCTAGAACATCCAGGTAGCGTGTTCTAACGTCTTTATGTTTTGACTATACATTATGAGTAAACTGCAATTTGAATCCCTGTGGTTGTAGGGCGGATTAGGCGGTTATAGGGTTGAGCCCCTTATTCTAATTTTCTTACTCGTTGATTCCGTAATGTTTACATCTTGTTGTCATCTAAGTCCTTTCCCCAAACTCCTATCAAACTCCCATCCCCTTTCTGTTAGATAGGAAGTGAAAAGACAAGATGTAAATGTCAAGGATTAATTGCGGTTTGGTGGAGGGACCCAAACAACAACAAGATGTAAACGTTGATTGTCTTACCATTAACAGCAAATAGTGGCAACGTTTGGTGGAGAGACTCTAACAAGTCATATAATTTTATATGTTTTTTAAGATGACATATGAAAAGTTTCTTGTTTCACACTCAAAATGTCATGAAAATTCTTAAAATACTACTCCTATTTGCAAAACTAACCTGTACATTTATCATAACTCCTCATTTATTATTTCACATTAATTAGTAAAATGTTTATTATGTATAATATGAGTTTAAGTAATTTAAAAGGTTGTAAACACTTGTTGAAAATGCTCATATTATATGACTTTTTTCCTTTTAGTTAATTTTACACTAAAATACATTTTGGTTGACTTTTAATTGTTCAACCCCTTTTGTTTTACATTATATATCAAGCCCACTCACTCGGAATGTTAGAGACAAAGTACGACTATATCTATTTCTACATTTTAAACTTTAGCCTTTTACGATGTTTGCTTTGATTTAAAATTAGTGGGCTAATCAATATTTCTAATTATAATTGTAAGGTTTGATGTGGTTGTAAATAAAAATAATTTTAATCAACATTTCTAACTTTAGGGTGAGTGTACAATAGTCAACAAAACTGTTTTTTTTTTTTTTTAATTTCACTCTCAGTCTAAGATGGGTAAAACAATATAATTAAGTACCGCATTGTAAATTATTGTTACCGCGACGACAACACGCGGGTTTCTTTACTAGTTTCTAATTATAGACATACTATCTAGATATAGATATTTCTCACTAATTCACTAAACGAGTAACAGTTCAAATCATGTATGAATTCATGGTAAAAAAACAGAGCAATTGTTTTTTTATTTTATTTATTTATTCTATCTTTTATCCTTTCACTTTTTTGGATGAAGTGTGGCATACACTTGGTTAAAGCAGTAATGCTTAGCCATTAGACATGTGAATGAAAGGTGAAAAGAAAAATCAAATTCTTTTTAAAATCACTTTTTTTTTTAATCTAACCCATCCGACTCATGTGAAATTAAATTAGTAGCTAGTATTTCTCAAACAAAATTTATTACCATCTAATTCTTATTTAGATTATTTATTTAAAATATATATTTTTAATAACCAACAAAGCTCGATCACACCGTTAAACCCAATGACAAAAGGTTGTTCACGCCCGCAAACATGAAAAGAATTGGTGAAGCGGCCCACTATCATTCCATAAAAAACCACCGCCCTAGAGCCATTGTTATAAAATCTTTAGCTCAACAAATAAAATTTTACTCCAAACGAGACTAGAACCAATGACATCCACGATCATAGATCTCTCAGTGCACCAGAAAACCATCAACAACAAACATTTAAATATTGATCAATGGTATTTCCGATAGTAAGAAAATTAATCATAAGTTTTGAAATATAACTGATAATTACATATTTAAAGATATATGTGTGAAAAATGCATAATCTATTACGGTCTATAATGAATAAAGGGGATGGAAAATATTTTATTCTCCACCTCATACACCATACATAACGTGCATGGACAACTTTCATGGAAGGTTGGAAACCGAAAATTCATGCCATTGATTATCTAGCGGCTTATTATTATTATTACTAGATTATATCCCGGGAGCGTCCCGGGTTGAGAATTCTAATTTGAAATATCAATTTTACATCTGAAATAGACTGATGCGTTTTATAGTTACATGCAGGAAAGCTTCGGGTAGCACTTAACCTAAAACAATTAACAATGTATCTACAATGTTAGTGGATAACCTTAAACAATGTATAACTCTAATATTAAAACCTAACCTAAAACAATGTATAACTCCAATGCTAACACATGATGTAAATAAAATTCATATTTACTGGTTTGAACATAACTAATGACTTGCCTATACATGATTAATGAATAACCTGAACACTTTGTGTTTTTTTCTTGTACGAACAAAACCACACTAAAAATAGTCGTTTTTTTTCTCCGTTTTTTTATATAGCACTATGGTACCCGTTGGAAAGATAATAAAACGCTCGTTAATTTGGTGTAATTTTTTTCTTTAAAAAATCTCGTATATAAAAGATATTAACGTTTAAAAGTTATAGGAGGAATGATTAGAGATAAAAATCTAATTTTGTTTTTAAATTTTAAATTATTATTTTTCTAAAATAAAGTCATTGCCACATGGGATGACACATGGCACACTCAATGAAGAGAATACTCTCTTTGAATGCAAAGTTATAGGAGGAATGATTAGAGATAAAAATCTAATTTTGTTTTTAAATTTTAAATTATTATTTTTCTAAAATAAAGTCATTGCCACATGGGATGACACATGGCACACTCAATGAAGAGAATACTCTCTTTGAATGCCATGTCATTAAAATGGCTTTGGTTTATTATATGTATAGATTATTATTGTTTAATTAATTAAAAAAATAAAAAATTAAAAGTCGTCTTTTTTTTTTTTTTTTTTTTTTTCCCTTTGGACATGTTACACCAATATCATGTTACATGTAGATAGCTAGCGTGATATTTTTTATACCAAACATCTTTATATAGTTTTATAATCTTGTTGTTTATATAATTTTTCATAGTTTTTTATGATTTATATTAATTAATAATTTCCTTCTTTCAGATTCCATTTGTATTTTTTTTTGTTGACACCTGATGGTCATGAGGACCACCTATATATCGGGATTTTCAAAAATAGAAGGAGATGTGACTCATGACTCTGGTGATAAGGGAATATCCAACTGTTTCGTGTGAAAGGTCTGATTTTGTTACACAATAATTTTTCCTATTTTTTACCCATAATCAATTAAGTACAATTGTTATCTAAATAGTAAGATACTAAAACATTTCATTCAAATATCAATAGTAGATAGAAATTAAAATGCCAATAACACACGTTAACACAAGTTCACAACAATTAATATACTTTCAAAATATCAAATAACATAATCAATCTCACCAATCCATACACAATAGTAAATTAATATATCAAAAATCAATATATTGATTGATGCTACCAAAATCCAAGATTTTCTTAATTATAATTTGCAACTATCATAATAATCAACTAGTAACCAAACCAGTACTCTATTTCTTCACCAATCTTAAACGAAAACCGCCCATACCGCAACCACAACTGATAACATGAACAGATTGATCGCGGTTATCATATAGCAACCACTTATTAACGCCGGAGAAGGTTGAGGAGCAGGAACAAATTCAACCACATTTACAGCCACTTTCATCCCATTGTAGCAATAACCACCACTTGAAAGGAAATAATATGGCTTAGGTTGAGTTAGCTCAAACACATCACGTCCAGCACCTCTACTGATGTTGAATATAAATCCCTGGTCAGTACAGTTTATGTAGCTTGTTTCATTCACCTCCAACACATTAAACAAATGCCTGTCGTACATGAAATCTGCACAAATTTTCAAAAACAAAAAACTTCATAATATTTCCAATTTTGAGAATATTAATTTTTCATCCAAAAAAAAAAAAAAAACTGTACAAATGGAAATAAATGAAAGATATTGAGGATCTAGATAATGTTTTACAAAAATAATAATAATAATAATAATACTCTCTCCGTCCCATTAGAAGTGTCCATATTCCCTTTTTTATTTGTCCCATTTCATGTGTCAACTTTAAAAAATTATTAGCTAATTTCCAAATTTACCCTTAAAAACACAACTAAAATAAACAAGGAATATGATGGACCCACATATGACAAGGGTATTATTGTCATATGACAAGCAAAGAAAACAATCATTTAATATGCCTAAAACTTTGTGTTTTTCAAACCAAGACATTTCTAATAGGACGGAGGGAGTAATAATAATAATAATAAATATAGAATTTATTAGATGCAATGTATAAAAAAATAAAAAAAAACATAGAATTTGATAGGACGATTACAATAAAGTGACAGGTAAATGGGTAACAACAAGAAGCGTTGCAACCTCTTTTGGATAGTAAAACCTATCCTACTAAAATCAAAGTTTTGAGTCTTAGGGGTCGAGAAATTAAATATCCAAAAAAATGCTACAAATCCATTTTCAAAAGGGGGTTGCGACGCAACTGTCTCCGTTTGCATGTTATTCTACTTTAAAACGTTTTATTTATGTTGTGTTAATTTATCGAAATTGAAAATAAACATATTATCAACGAAGAAAACATAGATATATATATATATATATATATAGAGAGAGAGAGAGAGAGGTGTTTACAAAGCCAGTCGCCAACGTAGAACACCTGATGACGTGACCAATCAGTGTAGTTATAATTAGGTTTCCATCTCTCCTTACCACCGACAAGGTGACGGACCGGGCTTCTACACGTAACACCGGTTAACAACGCCGCCGTAGCCACCACGGCGACCACCGTCTTCAGCCATACAGCGCCGCCTGATCTTGTCATTGTTGACTGAATGTTAAAACGGAATAAAATAGAAAAAGACTCAAATGATGAGAGTGATAATAAATAGACACAAAACGGTTGGAAGGAATATGTACGGATAGAAGTGTTGAGGGGTAATTTGGGGAACATAAAATATTATGTGAGGGACAATGGGCCAATGGCGTAAGTTAGCGTGTGACGCGCGTAATGGATTTTGTACACATGATATCTGGTGCCATTATTTTTGTGCCTGACGAGAGTACACTTTCGTGGTGTTTTATTTTTGTCTGATTAAAGCATTTTTATTTTAAAAAAGTGGAATAATTTGATTATATTTTTTATGTTTATGCAACTCATGTATCACGATTCGAGCATCCATGGTATCATTAATTTTATCGTGTAGGATTATCATGTTCTGTTTTTTGCGATATTAATCATTAAAAAAAAGGATATACATGCTCATTGATCTTTTATTTGGTGGTACGTATTGTTTATTTGATTTCGGAAAAGAAAAAATCATGTTACATACATAGATATTAGATTGGTGTTGAAATTTTAATAGTATGTGTAGAAATTTAGGGTTTCAAACACACAAGAACTGAGCCAACATAAACTCAAACAGAAAGACAAAGAACACAAGATGTAGGCGACAAAACGGTGACCAAGATCTATTTAACCCAAACCAAAAAAGTACCCCCCTGTTACCCAAATATGATCTCAGTAAATACTGAGATCTAATAAACGTACAATACACTTTAGATCTGCTGATTGTCAAGATCAGCAGATCAAAGATGATGAAATACAGAGAAACAAAGTACAAAAACTTACAGAGAAAGACTAGAAACCCTAATACAGAAAGTGAAAGTGAAATAAAGAAAATGAACGAGCTAAACTTGTGATTCGTGCATCTGCCCCTTTATATAGCCAGCTCAACAATCAAGACAAGTGGACGATCAACGGTTGAAAGTAATCTGATCCAACGATACACACACATCCAGCTCACCGATCTGTGTGAGAAAACACAAATGCATAATAATACGTATGAACCAGTTCAAGACAAATGAACCTTTTATATCTGATAGTTCAAGCCCAAATTATATTCAAGCCCAAGTCATAATGGACTATTATTACAAGCTCATTACGAGTCCAATAATGTAAGTCCAGTAATACGAAAGCCCAGGAATTGAATTACAAGGAGAATCAACACATTTCAACACCCCCCCTTAATTCAATTCCCAAACAAATCTGTCATACTAAGTTTTGAACACAAAAACTCATGTTGACCACTAAACAATCCTTTAGTAAAGATATCAGCAACTTGCTGATCTGACTTAACTTTAACAGCCTTAATAAACCCAGAACTAATTTTTTCTCTTAAAAAATGCCAATCAAGTTCAAAATGTTTAGTTCTATCATGGAATACAGGATTCTCAGCTATTGATATAGCTGACTTACTATCACAAAATAAATCAATAGGCAGCTTACTATGGACATCTAATTCTTTTAAGAGATTAGATATCCAAATCAACTCGCAAGAGGCAGAACACATTGCTCTATACTCAGCTTCAGCTGATGATCGAGCAACGGTGTTTTGCTTCTTAGATTTCCAGGAAACAAGATTATTTCCAATAAAAACACAAAACCCAGTAACAGATCGCCTAGTGATCAAACACTTAGCCCAGTCAGCATCTGAATAGGCTGACAAGGTAAGATCACTGCCCTTTTTAAACCATAAACCTTTCCCAGGAGATAGCTTCAAGTACCTGAGTAACCTTAAAGCTATCTGCTGAGATTTTAGAGTTGGTTTATGCATGAATTGACTCAAAAACTGTACTGCATAACTAATATCTGGTCGAGTTAATGACAAGTATATCAGTTTCCCAATAAGTTTTTGATAACCAGTTATATCATCTAGACACTTATCATCTTTATCGTTTTTAATTGCTGCATTATAGTTTTGTTCAATGGGAACACAAACTGGTTTGCAGCCAAGATATCCATATTCTTTCAATAAATCAAGACAATATTTCCTCTGATTAAGGCAAATACCTTGATCAGAGTACAACACCTCTATACCAAGAAAATATTTCAGTTTACCAAGATCTTTGATTTGAAAACTTTGTTTTAACAAACTTTTAACACTTATTATTTCTTGTTCACAGTTTCCTGTGATCACTATATCATCTACATATACAAGTAAAACAACAAACAGCTTATCACTAGACTTAACAAACATGGAATGATCACAAATACTTTGAACAAATCCTATGGATTTCAACACATCTACAAGTTTCTCATTCCATTTCCTAGGGGCTTGCTTTAACCCATATAATGACTTAACTAACTTGCAGACTTTAGAACCATTATCAGAAGAGTAACCTTCTGGCATATTCATATAGACATCTTCAGTTATAGTGCCATACAAGAAGGCATTATTGATGTCAAGTTGGAACAATGTCCAACCATTCTGAACAGCCAAAGTTATAACAGTTCTAATTGTTACCATCTTGACAACAGGAGAAAAGGTTTCTCCAAAGTCAATTCCCTCTCTTTGATTATACCCCTTAGCTACAAGTCTAGCTTTGTACCTATCTATCTCACCACTAGACTTATATTTTACTTTATATACCCACTTACAACCAATTGCCTTTCTACCAGGAGGTAGGTCTGTGACAATCCAGGTATTATTCCTATATAGAGCCTGCATCTCATCATTCATAGCCTCTATCCAATTAGGATCTTTAGAAGCCTGAATATAAGATGTAGGTTCTAAGACCTTATTAACATTAGAAATAAAACACATATTTTCAACAGACATGTTAGAGTAATTAACAACCTTTTCAACAGGGTATTTCACTTTACTTTCAATCACATAATCACCAAATTTCTTTGGTAAAACAGACTCCCTAGTGGACTGCTTAACTGGCCTACTTCCCTCAGGAGTCCTAGTCTCATCACCTGATCCCTCTAACTCAGAACAGTTATTCCCTCCTCCTAAGGAATCACTAGGTTGCTGTCCACAGTCTAAACCATGATCTACATCACTAGTATTCCTAGTTGAGTCATCTAACTGTTCATTCAGTGAGTGATCATGAGTACTAAAGAGTTCCCCTTCATCATTGGGAAGGTTTTGAAAAATGTTGTCACTTTCAGAATTTTTATTTTCAATTAGATCAAAAAAATTTAAATGATTTAGTTTATCATAAACAAGTTGTTTGTGTTCATTTTTGAAAGGGTAAATGTTTTCATAAAATTTGACATCCCTAGAAAAGTCAATCCTTTTTGTTTCTAAATCAAACAACTTATATCCTTTTTTAACAAATGAATAACCAATAAAAACACTTTTATTGGCCCTACTACAAAGTTTGTCAGGGCCATCTAAGACTGTATTAAAACAAAGACATCCAAAATTCCTTAAGTGACTAAGTGTGGGGGGGAACCCATGTACTAATTCATAGGGACTCTTTCCATTAAGAACTGAAGAAGGTATCCTGTTAATTAAATAGGCTGCAGTAAGTACACATTCAGACCAGAAATTTAAAGGTACACTGCTTTGAAACAAGAGAGCTCTAGCTGTATTTAGAAGATGTCTGTGCTTTCTCTCCACAACACCATTTTGTTGTGGAGTATAAGCACATGAAGTTTGATGTAATATTCCTCTTTTATTACAAAAATCATTTACTTGTTTATTTACAAACTCAGTGCCATTGTCACTCCTGAAAACCTTAACCAGTTTAGAAAACTGAGTCTTAACTAACTCATAGAAACAAACCAGATTTTCAAAAACATCTGTTTTAGACTTTAACAAATACACCCATACAGACCTAGAAAAGTCATCTACAATGGTAAGAAAATACTTATAGCCTTCCCTGCTAGTGACCTTATAGGGTCCCCATACATCAAGGTGTACAAGGTCTCCTACAGCCTTAGACTTATGATCACTAAGAGGGAAAGGAACCCTGACCTGTTTTGCCTTGTGACATATTTCACAAGGTGAATCATCAGGGTTTCCTACATTTAGACTATCTTTTAAAACAGCTAGAACTTGGCTAGATGGGTGACCTAGCCTACTATGCCAAAGACTGTGTTCAGATACACTATTAAAACACACATTACTAAAACTCACATCTTTTCCAACAAAATATAGACCATCTTGTTGTTTACCAGTCACCAGGACTTTCCTTGACTTGGAATCCTGGACAAAACACTCATTCTCATTAAACAGAACATCTAATTTATTGTCCTTGGCAAGCTTGTGTATTGATACTAAGTTTACACAATAATCTGGTATATAAAACACATCAGTTAGAACCACCCCATCAGCTAACACTATGTCACCAATCTTTGTGACTTTAGCATTTGTACCATTGGGGTGTCTAACCTCTAAGTTATACTTAGAAACATCAACACAGTTGACCATGTGTTTATCACTTCCAACCATGTGTTGGTTTGCACCTGAGTCCATGATCCACCCATAGAACAGAGCAAACTTGACAAGGTTGGAACAACCAGAAAAGTTTTTAAACAACTTAGCTAACTTGGACAAAACAGACATACTAGAAAAACCACTAACAACAACTGACTCACCTCCAGCATTGGAGCTCTGAGGGTCTCCTCCTGATTTTTCACTTATCAGACTCACTAACCTAGAAATCTGCTCAGGAGTAAATGGTGAGCCAGAAGTAACATTACTACACACATTGTTACTAGTATTGGGCACATTATTTTTCCAGTTACCCTGAGTTCTATTAGGATTATTATTGTTACTTGACCAATTACCAACCCTTTTTTGAACCCCATTAGGATATCCAATAATTTCAAAACACCTTTCTTTAGTATGCCCAATTCTGTTACAATGAGTGCATTTTAGATTAGGATTAGGACCTCTGTTGGGTCCTTTCCTATTATCAGAACTCTGATTAGACTTAGCCACAAATGAAACATTAGTTGACTTTGATCCACTACTAGAACCTCTATGAGATTCTTCTCTGGATACCACAGCAAAAGCAGTTTTTACTGAGGGCAATGGATCACTAGTCAACAATGTTGTCCTAACAGGCTGATATACATCATCAAGACCCATCAAGAACTGCATGAGTTTAATTAAGGTATTAAACTCATTGTAATCCTTTGAGGCTTGACATGTACAAGTAGGTAATTGAACCATGGAATCAAACTGTTTCCACATAGTGTTCAATTTATTATAATACTCAGAGACAGAACTACCACTTTGAGTTATACTATTAATTTTCTGATGAAGATTAAACATAACACACCCATCAATTCTATCATAGGTTTCCCTAAGATCTAACCAAACATCCCTAGCATTTTCAGAGAAGACTTGCCCTAGATATAACTCTTCACAGACAGAGTTGATTAACCATGAGAGTACAACAGAGTTGCATCTATCCCATTGATTAGCCAATACATCATTATCAACAGATTTGACACAAGTACCATCTATGAATCCTAACTTGTTTTTACCTTGTAAAGCAAGTTTCATAGATTTAGACCAAACAGAGTAATTTTCTGTTCCTTTTAATTTTATTCCTATTATAGACAAACTAGAAGTGTCACTAGGATGTAAAAACAATGGATCACTTATATCCAACTTACTAACCAGAGTACCCTCAGTGGGTGCAGGGTTACCACCACCACCAGGGTTAACAACATCACCCATGACAGATGATCAAACAAGACACAACACAAATAAGAACAGATTAAAAAAGAACCAATATCAAAAAAACACAACCCTAAGAGATCGAAGCTGTGTCAGGGGTCAGATAGTGGGTTCATCACTCATAGGTGCCCACCCAGATCTTAACACAGGAGATCTTTTAATATCTATATATATATAATATGAATCAAAAACAAATACAGACAAAGAAATCAAGTAAGCAATCAAGACACCACGTAGTTGGCACAATACCGGTCCACCTAACCCGGTCAGTTGCCCTAGACACAACAAAACAGAAACAATAATAGAAAGGAACAATCTCACAGAGAGGGGGAACCCAAGTTAGGGTTTCGCCAACCCTACAATTAACACCTTCACTTAGGGTGTTAAATTGTAGGAGCAATTGAAGCTATTTTATCCAATCCAAGAGTCCAAGAGCTCCAAGAATCCTTTTGCCAACAATCGTTGACCACAACAACCTGAACAAGGAGATATCCAACACAGCAAAATAATAGACCAGATCTATTGTAATAAGATCAGATCTACTACTTTATATAACACCAAAGACCAGATCTATAACCAGATCAGATCCTTTCTCATATGACACAACTAACAACAGCGGAAGACAAGAATGACCAAGATCAAGAGCCTATGGCTCTGATACCATGTAGAAATTTAGGGTTTCAAACACACAAGAACTGAGCCAACATAAACTCAAACAGAAAGACAAAGAACACAAGATGTAGGCGACAAAACGGTGACCAAGATCTATTTAACCCAAACCAAAAAAGTACCCCCCCTGTTACCCAAATATGATCTCAGTAAATACTGAGATCTAATAAACGTACAATACACTTTAGATCTGCTGATTGTCAAGATCAGCAGATCAAAGATGATGAAATACAGAGAAACAAAGTACAAAAACTTACAGAGAAAGACTAGAAACCCTAATACAGAAAGTGAAAGTGAAATAAAGAAAATGAACGAGCTAAACTTGTGATTCGTGCATCTGCCCCTTTATATAGCCAGCTCAACAATCAAGACAAGTGGACGATCAACGGTTGAAAGTAATCTGATCCAACGATACACACACATCCAGCTCACCGATCTGTGTGAGAAAACACAAATGCATAATAATACGTATGAACCAGTTCAAGACAAATGAACCTTTTATATCTGATAGTTCAAGCCCAAATTATATTCAAGCCCAAGTCATAATGGACTATTATTACAAGCTCATTACGAGTCCAATAATGTAAGTCCAGTAATACGAAAGCCCAGGAATTGAATTACAAGGAGAATCAACACATTTCAACAGTATGAATGGATATTTAATTAATAAAATTTATTAATTAATGTATTTATAATGTGAATTGAAGAAAAACTCTTGAGTTGAGTTTTTTATTTCACTTAATTAACTTTTATTAGAGTGTTAAGTCTCTAATTAAGAGAAAGACTCTTCACTCATCCTCAATTCTTGTATAATTGTAGACTATGTGCCTTATTTGATACTAGAGGAAATAATATACTTGAATGCATGGAGGGTTCTTGAGAAGAATAAAGACTTCACTCATGTGTTGAGTACATAGAGATGAGTACTTTCTACCAAATTCCATAAGTTCTAACACTATAATTTACCTGGTGTAACCTTGGGCGCGTGGCCTTCTCCGGAAGTACAGATTGCTTCGGTTGTTGTACCCTGGGAGACAGACGCGTTATCTTTAGTAGAGGCGCGAAATCTGTTTTAAGGGAAGCGTGTTGAACACGTGCCTCAGCCTCAACCGTCAACATCTTGTTTGTTCATTCTTGCAGTTAAAAAGTGCACAAAAAGGATCATGTTGAAGACTCTATGTCTTGAAGATCTTGCCAAGGATTGTACAAGAAGACTTTGTTCAAGTCCTCGTTAAAGACGAAGAGAAAATTGTACAAGAAGAAACGGTTTAAGTTCTTATCAAAGACAACGGTTTGAATCTTTTGTGTATGTCTTTTTAATTTTCGTACATGGTGCGTGTACTACTGTTTCCCAAAATATGTATAAAGTGTATATCTTTATTATTTTGTTAATATTATTTTAATAAAATCGTGACCCATATCCTACAATCTTAAAACAGATTTCGCGAGCTTGTTGCTAGTTGCTACAATCATAAAACCTTATTCATAAGGATTTGGGCTCACGAAATGGTTTAAACTAAAAAATATTTTAGAGATTTTGTATAATCTTGTAAATTTTTTTTTTTTTTTTTGGAAATATGTATGTAGTACAATTTATTGAGTTTGGATTTATAGAGATTATTGTATAATATTAAATCCTACACCGCAATACAAAACAATTGGTTTATTGATTCAACCATTTGGTTTTAAAACGATCTTAATCGTGATTTTTTCTAACATGTGTGTTAGACTGGGTTTATTGGTGTAAACCATACGTTTTTGTAAACGTTGAATCCCATAACGTTCGCGTAGAACTTGGTTTATTTTATGCAAACCGATAAGTGGTATAACGATTTTTGTAATCAATAATGTCTAACAAGTGTGTTGAAAAATGTTTTTTTTTTAGTTTTTTTAATATAAATCAATAAGCATGATAATAATTTTTGTAATCATTTACTTCTAACGATGGTGTTAGAATTTGTTTATTGTATATAAAGTGTCAAGTTCGTAACGATTGTGTAATCGTTTAATTCTAACGAGCGTGTTAGAACTGATTTATTGATAAAGTTTTATAACGATTTTTGTAATCGTTTATTGCTATCTAGTATGTTTGAAATGGTTTATAGAACCTTCAACTTCAAGAATGATTTTTGTAATCATTTGTCTTCTAACATGTGTGTTAGAAACGATTTATGAAAACCAACAGTTTTTAAAATGGGATGGTAATTGTTTGTTTTCTAACAGGTGTGTTAGAAATGGCTTAACTTTTGAACCAAACACGTGTTTAAGATACTTCGTATTGAAGTTTTACTACTTCTAAATGTTCGAGTTAGAACTCGTTTTAGTTTTCTAACATATGTGTTAGAAATTTTTTATCACTGATACGAGTTTAGATACGATTTATTTTATAAAACGAAATATTTGGAAATATTTCATGTAAAAAAATGACCCTAACGTGCGCGTTATGATCATTTAAGTTCTAACATGTTTGTTAGAAAGGTGTTATTTTGTAAACCACAATGAAAAAGAAAATGTTTTATGTAAACATTTTATTTTTCTAATATATTCATTAGAAATGGATTCAAGTTTTGCATAGTTTTGATAATTCAAACGGTTCGTTACTTTGCTAGATGTAGCATGTAACACCCCGACCGATGGCGGAAACATCGGGATGCCATGTAGTGACGATTGTTCAAAAGCACATGGTACTAAAATGTAAATATATTATTGAATATTTTAAATTGTCTTACATAGATGAAATGGGAAAAATACTAAAGTCTAAACAAAACATGAAAATTGAAATAACTTATTAAAAGCAAGCACTAAAATCCAATGCTATGAAACTAAGATCAAACTGCACCTGAAACATGTACAAAATAGGTTTTGTCAACATAAGAAATGTTGGTGAGCATTCCTAGTTTTAATACATATAGTAAGTTAGAAAAATGGTATACAATTCAAGTGCAAAGCTACAGTGCAATTATGTAAACTATGTATCATACAAATGAGCGAAATCAATCCTGTGACTGTATAAATGTACTAAATGAACGGCGATGTACTTATCCACTAAATGGATAATAACTTAACAATGACCACGGATTCTCCGATGAAAAAGGGGGAGAATCAACCTAGGCGGGTTGTCAATCCAATAGCGCTATCCAATGTTAAGGTCGGCTTGTACATGGCTAATGATTTCACTAAGTACAAATGTATTCTACATGTAATGTCTAAGCATAAAGCATGTATGTAAGCAAATGCACAATTGTCACACCCTCAAAATCCACTTGCGGAGTTTTACCGCGAGGCGTATGACAAACCAGGATCCAAACCAACGATCACAATAAACAAGTCTAAATGAACATAATACAATTTCAAAAACAATGTTTAAAATCCCCAATCACAGCGGAAGCTTATTCAAAACATAATCCCAAAATAAACCAAGTGTTCAACGTTTGAAAACCATGAAATCCTAACTAGACGCCATGCAGACGCGTGCGCCCTAGTTCCATTGTGCTACCTTAGCGACCTGAGAAAACATGTAAAAGTTTACGTCAGCACAAAAATGCTGGTGAGTTTACAGGTTTTGTAATACAAGTATCAAGTTCAACCTGTCCATACTATAACAAATCGAAAACCAAAGTACGCTAGCTAGGCGTATGTTTTGTTACTATCACGATTGGAAAACCATTACTAACTCGCAAACCAGATGTCGTGCCCGATGTAGTAACCTGTTGTTCCTGTTTGAGACAATATGCACCCGCCGACCCTCCAAGTCGACGAGCGGGGTTGGTCACTCCCAATAGCGCTATTCACATTTCCCCGTTGTGCAAACCCGCACATTCATGGTTCCCCCCGGGACTTCCAAAGATCGTATAGTAAACCATAGAAACCCATAGTATGACAGTAGTTACCAATCATAAGTTTTAACACATGTTTTCTCCCCCGAAAAGTGAAACCAGTTAAAAGAGGGGCCGTAAACTCACCTGAAGTTGCGTTACTCCGTAACACGAATAAACTCAGCAGCTATGCTAGTCTCGTAAAGCGGCGACCTAACATATGACAGTTACAAGTACTTAGACTAATAACCCGCAGGTTAGTTAGTCCCTAGATGTCCAGACCATAACCAAGTTCGTTTGAAAACACCGTGACTGTTTAACTGACCAAATGTACAAGACTCGACATCCCATTGGTGACCCGAGACTCCCCGTGTTGTGTTTACGCTCCCAAACAAACAATCATGCAATCACACTTAACATACGTTAACGTCCAACAAGTTATAGCACGTAGTTCACGTATCACATAATTACATCCAAACATATGTTACCAAGTTATTAGATATGTTACGGGGTTCCTAGCATGCTCCTAGGTGTCAAATCGGGTCTCGGAATGCTAATTTACACTTACGGCAGCAGTACACGCGATTAGGAAAAGTCAACTAGCATTTAGGTTGGTCAACAGGCATTTAGGAAGGCTAATCGCATGTAATATAGGCATTTAGGGTCATAAGACATGTAAATCTTGAGTTTATAGGCGATTAGGGCTATAAGACATGTATTTCAGGACTTAACTAGCATTTAGGATCACAATTGCATGTAACAGAGGCAATTAGCCCCCAAATGCATGTACTTCATGCGATTGGGGAGTCCATACTGGCGATTGGCTTCCTAATCGCCCCTAACATAGGCGATTAGGGTTGCTAATCGCCTGTAACCCCGCTGTTCCGGTTTTTCGCGCGTTTAACACTCCAAATCAGATCCGGAACGTGTGTAAACATCAAATATCAATCTAATAACTATACCAAACATGTTTAAACCAAAATCCTTCGTTTAACCTTGTTCTATCAGCCCTACATGTAACCATGTAATCCAAACATAATACACATAGCATGAAACATCATCTTAACATGCATAATCATAACCCTAATGAACAATTACTTAGATTCTATCATCATGCCATCATTATTAATCTGAAACTAACCTAATAACATGTAATCATCCATCTAGAATCATAAAAACCCTAGCTTTTGATTGAAAACCCACATACATCATGCATACTACTTAGAATCCAATTAACAATGATTATTAATGATTTTCAGAAGACTCATACGTTTTAAAACAGGTCTGGACCGTTAGGGATTTAATAAAAACGTTTATAAAGATTTCATGGATGAGAATCACACCTTAGATTGTGATGGTTTGATGAAATAAGCTTGAAACCTTGTGTTTTGATCCAAAATCACGTTCCAGAGGTTGTGTGTGTGTTGGGGCGGGTTATGGGACGACTAGGGTTGTTATTATGAAGTTTAGGAGGTCAAGCATTGTATTTATAGTCGTTTTTAGTCGTCCAGCACGTAACACGCGATTGTGCAGCAGTTACATGCGATTAGGGCTGCTAATCGCATGTAATGATTCCCTAAATGCATGCCCTATAGGCGATTAGCCTCCCTAATCGCCTATAGGGGCTGGTTCGATGTATTTTGCGCGTTAAACCCTGTTTTAACATATGTTAACACATTTTTACATACCGACAAGTCACATAATGATTGTAAACACATAACACTTGCAAACAAACATATTCACCCTCGTTCACCAAATTCCCGGGACTCGAGACTTGTATGTTCCGTATGCCCTGACGATTCTACGAATCGTCACCATTTGTACACTTGGTTAAGGACTGACATCTAATGAACCTCTAGACCAACATCCAATGATCTTCTATACTAAACCGATAGTTCCCGAACCATAACACGACTTAACTAACCCAGTTAAGTATAATATACGCGTGACTCGCTAAGGTAGACTTTCATCTAGACAACGTTGTTAACCAGAATTTGCCGGGTGTCACATCATCCCCACGTTAAAAGAATTTTCGTCCCGAAAATTGCACAAGTACCAAAAGGAATGACGAAAGAAACAAATAAAAGATAGAAACCAAAAGAGAGATTTACCCGAGTTGTCACATCATCCCCACGTTAAAAGGAATCTCGCCCCGAGATTCATTCAGCTGCAGTGGAGACATATCTCGATTCGAACGCTTCCTTAGGAAAGAGATGAGGATATTTAGACTTCATCTGATCCTCCCGTTCCCAAGTGTACTCTGTGTCACACCCTCAAAATCCACTTACGGAGTTTTACCGCGAGGCGCATGACAAACCAGGATCCAAACCAACGATCACAATAAACAAGTCTAAATGAATATAAATGCAATTTCAAAACAAAGTTTAAAATCCCGTTTACAGCGGAAGCTTATTCAAAAACAGTATCTCAACAATGAAATAATAGTTCAACGTTCAAAAGACCATGCAACCCTAGTTAGACGCCGTGCAGACGCGTGCGCCCTAGTCCAGTCGTGCTACCTTAGCGACCTGAGAAAACATGTAAAAGTTTACGTCAGCACAAAAATGCTGGTGAGTTTACAGGTTTTGTATCCAAGTACCAAGTCCACCTGTCCATACTATAACAAATTGAAAACCAGTATACGCTAGCTAGGCGTACGTATTTGTTACTACCACGATTGGAAAACCATTACTAACTCGAATACCAGATGTTGTGCCCGAAAAGTACCAATTGTTCCTGTTGTTCCTGTTTGAGACAATATGCACTCGCCCGGCCCTCCAAGCCGACGAGCGGGGTTGGTCACTCCCAATAGCGCTATTCACATTTCCCCGTTGTGCAAACCCGCACATTCATGGTTCCCCCGGGACTTCCAAAGATCGTGTAGTACACAATAGAAACCCATAGTATGACAGTAGTTACCAAATAATCGTTTTAACACATGTTTTCTCCCCCGAAAGTATAAACCAGTTTAAAAGAGGGGCCGTAAACTCACCTTAAGTTGCGTTACTCCTTAACCCGAGTAAACTCAGCTGCTATGCTAGTCCCGTAAAGCGGCGACCTAACATATGACAGTTACAAGTACTTAGACTAATAACCCGTAGGTTAATTAGTCCCTAGATGTCCAGACCATAACCAAGTTCGTTTAAAAACACCGTGACTGTTTAACTGACCCGAAGTACAAGACTCGACATCCCATGGGTGACCCGAGACTCCCCGTGTTATGTTTACGCTCCAAAACATACAATAACGCATTCACACTTAACATACGTTAACGCACAACAAGTTATAGCACATAGTTCACGTATCACCGAATTACATCCAAATATATGTTACCAAGTTATTAGACATGTTACGGGGTTCCTAGCATGTTACTACATGTTAAATCGGGTCTCGGAATGCTAATTTACACTTACAGCAGCAGTACACGCGATTAGGAAAAGTCAACTAGCATTTAGGTTGGTCAACTAGCAATTAGGAACCCTACTCGCCTCTATTATAGGCGATTAGGAGCTAATCACCTGAACTTACTAGCAATTGGGGCTAATCACATGAACTTACTAGCAATTAGGGCTAATCACATGAACTTACTAGCAATTAGGGCTAATCACATGAACTTACTAGCAATTAGGGCTAATCACCCCTACTGTCACACGAGTAGGCCTCTACTCGCCTGAGTTATAGGCGATTAGCACCCTACTCGCCTATAACATAGGCGATTAGGAATGCTACTCGCCTGTAACCTTGCTGTTTCGGTTTCTCGCGCGTTTAACGCTCCAAATCAGATCCAGAACGTGTGTAACCACTCAATATCATCCCAAACACTATCCTAAACATGTTTAATCCAAAATCCTTCGTTTAACCTCGTATAATCAGTCCTGCATGCAACCAAGTAATCCAAACACCATTCACATAGCATGCAACATCATACTAACACGCGTAATCATAACCCTAATATCCAATTACTGAGATTTCTATCATCATACTATCAATATCAATTCTGATCTAACATAATAACGTATCAAATCATCATCATGAATCATAAAAATCCTAGCTTTCTAATCATACACACCCATAACGCATGTATATTAGTTATAATCCGATTAACAACCCTTATTGACGATTTTCAGAAAGCTTTTTCGTTTAAGAACAGGTCTGGACCATTAGGGATTGATTAAAAACGTTTATAAAGAGTTATGGATGAAAATCAAACCTTAGGATTATGAAAGAATGATGATTCAAGCTTGAAACCTTGTGTTTTGATCAAAAATCGCCTTCCAGAGGTTGTTTATGTGTTGGGGCGGGTTATGGGACGACTAGGGTTTGTATAATGAAGTTTATGAGGTCAAGTATGGTATTTATAGTCGTTTTTAGTCGTCCAGCACGTAACTAGCGAGTATGCATGTAACACCCCAACCGATGGCGGAAACATCGAGGTGCCACGAGGTAACGATTGTTCATGAGCTCGAGGTACTAAAATACAAATATTTATTTAATAACGATTTGAGTGTCAACATTACATTTCAAAACATTACATCTAGAAACAAAGCATAAGTTTTATTTATGATGTCTAAGTCCAAGCCTTATGTGATAAACTTCAAGCATCTCCTGAAACATGTACAAAATAGTATCTGTCAACACACATGATGTTGGTGAGTACACTTAGTTAGTGTACGTATGATATAGGTATAAAAAGGTTTTACAATTCAAGTGTTATGATTTACTCAAGGCAGTATGATAAACACGTAAGCACACGATGCGGGTCACAATCAAACCTTTATGTTGACAAAGACTAAAGAATTAACAATGACCCAAGACTTCCCTAACGCATAGGTATTTTCCATTAGGCGGGTTGTCAATCCAAATAGCGCTACTCATTGTTAAAGTCGGCTAGCAAAGTTAATGATTATGTAACGATTGCAAGTATACTACGTTTATGTCTAATCATCAAGCACAAGAATTTAAAGCATAACATGTGTATGAATTGTATGTAAAAACGTTTATGAATATGTGTAAGTGTAAGTTTCATAGGTGTACATGAATCACCCCAAAAAGTGTAAGAAAAGATAAAAAGGGGATAAGTATACTCACAGTTTTGCTAAGCACGATAAATCTGAATAAACTTGTCACGAGTTAAGACTACGAATTCTTGAAGAACTTAACCTATACGTATAAGAATACTAATAAGGGATATGTCTTAAGAGTCTAAGACGTCCAAAATCTAAGGCGTTAGGATTCGTTAAATTATTTGGGGAAATAGTATTTTTATAAAAATAAGTATTTAATGATAAATATGTATCACGAAAGCATATTATGTTCTAAATTTCATAAAATGACTAAGTAAACTAATTATTCTTATTTGAATATTTTGTATAAAAATATTCTAATTAATTTATATAAAGGTTTTAGTCAATTATTTTAATTAAATATATAACGATTTTTATGACTACATAATATTTAAACAAATGAGTCTAAGATTCACACTTATGATTTTCAGCTCTGAAATATTTTTATAGAAAAACATTTATAAAAGAGAATTTTATATATGTATAATTAGTTTATTTATTTATGTCTTATTAAGCATAAATAAGACCAAAATACAAGATAAACATCAAAAAGGTTATTTTGATGAAAAATAGTTACCTTCTGATGAAAAATAATATAAATACTTTTTTCATCATTTTTCTCCATTTATTTTTATTTAAAACTGATTTATTGAGTTTAAATCATGTTTAAATGATTAAAAATAGGGAAATCCATAAAACGTATTGTTTTCTGAACTCATAATTTTTATTTAAGTTTCTTATGGTTAGAAATAACTTCACAAAAATTTTGGGATTTAAATCCTTAATAATGAATTTTTAATCAATTTATTATGATAAAAAGGATTTAAATTGATAACTATGTGAAAATAATTTATTTTCTCGAAGATAAAAATACTATGATCTTCTATATGATGTCAAGATACTTCACGTAAAGTTTCATAATTTTTGTCACAAAAATGAATTTATTATGAATATTATTTGTTCAAAACTAATTAAACAAATAAATTAAGATAACATGTAAAAACGTTTTAAAACAGAGGGAAAATGATATGAAAATTATTCTAACATATTTAAATATATTTTCACCAATTTTCATGTTAAAATACAAAATATCCGATTTTATATGAATTAATCATGTTTTAAGATATATAAAATTATTAAAAATATTAAATAGTATCAAAAATTCACGAAAATTTTTATAGAACTTCTAATCAGTAATATGAACATACATACCAAGTTTCATAATTTTTAGATCAAAGATGGCCGAGTTATGGAATTTTAAAGTTGTATATACTTTTAAATCAAAATCCCCAATTAATCAAGAACACCCTAATCCTAGATTTTTCAATTGGAGCCCTTAACGATTATGTTTGCTGAATTAAACAGAGGGCTTTTGATCTACTAACATAAATGAAAGAATAACCAAAAGGAATTGGAAAAACTCACGATTTTTATAGCTCAAAAGATAATAGACCCGAATAGAAAAAACCCACTTAATAATCTTCAAAATTCGAGAGAACCACGAGATAATAAGCAATGATTCAGTTATAGACTTGATAGACTAGATAGGGAGAGTATATGGGTAAGTTTAATTGTGATAAAACTAGATAGAAATGGAGTAATTAGATTATGATTAAAATGGGTATTTATAAGCAAAATTCTACAAGTGTGAACACAAATTGAGTTTAGATGAGTACAAGATGTGATTGTAGGCTATGGTAGGCTGAATGGATATGGTTGGAGTTGAAGTCGGCTGATTTTTTTTTTTTTTTTTTTTACAAGAGGGACTAAAATGGTATTTTGGGTAAAACCCAAGGGTGCTATTGTTACAGTCTCCCCTACTTTTAGAAATTTCGTCTCGAAATTACTTCAAGTGGAGGGTTCTGGAAAAAGATAAGGATACTTCGTTTTCATTTGGTCCTCACGTTCCCAAGTAAATTCTGGGCCACGTTTGGATTCCCAACGAACTTTAACTATAGGAATGCGACTACGTTTAAGGGTCTTGACTTCACGATCCATGATTTCCACCGGTTTCTCGATGAAATGCATTGTTTTATCAATATGGATGTCTTCAAGCGGAACATGAAGATTCTCATCAGCTAAACATTTCTTCAAGTTTGACACATGAAAAGTTGGGTGAATACTGCTGAGTTCGGTCGGCAGATCTAACTTATAAGCCACTTTCCCAATCCTTTCCAAGATTTTGAATGGGCCTACATATCTTGGCGCAAGTTTCCCTTTTTTCCCGAATCGGAACATACCCTTCCAAGGTGAAACCTTAAGAATTACTAGATCCCCGACTTGAAATTCCAAAGGCTTGCGTCGTTGATCAGCATAGCTCTTCTGCCGACTCTGAGCAATTTGCAATGATTCACGAATTCGCGCAATCTTGTCAGTTGTTTCCTGGACTAGTTCGGGACCGGTAATTTGAGTGTCACCGACCTCGTTCCAACACACAGGAGAACGACATTTGCGACCATAAAGAGCTTCAAAAGGTGCCATACGGATACTGGTATGGTAACTGTTGTTATATGAAAATTCAACTAATGGCAAGTGTGAATCCCAATTGCCACCAAAATCAATAACACAAGTTCGAAGCATATCTTCTAAAGTCTGAATGGTTCGCTCAGTCTGACCATCAGTTTGAGGATGGTAAGCTGTGCTAAGATTAACTTTAGAACCCAAGTTATCTTGCAAAGATTGCCAAAAGCGGGAGGTGAAACGACTGTCACGATCAGAAATGATGTTCAAAGGAGTTCCATGATGACTAATGATTTCATCAATGTATAATCTAGCCAGTCTTTCAACGGAATAGGTTTCACGAATAGGTAAGAAATGAGCGGATTTGGTTAATCGGTCAACGATCACCCAAATGCTATCATAACCACGAGTAGTACGAGGAAGTTTAGTAATGAGGTCCATAGCAATGTTCTCCCACTTCCAAACAGGAATCTCTGGTTGTACAAGTAGGCCAGAGGGACGCTGGTGTTCGGCTTTAACTTTAGCACAAGTAAGGCACCTAGCCACGTAGTGAGCTATGTCCTTTTTCATACCGGGCCACCAATACATAGAACGCAGATCTTGATACATCTTATCAGCACCAGGATGAATGGAGTAACGAGATTTATGCGCCTCGTCCATGATGAAAACACGAAGATTATCACGATCAGGAATCCAAATACGATTAGAAAGATAAAGCAGACCATGTTTCGTTTCCAAATGATGTTCGGCTCCACACGACATTTCTTCGTACATGTTGCCTTCAGTGACCGAAACATGTTGAGCTTCAAAGATTCGAAGTTTAAGATCATGGGTTTGAATACAGTATAGCTGAATGTGTTCCTTACGACTGAGAGCGTCAGCAACAACATTTGCCTTACCAGGGTGATAGCGAATCTCGCAATCATAGTCATTTAACAATTCAACCCAACGGCGTTGACGCATATTTAGATCCTTTTGGTTAAAGATATGTTGAAGGCTTTTGTGGTCAGTGAAAACCACGCATTTGGTACCATAGAGGTAGTGCCTCCAAATCTTCAATGCGAACACGACGGCACCAAGTTCGAGATCATGGGTGGTATAGTTTTTCTCGTGGACTTTCAATTGACGTGATGCGTAAGCTATAACGTTGCTTCGTTGCATGAGAACACAACCAAGACCTTGGCCAGAAGCATCACAATAGACCACGAAATCTTCAGTACCATCTGGGAGAGAAAGAACCGGAGCATCACAGAGTTTTTGCTTCAAGATTTGGAACGCTTCTTCTTGCTTAGGACCCCACTCATATATCTTATCCTTGTGAGTCAAAGAAGTAAGTGGAACAGCGATTTTTGAAAAGTTTGAAATAAAGCGTCGATAATAACCGGCGAGACCAAGGAATGAACGAACTTCGGTAGGAGTTTTGGGTATACACCAATTTTTAACGGCTTCAATCTTTGCTGGGTCCACATGAATTCCTTTATCATCGATTATGTGTCCTAGAAATTGAACTTCTTTAAGCCAAAATTCACATTTCGAGAATTTAGCATACAGTTGTTCATGTTGTAAAAGACTCAAAATCTGACGAAGGTGTTGTTCGTGGGCGGTTTTGGATCTTGAATAAATGAGGATGTCATCGATAAAAACAATAACAAATTTATCCAAAAATGGTTTACACACTCGATTCATAAGATCCATGAAAACAGCAGGTGCGTTAGTTAGACCGAAAGGCATAACCATGAATTCATAGTGACCGTATCGAGTGCGAAAAGCAGTTTTAGATACATCATCCTCATGGACTCGAAGCTGGTGATATCCAGAACGAAGATCGATTTTTGAAAAACACGTTGCACCCTGCAACTGATCGAAAAGATCGTCAATACGAGGCAAGGGGTAACGGTTTTTAATTGTAAGTTTATTGAGCTCACGATAATCAATACACATGCGAAACGATCCATCTTTCTTCTTAACAAACAAAACTGGGGCTCCCCATGGCGAATAACTTGGACGAATGAAGCCCTTGTCAGCCAATTCTTGGAGTTGACTGGCAAGTTCTTGCATTTCCGAAGGTGCAAGACGATAAGGAGCTTTAGCAACAGGGGTAGCACCGGGGATAAGATCAATTCGGAACTCAATAGGACGAATAGGAGGAAGACCAGGTAAATCATCAGGGAAGACTTCTGGAAAATCACGAACAATAGGAATATCTTGAATCTTCTTCCCTTGGTCCTTTTTTTCCACTACATGTGCTAAGAATGCCACATATTTCTTGCGTAAATATTTTCGAGCTTGGGTACAAGACATGAGCTTAAGGCCACTTGAATGTTTCTCACCATAGACTTGCAAAAAGTTACCTGAGAGAGGGATTCGAATATACTTCTCGAAACAAACAATTTCAGCATGGTACTTAGAAAGCCAATCCATGCCTACTATGATATCAAAACTGCCCAATTGCATGGGTATAAGATCAATGGAGAATTCGTGCTCATTAAGGTTAAGTATGCAATCACGAATAACAGACTTGATTGTAATGGGAGTACCATCAGCAACCTCGATGGTAAAGGGTCTTTCAAGTTCAGAACGAGAACGAGAAAGCAAAGGTTCGAAGGCTAACGACACAAAACTCTTGTCCGCACCAGTATCAAACAAAATTGAAGCATAAAGACCATTAAGTAAGAACGTACCATTCACGACATCAATCGCTGCCTGAGCTTGATTTGCATTAATGTTGAAGGCTCTCCCACGTGCTCCATGATTAGTAACAACTTGATTTGGTTGGTTAAGTACTGGGCAACGAGCTTTGATATGGCTTGGATCCCCACAATGATAACAAGCACGAGCAGGTGCAATGGGTAATGGGTTTCGAGCTGTTTGTTCAATGGCTGGATGAGTTGTTGGTGGAGGATTTCCTTGCGGTGCAAGTATCACCCTGCAAGTGGTAGCAAAATGCCCCCACTTTCCACACCTAGTGCACTGACGACACGGGATATGGGCTGGGTGATGATACTTGCAAGTATTGCACAAAGGATGAATACCAGTGTAGGGTCGAGTAGTAGCTGGTTGATTAGCACCAACAGTTTGAGCCATAGGAACTTGGCGAATAGGGGTAGGGGTGACGACAGCATAATTCCTGTTTTGCCGCTTACGCTTGTTGTTGTTGGAGGAGGTTGAAGCAGTCTTATCTGAAACAGCTTTGGAAGGTTCAGCATCCGTAGCAGTTTTCTCAGCAGCTTTCTTCGTACCCTTCCGAACAAGAGTCCCCTTTCTTACGTGTTTATCAGTCAAAGAAGCTGCAAGCTGAATAGCTTCTTCCACCGAAATGGGTTTGCTACCAGTGACGACATCTTGAATAAGATCAGGCAATCCCTCGATATATTTCTCGATTGCTCGAGAAACTGGTGTTACCATGTGTGGAATCAAAATGCTAAGCTCATAATAACGAGTGTTGTAGGAAAGATTCTCCCCACTGTCTTGTTTCAAAACGTAAAATTCATCTTCAAGTTTCTTAATTTCATTTCTAGGGCAGAATTTGGCTAACATGAGTTCCTTCACCTTGTCCCAAGTTAAAGCTAGAGCAACATCAGTACCCCGACTATGCTTTTCGCCGTTCCACCAAGTTAATGCTCTCTTGTGAAGAACACTGGTGGCATGGCGAACGCGGAGTTCATCAGGACACTCACTATTTATAAAAGTGTTCTCCATGCTTTCAAACCACTGGAGGAGGCCAGTAGCTCCCTCTTCCCCAGAGAATTTAGTTGGGTTGCAAGAGTTGAAATGTTTGAAGGTGCAATGAGTGTTACCTCCTCTGGTAGTTCCAGAGCTTCCAGAATTGTTGCTATGGTTCAACTCAGCAACTAGGTTAGGAATCGCAGCAGTAATACGTTCAGTTACTAGTGTCGCAAGTCGACGATCAGCTCGATGACGAGAGTTACGATGAGCAGTACGACGATCAGCCATCTAAGAATAAAGAATATTATGAGGTCAAAAATAATAAAATCTTTATACGCATGACGGGTTTGCACAATATGTGTATGAAATAACCAAGTATGAAAATGTATCACCAATATATGAAAGTTTTTCTTTTTAAGCATATAATGAATCATTATGATTTCAAGAAATCAATAATAAAACATTGGAGTGTTCTTATCTAGTCATAAGACCCGACAAAAACTTTGACTGTTCAAAGAATCAAACTCAGTTGGAGATTAATGAAGACGTGCTTTAGCCTATAAGTGGACACTCACTCCAGGAATCCCCAGGTAAGCATAACAGGTCCGCTTTCGGATTTATGCGCTATGCTTGCCTATGCCAGAAAACCCAGTGTACAGGCACCCACCCTTCCAGATTGCACGTGTTCTCTCACTTAGAGTTAGATACTTTGAAGGATGAAAAATTTTATGAAAAACAAAAGTAGGCAATTAAGCCAAGAATATCCAGCATGCTCCCAAGTGAGAGACATAATAACGTATGTATATTAGTTATAATCCGATTAACAACCTAGCTTTCTAATCATACACACCCATAACGCATGTATATTAGTTATAATCCGATTAACAACCCTTATTGACGATTTTCAGAAAGCTTTTTCGTTTAAGAACAGGTCTGGACCATTAGGGATTGATTAAAAACGTTTATAAAGAGTTATGGATGAAAATCAAACCTTAGGATTATGAAAGAATGATGATTCAAGCTTGAAACCTTGTGTTTTGATCAAAAATCGCCTTCCAGAGGTTGTTTATGTGTTGGGGCGGGTTATGGGACGACTAGGGTTTGTATAATGAAGTTTATGAGGTCAAGTATGGTATTTATAGTCGTTTTTAGTCGTCCAGCACGTAACTAGCGAGTATGCATGTAACACCCCAACCGATGGCGGAAACATCGAGGTGCCACGAGGTAACGATTGTTCATGAGCTCGAGGTACTAAAATACAAATATTTATTTAATAACGATTTGAGTGTCAACATTACATTTCAAAACATTACATCTAGAAACAAAGCATAAGTTTTATTTATGATGTCTAAGTCCAAGCCTTATGTGATAAACTTCAAGCATCTCCTGAAACATGTACAAAATAGTATCTGTCAACACACATGATGTTGGTGAGTACACTTAGTTAGTGTACGTATGATATAGGTATAAAAAGGTTTTACAATTCAAGTGTTATGATTTACTCAAGGCAGTATGATAAACACGTAAGCACACGATGCGGGTCACAATCAAACCTTTATGTTGACAAAGACTAAAGAATTAACAATGACCCAAGACTTCCCTAACGCATAGGTATTTTCCATTAGGCGGGTTGTCAATCCAAATAGCGCTACTCATTGTTAAAGTCGGCTAGCAAAGTTAATGATTATGTAACGATTGCAAGTATACTACGTTTATGTCTAATCATCAAGCACAAGAATTTAAAGCATAACATGTGTATGAATTGTATGTAAAAACGTTTATGAATATGTGTAAGTGTAAGTTTCATAGGTGTACATGAATCACCCCAAAAAGTGTAAGAAAAGATAAAAAGGGGATAAGTATACTCACAGTTTTGCTAAGCACGATAAATCTGAATAAACTTGTCACGAGTTAAGACTACGAATTCTTGAAGAACTTAACCTATACGTATAAGAATACTAATAAGGGATATGTCTTAAGAGTCTAAGACGTCCAAAATCTAAGGCGTTAGGATTCGTTAAATTATTTGGGGAAATAGTATTTTTATAAAAATAAGTATTTAATGATAAATATGTATCACGAAAGCATATTATGTTCTAAATTTCATAAAATGACTAAGTAAACTAATTATTCTTATTTGAATATTTTGTATAAAAATATTCTAATTAATTTATATAAAGGTTTTAGTCAATTATTTTAATTAAATATATAACGATTTTTATGACTACATAATATTTAAACAAATGAGTCTAAGATTCACACTTATGATTTTCAGCTCTGAAATATTTTTATAGAAAAACATTTATAAAAGAGAATTTTATATATGTATAATTAGTTTATTTATTTATGTCTTATTAAGCATAAATAAGACCAAAATACAAGATAAACATCAAAAAGGTTATTTTGATGAAAAATAGTTACCTTCTGATGAAAAATAATATAAATACTTTTTTCATCATTTTTCTCCATTTATTTTTATTTAAAACTGATTTATTGAGTTTAAATCATGTTTAAATGATTAAAAATAGGGAAATCCATAAAACGTATTGTTTTCTGAACTCATAATTTTTATTTAAGTTTCTTATGGTTAGAAATAACTTCACAAAAATTTTAGGATTTAAATCCTTAATAATGAATTTTTAATCAATTTATTATGATAAAAAGGATTTAAATTGATAACTATGTGAAAATAATTTATTTTCTCGAAGATAAAAATACTATGATCTTCTATATGATGTCAAGATACTTCACGTAAAGTTTCATAATTTTTGTCACAAAAATGAATTTATTATGAATATTATTTGTTCAAAACTAATTAAACAAATAAATTAAGATAACATGTAAAAACGTTTTAAAACAGAGGGAAAATGATATGAAAATTATTCTAACATATTTAAATATATTTTCACCAATTTTCATGTTAAAATACAAAATATCCGATTTTATATGAATTAATCATGTTTTAAGATATATAAAATTATTAAAAATATTAAATAGTATCAAAAATTCACGAAAATTTTTATAGAACTTCTAATCAGTAATATGAACATACATACCAAGTTTCATAATTTTTAGATCAAAGATGGCCGAGTTATGGAATTTTAAAGTTGTATATACTTTTAAATCAAAATCCCCAATTAATCAAGAACACCCTAATCCTAGATTTTTCAATTGGAGCCCTTAACGATTATGTTTGCTGAATTAAACAGAGGGCTTTTGATCTACTAACATAAATGAAAGAATAACCAAAAGGAATTGGAAAAACTCACGATTTTTATAGCTCAAAAGATAATAGACCCGAATAGAAAAAACCCACTTAATAATCTTCAAAATTCGAGAGAACCACGAGATAATAAGCAATGATTCAGTTATAGACTTGATAGACTAGATAGGGAGAGTATATGGGTAAGTTTAATTGTGATAAAACTAGATAGAAATGGAGTAATTAGATTATGATTAAAATGGGTATTTATAAGCAAAATTCTACAAGTGTGAACACAAATTGAGTTTAGATGAGTACAAGATGTGATTGTAGGCTATGGTAGGCTGAATGGATATGGTTGGAGTTGAAGTCGGCTGATTTTTTTTTTTTTTTTTTTTTACAAGAGGGACTAAAATGGTATTTTGGGTAAAACCCAAGGGTGCTATTGTTACAATGCAGCCCTTACACGCGATTAGGGCTGCTAATCGCATGAAGGTTCACACAATTAGGCCTAATCGCCTAAACCTTCACACGAGTAGGCCCCTAATCGCCCCTAAGGTCTCCTACTCGCCTCCCCTATAGGTGATTAGGCTTCCTAATCGCCTATAGGGGTTGGTTTTGTGCGTTTTGCGCGTTAAACCCCGTTTTAACATATGTTAACACATATTCACGTACCGACAAGTCACATAATGATTGTAAACACATAGTACAAGTAAATACACATTTTCACACTCGTTCACCAATTCCCGGGACTCGAGACTCGTACGTTCCATATGCCCTGACGATCCTACATATCGTCACCGTTTGTACACTTGGTTAAGGACTGACATCTAACGAACCTCTAGACCAACATCCAATGATCTTCTAGACTAACCAATAGTTCCCGAACCATAACCCGACTTAACTAACCCAGTTAAGTACAACATACGCGTGACTCGCTAAGGTAGACTTTCATCTAGACAACGTTGTTAACCAGAATTTGCCGGGTGTCACATCATCTCCACGTTAAAAGAATTTTTGTCCCGAAAATTGCACAAGTACCAAAAGAACAAAAGAAGTAACGGAGGAAATAAACAAAAGATAGGAACCAAAAGAGAGATTTACCCGAGTTGTCACATCATCCCCACGTTAAAAGGAATCTCGCCCCGAGATTCATTCAGCTGCAGAAGAGACATGTCTCGACTCGAACGCTTCCTTAGGAAAAAGATGAGGATACTTAGACTTCATCTGATCCTCCCGTTCCCACGTATATTCCGGTCCCCGGTTTTAGTTCCACCGAACCTTAACGATACGAATCTTGCTGTGACGTAGGCTACGAATCTTGTAATCAAGGATCTCCACAGGTTCTTCCACAATCCGAAGACGATCATCAACCTTGATCTCTTCTAGTGGAACGATGAGAGACTCGTCAGCCAGACACTTCTTCAAGTTTGACACGTGAAAGACATTATGTACGTTACCGAGATCCGTCGGTAAATCAAGACGATATGCCACCGGCCCAATCCGTTCCAGGATCGTAAATGGGCCGACATACCGCGGATTGAGTTTGCCACGCTTCCCAAAGCGTATGACGCCCTTCCACGGTGAGACTTTTAGAAGTACTTTGTCATTGACTTGGAATTCCAATGGTTTGCGACGCTGATCGGCATAACTCTTTTGCCGGTCCCGTGCCGCTGCCAACCGGTTACGAATCTGTACGATCTTTTCCGAAGTTTCGTACACTAGTTCAGGCCCAGTGAGTTGACTCTCACCCACCTCAGCCCAACAAAGAGGAGAACGGCATTTCCGTCCGTACAGTGCTTCGAACGGAGCTGCCTTGATGCTCGTGTGATAACTGTTGTTGTACGAGAATTCTACTAACGGCAGATGAGCTTCCCAACCCTTGCCAAAATCGATCACACATGCCCGCAGCATGTCTTCTAAAGTTTGAATTGTACGCTCACTCTGACCGTCAGTCTGTGGATGGTAAGCCGTACTCATGTCTAGTTGGGTACCCAAAGCCTTGTGCAAAGACTTCCAGAAGTGAGAAGTAAAATGGGAGTCACGATCCGAGATAATAGAAACTGGTACCCCGTGCTTAGAAACAACTTCTTTCAAGTAAAGACGAGCCAAACGATCCATGGTGTCGGTCTCCTTAATAGCAAGAAAATGGGCTGATTTCGTCAACCGATCGACAATTACCCATATCTTGTCATTCCCGCTTGGTGATTTAGGAAGTTGTGTGACAAAATCCATAGTAATCCATTCCCATTTCCATTCCGGAATTTCAGGTTGTTGCAAGAGACCCGACGGTTTCTGGTATTCCACCTTGACCTTAGCACAGGTCAAGCATTTGCTCACGTATGAGGCTATGTCCGACCTCATGTTTGGCCACCAGTAAAGCACCTTCAGATCTTGGTACATCTTATCCGAACCAGGATGAATAGAATACCGGGACTTATGAGCCTCATCAAGGACAAGCTCCCGTAGTCCCCCAAATAAAGGAACCCATATACGTTCTGCGAAATAGTGCAGGCCATCAGGCCTTCGCTCTAGGTGCTTGTCGGCACCGTGCATAGTTTCAGCTTTAAGGTTTTCCTCCTTCAAAGCTTCTAACTGGGCAGAACGGAGTTGATCAGGTAAGGATGAATGAATAGTGAGCTGCAACGCCCGAACGCGACGAGGTTTAGTAGATTCCTTCCTACTCAAGGCGTCTGCTACAACATTCGCCTTGCCAGGATGGTACTTAATAGCACAATCATAGTTGTTCAAAAGTTCGATCCAACGACGCTGCCGTATGTTCAAATGTTGTTGGTCGAAAATATGTTGGAGACTCTTGTGATCGGTGTAGATGGTGCATTTGGTACCGTACAAGTAATGTCTCCAAATTTTCAACGCGAAAACCACTGCACCCAACTCCAAGTCATGGGTGGTGTTGTTCTTCTCGTGCACCTTGAGTTGACGAGAAGCATACGCGATCACTTTCTCGCGTTGCATCAACACGCAACCGAGACCATGAATAGAAGCATCACAGTAAACAACAAAATCATCAGGGCCCTCAGGTAAAGACAAAATAGGAGCAGAACACAGTTTAGACTTCAGTTCTTCAAACGCTGACTCTTGTGGTTCACCCCAGTCGAACTTCCTATCCTTCTGAGTGAGAGTGGTGAGGGGTTGAGCAATCTTCGAGAACCCCTGAATGAAACGACGATAGTAGCCCGCAAGGCCTAGGAATTGCCGCACCTCAGTTGGCGTCTTTGGTGCTCCCCAGTCCTTGATCGCTTCGATTTTAGCTGGATCGACATGAATCCCTAGTTCATTAACCACATGTCCTAGGAATTGAACTTCGCGTAACCAAAAGTCACACTTTGAGAACTTGGCGTAAAGTTGTTCCCGTCGCAAGAGTTCCAAAACCAAACGCAAGTGTTCCTCATGCTCGGTCTTGTTCTTAGAGTAGATCAGAATGTCATCAATAAACACAATGACGAACTTATCCAGATATGGTTTACAGACGCGGTTCATCAAGTCCATGAAAACCGCCGGTGCGTTCGTGAGACCGAAAGGCATGACCAAGAATTCGAAATGGCCATAACGTGTTCGAAAGGCAGTCTTGGCAACGTCAGCCTCCCTGACGCGCAGCTGGTGATAACCGGACCTCAAGTCGATCTTGGAATAAAAACTAGAACCCTGAAGCTGGTCGAATAGGTCATCAATACGTGGAAGAGGGTAACGGTTCTTGACGGTCAATTTGTTCAGTTCTCTGTAGTCTACACATAAACGGAAACTTCCATCCTTCTTCTTAACAAATAAAATCGGGGCTCCCCAAGGGGAAGAACTTGGACGGATGAAACCCTTGTCCAAGAGTTCCTGTAGCTGACTAGACAATTCCTGCATCTCGGGAGGTGCAAGACGATAGGGGGCCCGAGCAATAGGAGCAGCCCCTGGTACAAGATCAATACCGAACTCGACTTGACGATGAGGAGGAAGACCAGATAAATCATCGGGAAAAACATCAGGAAACTCGCGTACCACCGGAATGTCGTCGATCTTCTTCTCATCAACAGAGGAAACAGACAAAAGTGCCAAAACGGCTGGATAACCCTTTCGAAGACACTTAAGGGCTTTCATGCTAGAGATGATGTTTAGCGGAACACCACCCTTGATACCGTACACAGAAAGAAATTCTCCATCAGGGAGAGGAATCCGAATAACCTTATCGTAACAGACAATCTCCGCGCGATACAAAGATAACCAATCCATTCCTACCACAACGTCAAAACTACCCAAAGGTACCGGCATAAGGTCGATGGGGAATGATAAACCCGACAACTCTAATTGACACTCCCGAAGGATACTAGTAGCTTCAATCGTTTTACCGTCAGCCAACTCAATAATATACTTGGTCTCTAATGGTACGGGTACTACATCTAGCAGTCGACTAACATCCATGGATACAAAACTCTTGTCGGCACCAGAATCAAATAACACACTAACAGAATGATCATTGAGAAGAAACGTACCGGTGACTGTGTCAGGGTCCTGTCTAGCCTCAGCGGCTCCAATGACGAAGGCACGTGCATTTCTGCCGCCGCCCCCGTTGTTCCCATTACCGTTGTTCCCACCCTGCTTCAGTTTTGGGCAATCCTTCTTGTAATGCCCAGTGTCACCACAGTTGTAGCATCCTTGTCTTCCTGTAGTCCCTTGAGTAGTCGGAGCTGAGCTGTTAGTCGGAGCCTGAGTCGATGGAAGTGTAACCCGACAATCTTTAGCATAATGCCCAATTCGCTGGCAGCGGTGACAACGGTTACTGTCGCAGTTCCCTTGATGATGGCGTCCACACTTGTTGCATTTGGGCAGTTTTCCCGCATAACCACCCTGCTTGTTACCCGAAGAAGAAGAAGAACCCCCATTGTCGAACTTCTTATTCTGCGGTGCTGACCCAGCTCCCTTCCCGTCATTTTCCCACTTGCGTTTGTTGTTCTCTGGGGCCTTAACAGTTGAACCCTTCGCAGGCAAAATACCCTCATTCACTTTTAAGTTGGTCATCCTATGGGCCGATCGAACTACCTCTGCATACGTAGGATGATTTCCCGCAGCCACTAACCCTGCAATTTCCGGCACTAACCCTGAGACATAGTGTTCAATCCTACGATATTCTGGCACGTGCAGATCGGGACACAGCACTGCCAACTCATTCCGCCTCACAGTATACTTCTCAATTTCCGACCCAGTCATCTTGAGGTTCCACACCTCATGCTCCAGCTTCTGTACCTCTTCCCTGGGACAATACTCACGCTTCAGCAACTGCACAAAATTCTCCCATGGCATAGCATATGCCTCCCCAATACCCATATTCTGGGTGATACCATTCCACCAAGTCAATGCCACATCCTGGAATAACGCAGCTGCATACTTTACCCGATCTTCTGGGAGACAGTTACACATCAGAAATACTGACTCCACTTTCTCCAACCACCTAAGCAAGCTAACCGCACCCTCAGTGCCAGAGAATTCCTGGGGCTTACAGTCCCGGAACATCTTGTAGGTGCACATGGGTGGGGGTGGGTCAACAGGACCACCTGAAATGAAACGTATGAGAAACCACAAGTAACGTAAACAAGGTTCACCAATGAGGCAAAGAAAATGGATAAATCAACTTACCACCACCGTTGTGCCCTAACTGAAAGGCAGCTTGGAGCAAGTTGTTCAGATCAGCCTGCGATAGGTTAATACCTCCACCACGACCACCAGCACCACCGCGACCACCACCACGTCCACCATTGCGACCACCTCCACGTCCTCCACGCACTCCAGACATGATTCTGGCAGAAAGAACGAGAAAATTTAGTTTCGCAGTTAAAGATAACCACTAATGTTCACAAGATCAAAGCTAGATCCAATCCAGGACTATTCCCTCAAACCCAGAGCTCACTAGGGCTTCCATGCATTTCGTTTTATGATTTTGTGTGCACCCAAAATGATAAACCGCTATACATGGTCCTCCAAGTGTTCTCCTAGTTCAAAGTTCAAATCACCGAACATAGACTCTTAGCTACACACCGTAATACTACGGTAGTTTATGACAAGTGTTTCTATTGGAGTACGAAAGGGAGATATCCGAGCCTTGGACAAATCTCAAGAGCACACGAGTTACTCCAATAGACTACACTGCCTAGAAAACAAGTAACCCAACCTAAGATAGAACGGATGATGTAACGTAGAAAGACCAACGATTTAGAGACACCCCGACAAGACCATACGTAAACCACTATAACGTTTAGTACCATGTGATCGTCTAGTGTGTGCGACTCGGCTATAGACTAGACTCTACATGCAGTCCTAGTTCACTATAACCATTGGCTCTGATACCAATCTGTCACACCCTCAAAATCCACTTGCGGAGTTTTACCGCGAGGCGCATGACAAACCAGGATCCAAACCAATGATCACAATAAACAAGTCTAAATGAATATAAATGCAATTTCAAAACAAAGTTTAAAATCCCGTTTACAGCGGAAGCTTATTCAAAAACAGTATCTCAACAATGAAATAATAGTTCAACGTTCAAAAGACCATGCAACCCTAGTTAGACGCCGTGCAGACGCGTGCGCCCTAGTCCAGTCGTGCTACCTTAGAGACCTGAGAAAACATGTAAAAGTTTACGTCAGCACAAAAATGCTGGTGAGTTTACAGGTTTTGTATCCAAGTACCAAGTCCACCTGCCCATACTATAACAAATTGAAAACCAGTATACGCTAGCTAGGCGTACGTATTTGTTACTACCACGATTGGAAAACCATTACTAACTCGAATACCAGATGTTGTGCCCGAAAAGTACCAATTGTTCCTGTTGTTCCTTTTTGAGACAATATGCACTCGCCCGGCCCTCCAAGCCGACGAGCGGGGTTGGTCACTCCCAATAGCGCTATTCACATTTCCCCGTTGTGCAAACCCGCACATTCATGGTTCCCCCCGGGACTTCCAAAGATCGTGTAGTACACAATAGAAACCCATAGTATGACAGTAGTTACCAAATAATCGTTTTAACACATGTTTTCTCCCCCGAAAGTATAAACCAGTTTAAAAGAGGGGCCGTAAACTCACCTTAAGTTGCGTTACTCCTTAACCCGAGTAAACTCAGCTGCTATGCTAGTCCCGTAAAGCGGCGACCTAACATATGACAGTTACAAGTACTTAGACTAATAACCCGTAGGTTAATTAGTCTCTAGATGTCCAGACCATAACCAAGTTCGTTTAAAAACACCGTGACTGTTTAACTGACCCGAAGTACAAGACTCGACATCCCATGGGTGACCCGAGACTCCCCGTGTTATGTTTACGCTCCAAAACATACAATAACGCATTCACACTTAACATACGTTAACGCACAACAAGTTATAGCACATAGTTCACGTATCACCGAATTACATCCAAATATATGTTACCAAGTTATTAGACATGTTACGGGGTTCCTAGCATGTTACTACATGTTAAATCGGGTCTCGGAATGCTAATTTACACTTACAGCAGCAGTACACGCGATTAGGAAAAGTCAACTAGCATTTAGGTTGGTCAACTAGCAATTAGGAACCCTACTCGCCTCTATTATAGGCGATTAGGAGCTAATCACCTGAACTTACTAGCAATTGGGGCTAATCACATGAACTTACTAGCAATTAGGGCTAATCACATGAACTTACTAGCAATTAGGGCTAATCACATGAACTTACTAGCAATTAGGGCTAATCACCCCTACTGTCACACGAGTAGGCCTCTACTCGCCTGAGTTATAGGCGATTAGCACCCTACTCGCCTATAACATAGGCGATTAGGAATGCTACTCGCCTGTAACCTTGCTGTTTCGGTTTCTCGCGCGTTTAACGCTCCAAATCAGATCCAGAACGTGTGTAACCACTCAATATCATCCCAAACACTATCCTAAACATGTTTAATCCAAAATCCTTCGTTTAACCTCGTATAATCAGTCCTGCATGCAACCAAGTAATCCAAACACCATTCACATAGCATGCAACATCATACTAACACGCGTAATCATAACCCTAATATCCAATTACTGAGATTTCTATCATCATACTATCAATATCAATTCTGATCTAACATAATAACGTATCAAATCATCATCATGAATCATAAAAATCCTAGCTTTCTAATCATACACACCCATAACGCATGTATATTAGTTATAATCCGATTAACAACCCTTATTGACGATTTTCAGAAAGCTTTTTCGTTTAAGAACAGGTCTGGACCATTAGGGATTGATTAAAAACGTTTATAAAGAGTTATGGATGAAAATCAAACCTTAGGATTATGAAAGAATGATGATTCAAGCTTGAAACCTTGTGTTTTGATCAAAAATCGCCTTCCAGAGGTTGTTTATGTGTTGGGGCGGGTTATGGGACGACTAGGGTTTGTATAATGAAGTTTATGAGGTCAAGTATGGTATTTATAGTCGTTTTTAGTCGTCCAGCACGTAACTAGCGAGTATGCAGCCCTTACACGCGATTAGGGCTGCTAGTCGCATGAAGGTTCACACAATTAGGCCTAATCGCCTAAACCTTCACACGAGTAGGCCCCTAATCGCCCCTAAGGTCTCCTACTCGCCTCCCCTATAGGTGATTAGGCTTCCTAATCGCCTATAGGGGTTGGTTTTGTGCGTTTTGCGCGTTAAACCCCGTTTTAACATATGTTAACACATATTCACGTACCGACAAGTCACATAATGATTGTAAACACATAGTACAAGTAAATACACATTTTCACACTCGTTCACCAATTCCCGGGACTCGAGACTCGTACGTTCCGTATGCCCTGACGATCCTACAAATCGTCACCGTTTGTACACTTGGTTAAGGACTGACATCTAACGAACCTCTAGACCAACATCCAATGATCTTCTAGACTAACCAATAGTTCCCGAACCATAACCCGACTTAACTAACCCAGTTAAGTACAACATACGCGTGACTCGCTAAGGTAGACTTTCATCTAGACAACGTTGTTAACCAGAATTTGCCGGGTGTCACACTCTGGTCCCCGGTTCGAGTTCCAGCGAACCTTCACAATGCGAATCTTGCTATGACGTAGGCTACGAATCTTGTAATCCAGAATCTCCACAGGTTCTTCCACAATCCGAAGACGATCATCAACCTTGATCTCTTCCAGTGGAACGATGAGAGACTCGTCAGCCAGACACTTCTTTAAGTTGGACACATGGAAGACGTTATGTACGTTACCGAGCTCCGTCGGTAAATCAAGACGATATGCCACCGGTCCAATCCGTTCCAGGATCGTAAATGGACCGACATACCGAGGGTTGAGTTTGCCACACTTCCCAAAGCGTATGACGCCCTTCCACGGTGAGACTTTCAGAAGTACCTTGTCATCAACTTGGAATTCCAATGGTTTGCGACGTTGATCAGCATAGCTCTTTTGCCGATCCCGTGCCGCTGCCAACCGGTTACGAATCTGTACGATCTTTTCTGAAGTTTCGTACACTAGTTCAGGCCCAGTGAGTTGACTCTCACCCACCTCAGCCCAACAAAGAGGAGAACGGCATTTCCGCCCGTACAGTGCCTCGAACGGAGCTGCCTTGATACTCGTGTGATAACTGTTGTTGTATGAGAATTCTACTAACGGTAAATGAGCTTCCCAACCTTTGCCAAAATCGATCACACATGCCCGCAACATGTCTTCTAAAGTTTGAATCGTACGTTCACTCTGACCGTCAGTCTGTGGGTGATAAGCTGTACTCATATCTAGCTGGGTACCCAAAGCCTTGTGCAAAGACTTCCAGAAGTGAGAAGTAAAGTGGGAATCACGATCCGAAATAATAGAAACCGGCACCCCGTGCTTAGAAACAACTTCCTTCAGATAAAGACGAGCCAAACGATCCATGGTGTCGGTCTCTTTAATAGCGAGAAAATGGGCTGATTTCGTCAACCGATCAACAATCACCCATATATTGTCATTCCCGCTCGGTGACTTAGGCAGTTGTGTGACAAAATCCATTGTAATCCGTTCCCATTTCCACTCCGGAATCTCAGGTTGTTGCAAGAGACCCGACGGTTTCTGGTATTCCACTTTGACCTTAGCACAGGTCAAGCATTTGCTCACGTAGGAGGCTATATCCGACCTCATGTTTGGCCACCAGTAAAGCGCCTTCAGATCTTGGTACATCTTATCCGAACCAGGATGAATAGAATACCGGGACTTATGAGCCTCATCTAAGACAAGCTCCCGAAGTCCCCCGAATAAAGGAACCCATATGCGTTCTGCGAAGTAATGCAGGCCATCAGGCCTTCGCTCGAGGTGCTTGTCGGCACCGTGCATGGTTTCAGCTTTAAGGTTTTCCTCCTTCAAAGCTTCTAACTGAGCAGAACGGAGTTGGTCAGGTAGAGAGGAATGAATGGTGAGTTGCAACGCCCGAACGCGACGAGGTTTAATCGATTCCTTCCTGCTCAAGGCGTCTGCTACCACATTCGCCTTGCCAGGATGGTACTTAATGGCGCAATCATAGTCATTCAGAAGTTCAATCCAACGACGCTGTCGTATGTTCAAATGTTGTTGGTCGAAAATATGTTGAAGACTCTTGTGATCGGTGTAGATGGTGCATTTGGTACCGTACAAGTAATGTGTGACACCCCAGGAAAATCCCACATCGGCCGTGGGCAGGAGATATCCTTGGTTCATAAGTAATGTCTTGCCTCTTAAATCACCAACGCGTTTTGGGGCTTAATGTTAGTGGATGAGAGGAGAACTCCACAGTTAAGCGTGCTCAGGTGGGAGAAATTTCTGGATGGGTGACCTCCTGGGAAGTCTCCACTTGGGCAACCAAAAACAAATCCGTGAGCTCTGGATGGGCAAAGCGGACAATATTGGTGATGAGAGGGGCGGGGTGTTACATAATGTCTCCAAATTTTCAACGCGAATACCACTGCACCCAACTCCAAGTCATGGGTGGTGTAGTTCTTCTCGTGCACTTTGAGTTGACGAGAAGCATACGCAATCACTTTCTCGCGTTGCATCAACACGCAACCGAGACCATGAATAGAAGCATCACAGTAAACAACGAAATCATCAGGGCCTTCAGGCAAGGACAAAATAGGAGCAGAACAAAGTTTAGACTTTAGTTCTTGAAATGCCGACTCTTGTGGTTCACCCCAGTCGAATTTTCTATCCTTCTGAGTAAGAGTGGTGAGGGGTTGAGCGATCTTCGAGAACCCCTGAATGAAACGACGATAGTAGCCCGCAAGGCCTAGGAATTGCCGCACCTCAGTTGGCGTCTTTGGTGCTCCCCAGTCCTTGATCGCTTCGATCTTAGCTGGATCGACATGAATTCCTAGTTCATTAACCACATGTCCTAGGAACTGAACTTCGCGTAACCAAAAGTCACACTTTGAGAACTTGGCGTAAAGTTGTTCCCGTCGCAAGAGTTCCAAAACCAAACGCAGGTGTTCCTCGTGTTCAGTCTTGTTCTTGGAGTAAATCAGGATGTCATCAATAAACACAATGACGAACTTGTCAAGATATGGCTTGCAAACACGGTTCATCAAGTCCATGAAAACCGCCGGTGCGTTCGTGAGACCGAAAGGCATGACCAAGAATTCGAAATGGCCATAACGTGTACGAAAGGCAGTCTTTGCAACGTCAGCTTCCCTTACGCGCAACTGGTGATAACCGGACCTCAAATCAATCTTAGAGTAATAGCTAGAACCCTGGAGTTGGTCGAATAGATCATCAATACGTGGAAGAGGATAACGGTTCTTGACGGTCAATTTGTTCAGTTCTCTGTAGTCCACACACAATCGGAAACTTCCATCCTTCTTCTTGACGAATAGAATCGGGGCTCCCCAAGGGGAAGAACTTGGCCTGATGAAACCCTTGTCCAAGAGTTCCTGTAACTGACTAGACAATTCCTGCATCTCGGGAGGTGCAAGACGGTAGGGGGCCCGAGCAATAGGAGCAGCCCCTGGTACAAGATCAATGCCGAACTCAACTTGACGATGGGGAGGAAGACCAGATAAATCATCAGGAAATACATCAGGAAACTCGCGTACAACAGGAATACCGTCGATCTTCTTCTCATCGCTAGAGGAAACAGATAAAAGTGCCAAAACGGCCGAATAACCCTTTTGAAGACACTTAAGGGCCTTCATGCTAGAGATGATATTTAGCGGAACACCACCCTTGATACCGTACACAGAAAGGAATTCTCCATCAGGGAGAGGAATCCGAATAATCTTGTCGTAACAGACAATCTCCGCGCGATACAAAGACAACCAATCCATGCCTACCACCACGTCAAAACTACCCAAAGGTACCGGCATAAGGTCGATGGGGAACGACAAACCCGACAACTCTAGTTGACACTCCCGAAGGATACAAGTAGCTTCAATCTTTTTACCGTCAGCCAACTCAATAATATACTTAGCCTCTAATGGTACGGTTACTACATCTAGCAGTCGACTAACTTCCACAGATATAAAACTCTTGTTGGCACCAGAATCAAATAAAACACTAACAGAGCGATTATTGAGAAGGAACGTACCGGTAACTGTGTCAGGATCCTGTCTAGCCTCAGCGGCTCCAAGTTATTAGATATGTTACGGGGTTCCTAGCATGCTCCTAGGTGTCAAATCGGGTCTCGGAATGCTAATTTACACTTACGGCAGCAGTACACGCGATTAGGAAAAGTCAACTAGCATTTAGGTTGGTCAACAGGCATTTAGGAAGGCTAATCGCATGTAATATAGGCATTTAGGGTCATAAGACATGTAAATCTTGAGTTTATAGGCGATTAGGGCTATAAGACATGTATTTCAGGACTTAACTAGCATTTAGGATCACAATTGCATGTAACAGAGGCAATTAGCCCCCAAATGCATGTACTTCATGCGATTGGGGAGTCCATACTGGCGATTGGCTTCCTAATCGCCCCTAACATAGGCGATTAGGGTTGCTAATCGCCTGTAACCCCGCTGTTCCGGTTTTTCGCGCGTTTAACACTCCAAATCAGATCCGGAACGTGTGTAAACATCAAATATCAATCTAATAACTATACCAAACATGTTTAAACCAAAATCCTTCGTTTAACCTTGTTCTATCAGCCCTACATGTAACCATGTAATCCAAACATAATACACATAGCATGAAACATCATCTTAACATGCATAATCATAACCCTAATGAACAATTACTCAGATTCTATCATCATGCCATCATTATTAATCTGAAACTAACCTAATAACATGTAATCATCCATCTAGAATCATAAAAACCCTAGCTTTTGATTGAAAACCCACATACATCATGCATACTACTTAGAATCCAATTAACAATGATTATTAATGATTTTCAGAAGACTCATACGTTTTAAAACAGGTCTGGACCGTTAGGGATTTAATAAAAACGTTTATAAAGATTTCATGGATGAGAATCACACCTTAGATTGTGATGGTTTGATGAAATAAGCTTGAAACCTTGTGTTTTGATCCAAAATCACGTTCCAGAGGTTGTGTGCGTGTTGGGGCGGGTTATGGGACGACTAGGATTGTTATTATGAAGTTTAGGAGGTCAAGCATTGTATTTATAGTCGTTTTTAGTCGTCCAGCACGTAACACGCGATTGTGCAGCAGTTACATGCGATTAGGGCTGCTAATCGCATGTAATGATTCCCTAAATGCATGCCCTATAGGCGATTAGCCTCCCTAATCGCCTATAGGGGCTGGTTCGATGTATTTTGCGCGTTAAACCCCGTTTTAACATATGTTAACACATTTTTACATACCGACAAGTCACATAATGATTGTAAACACATAACACTTGCAAACAAACATATTCACCCTCGTTCACCAAATTCCCGGGACTCGAGACTTGTATGTTCCGTATGCCCTGACGATTCTACGAATCGTCACCATTTGTACACTTGGTTAAGGACTGACATCTAATGAACCTCTAGACCAACATCCAATGATCTTCTATACTAAACCGATAGTTCCCGAACCATAACACGACTTAACTAACCCAGTTAAGTATAATATACGCGTGACTCGCTAAGGTAGACTTTCATCTAGACAACGTTGTTAACCAGAATTTGCCGGGTGTCACATCATCCCCACGTTAAAAGAATTTTCGTCCCGAAAATTGCACAAGTACCAAAAGGAATGACGAAAGAAACAAATAAAAGATAGAAACCAAAAGAGAGATTTACCCGAGTTGTCACATCATCCCCACGTTAAAAGGAATCTCGCCCCGAGATTCATTCAGCTGCAGTGGAGACATATCTCGATTCGAACGCTTCCTTAGGAAAGAGATGAGGATATTTAGACTTCATCTGATCCTCCCGTTCCCAAGTGTAATCTGGTCCCCGGTTCGAGTTCCAGCGAACCTTCACAATGCGAATCTTGCTATGACGTAGGCTACGAATCTTGTAATCCAGAATCTCCACAGGTTCTTCCACAATCCGAAGACGATCATCAACCTTGATCTCTTCCAGTGGAACGATGAGAGACTCGTCAGCCAGACACTTCTTTAAGTTGAACACATGGAAGACGTTATGTACGTTACCGAGCTCCGTCGGTAAATCAAGACGATATGCCACCGGTCCAATCCGTTCCAGGATCGTAAATGGACCGACATACCGAGGGTTGAGTTTGCCACGCTTCCCAAAGCGTATGACGCCCTTCCACGGTGAGACTTTCAGAAGTACCTTGTCATCAACTTGGAATTCCAATGGTTTGCGACGTTGATCAGCATAGCTCTTTTGCCGATCCCGTGCCGCTGCCAACCGGTTACGAATCTGTACGATCTTTTCTGAAGTTTCGTACACTAGTTCAGGCCCAGTGAGTTGACTCTCACCCACCTCAGCCCAACAAAGAGGAGAACGGCATTTCCGCCCGTACAGTGCCTCGAACGGAGTTGCCTTGATACTCGTGTGATAACTGTTGTTGTATGAGAATTCTACTAACGGTAAATGAGCTTCCCAACCTTTGCCAAAATCGATCACACATGCCCGCAACATGTCTTCTAAAGTTTGAATCGTACGTTCACTCTGACCGTCAGTCTGTGGGTGATAAGCTGTACTCATATCTAGCTGGGTACCCAAAGCCTTGTGCAAAGACTTCCAGAAGTGAGAAGTAAAGTGGGAATCACGATCCGAAATAATAGAAACCGGCACCCCGTGCTTAGAAACAACTTCCTTCAGATAAAGACGAGCCAAACGATCCATGGTGTCGGTCTCTTTAATAGCGAGAAAATGGGCTGATTTCGTCAACCGATCAACAATCACCCATATCTTGTCATTCCCGCTCGGTGACTTAGGCAGTTTTGGATTCAATTAGGCTTTAAAATTGGTCAACACAATAAAGTAAGGTTTTAAGATGAATTGACTATTTGACTAGGACTTTGACTAGGATTTTGACTAAGACTTTGACTAGGACTTTGACTAGGACTATGACTTTGACTGGAACTTTGACTGTTTGACTGTTTCAGCGGACCGCGAGGGCTAAAAAAATAAGTTTTCTAATTTAATCAGTCTTAAGTTCTAGACTTGTTTCCTTCTGTTTCTAAGTTGTTTTAGGACCAAAAATTAAGGGCTTTGAGTATCAAGGTATGAAACATACGTGCTTGGGTGTAGATGTGAGTATAAAACATGCATACTTTTACTTATAAAAATTATAAGTTTTATTAAATTGTGAATTTTGGTCCTATTAAAATACGAGGGTTAAAAATGAAAATTTTGAAATAGTTGAGGAACCAATTATGCACATTTATGAAAAGTAAAGGGTGCAGGTTGTCACATAGCATATGCTGAATCAAAATAGTGTTCTTGTTGACACTATACGGTGGAAAACAACTTGGTGTTGTAGTGAACAAGATCAATTGTTCAAGCTTTACTATTTAATTGTAGTCTTTTTAACGACTTGGTGTTGTTTTGAACATATTTGTGACTGTCCAACTTTAGAATTTTACGATCAAATGAGGAACTTGTACTTATAAGTGCATAGAGTTCTCAAGACATGTTGCAAGACGATATTGTTGTGATGACTTTGATCGGCTGATAAAAGTGTTGAAGATAATAACACTATGAGATTTTATGTGTAGATATGTCTACTTATCCGTTTAAATTTTTAAAAGTGTTTTGCACTTTATGATTTAGTTTCGAATGTATATTATTTATTGTTTTGTGTTCAATATCTTCGGATAACACATGAAATTTTATTTACAAAGAAATAAATCATTAAGGTTTGTGACGTATGAAATGTTATTATTATTTTTTTTAATAACTATAACGTCAAATATACAATGTTAAAGAACATTGTTATAAACGGATAGTATATGGAAAGAATTGGACATAAACAACTTTAAGAGTTGTGGCATTGACTAAAAGTTGGAGACAAGACATCAAATGTCTAACCACATCATGAAAGAATCATGAAAGAAAGTGGTGACTGTATTGAGATGAAATACACAAGTATGTTACATATCAATATATTTCATTAAAGATTGTGGTGGAAATTGGCAAGGGTGAATTTTAACATATGGAAGAAATTTATGTTAATACCAATCTTTAATGAATCAAGAAAGATTTGTTTCAAAAGATTTACGATTGGAAATGGAGGACATGTTGATATGACTACCACTTTCAAGTTGTTGGAAGTATGTAAATGTTTTTACTTTAAAATTGGGAGAGTGTCCTAAATATATATAGATTTAAAAGAAAACGACAAGGCATATCACTTAAAGACGCATTTTTGAAGTCGTTTTGTTAAGTGTGAATCTAAGTGATTTTATATCAACATAAAAGTAATTGTACACTTACATTATTCATACCTTTTGTGGGTGATGAATGTGTTCACCAAAGTTACTCGAGATAAGACTTATAGTCAAGTACTTATAAGTTAATGGTGAAGCCTTTGAGATCAAAGGCAAAAATGTTATATTCTTAGACTGAATAATGGAAAATACATGTTTTTGTAACATACACACATGAGACTATATGAAAAAAAAATCTCATGGTCATGTATAAAATAAGAATGAATGTTGGTAAGAGATAATACGTATATCTCTTAAGGCTGTGAAGAATCAAAATGATGCATCTTCTGTTCACATGCTAGAGTATTGTAGTCTAAAGCATGTTAGACTAGTACATATTAATTTAGATGCTCCGTGGAGATTAAATTAACTTTAAACATTCCAATTATAAGATGGCATGAGAATGAATTTGGTGTCTAACAAACACTAAAAATATATTACTTCCTTCAGTCTAATGGATAGTGAGGAGAACACATACACGCAAAAGTGTTGGCATCTCATGCTAAGGAATATGTTGCCTTGTTTAGCTTTAAAACCTCTCTTGCACAAGTGGAATATGAGGTGAGCAGTATACTCAAATGACTTCAATAGTACAAAGATGTAGATATTTGTGATCTAATCAAGGTGTCTAGTAGTCATCGTGAGTAGTATTACTTAAACTTGATCAAAGTGCAAGTAATGTGGGGGAGAGATCCATTTAAGGAACAACCATAGGTTTGTATAAATGGTGTTTGAGGAGTCTCTCAATCCATATAAAAAGATGACATTTCTTTACCTTTTATCCTGTGTTGGATTGTTTCAATCTAATAACGCTTAAATGTGGGGGGTAACTTGCATTTGATAATGTGAAGTTAAAAGTTGGCAATAAAGGTTATGGTTGTAACGAGCCATCTGGTTGTTTAGACTCAGATGTCATCTAGAATACACAATGGTCATAAGGAGTTAATCTGGTTGATTAGACTCATATGCCAACTTGATAAGGAGTCAATCTAATTGATTAGACTCAGATGCCAACCGGTTTGATATTAATGCCTGATGATTGAGCATACCGGCCATATGCATAATAAATATGTGTTCATATTGAAATAAGATTTGTTTTAGTCTAAAAAGAAGACGTTATAACTAGATCAAAGTTTAGATCACGAGTTATAGTCTTACGAGTTGACAATAAGGCATGAACGACTTGTGAGTCAATAACACGTTTGTACAACTGATCTCAATTGCAAAATTATCAGTAGTGACTTGACGAAGTCAATGATAATCTTATGGATCCAACAACCTGAGGGTTGATAAGGGATCAAGTTGTGGAATGAGACTAAAGCCCATAGAAAAAGGCATGTGAAGGAAACCTACCTTAGTTAATTGGAGATCCCAATATCTAAGTTCAATAGGACAACTAATTCATACGCCTAAGGGTGGTCACTGTGTGTAACACCCCAATCGATGGCGGAATCATCGAGGTGCCACGTAGTGACGATTGTTCAAAAGCTCATGGTACTAAAATGTAAATATATGATTATTGAATATTGTTTTACAACATGTGATATTTAAATACAAGACAACAAAAATAAAGATAATTGATTGATCTAATCTAAGTCCAAAGTCCTATGTGAAGCGTCAAGCAGCTTATCCTGAAACATGCACGAAAATAATTTTGTCAACATATGATGTTGGTGAGTACTACTTAGTTTTGTAAATATAGTATAAGTTTGAAAAGTAGTACAATTCATGTGTCTAGCATCACCAAGGCATTATGTAAACACGCAAGTAACCAAACAAGACAAAGATCACATGTAAAGTTTGTACAATGAAATTGATAATGAGCACCTCAACACGTGTGAGTCTAAAAGAGCACCATAACACAAAGTTATGTCTAAATGAGCACCGTAACATAAGTTACGTCTGAGTGTAAAGAGCACCATAACATAAGTTATGTCTAAATGTATGATTTTGTATGTAAGCTACGTTCATGTTCAAGCATAAGCACATAGATAAACAAGACACGTATATGAATTGTAAATGAATAAAATGTATGTGTAAATGAATACGAAAGTTTTGTATACTTGTGCATGAATCACCCCAAAAGTTGTAAAAGCGGAAAAAGGGGATAAGTAATACTCACCTTAGCAAGGTGTTAAGTCTTGTGAAATTGAATAAGTGTATCCAACGTTGCCAAGTATCACCCTATGTATAATGTAACAAATAAGTCTAAGTCTATCTAGTCTATAAGTATTTTCTAGGGCTTCGAATAGGGGATAAGTATTTATTTGGTTAATAAATTAAACGTTTAATAAATAAGAGAAATTTGGTAAATAAATAAACAAAAGTCTTTGAGTAAACTTTAAATCAAATATGGTCACAATATAAAGTTTTAAGTGTGAAAATAATTTTTATAAAATTATTTTCTCGAAAATAGGATATTTAATCTATTTATTTCAAATTATCAAAATATGCTTTTAATATCTAAAAGTATTAAAATTAAAGAATTCTTGAATTAAAAATTGTATTTCTGTTCCAAATGAATAGAAATAATTTATGTAAAATTTTGGTACAAAAATATTGTAAAATGAATTTATTATGAATTATTTATGATTAAAACTAACAAAAATTGATTAAAAATATTAAACAAACGGTTTTTCTGAATTAAAAATTATTTCAGAAATGTTTATTGATTTATAAACTTAGAATAATTTTTGTGGAATTTTATAAAATCGTTTAGATATTTTTATTGAATTTTATAATTTTTAAATGAATAAACTTGCAATATTTATAATATATATTAAATAAATTATTTTTGAAAAACTAAAAATTGGGTAATGAACTTTATCATTTGAAGATCATATAATAATTTTTGTAGAATTTAATAGGCACTTTTAGTATTTAAAAAAAAACTATTTAAAAAAAAATAATATGTTAAATATATATATATAAGAGAAGGTAAAAAAAATGATGTTGGATGTAGGGTTCGAACCTTTGGCCTATGGCCGGTTCATGTTTTAAGGAAACACCATGATACCAACTGATCTGGATTGGTTTGTTGTTTATCTTCTGTTCTAAAAAAATTATATACGCTAACTGCTTCGTGTTCTTCCCCAAATCAATGATTTCGAGCCCTAGATTTCCAATAAGACGATTTAACAAGCAATAGCCCCTGATATGATGGGGCTATTGTTTGTGAATAACCGATTAACAAAACCCATATGAAAAATATTACTTACAATAACGAATCGTTTGATTCTAGCTCGGTCAACCAAGAAGTCAAACGCGATCAAATACAAGAATAACGGATTCGATACAGAAATTGATGGTAAGAAGATAATGTTCGGCAAGTTGTGAATGTCTAATGATGTCCAATTTATAGTGATAGGGCCTGGTTCGTCAAATTGGAAAGCTTGACCACGAATTGAATGATTACGCGTAATCGGCTCTAATCGAAATGAATTGGTGATGACTGTTCGTGCATTTGACGCGTAATAATCGTTAGAGTGAGTCAATGGCAGTTAATCGTATTCAAACTTCCTAAAATTGTGTCAATTTAATAGTCAAGTGAAAGCTTCAATGGTCAACTAATGCTGCTGCTACTCGTCGAACTGGAAAGAAAGGAGAAGGAGAAGTTTATTTGTGTATTAATACTAAGCAAATCCGGTTTAAAACAGAATGTGGGCGTGGCTCAGATGGTTTCATTGTGTGTTGTTGTTGAGTCTGACCCGGCTCCTGCCCGGGTTCGAGTCCCGGCAGGGGCAAAACTTTTTTTTTTTTTTTGAGCTGGATGGAGGGATTGGGCCTGATTCATGGGCTGCTGCTGGTCTGAGCTGTGTACTGGGCCAAGAAAAAGGAGAAGGGGTGAGTTATGGTTTGGTTTGGGTTTGTTAATGGTGAAGGATGGTGTTGGGTTTACTTGTTTAAGTAAAGACTAACATTATTATTATTTTTATTATTATTATTATTATTATTATTATTATTATATATACAAAAAAATAAAAGAAAAGTGACGGATGTCACACTGTGGGGGCATGGCTAATATGTGTAAGCTAGTACATATGGTTATATATACCCCCTAAACTATAAAGGGTGTTTAAATAAGTCCGTGTCCATTCCTATGACATTCAGTGACAAACTATGAGGATAAGCATAATATATGGTAAATGATGTAGGTAATCATGGTAACCATAATGTTTTTAATGATTTGAGAAAAATCACCTATGTTAGAGAGAAGTGGGGTCGCTTCAAATGGAATTGGGGGCACAATTCCTAGAGCTCTCGCAGAACCAGGAAAGTGTTCCAGGACCATTATTGCACACGAAAGTGAGGGGATGGCCCGGCTAAGGGGAGTATTGTGTGAAGTGTATTGTCGTCTACACAAACGGAGGTTTGTTCAAGGACATCGCGTCTACAAACTGCTAGGAGGCTAAGTATGCTTCACAAAGGAAGGTTCAAAGCTAATACCTACCTGTCCTGCAATACTTAACTGTCGAGGTTGCATTGGAAATTTTGTGTGTTTTGATCAATCTCCATTCATGTGGGGGATTGTTGGAATTTTAATAGTATGAATGGATATTTAATTAATAAAATTTATTAATTAATGTATTCATAATGTGAATTGAAGAAAAACTCTTGAGTTGAGTTTTTTATTTCACTTAATTAACTTTTATTAGAGTGTTAAGTCTCTAATTAAGAGAAAGACTCTTCACTCATCTTCAATTCTTGTATAATTGTAGGCTATGTGCCTTATTTGATACTAGAGGAAATAATATACTTGAATACATGGAGGGTTCTTGAGAAGAATAAAGACTTCACTCATGTGTTGAGTACATAGAGATAAGTACTTTCTACCAAATTCCATAAGTTCTAACACTATAATTTACCAGGTGTAACCTTGGGCGAGTGGCCTTCTCCGGCAGTACAGACTGCTTTGGCTGTTGTACCCTAGGAGACAGACGCGTTATCTTTAGTAGAGGCTCGAAATCTGTTTTAAGGGAAGCGTGTTGAACACGTGCCTCAGCTTCAACCGTCAACATCTTGTTTGTTCATTCTTGCAGTTAAAAAGTGCACAAAAATGATCATGTTGAAGACTCTATGTCTTGAAGATCTTGCCGATGATTGTACAAGAAGACTTTGTTCAAGTCCTCGTTAAAGACGAAGAGAAAATTGTACAAGAAGAAACGGTTTAAGTTCTTATCAAAGGCAACGGTTTGAATCTTTTGTGTATGTCTTTTTAATTTTCGTACATGGTGCGTGTACTACTGTTTCCCAAAATATGTATAAAGTGTATATCTTTATTATTTTGTTAATATTATTTTAATAAAATCGTGACCATATCCTATAATTGGGTCTACTATATGATTAGATGATGAAATGTGTACAAAGTCTTTTGAGAAATGATTCATTTCTTAGTCAGATTTGGAAGAAATTGATACTAGTTTATTTTAGTTTAAGACTTTAAGTGTTAAAAATGATTTTATTTTGTATTTTTGAATTTTTTTTAAGTGTACAGTCACTCCTCAATCCTGAACCCAAAGATGTTCGATGTTTCTATATTGCAAAAGCATAGAACTTGAATATTAAGGCTCACTAAAATTTAACGTTTTGGAATAGGGAAGGCTCCCCTCCATCACCATCAGATCAGCCATACATCATCATCGAGACTGCCAACGTGTCGTCACCATTATTTTTGTGCCCCCCCCCCCCCCACACACACACACACATGTACACACACTCGTACACTCCAACATATATAGAGCATAATTGGCTTATCACGTGATTCTAGGTTGACGTCTAGCAAGTGGCGGATCTAGAAATTAATTTCAGTAGTAACGTTTTTCTTTTTTTTTTTTCATTTTAGTAGTAACATTTTCCAAATATCGTGAAAAAACAAATTTTCCACTGCGCGCGCGAAGTTGAGTAGCAACGGACGCGGCTAGGTCCGCCCCTACGTCTAGCCGACGCAAAACACAAATCAAAGAGTTGAAATGATCTTGTTTTAAGTTGGTTTTCTTTAATATTTGTACATCATAACACATAAAATAATTCTTTTGAAGTGACTAAATAAAAATAAAAAAACGAAATTGGCGCTACGTACACTCATTTTGTTGTGAATAATATTCCAAAGACATAAATGTAATTTTTTTTTTCAAAGGAAATGTATTGGTTTAAATGTTAGGGAAATACACAAATGTATTTGAATGGTTCCGAGTCACACAAGACATCAAAATAAAGCATGCAATTTTAAGTAGACACCTTCGCATGCTATTATAGTTCCATAATCTATGAAAGACGGAGGGACCCTAAGAGCATGCATACTAGCCAGCTTGATATGGGGCGTTATAAAGCCCATAGAGACCTCTCTACCGCCCCGTGGGTGTTATAATCTATCTACACTTCTACACTATATAATAAAAGAAAACACATGAGAGACATATGACACTCCCTCATGAATTCTCTCATTTATTATTTAAAATACATTAAACTCAGAGGCGAAGAAGGTTGAGAAGCATGCTAAAGCTTGTGAGGAGAACCAACACGTTTTTGTACCCCTGGCATTTTGATACCTTTGGTTCCTTGGTACCGGAAGCCATCCGTTTCCTGACCAGAGTCCAACGGGTTATCCATAGCAGTGTCTCGACTCCGGGGGGGGGGGGCATAGGTTCGTGTTTAGTAGGTTAGGGTTTGCCGTCCAGAAAGGGGTGGCGGCGCAACTTGTTGCCTGTCTGCCCGCTATCTTGATGTAATTTTTTACGGTTATTTATAAAATTTCTTTTTCATAAAAAAAAAAATTAAACTCAAATTTAATTATAATAATTGATTTGCAAAACCATGATATAAGTTTATTAAATTAAATTTTAGTAATTATATTAATAATCATAGTTGTAACTGAAATCATTAATAAAAGAAAACACATGATTCTTTTTTATATAACATATTTATATTTATGTATTATTAACTTTGAATTTAAATCATGCACCTTAAATTAACCCATTTTTAAAAATCTATATCTACATCTACATCTACACTATATAATAAAAGAAAACACATGAGGGGCACATGACACTCCCTCATGAATTCTCTCATTTTATTATTTAATACATTAAACTCAAATTTAATTATAATAATTTATTTGCAAAACAATGATATAAGTTTATTAAATTAAATTTTAGTAATTATATTAATAATCATAGTTGTAACTGAAATCATTAATAAAAGAAAACACATGATTCTTTTTAATATAACATATTTATATTTCTGTATTATTAACTTTGAATTTAAATCATGTACCTTAAATTAACCCATTTTAAAAAAAATTAATTTATTATTCTAAGTTTAAAATTAATTTTGTTATAATATTTGGCAAATGATTATTAAGTTTTATTATATTGGTCATTGTTTTAGGTGTTAAACTATGTTCAGCAAATATATATTAATTTTAAATGCTTAAAATAGTTCAAAAGTCAAATAAACAAATTAATAATAACACAATGCAATTAGTCAAGCTTTTTTGTGAGACTTTTATATTGTTCAAAACAAATAAATAAAATATCAATAACATTAATCGATTTTATCTATAGTAATAAAAGACAGCACATGGAGTATAAAGAACTCCATTATAAAGCCTCCCATTTTATTATTTCAACAATACGTTTATTTTAATTTGTTTCTTTATTTAATAATTATTATTTATTCAGTTTTTATTTGTTACAACTATAATTATTAATATAATTACTAGAATTCAGTTTAATATATATATATATATATATATATATATATATATATTCTATGTTTTTTGTAAATCAATTAATATAATTATAATTTAATATAAAATTAGAAATAAATTAATAGATATAATTTGAAAATGTTTATGAACTAACAAAAGTAATCGTTATTAAAAATTATTTATTTTTTTACGATAATGTATTTATATGTTATTAAATTTAAATCGTGTACCTTAAAAAACGTGTTTTTAATATGTGGTCTTTCACTCTAAGTTTAAAACTATATTTCTTACAATATTCTAAACAAATAAAATAAAACAAAGAAAAAATTACACCGTTAGTCCTTATGGTTTCCACCAAATTTCAATGTAAGGTATTAAGGTTTTATTGTTTCACTTTAAGGTATTAAGCTTTTAATTTGTTTCAATGTCAGGTATTAAGCTTTTAATTTGTTTCAATGTCAGGTATTAGGGACTAACATAGTTAAAACTTAACTGAGTTTGAGGGTATTATGGTCCATTTACCTATTTATAAAGAAACAAAATAAAAACCAAAACCCAGTTGTACAAGACTCGAACCTAGGACCTTGGCTTATTAAAAGAACAGGCAAACTAGCTGATCTAAGCTACCAGATGGTTATTATTTCGATCAGAATCTTTATAAATGAAATCGATGCAGGTCATCTTCCCCAATTCAACCCAAACCAAACCCTAACCCTCGAACCTTGATCAATTAGCTTCATTGCAAAAGCTTTTGCGGCAGCGCCCCTTAAACCATTGGTGGGAAAATGCGTGAACGGAGAGAAATAACAGACTCTTGTATATATTTACCAGAGTTATTCGGATCCGGGACCCATAAAATCTCGCTCATATTTGGTGATTCCACAAACGCCATTGTAAACTCTCCTACCTTCTCTACCTTGCCTCTTTTCCCGGCCCTCAAAACTAAATGATTACTGCGATTATAAGAAAATATTCCATTAGTCAAACACACAATATCACCAGGCTGAAAAGCCTCACACTCTTCATTCCAGAACTGAAAGTGAACCGATGCAGATTCATCTGCCACGAGTCCCAAACATGTCTTGTTTTCACTTCCTTCTAATGTGATCCGTGCTGCTGGCATGATCTCTTTTAAAGATTGCATCTTTGATTCGGTCATAAGCTGACAGGGAACTCGTTGGTGTTAGCTAAATATCTTATACGGGCTAATGTCATAGAAGCATCCTATAAGAGGAGGAAGAACCAGCAGAACCACGATTAAAACTTCATTAAACAACGCTATTAAGTCGATATTATGATGGGAAATAATCATTTAGGGTGAAGAAACGTAAACCCAACCATTTAATCGAGATGAAACACACTAAAACTCAAAATCTATACTCACCGGAATTTTACTCCGGTGACCGGAATCTGATCGGAATAACAAAAGAAGAGGGAGGGAAGGTTTGGTTTTAAAACTTTGAAAACTTGACAGGTTTAGTCCCTCAAAATCTATAATATATGTATTAATTGGTTAAAAGAAATAAACAGGTGAATGGACCATAATACCACTCAAACTTAGTTAAGTTTTAACTAGGTTAGTCCCTAATACCTGACATTGAAACAAATTAAAAGCTTAATACCTGACATTGAAACAAATTAAAAGCTTAATACCTTAAAGTGAAACAATAAAACCTTAATACCTTACATTGAAATTTGGTAGAAACCATAAGGACTAACGGTGTAATTTTTTTTAAAACAAATCAAATCAATCCACATTAATTAAATATTTGATTCAATACAAAACTAAATATGTTTGGCTATTTTCGTATTATAATAGCTTGATATATAAAATACATTTTATATATGAAAAATCATTAATTGAAATCTTCATTGACTTTGTTTTTTCAAGTTACTTCAATAGAGAAATGCAATATCTAAACAGTCTTTGCATTACTAATTCGTTTCGATCTTTATTTTCAGGCTATTAATTTACACAATCTTTTTTTATAATACAATCAAATTGAACCAATAAATGTTATTATGTTTAAGGACTTGATGTTAGAAAAAAAAATTAATATACACTCAAGGTTAGAAATACTTTGGATTTGAGGAAACTTGATGTCAAATTCCAAAATGAACAATACTCGATTAAGATGGTTTAACGGATGAGGAGATACTTTTAAATTAATTTCATTTTTTTATATCTTAGCCTAAACAGATTTACCTTTATTACTTTTTTATTTTTGTTTTGTTTTGTTGTACCTGCAGTCTACAAGGTAATAGCTGTGTATGGAAGATATATTTTGGAATGTTTGAAAAAAAATTTATGTGAATAAAAATGTTTTTTACAAGAAATCATTTTGGGGCTGATGAATATTTAATATTTTTTCGGTTGTACGGGAAACTTTTTTTATTTTAAATAACATATGTAATCTAATTTTTTTTAATTATATTTTAAATTTATATATAATATATATATATATAATTTAAATTGTTCAACCCGTGTATCACACGGGTACATAACCTAGTACATCTAATATTTGAAAGCAATGTGGGACACATAGCACTCCCACATTGCAAGTTCAATTCTCTCTCCTTCTCTCATTAAGCCACATGGCACTTTGTGATAATTTATAAAATTTTCTTTTTTTTAATCAAAAACCCAAAAAATATATAACCCTAAAAAAACACACGGTCATAACATAACACACAATTGTCGCCTCCTTTCAAATCAAGAACCCTAATCAAGCTAATCAAGGGCGATCCAAGGTTTTCTTCATCTCCTCTCCAAGGTTTTCTCTATTCCATTCTCATTTCAGTGAATCGATCTTGATCTCTTTTTTTCTCTGTGTTTGTTCGTTTTTTTTTCTGATTTTTTTGTAGATTAAAGGGTTTTTTTTCTCTGTTTGTTTTAATGATGATGATGATGAGGGTTTTCTTATCACACATAGATAACGGAAAACGGAAACGTGTAGAGGAAGACGGTGATGAGCAGCAGCGACGGATTGACGTGATGGTACCAACCGGGTCTAAATCTGACCACACAGGTAAAGCCCCAAACTCCACTATGTTGTTCTTGATAACCTTCGGGGAAAGGTAGGAGAGATGGCTGGAGCAGCTAATGGTGGTAGTAGGGTTATCGAGGTATTGTTTAGCGGTGGTTCATAATAGGTGAGGTATGAAGGTTTCAATTGGTGACCTCGGTTGTTACAGGTAGTAGATGGTTCGGGTATTATTATTATTATTATTATTATTATTATTATTATTATTATTATTATTATTATTTCTATAGGGCATACCAGATCTAATTACTCATACCAGATCGAATTTATCTTGACGAGTAATGAGGTAATACATAAGCTACCATGATGGTTGTTATGTTTATTATGTGTTGGCTTTGAAATGGAGTGATTTCTGTTAAAATAACCAAAAATGTCTTTTAATCAAGTTTCCTATGCTCAACTCATTAACTACTGACTGTTACAGAGTGTTGATTCCGTTTGTGCTTTTCTGATGATGGATATTGTTCATATTAGTGGACTTGTGGCTGCTTCTGTGGTTGGCAATCCTTTTACTTCTGGAACATTACAATTCCCACTATTACACCAAGGTATTTTGTGTTATTATTGTTTGTATATATTATATGGATTGATTATTGATAGCTGTTTGGTGAAAACAGTTTTTATTTGTTATTTTTTGCTGACAATTTATAGTTCTAGGACTACCGAAGGGAAGACAAAGTTTGTACCTTTTAATGATGAATTGACCGAAACAACTATGCAAATTTACTGAACTTCATTCGCCTATAGAAACAGGTAAACTTAATGCGAAAGATTGCAATTTCATTTTTTAACCGTGATAATTTTAGTATGTATAATGATGAAACTAAAACATTCTTTTAAAAAGTGTTGAAGACGGAAGGGTGCATCCAACGCCAAACACAAGTTTTGCTGGATTTAGAATTGCTCATGATGGGAAATCAGTCATTTTTGGGCAAAACTGTCTTATACCGTCACCAGTTCACCAACAAGCCTCTTTTCCAGATATGGACTCTACCCGTTGCCAGCCGTTTCAGCAATCATCAGTTGCACCACAGGGAATCAGGAGCGAGTCAGTTAACATGAGCAGTCAACTGTCCTCTTTATCCGCACCTCTAGCCGTTGATGAACCCATGACTCAACTGCAACCTTCTGCAGCTTCCCTAGCGTTTTATTGGGATGAGCAGCTTAAGTTCACATGTGAACAACAACAACAACAACTGGATGTCATGGCTCCACAACAATCCCAGGGCTGCAGTTTACCAACGGGGCTTAACCTCTGAGCATTTCTCCGCAACAATCATCACATGGAATCATGGGTGAGTCAGTTAGCATCAGCAATCAGCTGTCTTCTTTATTACACAAAACCTTGGGTGAACAAATAACATGTGTGTGGATAATATGGTCCTATAGATAAAGATCACTGTGAAGAATATGGTCCTAAGGATCCTAGACATGTTTTATGAATAAATAATTTTACATTATTTATTATACTGTTTTATAAGTAACGATTATTGTTTGAAAAATGTTTTACAGCGGATGCCTATTAAATATGCATAATAGCTTAGAGTTGCTGAAAGTTTGACCGTAACTATTGTGGATTTGGAGGGTCAACCTATTATGTTTGATTTGAGAAGAGAAAAACATCGAGACAATGGAATTAAAGTTGGTGATGTATGCACTTTTGAGCTTAATCCAAATGTCTTTCAACATAGTCCCTATCTTCAGTCTCCTACAATGATATGGTTACATCTTGTAAGTAACACTCTGTTTTCATGGTGATTTTGTATCTTTTATTTTTTAAGAATGCTTAATCAGAGTTCATTCCCTACCATTTTTGTTTATTTCCATAACCTATCTTCTTCGTTACACAATCACGCCTTTAAAGTCATGTTTAATATATGTATAATTTTCATTTAACATTCCTTTGTTCATGGATTAAGGTTTTCCAGAAAGAAACATCGCTGCTATTTGTCTCTAATCTGAGTATACATGTTTGTTTTTATAATCCATGGTTGCTGTTGTGTTTTGATTTGTACAGAGTTTTACCCGTTAAGGGTTTTTTTATCGATGTGGTTGTCTTTATAGGAGCAACGAAGCAAAATTATTAATTTGATTATACTTTTTGACTAGGTTATGTACCCGTGTGATACACGGGTTGAACAATTTAAATTATATATATTATATATATAATTAAAAATATAATTAAGAAAAATTAGATTACATGTTATATTTAAAATAAATAAAATTGACTTTACAACCGAAAAATATTAAATATTCATTAGCCCCTAAATAATTTATTGTAAAGACATTCATATTCACATAAAACTATTTTCAAACTTTTCAACATATATCTTTCATACTATGGCTATTACCTTGTAGACTGCAGGTACAAAAAAAATCAAAAGTAATAAGATAAATTTGTTTAGGTTAAGATGTAAAAAATGAAATTAATTTAAAAATATCTCCTCATCCATTAAACCATCCCAATTGAGTATCGTTAATTTGGATTTGATATCAAGTTTCTTGCAAAGCCAAAATATTTCTAACCTTGAGTGTATAATCATTACTAACATCAAGGTCCTTAAACATAATGCCATTTATTGGTTCAATATGACTGTAATTATAAAAAAAAAGGATTTCGTGATTAATAGCGTGAAAATGAAGCTAAAACGAATTACTAATGAAAAGACTGTTGCCACTTAGATATTGTATTTCTCTGTTAAAGTAACTTGAAACAACATAGTCAATGAAAATTTCACACAATTATTGTTCATATATAAAATGTATTTTATATATCATGCTATTATAATACGAAAATAGCTAAGCATATTTAGTTTTAATTAATCAAATATTTAATTAATGTGAATTGATTTGTTTTATTTTGTTTGTTCAGAACACTATAAGAAATATAGTTTAAACTTAGAGTGAAAGACCACATATTAAAATAGGTTAATTAACGTTCACGATTTAAATTTAAATTTAATAACATATAAATATGTTATCTTAAAAAATGAATATTTTTTTAATAATATTTACCTATATTAGCTAATAAACATTTTCAAATCATGTCTAGTAATTTATTTCTAATTTTGTATTAAAATATAATCATATTAATTAATTTACAAAGACATAGTGTGTATATATATATATATATATATATATATATATATATATATTGAACTAAATTTTGATAATTAAATTAGTAGTTATAGTTGTAAGTAATAAAAAATAAAAATAATTATTTTTAAATAAAGAAACAAATTAAAATAAATGTATTATTTTAAATAAGAAAATGAGAGGCTTTATGAGGGAGTTCTTAGTATTCCATGTGTTGTCTTTTATTAGTATTGATAGCAATAAATTAATGTTGATTGGTTTACTTTATTTATTTGTTTAGAACAATATGAAAGTCTAACAAAAAAGCTTAACCAATTACATTGTGTATTAATTTGCTTATTTGACTTTTGAACTCTTTTAAACATCTAGAATTAGTATGTACTTGCTAAGCATATTTAACATCTAAAACAATGACTAAAATAATAAAAAAAACTTAATAATCATTTGTCAAACATCATAACAAACATAGTTTTAAACGTAGAAGAAAAGATCAAAATTTTATAAATAGGTTTATTTAAGGTACATGATTAAATTTAAAGTTAATAACATATAAATATGTTATATAAAAAAGAATCACTAATGTTTAAATAATTTTTAATTGGTTAGTATTTATATTAATAACAGAAATCATTAAATCCGTTTTTAATGATTTCTGTTACAACTATGATTATTAATGTATTTATATTATGATTTTGCAAATCAATTAATATAATTATATTTGAATTTATTATATTAATTAGTAAAATTAGAGAACTCATGAGGGAGTGCCATGTGTCCCTCATGTGTTTTCTTTTATTAGATAGTGTAGATGTAGATGTAGATGTAAATGTAGATGTAGATTATGCGGTTGATGTTTCTCACCCTACAAGTACCAAAATTATTAATTTGATTGGAGTTAGTTTACAAAATTAGGTAGATGTGTAAAGTAAACAACCTATCGATCATGTTGCAGTTGAGTTCGGCACCCAAAGAGATTGTTTTCACATCAGGTGCTACTGAGTGTAATAATATTTCTTTCAAAGGGGTTATGCATTTTTATATATTTGATAAGGACATTTTAAGATACTCAAAAGTTTAGAGTTTACTTAAATAACAGCTACACCTTTTTCTCATTATTTTAGGCCAACTGCCAACTATCCTTGCGAATTGCAAACGACAATACATTAATACTTAAAAAAAAAACCATATCATAAAAAACGAGCATTTTATTGTTTATATTTTTTTCATACATTTACCCACTATCCAAATGTAACTTGCTATTTGGAAAGTTTATGAACTATATCTGTTAATTTGAGTATAGTATAACAATTCTTTTAATTAAAAATATTGATATTTTATTTTATTAACAATATCTAGGGATGAAAATAACAAAACCTTTGACCGAAATTGACCAAAAATCGATATGTTATGTGATTAACAATATTCGTCGACTGACTTTGTTTGGATGAATCTCAACATCAATGATGCAGGTGTGAAAGAGATGGAAATCGCCACCACTTTTTATTTATGTTTTTCTTGCACAAACTTTCACTTACTTCATCTTTAATTTGTTGAGGAATTGACCATTTATCATTTTTCTTAAAAACAATAATAAATATATAAATAACATAAGTGCATTTGAACTGGCGATTCCTAACACTCCGTTCAATTAATGTGTATATGTATTATTATAATTATACCTAGATGATGTTGTCTCAACAATTGCTTCAATATACTTCATGACCAGCTTGCATTATGCTCTAAGCTTATGAATTCCATCAGCATGTTAATCCAACCAAATTGGATCTTTTTATAAGCCTTTAAATTTGAACAAAGAGATTGGAACAAAAAACCGACGATCGAGATGAATAAACACATTTGAAACTGTCAAAAAATGCAATTTTTGTAAGTATAATCTCACAAGTTTATAAAGATTCATATAATGGGAAATCACAAATTTCTCAACCTGCATAATATTAAACGTAGGAGAATTAACAATATAAATATTTTTATTAGCACAAAAAATAATTGAAAAGACTTATTTACGAACGTGTTGTTCTGCTGCGAGTTGTAGATTTTCTGAGACGAAAACAAGCATATCGTCGGTAGGTCCTAACGGCTAAGTGGCTGATAATTAACAGTTCGGATGTTGTGGTTACACACATGAACAAGAGAGAAGTAAGCTTGGTGATGATGTATTAAAATCACTATTCCATGGAATGAGATCTAAAAAACTACAAAGACAAAAAGTGTCATATAAGCTGGAAATTACTATTCAAAAGAATCCATGAACTCTATAGGGAGGCATAGAGTTTGCGTGAAGCCAGAGACAAAGAAGATGGCTTTGAAGGATATACAGAGAAAATGCGGAATAAGTGACAAGAATCAAATTTCAAAATTTAAAATTTCAAAACACCCTCTATTTCTACAGCCACTACAATTCAAAAGTTTATCTACTCAGCTTCAAACCATATTAGAGTATAATTTGCTATATACTTTTAATTAAAAGTTTGATTTTTACGTGATTAACAATATCTAGGGGTGAACAATAATTGAACCCTCAACTTAAATCGAACAAAAACATGCAAAACCGAACTAAAAATTAACCAAAACCGAGTTAACCTAATATCGGTTTTTTGTACCCTAAGTTAACCAAAAAAAAACAAGAACCATTTGAGTCCGTTTCAGTTTAACTAATTTTGGTTAACTAAGGGTACAAAAAGAAAACGATAACTGATTTTAAATTAAATCGAATGTCTTCAGTTTTCAATATATTTTGGTTTAGTTTTGTTTGTTTTTTGGTTTGGCTTTGATAAATGGTTTAGTTATTGTTCACTCCTAGATATTGTTAATCACGTGGCACATAAAGATTTTTAAAATAAAAAAATAGCAATAATATACTCAAATTAAAGATAACAAAATACTCATTACTATGATGTAATTTTTTTTTATAAAAGTATCAAAATATGACTATTTAAAAATCATAGGGGATATTTTGCTTAAAATAAGGAAAAGAAGTTTAACTATAATTAAAATAAAAAAAAAGGTTAAGTAAAGTTAAGGAATTAAAGTGTAACTAAGATAGAGTATTAAAATGTAAATAATGTATAAATGACTATTTTATCCTCCTTTCAGATTAATGAAAAATAAGTTCTTAACTTATGGGTATTTAAACTACCACTCCCTCATGCATTATAATATAGCATAGATATACAAACGTCATTTTGGTAATCAAGCCTTAAATGTATTGTGTCAACCTATTAATCAATTTAACATGACAAGTTAAGTGTGTTATGCGTGTATTACATGGGTTAAGCCAGTTGAAATCGTTTAGCCACATTTTTAATCATGTCGTTAAGGTATCGACCTGATTACTCGAAACACTACCACGTTAAATTTCATATCAAGTATAGTTAACATGTCAATATAGACTATAATTTTAGCTACCATGTACAAGTCACCCAAATTAATAATCCAATAAAAACTAATGTTCAATTACATTTATCCATCCAACATAATCACATTGTTAATTCAACTAATGAAGAACCACAAACAAACTCTAACACCCAACGAAAAAAATCAAAGTGAACCGAGTTTGGAAATATAACCTGCCTATTAACCATCAAATTCAATTCTACATTAGACATGGGACAAGTAGCCAGTCCCATATGGCGACAATCGTGACAATAACATGAATCACGAGCTGGCTTATGAGGACAGTGGATCTTGAAGAGTAACTCTTTGAAGGGGCGGCTAGTGATGGTTGTGGTTTAGGAGCGAGATGCGCTAGTGGTGGTTGTAAAGGAGCCATATATGTTGGTGGTGGTGGTAAAGGAGCGAGATGTCCGGGTTGTGGTAAAGGAGTGAGATCTAATGGTGGTGGTAATTAATGGAGTGAGATGTACTTGCAACTTCATGTCACCATTGAAAGACCTTTTGCTACTAATGAAATAGCGGTCATGTGTGACATTTAGTTGGACTACATCTCCTCCGGCTCCTAATGTGTAATTGTGAACCGGATGCTTGGCATTGCATGTTTCGTAGTTGGTCTTATTTACTTCTATTAGATCGTCCTGGTTTAAGTCGTACACGAAAACTGCACGTATGATTAAGACCAAAAGAAGTTAGCGAATTTGAAAATTAATCCAGTGAATTATCTTGATGGTGATATTTATTTATGTCAAGACCTAAACAAATATTATAGTTCTACATTGTACGTATTTCGTATTCCTTTTTAACATATGAAGTAAAAACGTGTCAAACATTATGCCCGGATTGATTAATTGCTAATAACAAGAACTAAACAAAGCTTCTGTTTTACTTATAGGGATTTAACTAGTATTTTGCTCGCCCAAGTTGCGGCGGCACATGCGAAGTCAAACTGTGGAGTTATCTACTATGTGTAAAACATAATGCGTAAAAGATAACTAATAAAAAGTGTATAACACGGTGCTTTTAACTAAGTTAAAAAAACACACCACAAATATGCTGCTTTATGTGAAGGTTAGGGATAGACTCTGTAGGTGGCCGAAAAGCATGGTGCACGTAAATTAACTTACAAACTTTTGTTTTTTATATAACATCTATTGATTAACTTTTATGTATATTTTATTTATATAACTATTTATATTTAATAAAAATTATTTTAGTTATATGAACATTATTAGATTCATATAAGATATCTATGAGCCTAGTAAAAATCAGTAATTTAATTTCAACGTTAATTTCCACTCATGATCTTGTAAGATTGTGGGTTCAAATCTTTGCATGTGCAAGATGGGGTGAAATTAAAGTGTGATAAAAATTTATTGTTAAAAAAAATTGACTTTTAAACACTTTGATTCGAAACCTCATGCTCATTTAAACTCGGTCAAATTCATACTTTTAACAAACCGGCCACATCCACTCGATTAAGCCCGACTAATGTACATCTTCATTTCCCTATCACCATTTGAAACATGCTGAAAACTATATACATTTCAAATCACTACAGATCTCGTAGCTAGAGATACTTACAGAACCAGTCGCCGAGGTAAAATGTTTGGTTTCCGGCCCAAAGAGTGTAGTTAACGTCTGGACTCCAACCCATGTTTCCTCCTACGATAAACCGCTTGGCAGACACTTCATGTAACATCATGACTAATGTAGCGTAGAATGCAAAAGCCATCGCGGCAGCCCATTTGCTGCCGTAGTTGCTACGCCCCATTGGAGTGTGATGTCATGTTCCAGCAATGCTCTCGGCTTCATTTTATAACACAAAAGTCAACAGATCAAATTTTATTTTATTTTTGATTGTTTTCAACTTGTGTGTTTTTTACTATTTTGTTTTAACGTTGATTCCTTGAATAATATATTTTGTTTAATGTCACGTCTCACGCATCGATGGTATCTTTAGTTTTCTCATGTTCTGCATTGGTCGAAGACTAGGCATTGCCAGATAAATTAACATGCAAACTCATCATTCATTCATATAAGTTTAGAACATTGTGAAAATCACTTCGATTTATCAGTTTTATATTTTTTTATTCATAATTTTACGTTTTTGAGCATGTTGAAAATTTGAGTGAGAAAAATGGAACATATATAAATTTTGGTTACTATTTAGTAATTATTTTTCCAGTTTAACTTAAGTTTACCAATATATACTGATTCTTGGTTATTATTTAGTGGGTCTTTTTCTTCACTATTACCCAACCCCTAGATTTATATTTGTTTTGTCGTTTCGTGTAGGAACCATTTATAAGGGAGGTTGTATTAACACCCCCACTTCTATTCCCCCCATCCCCCCCCCCCCCCCCCCTCCCCTCTCTCAAAGCGTTTCGCTTTGGCCTAAGCGAAGCGTTTTGTTACTTTTTTAACTACCTCGATCCGAGATAAGTTATTCTGATTTGACCCTCAGGTAGGGCTGTAAACAAACCAAACGTTCGGTGAACAGTTCGTAAACCGTTCGGCGGGAAGTTCGTTTGTGTCCGTTTGTTTAGTAAATGAACAAACACGAACAAAAAATTCCGTTTGATTAACTAAACAAACAAACACGAACAAATGTCTCGTTCGTTCGATTGCGTTCGTGAACGTTCGGCAATGTGTTTGTTTATGTTCGTTTATTTATATCCGTTCATGCATGTTTGTTTATTTTTGATCACTAGTTAAAACTTAGGATAATTATGAACTTTTGAGTTAAGAATATCATGTATTCATGCCTATGCCTAAGTAATTTTAGATAATTATGTCTAAGTTAGTACAATTTGACTTATCGACATAGTTTAGTAGATATACTTTGTCTAACGGTTAATATTAACAATGTTTTTTTAGTTAGTTGCATATTAAATGTTTGTTTTTGTTTGTTTTTGTTCAAGACCTGTGTTCACGAACAGTTCGCAAACAACTGAATTTGTTAACAAACAAACACAAACATAAAATTATGTTCGTTAGTGTGTTCGTGAACGGTTCATTTATTCAAGAAACCTTAACAAACAAACACGAACAAAGCCTTGTTCGTGTTCGTTTGGTTCGTTTACAGCCCTACCCCCAGGCGCCTCGCCTTGGCCTAAGCGAGGCGCTTGGAATCCAGCTTTTATTTTTGTTGTATTTTTTGTGTTTTGAATTGTTTTTTTTTTATTTTTTAATATAATTATTGTAAAAAAATATAAAAATTAAAAAACAAAATAATAACCACCAACTTTTATCGACATTGCTCCAACATAGCTAAACATTACTCCAACTCAACTCAACAAGATATTTAAGCCGAATACACTTTCCATCCAACACAGGGTTCACTAACTTTTTTCTCAAATATGTTTCAAAATATAAAATGGCATGCAAATATGTTGCAAAACGGTATATTACAATGATCAGATTTGCTTATGATCTAACACCAAATCTCATTATCTGTCAACGATTAAGGCAACCTGAAAACAACCGGATGGTTGGTAGCTCTAGGTAAGAACATTGTAGATGAGGATTTTTTTTACCTTCCCATTGATTTCAAGTATGTTGCCTTCATCGTTGACAGATATCTCTCTGACAACAACTGAATTTTACTTGCTTGCCTGAACATTTTGAAAATAGCGATGAATGATATCGATCAAATTGCTAGAGGGTCATTGGTCTTCAGAGTTTCCAGCCTTTAAGATGACACTTCTAGGAGATTCATGAAGATATTCATCAAGACCTTTTGCAGAGGGTCACTATTCATATATAAAGAACATTAACTAACTAATTGCTAAAGGGTCACTATTCATTAGAGTTTCCAACCACTACGAAATTTATCTACTCACAATGGTGTGGTCTACCTTTTTGCTTATGATCCAACAATGAAGGCAACCTGAAAACAACCGGATGGTTGGTAGCTCTAGGTAAAAACATTGTGGATGAGAATTGTTTACCTTCCCATTGATTTCAAGTATGTTGCCTTCATCGTTGACAGATATCTCTCGGACAACAACTGAATTTTACCTGCTTGCCTGAAAGTTATCCAAATACCATTGTTGTTGGATGTTCATGTGAGAATGCATAGTACAAAGTTCTTTTGACAAACGTCTGGCTGACCTGAAGTTCCTTCGCAACCTAGTTCCTTTTAATTATAAACAACATTAAAGAGGGAGCTAGATATTCCTCATGATGAGCAGGAATTGTTTACCTTCCCATTGAAAGATTAAAAAGTCACTATTCAACGATGAAGTTGTTTTCGGAGAGATATCTGTCAACGATGAAGGCAACTTGGAACTAGGTGATGGTCATACCGACGTGAGGGTAGTCCATTGGTATTAATGGAAAAGTGATTGTAGGGGAAGAGGGAGAGAATGTTATATAATGTGGCAGAGAATGATCAGGTGTGATTAGTTTCTTTTGCAGCAAGATATGTTGCTTTCATACCTTTACGGAGGTTTGCCAGAGGGTCATTGGTCTTCAGAGTTTCCAACCCCTAATACCATACAAAAAAGACTATCTCTTTGTTAGTCACCCTCATAGGGAAATCTACTCTCACACTTATGCGTAGATCAAGGATATTCATGTGAGAATGCATAATACAAAATTCTTTTGACAAACATCTGGCTGATATCCAGGTGCTGGAATTGTTTACCTTCCCATTGATTTCAAGTATGTTTGCCTTCATCGTTGACAGATATGTAACACCCCAAAAATAAGTTTTGCTTAATTATGCCATTTGGCATGACTAACAAATACCAAAACGAATTAATTGTAAAAGCGAGCATTCTATCAGCAAATAAACGGGGACTTGTGTTATAATAGGAATGTTACCCCGTTAGTTTTTATTATCTAAATTGGCCTAAAACCCGATACAAGAGACTATCCTAGTTAGTCATTTGATTTAATAAAACATGGAAATTAGAACTTGAGGGACTAATTGTATCAATTGGCCAAAGTTGTATTATGGTTAAAAAAAAAAAAAAAAAAAGGAAGAATCGATGTCCAGGAGGTGTTCTTCACACCTAAAACACACACATAACACCTAATTCATCCTTCTAGTGCAATTCAAGCCAAAATCATGATGTTGATCAAGTGCATGAGTGAGATTTTGGCCAGTGGCGAAGCTTGACCCGAAGGTTCGGGGGGTCGGAAGTCACTAGTTTCGGGGGGTCGAAAGTCACTAGTTTCGGGGGGTCGAAACCCTATATTTTCAAAATTTTCTATACGAATACTATATAATCGGAACTTCTGCGCGAAAATCCGGGGGGTCGGCCGCCCCTCCCCGCCCTAACTATGCTGCACCATTGATTTTGGCCATCTACACTCTCCTAAACCCTAAGGTATCACTTATTTCCTTTGATTTCATGAAAAACTCCTGATTTAGGAAGATGAGGATTTTAGGGTATTTATAAAAATGTGAATTGATGGTGGCTATGGGTTTCTATATGTTTGTAGACATCAAAGAAACTATAAAACATGATAAAAAGTTATGTATTGTATGATTCATGTGGATTAGGATGATACTTGTAGGTGTAGGTAGTGGGTTTTAACCCCAAATGTTGAACTACACATTTATATGAAGAATCCTTGTACTAGTATGTGTTAACTTGTCATATAGATGTGCAAATTGATAAATTGAACTTGTAATGATGATTAATCAAACAAATGGTTAAGTTTGAGAAGTCAATAAGGCTTAGAATTCACTTGAAAAAAGGGTGCATATGAAGTGTTAGATAAAATGCTTACATGAACTTGAATTGGGTCAAATAGTGTAAAATTGTATGAAATTCGTCACTCTTGACAACCCTAGGTGATCATCTTGTAAAGGCCATATCTCATTCGTTATTAGGAGTTAGAAGACGAGCCTTATATCGTTGAAAAGCTTGTTGCACATATTACATTTCGTATTTAGTCATGACAAGCTAATTCTGAGTTTTAGTGGGTCAAAACAGCATGTAAAGTTGACATTTCTGTTTTGACAGCAAAGTTGTTTGGTTAAAAATATAGTTGTTGTCCTGATCTTCAAATATTCATATAAAATCATAGAAAAATCATTAGGAGGTGTTCTTTATACGTCTGAAAAGGTCTTTGAACGAAGAACAATTCATCTTTGAACATGTTCAACTAGTTCGGATTTTAAATGGGTCAAAAGGGTCAAATACAGCAGCGGTATAGAAAATCGTTGCACATTATTAATGTTGTTATTAATAAAAAGGGGCATAAGATCATATACATACTTGCTTTGGGCATGAAATGTTGATTCTTAGGAACATAGAGCACCTTATGTGATATACTTAAAGCGTTCAAAACCATTTATTACCTAGTTTTTATATGCAACTTCACTAACGGGTCAAACGGTTAGTGAATGGAAATATTCATGAAACAAAAAAAAAACTAGTTGTTTATTATATAGCATGCTTTGATGAAGAAGTGTGTGTGAATTCATAAGGTGTTATAGTCATGTTAATGGTTGACTAATCTAATCATCTTGTGGATACAATGTGGTAGTTTGATTCTAACAAGCTTAGGTAGGAGCTTAGAGAGGAACAGGTCGAACAAATACAAGTACAAGCATGAAGCTCACAAGGACACAAGGTAAGTGTTGCTTACGTTATTATACCAAATATCATGACTTGTGCATTGAGTGTTAATCGTTTAGACTTAGTTATGGGAGAAAGGTAGGACCCCGAGTGGTGAAAACTGCTAAGCGGGTCTAAACATGTGAATTTATGTATAAACTACCTTATGACAATCAATGAGGTGATAGGTGCACCCAAGAAATGAAATATATTAAACGGGGTAAATCTTGAAAAGTTAAGCTATAACTTGATTATGACGATTAAAGAGTCGACATATGGAAACAAGGCAAAACACCTTGAGTGGGTTCATTCATGTTAGACTAGAATAGAAATAGTGTACGGTAAGTAACAAAGTTAGTGTTGCATCCGAAGTGTGCAACTCATGAACAGGTCAAGTGGCGATGTTCTTACCATTGGGACCCGGTACTTAATGCTTGTATATCAAGCATTGAGTTTCAAAATATGTCACCATTCGGATCCCAAATTCTAATATGTGTCGAGGAAGTCATCCACAGGTGAGCATTTGGGAATGGGGCACATGATGCCAAGTATTATGGACAAGAGTTATCAAGGTTTGGAACAGAACAATGCTATCTGGTAGGTCAGTAGTTAAATAAATGCCTTAGGCGAAGTAGTACGGGTATGAAAACCGCCCACATGAAGTGTGGGTGCCAAATCGGTAAGTTGTTTACATAATTATGTCCTATGCGCGCTAATGCGCCTAACAATGACTAATAGTGATGAAATATTGGAATTGGTGGAAAGCTAAGTCCATAAGGGCTTACAGCCTTTCGAACAAGTTAATGGGTTAAAAACATTGGGATTAAATCAAGTAGTGTCGTCTACGGGCGGTTAAATGGAATTTGTTGCCTGCAAGGGCATTTTAGGAATTTTAAAGTTTTACTAATGATTATATCCAAAACCGGGTCATAATGAGACAAACCAGATTATGTTTTCAGTTAAATAAGTTCCCCATGGGATGACAATATGATTCTTATGTTTTTAGAATTGTCAAAAAGGGCTTTGGCCCAGTGAACGACCGTTCACTCTGGATGAATGGTCGTTCAGGCCTTCTGAGTCAATTGGTAAAAAATTTATTTTTGGCCGTTTGGTCTGGATCGTTCCGTATTGATGTGTAACGGCACTTCTTATGTAGTAAATGCATTATTGGTAATCCCACTAACCATTATTTGTGTAATGGTGCCAGGTACACATTCGTTGAAAGTCCCGGAGCGAAGATCAAGTCGCGAGGAGAACCGAACACACCTAAACACTCAAAAGCTTCCGCAATAGAATTTCTCGTTTAAAACACAAACATTAATACATTCTTTTTGTAGTTAATGATGTAAAATTTATTGGAACCAAACGTGTATGGGATTCATTAAGGTGGGTTTTCATAATTTACCAAAGTTTTAATCAGGAGTGATTTTAATTAAGGCCTAAACTCGGAAGTTTAAATGGTAATCACAAGTTTACAGGTTAGGGTCTTACAAGTGGTAATAGAGCCATTGGTTTGAGGGATCCGAGTGTCGAGAAGGATACTTGGACTCAAACTGTGCGCTCAAGTGTTGAAGGGTGTTAGGTTCGAGGCTTGATCAAGGCATCCGGTAAGTATGACCCGAGATACCAATCCGATTTGATCGGAGATAGTTATCACCTCAACAGGGATAGTTTTAATGTTTGTTCTCATTGTAATAAAGTCTCAATAGACGAGGGACTAATAGTGTCAAGTTTTAATCTCTGTTCGTTAGAAGTCATTAAGCTGAGATTAGGGCTTATAAATAGGGGTCAGGGGATAATTAGGGTTGATCATTGTTTTTCGTTTCCGTTCAATTCCTTTCGTTTGTAGTTTCGATTAATAATAAAGAAGTTAATCATTGGTTGATTACGTTCAATTGTTTTCTTATCTGGGTGTGTTTATCACAAACTAAGATTTGGTGGCGCAGAGAAGATTATGCAACAATGAAAAAGAAGGGATAAGAACCTAAGGCTCTTATACCATCAAAAACAATGAAACCACAATATGGACTTATTATAGAAGTCTTGAGGATAAATATAAGGTGTCTACGTCTGGCCTATATGTGTTGTATTGTATTTATATGCGTCATGTGGAGTGGAGCTGTGGAGGGTAGAAATCTAGAATACTAGATTAGGTGGGCTCTCGGGTTGTAGAGGTGGGCTTCCGGGTTATGTGGGCCTCTGGACTTATGGAGCAACCATATTTTCTGTTGGGAAATTTAGTGTCGAATTTACGTTCTTTACTGACTTTGTACATAATCAATTATGTGTAATTATTATCAATATTATTATTAATTAATATTTTGTGAAATCCTTAAAGAGAACTTTGCAATAAACTGAGGAGTATTCAAAATTGAGCTCAGATATATTAGATATTTCTGCTAAAATTGGTGTGTTTTAAATAAAAGGATGAATTGTATAATGCTTGGTAAATATTTGTGGTTGTGTTGAAAGAGACTTCATTGGATAATCTATAAGCAAAACATTTAACTTCAAAATATGAATTGAACTTTCATAATTTCATAGCACGTCATTTATTTGACTATGTAACCTTGAAATCACTCCCTGAATCAGTGAATCTAGCCATCGAGGTAATCGGACCAAGCAATGTGTTACAAGTTGTAACGGATAACGCGGGTAATTTCAAAAAGGCCGGTAAGGAGATTGAGAAGTTGTATAAACATATCCTTTGGTTCCCTTGTTGTGTGCACACTTTAAACCTTATTTTTAAAGATTTGGCAGCGGAATTTTATTGGCTAGAAAACACATATAACAAAGGTAAAACCATTGTCAAATATTTTCTTAACCACACCCATGCCTTGGCATTTTTTAAAGAAAACTCAAAGTTGGAGTTGTTGAAAGTTGCAAAGACACGTTTTGCTTCACATTATATACTTTTGAGAAGGTTAATGAAATGTAGGGAGGCACTCGCTACAACTATAGCCCTTAATTCTTGGCACACGTTTTGCTTCACATTATATACTTTTGAGAAGGTTAATGAAATGTAGGGAGGCACTCGCTACAACTATAGCCCTTAATTCTTGGCGGGAATGGTTCAAAAGTGGGGATGAGAAAACTCGAACCGTTGGGGCAAACGTCACTGATACAATTAAAGATGACATGTTTTGGGAAGATGTTGAGAATATATTGGCTATTATAAAACCCCTTTTTTTGCTAGTTAAGTTTTGTGATGGTGATGGTCCGAACATTGGAGAAATATATGAAAGGATGGATAACATGGTTGGTGAAAGTAAAGATGTTATGATAGAAAATAAATACTCAATCTATTTTTCTCGGGTTAAAGAAATTATTATGGCTAGGTGGGAAAAAAGGACTACCCCACTTCATTGTTTGGGGTTTGCTTTAACTCCTAAATTATTTAACTCCTAAATTTTATGATAAACACTATCTACAAACGTTGGCACCCGGTGGCGAGAAAAGAAGGCCTCCTAACAAAGATAAAGAAATTGTAGATGGTGTTACATAAGCATTTGAAAAGATTGCAGAAAATGAAGATGAACGAAAGGTACTACTAGAGCAATTCGCTGAGTTTCATATGAAGAAGGGAATTTACTCTAGGACCACAACTCAAGCCGATGTTGTGACAATGGATGCAATTGATTGGTGGGCTACATACGGAGCGGAGACTCCGGAATTGGCGGAAGTAGCAATGAAAGTACTCTCCCAACCGATTAGTAGCTCTTCGGCAGAGAGGAATTGGAGTACGTACTCCTATATTCATAATGTCAAGCGTAACCGTTTAAATTGCAAAAGAGCGGATAAACTCGTCTTTGTTCACTCCAACATTAGACTTCAATCTCGCTTTTCAGATTCGTATAAATCTGGACCCTACAAAACGTGGGACATGAACCCGGAAAGCGCATATATAGAAGGCTCAAGTGCTCGCTTAGAGGAAATGTTTTGGGAAGATCTTGATGGTGATGAAAGCATTGACAAAGGCAAAGGGAAAAGGCAACGACTAGATTAGAATGCTATATTTTATGTTTTCTTTTTTTATTTGGAATGTTTTATTTTGGATGTGGTAATTTGGATCAAGTATTTTGGATTAATGAATTTGGTAATTTAAGTTTTAATTTGGGTACACCGAACGGTATTCCATGGTACACCGTACCGCTCCGTACCGAAATGAACATACCCCCTCGTACCGAATACGTCCCCTCTAATGAATTGCGTACCCGAACTGTGTACCCGTACCGAAGCGAACCACGACTTAGGTAACTATGGTTGAGAATCTTGAGAAATGTGACTCTAGCTTAGATACCTATTTTATACCAACTTTGTATGCTAAAGATATAAGGGCGGACGGGGCGCTATCAGAATTGGGCACGGGTACCTCACTACCAGCACGGTAACACCGCCGCCACCCGTGCTGGTAGGGGTCCCGTGAACCGTTTTCTGGTTGTAGTTAACGGGCTGGTAACCATTAATAATAATTGCAACGGTCGATTTTTAGTATTTATTTTATTACTTTTTGACCGTTTAAATGAATTTAATATAAAACGGTAACAATTTTTTGAACGTTAATTTAGTATAAAACCATAGCCAATTTTTATCAATCGGTCATCTTGAACTTGAAAACAAATGGCAAACCAGAACCCAAATCCAAATCCAATCCCGCCCCCGCTAAACCGTGTGCGAGCACCAATGTGGAGCTTGGAGGATGAACTCGCCTTGGTGAATAGCTATCTTGATGTTCAAGAGCAAGGACCCCGGGGAAGGCAAAGTTTTTGGAAAGCGGTTGCCACAATATTCAACGAACAAATGGGTGAAAACACTCGTTCAATGGACGCGATATATGGAAAGTTTATATCGTTAAAGTCGAAGTGCGCAGTATTTCAACAATTATTTGTTTATGCGATGGACGCCAATCCGGCTTTAAACGCAGATGGGTGGCTTGAAGAAGCCCGTAACCAATACCGAAACCAACACACTGATAACTACCCGAGGGTCGAGGTTTGGAGAGTTATGAGAGGGCATTTTATAATTAAACATTAATTAAACATATTATTAAACGGTTTTATTTACTGTTTTAAATAATGTTTGATGTCATGTATTGATGTTATTTTATGAAATATTATGTAATTTTATTTTATTTAGTTTAATAATATGTTTAATTAATGTTTCTTTAAAAAAATAATAAAAAATAAAGATTTCAGTGAAGTGAATCAGTGGAGTATTGCCTACAAAAAAGTGTTTCGGTAAAGTAAATCAGTGAAATAATGTGACAGTGTATAATTGGTTAAAATCAGTGAAATAAAATGAATAATCTAACAATGCCCCTTAAGGCCTAAGACCACCCGTAGTGGGGCGTGGTTTTTCAAGATTTTTCAAAAATAGCGCCCCCAACAACGGAACAGGGGGGCGCTATTTGGCTTTTTGAAGGGAGGGCTTTATTTTTATAGCGCTGCTTGCATGTTTGCCCATCCAATCAGACCTTGCCATGTGGCAAGGTCAAAGTCAACCTTTTTTTTATTTTTAATAATAATAATAATAAACATAATAATAATAATAAACATGATAATAATATTAATAATTGAAAATTTTAAATTTTAAACGGTTACTGTTCCAAACCGTTTGAAATTCAAAATTTCCCCCCAAACCGTTTGAATTTCAAAATTTGAATTTCAAACGTTTTCCCCCCAAACCGTTTGAATTTCAAAATTTGCTAACCCTATAAATAGGTAACCAAATCAGATTTATCAACCACACCTCCAATTCCTCATCCTCCTCCTCAAACCATAATATGTCTGGTTTTCAACCAGGAGGCTCATCCTCCTCTAACCTCCGACAGTACTCTCGCCGGTATCCCAGGGGACGGGCCGCCCCCGGAGACTACCGTTCTCCTCATCTCCTCCTCCTACTGCTCCACAACCTCCTATTTATCCTCCTCCTCCTCCTCCACAACATTGGTTATATCCCCCTCCTGCTGCTGCTGCACAACCAACCTTTCCTCCTCATCCTCCTGCCGATGATGACTGGACGGATGAGGAATTGGTCTGGGCTATGGATTATGTCATGGCCCAGCAACAAATGGAGCGACTAACGTTGTCGCCCCCTACCCCCTGGGCTGCTTCACTCCCCCAACACCAGACTACCCCTATCCCCATCCCCCAACACCAGACTACCCCTATCCCCATCCCCCAACACCAGACTACCCCCACCCCCTACCACGAGACTTCACCAACTGAGGGGGACTTGGAAGCCCTCAGGGAGATTGAGGAGGAGGAACTCTACTGGAGCCGACCTACCCCTCCTAGTGAGTGCTATTACTTTCCCTCGGATGCGAGATCCGATGGACGGGATAGCTCACGTTCCATCTCACCCGAGTACACCACCCTCCCTTGGGACAACTACTCTCCATAGTGGAGAAAATTAGGATTAATAAGTAATTTAGGAATTTAGGATGTGTGTAACTTTTTTTTTTAATATTAGTTGTAATTTTTTTTAATATCAGTTGTGTGTTTTTATTATTATTTGTGATTTTTTTATATTTATTTGCATTTTTATTTTAATTATTTTGAATTAAAAGATTAAAAAAAATAAAAAAATCAACCAATCAGCATCAGGGGCTTTATAAATAAAGCCCCACCACTACACCCCTTTTTCAGTTTCTCTCTCCACGCTGACTCAGCAGCCACATGAACCAATCAGGAAGGGGGGCTTTATAAATAAAGCCCCCCACTACACATGGTCTAAGACAATCTTGCAACTTGTTAACGTTAGTTATAACTTACATGCTCAATTAATTTGCAGTAAACATCAACAGAAAATAGTGTCCCCACTTTTATACATTTAAGCTTTAATGGAAATTAAATGTTCCATGAATTCTATTAATGATAATGTTGGATTGTGTGGAATGGAGTCCGTCCCTAGATTCTGTCAACAAAAAATAGTGTCCCGGCTTTTCCATTTTTAGTAGTTTAATTGAAGAGGAGCACACCAAAAGTGTCCATTTTCCTTTGTTATTATTCAATAGCGCTCCGGAAATAGAGGAGGGAGCGCTATTGATGGAAAAAAATGCTCAAGTGGCAGAGGCGCCACCCCTTTTACCGTCCAACCTAACTCAGTGATCCTAACACACATTAGCGTCACGCTACAAGCCATTTAGTCGACGATTGATGCATAACCTTTTTCACATTAGCATCACCATTTAAATTTATTCAACCTACAAACATATTGATCATTTTTTTTATATTTTTTATACTTTGATTCTGCTATACATATATTCAAACGCTCCTAACCTCCAGCCAGGGTCAAAGAGAGGCACATGTGTATGATGACTAGACCCACAACCACTACCATGTGCAAAGGGAAAAAATCATTGGCTTAATCCGCCAGTCACGCAATGGAATAATAATAAATAAATTAATAATCGAATAATAATCAGTGTTCAATTACATTGTCTACCCAACACAATCACACCCATAAATCAACTTTGACTTTTTTGGTCAAACAAACTATGATGTAGAACAAAAAAACACCCAATGAAAAAAGATCAAAACCCCCAATACAACAAGTACCCAGTTTGGGCAATGTAACCCCCCCCCCCCCCCCCCCCCTATGTTTCATCAAATTGAAGTCTACATTAAACACGGAAAAGTAGCGAGTCCCAAATAGCGGCAATGGTGACGACTGCAGGGATCACGAGCTGACTCCTGAGGACAATGAATCTTGAAGAGTCGCTCTTTGCAGGCGCGGCTTGTGGTGGTGGTGGTAACGGACTGAGATGCACGTGCAGTTTCATGCCACCATAGCAAGACCCTTTGCTACTAACGAAGTAGCGGTCATGGGTGACATTGAGTGGCACTACATCTCGTCCGGCTCCTGTTGTGTAGTTGTGAACCGGATGCTCAGCATTGCAGGTTTCGTAGTTGGTCTGGTTCACTTCAATCACGTCGTTTTGGTTTCTATCGTACACGAAAACTACAATAATGAAAACTACAATTAAGCCCGAAAACGTCCCAAATTTGATATGAAATAAAGTACATAATCTATAACATCTATGGTTAATATGAAGCAATAAAATGTGTCATTACATTAACTTATTAATGTAATCCAACTCTAAGATCAATTAAATACATCTAAAATCATATCTACAATTCTCATTACATATTAATTATTAACACTTCAAAAACAAAAGCATTAATGGTACCATTAGTAAAATTAATTTCCAATTAAGTTAAGTTAAAAAAAAAAAAAAAAACAGACAGTGAAAAAACATGATTCATTTTTTACCTGTACAATCAAGAAACAAAAACAGATTGTACAATACATCTAGCATGCTGTACCATCACCATTCAAACACACAAAACATAAAATTAAAAATAATAATAATAATAATAATAATAATAATAATAATAATAATAAATGAACCATCAACATGTGTCTTTTAACTATAAACAAATATCTGTATACAAAGATCTAATAATTAATCTTCAAAAGATGAAAACAAGTGAAACAAACAGATCTATGGGTACAAAGAGGTAGCCAGATGAATAGATCTGGAAAATAAACTTACAGAGCCAGTCACCGAAGTAGAAGGTTTGGTTGGCTGCCCAAAGAGTGTAGTTAACATTGGTGGTCCAGCCCATGCTTCCTCCAACGATGTACCGTTTAGCTGAAGCTTGTGGAACCATGATGGCTAATGTGGCCATGAACGCTATAGCTATGGCTGTTGCCCATATGCTGCCGTTGGTTCGACCCATTGGAGTCTTGTGTCTTGTTTGGAGGGTTTTGTTTTGTTTAGTTTTCTAGAAGTGTCGAGGAGTGGTGTTGGCTGCATTTTATAAGTGAAAGGGAGCGTCACACGATTATTATTATTATTATTATTATTATATTTTATAAAAATAATAATAATAATATTACAGCCGGTAGTATACGGGGTATACGCGTTTTCGGGTTGTATTTTTTTTTTTTTTTTAGGGAAATAGTATCTGAAAAAGGATAAAAAGTGTTGATTACGGAAATGTAATATTAATAGAAGGTCCTACTTAATTTGGTTATACACATTTCTAAACGTAATGTTAAGTGATAAGTCTTACCGAATATGGTTTCGTGTGAATTTGGGAGTTCTCATATACAAGAAGTGTGTGTTTTATTTTTACAAATTGTAAAAAACATAAAACTATTAATTATTATATTCGGGTTAGAAAATAAAAATGATGTTGTAGTGATATGCAGTGGAAAGTGGAATCACATTCCGACATGTGGAAATAGTGAAAACTTGATAGAATTTTATACGGCGTTGATATGGTATTTTTAAGTGGAATGTGGAATCGCAACACGTTGTCTCGTGTAGAGTAATGTGGTGATGTTATTTAATCTGACATCTCATATGTCTGCAACTAATAATATGTCATTCGCCGAATATGTTACGACATATTATTCTTGATGAGGTCTGTTTCGGTATTTTGAAGAAATTAAAATCTGCTTTGATATGTTGGTGGTCTATATTTCCCTTCTGGAACATTAAGGAAAGTTGGTGATGATGAGGGGACTGGAAGATATGGTTGAGTTGGCAGTTGAAGCTATAGGGAATACCGCCTTCACTCTAGCAAGATGTGTGCGGCATGGGTATGAGCAGCATAAGCTTGCTGAGGGAACCGCAAATGGATATGGTTTATGTACAAGTAGTTCAACTCATTGTACAAACCTATAAAATTGAGGAATGAGGGGTGGTTTGGCATCACTGATGTCACATCGATGTGGAAGGGAAAAAAAATTAAGGACAACACCCACCGCGTTAAGAGGTCCTCATCAGGCTGGTGGGTAAGCAGACGGGGAAGGGGACGCCACGTCGGAAAAAGGTGGGACCGGAGGACAGAGAACGGGAGGGGACGGGGGCAGGGGGGCGGTGTAGGGAGGTAGAGACGGGGGTGGCAGGGGGCGGTGATTGGTGGAGGCTTTGGTGGGGGGCGGTGATTGGTCCGTCCTTTATGTTCTTCGGAGAACGGAGGAGACGGGGGAGGGTGGGACGGGGGTTGGGACGCCACTCCGGGGCGGTGTAGCGGTCGAGACGGGAAAAAAAAGGTGGGACGGGGGCGGTGTGATGTCTGCTCACCGATCAGTCTCATAATAGTTCACTTGTTCAAGCATAGTTAATTAACTACGGAGTTATGTTAAATAATACTTTGTTTCTAATTTATTTTATTTTACTTTTTTTAAATATGTCACGACTTAAAAAGACTATATTTGATTTATCATCTCTCCTATCCATGATTTTGTAAGCTGTGGAAAGGTGTTAAAATAAATTTCCACAAAATATTTTAGTTTTCTTTTTTAGAACACACATTTTACTTTTGATATATCCATAAAACAGAAACAACGAGATGAAGATCTTAGTTATTTAGATTTTAGGGCACTAAAAGTTTTAAATCAAACACTTAATGAGTTACATTTTTGTCTAGATTGAATTTTACATCCACTAGTTTGATACAATTAATTGGTGAAAATTGGGGGAGCTAGAGTGGAGGTCATGTGGAGGTTGAGGGTTCGATTCTTGTTGGAGCCATATTTACCACATGTGGGGGTTTTACCTGGGGAGATCCCCAATCCAGGTGGAATGGGTAATCAGTATAAGCTGGACCAGAGTGTTAGCCGGAGCTCTACCGGTTGCACCACTTGCCGTTCAAAAAAAAAGTTTGAGACAATCAAGATTGGATCGGGTGATTCAAGATCATTATTGTATGCAAGATCCTATATATGAATGCATAGACATATATAAGATCGATATATTCGAACTTGATATAAAACTTTAAGGTTTTAACATCAAGATCGAGGTATTAAAAACCATGCTTTCAATATAATAATCGGTCAAAAATAAGATTACATGAAAATATGAAAAGACCGACACATATTAACAAAATCGTGAGATTTATTGTTAAAATCGAGGCAGTTGAGAATTGAGATGGCTTCCAAAGCTAGCATGGCTGCATTCTTTTAAAAACTTAATTAAAATATGCGTTTAGTTGGTTATTATAAAAACCTATAATTGTTTAAATCTTGTACACATCCGATGACATGATTTGCCAGATCATTATATATAATTTCAATCATAGCCATTATTAGATTAATATTAATAATAGATTAATAATACAAATTACTATATTACAACTTTGTATCATTACATTTGTTTATCAAAACTGTTTATGTATTTTTTTTTTTTTTTAGAAAAGAATCTGTGGAGAATGTACAGATGAATTCACAGGTTATAACTGCATTGCATTTCACATGGAAATGCTAAGTGTAGAAATACTTTCTTCTTTTTCTGGGTACTTTTGATATTATTTAGAGCGAAAAACCACACAAGATACAGCGACGCTAACCATTTATTTATACTAAACATAAAACGACTCGATTTACTTTCCTAATAAACTAACCCAAACTTTTGATTCGGCCATACTACTTCTCGGTTCACTAAGCCCCTTATCGAGACAACTTCCATCATATAAATGGTTGTATTAATTCAATCAAGCCTTCTCAACAAGTACTCAACCTGCACCTCTTTTGTCAATGGCATGATCCACTCCCCATAAAGATCAACAACCAAACTTGGTTTTATTTTATAAACCGGCTCAGCAACGTCGTCCCCAGATGCCACAGTCACTACCTGCCCGAAAGTCTTGGTTTTTGTTTCCACTCTCTTCTTTACCGTCTCTTCCACAGCCGGGTAGGTCAACAGGTCCATCAGTTTTTTACCATCCTGCATGTGTAATTTACCATTATAGCCCTCAAGAAACTGAAACAGTTAGGCTGTGTTTACTAATGAATAAAAGTTCTTACCTTTGCTTTGATGGCAGCTTCGTATTCGGCTGGTGAAGCCCGGAATTTGGATTCAGCAACAAATTTACCATAGTGAATTCTTTTAGAAAGCGCCTGCGAATAGTATATAGACATAAAAGATTGTTCTTACAAGATTGATACATGAGTGGATACGCGTACCTGTAGGCATGCGTAGTCACACGCTGCTGCTAATCCGCAATTACCATCATTTCCTTCTTTGACTAGCCGAGGGAGAAGATCTTTAAAGTATATATCCCATATCTTGCGGTTGATATTGATATCATGAGCACATGGATGCAACACCTATATGCATATAAAAAAACAAAGAAAATGATATGAGTTGAAGCCGCGCATTAAAGTTTGATCTGGAAACTAATATAAAACCAAAAGGGTAACCCTCATTACTCGCGGGTACTGCAAATGTGGCAACACTGGCTCGGGTAATTCGTTTGGGAAATATGGATGTTCATCGGGGCTCTTGTATCGCCCTACCTAGTTAAGAAAACGATCGTTATGTTTGTGCACTGCAGACATTATCTTTTTTTTTTTATACGTATATAATGACTGTCAAATTGTGGTTTGAATTACCTGAGCATGGATCTTTTCGGTCTCTTTGATCATGAACTCGACCAAAGAACCCTGGAAGCCGTCCAGGAAGAAAGCATTGGGGTCATATGTGTCATTGTTGTAACAGTATTGAGCTCTTTCCAGAAGACTAAATATAATGGTATCTTCTTGTTGAATTAAAGAACTTCTTATAGCGTCGAGAGTATAGTTCTCACTCTCGTTCTCTGATCTACAAGGAAAAAGATGGAAAAGATCAACACTATGATTGACCATAAAAAGTCATAGCAAGTTTGGGCCAAGATTTGATTTTGATGAGCTGTTATCATGTAATCATGTCACAAATCTTTATGAGTTATATTACGCTTAGAGACCACATGATGTGAAAAATCAATGTTCTTGCACAATGATATATGAGACAAGAAATTGGGGCAATGGCACGTACCGGCAACCAAAGTTTAAAAGTCTAAAACACCAAAAAAAACACATCAAAACAACCTAAACCACCTGAAGCGCACCCGAGGCGCACATTTTCTTAGCGCCTCAGCCCTTAGAGGCGTATGTACAATCTGAACCCCATGAGGCGCACCTCAGACTCGTTTTCTTAGAGTTTCGCCTCGATGCGTACGCCTCACCCGGTTTTTAAACCATGCCGGCAACTAGAGATGACAATTTCAACCTATTTATAAAAGGGTGATGTTATGGTAACATCACCCTTACAATCCAGACCCCAGGTGCCTATCACATATCATACGTGTCTGCCGTACATCTCCATAAGGGTAAAGGGGAGTGAGAAAAGTGATACGGGCCATATTTAATATCACTGTCACATTAGTCATTTTTTTGTCGGGTGGAAAAAGGTGATACGGGCGTGTTGATGGACGAAAAATAGTGATACGGCGCCCGTATGCCCATATAGCAACCGGTGCACCAACAGGTGCGGTTCTTAGTGGAGTGGAGACCGGGCCTCGGCCCGCCCAGTTTTTTCGTTTCGTAGTGTAAATTTTACCGAAATTTTCCGAAAATTTGTATATGTATTGAGTCCGGCCCGCCCAGATTGAGCCCGGCCCTAGCAGGTGTTTGGTTCAAGATCCGCCACTGTGCACCAATATCATGTTAGTGGTGTGTATAGTTGCTATGTAAAACTACATGTTAAATTAGAATGATAACAAGTCAAAACAAGTAAACATATTGTGATTGACCTAGAAAATGTAAGTCAAAGTGGAGATTGAAAGACCCAGTTTTGAATCCCTAAAATAAAATAAAGAATGGAAACTTGTATATCAAAAATCATCATCTAATCAAACAATTCATGATTCATAGTACTACTACTAGTCACCATAAAAAAAGGGAGAGAAAATAAATCTAAAAGGATAAAATTGCAATGAAATGAAATAAGAGTACCCAGATAAAGAAGCAGATGGGGTGCTACTCTTGGAAACCCCTAAATTGGGCATCTGCATCTTCCACATTATAGCTGTTTAGTCCACAGAAAAGATGGGGATTCACAGCTATCAGTAGCCTACCTTTTAAATCAGACAAAACAATAATACCAAAACAAAGTACATAAAGCTTTTATTTGGGTCATATTCTCACATAGGATTAGTCGTTATAATTCAGAGATTTTGGTCGGAGTTAGAATGAAATTTATAAATTTTGAGCGGAATTTGGTTGGAATTGCTACACAATCACCAACTAGCGATTAATCAGTAATTACTCGGTAAATTTTTAACTAGCAATTAATCAATGATTAATCGAAGGCTGAACACGATTTTTACAACCATGATCAAAACCAACCCAAAAAAATGTTACCTAAGAGTGTTACACGATCATTTATAATAGGCACTTAGTATAACAATTTAAAAAAAAAAGTCAAACAAACTAAGTTGTGATATACCCGAAATGATATTGACAGATGTAGTGCACTGATAAAAAAAATAGTAAAATGAACATCGATATTACTACGGTTCATCACGACACCAGTACATTATCGGTACTCGATGTAACCTATGATATAAAGAAGTATATATTTTTTATTTGAATACAACTCTGTTATCAACATTGTTTGGCAGGAATCGGTTTAGCCTCGCTATGTGGCAGGAATTCGGTTGATTTTGGTTAAGTTTGCTCTGGTATCGGCACTCGCTATACAAACCAAAAGAGAAAAATCAAATAATGGTTTGGGTTCTGATAATACCAATGTCGATATCGATATTGTTCTGTCAGAATCAGTTCAATTCGTAATGGTAGCTGGACAACGCCGTCACTCGTATAACTTACAATACCAAAAAATAAAATACTATCTTTTAAATACAACTCCGTTTCAACAAAATTTATACCAGAATGTCGAGGACAAAATTAAAACATTTGCGCGTGGGCTTTGGTCGATGTTATTTAAATTGTTATACTTTTGTGTGATTCCAAGACTCAGTAAGTCAGTATAACAACAAAAAAAAGTAAAAAAAAAAGAAGCAAATTGTATTATACTGTTGGGACATGTCGTGTATTCAAAATCATATAAAAAACATTACATATATTATTAGAAAAACAGAAAGGGTAAAACGGTGTCAATTTATTTTTATTATTTTAAGAAGAAATAAGAAAAACCCAAATGTGATGTGTTTTTTTTATAACTTTGTACATTTTTATTTGTAAATTTTAAAAAAAAATCTATAACAAAATGTAAATAAATATATACACGTATACACATGACAACTTGGTACTAAGACTGTGTATTATGGCCCACAAGCGAACTGTCGCGAGCCACCCAACGAGCCACGTGGCTCGCGAGCACCACAACTTACACGCGCTAGCAGGCACACGAGCGAGCAGACGCGACCACGCTTGCGCCCGCTAACAGCTCGAGACAGTATTTTGACCGTTGAATTTTTTTTTTAAAAAAAATTACCATTTTACGTCGACGAGCCGTGGTGTTCGAAGTCGCGGACCACAGTAGGGTAAAGTGCTAGTCGAGTTTGGTAACCTCGCCGCGGGAACCAAGCGTACTTGTGATTCAATCTCCCACAAGTACGGTGATCTTAAAACGAAGTGTAAAAACTTCAAAATAGTGTATAAAAAAGTCTCTATGGATCTCCCCGGCGAAACAGAAGACATGCTCCTAGCTTTTACTCACGTCGAATATCTTTCTGAGGTTGGGCATGACTTTCATCATGTTTCGGCGTGGCAAATGTTAGTATGTTACGCTCAGTCTTACGTTAGTATTTTTTTAGTGTAATGGGTTTTTTAGTGTAATGTTTTTTTTTTTTAATTTAATATAATGTTTTATAATTTTATGTAAAAATATTAATGTTTTTTTAATTATTAATGTTTAACAAAAATGGGTCGCTCACTTTGAGCCACAACAGGATCAAATGAGTAAGATTGAGGCTTTACCCAGTACCACGTCAGCGCCCAGTTATTAACAAATAATAGAATAATCTTTCGGCTCACCTTGATCCAACGGATAGTCTAATATACTCAAAACTAATTATGGGGGAGTTGTAAGCATTTGAGATGTACCACTACGAGAGGAGTATGGAAGTGATTTATGACCCGTTGTAAGCAAAGTACAATGTTTGTAAACTTTTGAGTGAATGGCCAAAATCATCTCTTAGGCTATGGGGTGTGGTCACCCTTCCCCCTTCCTTCCCCCTTGTCCACGTCAGCGCCATGTCATTTCCCCCTTCCCCTCCCCCTTCTAGGGGAAATGGTTCCCCCTTCCCCCTTCCCTTTTTTATTGTTTTTCTTTTTTATTTATTTGTACATTTTATATTTCATTAATTTTTTTTTCATTAAAATTAAAAACCAAATTACATATAAAATAAAAAACACTTAAAAAAAAAACCGAAATAAAAAAAATTAAAAAAAAAACGAAACTAAAGAAAAAAAAATTAATTTTTTTTTTTTTTTCATTAAAAACGAAACTTTGCTATATAACTTGACGACATTTTCGGTAAACCGATACAAGCATTCCCGACTCATTCTAGCAGACATCCTTAAGTACTCATCCCATGAGTCACTAGCAGTCCCGTACGCCAACTGACGAAGTGCGGAAGTGCACTTTTGTAGCGTCGTAAAACCTCGTCTTCCTCTAGCATCATAGCGTAGTGTGAAAAACTCATCATAAGTAGCCATGTCGTTGGCAATTCGTTGGAATAATCGCCGACTCATTCGAAAGCGACGCCTAAATAGTTCGTCCGTGTATACGCAGTCGTCAGCGAAGTAGTCAGCAACCAAACGATCGTGTGCACCTTAAATTAAAAAAAAGTATAAGAAAATATAATACCATAACATAAATAAATATAAAAAAATATAACACATGAAATATAAAACATTAAGTAAATTAAAAGTTATAAAAAATAAAATATACCTTCACGATCTCTGTTTAAAGCGGCCCGTCTTGTTCTCGGTTCCGAAGTTGTTTCGTCGTCACTATCTACAAACTCCAACAATATTTTTGCCGTTTCAACCATCGCGCCCGCGAAAAAATTAGCAACGTTTGCCTCGTCTGAAGACGTACTCATGATTGTAAAAAAAAATTGTTGTGTAGTTTATAAAATTTGGGAGTATGTATGAAGAGGGGGTAGTTTTATTTGAGTTTGTATAAAATGAAATGTTAAATATATATATATATAGGTAAAAAGGTTTTTTTTTTTTTTTTTTTTTTTTCCTAACGTTCAAAAAGCCCCCCCAACGGTCATATTGTAACGTTTCAATTTTTGAAAAGGAGCTCGGTACCATCGGGGAATTATTGCCGAGTTTGCCGAAGCCCGGTCGGGGGGGGGCGGTGTTCCCGATCGGCAAAAATGTCCACATCACCCCCGAGCCCCTTCCCCGACCACCATACCCCTTAGCCTTAGGTTTGGCTAATTTTGTCAGATCCATTCAAAAAAGGGTTTTTTTTTTCTCAACTGGACCACTGAGGTTTACATTTTATTGTCAGATCCATCCATTTAATCAACTCTGTTAAAAACAAACATTATCTAAAGAGTATTCTGGTTGAATTCAACCTGTTAACCTTATAAACCTTCCAACCCAAAACAATAGACATCTCTAATTTGTAATATGACTGACCTTTTAAGGGGTGCGATCGGATTTTTACCCACAAATTACACTAAATTTCTTTAAGGGAAGGTGCCCGCCCTCATTAGGATATATGTAGGTCCGCCACTGCATAAAATGTTCGATAAAATGACTTAGAGAACATCGTGATGACGTTGAGGATGAAATTGTACATTTTACTCGTTGCCAAGTGCCAACAAAGGGAACAGATATTTGGTAAAAGAATTTATCAACATGGAAGTGTGTTTAATGGAATGGTTGACCCGACCCGTTTAAGTACGATCCAAATTTTATTTACTCATAAAGTACTTAACATGTCTAGTTGTAAAATAAATATTTTACAAATCATAACTTAACTAAATGGCTAGGATACTAATGACACATGCTTCATAAAGTGCTGAAATATTTGCCAAACTACTTCAGGGCCACATGTAACCCTCCTATTGGCTTATATCTTTTGATGTTTAAAGGTTTATCCACTGGCCCATACTGATGATTGGGAATTTGGGATATTATTTTTGTACTTTGTAGGATTGGGTTGAATGAACTTTGTGGTGCAGATTCATCATGTTTATTATTATATAGGACCAAAATCAAACTTGGGTATAGCTCAATCTTGCATTGATAACCATATTCCTGTTTAAAGAAGTAAGAAAAATGGAAGCTTGCTTTTCTTCAAGTTCCTTCACTAAATCATTGGAAGTTGTCATGCCTTCAATCAAATCAAGAATATTTGTGCAGCCAAATAGATCGTCTTCCAACTTTCGGTCTAGGAAAAGAGGCACTCACTCCACTACAACAAGTATTTTTTTTCTCCGAGTGCTAAACAGGTCGTGTTGTTTTGAGCTGGTGGTTCAAACACGGCCCGTTTAATCTTGATTGTATATTTGTACTAGTCTTTGTGCAAAATAATATACAGGTACAAAAGTACAACAAAAAAATGCAAATTTATTTAAACGGGTCAACCTGCAAGTCAATCCAAACAAAACTGGCTTGGATCCATCTAGACTAACCCAAACCCGTAAACTTTTAAGTTCGTGTCATAGTTTCTTTACATGCCAATTCACACTCGTAGGTAAAATAACATAATCGTGAATGTCTCCTTAATAATTATTTTACTTTATCTTTTTATTGTCATGGATTTTATTTTTCGAGTGTGATAATAATTTGTACATTATAGGTTGTCAGTCTCAATCAGATTCATCATCACCCTCATCGGGAGATGGGAAAAATATGTTTCTTGATACCGATTGGCGATTATTCAGAGCAAGGCTAGTAGCCGGAGAATCTTCGCCAACTAATGATCCTCATACTATAGTGAACCAAGCACCATCTATTTCAAAAGGTGACAAATGGGCCCATACAATAAATGAGCCTGAGAAAGGTTGTTTGCTCATTGCGACCGAGAAACTAGACGGGGTTCACATCTTCGAAAAGACAGTTGTCCTTATATTATCCACGGGCCCACCAGGCCCAATGGGCATCATACTCAACCGCCCTTCGCTTATGTCAATCAAGGAAATGAGGTCAAATGTGCTAGATGTGTCGGGTATATTTTCGGACCAAAGGTTGTTCTTTGGTGGGCCTTTTGAAGAAGGGTTGTTTTTGGTGGAAGGGGATGAAAGGGTAAGGAATAGTGGTGTGTTTGATGAAGTAATGAAAGGGTTGTGTTATGAGACCAAAGAGAGTGTGGGTTGTGCTTCTAAGATGGTGAAGAGGAATGTGGTTGATGTGGGCCAGTTTAGATTTTTTGATGGGTATTGTGGGTGGGAGAAAGAACAGCTAAGAGGTGAGATAGGGGCTGGGTATTGGGCTGTTGCTGCTTGTAGCCCAAATGTAATTGGGCTGGGAACTGTAGGGGGTGTTGGGCTTTGGGAAGAGGTTATTGGGCTTATGGGTCAGAAGGAAGTTAGGTAATTTGTGGCTCAATGCAATCTTCCAAATTAGTCAAAATTGTGTGAAGTGACATTTTGTATAGTTGTGGTCCATAACTGATGATGAAGTTGTTTGGTAGTTTTATTAATGATACATTGAATTTTTAAACTATTGAATAGACACTATAACCGTAAGCATGTGTAGTTCATCAAATTATTAAAGAAATGTAAAGAAAAAATAACTATTGTAAGAGGTATTATTGTTCATGGTATTTAATTCAGCTTTTTCAGCAAGATTATTAGAAAACAGTTTTATATGTACCTTTTATGTTCTATATTTGTTATATTCTATATTTGTTTATTTATTTTGGACATGAAACTCTTAAATATAACCAATTTTTAAGATATTTTTTATTAAGCAGTGTTCTCAATAAACATTTTATCTTTATCTATTCCAAAAGTATATATTACGCATTATATACATATGCTGTCTGTATGTGCGCATACGCGTGTAACAAACAAACACATCCAATTGAATTTTACTAACTAGATGTAATATACCACTTGAGAAATCCTGATATCTTAGAAACCATCTACATAGTCAAAGCACCATGTTAAAAGATAAAAATTAAAAAGATTGTTGACGTAAAAAAAAAATTTAAGGACATTTAAAAAAATTGTTAGAAGATCGTAAAAGTTTACAAATGTATGTTAATTTGGAAATGGAATAAACGCTTTACTTTTGAGGTTAATTTATATTTTGATTAATATTAATTTGATTATGTATGCTCAATTTTTTTAGATCTTTTTAAATTGGTTTTATTAAAAAATAATAATAAGGGCGTGATTTTATAACAGTTTTGATGTTTTGTTTGATTAATAAAAAGATATATTTTACACCTGGACCAATGTTTATCCAGTAAAGAAAATATTATTTTCATCCCGATTAACGTTTTACCGAATAAAACTTGCTTTGTAATTCGGACAATTAATGGTATGGAAAAAACCTAGGCTTGTAAACGAACAAGGATAAAAGTGATAAAACTCTAAAAGTACTCTAAATTGTAATGAACCTAAAAACTTTAGGAAAAAAAGAGAACTTAAACTGACAAACATAAAACGCAAACAAATGAATATAAGTGGAAGTAAACAAACTAATATATAGAAATTTAAATAAACGATCGTTGACGAACATATGGGTCAACGAACACGACATGTGTTCAATTTTATTCGTATAACTAAATGAAAAAATAAATGTTTGTCTTCTTTCATTCACAAAATAAATTGAACCATTTAACGATTCGTTAATAAGATCAGTTAATCGATGATTTTGGTTTTGAATGAGAATAATGACATAATTGATAAACATCGAATCATACATACTTTTATAAGAGTGAGAGGGACACTCCTAGAAATAGTTTTTTCTTTCGCTGATTTTTACCAATTCTGCACTGTCACATCACTTCACTGGTTTACTTCACCAAATCACTTTTTTAAAGACAACACTTAACTGATTCACTTCATTGAAATCTTTATTTTTTAGTTTTTTTTAAGAAACATTAATTAAACATATTATTAAACTAATAAAATAAACTTACAATATTAAAAGTAAAGTAAAGATCAAATACAAAGTGTTTTTTTGGTGAGAACTGTGAGAATCAAAGGGGGGATTTGTTTTTTTTTTTATAATTTTTTCCCATGTGCTTAAACATACTTTCTAGATGAATAAAAAAAATAATTTTTTTAGTGTAATTACGTTATTAAAGTAAATACATTAGTTTATACTAGAGTAATTATGTAATTACTCTACAACAGTAATTACGTAATTACTCTACACCAAAATTTATTTATTTTTTGTTTTTTTTAGATTTCAATACTATAATACATGTTTAACAATATGGGAAAAAAATTCAATTTTTTTTTAAAAAATACCCTTCTTTGATTCTCACAGTTCTTACCAAAAAACACTTTGTACAAAATCTTTCCCCATTAAAAGTAAATAAAACATAGAAATGCACATAAATTAAAAATAAACTAAATAAAAGAAAAAATATTCGGAGGCATCTGCTTCGAGGTGCGGTAGATCAAGTCCGTCTAGATGCTCCACGAGATCATTTCGAAGTCGGAAATGTGTATTGGAGTCTGTCAACTCCGCAAGGGCTTGGTCGTCGAAGAACGGTTGGATTGGGGGATCGCGTATGTGGTCCGGTGATATCGCACACCCCTCGTCTTTAATGATCATGTTGTGCAATATCATGCACGTATAGACGATGACGCTACACCTAGCAACGGTCATCGGCCTCAAGGGTCGTGCGGTAATTCCCCATTTCCCCTTTAATGTTCTGAACGCTCGCTCAACATTCTTCCTTGCTGCCTCTTGCGCCTTAACGAATTTTTTTTCCCTCAGATTGGTTGGATATCGAAACGCTTTCACAAACATTGACCAGGTTGGGTAGATGTCATCGGTAAGATAATATCCACGTTTATATAAGTGACCATTTAAAGTAAATGGACACTGCGGCTGTAACACCCCAACCGATGGCGGAAACATCGAGGTGTCACGTAGTGACGATTGCTCAATAGTTCATGGTACTAAAGTGTAAATTTGAATACATTGAATTAAATAATTTATTACACTGAAAGGAAAATACAAAAATTCTAAAGTGACAACTAATGCTGAAATACAATAAATCCAACATCTAAGTAAGATTCCGAAAGATTAAAAGTCATCTCATAAGAGCCTGAAACATGTACGAAAATAATTTCGTCAATACAAAAATGTATTGGTGAGCATACCCGTTTGATATATATAGTAAGGAAATTTTAGCAATTCATGTGTTATTTTGCAAAATGTAATAAGTGGTATCCAGGTCAAATCAACCCTATGAAAGGAAAGCAGATATATATAGTATGCGCTAGTAGTAATGTAATACATAGCAATGACAAGGACTCTCAACAGAGTCACAAGGGTATATACCATAGTACTATTCATTGAAATGCCAGGCCGCAACGGTTAATGATTTGACAGGTCATAGATACACGAAATGACACAAGCAAACACACATAAGAATTGTTATTTTAGTAAGATGAAATAGAAAATTGATAGTAAGTACATGAGTCACCCCAAAATAGTAAAACAGTAAAAAGGGGAAAAGATATACTCACATTCACTAAATAGTTATGTCACTAAATCGTCGTGAGCGTGAATTGGCGAATCCCGAAGTCTCAACCTAAAAGTATGGTATATGTATAAGTGTTTGGACTTAAAGTAAGTCTAGGGTTTCTAGTCTAAGGCACTTAGGATGTCTAGTCTAATTTGGGGTTTAACTTGTAAATAACGATATATGTTGAAAATGCGACGTAAGTAAATATATATACTTGCTTGAAATAATATGACATATGAACTAAGGAATAAATATGAATAATAATATTATAAGTTCATAATTGAAAGTTATGAACTAAAGTAAATGGTGGAAGTCACATAAATGTTAAATTATGTTACAACTTTGACTTGTTCAAAAAAAATGTAACAACTTTGAAACATTAATTATTTGTATTTATTAATTTAAATACAACCAATTAATTAGGTTAGTCAAAGAAATTTTGAATAAGGTAAATAATTTAAGTTTATACAATAATAGATTCATGAAGTCATAAAATGATCTAAATATTTTTAAACGACTTAATGAATATATAAACGCATAATTATCATAAATTCACATAAAAATTTTAAGTTAATCAAAATATCAAGAATTTTAATGAAAATAATGTATTATGAACCAAAATGGTCAAAAATAATTTTTAGATAATTTTTTTTTAACCAAAATGATTTTATATTATATTTATTGTCTAAAACTTAAATAAAGAATTAAATTCTATAAAAGTACAAAACTAATACAAATTAGGTAGCAAAAATCATAATCAGTATTGTAACATAATAAATAGGTTTTCCACAAATATTAACATTAAAATACATTATATATGATTTTTAATGAAATAAGCATGATTTAATCAAAATAAAATTATTAAAACTATTGCAACGGCCACAAAATCAGAATAGAAACTATTTTCAGGTCATAAATATCATCTAGAAGCTAAGGTTAGAATTTCATGATTTTTAGATAACATATGAATTAGTTATGAATTTTACAAGTTAATTATACTTTTAACTCAAAAATTCCAAATTGTTCATAAACACCCTAAAGCCCTAACTAGCAATTGAAACCCTAAAGTGTATGAATCATCAAATAAATATAATGCTATTGAAGAAATATATATGAAAAGGAGAAATAGTGAAAGTTGATTGAAAATACTTACGGTTTTGCTTGTTCGATTAAGAAAAATAAGAATATATGAAAACCAAAGCAAAAATCTCCAAAATTCTTGAGGATGATGATGATATGAACTCAAAAGATGATACAAGATGAGAGAAGTGAGAGTGTTTGTGTGTGAAACTCATGTTGGGATATTGAGGAAAAGAATGAGTAATTAGAAATATAACGAATGGTATTTAATATAATAATCAATTTTGTGAGTAATATTAGTAATTAGTTGACTAGAAAACTCATGAATTTATTTTTGAGGTAATATAATTAGTCATAAAGTTTAAAATAAATTGGTACTTGTTTAATTGTGGTTAAAATATATGATACAAAAAATGATTTTTGGCATAACTAACCTTCTGACTTGGTATCCTATAAAAGTCAAATTATAATAAGTTTGAAAAACGTTTCAATATACGTATTTGATTAAAAGTAGACCTATCAGTAAATATGTAATGATAAAAAGAAACTCAAGCTTTTATTAATTTGAGAATAAACAAAAGTACATGGACTGGATTTGTAAATGTGATAATATAGGGACTACATTTGTAATCTTGGCAAAAATATAAGGAGCGGATGTTACAGCGGCGCCATTCCATTTTGTTGGGTAAGAAAATATGGGGGTTGTTGGAGAACATTTATGTCGTTGAGTGAACCAGGGGTGGGAGGGCAAAAAATCCATGCCAAAACCACATATCTTGCGAAGCAACCGCTTCTAGCATGATCGTAGAGGATTGGTGATCGCCTCGCATATATTGTCCTTGTAATTCCCTAGGACCTGCTCTCCATACTAAATGAGTGCAATCAATGCTACCGATCATGCCGGGAATAGGGTTGTTCAAATCGCTCGCCGCTCGTGGATCGCTCATCGCTCGTTCGGAAAATGCTCGAAAAATGCTCGCTCGATCTTCTATTCGGTTGTATATGAGCCGATCTGCTCGGTTCGGTTTGTAAATGAGCCAAGCACGAGCAAAGGTACGCTTGGCTCGGTTTGGCTCGAATAAATTTTTATTTATTTAATAATAAATATACACACAATTTACAGATAAATTTATGGCTTTATATATAAGATTCTATTGGATTTAACTCAGTATATGCAAACAAAATATAACCAGCCCACTTAACTAAATAAAAAAAATTAACACTAGATTAATAGTAAAACAATAAGTAATGAGGTGACAGCCTTGACTTCTTTATTTTATTAGTCGTCCATCGCTAATTGTCGCTTGATATAACACCTACGTCACAATGCAACAATTGTTTTCTAACGTATGCTCATCACCTCACCGGCCTCATACTTGGACACTGGGATATCAATATTAGTGTTATAATCGGACATTTCGACCTTAGTTGTCACCCGACAATGAAAACATAGAAGGAAACATCCCAATTTTATGATCGTCCGTATTATTCTCCGCTCGGTTCTCGCTCGGCGCTCGCTCGGACAATTTGTGCTCGAAGAATGCTCGTTCGGCTTTCGGCTCGATTGTAAACGAGCCGCTCCGCTCGGTTTGGTTTGTAAATGAGCCAAGCATGAGCAAAGCTCCGCTCGGATCGGCTCGGCTCGTGAACATCCCTAGCCGGGAAGGTGATGTCTTTCTTCGTGTGCTTCGTACAAACATGCAATGGAGATAATTTCTATTTTTTTTAACTAAACCGTGAGATCGTTTTGTGTTTTATAGATCTTTGATAAAATGGTCACAAAATCTGACCGTTTGAACAATTATAAAAATTCACAAATTAAATTCAACGGTTAAAAAGGAATTAAAAATCATAAAAATTCGACCGTTGCAATTAATATACCAAATTATCAGCCTATTAGATTTTTTGAACGGAATTATCAGCCTATTAGATAGAAACAGAAAACAGTTCACGGGACCCTTATCAGAACTAAGGACGACGGTGTTAACATGCTGGTAGTGAGGTACCCGTGACCTTTTCTGGTGTTTCTCGACAGGCACTTTGCTTGTATCTTTTAAATGTAAAAAAAACATATATGAAAAATAAAATAAGAATAAATTTGTAGTCAAGCAAAAAAAAAACATAATAGATGAGAAGGAATCTAGAACTCATGAATGATAGGTGACATATAGATACATAAATGTGTATCTACACATATCTTTCTCTTTCTATATCTTATTTTTCCCATAACCCCATAAAATCATTTTCCAAAATTCTCTTTCCATCTTAGATTTGCCAAATAAGAAAATCACCAAATAATAATAATAATAATAATAATAATAATAATAATAATAATAATAATAATAATAATAATAATAATAATAATAATAATAATAATCGAATCACAACAATTCACGTAGCCATTAAATATCAAACCATTACAGATTCATAAACTCATTCATGCCTTCCTTCCTTTTCTTTCTTGATTTCTAGAGAGAGAAACTAACACTTCCAGATTTTGAGAGAGAAACATAGGAGAGAGGGATCTCTCTCTCTCTCTCTCTCTATCTTTTTCTTGATCATAAAAATCTTACCTTTATTGTATACCCATCTGTTTTATTGATTATTTAATCTCACAGAAGCCATGAGATACCTTAATTATGTTGCTGCCTGACTTTTTATCTTCCAAGTTTGGATTTTTATTTTTTATGATTTGGTAAAGGACTCAAGGTATGAAGTCAATTTCTTATTGGTTTTATTTTTTTTTTAATTTTTATTATTATTATTATTTGAAGGGTCTTCGATTTGTTCAATGCTTGATGTTGTTGATCAGTTCAAAGAGTGATTTATTTATTTATTTATTTTAACAAATTCCGTACAGTACATGTATATGCTATTTTATCTGTTTTTTTTTTCATTTAAAGTTGACTGTTATTTCTGTTTAAATTGCAGCTTTAGTTTGCAGAAAATGAGAGATGTTGGATAATATTTGGCAATTTAAGATAAAAATATTATCATCATAATTCATACATAATCTTCCTTGTTCATGATTAATTATTTGTCACACTTTGTTATGCATATTTTGCAGAAATGATGGTTTATTTGAGACATATATTAGGTAGGATTGTTTGAAAGGTGTTTCTAGTCCTTGATCTTATAACTGCAGCATAATATATTATTTATAAAATTCCAGAAGAATGCTAGTGTTTTTTTTATTTGGTTTATGTTCACAACACTAAATGTTAATTTGCACCAAAAAATGTTGGATTGTGAAAGAAAGGGGGGGGGGGGGGGTGTTTTTTTTTTTTTTTTTTTTTTTTTGTGATGTGATGTGAATTTGTTTGTTTCTTAATTTGGTTGCAGAAATGGGAGCCAAAGTACAATCTAAAACATATTTTCCAGGTTCAATGACGGATCTAAACAACGGTTTTCACAATAGCATTTGGGATCCATATCATGATGACAGAAGCCACAAGATCCCCATCGCTGTAAACGGCCAGCATTATGACTACTTTCTAACTGCACAAGCCATGGATGGATACAACGGATACGCCAAAGAGCAGATTAGGCAAACTATTTTAAAGCAAGAATCAACCTTCAAACATCAGGTCTGCTTTCTTCATGGTTGTATTTTTTTGGATTTTGTGATGTTTATTAATGTAGTTAATGGCGTTTCGTTACATTCCAGCTCCAAGAACTTCATCGGTTGTATAAACGACAGAAAGATTTGATGAATCCCATGTCAACAGACTCATTAAACATGGGTCATTTTCTAAATCAAGTGCCATCTAGTTTTCCTCAAATGAATTCGAGTTTTAGTCGAGCGTCTACTTCAGGAACTGACAATAAGGGGAAAGGTACATTACAAGAGTTCAGTCCTCACATTTCAAAAAGCGGCGTTTTTGAAAGACAGGTAATTGACCTGGAAGCGCCTGCTGATGTGGACACGAGTAACAAAGGGAGACTTTTTAATTTGGCTGACTTGAATGAACCAATCCAGGCAGAGGAACGGGAAACAGCATTTTCAGCGTTCTTTAGTAACAGAATCAAAGCCGACCGTCTTGTAGAGGAACCATCTGCGAAAAGAACTTTATTTGGTATTGAAATCGGTGAAAGAAACCACACATCGTCTTTCGTTTTGCCATGGAGAAACACTACTTATCATCACAACAATTGGCTTAATTCCTTCGGTTCAACAAGCCAAGCCGCCCCGGGGTTCTCTGATGCAACTTCAAGATTGACTACAAAGTCAACGGGTCAAAACGCTTTTGTTGACTTAGGTTTTCTAAATGGTTCTGGTTCCGGTTCCAAAGGTTCTGTAGCTGACAATCTTGAAGAAATTCGTACTCGAGATAAAAACAGGTTTCTCGACATGTGGAAGAACCGCGAAACCCCTGAACAAAGACTGCCACCTTGGCTTACATCAAAACAAGGTTTGCAGACCGAACAGACTCAAACAAAAGTTCATCATATTAACTTGGATTCGTTGCAGAATCATTCTCAGCAGTTTTTCAAGAAAACCGAAAATGCAGATAGTAACGATATTCGCAGTCTCAAAAAAGAAAAAAATAATAATACACAGAGCATCACAAAAATCCTTGGCGTCCCGATTATTGACAAAAAAGTTGAAAATCATTGTGAGTCGAAGGATATTAAGCGTCATATTGATTTAAACTTATCTCTTGATGAAGAAGATGGTTCTCCAGCAGCACCGTCTTTCCCTGAGTCCGTTGTCAAGATTGCTACAATGGAGATAGACTTAGAAGCTCCGGCAGTTCTTGAACCTGACCCGGATGATGGATCCATGGATGATACCCATACGGATCTTGTTAAGGGTGCAGCCGAGGCTATTGTATCCATTTCATTCTCTCAACCACCATCCAGCGACGCGTTGCTTTGGTTTGCTAAGGTTGTTACATCTAACGATTTAAAGAAAAACAAAGATTATATTCCTGAAGGCATGGATTACTTTGAGTACATGACACTAAGACTTGAAGATACCGAAGAAAAATACGCTAATTATAATCCGTTGATTGTGGAGGAACAGAAAGAAGACGAAAATGGTTCCTTGTCGAAAAGGACAGCTAGAAAAGGACAAGGAAGGCGGGGACGATACAGAAAAGATTTTCAGAAAGATATACTGCCAAGCATTGTGTCTTTATCAAGACGGGAAGTGACTGAAGATCTTCAAATATTTGAAGAGGCGCTTTCTGCTACTGGCGTTTCTTGGCAATCTAGTTCGTCTAAAAGGAAAGCTGCTGCTAGAAACGGTAGGGGCAGGCGGCGGTTGGTTGCTGCAGAGCCCTCGTGCAACTTGCCATCGCCAGCAGCGGGGGGTGGGGAGCGGACGGTTTGTTTGGAAATATCGTTGGAGAAGAGTCTTGAAGGGTGGGGGAGGAGGACGCGTAGGCTACCGCGGCAAAGATTTCAGAATGGTGGTAATCATAATCAGTCTCTTGCTTTGAATGTTAAGTAGAGATGTTTTGTTGTAGTCATTGTTGTGCATAATTAAATAGATGTTTTTATATAATGTGTACAACTTATGAAGATTGTCACAAACAAAATGAAAATGGTTGGCATTGTCATTGTAATAGAATGGTGTTTGGATGTGGAGATGGGTTCGGGTCAAAACGGATGAACTTTAGGTGTCGGCTCTCACATTACCCGAATCACGTCATGAAAATAATCCAGATTTGAGTTTACCAGTCTAGCTCATTTAATAATCACGCCGCGATTGGTGACATGCCCCCATCATTTAATAAACGGGCCGTGTTCAGGTTTCACTAAAATAAAACATGATGACTTGTTTAAAATTAGAATTAAAAAATAAAAAATAGATAATGTATGAGTTTAACCAGTATTGTTACAAGTTGTTTATAGTACGTTCAACTTATTTACATTTGGATTAGAGTCTAGTTTGAACCCTTTGATAGTCATGTTCAAGAAACATGGTCTAAATGATTAAAATTTAAACGGTTGAGTTTAAAATTTTGACATGAATAAATATAAAACCCCATTTTAACTGAACTGCCTCGTGATAAATTGAAGTATATTATTATTAATGTTGCAGAATCCATCCACAATAGGTTGCCCAAATATCACGTGGATTTTATGAACCGCCCCACTATTTTTATTTTTCAATATTGAACAAGTTTTTTTTTGGCCCACAAGACATGACAGACACTTGGTGGGTTTCCATCCATAAACCATTTCCTTTTTTGTTTCTTTAACTACAATCTATTAATATATATAAAAGAATTGAACATTGCTGACGTGGCGTGCAATGGTGCCTTCAACCTCTCCATGAAACTGTCACGTGGCATCATAATTGAAAGATTTTAGTGTTTTTAAATTATTTCCTTTTTTAATTAAAAAAAAAAAGATAAACATAAAACCCTAAATTTATCTCTCTATCTCTCAATTCTCAATTCTCAATTCTCAATTACTAAAATTAAATTGAGTTATTTTAGAAAAAATAAATTTAGATTTTTCTCTCTTATGTTCCTCCCATAATTTTTAAACGTTAATATCTTTTATATTCTAGATTTTTTAAATAAAAAAATTACACCAAATTAACGAGCGTTTTATTATCTTTCCAACGAGTACCATAGTGCTATATAAAAAACGGAGAAAAAAACGACTATTTTTTTGTGGGGTTATGTTCGTACAGAAAAAAAAAAACACAAAGTGTTCAGGTTATTCATTAATCACGATTTTTCTTTTAAACCAGGTTCTTATCTACGATGTTGAAATTCAGCCCAATCGCCATGCTATCATTGGAATTTTACTCTTCTAAAGATGGATATGTATACTTCATCAAGAGAAGCTAGGAGAAAGAATTGCGCAACACTGCAACACATGGTGTCACCTTATAACAAGGTTATTTTTTTATTTATTTAATTACAAGAGTAATAATTATTACTATTAGTATTAGTATTATTAGAATGGTTATATTTTTCAACCCCCTTCATGAATTCTACATCTATATAAGTCAAAGTCAAATTGTAACATATTTTAAATTACGTGAAGATGATTATATGTTGAATGTTATCCTTTTAATAATGTATTATGTTTAATATGGTTTATGCTTTTTATTTTTTTAACTTTTTAAATAAATGTTTTTTTTAACTAAGATTGATTATGTTTAAGTTATTTACTCTTTTCATGATTTGAGTTTTCTTCTTTTATCATTTTTTATTAAATCATATTAATTTTTTCAACCCCGGGACCTTCCCGGGGTAATCAGCTAGTACAATAATAATATAGTTATTGGTTAAAAACTAGGGTTGGCAATGGGTAACCAGTATAAGACAAGATAAAACCTGTTAACTGAAAAATACACTATGTGATTTTTTACTTTTTTTAAAATAATTAGAATTAAGAGGCAAAGATCCTTCATTTATCTTTTTTGGTACATAAAACATAAAACTGTGTTATAAACATGAGATATAAAGTAGTTAAATGAGTCGTGTTTATATTTAAAACTTAATTTTTTCGCGTCGTCAGAGACCTGTTAAACCTATTAAGACACGATTTGCCAGCCCTATTAAAAACTCCCAAAAAAAATATATAATAGTTGTAACAAAATATGTATATTATGGCTTTCGTTATTGGTTAACTGTGTTTTATATGGCTTAGGTGTTAAAAGTTTTTGAAATAAAACTTGATATGTGAACAAGATTTCTATGGGCAAGCATTTCTTCCTACAACATTTGATTAGTATTTTCTTTAGACTGTGGGGAGTGGAGGGGGAAAGAGGGGCTCTTGCCCTTCTCTCTCCCCCCCTCCCTAGGAATCAGTTTGAGAATTATAAGAACAACATACAGTTACACATTTGCACATGTCATTTTACATTAGATACAAAACGCATTTAAGTAACCACCTCCTTTTATCTCTCTCGCTATTTATGGCTGTCTATTATCAAAATGTCAAACTTCTTTGAATTTTCTTTCTTTTATCAAGCTTGTTGCTTTGTTTATGATAATTTATCGACTCTGTAACAAATAATTGACGAGTTTGCGGTTATTGTGCTCACAAATAAAATGCAACGTCTTACTCGGTGCAATGATTTTTAAAGTATCGAGACATGTTTATTTATTGATAACAAATAGGAAAAATACAAAGAAAAGAGTGAGAAAAAAAAGGTCCTACCGGGAGTCGAACCCAGGTCGCTGGATTCAAAGTCCAGAGTGCTAACCACTACACCATAGAACCTATTGTGCTTATCTTTTGTATAGATACATTAATAAATGAACTTTATGTGTACAAGTTTAATATAATACGATCAAAGTAGACCAGATTTTGGTTATTTGACTGTTTGAAAAACTGAACTGAACAATGTTACATTACGATAATTTAATATATGAACTTTAGATATTAATTGCCAAAACATATATACAAGTTTCAAGTTTAATTAATCGTCTAAAACATAACGCATTTTTAACAATTAATCATTTATAAATTTAAAAGTTTCAAAATGTGAAAGATAACATATTTGTATTTATCAAGAAATAAAACGCAATGCTCAATATCGTATGGTATGTTTTATTGTAGAATCGGTATAGTGATCATTAAAACAATGTGTGTGTGTGTTTGGCCGGGGGGGGGGGGGGGGGGGGGGGGCTAAAAATGGATATATTCAATACAGGTAAGGTATTGATTAATAAACGGGTGGGTTACTATGGTAATCGAGGTTTCCATTTAAAGTAAGTAATCTTGAATGTTACGGTTGTAATAGGTTAAAAAATATCGAACAAGATATCGTTAAACCCCCAATGTTGATTATTAGAGAATAGTAGTAAGTATAAAAGCATGTGTGATACATGTTTCAAGAAATTTTATATGTATTTACCTATGTGTGATTATGCATATTATCTGTGTTTAACGTGTTAAATGTTAAAAACTCAATGATATAATAAGGCCAACACATGATCAAGGGGATAATCACACAACTACTAAATGGCCACAAGGGTTGTATCATGTATGTGGTCAGGTTTGGATGAATAAATCAACAAACCACACGAGTGACTATTGCTATCACAAAGATGGCTATATGGGCGTTTGTGGTTACGCCAAGATCACATTGGTGATTGTGATCATGACCACATGGATATTCCATGGTTAAGTAATACTCAGTTGTCATAAAAGCAGTATGTGATGAGGTCGTAAAGATAGATATGATCAGATCGCAAGGGTAGTATGCGATATAAAAAACCACATGGGATAATTATGTGACATGATGTAAAAATGTTGGTTTGTAATCCGAATGCAAAAGATAGTGCTTTTATCCTCGCATGGTGTTAGTCAAAAGGTTGCAAATCATTGCTGAGGACTTGAAGCCAATAATTAGATTTTGGGTATAGGTCATATGTCTAAAATGGGAATCATGTTGTCCCTATTAGCTACTTAGCATCCCTAACTTACTCACTTACGTTCTATTCCCAAGTTTCATTTTTTTTTTAACATTAAACTTCATTAAAAACGGTCAACCCTCAACAAAGGGCCACCACCAAAAGGATTACAATATATACATTGGGTTAACTAACCAATCCTTCCACTCTAAACTTGGAGCGATGTCTAAGCAAAAAAAACGACAAAGATTTAACTAAAGCAACCACCTCGATAACCTTAGACGACGACCATTCAAAAACCTTTTTGTTCCTTGTTTTCCAAATAGTCCAGCAAGCTATCATCAGAATACCACGCAAGATCCGTTTATACCATTTGCTTTTTTTCCCGAGGAGAAAATTGCTCGAATAGTCCCTGTGGTTTGCCCAAATTTCACCTATAGTCCCTAAGTTTTCAAAATTACAGGCTTAGTCCCGAAACAGTGAATTTTTTGCACTCGGATAGTCCCTGGAGCTAACTGAGGTTAAATAATCCAGTTAAGTGGGTGTGAAATTACAAAACTACCCTTAATTAAATATAAAGAGGGTCCACCTAACTCATCTTCCCCATCCTATTTTAGTGGGGCCCACCAACTTCATCTTCCTCATCCCACCACCACCACCACCATAAAACCATCATAGGATATCTCATTTTGTCTGATACACACACTTTGCAACAATATTCAAGAGAGAAAGGGCAGGAGGCCGGCCACCACCCTCCACGGCGGCCAACGGCGGTGACCATCAACTAACACCCTCATCCACTATGCAGTCTTGTAGAGAGAGATAGGTCTGAGACTAAGGGGAAAGGAGAAGAAGAGGTATCGAAATCAACCATAAGTTAAAACTTAAACTCCAAACAACAACTAATAAATATTCACAATCCAAACTCCAAATTCCTGAATGATTCCTAAACTAACTTACGAGCATAATCTATAGTAATAGTATCCACACTGTATTACTGAAACTAAAACATAAACATAAACGTAAGAAACATTCCACGTCAGCAGATAACATCCACTACCAAATCAATCACTGGAATAATATTTTAAAGAACTCAAAAGGATGAAGACGGAGACGACGGTCTAATATGGGGCTCCGGTGATTCTCAGCGGCGGGTTCAAAGAAGAGAAAAGGGGAAAGGAGAAGGGGGGTTACCGGTGATGAGGTCATGACAGCAACAGTAGGGCTCCGATTAAAGACTACGACGGCGGCGGTGATTCAGGTTTAGGGTTCGGGTGTTGGTGACAGACGATGGTGGTACCCTAGGGTTCTGATTTGGGGGTTTCTAGTGATGATGGAGGTGGTCGAAGATAGTGACGAAGGCGGCGGCTTGATTTGAGATCCGATCTGATCAGTAAGTTCAGATGGTGTTGATAGGTGGTGGTGATGTTCGGATTAATAAGGGATGTTTTATGATGGTGGTGGTGGGGAAGATGAAGTGTGGGACCCACTAGTGTTATATTACTTTTTATTAAAGTAAGGGTAGTTTTGTAATTTCACACCCACTTAACTGGATTATTTAACCTCAGTTAGCTCCAGGGACTATCCGAGTGCAAAAAATTCACTGTTTCGGGACTAAGCCTGTAATTTTGAAAACTTAGGGACTATAGGTGAAATTTGGGCAAACCACAGGGACTATTCGAGCAATTTTCTCTTTCCCGAGGCTAGGCAGCAACATCATTTCTTTAACATTGCTGAAAACCGGTTGTGTTAAACGACACCAACTCATGAATGAAAAGAAATGATTTGAAAGGATGTCAAGTAAAAATCGTGTTTTACAGTTTTTCTAAGAAGGGAAATGGTAGGAAAATTTTAGTTAACTTCCTTCATTTGTCATCCTTTCAAATTAGAAAGATTTGAAAAGAAATGGTTTTTTAATTTCCATCGAACTCATGAATACGATAGTTAATTAAATCTTTCCTTTTCAATATCTTTATTTTCTTTCCTTACTTCTCTTTCTTTTCTTTTCCTTCGTTTATTAAACTCGGGAACACAGCGTTAGTGAAAGCTCATGGCATCATCGACACGTGTCTTACATCAACCTAAAACCATAAAAACAAATACCCATGATAATGTTGTTCGGTCCGTATCGACCCGATCCGTTACGGTACCGGTTGACAATATGCCAAAAAATATTGGACTCGATTACAACTTTATCATTATTATCATCTCCGTCTCCGGCGAGACACTCACACACAGACATGGCCGCCAGTAAATTCCTCTTCCGGTATTCTCTCTCCTTTTTAAACTTCAGTACATTACGCATCGACACTTGTACTCCGTCGTCCCTCTCCTTTCTCGGTCACCGTCTCCTCTCTCACACATCAGGTCAACCCTAATAATATCTTTCTGCATAATAATAATAATAATAATAATAATAATAATAATAATAATAATAATAATAATAATAATAATAATAATAATAATAATAATTTAATTTATAAAATTATCCTATCAATATGTGTGCATATGTATAATATAACTACTAATTATTCCAATTTTAAAATCATATAGGGTTTAAGCTTAAATCCTACCAAAGACCATACGCTTCCATTCCAGCTGCTGTGTCTGTTGAATTTCCTGAAGAAGAAGAAGAAAATGAAACTAAACAAACTAGTGTTAGAGATTTAATATGGCGAAACTCAAACGACGACGTTTCAAGTTTCATGAAAATGGAACGGAGGCTTATTATTGAGCCACATTCCATCTCTAGGTTTCCTTATTTGGATAGGTTTAAAACTGGAGACACGTTTTTGACTAGCCGAGAGGTATTGGATGCGGTTGAGCCGTCGTTAATGGAGCTTAGGAAGGAGAGGTTTAGGAATGTTGTGAACAATCGGACGTACTCGGTTTGTTTGGTGGTTGAAGGTTTGTCGGACGCTGGGAATGTTTCCGCTGTGTTTCGCTCTGCGGATGCTTTAGGGTTTCAGTCTGTTCATGTGGTGGCATTAGACAGCAGGAAAAGGTGTACAGAGGTGATTTGGTTGTTTTGGATTACGAATGTTGGTTTATATGGATGGTTTGTGATTGGGATTTGTGGTTTGATTTGAACGTTTAGGTATAGAGAGCATCGGCATGTTAGTATGGGAGCTGAGAAGTGGTTGGATATTGAGCTTTGGGATACGACTGAAGAGTGCTTTGAAGCTTTGAAGTCACGTGGTTATCGCATTGCTACGACACATTTGGGGATGGAGACGGTACTTTTATGAATTTGATGTGTTCGGTGAATCAAATGCTTTTGCTGGCTTTAGTGTTGAATCTGATATTGTGGTCTTGTTGATTGCTTTCAGGTTTCTGTTTATGATATGGATTGGTCGCAACCCACTGCTATAGTCGTTGGAAATGAGGGCAGGTATGTGCTTGTTGTGTTTGTTAAAGATTATATACTGTTCGAATCGAGATCTTTTAGTTATTTTAACCCCTTTAAAGGCCAACTGCTTAGCGTAAGCTGCATTTTAACCGATTCCATTGGTTAGCAGGGTATTGGTTGGGTCTTGTGTGTTTCCCCTAATGGGTTCTCATGGTTAACAAAGAAGAAGATTATTTACTAGATGACCTTTTATGTGTAAAATGCTAAGAATAGAGATCATATATCATTCATAATGTTTCTAGTTTCTGTTCAGGATTGTTGTGGAATTTCTATCACATTCATAAAATCATGATCATGGTTTAAAAAGGCTGTCTGAGGCTCGCCTCGAGGCTTACGCCTCGGTTGAGGCTATGAAAAAACGCCTTAGAGGCTTAGCCTCATGGGGGTCAATCGAAACCTAAGCCTCAGCCTATCCGAGGCTTCCCGAGGCGGTGAGGCTTAAGCCTCACCACCTAAGTCAAAATTGGGTCTAGGTGGGGAAAATTGGTTCAAGTCGGGTCAAAAATTGTACGTGGAACGAGTTCCCACCTCAAAATCCAACCAAAACACACCTGCCCCTCTACCTTATTAACTTTTGGTATTTTTACATTTAACCCCCTCAATGTTCACTAGTTTACATTTGATCTCCAAACTTAAGTTAAAGATTAAAATGCTATTAAAACTATTTTATGATGTTTGTTTCATTACTAAATTAGATTTTATAATATCCATGATGTTTTGTTTTATATTATATTGTATGTTTATGATATATATATATATATTGTTATTTTTAATAATGTTTTGAGGCTTACGCCTCGGTCCGCCTCGAGGCCCGTTTTAGCCTTTTTAAACCTTGATCATGATGATAAATCATAATTCTTATATGACATCGAAATGTTTGTGTTGGAATATAAGCTAGTATACATATCTTGATCATTACTGTTATGACAGGGGGATTAGTGAAGAGGCTTTAAAACTGTCAGATATGCATTGTAGCATTCCAATGAAAGGAATGGTAGACTCGTTCAACGTCTCTGTTGCTTCTGGGATCCTTATGCACCATGCGGTCTGTGATAGAACTACACGGCTGGTAATAATCTTGAACCTAATACCATCTTAACTTTAGAAAAGTTTTAACTTGACTTTAGCACCTTCAACATCTTCTAGACTGGAATTGATTATGATTTTTATAACTGATCACATGATTCTTATTAACATATGTATATAGTCACTTTCAAAACGCATGTCCAACCCCTCTCTGGGCATAAATCTGTTTCCGTACCCATTTTAACACTTGTGATGGTTTGAAAAGTCGAATAACTCTGGGTTTGATATGAAGGGTGCTCATGGTGATCTGACATCAGAAGAAAAACAAATATTACTTGCAGAGTTTTCTCTACGACATAGCAGGAGTTCAATCAGCATTGCTGAAGAGTACGCCAAGCGTAAGATCGCAGCTTCACCCAAACTTTGAACCTTAGTCTCAATCGTCATTCGGATAATTGTACTCTATTTTTGAGCTTCTTTAACTTTACAGTTTAGACTTGTGATTGATGTACTTTTTTTACTGGCCAAATATGTATACTCAAGTAGCAGTTTTGAAATGAATATTCTGGAAAAGACGTCATTAATTTGCTTTTCAATCAAACGTAGCCGTAACTTTATATGATATAAAATTCAAATTTTACAACTTGATTACGCTAATAAGTACAAAGAAATAAACTTTGAAAATGCTTCTTAATCAATGAGGGGGCTCGTGCCATCGGGCGATTGAATAGAAGATTTAGAGCTGCTTTGCACAGTCATATCCGTCATATCTTCACCATGCTGCTTCCTTTGTTGCGACTTCACAAATTCTTCTATTCTCTGCTTCAGTTCCGTGTCTGGAATCAGCATATCTGGGGTAAGATGTGATCGATTGAATGGATCCGACTGCAATTTAATAAAAACATTACCAAAACGACATTAGAAATTCTGATAATTGATGAGATAATGTTCTGTATTAAAAAAAAACAGAAAAATCAAAACTTACAGCGTCGCTAAGAAGATGTCTCTGAATCACTGGTCGGTCCACAATGATTCTTGAAGATGGTAAGATAACTGGATCTTTCATCAGAGTGTACTGCAGTTTCAACATTTATAGTACCCGTAAGACGAACTTGGTTTTATATAACTTGTTATATATCAAGCACTGTAAAACTGTATTTTTCAAAAATCTGGCAAGTTACCTGGATTGGATCAAGGAACTCATCTGGAATGTCTCCAAGAATAGCTTCAGCATCCATGGCTTCAGATGCTGCAGCTTTAGCCTTTTTACCAAGATCCTCAAAAGCCTGTATCATTCTTGGATCTTCACCGATTCTTCTAAGAACATTGGCAGCTTCCGTAAATAACTGTACATGATCCATGATTATTACATATGACATCTCAAAATATCTTCTTTATAACGAATCAAAAATGTTCCACGATTAGAAAAAACACAAAAACCTTAAAATATGTACCTGGTCATTGTAGGACCGTCCATCCTTTGTAATGGCAGATGGGAAAATATTCTCATGATCACCCTTTGCCAGATGAACATATATGTTCACAATCTTTAACATAGGAAATAATTAGACATCAAAATAATTGTAGCCACACGCGGAAATGGTAAGAAATAGTTTCCACAACCTTGAGGTTCTTTCAAATATGTATAATAATGCAAAAACAAACCTGCTTTAGCAACTGCTTTGGCCGAAACTCGTATTTTTCAGGATCCTTCAAGGTTAATGCTTTCCTCTGTGGGCCAACAAGTTGTAACAGAAAGTAATTTAGCATGCTGGCAACTCTTTCAACCTGAAAACAAGAAGCAACAGTCAGACAAGATGGATATATTCAATACCATTTCAGACTTAAAAAAAAAAAAAAAGATACCATTTCAGGGAGCAGAAAGGGGGCTGTAATTTGCTCAGTGGTGAAAGCAAGCATGCTCACATCTTCCATAGCCAACTTCATGTCGATTCTAATAATCTATATCCAAAATAAACTACCATTTACTTACTAAGTATTTATAAAAACATAAATACATATCTCAAATGTGTAGACATAAAAAACAAACATTTTCTTGAGAGTGGAAAAGTCTCGTTCTCTCCTGCCTCTCTTGTGCAGGTCTTTGTTCCCATTCGGTTGTGTTGGACATCTCAGCTTCCAGCTCCTTGAGTTCAAGAATTTTATTGAGACTTTCATCAAGAAGAAAGATACTGTCATTTATCAGGAAATTAAGGAAATTCAGGTAAACGCCCTTTTCCTCTTCCTTAGCAATCTGAAACAAGTTTGAATTGTGTAAGTTATTACAGAGATGGTAAAAAATACACAAAAGTAGCAACAATAGATTAACAATTACCTGTTTCCACGCATTCTGGTGTACAGGAACCTGCCAAAGATACTCTAGAAGTTCGGCAATGTTATGGCGTATATTAAATTTGTCATAGAACTGCACAACAGTCAGAAAGTGTAAATTATTTGTTTGGTAATAACCTAGGGCCCGGAGAGGCGGGGCATATATCATGAACCGAGATGTTAAATTTAGAGGAAAAATCACCTGAGTGTGGGAGCCTGTGAATTCGATATCAACATAAAGTTTCAGAAGATTTCTGACAAGATACTGGACAGATAGTTGGTGACCCTCAAAAAGTGTACTTGTGACAGTCAATGTGCCACTGCAGACAAAAAGATGTAAAAAACCATAAGTTCCCGAGTTTAAGTATTGTATCCAATAATAGAAGAAATCAATTTTGGGCACAAATCAAAAGATGATAGAATATAAGATACCTCCTACGAGGCATCCAGCAGTTGAGTACTTCAACCATTTTTGCTCTTAAATAGGGATTTCTAATGTACTCTGGACTTGCCATGAACATAATAATGAAATTCATAAAATCATCCTACCAGAAAAAAGACGAAAAAACTGCATAAAGCAACAGAAATATGGCGCTGCAAAAAGGCAAAACAAAATCTTAATCGTTTACCAGCTTGACACCATCCAAAGCTCGTGGAATCCTAGAAGCGAAAATAAGCAATTCCATAACATCTTCCACAAAATGTTCAGGCATACATGCAAATTCCATAGGACAAGATTGTGGTAAAGGCATTTTGAAACCGCCTATACGATCTACCAACCAAACCACCATTAACTGATAGAAAGATAACGCCTGTTGAAGAAGATCTCCGTCCTATGATATAGAAACACATGTATGTATTATGTATATATTAAAACTAGTTTTAAAAGGATTTCAGCCTGAATAAACAATGAAAAGATTGTTTTACCCTCAATATCTGAGCTTCGTAACATAATTTCTCTTGTGTAAATGATTCGATTTCCTTCTCGAGTCGAGCAATTTCTTGAGCTAGTCGAGGTAAAGGTGTTTGTTCTTGCATGGTTTTTAAGGTTGCAAGATTATCCTCACATCTTTGAATGTCCTGCACATCAGTGTATTTAAAGAATTATCGTAAATTTGTAATAAATAATTATATTGTTTCAATAATCAAAATTAATGCATTAATTTTCCCTAATTCGCTTAAAAAGGACAGAACTTATACTAAACAATGATCGGTTATAATCCAAACCGGTTCAGACACGTTACCCTAACCTGCATGACCCGCCCATCTTGCCATATCTAGGAATAAAGAAATACTAAGGAATCCTGGATGTTTAGCATGTATTACCTGCACAAGATGCTTAAAGTCTGAGAAAGCTTTTAGCAGCCCTAAATTAAGAACCCGTGCAGTCATAAAGAAGCATTCACAAATAAATGAATAGTTTGTAGATTCACGTTGACTTGGAACAGGGCTGTTATTTTGTAGCAGACCGGAACTAGTAGTTTCTTGGGATTGAAGCAACCTGTTTTCTCCACTGCTCCCATTGTTTGGGTTATTTTTATTCAACCATTCGGTAACTTCCTCTGAAGATGCATGAAGGGCAGTTAATTCTCTGCATCAAATTGAGACTGACAGTCAAAATCATATTAATGATAAAGAACAATCACATATAATCTGCAGTTCATAAAGTATCTTACTTGAAATCCAAACGAGAACCATAAAATACATATTTAGGATCAATTTTGTCTTTCTTTGTTGAATTTGCATCCAAAAACGGCTCACAAAGTCTAAGCATAACGGCACTAAGGTTCACAAACATGCCCGAGCTCGCAGAAGATATTGGATCAACCTATATCCAATTGCAGACCATTCAACAATCACGAAATGCAAAATAAATAAGAAATCATTCAAGAAAAACACAATGTCACTCTTATATTGTCATCTTACAAAACATGCCTACAAGTATTTACTTGAAAGTCTCTAATTCATGCTTCGTTATAATAGCATTCATCAAGGAAGTGTTCTATTACACATGAAAAGCATTTAAGATGCTTGAACAACAAGTACCAATTAGTAGAACATTAAACAAAAAAAATGATTTCCAAAAGCAAAATACTAGATTAAAAAGTAAAAATCAATTTAGAGGCATTTAATCAGACAAATAATATATATACAATTATAAAACCTTGACTGTAAGACCATAAGACTTCACATAGAGCTTCAGCTTGTGAGTGCATATAAACAACTCTATCAAATAAACTTCTTACCTGGATATGCGCCCTTGACGCATTTTTGTTGATCACTTCTGCAATATACTGCAGCACATTCTCTCGTGTGCTTGTGTTCTTAAGGAGGGACCTAAGAACGTCCGCCAAGCCAGCATATAAGTTATTCATGACAGTTTTAATCGTCGTGAATGAAGACAAAAGATCAGCAGGGCGCCGTGTCGATGATTCTGAAAAACACTGCTGACTGCACATTCCATAAAATAATTGAAGTTCACATAACTTACAAGTATTACATACACTCACGAAAAGCATATAAAGTTAACATAACGATTCCAAACTCACCCAACATCAGGCTGACTCTTAAAAATACTCTGATCAGGAAGCGCACTAACATGAAAAAACGGCCCCAAGATACTAGTCATCTCAATCACCCTCCCATTCAAATAAGCACCTTTCGGAATCCACCACCGATGATTCACCAACGCTCGCGCCCCAACCGGAAAACTAATCAAATACGTCAACCCCCTCAACGGCTGCTGAAAATTCCCAAGCGCCGAACAATTAAGCACTATCCCTCTCAAATCCTCATACAACTGCTTCAATATCAACTCAACCGACTCATAATCCGCATCCCTAAACAACTCATCCAAAAACCCCGGACACGAAACCCCACTACCCCCACCACCACTACCAAAAGCATCAAACGAACTCGAAACCTCATTAAAAACCAATGGCAACAAAGGCGAAACATTCGACTTATTCCGTTCCGTATCCGGAAACATATCAGGGTTAGATAAATGAATTCTACAATACGAAACTGATAACTTCTTAGCTTGATTAACAACTAACTCCATCTGAGCCCTAACGGATTTATCTTTCATATTAATAATCTTTTTCCCTTCTTCAGAGGCACGACGATATATTCCAATTAGGTATTGAAAAGGGGGTTCAGCAGAAGGAAAATTACCAGAGAGACGGTCAACGAGGACGCGTTCGATTAGATCTGTAGAGAGGCGTAGGTCACGGCCTTCGGAGAGAATCTCAGCTGCCGTGAGTTCCAAGTAAACGAGACGTGTGTCGTTGGTCATGGAGTCGGTTAGGGTTACGAGGAAGATTTTACGGAGGATTATGTCCTCGATTTCGGCCGGTGATCGTTGTGGCTTTGTGGTGGTTGTTGGTGTAGACATGGTTATTATTGGTTAGGGTGTTGATTTGAGTGAGGACGGTGTGTTGGTGGTGTAGAAGATGATGGTGGTGATGATGAAGATGAAGAAGAAGAAGAAGAAGGGTCAAGACTTGTGTATTATTTATAATATTATTATATTCTTACTCTCAATCTTCCTCACCTAAACATATGTTGTTTTTTAGGGCGCAATGATTCGTGATGATCATTCCGTGATGGCCACGAGGGTAAATTATCGTGACGGACATTGGGGAGGAAAATTGACCGTTAGCAACGGTCATGTAACCATTTGGTGGTAAAAAAATATCTAAATACCATATATGTTATTCATTGTCAACCAAAAAATAAAAATTTTATTAAAAAAAATAAGTTTAGTGATGAGTGTAATAACCACCCAATGTATTTAGTGATGGAATGAGGTAGCAGATGAATATTAGGTGTGGTAATGTAATGGGTGTGATGAAATTGAAAGCACCCTATCCACCCTTGTATGTTTTAAATTAGTTTAATTTAACTAGGAATATGAATTAGATCCACGTTTCTTGTGGACGAACACATTGCAAATATTGAATAGATTATCTAAACGTTATGCGATGTGTTAATCATATGAAATATGTGTTCCGATGTTTACGATTCAACTGAACAACATTGCGATTGGATCAAAATGTAAAATAATCGAATTTATATTGTACGTTCATAACGTAGTTATATATGACATGACTTATATATAGGAAACGTACAAAAAAAATACATAAAACGTGTATAAAGGGGAAACTGACACGTATTATCTAAAGAGAAAGTTTCATCAATGGTTGAAATTTTGTTCGTAACGCGTTGTGACAGGGTCAAAAAGTTGAGTAAATGAAGTAGTGGTCTAGGGTTAAAATTGCGATACCAAAAGTTGACGGGGTTATAAAAGTAAAGTAATAATACACGATAGAGTTGAAATATTATAAGCCAGAATAGTTAGTTTGTAAAACATGTGAAATTAAGTCGGGGCTAAATATGACATTTCATGAAGTTAGACATGAATTTGTCCTTTAGTAAAACTAGAGGGGTGGGTGGTTTTTAAGTTTCTATAAAATAGAATGTAAGTGATAACTATAAAGGGTGTGAATTTTTTACATGATATGAACGTAATATGAAATGGGTTTTGGTCATTTTCAGGTTAAACCCGTGAACCAGTTTAGTTAAACGGGTCAGGTTTGAGTCAACTCAGACGGGTTGACAGGTTGACCCGTTTAACCCATCTATATTATATTGTATTTTTTGCAATATGTTTTTTGCCACAAATTAAATTTGTTAGGTATTATACGCCAAAATTCTAACTTAAATGATAAACTGACATAAGATTTTCTAACTAAAATTGTGTTTTTAAGTAAATTTTTAATTATAATATAATATAATTAAAAAAGTAGGGTTGAACGGGTCGTGTTCCAGTCAACTCGCGAATATTCAGGTCGTGTGCAAGTTCAGATGTATGATATAATTTCGGCCTTTTGCGTTGTGATGGGGCATCAGATGTGTCAAATAACACTAGTGTTACACCACTGTCAATGATCAACAACACCGAAAAAGCTTGTAGAAAAGGAAAGAAAAAATGAAAAAAAAAAACAAACGAAAAGTAGACGTGAAAACATTAAACTATGCATGCGAAACAGCGAACACTGAAAATAATATGTAAAAGATGAAAAGTATATGGGTCCAAAGCTGAGAGTGATAAAGTGTTGTGATTGGCTTGTAAAAAATCTAGCACTGAGTTAAAAGTAAATGAATTAAAGTTAAAAAAGAAAATAAAAACAAAAGTGGGTACAACACACTCAAGATAAGGATACATCTCCTTATCCACAAAGCATTCACTAAGCATAATGTAAAATACTAATATGCACAAACATATCGAATAGTTTCTCAATCTCTGATTGTATCCGATTGAATATTCGATTGAATCGTTGAATTGATTCAATCTGAAAACGATTACGTGCCTTCACAGATTTCTGTTATCCGGTTATTTGTTCGTTGTTACTGAATATCCCCAACAATTTGAAGTAGCATAAGTTTTTGTAAATATATTGTACTATCTTTATCTAAACTTCATCAATGGCTTGTAATAACCAACGGGAGAACTGAGAAGGGAGTGAATAGATAAATGTGATATACTAACGGCTTAGAAAACTCGTTAGACATTAAGTAAGCGCACGAGGTTAGAAAGGCATCGCCACAAACACACAAATTTATAGCGACCAGTGGATGTTAACCAACAAAATGATACATCCACTCCTTAATGTTTAACAAAAAGTTGACATTTGCTTTAGAATCCGGTAGAGATCATTATGCTTTCGTCCCCATTATTAGGTGGAGTGGCATAGAGAAATGAAGATAAAAGTTTGAGGTCATGTGGTCTCAAGTTCGAATCAAATCCAAAGGGGTTTTACCGTAATGAGCCTCCGGACAACAGGATTTTCCACAAATTAATTACTTGTTGAACTTGGACTACCCAGTAAACAATCGTTTGTCAGTGCTGACCTACCATTAGTTTAGGTGGTATTTAGTTCTAAACGTTAAAAAAAAAAGATCACAATTACTTCATATATTCCCATATTGAAGTTTCACTAATCTTGCTCGTGGATCTTCAATTTAAGTTGAACACCATTATTTTATTCTTAGATTTAATAGTTATAACAATAAAAAAAACTAACTCATGGAATCAAATACAAACCCGGTGGGTTACGATTCGAGGTCAGGGCTCATAACCATGTTTGCGGCAGCCCAATCCGAACCACCCAGTGGGTGGTATATTGACAGTCATTGTTGCAAAAAAAAAAAAAAAAAAAAAAAAAAACCTTTATACAAGAGAAAGATTTATGCTATTGATTTTTTTTTTTAACTTTAACTTTCATTTAAAACACGAAAACATCCTCAAAACGAGGACCTCAAAACCAAAAAAAAAAAAAAAAAAAAAAAAAAAAACTACTACAAATATAATGGAGAGATACATCAATCATTCCAAAGAAAGTTTTTGAACCTAGAAATGTGTTTAAACCAAAGAAAAGCTAACGACTTGACGTTAACCACCACCTCATCAACATGACTTGCACCACTTTCCTGCCCGTTTTACCCGCAAAGAAGACTTGTGTCCACGATTACAAAAGATATAGGAAAAATTACAGAAATCGTCATTTATGTTTACATCGTTTTTCAGTGGTTGTCCTTTAACTTCAAAGTTGATGGAAATCGTCCTTTATGTTGTAAAATCTTGCATGTCTCGTCCTTTTGGCCTAACCTGATTAGTTTTTTTTTTGTTAAGTTTGGTCACGTGCAAGGCATGTGAGGGCATAAATGACAATTTACCCTCTGATTTCATCTCCTCCTTTATAAACCCATCTCTCTCACTCACACACAAATCTCTGTGCACTTCACCGCCCTAAACCACCCCCCTTTCTGTGACAACCATCACCTGCGTTTTTCTTCAAGTTGTCAATTCTAGTCCTTGTACTTTCTATCATTTTTTAATTTATTAGAAGTTTTAATTTAATTTATGATAATCATTGAATTTTTCTTTTAATTGTGTTTCAATAATAAATTACCTTTTTAGTTAGAAATTTATTATGTCTTAAAGCTAATTAAGTTATGAATATAAAACTAAAGAGTGTAAATGCTCCAATTCATGAGCCATTAGTGCACCTTCATAAGTTTCATTATACCTTGCTTATTTCGTTTGTTATAAATTGTAAGAAACATTAGTTGAAACAATAGGTGTTCCTCATTCTAAAATTTCATAAATTTTTATTCATCTTGACTTTGCCATATTTTTGAGAGTATGTGTCTAAGAAGCATCCATTCGATTAAATCAAGATGTATCGTAATATCCTCTTCAATTCTCACTTCGTGATACTCCAAACAAAAAAATCAAAGGCTATCAATTATCAATTATCAATGACGTTGACGCTTGAGTGTGCGTTTGTAGAGCTTGGAACTTCCATATACGAATTCAACCTCAATTCTAATCTGATTTGGGTAATTCTGAGTCTAATTTTATTTATTTCTTATCTACTACAAAAGCCCTCTATCAATTTTTTTTTGATAAAGGGAAATTGATTTTCAATGTGACAAATCAAGTTCTATGGTTCATACAATAATTTTGGGATTTTAGGGCTTTAAAACCTATTATAGAACTAGCCTTTAGACATTGTAACTCATATTATTTAGTGACTCTATTGTTGATTTGGTCTTAGCCATGCTTGTGAAAAGATTTTTGGAATTTATTCATGTTTTATACTAATTTAAGCTATTTTTATTCTATAAAATTCAAGTGGAAATTATATAACTAAAATATTGTTATATATTCAAAATTCTATAAATTTTGGTTAACATTGTTATTTTAGTACTTTATACATAATCTATATTATACTTATGTATGTATAAATTTTATACACCTCATGTAATTTATATATATATACATATATATATATACACGTGCGTCTAGATTTTTGATAGTTATTTAATTTACAAAACAATAATAGTCTTACACGCATTTTTTTATTCATTTTCTCATATTCACTATTCTAATTATATATAAATATTTATTTGCATCGCATTGTATGAGTTGTGATATTTACTTATTCAAATATATAATTTGACACTTTCATACTCATACTATCGGTTGATGTTTAATGCTTTAGATATATTTTACATACACATAAACTATATATTACATTTTATTTTGTTATATTCCAATTCTAGACAACTTCATTTATTATTATAATAATAATAATCATCATCATTTGATTATATTTTAATCCAATCTATAACCTATACATATATGCTTATATATATTTATTCCATGATAAATATGATGTAAACATATCAAATTTTATTTGATCGAATCATTATTTACTCTTACCATTTTATATAAATACGAATTAGAATATATATTTTTCTTACGTTATAGTATCTAGACATTTTAGAGTCCTAAACTAAATCCCTAAACATATATGAACCTAGAGATCTCCAAGTCATTCTAGATTTTATTCTATTATTTATAAATATAATATTCACTCTGTTAGGGTAATTTTTGGAGTTACCCAAACCGCTACAACTTGTGCTAGTCGTACTTTTTATTCTTCGCAACAAGTGAGTATATCTTTCCCCTTTTTCATGTTTTACACTTTTGGGGTGACTCATGTACGCTTATTACTTCACTCACTTAATCATGGTTTATTCTATATTCACAATCGCAATTCTTGTATGTGTTTTACTTGTTGATTCGCTGATAGTGTGTACTTATGACCTGAATCATTAACCGTTCTGCGGCCTAGCATAGAAATAAATAGTACTTGATTATTGTTATGTGTGAACGATTATTCATCGCCTACTATGAGCGAATACTATATATATGTGACTCTTGATTCTATGAACAAAGGTTTGATTTTGGGTAGCATTTGTACATAGCTTGAACACTAAATTGTAGACAGTATAACACGTGAATTGCGAAACTTTTTTTTTCTACTATATGTATTCAAACAGGGTATGCTCACCAATACATTTTTGTATTGACATATACTATTTTCGTACATGTTTCAGGTTATTTATGAGATGACTTTTAAGCTTTTGGAATTTTTACTTAGATTTTGGATTCATTGTATTTCAGTTTTAGTTGTCACTTTAGAATATTTGTATCTTATATTTACCTTTCAATGTAATAAACTACTTAATCAATATATCAAAATTTACACTTTTAGTCCATGAGCTATTGAACAATCGTTACTACGTGACACCTCGATGTTTCCGCCATCGGTTGGGGTGTTACACTTTCTCACCACCACCTGCTACCACTATAGCCAACCACCACCATGCTATTTATTGAAAGCAAATATAACCACCTAAAGTTTCAAAGCATATTCTTACTTTTTTGGATCTGGAAGATGAACATGTTGAAGAAGCTTTGGATGCCTCGGTAATCGGGTAGGGTGGCTGGTGGTGGAACGTGTGGGTGATGGCGATGGTTCTAGACGGTAGTGTTGGTGGTGGTGGTAGGTGGCCGGAGTTGGTGGCTGTGATGATGATGGTTAAGTTATCTTTCCCCTAATTTATCATGATACGCTAGCAAATTAAGTTCCATTCCTTGATTCTCAATCAATCCGACCTGTTTTCCCTCGGTAAGGCTTTGTTTTGCAATTTGTTGCTCATTATGTTATTGTTTGGATGTCAGATTTATGGGATTTCATGCTGTTGTTTTGGAGATTTTATAAGAAATAAGAAAATTGTGTTAAAATGGTAGGGGTGGGGTTAGGGTGTGTTAAAGAATTAAAAGTTAGAGTTTTTTTAAATTATGGAGGGGATGTCAGATTTGGTGAGATTTCGTGGTGGTTGCCGGATTTGTGGGGTTTCGTAGTGGCAGGTGGTTGTTAATGGCACTTTGCCAAGCGGTGGTGGTGGTCTAGGGTTGTTGATGGCAGGTTGTGGTGGCGGTGGTGGCAGATTTATGGCAAAGGTGGTGGAGGTGTGGGATGGTGGTGGATGTGGTGGGGGTGGTGGTGGTGGTGGTTATTGAAGAATGTAAGTGATGGTGGTGATAAAGATGATAGAGATGAGGGCATAACTGTCATTTTGCCCTTATGTGGGTCCACATGACCAAACTTAACCAAAAAAACTAACCAGGTTAGGCCAAAAGGACGAGACATGCAAGATTTTACAACATAAAGGACGATGTCCATCAACTTTGAAGTTAAAGGACAACCACTGAAAAACGATGTAAACATAAAGGACGATTTCTATAATTTTTCCAAAGATATAATACATTTATACAACAAAGAACATACATTGATCTAAATATCTAATATTCGGAATCTTTTCCCACACTATGCCTTCAGCAACCTCTTAGTTACATCATTTTCATTACGGACTTAAAAAAATGTGTATTGTTTTAAACGGTAAACAAACACCTTCATTTGAAAAATTTGTATCAACAGAATTAGTGAAAACCCATGACCTTTTGGTCTAGTGGTATGGTGTTTCCCTTACAAATGTAAGGTTATGGGTTTAAATCCTTGCAAATGCAAGATAAGGTGGAATAAAGATGTAATAAAAATTTGCCGTTAAAAAAAAAACAGAATTAGTGAAAATTTTAAATTTTGTTCTAAACAGTCAACAAACATCTAAATCAAAGTTGAAATTGACTTTACTTGAATCGTGTGGAGTGGTGGAATTTGGTCCATTTAAACTTTGAAGTCAACAAACATGACACACATTAAACTCTTCGAGACTTGAATTAATTTTTTTTAATGTTATCTACTCTATTTTACGCCAAATATAACAATAAACTCCCTTTAGCCTAGAATTGAACCTAGGACCTCCCCTCTAAGAGGTATATGACTCTACCAAGTGGGCTAGCCCCACATTAATGAAATCGGCAAACACCTTAATTCTTTAAACTGGAAGTCTTGATTCGCAACTTCATTATTACAGCCTGACAATCAAGAACCATCCCTGTGTTTCTCACAATCATCGATTACGGCTCTGCCATACCTCTTTTCTTTTAGCCAACAACCGGATAGTGCATAAACTAAGTGTTTGGCAGTCAGCCGGCATGTTGCAGCAAGCTTGTTCATGAACCCATCTTGTTTTATTAACTACTTAACCTCTAGCAAAAGTAGGAATCCTTGAAAGATGGTGAATATCTTTATCAAAATTTGTTTCAACAAAAACATACTTCAGATTCCAGTAAAGGGAGAAGCAAGAAATGACAATGCAATGCATGAATACAGCATTCTCCTCTGTCGTTTGATGTTAAAAGCGTCGAGTCAAAGGCAATTAATTTGTTTCTCAACCCGAAAACCAATTAATTTGCTTCCCTATACACGAAAATAAAACTATATGTACGCTGGATCAAACACCGATCAACATTTTATGCCAACATAGCTAAGAATATCATCTTTTTTGGATCCATCTACAAGCAATACAATAGTTCAAGAAAGAGTGTATCACGTTTAACAAGAATATGTAACAATCTTGGACAAAAAGGATGTTGAAAAGGAAGCCCGATTGCACGTTTCTAACCAATGCTCATCTTACAGCCGTTGCCAAACCGGTAGTCCACAATCAAGTACCTGCTCAAGATGCATCAACCATAAGAACAATCTTATGCATAACTAAGAAAAGAGACCAAGTAATCACACATGCAAAACACAGAGCCTCACATGGTTTCACACTTTCACCCCATTGTGCTATGTCTATGGAAAATTAAGCAGCATATGAAAACAAAACAAACTGATGTTCCTACATCCTGACAAAGACTTTCACTTGAGCATTGAAACATATAGATCTCAAAATAAACAGATTAAGGGACCCCCAACCTAAACAAGCAGACGTTTTGATGTGCTTCTTCAGTTTGAATGTTTGGCAAGAATTGATTCTTATTATCTGATAACTGAGAGTCAAAACAATCAGATCGGAGCAACAGGAAGCAGTTAAGGAAACAGATTATAGATTAGAGATGCAGTTAAAGTTTCAAATATTTACTTTAAAAGTGCACACCCAAACACCACCTAAGAGCATGGGATGTGAGGCACTATGGCTCTAAAACAGAACAAAGACTCTATTATAATATATCCATGTGGTTGTATATTCTTTTCTGATGCTAAGTGGCAAAAGAGAATACAGTATATACATAAATACAAATCTGAATAACTAGTTATATGTGGTCAAATTTGGTTAACAGATTTATCGGTGTAAGACATAGAGATACAGCAGATCAGAATGCATCCAGGGAGTGTTTATACTTTATATGCACTACAAATTGATTTGACTTTGTGATTTTTAGGAAAAGCATAATCGAATTAGATAAACATGCAAGGAGTTGTTGCAAATAACCAAATTTTCTACAGTAAATGTGAACATATTTCACTAGTTAACCACCCCCAACCTTATCCAAATGATTATCTAATCGCCCAATTCTACTTCTTAAAGTCGCAATAATCAAATTGAAAATGCACACCCAAACACGTCCTTAAAAAACCAACGCTTGGATATCCTACAAGAGCAGTTAACTTTGAGATATGAAATGTGTAGCAATTTAGTAATGTTATTACCTGAACGAACTGTTAGGGGATTATATCAATCAAATTCTGACACCTCTTCCGAATCAGACAAGGGCAAAAGTGTACACGTACCAAGAACGTGTCCATTAAGGCACACATAATACTCAATACAATCTTCGTATGCACCCAACCGACAGCTGGCACTTTGTGGGATCATCTTAGCCTGCAACATACTCCACAGCTTCCCTTTGCAATAAGGGCAAAATTCTGTAGGGTGAAATTTAGCACCCCTTCTGAGAAGCATCTTACGCACCTTTGATGTAGCGAATGACTTAAACACCCCTCGAAAAAAACCCACATCCCCTTCTTCTCCTTGGTCTAAATGCTCACACGGGTCAGATACATACAAAACATCAGATCGACAGTTCGGCAAAAGAAAGCTTTTCCCAGAAGTTCTAGAAAACCGAGTCCGGTAAGCAAAGTGACCAGGTATGTAAATCTTATTAAACAGGCCGTCTTTTTTGCATCCTGAACAGTAAATAAGAAGCTTCCCAAGTGCACTCCAGTTTCCATCAACACTGTGGCTGCCACTCGACTGAAGATCATGCATCATTTTGGGAGCCCGTGTTCTACAAAATTCCTTCCACAGGACTCTTTTCACAAGATCATCAAACCATTTGCAGACACAGGAAAGCGTCGCAATCATTTTCGGATTCCAATTTAAGTGTTGAAGAAGTAGGAAGATGACATCTTCACTTAAATGCCCTTTTGTGCACATACAGCTAGCAGAGTGTATGCACCGATACTGTTTGGCTATGATCATTGTCTGCACATGGTGAATAGTAGAGATGCCACAAAAAAGTTATAAATTTGAACATAACCGTTAACCAATATACAATTCAATCCATTTGTATAAAAGAAAACAGGTCAAATTAGGTTGTAATTTATTTATAACCTGTGAAATTCATAAGGTTAGCAGTTTAAAAGCTTCCCGAAGCCCAAAAGTATACTAAAATGCTTACAATCTCCTAACTTGCTCTGTTCAACATAACTGGCTTACTGCTTTAGGAACAGTTTTTGTAACCATATTTAATCTATAACAACAAATAAGCGATATGATACTACAGTTATGGAAACATTACCAAACAGAAGACCCAAGAATCAGACAGGTTAATTTCCATCAAACCACAGCAGACCATTGTTTAATCTACTTGCAGAGTAACCAATATTCATTCATTCCATCAACCAAAAACAGTCATTTTTTTTATAAAACTAACTAGGAAGTTGAGTTGCTACAGGGGTTGAAAACCCAACAAAAGGCCCTAATAATAATAATAATAATAATAATAATAATAATAATAATAATAATAATAATAATAATAATAATAATAATAATAAATAAAGGTGAAATTACTAAAAAACTGTAGAAGATCAAAGTTAAATACTTGCCATGCTCCTCACCTCAGCTCAGAAGAAAAAAACTTTAACAGATTAAACCACCTGCAATCAAAAACATAAAATTAGGGTTTGTAAACACAATAAAAAGGGATAACACGCAAATTGTTACATAAACGAACGAATAACTGAACAAAATCTACTGATTCAAGACCTGCATCGTATCGAATCGTTGATGCAAAACCTATAAAAATAAAAATCCGTACCTTAATTAGGGTTTGTTGATGTGAGAATGACAGAATCAAGAAATGGGGTCGAAGTTGAAAATCTGATTGGATAGGAAAAATCGGGTCGAGTATCATTATTATTATTAAAGAAAGTGATAGAGTGACATGCCGGTTATTTTAAATGTGAGAAGGATGATGATTAGTATCGGTGATGTGAGGTCGGGGTGTACGTGGAGAATTGTGATTGGGTTGTGAGAATTTGTGTGTGCGTAGTGAAGTCACCAGGTATGACTCGATTTAAGGATTGCAATTGGCAGTCAACAGTTGGCATCTTCTGAAAAAGGTTTTCATCGGGGATTATTATTTTTTTTTTCTAATAATTTTTTTTTTGCTTTTATAATACTACTGTGATTTGTATTTATGAATGTACCTACTTCTATACGTTAACATCTAAACTATTATTATTATTATAAATACATTTTGCGTACAAATAAAAAATATAAACATTTAACATTTATAGCAAAAGACAATGAAAAAAAAAAAAGAATGGTTGATTAATCATCAACATGAAAATTAAAAATAACTTAAAATAAGAATCACTACGAGTGCATAGAAACCTCACGTTCGATATGAGGATCGACTGTTGTAAAATAATGTTAAAAAAAGACATGCAAGGTAAAGAAGTTCACAATTGATGTTATGGCGAGACCATACATTGACTGTACAAAATGCAACTCAAATCAAAACCAGAATGTAATAGAGTACGACTGATGTCACAGTAATGCAACGTCGTCTTATATCAAACATGATTACATGAATTGAATCAAGGCGACATTTTTGATACATGTCGCGGTACCATCAAGGATTAACCATTTGATTATTTGATATTTTTTTCCAACAATGGATGATATCTAAGACGCGTTATTATGATTGATAGTGCAAGATCGACAAACGCTAAAATGTATTTGATAAGTAACAGTTTGAGAAAGTTCAATAAAAAAAGTTGCATAAAACAAAGTCTTATTCATTTATTGTGAAGTTTGTACGACAAAAGTTATAAAATATATTTAAGTCTATAAACGTTTTTATAAAACAAAAATGTTTATAAGAATGAAAATAAACAAGCTAGCTTAAAATCATATTTGAACCGATCACAATAGATTTATTTTTTAGAGAAAAAAAAAGTGAATTGTGGATCCATGAATGCATGGTTCGATCATATCATCGATTTTCTTGTTCCTAGTACACTTTTCACTATCTTTCTCTCTTGTCGGCTATTTAAACAATTTTCATTTTCATTTATCTTGAATTTATGTACTAAATTACTAGTGGGAATGAACGCAGATTATCGTAGGTACTCAAATTTTTGCAGCACGTTACCAATTGGCTACTACAACTAATATGTGAATTCAGGAAGAGAAATTGAGTAACAAGAAAAGGAATTGACATAAAAAACAACAATATAAGATATGATGTAAAGTCGATGAAGCCTAACTCAATTGGTGAAAATTAGGGGAGCTAGAGTGGAGGTCATGTGAAGATTGAGAGTTCGATTCTTGTCGGAGCCATATTTACCACATATGGGGGTTCCACCTCGAGAGATTCCCAATCCAGGTGGAATGGGTAATCAGTACAGGTTGGCCCAGGGTGTTAGCCAGAGCTCCACTGATTGCACCACTTGCCGTTAAAAAAAAAAAGATATGATGTAAAATTTCCTATTGTTACTTGTTACCTGGCGATTCACCAAATTCTTAAAAGATAAAAGAAGATTCCGACAAAAAACGCTTATACAATTATGAATAACAAAGATTTATAGATCTAAAATATACGAACAATTATAGCAATATTCTAATCAATTTCATAAACTTATTAGAAACTAACTTATCAGATTTACATTATATCTGATCCCTAGTTTATAATCTGTAAACTCATAATGGCTAGAAAATTCTTATTTTCAATTTGAATAATTTGAGCCTGTTCAAAGTGTTTAGATATACAAAAATCTAATCCCAAACTATACAAATGATGATGCAGATACAATGGGTTTTACAAACTTATTTTTCATCTTTGATGCACCTTTTAGACCACCTATACTCTAAATCAAATGAATTAAAATCTAATCATAAACAAAACTACAAAAAACAGCAAACATCATGGTCAATCTTATTACTTTTCAAATACAAAATTCTTTAGATATCTTTAGAAAATAAAGCAGGCATTTTTCCTACCTAAGATGTTCATTGTCAACTTTGACCATGAAATTACTTTATTAGTTTTTCAAGACTCTACATTCAGTTTCAATGTAAAAGATGGTCAGCATTTGACCTATAAAAGTCAATATTCATTTCTTCTCATTTTTTAGTTTCAGTACATGTGTTGTGTTTGTGGAGATAAGATAAAAAGACATGTATAAGTTAAAGCTATGCTCTAGGCCCTAAAATAAAAATTGAGCTGTAACTCACAGTAAACCATTATAAACCATGATAGATAAATAAATAAATAAATAAATACTACCTTTGCTCAATCAACTTTCATTTGAACAATATTGTTCAAACATATGACAACTTGTACTGTTGGTTATTGTGGAAAGTTGCCTATGCATTTGTGCATTATTGACTTCACAAAAGCCACCATCATCAAACTTATCTAGTTCTACATTCCACAATGAATTGGTATACACATGTTTGGTAAACCTAACATGTCAAGACAAACCACATGTTCTACAATAAAGGCCTATGGCAATAGATTACCTTACACATGATTTGACCCAAACAAGATTCATGCCTAGTAAAACATCTACAGAGTTTGACATGAACCTCTTTTGACCCGTTACACAACCCGCCCGTTTTGCCAAGCTTACCCATTATCCATCTTTAGCATATTGAAAATAGGGTGGCGGCGCCACAGTTCAGTCATAAACAACACAGAAGAACCACTTCAACATGGGTTCGTTGATCGTTAAAACTGTCACTTGATTTATTCACACAGAAGTTAAACAAACATCAAAAGCAAAAGCAACCACTTAGCTCAGTTAAAACCAGCACAAACAAGTCCTCAAATCATCCTATTTTTGTTTATGTAAAACTCTCATCACAATCGCCAGGCTCTTCATCTACACTCCTTTACAATACCTGAATCTTGTGAAAGAAAGTGACCGTCTTTGCGTCAACCGGATGATGGTTTACCATCTTGGAGCGAGATTACAGTTTCGAAAGCACCCACCAAAGCCTTCACTTTACTCTTCCTGCTTTCAACAAGCTTACTCGCTGTTTCTTCTATCACATTATTAAACAAACCTTGAGCGTCTTTCTTTTCTTGCTCAGCTTGATGCTTCAAGACAACACTTTCATGGCCATTTTTGGATTCATTTGTTTCATCAACACATTTATTTTCAAAACTTCGTCTAGAAACGCGTTGTTGGTCTTCATTCTGAAGATCTAAAGTTTTGTTTTTGTAAGTTTTTCTTGAAATATTTTGACCATCTTCATTACCCTCGATAACTCGCCTCCTGAATTTGAGCCTTCTAGGACTGTTATTCTCAGACTTAAGATCAAGAATTTTACCTCTCCTGAACCTTAGCTTTACGGCTTCGTCAACTTTGTCTTCGGAAATTACCATTTTGCCCTTTCTTGGATTCTTGTAGTTCCCGACTGAGGTTTCCATTTCATTGATATTAGCGGTTTCAAACTCTTCTTCTGAAACTTCAGCTTCTTCATCATTATTATAATCAGACTCGTTTTCAAGAACCTCATCATCATAAAAGGATTCAGAGCTTTCAGACACAGGAGGCGCGATTAACTCTTCTTCTATAGTTTCTTTGTCTGAATAAGATGGTGAGCTTTCTAAAACCTCTTTATCTGAAAAAAGTTCAGATTTTTCACAGACCGGAGGGATGATTGGCGACTCTTCTTCGACAACATTTTTGTCCGAAAAAGAATCAGAACTATTGCAGACCGGAGGGATGACCAATCCCATTGATGATTGCATAAACTCAAACTCCATCGTCTCATGTTTGACCTCGGATTCAGCCTCAGCACCATTCAACCCTTTTGCCTGAACCTTCTCAGCAACTGTTCGTTTAGGCTCAGTTTTTCGCAACTTGTTTTGGTCCTTTAAAGGCGCCACAGGTTTAACGCCCCTAGCTTTTATCGCCTTCAAGCTTGCAGCTCTAGTGAGAGAAGCTTTAGGCGACTGTGATCCATTTGTGGTAACCTTTGCACCAACCTTCTTCACAGTAACCGTTTTAGGTGCAATTCCCGTCTTTATGACAGTTTTTACATCTTTCTTTTTAATCCCACCATTAGACCCTTCACCGTTCCCCACCACTAGACTTGATTTCGCACGGGAAGCAGCATGTTGAAACGTTTTAACCTCATTCTTCGTTGCTTTCCCGTTTGATGACAAACTCTGCTTATAAACTTGCGCCTTCTTTGATGATAACAAACCATCCTTTTTGGTTACCTTAACTGGTACAGCAAGCGTTTCGACTTTAGGTTCTGTAGACGCCTTATGTGTTGTAACCTTTTTATCTAGCGAAACAACAGTTTTTGGAACCTTGTCTTTATTAACAACTGTTGTTCTTTTAAACTTTACAGGAACCGCTGACTTTGATTGCTCGTGTTTCTTACCAAATTTACAGAAATCATGACAAGAACCGGTGGACGCTCTGAGATAATTAGGAACAATGTTACCTTCTTCGCCAATACTCTTCCGAGAACTTGTTACACCGATGGAGTAACGCCTGGTTTTGCCGCCAGCAAGATTCGAACTACTACCAAAACCTATGGATTTCCTTCTCTGGTTTCCCTTTTCCGCAATTTCTTCGGTTGCAGTATTCATTAAAACAGACTTATAACTGCAGAAAATAATAACCTGAGATTTAAAAAAAAAAAAAACAAGTTTTATTGTTAATCAGGGGTACAAGTGACCTACTAAGATCATATGAATGCTATTTATGTGTTTTTGCATATAATCAACTAGAGCTTTCAGAACCAATAATATATTGAAAACCGCAAGAACCGCATAATACCCTTGTGTTAGTGCTTTGAATGTGATACATAAGACAGTTACGTAATCGCCACTCTCTCTCCCACTAATTTGATTTCGAAACCAACAATATGTTAAAAAAAAACTCGAGAACCGCATAATACACGTGTACATTTTTTTTGAACGATCAACTAAAGTATTGTCGGGTACTCTGTACGCGGCCCCCAATGGCCGAAAGGGGCCCCAGACGGCCTCTAGTCCGTACGGACAGAGCCCTTCGGCCCACCCGTCTCCTGTTCCAGGGAAAACCCGACCCACAAACCCGCCCGAAGGCACGACGGTAGTGAACCGGTAAAACCTGGAGGGATCAGGAGTCGAACCCATGACCACAAGGGTCAAGGGTCTTTCCATCACTTCCCAACCACCTACCCCACCACAAGGGTGGGGGTATCCATCACATGCCTCCCGTGAGAATCGAACCCGGCTCCCCCAAAGAGAGAACCTGACCCTTTTACCACTAGGCCACATGATCAGGATATAACACACGTGTACATGATGCTTTGAATGTGACACATAAGACAATAGTAATTAAAAATGGCGAATGCGTTTCTTGCAGTTACTCAACATATTGTTGGTTCCGAAAATCACTCATCCCTAATTAAATAATTCACAGAAATCAAAGTTGGATCTGTACATCAACATTGAACCAGAATTCATCAACAAAAGCAATAACAATAACAAAAATAATAATAATAATAATAATAATAATAATAATAATAATAATAATAATAATAATAATAATAATAATAAATTAATATTCATCAACGTCTAACTATAAACCAAAAACCCAAACAATGAAATTAATCTGTGACACGAATATACAACAAAATTAAAATACAAACTGTTTAAAAAAAACACACAAGGTGAATAATTAATTCATCTAATACCTCAAATCCCAAATTTTTAAATCACATGGTCGAATTCACAAGAAGAAATAAAGCGATGAAAAAGATATAAAGAATATCAAAAAAGAAAAAAAAAGATGAAACTGAACAATCGGGTAACGTACAATATACCTTTTTATTTCTGTTTGGATTATTATCAGTTCTGGAGTTAGCTTAACAACGAAGCTAAGAATATAGATGGGATTAGATGGGATTATTAATAATAATAATAATAATATGAGTTAATAGCAAAGAGTGGGTTAATGGGTTTTGTTGGGTGATAGGATCTGCGTGTTTGTTTGTTGATAAAAAGAGGGAGAGACGAGGGGGGCGGGGAAAAGAATATAACATGTATACGAAATGTGGGTCCCGCATCTACGAGTTAATCGTCTATTGTGATAATCAAGTTATCGGGTTCAAATGTGAATTTATCGGGTCAGTTTGATATTTTCTTTGAAACGCGGCAATTTTGTTGAAAGGGAAAGAGTCAGTTTCATGACTTTATCTTACCGAATTTTTATGATATTTCCTTCTATATAAATATTTTAATTTAATACGATATAGCCTAGACTAATAAAACATGCAAATTAAAAGGCACTAAAATAATAAAATAATAGCACAAGTTGACACCCTAAGGACTATTATAGCGTCAGATAGTCGACCTTGCAACCCCCTCTAGGCTCTGACTGCTAGGCAACCTCTCCACCTTGGGCAATCGACACCAACCTCAGTTGCTAGATAGCCGACCTTAATTTCCACCTTGAAATCGAAGTTTGAAGCGTGAAGGGTTTTATTTCCAAAGGTTTTATCGAGCAGTTCTGTGTAGTTTAAAATTTGATTCAACTGATGAAAGTAGATATGGTCACACAACGATGCATTTGCAAGATGTTCAAGGTGATCCTTCAACCAAGATATGGGATCATGGTTGCCACCATTATGCATTCTACTTTCTAACATCAATGGTATACTTTCACACTCGAGCTTAGCTTGTTTATGACCCGTTTTGTTATTTTACTTTTCTATTTATATGTATAACTATAATCTTTTGCATATCTTTAACTTTAGTTATATGTAACATAACTTATAGAACAAATTACTATAAATATGTTACATTGTTATTATTGTATTTATAAAATGATAAGATCATTCACCTCGTGACATTTTATGTATGAATTCCCGCTACTAACTCGCTTACTTAAGAAACTTTAATCTTATGCTAGTTCCGTGAGAGAAGGATTATTGATAAAGTGCGGGGTTTGGGGTTGTGATGACATGACCGTCCGTAGGAAATATCAAGTATAATACTCGAATGTGTGATAAAATAATCAAATAATTGTTTGAGGCGATTGCGATAAGATGATGAATAATTTGTACCCATCGTTCGAATAAAATCAATATTTTCCATATCTAGAGAAAGGAATACGTGTTAGGCTAGCAACGATGATAAATCGTGTGAGGATAAGATATCAAAATATCGTGAGAAATTGAAAATGAGTATTGGTCACCAAACTCCCCCTTTTTTTCCCTCGGGAAGTATGGATTCCACGTTCATTTAGACTTCAAAACCGACCATCAATTAATCCTTTTTTAATTCTAAATTCTAATATAATATTCTTAGATTTGATCGAATACATACCATTCTAGTAGTAAATTACAGAAATAGCCCTATATGTTGTTTGAAATATATAATTTGCTCACCCCATTCAACATTCTTGTATGTTTAGGCTATCCGGTACCGAATACGTCCCCTCCACCCCAGTAAAAAAAAAAACACCAATAATGCCTTCCTATCCATTTCCTAAGCGTCATTAGGGGCGTCATTAAACGATCAAAAGAACAATAATTAACTTCAACGAGTTAATCAAGTAGACCTCATATGTCACGACCAATCAATTTTTTTATTTTCTTTTTCTTCTTTTTCTTTTATAACTAAAGGATCATTATTTTATTACATGGGTGTTATTAAACGTAAGCTTTGTCTACGTGACGTAATAAAGCCCAAAGAGGCTCCATCCCATTCCATGTAGCCTTTTATACTATGGCAATAGACAAGATTGACTATTTTTAATTCAAACAAGAGTATAATGAAAAGTCAAATATACTTAGGGGGAGAGGCGCTCCACTGAAAAAAATTTCACTTCGCTGATTTATTTTACTGAAACAGTTTTTTTAGAGACAACACTTCATTAATTCTTTACCCAATAATTAATTGTTTTCACACATAATAATAAAAAAAAAAAAATATGCACTTCACTGCCACCACCAATCCACCATTGCACTTTCTCCACCACAAGTATATATATATATATATATATTTTAGAGGGAGAAACTCACGGGAAAGATCCCGTTAGATAGAACCAGAATTTGGTTCACGGATCCACTACCAGCACCGGTGGCGGCGGTGTTACCGTGCTGGTAGTAGGGTACCCGTGACCAATTCTGGTGGCGTCCCGTACCCCCATAGAAAATATGAAATAGTGTATTCTACATGGCTTTTAAATATAGAGGAAGGTTCTTGTACAAATACTTCTTATCTTATAAATAACTCTTAACGCGAGAAGTGAATAAGGGTATTTTTTCATATTGTTAAATATGTATTTTAGTATTGAAATCTAAAAAAAATAGTGTAGAGTAATTACTCTAGTGTAAACTACTGTAATTACTCTAATGACGTAATTATGCTAATTTTTTTTTATATTATTCATCTAGAAAACATGTTTAAGCTGATGGAAAAAAAATTAAAAATAAAAATAAAAATTCTCCCTTTACTTCTTTTGTTTAGTATATTAAGCCTATTTGTATTTGATCTTACTCTATTAATACAACTTCATATGTCAATTATCTCATAAAACAAAAAGAAAAGAAACTTAACCTATGATGATGATGCTTCTTAACATTAGAAGTGTAAGTGGAAAGTTTATAAATCTTTTATAAAACTTATTCGGTGTGGTATCCATCGGCTTAGTAGGGCACCGTCCCCCTCAAAACCAACGAAGCAAACACATTAAAGTCATGACTTTTGAAACATGTATGATGGGATATGCCATGATCAAAAGAGTTGTCCCTATAGTGGAGCCAATGTGATGGAACAAACCTTAATAAGATGAACATGTCCTACTATTGTGAGGTAGAGACAATTAGTGTCAACCCTATTAAAGATCCAAAAAGTGGACGCACCTGCAATTACAGTTAAAACAGGTATGACTGTGTTGGATCTGGAATGCTCCGAACCTAAGCTTAAACCTGCACAAGGTAAAAGACCGTTAGGCTCGTTACAGAGGAGGAGGGAGGGCCTCTCTGTAACCACCCTCTGGCGTGAGGATAAGTATTTGTTTAGTGAGATAGAGTAGAGAGAGAAAGTGAGATTCGGAGTGTATGCATTCGTCCCTTGATTGTACTTTGAAGGGGGTATTTATAGTGGTCAGCAAAGTTGTACTTTGCTTCGGACCCCCTTTTGTACTATCATTCGGACCCTCTTGACTTCCGGGGGTGGGTTGTACATCCTTTGGTGGAGATATCACACCACGTCCTAGTGTCCTTGGTCCGTATTTTGGGGCGAGCCGCGGTATAAATGCTTATACCTCTTCATGTCTTCCCAAGTCCTCAAGTTACAAGTAACTTGCTGGACTTAGGTATGGCCGACTTATAGGCGCATAAGCCGCGATATAAATGCTTATACCTCTTCACCTATATTTTCCATTCTTTCATCCTATAGATTATCTAAACACTAATGCATTTTTTCACTCGCGTTTATTCTTAAATATAAATAAACTTATATCAGTAATTTCCCTCTCACATGCACATATATTTATCTCATATATGGATATGTCATACAAGTCTAACCAAATGATGCTTTTTACTCCGAGTGAGCTTCATCTTTGAAGCGGGCACATACCAATGGAACAACCAGAGGTGCTTTACTAGGCTTCAACATGATACCACGATGACGAATTGACAATTTCTTCTAGATTTTCCTCAACGACGCTATGCGCAAAACCAAATTCATTTCATTATACAACTCAATCCAGGTACAAGGAAGGTGTAACATAGGTTTGAGAAGGATGGAAAAAATATACTTTTGTGAAATGGTTACAGAAACAGAAGTAGTAGGCCAAACTTAGCTATTTGCATATAATCCAAGGAGATTATGGGATAATCTGCCAAATAATTAATTTATATGCATAGTTCTCGAACTAATAATTTATAAATAAATACGTGAAGTTTGGATCTTGGGCCGTTAAGCCCCACCTCGTTTATAGTTTTTTCCAACAACTTTTTTTTTTTTTTTTGAACGGCAAATTTCACTCCTTAGGGGACTTGAACCCATGACCTTCCCTTAGGTGTTCCTAGAAGCTTTGCTTCTACCATTGGGCCACCAACCCTATTTTTCCAACAACTAATTTGTATTTTATCGTACCTAGGAAGTAACCCAATGAAGGTATTAATTTTCTAATAGAAGTTTTGACTATACTTTCAACTAGAACATGTTAAAGACAATCTTCAGTGTAGTAGTAGAGGCATTAGTGAACAATAATAGAAGACCCGAAATATTTCGGGTTCAATTCTTAAGCTAGACAGGTTTTACCGGTAATTTCACCGTTATACCCAATGTTGCAAAAGTCGCTAGGCGGCCCCTAGTCGGTTGACTGAGGAGTTGGGTGTACTCGGAGTACTCAGGGAGTACTCGGATATGGTAAATATAAAGAAAATTAATTATTGGATATAATATATGTATCAAAATAAGCATAATTCATGTCAAATACGCGTGTTTTTATAAAGATACATGTTTAAAATTCAAGTTTTTCCGAGTACAAGGCTGAGTAGGACGAGTACAGGGCTGAGTACGACTAAGATGACTGATTTTGACCACTGAGTACATGACCGAGTAGGCCGAGTACAGGGCCGAGTAGCCCGAGTACAGGGCCGAGTTGGCCGAGTAGCCCGAGTACAAGGCCGAGTTGGCCGCCGCCGACTAGTTTGGCCGAGTAGGAGAAAGTCGCCTCGGAGGGGTTCCGAGGTCCGAGTAGTCGCCGAGTACAAGGCCGAGCAGGCCGACTTTTACAACACTGGTTATACCTACGAGCGGGTGGGTTACTAATTTCACCGTTGGAGAGTAGTGTTTTAGCGGTAAATCCTGTGTTGTAAAGCGACCACTGCACAGGATCAAATCCCATAGCACCACACGGGTTTTTCCTTTCAAACCCAAGCGGTTATTTTTTCGGTGGAGCGTGGGATTTGAACCTGAGACCAAACCCGAACAGAAACCCTCTAAGGAGGTAAACCTTTCCACCTCAAACCAACTGGACTATCTATTTTCTTTAGTAATCAAGTACTCATTCACTCTCTAGCTTCATAACTCCAACTCAACTCGATAGCATTTAACACACCATATATGTACGCATGAATGCATGCATGAGCAAGACCGGGGACAAATAGAAATTAGCATACAAAATATTTGAAGAACTAGCATAATTATGCTACACAAATTTTCTGGTAAGTTTATTTTTACGAACAGTAACGTGAATTAGAGGGGGCCCATGTACTTCTTGTTGCATATACTTGCATGCTCTCAAACTATATGTAGTGATTTAATTAAAAATTGAAAAAGTAATTGTCACGTTAGTGTTACCACTAGCGATCTAATTAACTTTTCCCAAAAAAGTTGTAATGGTTCCATTAGGGGGGCGGGGCGCTATCAGAATTGACCATGGGTACCACACTACCAGCACGGTAACACCGCCACCACCAGTGCTGGTAGGGGTCCTGTGAACCAAATACGGGTTATATCTAACGGGCTGGTAAGAAGATTAATTAATGCAACGGTCACTTTTTATAATATATTTTATTACTTTTTTGACCGTTTGGAATTTATTTAAATGAAACGGTAATATTTTTTTGACCGTTATTTTTGAAATGGTATAAATTGTGCACAGTTTAAATTAAAAATACAACCTACATTAACCAAACTACTTAAAAACACAAACAAAACAAATGGATCCAAGGAAAACAAAGAGTGTTTCGAGGGGTGCGAGGGGAACCTCAAAATCTAGGGGTCGAGGCAAAGCTTCGAGTTCGAGATTAGCTACGGTTGAGTCGTATAGGCCCGTGCTCAATTTTCCACCAACCCAACCCCAACTCCAACAACAACCGTTTTACTCACAATACACACAATTCCCACAAAGCCAACCACCCATTATGTATCAACAATATATTACGCCGCCTCAATTAACAAATTCCCAACTAGAAGACTTCAAGCTCAACATAGAAGATGAGGACGATGACGAGGAGGAAGCTGTGCCAGAGACACAGTTCAAGCAACATGTAGATGAACAGATAGACGAGGAAGCGGGTGATCCGCTTGAGGTTGAAGTTGAAGAACTTGAAGGATGGGTGAAAAAGAAATATGCAAACCGTGTGAAAGCTGTGAAGTGGAATACGGCACAAGAGGTTGCTTTGGCAAAAGCTTGGTGTTATTTGTCGGAGAACAGGGAGAAGAGTAACCAAAGAAGCAAGGGAAGTTTTTGGAAAGTGGTCCAAAAACATTACACGTCACTGTTGGGTTCTTCCACTCGAACGGTTGATCAAATTACTTCTAAATGGACCGCCATGAACCCACAAATGAATGCGTTCAATGGACTTCATCAACAAACGGTAACAATTATGATATATTTAACTTAGCGTTTTATTTGATTAAACGAATTTCTCTAAGTTATATTTCTTTGACGGTTCTATTTAATTATATAGGAGCGCCTACGTGGGAGTGGATGTAGTGATCTAAACGTCATGCAAACGGCGTTGAACGATTACTAAAAAAGCCATCCTTCGGGTTTTAATCATCAAGCGGCATGGGAGATTGTAAAAGACCACGACAAGTGGAAGAAGCAAGTGTTGATGGGTGAAGAACCGTCCGACAGTCATTCAGACAAGAGACTTTCGTCTTCGGAAAACGACAACTATCAGCCGACTGCCTTTTCCACACCGGACGATACCACCCCCACTAGCCGCATGCCGGAACTCAACGAAGATACCAACCCAACGCGACCCAAACGAAAATCCAAGAAAGCCGCCGCCGCCAAGTCTTCCGGCAAATCATTGGTTGACGAACTCGGGTCATACCGAGCAATGAAAGAAGACAAACTCAACCAGTTGGTCACCCTACAATCTCAACAAGGCGAAAAAACAATGGCGTTTTTAGAGGAACAACGCGAATTGTTGAGACAACGACAGTATGACCACGAGTTGAATATTTACACAAAACCACACGAGCACCTCAAAGGTAAATCTTTGGAGTTGGTTTTGAAACGTAAAGCTGAAATCGCGGCGAAATACGAATGGGAGCATTATTGGGTTGAAGACGACGCGGATGATGAAGGCGACGAGTAGGATGAGGGCGTTTGTATTTTTATTTTAGTAGATTTTTTTTGTAATTTTTTTATTTTAATGGGACGGTTTATTTTTAAGTTTTACAAACGGTAGTTATAATTCAAACGGTCATTTTTTTAGTAAAAACGGTAATTAAAAAAAAGGAAAACTAAAAATAAAGATTTCAGTGAAGTGAATCAGTGGAGTGCTGCCTACAAAAAACTGAATCGGTGAAGTAAATCAGTGAAGTGATGTGTCAGAGCATGATTGGTTAAAATCAGTGAAGTAAAAACAAAACTATGGTAGCACCTCTTTTCTCTTTAGACCATGTGTAGTAGGGACTTTAAATTTGAAGTTGTGGATTCATACACCCCCCTAATTTACTAATTATACACCACTAGTTACAATTGTTACACTAGTTAATTATTTACTAATTATATTACAATCATTACACCACTATTTAAGAAATTTTATACAATTTTTAATTATTAATCATATATTATTTTTTACATGTTTCTTTATGGATTAATACTTAATATATATTTTATTATATATTATTGTATTTTTTTTAAAATATAATTTTTTTTAAAATATAATAACATTGTATTTAGTATATATAATGTTTTCAAATATAACATCACTTTTATATTTTTTTTAAATAACATTTTTTTAATAACGGTTCAAAATAGCTTTTGGTAATTATCTTTTTTTGTGGGATTTGGTTAGGGCCATTCAAAAGCGAGAAGCATGTCTTTAATTTTTTTATAAAATGTTTATTTGGTAATTTTTTAAATTCTTTTATCAACGTTTTCTTTAATTTTGCGATGCATAAGTACTAAAACGTAATGTCTCTAATTTAGCCTTTAGTTTTTAAGAATAAAAGACTAATTGAAGCATTTACTCATATTTGCTCTTTTTTATTTTTGTAGGAAAAGACCTTTTTAAATAGCAAACTTGTCCTTCACAGCGGGGGTGTGCATGGGTCGGTTTGGGTCGGTTTTTACCATTAACCATAACCATAACCAAACTTCGGTTATGGTTAATCGGTTATGGTTTGGTTATGGTTATTTCGGTTATTAACCAAAAAAACTCAGAACCTACAATGATAGACTTAGCTTGGGTTAGTATTTATAAGTTAATCAAGACTACACTTTCTAGTTAAAGTACCAATGTGGGATCCCTTTTAATAATATATTAACAAAAAAATATATTTAACCCATTGGTTACAACTTACAAGTTTAATTCATCATAAAAAAAAAAAGAATACTACATCAATATCATGTTGTTAATAACATACTTTTATTATAGTAAAAAAACCTCTATATAGTTAATATAGAACATAAATCTTTTACATAAACTTAACAATACAAATTCGGTTCGGTTATATCGGTTAACCAAAGCTTCATAACCATAACCATAACCGCTCGATCGGTTATAGAAATTTCATAACCATAACCATTGGTTATGTTGGTTATCAGTTAAAATCGGTTCGGTTATGTCGGTTATGGTTCGGTTATGTCGGTTATGGTTAATTTTGCTCACCCCTACTTCACGGGTAGCTCAGGTGGTGAATGGATCGGGGATCCCTTCTGGGGGTCCCAGGTTCGATTCACACGAAGGACATAATGAGAAATGATGGATGACTCCTGGCTATGGTCACGAGTTCGAGTCCTGATCTCGCTCGGGTTTTACCAATCCTTCACTGTCGTGCCTACGGGCGGGTGAGGGGATGGGTTTTCCCCGGTTTCGGGAACTGCATGGGCGGGCCTAACTACGCTAGCCGTCCGAGGTACGTATGGGCCCTCTATTAGGTTAGTCGTGGGGTCTGTCCGTAATGTGGGGACTCCCCTGGATAGTCGGGCAAAAATATTTGTTGACCGTTTAAAAAAAATAGCAAACTTAATATATTTAAATTGAATTTATTTTAAGAATAAAAAACTAATTAAACATTTATTGTACATATTGGCATTACTAAAATTTTCCAAAACACTCGTAATTTATTTTTATAACAAATTAAGTGTTTTCACAATTATTATCAGTAATAATATAACATTGAAAATTTAATAGTAAAAAGAAAAACAAATTAAGACTATATGGTGTGGATTCGGGAAGGTGGGTCGGGGTGTTGATGTGGCTTCGGCCCCGAAGGGCTACACCCCCCCCCCCCCCCCGATATTTTTCCGGGGAACTCAGGGACTTATCACCCAATGCACCGAATGATATGATTGGCCTTTTTTTTAATCAAACTTTTATGTAATAAAAAAATGAAGGGGGGTTGGGGAATACCACTTCCAAACTTTGGGAGAGAAAATGGGGAAAATGAGGTGGCACTGATGTGGCACTTGGGGGAGTTGGGGAAAATGTATACCACGCCATATGGTCTAAAGAGAGAAGAGAGAGCGAGTGGTGGTTGTTGCGTTGCATTTAATAATATGAAACATGTGTCAAGTCAACTCTTACTTTAATTTAAGTAGGAGGTGTATGAATCATGAATGTGATGTCATACATCAGGGGGTGTATCAATCCCATATCCCTTAAAAATAAAGCTCACTTTAATGATTGGTTCACGCAGCAGATGAGTCAACATGTGCTTTAATATAAAATGAGGTGTAGTGGGGGCCTTTAAATTTAAGGCCCCTATTAATATTTTATTTTATCTTTTAAATTAAAAAATAATAAAATGTTAATAAAAGAAGAGAGAGACATTAGGGAGATGAGGTGGCAAACCCTAATTGAGTTTTTAATTTTCTTCTCGGGTGCTAAAGATTTAAAGCCCCCAACCATTTTATAATTTTAAGCCCCCTCCCCCCGCGTTTCGGTGTTTGTGGCGCTAAAATGGGCTTAACGCCCTAATTGGTGCCCCACTACGGTTTGTCTTAAAACATATAAAATAAAGGAGTGTTATGTGTAACTATTTGATTGGCTCAAAAAAGGTGCTTCATATATTTCCTCCACGTCTCTACCCGCCCCATCACACCCTATAGCACCACCTACGGGGCGTTGTTTAACGCCCTTCTTGGCTAATGTAAACATGGACAACAACCTACTAACACATACACACCGGTTAGACTATCCGTTGTGGCTAGAGGTGACCACAAGCTCTGTCCTCTCATATTGCGCCATGTTAGCACCCAGTTGGCAAGGTGATAAAGCTTCTGCTCACTCACCTGATGTTGTTGTGGCTAGTCGGCTAGAGGTGAGCAGCAGCTTTATCCAGTTTATTTTTATTTTTTAAATTTTTTTTATTCTTTCTAAATTTGTCAAAATTATTAAAACAAAAATAAAGTTAACTAAAAATTAGATTAATGTTTACAATAAACTATTAAAAAACTATAAACTAATCTAATACAAGATCATCGGGACGTCTAGCCCACAAATGCTTGACTAATTCATGGCGGAGGTTTCTGTGTATATCACGGTTCTTGAGATTCCTTATGTTGTTGAGTCTTTGGTTATTATCGATTGTCGATTCGGCACTTGGGATATCACCTTGCTCCGATGCAAGTGTAACACCCCAACCGATGGTGGAAATATCGAGGTGTCACGTAGTGACGATTGTTCAATAGCTCATGGACTAAAAGTGTAAGTATTGATACATTGATTAACTAGTTTATTACAATGAAATGAAATACAATGGTTCTAAATGCAAACTAAACTAAGATACAATGAATCAAAATCTAAATATAAATCCGAAAGCTTAAAGAATGCATCTCAAAATAACCTGAAACATGTACAAAATAATTTTGGTAAATACAAAAATGTATTGGTGAGCATACCCGTTTGATACATATAGTAAGGAAAATTTAGCAATTCATGTGTAATATAGTGTTTGCAAAATGTAATAAGTGGTATCCGGGTCAAATCTACCTTGTGAAATGAAAGGAAATATAAATAGTATGCGCTAGTAGTAATGAAGTACATAGCAATGACAAGGACTCTCAACAGAGTCACAATGGTATGTACCATAGATCTATTCATTGAAATGCTAGGCCGCAACGGTTAATGATTTGACAAGTCATAGATACACGAAATGACACAAGCAAACACACATAAGAATTCCTTTTTAGTAACAAGAAATAGAAACGTGATAATAGGTACATGAGTCATCCCAAAATAGTAAAACACTAAAAGGGGGAAAGATATACTCACAGTTTGCGAAAGCAATCAAAATCCAACTTAAGCGGCCGTGAGCTAAGAAATGGGAATTCCGAGGAATTCAACCTATAATCTGTAAGAATACTAATAAGGAAGTGTCTAAAAATTCTAAGGTAACTAGGGTATAAGGCATTAGGGTTTGCTAAGTCGATTTGGAGAATTAGAGTTTTTATGATAAATTAAATTAATGTAGAAGTTGTATATCAAAAATGATATGGCAAAATTTATAAATGTGTTGTAGGTAATATAAATATTGCTAATTGAATATCTGCATAAAATATTTTGTGGAATAATTAAGGCAAAATAATTTAGTTAATTATTTTAACAAAATTAAAATAAATACGATAATCATAAATGTATAACTAAATAATTATGAGTTTCACAATGATCCAACAAATGGTAATTAAGATTTTCAAACATAAAACATTTCTATTTTATAATAAAAGTATTTATAAAATAGATGTTTAAATAGTGTAAATTATAAATGTTTAATTATGTCTAATTAAACATAAATAATGCTAATAATACAAGACATGATACAAAAATGCTATTTTTATAGAAAATTGATGCTTTCTGATGTAAATTAATGAAAATAATTTTCCCATAATTTTAATAAACTTATTTATATTTAAAATTGATTTAATGAGAATAATCATGTTTAAATGATTAAAAATAGAGAAATTAATAAAAATAAATGTTTTCTGAACCAAATATTTTTATTTCAGTTCATAATGATTAGAAATAATTTCCCAAAAAGTTTGAGATTAAAATCATTAAAAATGAATTTTTAATCAATTAAATATGATTAAAACAAATAAATTCAATAAAAATATGAAAATAGGACATTTTCCATAAATTAAAAGTGTGGAAATTTTCTTTATGGTGTCAAGAAGCTACACCTAAATTTTCATAATTTTTTGGGTAAAAATTGGATTTATTATGAATATTTCATGTTTAATATGTTTATTTATTAATATATAGATGTATAAAAAACAAAAACTGAAAAAATAAAAGGAAAAGGAACGCGGGTGGTGGGGTTCGAACCCGCCCCCCTTCTGTTTACATAACAAACATACAACCACCACCCCACAACAACTTTTGTTGAATGAGTTTGAAAATAAAATCATATAACCCTTTTATCAAGTTTCATCTTCTTCCCCAAATCATCCTACATAAACCCTAACCCCTACCCTAAGACTAATAGCCCGATACAGAGCTGCTTTGGCGTCAGATCCATGGGGCTATTGAGCGACTATCAGCAACAAACAGAATGGCAACAATAATTGACACTTACATTAACGTTTTGGCTTCGAAAAGAAAGGGTTTCAGTCGACGAGCATGGACCAAATTTCGAAGGCTTCTGGACACGTTATGGAACGAATTTTGTGTGGGTTTGCAATGGTTCAAGGCTAGTGAATGAAATGGAGGGAACAATTTATAGAATTTCAGTTTTACACATAAAGATTTGATGGGTTTTTCAATGGGTGTCGGTTACATAACCGAAACTTGTGATTGTAGATTATTATGCGACTGAAACGTAAAAAAAATTAAGTTCAGACGTTACACAGTTCATGGAGATAGCCCGATCCAACATTAAAACGCATTAAAACCCACCCTTTGGGATCCGGCAACAAGGCCGACCGGAAAGGAGTCGCTTGGCTTTTTTTTTTTTTGTTTTTTTTTTGTTTTTTTTTGAAATGTTGCAAGTTTTACATTGTGGCAAAAATGGTCCTTTGACTATAACTAGGTTAGTGATGTTATGAATTAATTGTTGTTTTTTTCTTTATAGGAGCTTAACTAAGTTAAGATAAACTAACTTTAAAACTTTTTAAACAAAAATAAAATAGATAGAACTTTTAGACTATAAGGAGTGGGGTGTGTGTGTGGGGGGGGGGGGATGAAGCGTCATGTGCTCCGTGTAAACGATTTTACGAACACGACCCAATCAGGGTAAATTCCATCAGTTAGAAGATACACGTACTTGTATTCTACCCCGTTTAAGAAAAAAGTTCCTTTTGGTGCAACATCGTTTACAAGATCGTTGAAGATTAGGGATTGATTAAGAATATTTCTATCGTTCAACGAACCGGGCTCACCAAAAAATGCATGCCAAATCCAAAGATCTTGTGACGCAACCGCTTCAAGCATCATACACGGCTTTTTATGAAAACCGCTCGCGTGTTGGCCTTGCCACTTTGTTGGACAAAGTTCCCACTCCCATTTCATACAATCTAAACTCCCGAGCATACCGGGAAAACCATGTTTTTCTTCGTGAAACTCCAAAAGTTGGTGTACGTCACTAAATGTAGGTTTTCTCAAATATTTTTTAAATATAATTCAACGACGCCCGCACAAAAAATTTGAGAACTTTCTCTAGCCGTTCGCTCGGCCATCTTTAGATAGTCATCCATTATGTCGGAACTTTGTCCGTAAGCCAAGTGTCTAAGCGCGACTGTGACCTTTTGCATCGCGGTAAATCTCATCTGACCACGTGCATCCATTATGTCGGAACTTTGACCCGCTATCACACGCGAGTGTGGTAGCTTTGGCTAGCTCGCAAGACCAATAAAGCATAGGTTTTATGGTGCCAGCTAACCACGTGTATCAATTTGTGGCTCGCGACTGATCATTTACGAGCCACAACGGATAGTCTTACAAAGGGTCCCCTCTGTTTGCTTCATGTTAAAGCGTGAATTATGGGAGCACAAAATTCATCATTGTTTTTGAATATATCTATGAGCAATCATTGAAAATAAAAGGTAACACCTTTTAATTTCTTTTCAACATCTTTATACAAAAGTATCATTATTCAATCGTATATTTTGTTTTCACAAAAGAAATTATTTTGGAAATATATTGTTGGCCAATCAGTTGTTTTAATATATTATTTGTTTTCACCTTTAGATAGAATCATGGAAGTTTCAGCGATCAGATTTAGCTTTTCTTTTTTTACCTTTTTCACAAAATATTGTAGGCCACTCAGTGTATTTTATATGTTTAGTACAGAGACGTGTTATAAAGTGCATCTTTTGATATAAATATACTAGCTGATTATCCTGGGAAGGTCCCGTGGTTGAAAAATTTAATATGTTTTAATAAAAAATAATAAAAGAAGAAAACTCAAATCACAAAAACAGTAAATAACTTAAACATAATCAATGTTAGTTAAAAAAACATTTATTTAAAAAGTTAAAAAAATAAAAAGCATAAACCATATTAAACATAATACAGTATTAAAAAGATAACCTTCAACATATAATCATCCTCACGTAATTTAAAATATGTTACAATTTGACTTTGACTTATATAGATGTAGAATTCATGATGGGGGTTGAAAAATATAATCATTCTAATAATACTAATAGTAATAATTATTACTCTTGTAATTAAATAAATAAAAAAATAACCTTGCTATTAGGTGACACCATGTGTTGCAGTGTTGCGCGACTCTTTTTCCTAGCTTCTCTTGATAAAGTATACCTATCCATCCTTAGAAGAGTAAAATTCCAATGATAGCATGGCGATTGGGCTGAATTTCAACATCGTAGATAAGAACCTGGTTTAAAAGAAAAAACATGATTAATGAATAACCTGAACACTTTGTGTTTTTTTTTTTTTGTATGAACATTACCCCACAAAAAATAGTCGTTTTTTTCTGCGTTTTTTATATAGCACTATGGTACTCGTTGAAAAGATAATAAAACGCTCGTTAATTTGGTGTAATTTTTTTATTTAAAAAATCTCGAATATAAAAGATATTAACGTTTAAAAATTATGGGAGGAACATAAGAGAGAAAAATTTAAATTTGTTTTTAAATTATTTTTTTTCTAAAATAGCTCAATTTAATTTTAGTAATTGAGAATTGAAAGATAGAGATATAAATTTAGGGTTTTATGTTTATCTTTTTTTTTTAATTAAAAAAGGAAATAATTTAAAAATACTAAAATCTTTCAATTATGATGCTACGTGACAGTTTCATGGAGAGATTGAAGGCACCATTGCACGCCACATCAGCAATGTTCAATTCTTTTATATATATTATAATAGATAGTTAAATTTAAATAGGCTCTAGATTTACGTTGTGTTCATAAGTTTACTTAAAGGAGAAAAGAAAGTAGCAAAGAGAGGGAAACAAAAAAATGGCGAGTGTTTCCAAGTTTTTGTGATGAAGGAAAGTGATACGTGTAGGGACTTAATTGTAAACTTTGTAATAGTTTAGGGTTGTGTGTCTGTTGTAATAGTGGTTAGGGGTGTTCAAAAAATTCGAAATCCGAAAAAATTCGAAATCCGAACCGAAAAAAACCGATCCGAATTCTTATTCGGATATTCGGATGGATCCGATCCGAATCCGAATTACTTATTCGGATTTCGGGTCGGATTCGGATTTCACAATTAAATTATTCAGGTTATTCGGATAACCGAATAACCCAAATAAGCTTCAATTGAGTTTTAGTAAGGGAATGACCAATAGTTTGAAACTTAGTTCAACCCATGAGGCATGAGGCCAATACTAAACCATAATTCTTCAACATCGTCTATCTATATAGACTAGTTAGTGTCACGTTTCGTGATGCTTGATTTTGTGTTTAAATTTACGTTTTGAAGACTATATTTTGAATTTGAACTTTGTATTTGTGTTTAAGACTAATCCTTATTTTCGCTTTTGTATGTTTATTAAATTCAAATTAATAAAATGTTAGGAACCACAAATTAGAAAAAATAAAAAATTGAAAAATTGTTGTTTGGTTTAATTTGGATTATTCGGATATCCGTTCGAATTATTTGGGTTTATCCGAACCAATCCGAATTGAATTCAGATCGGATTCGGATCGGATGGGCATACATCCAATTTGGATCGGATCGGATTCGGATAGGCTCCTAAATTTCAAAATCCGAATAATCCGAATAACCCGTTATCCGATCCGATGAACACCCATAATAGTGGTCAATAGTTGAGGGACTGTTTGTGTAACATGACTATTAAAGTAAGTTACTTGAGATGGTTAAATAACGATAATAACTGTAATAATAAACCATCGAAGAGTTTGTGAATTTCTGTGTCTTCTTCTCTCTATTATTCCCTCTCTGATCATCACCTTCAATCATCGTTGATCACCATTCTCCACGTATCAGAAAGGAAAGGAAGGGGATGAAGGAAGGGAAAGGAAAACAAGGAAAAAAGAGAGCAAATCTCATCCTCCCAATTTGGAAGGAAACCAGAAGAAAAGAAAGGGAGTAAAAGAAGGGGAAAAGAAAAGAAGAGAAAGAGAAGCTTTTCTTTTCTTTTCCCTTCTTTAATGAACTGTGGAATATAGCGTTAGAGATAAACTAGTGAGTTTCCCCTAGTGTTACAACGGAGATTAGATCGGTATCGGCTTGATGTATTACGATACCGACATAACACTGGCACTCTAAATAGTAATCGGAAGAGAAAACCAAAAAAAGAAAAATTGTGTGAAGAAACACTAACCGAAACGGCTGTCCGGGTCATGCTTCGACGGTGTTGAATAGGAGAACCACACCTTGTTTTACATCGACCAAAAATCATATTAGTAACGGTTCCGATGGTACTAATATCGGTACCTGTTGTTTGGCCAGAATTGCCATGGTAACGGTATTGTTGGGATGATATCGGTTCAATTCGTCAAGATGAGTTATAAGATGCCCCTTCCCATGACTCCATGAAGTCGAGGGTTCGAGTATCAAATTAGACAGTGATGTAGATTAAGGAGTTAGATTAGATTGCTATGCATAATTAGCAAAGGTGTTGTTAATGTGTTGCTTCCTTTGAGGTCAAGAGTTTGAGCTCCGTCGAAGAAGAATTTAATGTAATTTAAGTCGTTTGAAAAATCCAATGTTTTATTATCGTAAGTTTCATATTTGTTGTTTCTTTTTTTAACATAATAACACTATAATAATTCTATTAGTATTGTAATTCTATAATTTTTTTAACGACCAACAAAAGTACGATCATCTAGGTAAACTTAACAGCAAAAGGGCACCCACACCTGAATAATATAGATTTAAATGCAATTTGAGTCCATACCCATAATGTTAGTTGGGTCCTCAATTCTAAAAATTGGTTCCGTAAGTCCCTGTCGTTCACAATCATGGTCAATCGAGTCCCTCTCCCTAACGCATGCCCCTCTGCCGTCAATGGTCAAACAGTTACCGTTGGGTTGAGGGGTAAAATTGCCTTTTACCACAAACCCAATCCATCACTACGTAATTCATCCTTCATGTACACACCACACCACAATTTACATTCCTCAGTGTCGCCTCTTATTATTAACTTCACACTCCGCTCAACCTCTGGCTACCTTCAATCGTCCCTTGGAACACTGATTACATAATGCCAATACCTATTTCTTTGGAGTCAATCATCAAAACCATATTTTGAGATGTAATTGTTGTTTATCTTGAAGTTGATTAGTGTAGTTAACTTGATCAAGTTGGTGGTTTTTTGATGATCAAGGTTCTTTCTTGATCATGTAAAATATAATGATCAAGTTATCCCCTTGTTATACATTTAATGACCAATGTTAATCAATGCAGCTATACATGTTAGTCTTTATCAATGTTAATGTTAGTAAAGTTTACTTATGTTAGTGGTAAGCATGTTGATGTTAGTTTAGTTTAGTGTGTATGCATGTTGATGTTAGCACATTTGTTAGGTCTGATGTTCTTAGTTTGTATGCACTTGTGTTAGATTATCTTGCTCATGCTTTGATGTTGTTATTAAGCAGCATGTTAGTGTTGTTAGGATGGTATATATGGGTTTCTTGTTGGTCATGTTAATGACAAGATTAGTTGTTGTTTGGTGCACTTAATCATGATGGTTGAGGTTTTGCTAATCATGCTTAAAGTCTGCATATTCAATTCGAATGTGGACGGAAACAAAAATGAGGGAAGACACAAACACCAACCGACGGGTTGCATAATGAAAATCAATTGGTGCAAAACTGCGTTTTCACAAAATAGCTAACAGAAAGAGGGCGGACGTTAGGGGAAGGGACTTGATTGACCATGATTGTGGACGACAAGAACTCATAGGACCAGAATTGGGGACTCAACAAGCGGTTTGAGTATAACCACGTGGACTCAAATTGCATTTAACTCGATAATATATTAAGTTTAATATATAATTATATCTTGGGACTTTATGAAAACCTAACAGGAGGGTGTGTAAACAGAATGGGAAACACTTTAAATGGAGTAGGGACACCACAAAGGAATCCTAGAAAAGCATATATCAGACCCATAAACATTTATCTAATAGACTACTACACATAACACAATGTATACAAATAACATGATGTAAATAAATCAAGATTCTTGTCTCATATGCAACAACAATACCATAAAACTCAGATCAAAAAGAATTTACTGCACATTTTATATGTTTCTCATGATTCATACATGACCATTACCCACTTATAACCTGTATAAATAATGTTCCTGTGACATACAAATTTTAACCATCTGTGGCCTAGAAATTGACATAATTATATGAATAAAAAAAACGTATATGAGAATAAATAATCATATCATTTTCCGAAGCTACCTGGGCTGGGCGAAACTTGTGGATATTCATCTTCTTCTCAATCTTAAACACTTTTAAGGCAGGCCCAGACTTAAATTCCTATTATTTCATCCTATCAATTACTGTATACCCTCCTGATATGGAGGCTAAATATTGTCTGAATAAAGAAAGGATTGTGTTACAGACCGAAAGAATGAGGGTCTAGCTTTCTCAAGAGTTGCACAGCCATTCTGTCGACTAAATGTTTGCAAAATTCTTTGTACTTCCTTCAAGCGTATATTAATCACCATTACTCCACTATGTGGCAATTCTTGACAAATTCGTTTGAGTAGTTGACGTATTTTGACCAAAAAGGCCGAAGATGCTCGTATCCAATCTCTAGCCACGGTTTTGATTGACCATTGTAATGAATTACAGCAGCCTTTTTTACACTCTCGATGCTTGTATTGGGCTGGTACCCCAAGCCCAACATGTGCCATGACGGGTCGATTGGATGAACATAACCTCTAAATGCAATCAGGGCGGGTGGTAATGTTCCAAGCTTCCATAATGTCAAATTTGACTTTAGATTCTGCAAACAACAAAGTTGAAAATCTTTATAATAATTGTAACTATATATTTTCGACATTATTAGTCAAATGATGATGTTTGTCAACTTACCGCTTTCACCCACGAGTGATATGTTTCTCTGATATTAGTTTTTCTCCATGCACGTAAGTCAAAGACATTCATACCGAAAGCCCAAGCACATTCTTCTGGGTCCAAACTTTCTGCTATTAGTGGGTGAGAAAAATTGAAGTAGATTTTGAACCGTTTACCCATTACCCACGAGTCTTCACCTTTGCAGGTTTCAACCGCTCCGTTAACTTTTCCACCAAGATCAATATCCCACAGTGGTGACAAATCACGTTGTATTACAATGTCATCATCTAAGAAAAGAACCTTGTCAAGGTTTGGAAAGAGCTGTGAAAAAAATTGAAAATAAGTAACAAATTAAATATAATCAGAAAGAACAAAAGGGATGCACGTTAATAGAACTTAACCCGGAAACACAAAGAAATTGAACGCTGTATCAAATAACATAGCAGTAAAAAAATAAAATAGTTAATTTCAAGAGACAAGCCAAGCCTACTCTCCCACATAATGGCCTCCCAACATTGCCAAGGTTAATATTCTGTGAATTATTTCAAATCAAGCATAAAATCTACAACTCCTAATCCCTTCTATTTATTAATTTTTCCTAACAAAAACTATTATCCAAGTAAAGTCACTAACCCTTGTACGTCTCTAAATAGGATCGATGTTGAGTAAAACCAGTCAATTTTCAACATTTAAGCAGTTTAGTTCCTCGATTGCCACTAGCTGTGGTTATATCCCTTACCTTTCTTGACTTCTTGAAACGTCATTTAGATCAGCTGAACAGGTTAGTTGCTTATGCAGACGGCACATGTAAAAAGAAGTTTAAGGGACTAAACCACTAGAACGATGAAAGTTGGTTACCCATATATAAACTTGTCCAAAAGGTCAAAATGATATTTTTAACAAATCAAAGAAAATGCGATGGATATAACAGCTGCAAAAAAGCCATGGGACTAAACCACTAAAATGTTAAAAGTTGGTAGGTTTTTCCAACATTTCCCCATATAACAATACCTATCTACTAAATAGTAAAGAAATAATATTTATCAATGGGAAATATCAATTATGCATGGGTCTGAGTCTCAGAGATATATACATATTATAAGTATCTGATTACCTCTGGCAAATATATGCGAAGATGATTGAGCAACGATATGTACTTGGGACTTCGAGCCTGCAATTTGGAGGCAAATAATCTTGGGGATGTGACACTACGATTGGCACCGGCAACATGATTCCCATGGTAGTAATTTCGAACTTCATCATGATTTTCCACAGCTTCAAGAACAGGAACATTATCTTTGGTCAACCAGTCAAACTGATGAACACCTTTGACTTCCACAATGCTCGGTGATATAGGATTTAATGCAAACCATGAGTGCATGCCTGCATAAGTTTTCTTGTCGGTAATGACATGAAACACAATCTTTTCAGGCCTAAGAGATGACTGGACAGCAGAAGAGACAACCACTGAAGCCGCCAGGATATTGTCGGTAAACACAACAAAGTGTTGGTAGGAATTATCAGAAAGAAGTGGGAGTAATTCAGGTGACGGCAGTTGTTTTCTTGCATGAGCATTAGAAGAATATTCATCAGTTAAACGCAAGGAGAGACAGTGAATGCCTTTGGGAATTGAAGTTGCTGCAAAGTGCTTGTTCATAAGTTCTTGGAATTTAGATTCTCTGATCTCTCTCTCAGATCTTTCCATCTGTCAAAGTAGCCCGGCATTAGGTGTAAACAAAATAAATTTGTTATAATAGTAAGAATAACACAAATACATTGAATTCACATACCATTCCTTTCAAAACAAGAGCGAATTTCCTGGAGCTGTATTTGTTGTTTTTCATTTCGGTAACAAGTTGTATAAAATTATCCGGAAGCTTTAGATCATCTGGGACGTCTTCAGAATGAACTTGATTAAGGATTGTGTAAAAATCTGTAAGATGCCTCTGTTGCCACCAAAATCAAAATGTATAAGATTCTAGAAATATAAAGTTGCTTGACATAATCAAATAAGAAACAGCAGTTTGGACTGTAATATGTAGTCTATAAAGATAACAATGAACAACTAGTAATCTTACCTCTGAATCATCACCCCTCCCAAGAAGTTTTGGTCCCAAACGCCTGCCTAAACAATCTGTAACAATGAAGAATTAATTAAAGACCGTTTGCCAGACTGCCACACGCAACATTAGAAGTATTAACAGTAGAAAGAGATGGCATTTGTAAAGATATCACTCTCAAAACAGAAAAGCCTGTTCCCAAAGCAAACATGAAAGTGAAGAATAAAAAAAGATGCAATTTCAGCATTTTCCGAATATTTAGAACAGCAAATGTAGAACAATGTCACATGTTCTACAGAAAGAGAAGCATGAAAAGATACTCAGAGCAGTTGCAGACACGATTTTACCATTTTATCAACGGTTAAGTTACAGAAAAATAGACGGAGATAAAAATACAAACACACGCACACACACATCACCAATATAAGAACTTAAAGGAAATACAGATCAACATGTGCTTTACGAAACTAGAAAAGTTTAAGCAGAAGCACTCAAGCACAAACGAAACCTATTACAAAACAAAGTTGTAACTAATATGTGGGAAGTGAGAACATGGCATAACGCTACCTACAATCGCAGTAGTATAAGCAGACAGTCTATAAACTAAAATTTACAATTTTGGTGACATTATAAAACTTATACAAAATAATCGGCATTTTGGAGCATCATCAACCATGTAAAAGTTGCTTCTTTCATTCTTACACTCAACAAACAGAGAATATATCAACAAAATGAAAGCACATTTATTACTCTACTCAGATGCATCTCAACCTGTCTGCACATTCCAATAACATTAAAAGATAAAAAAGTCGAAACCGAATTCACATAAAACATATATTTAGTTTCAAAAACAGTGAAACTACAATGCTTCCATTTCCTTTCCCAACCGATTAAAAATTCACATTAGAACAGCAGGTAGACAGGCAACAAGCTGCGCCGCAACCTCCTTTCGAGTCACAAATCGAATCCTACCGAAAACAAAGCTACGGTTCTTCTTCGACAACCCTAACCAAACATAATCATCCCAAAACTAATCTAGGCAGTGAGACATAACGACATAAAGTAAACCAAGATCTGAACTACTACATAATTAAAAACAAGAAGCAGACATATTATTATTATTAAAAAAAAAAAAAAAAAAAAAAAACATACCAATAGAAGAGCAGTTGTTGACACCTTCGAGAGTAACAAGAGCAGTGAGGATAAAAACAAAGGGCAAGAAGAAAGCGAGAATAAGAATAGTATGAAAGATAGTACGGTAAGAGATATGACGAGCTGCGATTTTGATCTTCATCAAGTCATTGTTGTTGCTTGAGATGGTTATGCTTCTCATACTATTACTACTGTCTACTGATAATATCTGTACCTGCATACTGTCGATAACCCCCCTTTACCTTTACATTTACAAACCCCCTTCATCCGATCCAGATTTCTTTATCCAATTTGTTGTCCACCGACACCAATAATACATTGGATCCACGATTTCCTTTAACAAATGTACCACCAGATTAGGGCTTTAGACTAGACACCACACCATATATGTATATCAAATTTGTATCTATCTATGTATCTATATATGTATGTATGTATCTGTATGTGTATGTGTATTTGGTGTAATTAAATCAGAAGAAGAATGGTTGTGTAGATTTGTTCATTAGATGATTGACTTTTCTTCTCTCTCATGGATCAGAAGACAGGAGAGAGAGAGAAAGAGATGAAATATATATATGTGTGTGTATGTATGTATTGTATACTAGCTGATTACCCCGGGAGGGTCCCGGGGTTGAAAAATTTAATTTTACGTGATAACCTATTGCAAATGGCTCAAGTTAACTAACCACAAAATCTCTCAATCATTGCATGTTCATAGTATTCTAATCAGTAATAACTCATATTCCCTAATCTAAAACCTAATCAGTAATCATCTAAAGAATCACTTATGTAAGCTGCAACTATTCAAAACTCATCACATCTCTCTAATTTCTCACATTCTAATGGCTCTTATAATTCCTAACCTAATCAACTAAACAAACACTTAAGTTAGAAGTTTTAAATTTATTTTTAAATTCTTTTTTCCTAAAATAATTCAATTTAATTAAAAAAGAAAATAATTCAAAAACACTAAAATCTTTCAATTATGATGCCACGTGTCAGTTTCATGGAGAGGTTGAAGGTACCATTGCACGCCACGTCAGCAATGTTCAATTCTTTTATATATATTAATAGATAGTTCAGCAAAACGGGTTATCATTGTTTATTTACTCGGATCTTACTCTTACTTTCCAGCTACTTTTATTTTTTTAACTAGAGTTAATAGCCATTTTCGTCCCTGAGGTTTGGGCCAGTTTGCTTGTTCAGTACAAAAGTTTTTTTTTTTGCAATCCCTTACCTGAGGTTTGGATTTTTTTGCCAAATTCGTCCTTTTGGCTAACTCAGTTAAAAAGTGTCGTTAACTGAGGGGTATTTTAGTCAAATTACAGAATGCTTGCAACAGCCTCACGCCCGGGACTTCCTTACTGTGTTACCTATCGAAGGCTTGGGGCAACGGATGTCGGCAGTAGAGTACAGGGCAATCCTTAAATACCGGCTGATGATACCCATTTTCCCCGATGATGAAATTTGCCCCGTTTACCGCAAAGCATGCCTTGATAAGTATGGGGAACATGCGTTGCATTGTAAGGAATTGCCAGGGTTTAAATATCGGCACGATTTTGTCCGGGATGTTTTGGCAGACATCCTTAGAAGAGCAGGGATCTCCGCAAGAAAAGAGGCGTCAGTTAATTTTCTCACAGACCCCGCGGAGGGGAGGTCCACCTTGCGCCCAGCTGACATCTTAGTTTTTGGTTGGGAAGGTGGGAAACATGCATGTGTTGATCTTACCGGGGTGTCCCCCCTTGTTGGGCTTCGAGATAGTGGGTTTGTGGCCGGGCAAGCGGTCATGAGAGCTGAATCCAAGAAAGTGGAAAAACATGCTAAAGCATGTGAGGATAATCAACATGTTTTCGTTCCCTTGGCCTTCGACACGTTTGGTTCCTTGGCACCGGAGGCGGTGCGGTTTTTGGCTCGGGTTCAACGAGTAGTGCACAGCAACTTTTCCACCCCCCAAGGGCGGGGTTTTGTTTTCAGCAGATTGGGATTTTCTATTCAAAAAGGGGTGGCGGCGCAGCTTGTTGCCCGCCTACCTACCATCCTTATGTAATTTACCCTTTTTTATTAATGGAAAAATTTATTATTAAAAAAAAAAAAAAAATTAAAAAATAAAGTAATAATAATACTCTTTAAAACCCTAAGCCCTCTTTCTCGTCTGATTATCTTCCATTCAAACAACCCTAACAACCCTCTCAAACACTGATTATCAAACAATGGATGACGAATGGTGGGAATGGTGTGTACGAGAACCTGATTCTGACTTCGACCCTCAACTGAAATATGGTATGTTCGACAAAACCTCTAAAATTTTAAATTTTAAATTTTTATATCGATGATCAGGTTAATAATGTGGTGTTCATTGTTTATTTTCAGCTAATCATCCAGATTTGTTCAGTTTAAAGATTTTTCATGGTGGTGACTTAACTGAATTTCCAGATGTGACTTATGAGGGTAAGTCTGATTATATTGACAAGATTGACCCTGATCGCTTTTCTGTCATAATATTGAATGATATGCTGGTAACATTGGGTTATTCAGAGGAGGACGTAGTTGTATACCATTTCAAGGTACCTGGTGAAACATTAGATTTTGGTTTAAGACCTTTAGGTAATGACAATGATGTGTTGAGCTTAATCAAGTATGCTAAAACTAATAAAGTTATTGAAGTTTATGTTCAACATGCTGAGAAATATGATGTTAAAAAAGATGAAAGTGAACATGTACATGAGGCTGAATTTGTTGATTTGGTTGATGAAGTGGTAGTTAGTGATAGGGAAAATGGTAGTGATAAGTTTGGTCATGTTAGTGATAGGGAAAATGGTAGTGAAAGTGATGATGCTAGTTATGAACAGCCTATTACTGATGATGAACATTCTGAGTCTGATGATGAGGGTAGTAAAGGTAAAAAGAAAGGTAAAAAGAAGGTTGATGATGAGGGTAGTATAGGTAAAAAGAAAGGTAAAGAGAAGGTTGATGATGAGGGTAGTATAGGTAAAAAGAAAGGTAAAGAGAAGGTTGATGATGAGGGTAGTATAGGTAAAAAGAAAGGTAAAAATAAGGTTGATGAACAAGATTCTGATTCTGATTCTGATTTCTTGGTAGATGAAGATAATATTGTTCAGGATTATGATGTGGATATGGATGAGTTTAGAGCAGCAGTTGACTTTGACATTAGTGATAATGAAAAGAATTTGAATGAGAATGAGAATGAAGATGTGGAAGGTATGGAGGAACAGGTTGACTTGGATGGGTTTGATAGTCTTAGTGATTTTGATGATGATACAACTTTGAGGAGAGCTTGTAGGATCATTAAGAAAAACAAGAAAAAGGTCAAAGGTAAAAAGGCTGATGAGGATCCATTCTATGTTAGTCAAACATTTTCTGATAGAGATGAAATTAAAGCATTGGTCAAGAGTCATGCAGTTCAATCAAGGAGGCAACTTTTCATTTCAAAAAATGACAAATCAAGGTTCAGGGTTATTTGCTTAGGTGGGAACATAAGTATTGGTAGTTGGGATGGGGATGACAAAATGACAAATGTGGGTGCAAGTGAACCAAAGAAGAAGATGTATTCAAGATCTAAAAAGGATAGTGGGCCCACCAAGAGTAAAGGTGATAGTGGGGCAGGTGAGGGCATTTCTGGAAAGAAAAAAAGTAACCCTAAACCTAGAAAGAAGATTCCACCTCCCACTTGCCCATGGGCTATACATATATCAAACCTTGGTGGTGAGGGCACTTGGATTGTCAAAACTTATCACAATGAACATACATGTCTACAAACCAGGGCTGTTAAGTTGTGCACTGTGAGCTGGCTGGCCAAGCAAGTACTTCAAAAGGTGAGATACAACCCTGCTATCCCACTTACTGCTTTACAAGCTGAGTTGCAGCAACAACATCAAGTCCAGGTAACTATTAATCAAGTGTTCAGGGCTAAGACAATGGCTATTGAGAAAATCCAGGGTCATTACCAGTCTCAGTATGCATTGCTGAGGGACTATGGTGAAGAGCTGCTGAGATCGAACCCAGGCTCTACAGTGAAGATTTATGTTGAACCATGCTATAATCCTAGCAGTTCAACAAGACAGTTTAGGAGGATGTACATTTGTCTAGGTGCATTGAAAGCTGGATTTAAGGCAGGAGGGAGACCAATACTGGGACTTGATGGATGTTTTTTGAAAGGGCCATTTCCTGGTCAGATCTTAACATCTGTAGGAGTGGATCCGGTTTTGTTGAGCAACTTATAAACAATATCAGGGAAGAAGGTGAATCCAATTTTGTCCAATGATTTTTCTCTCTTACAATATACGAGGGATTGGAGAGGATCCTAAAATGCTCTCAATTGGTGATACGATCAGAAACTTTAAGGCCAATTTTGTTGCAATCCAGGAGACAATGCATAATGACGGGTCCAAAATTCCGGTTTCGAAAATTTGGGGTAGAAGGCCTATGCAATCAGACTGGGTGAATTCTGAAGGTACATCGGGTGGTTTGCTATCTATCTGGGATCCCGGCTTCTTCAATTGTACCGGCTCCTTTAAACATCGCCATGTCTTGATTCTGTCTGGTATGGTTCCTCAACACAATTTGCCTATTCATATAACCAATATATATGCTCCCCAAGGGCTAAATGCGAAAAAAGATTTATGGCAACTAATAACTGAGAAGTTAGAAGCCTGCCCTGGGTTTTGGGTGTTACTAGGGGATTTTAATGCAGTAAGACAGCCTGAAGAGAGACTGAATTCAACATTTAATTCGGCCTGTGCGGAGGCCTTCAATAATTTCATCGACGATAATGGTCTCATGGAATACCCAATGGGTGGTCGGAAATTCACGCGGGTATCGGGTAGTGGCGATAAATTCAGTAAAATCGACCGCATATTGGTTACCCAAAACTTCTGGGATAAGTGGCCGGATGCAACATTCACCGCTCATCCAAGAAGAGAGTCGGATCACAGTCCTATAACCCTTTCAACTGACACAATATCATTCGGCCCAACGTCTTTCATTTTTATAACTCGTGGCTGGGCACACCGGGATTTGATGATTTGGTTATTAACGCCATTGGTGGGATATCCTTTACGGGTAGAAGTGATGAAATCCTGGCCAAAAAACTAAAGCGGATAAAAGAAGTAATCAAAACATGGCTCGTAAAGGAAAGAGACAGAAAAAAGCATCAACAATTGGAGTGTGCTAAAAAGCTGAATTTTTTTGATGAAAATGCGGAGCTAAGAATACTTTCCGACAACGAGAAAAACGCGTGGGGTGAAGCAAAGAAAGAATGGGAACATTTGAAATGTGAAGAAGCTAAGGATCTGAAACAAAAATCAAGAACAAAGTGGGCGTTAGACGGCGATGAAAACTCTAGCTTCTTCCACGCCATGGTCAATTTCAATAACTGTAGCAAGAGAATTAATGGATTTCAAATAAATGGTGAATGGTGTGCGGACCCGACAAAACTAAAGTGGGAAGCCCGGAAATTTTTCGCAACAAAATTCAGCGAACATTTAATCATGCGGCCCTCTTTCATTTGTCCGAACATTAATCAACTTGGCTCAGCCGATTCTTCTAGGCTTATTGAACTTTTCTCCTTGGATGAAATCAAAGCGGCCATTTGGGACTGCGAGAGCGATAAAGCACCCGGGCCGGACGGGTTCAATTTTGGGTTTTTTAAACACTTTTGGGATATTCTCAAAGAAGACATCTTCAAGGTTATGCAAGATTTCCATGATTCGGGGTTCATCAGCCAAAGTTGTGCATCGTCATTCATTGTCCTAATCCCAAAGTGTGTTGATCCGGTCCATCTTAATGAATTCCGTCCCATCAGCTTGCTAGGTAGCATTCCCAAAATTATCTCGAAAATCCTAGCAAATCGTCTTCGACCGGTCTTAAAAAGTTTAATATCCGAAAATCAGTCCGGCTTTCTTTCGCACCGTAATATCCTTGATGGGCCGCTAATTGTTAATGAAATTTTGGCATGGGCAAAGAAACATAAGAAACCCACATTCATGCTAAAAATGGATTTGGAAAAGGCCTTCGACAGTATCAGTTGGGGTTTTATCTTGGAAGTCCTATCACAAATGGGATTTCATGCGAAGTGGATTCTATGGATTAAAGGCATCCTTTCCTCCGCTAGGGCGTCGGTTCTTCTTAACGGTTCTCCCACCTGGGAGTTTCAATGCTTTCGTGGGGTAAGGCAAGGTGATCCCCTCTCCCCCTATTTGTTCATCATTGCCATGGAGGCTTTATCTTGCTTCTTAAAAAAGGCAGAATCCCTAAATATTATCAAAGGGGTAACACTTCCACTTGCGGGCCCATCCATCTCCCATCTCATGTATGCGGATGATGTTGTCATAATGGGCGAATGGGATGCGGCTAAGATACAAAACGTGATCCGCCTTTTTAGATGCTTCCACCTAATTTCCGGGTTAAAATTGAACCTTCATAAATCGGACCTCTTCGGAATTGGGGTCGCGGCTGGTATTGTAGCAACAGTGGCCGAGGGCATTAATGTCCATCAAGGGTGTTTTCCATGCAAATACCTTGGGGTACCAATTGGCGCGAATATGAATCAAGCGAAAAATTGGAAACACGTTATTGACATTTGCAATTCGAGGCTTTCTAAATGGAAAGCGAAAAACCTATCAATTGGTGGAAGAGTGGTGCTACTAAAATCGGTCCTAGATAGCCTCCCAATTTATCACTTTTCTCTTTTCCGGGCACCGAAATGTGTCATTGAGCATCTAGAAAAACTACGAAGGAGATTCTTTGGGGGGGGGTCGGACGAGAAAAACAAAACAGCTTGGATATCATGGGAAAGAGTAATCGGTCCTAAGAACAAAGGGGGAATTGGTCTTGGTTCGCTCCAACATATGAACATGAGCCTACTTATTAAATGGTGGTGGCATTTTAAATGTGAAGGCTCATGCTTATGGAAGCAAGTTATTGAATCGATTCATCACAATGCGAGAGCATGGACTTTTTTACCTATAAAGTCCACTATTCCGGGGGTTTGGAACTCTATCTTCAAAGTGGGAATGGATTTTGACAAGGTAAATATTAATATTGTAAGCTTGTTCAAAGGGGTCATTGGAAATGGGTTGCATACACGGTTTTGGATTGATTGCTGGCTTGGGGAAACACCGCTCAGGTACACCTATCCTAACTTATTTGCTTTAGAATCTAACAAGGGCTGCTCGGTGGCAGCCCGTTTACCTGTCTCGGGAAGCATTATGGGTGGGGGTTGGGCTTGGAAACGTGAACCACTGCGGGTTTTGGAACGCCAGGAACTGGACGCTTGCAATAATCTAATTAGCTCGTGTACACTCTCAACGGACTGCGACAAATGGACGTGGGCTGCTGACCCGGCCGGGTTGTTTACAACTGCTTCATGCAGCGCATTATTGGCTGCAAATGCAGTCCCTTTCTACCCATACAAATGGTCATCGTGGGTACCAAAGAAAGTAAACATATTGGCGTGGCGAGCGGAACAAGATAGATTGTCTACTCTGGAAGGTCTTATCAAACGGAACATTATCAATACATCATCTGTGTGCTGCTTATGTGAAGAATACGTCGAGAACGCGGATCATCTTTTCTTGCACTGCTACGTGGCGGCTAACCTCTGGCATAAAGTGGCCGAATGGTGCAACATCCCTCCAATATTTGCTTTCGACTTTCGCGATCTTCTGCAAATTTGTAACATAAATGGATTGAAAAGGTCAAAGAAAAAGGCTTTACACGCAATCATTCTCACGACATGTTGGGTCATTTGGAGAGGTAGAAACAACAAAATTTTTCGCGGAAAAAGAGTTATTTTGGAAGAACTACTTAGTGAAATAAAAGCGCAATCACACCTATGGATAACGAGCAGGGCTAAAGAGATCACGAAGGATTGGGAAAAATGGTGCATGTTTGAAATTTAAGGCAATTTCTCTGCAGATCGTGTAATGGTTTTTGTAATAAGGGTTGGGTTTTAATTGCATTTGGGCTCACTGTAATAGGGGTTGGGATTGTGATGCATAATGAGCATCTTGCTTATTGTTTGCACTGTATATATTGGTTTGAATAAAAGTCCTTTGCCATTAAAAAAAAAGGTTTTTTAAAGATTTATGTTGATGATCCTCAAGCACATGGTCAAGGTTTTCTTGAGGTTTTTTTGCTGCTATTTTTAGATTTTTAAGATACTAGTGCGTTTAAATATGCTCATACGACGTGCGTCCAAAACCATCAAAATAGTTTTTAACATTTTTACAGGTTCTTTTTAAGAAGGAAGTTTATGAGGGTGTTGAGGATGTTACTACATTATGTACCTGTAGGAGGTTTGAGTAGTACAGATTGCTTTGTAGGCATATATTTTTTGTATTAAGGTTGATGAAATTTTATAGATTCCCGAAGAGATACATTATGAAGAGGTGGACAAAAGATGTTGTTCCAAATGAAATCAAGTATTCTTTTGAAACAGGAGAGTTTGGTGATGACAAGACGAAAGAAGCTAGACGTATTGCAGGGGAGATAATCTTGGGCGGTGAATATCTTGCAAACACTCTAATTGCAGATTTATCCGAGTTAACTTTGGTTAACGAAAAAATCAAAGAGATGGTTAAAAAGGTTGATGAGGGAAGGTTTAAGAGACCTAGTCATCAGAATAAGTATGATAGGTATGCTTCTCTTCTTGGTTACGAGAAACCTTCAGAGGCCGAACCCACTATTCGACTTCCGAATGGTATCAAGAACAAAGGTCGTGGTAAGCAGAAACGTATAAAGTCTAGCAAGGAAACACAAGTTAGTCGATCCGGCAAAAGGAAAAGAACCTGTGCCATATGTGGAGAGAAAGGCCATGATCGACGAAAACATGCGAAGGATGGTGCTTCAACACAGCCACAAGGTGAACCAAATGACCAGAATGTAGAAGATGGCTTTGATGATAACGAAGAGATTGAATTAGAAGACTCTGATGATGAGGAGTTGTCTTAGATATGTAAATTTTAATGTTTAACAAGTACGACTGAATGTTTACAACGTGCGTTTAGTTTTGGTTAGTTTTTATCAGTTAATTAAAATTTTTTATATAGGTGCGCCTGTTTGTAAAGTAAGTGCGTCTAAATATAAACAATAAGTTCGTCCAAAAATAGATAATTAGTGCATCTATTCCATTACTATTAAAATCCATAGAACTTACAGGACCACCATCACCACCACCATTACCACCACTATTTAACACCATTAACTACAACCACCATCACCCCCACCTCCACTACCAAAAACCACAAGAACCACCACTCAAAACAACCACCATAATAAAAAAAAAAAACAAGATATACAAACACAAAAACCACTGCAAAAAAACACCATCAAACCACCACCATCACTTGCCACCCAAGATTGCATCCATTGCCTTCTTTTTTGCTTCCATGTTCTTCATGATGCATGTTTCTGTGTTGCTAAGTGCTTGGCAGATGAGATTATCAAAAGATGCTTGTGTCTGGAGTTGCTCAATAGTTGCATCCCTGAATGGTGATTTTTCTTCATTCAGCAGCTTCTCAATCAGATCCAAGTTCTTCACATATTCCCTCTGCCCCTCATTTTGTGCTCCTAAAACTACACAGGATGAGTTGATGTCATCTCTTACCTCTGAGATGCAATCTACCATGATCACTGTTTTGACTTGAAGATTGTTGATTGCATCAATGTGGTTTTCTACCATTTTTTTAGGTTTTCAGTTTCTGTATATGACTAGTGATGTAACTTTGATATTGTTTTTATAGAACAAAAAAAAGTAAATTAGGTGGTAGTTGAATATTGAATCTCAAGAATTAACTATATTTATTAGCAGTCAAATCATAGTTAGTAGATAGTAAGATATTTTGAATTTTTTACCATATAAATAATCATCTTTTTTTTTTGAACGTTAACTTTCATAAACACACGGGGACGACCTCAAAACAAGGACGAGCCCCTAATAATACATCAAATACAAAGGACTAGCACACCAATCCTGCCAACTAAGATCTGTGTGTTTAGTCCGATTTTTAAGCCACAAAAACGACAGAGATTTAATACTACCAACAACAATCGGAACCTTAGGTTCAATACCCCTAAAAGTCTTTTCGTTCCTAGCCTTCCAAATCAACCATAAAGAGACCATAATAATCCCGTGCACTATCTTCTTAGCCCATTTATCTCCCGGAACTTGTTTGTAGAGAAGAAGTAAATCTTTCGTATGGAAAACAAAAGTTGTATTTAAACCGCACCACTTCCAAATATGGGTCCACACCCCATGAGAAAACCCACATCCCGAGAAGATATGATCCGACGTCTCGTAAGCGGCATCACACAGCTTGCACCGATCATTTGGGATGAAAACGTTCCTTTTACTGAGAGCTTCAACGGTTGGAATCCTATCCATTTCAGCCCGCCACGCTAAGACTTGACACTTTAAAGGGACCCAACCAACCCATTTGATCTTGAAAAAATTGCCGGGATCTCTATGCTTCTTCACATACGCTTTAACCCCGGCAACAGTGAACCGAGAGCCACCGGCCCACTCCCACGAGTCCTTGGCATCCAACAACTGAACCTGCATCAAAAAAGAAGATAAAACGGCCCATTCCTGGACCTCACCAATACCCATGGGCCTAGAAAAGTCAACCGGGCACCACATGTCATTAGATTTGAAATCCTTCACCACCCTTTTTTTATTATCTGCAACTATATTGATAGGTTGACGTTTTACAATTAATAAGAGTTTCAACTTGCATTTTTCATCATTACATGTAAGTACAACATAAAAAAAAACAATATGTGTATTTTTTTTTGTCAACATCGTGTGTTTAAATAATACAATACGTGCGTTTAAATTTTAAAAAGTGTGTTTAAATATAATAAACGTGCGTTTAAAGATAAGTTATTACTGTTGTTTGTTATTTCTACCAATGACCTTTAAACGCACCATATATTTTAAGACATATAGTAAGTGCGTTTAAACATAAACCGTTTACCAGTTATTTATCTTAATTTTCTGAAACTTTTTTGAAATCCAAATGTTTCTTTAATTCCTCTTCTATTATAAAAAATCGTAAGTTTATGTGAATAATACATACGTTGATAGTGATTTTTGAATATGATTGACTGATTTTATCAATCGAGTTGTAATACATTGTTTTATTGTTTTTCTGCAAATACGTTTAGTTTTTTATTGTAATTGAATGTTTAATCTTTCTGATCGTTTTAATTGAATTGAATCGATCAAAAATCAGTTTCAATCGTTGGAAATTTTGCTTTTGAATACGTCTGTTGTTACGAATTCAAAAAAAAATTAACGCGTTTTTCCTAATTTGCCCTTGGTTAGATTAACCCAAATATGATTAGGGTTGTTAATTACCATCTTGCCACCGCCAAAATCTAATGGTTGAGAATGCTTCTTACGCTTTATACGTTATCTCTTCCCAATATTAAAATAAACGTTACATAAATATTAAAAACCATAAAATAACATCAAACCATAAAATCAAACCATAATTTTAAAAAATAAATAAATAGTAGAAACACGACTATTGTTGAAATCGTGCTCTCATAGCTCTCCAAACCTCAACACTCGGGTAGTTATCATTTTGTATGTTTTGGTATTGGTTACGGGCCTCTTCAATCGCTTCATCTTCGTTTAAACCCGGATTGTCATTCACTGCATTTATGAAGAATTGCTCAAATATTGTGCACTTCGTCTGCAAAGATACATACTTTCCATATATCGCGTTTGTTGAACGAATGTTGTCACCCATTTGTTCATTGAATCTTGTCACAACCGCGTTCCAAAAACTTTTCGTTCGATCAATTCCTCCTTGTTCTTGAATAACAATATAAGTGTTGACCAACGCAAGTTCTTCCCCAACGTTCCAACTTGGTGGTCACACACGGTTTTGTGGGGGCGGGATTGGATTTGGGTTTTGGTTTGCCATTTGTGATCAACTTGAAGATGGAAAATTAATGTAATATTTTTTGGTAGAAAAAAATTAGGGTTGATAAATACACACATATATATATAATGTTGCAAAATTTGACCGTTGGCTGGCAGCCAACGACTACTTTTTTTAATGTGGTCACGCTAGCTCACGCGAGCTAGCTCGCTTGGCCTCGCTTGCGGCAACGGTCACTTGCATATGTTATGGGCCGAGCGATCCACGTGGACAAGGTTGTGGCTCGCGGCAGCTTGCTTGCGGGCCACAACGGACAGTCTAACTAAAGGGGAAGGGGCACTACCATAAGTTTTTTTTTTGTTTCACTGATTTTAACCAATTATGCACTGTCACATTACTTCACTGAAACATTTTTTGGAGACAACACTCCACTAATTCTTTTTTTTTCATTTAAATAGAAATCTAAACTTTTTTTTAAATTCACACGGTTTTTATAATTTACCACCTAACGGTTAGCACATAATTAATTTCCATAAACCATTCCATCAAACACAGTCAAAAATATTTACCTGCATTAAAATTGGTCCTATCTAACCGTCAGAAAGCATGCAATACGATTGGATCTTTTAGTATATAAACCACCATACGACGGTGGTGAAAACACACTTCAACAACAACACAACATCAAGAACACCCACACCCTTCATGCAAAACCTTATTGTACGCATTCTTTTATCATAACCTCTAATTACCATTAATCTATATCTATAATCTATAATCTAGGAACTATGGAAAAAATACATAAATCGTCCTTTATGTTTACATCGTTTTTCAGTGGTTGTCCTTTAACTTCAAAATTGATGAAAATTGTCCTTTATGTTGTAAAATCTTGCACCTCTTGGCCTTTGCACTAACCTTGTAAATATTCCAGTTAAGTTTAGTTACAAAAGGATAGCTTCGTCATTTTACCAACCTATTTAAAAATATTTTAATAAATAAATCAAAAAACTATATTTGATATATATATATATATATAAATATATATATATACACACACACTATTATATAATGAGTTCTGGATGGGTCAAATAGTCATTTTACATTCATTTACAAGAGCAAAATTGTAATCTTATTAAGTTTTCAAGATATATTTAATCATTCAATTAAATCTTTATTGATTAATATTAGATTAATAATATGACTACTTGACCAAGTTGATATTAACATCAATTCACTTCATTTCTACAACACTATAACGGACCCCGCGCTACGCGGCGGGACAAACCAATTTCGGAAGAAAGTTAAATGGAAATGTAGACGGAATAGTAATAATAACACTAATAAAAAAAACCTAAAACTTGAATATTGTAAAAATAAAAAAAATGGTTTACTTTCCCCCAATGCGAGCCGGCTCTAGGAGTTTTGGTTAATTTTTTGTCCATCCTGGTTTCTAGCTCATGTCAATTTAGCCAAAACCGGTTCTATTCCTTCTTAAAAGAGCCCAAATTTGTTTTCAGCCCAATTGGTTTGAGAAAAAAAAATGTTATCTCTAGGCTAAGTTAATGTAATGGACATTTTTACAGCCTTTTTTTCTATTATGTTGCAAACAAAATGAAATGTAAGTTTCATACAACATCATTTCAATATCCATTTAGTCTCAATAGTTTCTTATATTCGAAAGCACGAATATAAAACTTTAACCAACATGAATATCCAGTAATAAATGCAACGAGCTCATCTCCTCCCGCACCTTCAAATTATATTCAGTGCAAGGGTAATTTTATATATAACGTTATTAAGAAGTAATACAATGCTTTTTAGGACCGTCAGTACAAAAGAAGTATAATCTATATTTGGATTTAGTTGACATGTTTTATATTTTAAACATTTGATAAACAGTTAAATAACTTAATATTATTACGTATCATATTAATTATTAAGGGTATGTTTGGCAATGAGCTTTTAAGAGCTTTAAGTTTCAAACTTTTAAGAAAAAACCTTTATTCAATAAAAAGTCTTGTTTGGTTGAAAGAGTTTGAAACTTTTAGGTTAGGAGAAAAAACTCTATATTGAAAAGCTACTAGTACTAGCGCTTAAGAAAAAGCTCCTACTAGCTACAAGCAGTTAATGAGTAAATGACACAAATACACATTCTATCATATGAAAATAAAAAAAACATGCATACAACCTTTTAGCTAATGACCATTTTGGTCATTTTCTACATTTTATTAAAAGCTCCAGCTACTCTGCCAAACACCAAAATATATTTAAAAAGCTACAGCTACTAGCTAACAGCTTTCAGCCACCAGCGACCAGCTAGTTTTGCCAAACATACCCTAAATATTGTTATTTTAATTTAAAGAATATAATGCATTTGATAAATTATTAAATAACTTACTCTTATTACATAACCTAATGTATACAAGTATAAAAAAAACTTAATGTATATAAGTATAAGAATTATAGTTGAGAAAATGCATTTAGTTCATTTAATTAGAACTATAAGTTTATTAAATAAAGTATTAATTAATTAGAAGTTTGTAGTAAATAATGCATTAATGTATATTAAGATTTAAGATAAATTACAATGAAGTCCTCCTCTAATAAAGTTAAATTACATTGTTGACCATTTAAAATGCATTATATAGTAGTATAGATTATATTTTTGTTTTGAATTGAAAGGACAACCGAAGTGTTTAAGATAATTCATTGAATTTATAAAAAAAAACTATATACGGCTAATTCTTCAAAGACCCTCCTATATATCGACAAGAAGAAAAAACGGATGAAACGGCCACATCGTAACCAGCCACATCGTAACTCAGATTTGACACAATTATTACATTTGAATCATCGCTACACCCATTTCATTAGCAGTTCGTAACCAATCAATAATAACTAACTTTGAAACCCAAAACCCACACCACCAAACAACCTTCATACCTCTCGGTTCTCTCTATTTCTCTGCAATTTCCGACGGAAATTCGGCAACACGAAACCTACCATAAAAACCTCCGACCATACTTCAAGTCACCACAGTCCTCGAAAAATACGATTTGCGGTGGCAGTCGAAGGTGTGGTAGTGCCCGGTTTAGATCATGGACCATGGCTCATACCGATCTGATCCAATGGACAGGATCGCCTTTGTAGGGGCATTCACAATTTTTTAAATGACTTAACTACATCTTTAGTGTCATATATATATATATATATATATATATATATATATATATATGGTAGGGTTCAATTAGGAACCAACCCTTAGTTAGGAACTTTAGGAACCAATCTCATCCATCCATCTTCAATGGCATGATGGTAAATATGTTAAACATTAATTAACTTTTTAATTAAATCAAGGGGTAATATTGTCTTTTGGTATTTGAGTTTTAATAGGTTATTTAGTATACATTGTAACTGACAAAACACAACTAATATCATTTGTGCGTTTCTTGTGTACATCATTGCTACAAAAAACATTATATTGTACGATAACATTAAACAACTATACGTCAGTGTATATTCATATTCCAACAATTATACATCAGTGTATAGTCCAATCATTGCTACAAAAACATTATACTGTACGATAACATTAAACAACTATACGTCAGTGTATATTCATATTCCATGCACTCACACGAAACTGATAGGTTGGTCTTATCAAGAGTAACCTGAAACAAAGAAAAAGGTTGTTTAGCATATACATCAGTGTATACATACAATATACATCAGACCCTAATAAAATTGATGCTATAGAACAGTGTTTAGTATCGTCATATTCAAACAATTATACATCGGTGTATAGTCCAATCATTGCTACAAAAACATTATACTGTACGATAACATTAAACAACTATACGTCAGTGTATATTCATATTCCAACAATTATACATCAGTGTATAGTCCAATTAGTACTACAAAAACATTGTACTGTACCATAATATTCAACAAATATACGTCAGTGTATATTCATATTTCAACAATTATACATCAGTGTAAAGTCCAATTATTTCGCAAAAAAAATACACTACCGTATAACTCTTTGTACTTCGAAAACTGCTATTTCGCAACATGATCTGAATTATACACCGGTGTATAATTCCAAAATTTTGTACACAAAAAAAAATTTTGTACGTAAAAAAAGTGCTCTGTATAATACAAAACTGCTATTTCGCAAAACTGAATCCTTAATACAAATCACAAAAACTTGAATTGCGAACAAAAAGTAATTAAAAAACTAAAAAAAAATACACAAATACCTTGATTCTCAACACTATTTAGCAAAAAAGGTTGTGATTGTGTATCATGATCCTCAATATCGTGAGAAACTGATTGAATGTTTTCATGTATATGATTATTATCCATCACTTGTTTATCTTAATCGATGGAAGCCGGATCTTTTTCTATTGTTTCTCTCTTTGAAAATCGATCGTACGTGATGTTGAGGGATTGGAGGAAGGCAATTGAGTGATATTAGGAGGAAGTTATGAATTCTTATAAAAAAGATTAATGCAATCAAACGTGTATTTATTAACTTCTATTTTTAAAACTTTTTTTTTAATTAAAATATAAATCATAATTGTTCAATTACCATCCTACCCTTAGATCAAGATTAAAAGATGTATGGGTCAGATTGGTTCCTAAGTTCCTAACTAGTACCTTGGTTCCTAATTGATCTTTATCCTATATATATATATATATATATATATATATACACGCACACATAGATCTAATAACAAAATAGTTTTATATATAAAAAAAATATTTTTTATATGTTAATAGATGTTTGATTTGTTAATGTTATATGTTAATTAAATATATATTTTTTCCTACCGATAATACTAATTGCAAATAGATACAGAGTTGTGGTGATTGAATTAATATTATATTAACATTTAAAAAACGTATTTGGCTTGCCTTATATCTTGATTTGAATTTTGATTTGAATTTTGAATGCAAATGGATGTGGACATACTTAATTGAAATCATTAAAGTTTTCATATAATGTAAAATAGAGTATATGATTTAAATATGTATACATATAAATAAAACAACATAATAATATGAATTGATCACTGTCCCATGCAATAAACTTCAACCAATTAGTAGCTTATATGCTTTTGATTTATCTTTCTATTTGTTTCGTTATCTTCATAAGCTACAAAACGAACAGAAGTGGCTACGGCCTATCAAACCCACCTAGTCAAAGTTGTTCCTAAATTCTAGCCTAGTCAAAGTAGTGAAGGTAGTCAAAGTTGTTCCTAAATTCTAGCCTAGTCAAAGTTGTTCCTAAATTCTAACCTAGTCAAAGTAGTCCCTAATTTCTAGTTTGTATTCTCTAGTTTTAGGCTTTTTCATTGTATATATATTGGCATCTCTAATGAATAAAAAATATACAATTTGATACTTTCATACGGCCTATGTAATTGAATCTTAGACCTTAAACTTTTCTAATTAAAATACCCATTAAACAATATCCTATCTTTATGACCTAATTTTACTTCCTAAACAAATTGCAACTCTAATTTCTACACTATAAATACAATAGCATACTATTCAACTTTTTATACCATTCAATAAAAAAAACATTATTATCCCATCTCCCATATACTAAAGTTTTCATCTATCGTTGTCTCCTCTAGCTAGTTCCAAGTTTTCCAAGTAAGTATCATAATTCATTCAATATCGTTCCCTTAACGTTTTATTATTCCATTACTTATTCCCTCTTAAAACTAGATCTGTAATGCTTCTTAACCTGTAGTAAGATGTTCATAAACTTAATTTATCATATTTTAGCTAAAAACAATTTTTAAAATATTCAAAGGTGCATATAAGTGCAACCCTTGATTTGGACAGCAAGCAAAACCGAACTTAAAACCACCATAACTCTATTTTTACAACACTTTTTAAAGTAAACCCAGATGCTATGATCAATATCTTCGAATTCTGGTTCCGATGGTATATTATTTGTCGAAAAACTCATCCGTTTAACGAGCCCAAACAAAAACAGGGATTCAAATCTAGACGAGTTGTTTTGTCTTACGTTTTCGACCTATTTATAGGGCTCAAACGAAAATATTTTCTAAACGAAAGTTATTCAGAATACTTTGATTTAGTTTTAATATGAATTTTCAGAATTTTTCAAGGTCGTTTGGTATTTTTAAAATGTAATTTAAAACATTAGCTGCAATCTGTCCAAAACGTGATTTTAACAAATCTAACCTAACTAACACTCCACCTATTATTCTTTCGATTATCCTAACCGTATAAGAACTCTAGACCCTTAATATGACCCTAAAACAACACTTCTTATTACTTTAGGGCATTATTACTAAGTGTTTGCACGCTCAAGAAAACGCACGAACTCATTAAGCACCTAAGGTGAGTTTACATAGCCCATTTTTACTACTTTACATTTTTTGGGTGAAACATGTTAAACACTTATACTCAACATATACAATTCTATTACGTGTCTTGTGTGATTTCTATGTTGCTTTATGTTTTAAACAATACTTTGGTAAACAAAATTACTCCACTGCGAAACACGTGTGCTTACAAACATACACCTTACATATTGATTCTTTAAATTGTTTTAGGGTTTGAATTACGTTTCCTCCGTGTATTGTCGACTCCGCCGCAACATGCGCCTGTTAGTTTCTTATAATAAACTAATCTTTTTGACGATTAACGCCACATTATTATATATATCAATTTGAATCATGGTTTTGTGCCAGGCGCTTTTTTGTTTTTCATTATATATGAAAACCCATTTTCTTTGAAATCGACACATTAATGTGGACATAACCCCTAATTCATACTTGTAGTTGTGCTAGTTAATTGTGATCGTCCTAATAATTAAATACAAAGTATAATTCTTTATCACAAAGACACAAACGACGCTTCTTGTTTGATCAACCCCGCATTAGATACGAAAACTCATTAGCCAATGAGGTAGTGGTGGAGTGGTTGGGGAAATACTTGGTGTTTTTTGTGAACCCGTGTTACGATAAAATGGTTAGAACACAGAACAGAGAGGGAAAGCTCATTGCATTTCATCGATAACTATCAACTGTCAATTACAACGTCTATATAACAGACTAACCGTTACATCTTTCACAATGACTAACTCTAACCCTTACACTATACAATTATGACACAAACAGTCCTTGGACTTATTACAGCTATTTAACTATCAACTATTGACATAATTGCCCCTCCCATCTTTATTATACTCTTTATTCATGACAATACTCCCCCCTTAAGCATTCTTGACCTCAAGAATCAATCGAAAAATCAGGGAATTTCAACATAAACTCATCAGAAACCATCCATGAAGCATCATGTAAAGGATGATTCTTCCACTTAATCAAGAATTTGACAACTGGACGGTTGCCTTGTCGTGCCAACTTCCTATCCAAAATCTTGTATGGTTGCATACCACTACTAGCCACTTCTGGAATTTGATGGACCACCTTAGGAGGTCCCCCGGCCTTCTTCAACAATGAAACATGAAATGTAGAATGAATTTGTGACCCAGAAGGCAGATCTAACTTATAAGCAGCTGGACCAACCTTAGCTAGTATAAGAAAAGGCCCATAGTACTTTGGAGAAAGCTTTGAATATCTGTGGGCTCTAAGAGTGGTTTGAACATATGGATGCAGTTTAAGATACACCCATTCACCCACATCAAATGATCTTTCTGATCTATGTTGATCAGCAAATTGCTTCATTCGATTTCTGGCTTTGAAAAGAGCTTGTTTAAGTGTTTCCACCATTGATTCCCTTGCTGTAAAGAAGTCTTCCACAGCAGCAACATCAGTGTCTAAGGGAATGTGTGGCAAATGAATAGGAGGTTCCATTCCAAATAGAGCCCTGTATGGAGACATTTGAATAGCAGAATGCCAAGTGGTATTGTACCACCACTGTGCTAAAGCTAACCATTTGACCCATGTGTTAGGCTCAGTCATTACCATACACCTCAAATATGTTTCTAAGCACCTGTTTAACACCTCTGTCTGACCATCCGTTTGAGGATGATAAGCAGTGGATAAAGCCTGAGAAATGCCCTGTAACCTTAAAAATTCCTTCCAAAATTTACTAAGAAAGATAGCATCCCTATCAGATACAATAGTCTGAGGGCAACCATGAATCTTGAACACATTGTCCATGACCACTTGAGCTACTTTCACAGCAGAATAAGGATGTTTTAATGGTAAAAAATGTCCATATTTGGTGAGTCTGTCCACAATGACCAGAATAGAGTCATATCCCTGTGAATTGGGCAGACCACCAATGAAATCCATGGAAATGTCTGAGAAAACTGTGACAGGAATGGGTAAAGGATTCAGTAACCCAGGTAGGCTACTGTTTCATACTTTGCTTTCAAACAAGTGTCACACTTTTTAACAAATTCTTTAACATCATTTGTTGCTCCCTTCCAATAAAACATATCTTTGAACCTCTGAAGTGTATTATGAATACCTGAATGTCCAGCTTGTGGAGAGGAATGACAAATGACCAAAATGTCCTTCCTGAGTTGTATATCATTTGGAATCCACAGTTTATTTCTTCTTCTCAGCAACTCTCCATCCCAAGTGTATTTATCCAAAATATCACCCTGTTGCAACTTTTGAATTAACTCTTGTGCCACAGTATCTTTTTCCAGGCCTTCTTTAATTCTTCTCAACAAGAGAGGTTCATAACTGGACACAGCCATTTGAAACAATGCAGCACCATGAATTCTTGAAAGAGCATCAGCTGCCCCATTATCAACTCCTTTTTTGTACACAATGGAATAATCATATCCCATTAATTTGCTGAGCCAAGTATGTTGAAGAGGAGTGGTAATTTTATGTTCCAAAAGGTGCTTAAGGCTCTTCTGGTCAGTTCTAATAGTGAAATGTTTCAAAATTAGATACTGGTGCCAATGCTTAACTGCCATCAATATTGCAAGTAGTTCTTTCTCATACACTGATAAAGAACATTGTCTGATGGACAAAGCCTTGCTAACAAAAGCTAGTGGATGTCTGTCTTGCATCAACACTGCTCCCAATCCTTTTGAGGATGCATCTGTTTCAATTACAAACTCCTTAGACCAATCAGGCAAAGCTAGCACAGGGGCATGCATCAGTGCTTGTTTCAATTGGTCAAAAGCCTGCTGTGCTAAACTTGACCACTTAAATGCATCTTTTTGCAACAATGCAGTAAGTGGCTTTGCTATTGCCCCATAAGAAGATATGAATCTTCTATAATATCCTGTTAACCCTAGGAATCCTCTTAACTGTTTGACAGTCATGGGAACAGGCCAATCTTTTATAACCTCTATTTTTGACTGATCAGTTGATACACCTTTTGAAATCACATGACCTAGGTATTCCACTTTAGAACCAGCAAAACTACACTTTGACTTCTTTGCTAATAATTGATTATCTCTAAAAATCAATAAAACTTCTCTCAAATCTTTGAGATGCTGATGAACATCTTTGCTGTAAATTAAAATGTCATCAAAGAAGATTAGCACCTTCTTTCTCAGCAGTGGTCTAAAGACAGCATTCATGAGCCCTTGAAAAGTTGCAGGAGCATTTGTGAGTCCAAAAGGTAGTACCAAGAACTCAAATAAACCTTGATGAGTTCTAAAGGCAGTCTTATGAACATGATCTGTGTGCATTCTTATTTGATGATAGCCAGACCTTAAGTCAAGCTTTGAAAACACTTCAGCCCCTCCTAATTCTTCAATCAACTCCTCTATAAGAGGGATAGGAAATCTATTCTTTACTGTATTTTCATTTAGTTTCCTATAATCCACACAGAACCTCCAACTTCCATCTTTTTTCTTGACCAAAACTACAGGTGATGCAAAAGAGCTCACACTGTCCCTTATAATACCCATATCCTTCATCTCCTGCACCATTTTCTCAATAATGTCTTTCTGCCCCACTGGATACCTGTAGGCTCTTTGATTGATTGTTGTTTTTTCATCAATCAACTCAATTTTGTGGTCACACTGTCTTGCAGGTGGTAAAGATGTTGGTTCTTGAAACACATCAGCAAATTCCTCCAACAATTCTTCTACCAATTTATTCTCTGAATTCTCTTTCACTTTAGCTTGATGTTGAAAAGTTCCCTTGACTGCTTCTTGGATACTAAACAATTGAGCCTGCACTTCTTGACTTTCAGTTTCCATCATAAAACTCATTTTTTCTACAGAACATAAAGATAAGTTCTGAATATTAGTCCCCTTTAACTCAAACTTCTGATCTCCAATTTTGAATTGCATTGTAAGGTTTTTAAAATTCCAAACAATGTCATTCAATGTTTGTAACCACTGAACCCCCAACACCATATCATAGTTTTCCAATGGTAACAAAAACACATCAGATTTGAACCAAATACCCGGCATAACCCACTGAAAATCCTTACACAACTCAACACAGGCCAACTTGTTACCATCTGCTACAGTTACTAACAAAGAAGTAACAGATTGAGTTGGACATTTCAACTTCAGAGCCAAACTTTTCTTTAAAAAATTGTGTGTTGATCCTGAATCAATCAAGATATACAAAGTTCTTGTGCCTATAGTTCCCACTATTCTCATAGTGCTAAAGGATGGAACTCCTGTTAAGGCATTTAATGAAATATGTGGCTCTACTGGAAGTTCATGAACTGTCACCACCTCATTATCATTTGAATTATCAATTTCTTCTACATCTCCAACTTCCAGTATATACAACTGTTTGAACTTACAGTTATGATTGGGTGTATACTTCTCAGTACACCAAAAACATTCACCCCTGGCCCTTTTCTCCTCAGCTTCTTTGGTAGATACTTTTCTAACAGGTTTAATCATTTTGTTGGTTGAGGGGGTAGGTAACAAGGAAAGATTGTTTGTATTATTAGAAGAAGAGGGTGTTTTATAGGGTGTAATTGTAGTGGTAGTATTATTATTATTATTATGGCTATTAATATTATTGGTTTTCTGAAAAGATGGGGTGTAAGAACTAGTTTTCTTGGTATCTTTACTGCAAAATAAAGTGTAATACACAACCTCTTGTTGTTTAGCCATAGCAATGGCATCTCTCACTGTTCTTGGTTTAAAAATCTTTACCAAGCATCTTATTTCAGGTTTTAACCCAGCAACAAACAGTCCAGCAGCATATTCTTCACATAATTTGACTCTATTCAACAAGGCATCAAATGCATCACAATACTCTTGTAAAGTACCTGTTTGTTGCAGATTCTTCAATTCCTCAATGGGTTCCTCAGATAATCTTGTTGAAAATCTGTTAAGAATAGATCTTGAATAATCTTCCCATTCAATCTCTTCTAATTCCCTGCCTTGGCTGGTCATATGGCCTTGATGCCACTGTAAAGCCACACCATCAAGATTAACAACAGCATATTGCATTTTCAATTGATTTGGAGTCTTATCCATGGTAAAAAAAATGATTGCATTTGTACAACCATCCTTCCACATCGTCTCCACTAAACTTTGGAAAGTCCAATCTTCCTAATCTGACCAACCTTTGATCAGATCCCCTATGATGTTGTGACAACAATTCTTTCAGTTCTTTCAGCTGATTACAAACCTCTACCATCTGAATTTGTAAGTGTTGTACATGATTGGAGTTTTCTTCAATTAAGGCTTGCTAGGATTGAATGGCTTGAGCATTATCTTTAGTTATTTTCTCCACACGATCCATTTCTTGTTGTCTTGTCGACATTAACAAGTAAAATTGGAATAAAAAAGATACAGAATGAATTGAATCGAATTAGGTCAAAAAATTGAAATGATTAACCGAAAGAGGGTTAATCCGAATAGAATTGAATCGGAAAGATTAATCGAAAGAAGATTAATCCAAACAGAATCGACAATTGATTAATCGAAAGAGGATTAATCAGAATTGAATGAAACGGATTTGAGTGATGATCGAACAGTGATTGAACGGCAATTTGACGGAATCAATGATGATTGATCGGAAACAATGGTGGATTAAGAGCTCCGAAAGGGATCGAATGCTCTGATACCAGTTTGTTACGATAAAATGGTTAGAACACAAAACAGAGAGGGAAAGCTCATTTCATTTCATCGATAACTGTCAACTGTCAATTACAACGTCTATATAACAGACTAACCGTTACATCTTTCACAATGACTAACTCTAACCCTTACACTATACAATTATGACACAAACAGTCCTTGGACTTATTACAGCTATTTAACTATCAACTATTGACATAATTGCCCCTCCCATCTTTATTCTACTCTTTATTCATGACAACCCGATTCTCACTCTTCCCATTATTTTACGCGGCATCCAGATGAATAGCGAATAAGGGTAGCGTCGATACGCCTTGGATGAGAGACGGGGTTTTATTGATTATTACACTGTCGTGCCTTCGGACAGATGGAGATCGAGTTTCCACGCAGAGAGCCAAGGGCCTAGTGGTGGTTGAATAGTCAACCTTACCTATAACGCCCAATGTCATAGTGATTGACACGTCGTTCTTTTCCATAATACAGACATATCCCCAAATCGATGGTTGTGTTTAAAAAATTGATGCTTGATAATAAATATATTTAAATCTAAAATAATGTTTATAGATGTAGGCTTTGAAATTAAAATCCGTAAAAAGATAATGCCTATATTTTCTTTGTTGTTGTTGTTGTACTTGACATTGGTGGGACCATGACCGACAGACTCTAGTCAACGTGTTTTATTTACGGTGGCCTGATTTCAAATCTATGTGTGTTTGCACCGACACATATACAGCTGCGTTACGTAAAAGTACAACCAATTAAATGGTATTTATACTTATTTTTAATAAATTACAGAACTTAAGGCTGGAAATTCTCCCTTGTTATTTACAAAACTTTAAAAATAATAAGTGCACATTGGTAGGATGAGTTAGGTACCGAACCGATACCAAAAATACTGATACTAATTTTTAGAAAAAATTGGTACCGATAGCGATACAAAAAACATACGGTACGATATGGTATCGGGATTTTAAGGTAAAATATCGTTACCGAACCGAACATACCGATACCGATTTTAGCCAAAACTTGACACCAAATTGGTACCGAAAATAAGCCGGTATCAGTATATTCAGTATCTGGATCGGTTCAGTATCGATATTTAATACCGAAATGCGCATCCCTACATATTGGAAATGAAAAGGAATTAAAAGCAGTTACAGATTTATTATTTATAACTTCTATTTTTTTACTACACATTGTGGTGATAAGTGAAGGGGGAATGAAGCGACATGTGACAGCAATGTCAATTCTCTTCCAATCCCCAAAAACCACCGGGTGGTGGTAGTGTGAAGGTTTTTTTTTTCTTAATTAACCAACTAATCAAAAATCATCCATAACTCAAGAATCAACTACAATCATTCACCTTACCATCACCTTTTGCCTCACGCCCGTGGAAATCTTCACCAAACCTGCCCCATGCCACATACGAGGCCGAGGCGGTGTTGGCGGCGTGGAGAGGCTTCACATCCCCTTCCACGCCCCAAGAAAATAACGTTTTTGCGAACGAATATTTACTCTTTCAATTCTATTTTAGTTCTATCATTAGTTCATAACTTTTTCCGAGTATATGAATTGGTCTCTGGCCGGTTCCACCATCCCGATCAATGAATAAGTCGAATTCATTTTCCCTAAAATCTTTTGTATTCATAGGTTCCATCGTTCTCATTGTTTCTTACTTAATGATTAGGTCTTAATTCTACAACGGAGCTATTAGTTCTTGAGTCAATATTCTTAATCTTTAATTAGCTCGAAAATCTTTATTTTTTTAGGTAGCTTAAGATTAGGAATTTTTTTGAGGTAGTTTGTTTATTGCTAAACTTTATAATTTATTTTGGTCCGGGTAAGATCAAGTCGGGTCACATTAATAAAAGTACGTAAATTGTAATTAAAAATATATTACAGAAATACAATATATCTATACTTGTTCTTTAAGTTAATATTCATATTTTTGCTTGTGTCTTGGAAACCACTTATATTTCATAACTGACAAATTATATAATGATAGCATGTAGGCGGAAAACAAGCTGCATCGCCATCCTCTTTTTTGGATCGCAAACCATAGTCTACTGAAAACAAACTCTTGTTCCTTTGGTGTCGAAATGTTGTTGTGGATAACTCGTTGGACCCTGTTCATGAATGAACAACTTCCGACACCAAGAAATCATAGGTATCAAATGCCAATTGAACAAAAGCGTGTTGAATATTGTCCTTTAGTTAAGCATGTCTTTTGCTTATCTAAATAAAGTATGTCGTTGTAATCATATCTCGTACATTAGGTTGAAAAGAGGAAATTACTTTTCGTTCGGAATCGGACTGATTCATATTTCCCAAGTCTACAAATCTATACCCAAATAAACCAAGTTTAAGGTTATCAAGTGTAAACTAAGAACACACATATTGTATTGAACTGAGACTGCTACCCCACATTGGCAAACAATCATATAATTAAGTAAATAATCTATAATCTACAAAATAATCATTGATATCAAAGTAAAATTTAGAGTAAAAGTTAAAAAAAAAATAATGAATAGGGGCTGTTAGGTTAAAACTAATTTTCTTTATGTTAATATACTAGTAGATTGCCCGCGCGATGCAGCGGGGAACACAAGCATTTCTAAGGGTGTTTATGGTTCGGTTAAGTTCGATTATTAGCCTCAACCGAAACTAAAATCAAAGGTCATCAATTAATCAATCTTATTAAACAATTGGTTCCTTGGTTCGGTCAGTATTGTTAGATTATTGGTTTTTAGTCCGGTTTAGTTAATTTTGGTGAATAACAAAAACAAACTTTGGCTAGGTTTTTTTTTTCCTTGAAGTACATGAAATGAAGGTATAAATACATGATATAGAGGAAAAAAAAATAGGCCTGTAAATGAACTGAATGTTCATGAGCTGTTCGTGAACTTGTTCAGTGGGAAGTTCGTTTATGTCGTTTACTTAATAAATGAACAAACACGAACTAAAAAATTTGTTCGTTTAGTTAAGTGAACGAACATGAACAAATGTTGGTTTGTTCATTTATGTTCGTGAACGTCCGTTTATGTTCGTTTAGTTATTTCCGTTTAAGTTTATTAATTACATACGTAGTTATATTTTCATAAATACAAACATCAATTGAGCTTTAGCTACTTGTATAATTATATAACCGATTAGTAATTGGGTTTTTTCAGTAATACAAAATCGTTTACATTTATTATGTTCGTGAACACCCTTTTATGATCGTTGATGAACTGTTCGTTTAGGTTTAAACGAACAAGAACATGACAAATTTCTTAATGAACGAACATCAATACAAAAATGTGTTTGATTATGTGTTCGTGTTCGGTTAAAATTAAATGAACATTCGGTTTGTTTACAGGCCTAGGTATAAAAGCTAAAAATTTCAAAAACCCCTCTATTTATACCACCACTATAATTCATAAACCTATATACTCAGCTTCAAACCATATTAGAGTATAATTTTCTATACACTTTTAATTAAAAAATTGATTTTTTACGTGATTAACAATATCTTGAGGTGAACAATAATTGAAACTCAACCGAAATCGAACAAAAACATACAAAACCGAACTGAAAATTAACCAAAACCGAGTTATCCTAATATCGATTTTTTTGTACCCTAAGTTAACCAAAATTAACAAACCAAAACTAAACCATTCATACATTTATACCTTTTATACATCCGTTACATATATTTATACTTTCATTTCATGTGCTTCTAAGCAAAATTTAACCAAAGTTTGGTTTTGGTTATTAACCAAAATTAACTAAACCGAACTAAAAACGACAATCTAACCAAATAGACTGAACCAATTAACCGGTTGGTTAACAAGATTGATAAACCGATAATTTTGATTTTTATTTCGGTTGAGGCTTATAACCGAACTCAACCTAACCCAACCATGAACAATTAGAAGTGTCTGTGTTCCCTACCACATCGTGCGGGCATGCTGTTATAAATATATTAATGGGTCTGTTTCTGTTTAACTATTTTGGGTTAACTAAGGGTACAAAAAAAAAACTATAACCAATTTTAAGTTAAATCAGATGTTTTCAGTTTTCAATAAATTTTGGTTCAGTTTTGTCAATTTTTTTGGTTTGGCTTTGGTGAACGGTTTAGTTATTGCTCGCTCCTAGATATCATTAATCACGTATCACATAAAGATTTCTAAAATGAAAAATAGCAATACTATACTCAAATTAAAGATAATAAAATGCTCATTATTATGATGTAATATTTTCTTTTATAAAAGTATAAAAATATGCAAACAATATGATTATTTAAAAGTGGAGATGGTTTGCTTAAAATAAGAAAAATAAGTTTAACTATAATTTAAATAAGCAAAAGTTAAGTAAGTTTAAGGGATTAAAGTGTAACTACGATAGGGTATTAAAATGTAAATAATGTATGAATGACTATTTTACCCTCATTTTAGGGTTATTAATGAAAAATAAGTTCTTAACTTTTGGGTATCTTAAAATACCCCTCACTCATGTATTATAATATAGTATAGATATTTACCACTTGAACATGCTTACTAGAAAGCCCATTGGGCCGGCCCTGATTATTAGATCAACCCGTATTAGTAACCGACTTTAATTAGGTTAAACCCAATAATTCAAATAATATCAAATGTTACACAATGTAAAGTAAGCATAAAGCATCTTAAACAGATATCACAACACTCATGTTTAACCACCAAAGAAACAAAATCTCAAGAATATTAGTAACTAGTAAACATTCAACTGACTAATGTTTAGGCAATAGCAGGCATGTCCTTGAGCCACGCATCCAGTGGCTTACCGATCGAGTAAACGATGAACCCGATCTCCCTCAATTTCTCAGTGTCTACAACATTTCTTCCATCAAAGACAAAAGCAGGTTTCTGCATGTTATCATATATCCTTTTGTAGTCAAGACTTTTAAACTCGTCCCATTCGGTCAAAATGCAAATAGCATGTGCATCTTTAGTGGCTGCATAAGCGTCCCAAACAACCGACACTTGTTTCACCGTGGTTGGGCTCATGGGCTGCAGGTGAAGTGGGTGGTCCCAATCAAACTTGTTCAAGGTTAAGTCTCTTTGGATCTGATCTTCAGTGACTTGCGGGTCATAGATGCTCACGCAAGCCTTATCACCCAACAAACCCTTGCAAACATCAATGGCTGGGGTTTCTCGAGTGTCACCAGTGTCCTTCTTGAATGCAAATCCAAGAATGGCGATTTTCTTGTTGGAAACCGTGTTAAACATAGAAGCTACAACACGGTTAACAAACCGGGATTTTTGGTAGTCGTTGATCTTGATGACTTGTTTCCAATATTCCGCCACTTCTGGGAGACCATTGCACTCACATATGTAAACCAAATTCAAGATGTCCTTTTGGAAACAAGAACCACCGAATCCAACACTCGCGTTCAAGAACTTTGGACCAATTCTTGTATCTTTTCCAACAGCATAAGCCACCTGACTAACATTTGCGCCGGTAGCCTCACAGAGTGCTGACATGGCATTAACAGAAGAGATTCTTTGTGCCAAGAAGGCATTGGCAGCAAGCTTCGATAGTTCAGCGGACCATAAATTGGTTGTGATGATGTTTTCTTCAGGGACCCAATGAGCATAAACATCCTTCAACGCTTTAATTGCTTTCTGGCCTCCTGGGGTTTCCCGTCCACCGATAAGAACCCTATCGGGTTTAAACAGATCTTCGATAGCAGTTCCTTCAGCAAGGAATTCTGGGTTGGAGAGAATCTGGAAGTTGATTCCTTTACTGTTATGGGTCAGGATCTTTTCAATTGCCTCAGCTGTTTTCACAGGGACAGTTGATTTTTCAACTACGATTTTGTCTGATTTTGATACATCAGCAATCATACGCGCAGCACTCTCCCAGTATGTCAGATCTGCAGCTTTTCCAGCACCAAGACCTCGAGTCTTGGTGGGAGTGTTGACCGACACAAATACTATGTCGGCTTCACAGACATGTTTCTCCACATCAGTGCTGAAAAACAGGTTTTTACCCCTGCATTGCTTCACAACATCATCAAGGCCTGGCTCATAGATGGGGAGCTGGTCGCTGTTCCAGGCCGTGATACGCGGCACCGAAATATCAACTACAGCCACTTCAATGTCGGGGCATTTGAGCGCTATGACAGCCATCGTGGGACCCCCGACATATCCAGCTCCAATACAGCAAATCTTCACCATTTCTGCGTATTCCCAATACACAACGAATCACAATAAGCATCAAATCACATAATATGTAACATCAAGAAAGCAAATAAAATCATATGTTTAAGAAAGTTAACATCATAATTAAACATTTTCTTGTTAGTTTTGTCAGCTAATGCGTAACGACAACCTCGTGTAACCATGTCATCCCAAAAGTCAAATTATAGTCAATATTATAGTGATCCAATTTGTGCTATATGATTGAACCAGATCTGCATTCACAAAGTCTCCCAATACCCTGATCTAGCCAATTACAGAGAAACATGTGATACATGTGCTCTAACTGAATGTAACTAACTCGAACCGACATAACATTTGTTATAATTCTCTAAAACCACTTAAAACCCCAAATACACACTATTGCATGCTTTAATATAAAAACTCAGATCTACTACAATTAAAGACCTAGAAATCACAACAAACTCTCCATTTTTGTCTGATTAAACCTAAAAGTCACAGATCTAACGCAAACACTTCAGATTTACAACAAACGATCTAAATTCAGTCCACAAACCTAAAGATCTTACACAAACACTCAATTACATAATAATAATAATAATAAGATTAGAAAAATGAAATATTAGTTAAGAATGAGATAATGAATGGAATTGATACCTATTAGATGGGTTGAAGATGGAGTTGACGTGAGAAGGTGTTAGGTTGTGTGTGTGGTGCAAAGAAGAAAATGTTGTAATGTGTGAAAGATGAGATGAGATGAGATGAGATGAGATGAAGAGAAGAAAGGTAGCACATGTGTGTTTATATAGGTGTCGAAGCTGCTGGGCTGGATGGATCTACCCCCTCAGACGCGTAACTACCTTTTTTTAATTCTTTTTTTTTAATCGTTTGACTATTATGTTGTATTAATTATTTGCCCTTAGTGTTTTTAGTATATTACGAATAAGTACAGGTAGTAAAACCTCTCAACCAGGGACATTCAGTGGTTTTGTTATTGTTATTGGCTTATTGCTGCAAGTAACAAAAAAAAACTATTAATAAACTAGTTTTTATCCCGGGAGCGTCCCGGGTTGAAATATCTAATATGACAACATAATTAATGACTTGCCAATATATGATTAATGAATATTATTATTTATTTATTTATTTATTTTAAACAAATCTCTGCTATAAGTTATCATATTCTAATATAAAAAAAAAACGAATCTCTGCGCCGGGGTATAAATCTAGTGTCATTACAAAATATTATATAATGTCAAATGAATTCGGAAGTTTGAAATCGATCATTCAAAAAGAACTAACTTGAAATAAGGAAAAAAATGTTATTTATTGAAATATCGAACGCATTAGTATAGGGGTTATGTGATGCGTTAAAAAATCCATGGGTATATGATTGGGTGTATAGTTCGGGTATTTGGGTATGTGGTTTCGGGTAATTGGGTCGGGTATCACCTAATCCAAGGCCCGACCCAAACCCACTTTTTTTAAACTAATCCCAAACCTGACACAATATCTGTCGGTTTACAAAAAAATAGTCGTTTTTTTTCTCCGTTTTTTTATATAGCACTATGGTACTCGTTGGAAAGATAATAAAACGCTCGTTAATTTGGTGTAATTTTTTCTTTAAAAAATCTCGTATATAAAAGATATTAACGTTTAAAAATTATGGGAGGAAACATGAGAGAGAAAATAATAAAGGTTTAATATTTAAATTTAGTAGATTAGGTATTTAATAGATTAGGTTAAACCATATTTATTTCTTTTTTTAATTGGTCTAGAGTTGCCACATCACATCCTATGTGGCATCTCTCAAAGGAGAGATTGCATAATATTATGACATGTAAGACTATTAGCTTTGCAATATATATATACTAGCTGATTACCCCGGGAGGGTCCCGGGGTTGAAAAATCTAATTTTACGTGATAACCTATTGTAAATGGCTCAAGTTAACTAACCACAAAATCTCTCAATTATTGTATGTTCATAGTATTCTAATCAGTAATAACTCATATTCCCCACAAAATCTAATTTTACGTGATAACATGAACACTTTGTGTGTTTTTTTCCTGTATGAACGAAACCCCACAAAAAATAGTCGATTTTTTCTCCGTTTTTTATATAGCACTATGGTACTCGTTGGAAAGATAATAAAACGCTCGTTAATTTGGTGTAATTTTTTTCTTTAAAAAATCCCGTATATAAAAGATATAAACGTTTAAAAATTATGGGAGGAAATATGAGAGAGAAAATTTTAAATTTATTTTTAATTTTTTTTTCCAAAAATAACTCAATTTAATTAAAAAAGGAAACAATTCAAAAACACCAAAAACTCTCCATTATGATGCCACGTGGCACTCTCAAGAGAAGTTTGAGGCCTCCATTACATGCCACGTCAGCATATACGTTTTCTTTTATATATATAGATAGATATATATAGATATAGATATAGATAAAAAAATCAAGACATACATTTTGTCTCTTAACTAGGTTTTAGCCCCCGCGCGCGTTGCGGCGCGCTAAACCGGTTAAAACACCTTACCGCCTGTTGCGCAATGACAATACTTCATATTATAGGTACTAACACTATGCCTCATATGGTTTCAAAAGGACGATAATCGGACTTACGATGAGTTAATGACGTAGATTCCCCCCGCGCGTTGAAGCGACGCGCAACGGGGCGAATTGTGTAGTAACACACTTGCGTAAAACATAATATGCTACAAACAATTTGGCCCCATCATACTATCCTGCCCATAATTGGTAAATGACGCCCCCTAATAGCTTTCACTGCCCAGGAAATCGCAGAGGGGCGCCGTTATTTTGAAGAAAAACTAAGGTAAAGAGGATAGCGGCCATCACACTGGTCAACCTTACTGAGGATATAAGGATAAGTAAAAACCGTAAATGCCATGACTAACATGTGTTATGGGTGTTTTGGCTTTTTAAACCCTTGGATTTAATGTGGTATAAGAAAAGTAATAAATTTGGAGACTTGCTACGTACAAATAACAATTTTAAATAGATTAGTTTCTCAATTATAATCCATGTGCAATGAGTTCTACATTCATGGTACACATGACTCATTTTGCACCATTGCCAATACGTTTACTTTTACTTTTTAGGGTGTGTGTAGTGGCTCGTTGTCTAGGCGTTTTAGCCTCCCATAGCGCCGGGAACACCGCCCCCCCAGGCGCTATGGGGGCGTTTTAGCCTCTTCCAGCTTTGTACATAACGAGCGTTTTGGAATGTTGGAAAATGGAATTGACCGTTGAACGGTCATATGAATTAAAAAAAAAAATCTCATCTCTATATATATACATGATATCCATATACTACACACATATGAAGCACACATACAATACACACATACAAACTATAACCCTCAAACAAATTCGACACACAAACAAATCATTAAAATGTCGTCCCCTCCTCACTCCGATGACTCGTTTATGAATCTATATAATCGGTTTTTTAAAGAAGACGACGCTGAAGAGGAGGCGGCCGTTACGAGTGCGGTTCAACTAGCGTGTAGCGCGGTTGAAGCTATAGGTACTTCCGTCCCACGGCCGATATTGTCTAGGCAATATATAGAGCGAGACCGTGTAGCCGCCAATGAGCGTTTGATGAATGACTACTTCAATGCCGATCCGGTTTACCCCCCTGATTTGTTTAGACGAAGATTTCGGATGCGTAAAAACTTATTTTTGCGCATCACCGGAGACTTAGAGAACAACTATGACTACTTTAAGCAAAAACCCGACGCTAGAGGGTGTTTAGGATTCACCGCAATTCAAAAGGTGACTTCCGCAATACGTGTGCTTGCCTACGGGAACACGTACGATATCAATGATGAGTATTTGAAGATGGCGGAGAAAACCACACGCGATACTTTGGAGTATTTCTGCTACGGTATTTACAAATATACATTTGATTTTTTTATATATATATATATAGTACGTACATATTTTTTATATATACTGTTGGATCAGTTTGCTCTTGTTTGCTAAGTAAGAACTTGCTATCTTGACACTTAAGTGTTTAGCAAGTCCTAGTAAATCAGATTATAAGCACAGCGGAATGTTATAAGTTAAAGCAACACTTTTTATGCAAAGGCAGAGTTGTAACTCCCCCTTGATGTTTGAAACAAGATAAATGACAAAGTATTTATTATGAATCTAAGTTGTAAATGAGAATTAGATACTTAGCAAGATTCACAATAAATACAGAAATGGAATAATAACAATGAGAGTGTTTGAAGGATTTTTCTGTTAAAAATCAATGTCTAAAATAGAAGGTTGAAGCCTTCTATTTATAGACGATTACATGCATGTATCTTGCCTGAAAAGCAAGCACAGAAAGTCCAGTTACAAGTTGCACAAGTTGCAACATTGAAAGAAACAAATAAAGCTAAAAGTAATATTAAACAACAAACTACTGATGCAAAAGGGCGGTGGCAAATATCTTCTGCTAGGTGCTGATGAAGGACAACTACTGAAGAGTAGTTTTGTCTTCAGTACTTCTGAAGTGAACTTGTCTGGTTTGGACTTCAGAACTTCTGCAACTTCAGCACTTCTTCATATCTTCTAATCAGCAGTTTCTTGTCTTCTATTCAGTACTTCTATTTAGCCAAAAATGACAGAAGTGAATTAGACTAAGGTTTACAAAAGTGGTTTCACCAATCCTCTTTGTCCTAACAATCTCCCCCTGGATTGATGAAGCCAAAACCTTACTAATTCCTTATGTGTTTCTTCTGTCTTGAACAATCTTCCATATCTCTTTGTACATGGTGTTCTTGAGCTGGTTGTACAGATCATCAGACAGAGATCCTCTCTGTGGATCTAGATGTTGAATTGTGAGCAGGTCTTGTGTTGACAGTTTCTTCAGATCACTGATCTTCTTGTAAACCCTGCTTGAGAAGTCTCTTCTTGTCAACAATACTGAGTTGTTATCAGTAAGTGACCATCTGATGATAGGGATCTTTGACTTGTTAAAGTCAGAAGAATAGGGAACCAGACTTGTCCCTTGGGTTGATGGTCCTGAGTGCTGGATGTCTTCAGTTTCAGATAGCCTCAGGTGGGATTCTCTTCCTTGTTGATGTTGTTGCATACCAGGCATCTGAACAGTTGGGAGATGGTGTTCAGTCACTACTTTGGTATGCAGCTTTTCTGTGATGGTCTTTTGTATTTGATAAGCAAAAGTGGAAGGATCCCTGAACTGTGTTAACAGAGGTTTCTCCTCAATATCAAAATCTGAATGGACTATTGAGCTTCCCTCAAGTAGTACCATTTTGAAATCAGTTTTGACATTGTCCTCTGTCTTCTTCTTCTGAGCAGCAGATCTTCTAGATACACCAGAAGTTCTAACTACTGATCTTGAAGAATCAGTAGTTTGAAACTTCTCAGGATTTGCAGCCTTGGCAGCCAAATATTTTCTATATGTATCCATTAGTCTTTCTTCTTTCCATCTGGATACAGAGGCTTTTGAACCATATCCTTCTGCTACTAGCTCTTCTATTATCTGGGCTCTCTTGGCCTTTCCTTCTTTGCTTGTGGCCATTTTGTCTGCAAGCAGTTGTGCTCTTCTTGTCAGCTCTTGCATAGAGAGTCCTTTGAGTGTAAAGGCTTTAGTCTTGCTGTTCTTGGTGATATAAGACACCAGTTGTTGTCTTTTATCCTGTTCAGCAATCTCATCAAGGCTAGCCTGCCTTTGTAGTTCAGCTGCATAAGCCTGAAGTTTTTCTTCATGGCTTAAGTCCAAATCATCCCTTTCTTCCAGAGATTTCCAAATCTGATCTTCTCTGGCCTTCTTGTTGGCTGCAATTAAACTCTTCTCTAATAGTTCAGCTGATTGAGAGATGGGAGAAGGGTTTAATACAGTCATTGTTGTAACAGATGTAGGCCTGATGGGATCAGATGTTGGTTGAGTGGGAGCAGTGGTTCTGGAAGGTTCAGTTGTTTGAGGTTGGGAAGTGTTGACTTCTGATGTGCTGACAACTGCTGATGGTTTGTCAGCTACTGAAGGATTGTCTTCAGTACTTTCTGATTCTTCATCAGAAGTTTGGTAATCAGAAGTTTCTTCATTACACCTTAGGGAATCATCAGAACTTTGGGTCTCATCTTCTTTCTCAGCAGCTTCAATTTCTTCAATAGAGACACCAAACTGTTTGGCCAATTTTTCTTTTCTGGCCTGATCTTTCTGATCTCTTTCAAGGAGTGCCACTCGTGCCTTTACTCTGGCTTGGAATGACTCCTTAGGTTCCCTGATCTTCTCCCCCTTTTTGGATTCATCAATTCTAACCCTTGAAGCAGAGGGTTGGGAGAAGTGTCCTTGAAGATGAGCAATCTGCTGGCTGTTGTAGTCTATTTTGTTAGACAGATCGTTCATCTTGGTCTTGATCACTCCAAATTGGTTCTTGATTGACAGCTCCAAGTCAGCTGTATATGTTTGGAAGTGATTTTTGATGAGTGTGTTCATCATGTGGTACAGGGGACCCTCTGGGCTGCATAGCTGGTTCAGGTCTATGCTTGTATGCCCAGGGAATTGGGTAGGCATTTGCTGTGAAGGGGGTGTTTTTGGGAGATCCTCATGTTGTACAGAGGATGCCACTCTAGGGGTTTTAGGGATTGAGTGGACTTTAACCTGTGCAGAGGTGACTGGCTTCTTGAGCCTGGATACCTTTGCAGCAGGACCTTCAGAAAGTGCCGTCAATTCAGTAGTTGGAGTTTTTGAAACATCATCCAAATTAATGGAATCATCTGTATCCCTGATGTTGCCCTCAGAGAGGACTGTCTCAGTTAAATCATGAGCTGAGCCCAACTCAGTTCTCTCATGAACCTCTGTTTCTTGGTACTGAGGATTTCCTACCTCAGGCATTAAGCCTTCATCAGTAGTTGCCACATCTGAGGTCTTAGCTATGTTACTTCTGTCCTCAGATCCACCACTGGGTGGTAACTGAGTAGTAGCAGCCTCAGATGCCCCAAGAGTCTCTAAATTTGGGCTTAAAGACTCTGGTCCACCCTCATCTCTTGGGATAGGGCTAATGATGTCCACATCCATGTCTAAAGTAGTAGTTATGTCCCCTGTTTGTTGTGGTTGATGGGGACTGACATGATCAGATGGGACATTCTCTCTTAGCCCAGAGAGAAGTTTGGCAATTTCAATTGCCTCTTGTTCAGAAATTTGTGGGGAAGGTTCAGTAGTTTGGGCAATAGTTTGTTGTTCAGCAGTTTCAAAAGAAGAGTGTGTTTGATATGCTTTTCTAAGTCTTTTTCTTTTGAAATGAACAGATATGGGTGCTCTTGGTGTGGTTTGAGATGGATGAGACTGAGAGGGTGTTTCAGTCTCAACAGTTTGAAGAGCAGAATGCTCAAGAGCATGTTCAGGCATCTCAACCTCCTGAACAGCTTTTCTTTTGGGTTGGTGGGTTACAGTTTTTGTTGGCTTGGGCTTTTTGGCTTTTGGTGATGTGGGTGTGGAAGATGTGGGCTTCAGGGGGACTTGTTGTTGTTCTCCCTGATCATCTTCTGGCCAGGCAGCCGGTTTGTTCAGTCTTGAGTATGCTTGTGATGTTAAAGGGTTTAAAGTTGAAACTTTTCCCACAAGCACCTCATTACCCAGTTCCCCTATTATGCATTGCATAATGAACCTTGGGTACAACAAAAACTTTTTCTTGGTATTATTGTGATGTAACACCAACTCATGGAAAAACAGTTTTGATGCCCTGTATTTGGTTTCATTCACAATGGAATGAAATATTGGTTGAAAAGTGGAGGGCATCTGGTCATATGACCCTGTTTTTGGACTCAAACACATAATTATATAATGAAACAAAAGTTTGTATTTTGGTTCAAAATATTTTTTGAATATTGTTGCATGGGAGAGAGTACCTTGATAACCACACTCAGTCATGGTTAGATGAATATCTTTGTTAGCAACATGGTCAGGGGCAGCTACATCATCCAGACCCAGTCTTGTTGCTAGTGTGGCTGGTGTGATGGTCAGTTGTTTCCCTTTTATCTTTGAGTTGAGGGAAATGACCTCACCACCCATTGTAACCGTCTCAGCATTTTCCCAGAACTCATTCAGAGTTTCAGTGTGAATTGGTGGGTTAATTGTGAGAGCAGTAAAGTATTGGGATTTGACGACAAGATCAATGATCTCATCGTATTGGGACCAGCCTTCTTGTTTTTCAAGAAAAGCTCTTTGATTGTGTCCCTGTTTTAGAACAAGATCCATTGTGGTTTGGGTGTTTTGATCGAACAGTGAATTTTCAGGTGTAGGTTTTGAGAGAGTTTTGAGAGAGAAGGAGGGATATTTTGTGAGTTTAAAAGGATAAGTGTGTGAAAAAGGTATTTATTAGGAGTTTTAACCGCTTGAATCTTCTTTATTAGAAGTTTTAAAACCGCCTTTGGTTAAAAATCTCTTTATCAGAGGTTTTAAACTTATTAGGTCAAACCTCTGATGATGGGAAAAGTCAGATTTGCCCTTTTGACTTAAACTGCTGATGAAGGATTACTTCATCAGTAGTTCCCATTTTCTCTTCAGCAGTTTTAACATCTGATGAGAAATGTTTTCATAAATACTTTATTCATAACTTCTGAAGTTTATTTTATCAGAAGTTACACACTTTTTCAGAAAGTTTATCCCCATACTGATGATTTTTGTTCATCAGTAGTTTCTCTCAAACTGTTTTTGTTTTTCAGAAGTTTTGTTTCAGACTTTTGACATTTGTAAGTGAAAACCAGAAAAAAGATGGAAAATGTTAACCTGAAATCCACCAAGGTAAACAGGATGGAATCAGGGGTGGAAAAAGGAAAAATAAAAATTTTGATACATATCAGTAGTGATTGATGTAGAAGTTTGCTGTAGAGTTGGGTAGAATCAAGTGTTAACTTGGATTCTAACTGATATGCAAAAAAAAAATAAAATAAACACTTACAAATTTAGCATTCCAAGCATGGAAACTAACTTCTGAAATGTTGATGTGTCAAGGGGCTTAGTGAAGATGTCAGCTATCTGATTAGCTGTTGCTACATGCTTCACCTCAATCTTGCCTTTTTCATAGCAATCTCTTATGAAATGGTACCTGATCTCAATATGTTTAGTTTTTGAGAACTGTACCGGATTTTGAATGATGCTAATGGCAGATTTGCTGTCTACAAACAAAGGTGTCTTGGTCTCTTTGATTCCATAATCAAGAAGTTGATATTGGAGCCATTGTATCTGTGATGTACAACTTGCAGCTGCAATGTATTCAGCTTCAGCAGTTGAAGTTGCAACAGATGTTTGCTTCTTTGATTGCCATGACACTAGACAGTTACCCAGGAATTGACAACCACCAGATGTTGACTTTCTTGTCATCTTACACCCTGCATAGTCACTATCTGAAAATGCTGATAACTTGGTATTGCTTGAAGCAGGATACCAGATTCCCAGCGTTGGAGTTCCTTTCAGATATCTAAAAATTCTTTTGACTGCAATAAGGTGTGATTCCCTTGGTGCTGATTGATATCTAGCACAGACACATGTTGAAAACATAATATCTGGTCTAGAAGCAGTTAAGTATAAAAGGGAACCTATCATGCATCTGTACATGGTTTGATCAACCTGTTTTCCTTGATCATCTGGTTCAACTTGTGTGATAGGTGTCATGGGAGTGGAACATGATTTACAGTCATTTAAAGAAAATTTGTTCAATAATTCTTTAACATATTTTGATTGATGTATAAAAGTTCCATTTGTTTGTTGTTTGATCTGCAGTCCTAGAAAGTACTGCAGTTCTCCCATGGTACTCATCTCAAATTTTGATTGCATGAGTTTCTTAAAATCATCACACAATTTTGTGTTTGTTGATCCAAAGATGATATCATCAACATAAATTTGAACAAGTAAGACATGATTTCCAACATGTTTAATGAAAAGTGTTTTATCAATGGCACCTCTTGTAAAGTTATTTTTGAGTAAAAAGGTGGAGAGTGTATCATACCAGGCTCTTGGAGCCTGTTTGAGCCCATATAGAGCTTTATCCAGTCTGTACACCCACTCAGGATGAGAAGGATCCTCAAACCCAGGTGGCTGACAGACATACACCTCCTCCTTGATTTTACCATATAAAAATGCACTTTTCACATCCATTTGATAAACTTTTATTTTGTTGGAAATGGCATAGGCCAGAAATAACCTGATGGCCTCAAGCCTTGCAACTGGAGCAAAGGTTTCATCATAGTCAATTCCCTCTTCTTGAGAGTACCCTTGAACTACCAGTCTTGCCTTGTTCTTGATTATCATTCCAGCTTCATCTTGTTTGTTCCTGAAAACCCATCTTGTACCAATTGGTTGCTTGTTTTGAGGTAAGGGACAGATTTCCCAGACCTGTTGCTTGTTGAACTGTAGTAGTTCATCTTGCATAGCCTGCACCCAATTGTTGTCTTTGAGGGCTTCCTGGTACTTCTTTGGTTCCAACTGAGAAATAAAGGCTGAGAATAGGCAAAAGTTGGAGAGCTGGTTTCTGGTCAGAACACCTGTAGCTATATCACCCATGATTTGATCAAGTGGATGATCTCTGTGTTCAATCAGTTGTTGTAAACCACTGACAGGTGTAGGTGGCTCTGGTTCTTCAAACAAACTACTGAGATCTATGATATCTGGTTCAGCAGTTGCAGCTTCTTCAGTAGTTGCAGGTGTTGAAGCAGATGTTTGAGTTTGGCCTTCAGTATTTGTTTGATCAGAAGTTTGGAAAACTTCTGATGGTGTTGTAGTTGACTTAATGACTGTTTGAGGAGTCCATGGTGCAGGATCCTCATCTTCAAACCTTTGATCACCATAATAAGTAGGTTTGGAAGAAGTAACAGCCTTTTCAGGTCCAAAGTGGAAGTTGTCAAGGTCAAAGAGTTCAGCAGGATGTGCTGGAATAAGAGTGTGTTTTGACTCATTGAACTTGACATTCAATGTTTCTTCTACTATCTTGGTGTGAGAATTAAAAACCTTGTAGGCTTTTCTAGTTGAAGAGTAACCAAGAAAGTAACCTGAGTCAACTTTGGCAGCAAACTTTGAGATAGATTCCTTGATGTTCAAGATGAAACATTGACACCCAAAAGCCCTGAAAAAGGAGATAAGGGGCTTCATGCCATGAAGAACTTCATAGGCAGTCTTGGAATGTCTCTTGACCACAAGAACTCTATTCTGAACATAACATGCTGTGTTAACTGCTTCTGCCCAAAAGTACAATGGCAGTCCAGAATCAGCTAACATTGTTCTTGCTCCTTCTATCAGTGTTCTGTTCTTCCTTTCTACTACACCATTTTGTTCAGGAGTTCTGGGAACACTGTATTGTCTAATAATCCCTTTAGACAAACAGAATTCATCCAGAGTTTTGTTCCTGAACTCTGTCCCATTGTCACTTCTAATGGTTTTGACAGATAGAGAATATTGTTTCTCTACTTGTAGAATGAAGAACTTGATGATTTCAGCAGCCTCATCCTTGGAAAATAAGAAGAATACCCATGTGAATCTTGAGTAGTCATCAATGATGACTAAGCAGTACTTCTTTTTACCAAGGCTCATAATCTTGACAGGCCCAAATAAGTCCATATGGAGTAGTTGAAGACATGCAGTTGTTTTTGATTCTTCAATAGACTTATAGGAGGACTTATGCTGTTTTCCCTTTAAACAGGATACACAGTGTTCTTGACACTGGTATACTTTCAAAGGTAGACCTCTGACCAAGCCCATTTTTGTGACTTTATTTATGGTTTTAAAGTTCACATGGCCAAGTCTCCTGTGCCAGAGATCTGTTTCTGAAGTTGATGCCCTTGAGAAGAAACAGGCAGTGTTGTTCAATACTTTGTCTTTTTCAATGTCCACTGCATAGACATTGCCACATCTTTTGGCAATCAGCAAAGTATGATCTTCTATAATCTTCTCAATCAACTTCTGGCCTTCTGGTGAGATGATCTTGCAAACTGTCTTTGTGAAAAAGGAAGAATATCCTTTATCACACATTTGTGACACACTCAGCAAGTTGTATTCAAGGTTCTCCACCAGATTGACCTTGTCAAACTGTATTTTGCCAGAGGAGACATTGCCATGTCCTAGCACATATCCCTTGGCATTGTTCCCAAAGGACACAGATCCTTCTCTTTGGCTGATAAAGTTGTTTATCAGGTATCTGCATCCAGTCATGTGCATAGAGCCTCCACTATCAACATACCATATGCTGTTTAAGCCCCTGGAAACTCTCTGAGACAATGCAGATTTTGAGGTAGAGCCTTCAAATGCCATTAAGGCAAAGTTCTTTCTGCCATTGTCTGGTTCTCCCCAGTTGATGTCAAACACTTTGTTGTCTGCATCAGGATTACACTCTGTGGTGTCATATGGGAGACTGCTCCAGTCAACATACCCCGAGGTAAAGAGGCTTTGTTGAGGGGGTTGTTGAGGCTGTGGAGGAAGTTGAGCAGCTGGAAAGGGAGGGATTGATTGTTGGCTCTGCATCTGTTGAGCAGGCACTTGAACATATTGTACTTGAGGCATATATTGCTGTTGAGGAGCTTGTGCCTGTACAAAATGAGCACTCCCTTGAGTTCCATTGTTCCTATTATAATTGGGGTTATAGTTATTTCCAGATTGTGATTGGTTAAAGCTAGAGCTTCTACACTCTCTAGCAAAGTGTCCCAACTTCTGACACTTGTGACATCTCAGTTTAGATTTGTCAAAACCAATTTTTGTGTTACTGGTCAATCCTGGAAATTTCCTTCCTGACCTTTTATAAAACTTGTTAGTTTTAATGCTTAGCATGGCCAGTTGGTGAAGTATGTCCATTTCTTCCAAGTCATCACTGCTAAAATTTTTCAAATCATCCATGATAAAACATAGATTATCAGCAGTTTGACCTTGGTCATCATTGTCATAACCTGGGAAAGATCTTTCTGATGAGATCCCAGTGGTTATGTCAATATTGTCATAAGATCCATAGGAACAAGTTGGTGAATCTTGTCCCAAAAGTGCTGTACTACCTGGTAGGTAGTCATCAGCAGTTTTACCAGAAGTTTGTAATTTCTTCTTTTGATCGATTTCTCTTTCAAAAGTGAGTAATCTCCCATGGAGTTTTGTAAGAGTGAGGGAGCTAAAATCTGGTGAGGATCTTAAGACAATGGAGTAAGTTTCCCATTTGTCAGGTAGAGACCTTAAAAATCTATGTAACATAGATACTGTTGTATAGGTCTGCCTATTTAACTTTAGCTCAGAGATTAATGAGGAGAATCTTTCAAATTGTTGTGTCAAAGTCTCCCCATTAATATAAGCAAATGTTTCATATTGTTGAGCCAAAATTTCTCTGGTGTTGGCAATCACCTCTTCAGTTCCTCCAAACTGTTCTTTAAGACAGTCCCAAAGTTCTTTGGCACTTTCACAATGTAAAAGGCCAGAGTATATTTCATTTGGGAGAGCCATTGCCAACATAGAGAATGCCTTAGCATCTAGCTCAAGTTTTAGGAAATCTTCATCTGTATAGTCTTTGGGATCCTTAGGAATCCCTTCTCTTGTTTCAAGGTTTATGTTTACTGGTTTGTGTGGACCATATATCACAGATCTCCAACAACCAGTGTTGGTTTGTGACAAGGTATGTGCCATTCTTTTCTGCCATATATTGTACTCATTTCTCACAAGCATGGCAGGTTTGGTGGCAGAACCAGTATTATGTGGATCCATTTTTAAAGAGTTATAGATTTGTCTGATGACTCTTTTAAGTGATGGATATTGATAAAAAGTGAACTTTTGATCTTTTTATTGAATATCAATAAGAGCTTTGTGTCTGATTCTCAATTTGTTAGATTGATATGTGATCAGATAAACCAATGCTCTGATACCAATTGTTGGATCAGTTTGCTCTTGTTTGCTAAGTAAGAACTTGCTATCTTGACACTTAAGTGTTTAGCAAGTCCTAGTAAATCAGATTATAAGCACAGCGGAATGTTATAAGTTAAAGCAACACTTTTTATGCAAAGGCAGAGTTGTAACTCCCCCTTGATGTTTGAAACAAGATAAATGACAAAGTATTTATTATGAATCTAAGTTGTAAATGAGAATTAGATACTTAGCAAGATTCACAATAAATACAGAAATGGAATAATAACAATGAGAGTGTTTGAAGGATTTTTCTGTTAAAAATCAATGTCTAAAATAGAAGGTTGAAGCCTTCTATTTATAGACGATTACATGCATGTATCTTGCCTGAAAAGCAAGCACAGAAAGTCCAGTTACAAGTTGCACAAGTTGCAACATTGAAAGAAACAAATAAAGCTAAAAGTAATATTAAACAACAAACTACTGATGCAAAAGGGCGGTGGCAAATATCTTCTGCTAGGTGCTGATGAAGGACAACTACTGAAGAGTAGTTTTGTCTTCAGTACTTCTGAAGTGAACTTGTCTGGTTTGGACTTCAGAACTTCTGCAACTTCAGCACTTCTTCATATCTTCTAATCAGCAGTTTCTTGTCTTCTATTCAGTACTTCTATTTAGCCAAAAATGACAGAAGTGAATTAGACTAAGGTTTACAAAAGTGGTTTCACCAATCCTCTTTGTCCTAACATATACATTTGATTTTTTTAGGTATATGCCAATTATATGGAAAAAGATACTTGAGAAACCCGACATGGAGCGACCTTCAACAACTATATGAAGCGCATGTTCAAAAACATGGATTACCCGGTATGATTGGTAGTATAGATTGTCGTCAGTGGCGATGGTATGCTTGTCCAACCGCATGGCGAGGTCAACATACACGCGGTGACCAAAAGGGACCAACGTTGGTTTTACAAGCAGTTGCCTCACAAGACATGTGGATTTGGTCAGCCTTCTTTGGTCTAGCCGGGTGTATGAATGACATAAATACTTTCCAGCATTCGCCATTGCTAGAGTCTTACATTGGCGGAACAATACCGAAATGTGGGTTTTATGCAAATAATAATTACTACGAGCATGGATACTACTTGGCGGATGGTATATATCCGGAGTATTCAATGCTTGTCAAAACGTTTAGTCAGACTCAAGATGAAAAAAGGCAATATTTTAAAAGAGTTCATGAGTCTGCAAGAAAGGACGTTGAGAGGTGTTTTGCCTGTCTTCAAGCACGATGGCATTTTGTAAGAAATCCTTGTCGTATGTGGGAAAAAGAAAGGATTAGAATGGTGATGTATGCTTGTATCATAATGCATAATATGATACTTGAAGACGAAGGAAAGGCAATATGCCCAAATTATGTAGCAGGAGAAGATGTTCCAGGGACGCAAGCGACACAGCAGGAGAGATTCCAAAACAGTGCCATGTTGCGTTCCAAGGAGTTACATAACGCGTTGAAGGCTGATTTGGTGGAGGAAGCATGGTCGATTCGCCCGATTCATCAGAGCCAGGAAGAAGAAGAAGAAGATGATGATGATGATGATGAATTTTATGAAGAACAAGGAGAAGAAGAAGAAGGAGAAAACCAAGAAGGAGACGACGACGACGACTAGTTTTTTTAAGTATTTGTAACTTTATTTAAGTATTTGTTGTTTTTTACTATTTTTATCTTTTATTTATGGTTTGTAATTTTTTTTTAGTATTTGTATTTTTTTTTTGTTTTAGTATTTGTATTATTTTTATTTTTAATGAAATATTATTAAGTATTAAATATTCTTATTTAAATAAAAAACAATAATTAACCAATCATTACCAATCATTTATAACCCCAACATAACCTTCCTTCCCACTACACCTCTTTTTCCATAACCCCAACATAACCCCTTTTCTATTACTTTTTAATATTTTAATCCTATAACCCCAACATAACTATCCACCACTACACACACCCTTAGTATATCTAGGTTTTTCTTTACTGCTTCACATCTTTTATAAACCATGTGCCATCTCTCTCTTTAATTATTATCATCACAAAACCACCACCAAAGGTCGACCACCACCATCACAGCCACACCGCAACTGAACCACCATCAGAGCCAAAAGTGAGCATTTTCCTCCACCAAAAGTCGCGACGGCCCCAACCACCACCAATGCACCACCATCGAAACACCACCCCCAACCAACATACCGCCGCCACATGCCCACCACCCAACATCACCGCTAGCAGGAGCCACTGCCAAAAACAGAACATCGACATGACCACCACTAAACCGGGAAGGATAGCGTTGGCGGCTGCAAGTTGGCCGGAGGTCCATGCAAACAATTCCTGACACACATCCACCTCCCGACAACGGTTCTCCGGCAACTCCTGTCACCGAAAACCGGCGGGTTTTTTTTTTTAAATTTAGGTGATATTGTTGCTAAGGTTTGACTTCGGTTGTTTTGGTCGCTTCTGCAACACCTCCCTCGTCTTCGCCATGATCTGATTTCGGTCCAACCCGGCAAAGGAATCGGAAGAAAAGATAGAAACGGAAGGGTCGCGGTGGCAGTTGCAACTTGTCCGGAGATCCATGCAAACAGTTGACAACGGTTCTACCGCGACTCCTGTCACCGGAAATCAGCGCCGGATTATTACGGTCGGCCTAATAAGAAGACGACCTACAACCTGCCTAGCAGGTCACCAAGGAAGTATTATCCTGACCGTTGAGATGAGAGGTGTAGAAACGTGGAAGCAAATCCCAAAAAGGAGAAGACGACCTACAACCTGCTTAGCAGGTCATCAAGGAAGTATGATCCTGACCGTTGAGATGAGAGGCAGTAGAAACGTGGAAGCAGATAGACCCTGAGATAGCTACAGGAAACTCCCCTCACAGCCGACTTTGCAAAATGTATCTTTATATAATTCCAATATACAAATGTTATACAAAGAAGACATGACATACGTTTACTGAGTCCAATCATGAACACAGTTTTGTGGTGATGATAATCTAACGCATAAGTTGTACTAGTGGTATACGTGTCACGTGTGGTTTGATTGAATGTTAATTCATTTGCTTGATCGAAATGATTAGATGTGGAAACTCGAATAACTTTAAGGTCCGTCTATTAACATTGTGTAGAAACATTGTTTTAGTTATTACTGGGTACGCTTAAAGGTCTATTAACATTGTATAGAACATTGTTGTACTTAAAAATGATTACAATTTAGCAGTATTACTAATTAAAAACTTAACTATTATAAATAATATAAAAAATATTTGATTTAAAAGAAGTAATGTATTATTGTTACTAAAATGGAAATGACACATTTGGCAAAAGTAACATCTAAAAAAATTTAAAAAAAATCCTTAACGTCTGATCTTGAAAAAGATATGTACGACACAAATTTTTAAATGAAAATTCCATACTTGTTAATTTGTGACATACCCATTTCTACACTAAGGCTTTGTAAAATACTCATTTATAAAATAAAATAAAATAAAAAACACAAGTGCCCCTCGGTGATGTTACAACATGTTTATCTATTTTAAGTATAACATATATAATCCTGAATTGCCTATGATATTGATGTTCATTATATGCCCGTAAAATACTGTCACTTCAACATTTTTTTGGTACATTACTGTCACTTCTCTCGGTTATGTATTGAGTAATATTTTTTGTAACATTTTTTTACTACATATTGGTAGAATGTATTTTCATATTTGTTAAGACACATAAAAGCAATATGAGTTTTGGGATGAATATTGCAAGACATATAAATTATATGTATACAAATAAGGTATCGGAACCTAAAATTAAAAGATTAAAGAGTTCTAAAATCGATAACCTAGATTGGTTCACTAATATATCTCTGAAACGAAAAGAATAAGTCACGTTTTTAAACTGAAAAAATAAATATCCAAATGAAATGGTCACTTTCAAATCATGAAGGACGCTTAAATAAATCCAAAACCATGGACTTAACTTAAAATTGATCTATTAAAATATCTATGATCTCAAACAGTTGGTTCTTGGTTTACAATCACACAATGTATATGAATGAATTGTCTTGAATATTATATAAGATAAATGACAACTAACGTTATACCTTTCCTTGATGTCGGATAATTTATCTATTGAAAATTATCATATTTAACATATAAGTGTTAAGGTTTTGTTTCTCCTTACCTTTTGTTAATGTGTTATGCTACAAAGAAAAAATGTATATTAATAATTCAAATTATGACCAACCTAAAATAATTCATACCTATACCATGTGTAGTGGGGGCTTTAAATTCAAGGCTCCATCTAATGATTGGTTCATGTGGCAGTACAATTAGCATGGGGGCCTTAAAAGGAAATGAGATGTAGTCGGGGACCAAAGGGCCTTTGGCCTGGTGGTATCAAGGTATTGGATAAGGCTTTGCCTTTCCAAATGGCGAGGGATCAAATCCTGTGGGTGACAAAAATAATTAGCCGTTCAAAAAAAAGATGTAGTCGGGTGCTTGAAATTTAAGGCCCAAATTGTTATTTTATTTTTTAAATTAAAAAAAATAAAAATAATAAGAGGAGAGAGAGACGTTGAGGGAGAGGAGGTGGCTTGCTCTGATTGGTTTTTGATTTCCATCATCCATCGCTAAATCTTTAAGGCCCCCAATGATTTTGTAATTTTAAGGCCCTCTGTAGTGGTGTTTCGGGCGCTATTGTGAATTAAGGCCCTTTTCATGCCCCATTACAGATGGTCTTAGAATTTAAGCAATGACACTATCATCTTTTATTTATGTGGTCAAGAGTAATCCTCGTACCATAGTCATCGTAGATTTACACTCGCTTTACGCTTGCTTTATACTCAATCTCACTTTTACGTTTTTTCCCTTTCATCCATAATCATCATTGTGAGAGAAAGCCAATGGAAATCAAATATAAATCTATGTTTATTATACTATTAGGAATGCTCTTAGCAACTACAGTTAAATTAAAAAGGACCATTGGTTAAACAGTAATATTAAAAGTCAATGAATCATATTTTAGATTATTAAAACCCAGTTGTATTAAAATTCTAATTATTTTCAGAATTAAGTTATCATTATTATTTTTAACTATGTGATTAGGATACGAAAGAAACGCACACAAGCATACAATATTATTTCACATGTTTGATATGATGGTTTACATAACTACCACATAGGAAAATAAAACGTCTAACTTCTACAATGACCCATAGCATATCTATTGATTTACATTAAAAGTTAAAGATGTATAGTTCATTATACACAATAAAAATCAATAGAAACTTTTGTTATAGGTAAAAGATCTACCTAATAGTCATAGAGTTGGGGCACATGTGTGATATATTAAAAGAAAATTTGTGTCATAAGTTAGGCCAATAGTTTATAGTTGAGGGCAAATTGCTATTTGACCAAACACGATTGGTGGTGGCATTGCATTTGACGCGGAGTGCTCAACTTGTCAAACCACACACATTTGGCGGAAAAACACGTCAGGGGTAATCTCGTAACTTCAATTTCTGTATATGTGGTTGGAAATGAAATACTATGAGCGTAAATTGTTACTATTATTTTATTTATTTAACACTAGATGATTACCCCGGGAAGGTCCCGGGGTTGAAAAATTTAATATGATTTAATAAAAAATGATAAAAGAAGAAAACTCAAATCACGAAAAGAGTAAATAACTTAAACATAATCAATCTTAGTTAAAAAAACATTTAATTAAAAAGTTAAAAAAATAAAAAGCATAAACCATATTAAACATAATACAGTATTAAAAAGATAACCTTCAACATATAATCATCTTCACGTAATTTAAAATATGTTACAATTTGACTTTGACTTATATAGATGTAGAATTCATGATGGGGGTTGAAAAATATAACCATTCTAATAATACTAATACTAATAGTAATAATTATTACTCTTGTAATTAAATAAATAAAAAAATAATCTTGCTATAAGGTGACACCATGTGTTGCAGTGTTGCGCGATTCTTTCTTCCAGCTTCTCTTGATGCAGTATACCTATCCATCTTTAGAAGAGTAAAATTCCAATGATAGCATGACGATTGGGCTGAATTTCAACATCGTAGATAAGAACCTGGTTTAAAAGAAAAAACATGATTAATGAATAACCTGAACACTTTGTGTTTTTTTTTTCCGTATGAACATAACCACACAAAAAATAGTCATTTTTTTCTCCGTTTTTTATATAGCACTATGGTACTCGTTGAAAAGATAATAAAACGCTCGTTATTTTGGTGTAATTTTTTTATTTAAAAAATCTCGAATATAAAAGATATTCACGTTTAAAAATTATGGGAGGAACATAAGAGAGAGAAATTTAAATTTGTTTTTTAATTTTGTTTTTTCCTAAAATAACTCAATTTAATTTTAGTAATTGAGAATTGAGAGATAGAGAGATAAATTTAGGGTTTTATGCTTATCTTTATTTTAATTAAAAAAAGGAAATAATTCAAAAACACTAAAATCTTTCAATTATAATGCCACGTGGCACTTTCATGGAGGGGTTGAAGGCACCATTGCACGCCACGTCAGCAATGTTCAATTCTTTTATATATATTAATAGATGTTGAGACATTTTGAAACGATCTTCAGTCAAAAAAATAAAATGTTTAAAATGTGTAGTGTTATAGTCTAGACCTTACTTAAAACCATTCTCGATTAAAATCTTAATACTTATGAAAAACTTAATCATTTAGATCAAATACATTTCTCATTCTCACAAATTTTACATATTAATTATTGAAACACATACTAAGATTTCATGATTTTTAACGGGAGTCTCTTGAATCTATGGCGGAAGCTTGATGAGTGTTCGGGTGTGTTCGGTTCTTCTCCTCACCTGATCCTTGCTATGGGACTTCCATCATATGTTTACCTAGCACCATTACACAAAGAATGGTTAGTGGGTTGTTAATAATACATTTAAAATAGTATGAGAGTCATTACACGTCGAAACGGAACGAACCAGGCCAAACGACCCTATATCAGGAGAACAAACTGCTGCACTTTTTGCGCAGCAGCTGTCCGGGTCACTTTTACCCCTTGTAAAATACATAATCTAACTTTGATTTTCAAAAAAGAAATGTTCTTCGTTCAAAGACTTTCCAGGCATATAAAGAACGCATCCTAACAATTTTTCTATGATTTTATATGAATTTTTGAAAATCAACCTGTCTTTCAGCCCTGCCCGCTTATTGTTTCGGTGAAGTCTTACGCGGCCGTTTCACCTTTCTCTTTAGGATTTAAATACTAAAAGTTCCTAATACACCCGAAACGACCGTTTTGAAATACCAAGGAAACCTTATGCGGCCGTTTCAAAGGCCTGTGTAAACTATATCAAAACTACCATTTCCACCATTTCATGGCCTACACTTTAAGCTTGTATTAGAAGCTTTACCAAGCTATATATATCCAAGTATTTAGGTTGTTTCAAACATATTTAAGAGGCCATTAATAACCTTTTTCGGTTTATGTCACTATGACCCGGTTGCTAGTTTTAAATGTTCATGTCGGTTTTACCCAAATCGACCCGTTAAAGACTTGAGCTATACAAGACACTATTTTACCACACAAAAGACATCAAATTCATATTATCGACTCATTCGAAACTTGTTTAACTAAACGCATTGTTCGGTTCGTTTCATGATGATCCGGTTCTTAGATTTAACCTTTAGTAAATCTTTGAATTCCCAAAATGCCCTTTATAGCCAAATCTTTCCATTTAGCCATCCATGGCGACACTTCATGTTTCAAATCCATTATTTTTGACTCAATGACTTGTTTAAAACCCTCCAAGTCCTCCCGGATGTAACATCGCAAAATTTTCCCCAAAATTTTAATACATAAAAAGCCCTTATATATATATATATATATATATATATATATATATATATATTTATTACACCTTTATCATTAATATTATACAAATGTGCCTAAGTCTTTATTTATCCTAACTTACAACTTATATACATACATAAATGTATATAAATAATAATAATAATATGATTCTAAATTCTTTTTTTTTTTACATGCAAGTTTTTTTTTTTTTTTTTAAATAAAGCCTTGAGTCAAATAGTCAAAGTCCTAGTCAAAGTCTTAGTCAAACAGTCAAAGTCTTAGTCAAATAGTCAATTCATCATAAAACCTTACTTTATGGTATTGACCAATTTTAATGGCTTATTGACTCCAAAACTAGTATAAAAACCCACCTATGACCCATTATACTTTGCACCTCTAAATCGATTGTTTCAATCCGATTAAACTTTCCCTCATACCTTTCTTCTATAGTCTATTACTTCTACAATTGAAGCTTTGATTATAAGCTCTTGTAATTGGCGAATTGGAAGCGTGATATTCTTTCTTTTTCGTTTTCTTCAATTTGGACTAGCTACGTTGTTGAGTCTTTGGGATTCGCCTCGCATACATTCACAACACATTATTCTATTTTTTTTTTTTTTACGAGACATAACATTTTGCTAAGGTGAGTTTTACATAGCCCCTTTTCTATTTATCACCATTTTTGGGGTGAAACATGTTACAACAATATTTATGCAATTCAATCATCAATGTGTCTATGTGTATTTCTATGTTGCATTATGTCTTGAACATGACTAGGGTAAGCACAATTCTAGCATAAACATTAATCAGCCAAACGGTATACATTGATAGATCTATTGGACTGACAATCCCACCCGGATACGTGCCTCCTACAAAGGTTACGTGGGTGTTTGTTACTGCAATATAAACGAGTGAACCATGAGCGTATGGGATGTACCACAATACAACAGTCACAAGGTTGATTATGCACTCGATTTACTTCTAGTATGTTTTCACATATGGACTAGATTGCCATGACACATGAATTGCACAACAATTTTATTCGATTATCAAAACCTATGTAATTCTCACCAACTTTTGTTGACCAAAATATTTTCAACTTAACATGTTTCAGGTTCTACTTGCTTGAAGATTTGAATTAATGCTTGAAGATGTGTGCATAGTTTTATTCAATTTGATGTATGAATTCTTGTAGAACAATTGTATGTAATTTATCTAAATCATATAATGAGAATTATTATTTACCATGAGCTACTGAACAATCATCAATACGTGACATCCCGATGTTTCCGCCATCGGTTGGGGTGTTACACCGGACATAGATTTTCACCATTTCTCAAGATTTCCCTTATTTAGTCAATTCTAAGCGCAGTAGCGCGCAATAGACATAGTTATGGAAATAACTTACTTGATTGACACCCACACCTCATGTGAGTAGTTTTAGAACCCATGTTGCTTCAACCGAAGGCGTTTATTTATACGGACTTACCGGGTGGCCTTGACCCATATCCATACTTTGTGCTTATCCTCTATGATTCTTGGCATCAAGTGCCCATTCTCAAAATGCATTTACCTGCATGCTTTCTAGATTGACAAACATTAATTTCTCGAAACTCAAATGGTAATACTTTGCCATTTGATCTATTCAACCTCATGAATCTTAATGCCTGGAATACAAGCATCAAGTGTTGGACTCAAATGATGAGGACTTCACCATTTGACCTGTTTAGACCCATAGTTAATGATACTATGTTTTCCAAGCCTTTATTTATGGTTCAAGTGACACAAGCTTGACCTATTTAACAACATACTTAACGACTTCATTCAAATGCTTTCATTTGGATTAAAACATCATTCCTCACATATCATTATTAATTGACCCATTTGATAAATTTCACCATTCGGTCACAATTCATTATCTCGATTAATGTCAAAAAACACGTTTTGTTATTAGTGCACATAAAGCGACCCACTTAATAGATTCCACCCCTTAAGGTTTACCTTTATCACATACTCAAGATTTAAGACTAATGTATACAACAATTAAGCTATGCTATAGTCTAATGGTGTAAGTAAAACTTACATTGTATTCATTCTCATTTCCTTGCACTTTAGGCTCGTATTCGCTTGACCCGTTTTGCTCGTTGATACATTCCTTCCACGCTTGCACCTAGCTTGACAAGATCAACCTTATCTATACTCATAAGATTAATTAAGTTAGTCATCATGTCCGATAACTAACACATCTCATGAGTTTATTCACACCATTATATCACTTTCCCAATCATCATTGGGCTATATTTTCATGTATGGTGTGATCCATATTTTAAACATGTGTTTCACGTTTTATATGCGGGTAATTCCATGATTACCCAAATCTAGTTATCCTCAACTTGCAAACAAGGCTATTGAGGCGTTTCATCAAACACTTGGTGTGCACCCACCAAATTCAATTGATTTTCATGAGTTAAGCTTAGTAAAAGCATACTTATTTGTCAAATCATCATATCATGTTGTTTAGACTCTTTAGCCAAATTTTCTCATTATACAACTCCTAAGAGTTATCATAACTACTAGCCATATGTAGTATCCACCTAGAGGTAGAAAACCCAACTTCACATATTAACATATTCATATGACCAACATCAATTACACACATAGAATGTGATTCACAAACATACTAGGTACATTTAAGGTTCCCTAAGTCTAAAGCAACCTCAATCAACCTACAATTTCACGTTTCTTAAAAACCCTAATTTTCACCATGATCAAAAATGGATTTTTACATCAAATTGTACCAAATAAAAAACACCTTATTGTGTAATAAGCTTGGACAATATGGATTTTAGCTCATGCACCGAAACCCCCTTGATTTGGCTTGGATTTAAGCTTGAATTTGTGTTTTGGGGTTTAAGGTTCAAGGAGTTTGTTTCTTCCTGATGATAATCGGCACACACAAGTTTGCCATTTTGGCAACTATGGCCCCTCCAAAAAGCCCTGAATGTCGTTTCTTATGAAACTAGCTAATCAAGCTAGTTTTCTTATATTATTTGCTCATTTGTAAGATTAATAACCTTAACTAGATTATTTCCATATTAGTGTAAGAACCGCTCGTGTAAATTTAAATAAAACAGAACTATAATTACGATTACAAATAAATTGAAAGCAGAAATACAATACAATTACAACTGAAATAAATAAATGCAAGAAATGAGTAGAAGCAGAAAAACTAGAAGGCTGAGGATCGTGTTGAACACGGGGCCCTTAAAACAAATTCCTAGTCTATTAACAAGAACTCGTTTTGTTTCCCAGGGTACAACAGCCGGAACAGCTAGAGTGCTGCCGGAGTTAGCTCTGACCCGAAATGTACCTGAAAACAAGAAGATTAGATCGAACAGAAATTTGGAGAGGAGAATTGGTGAATATTCAGACAGTGTGTCAAGGTATGTCTTCAACCAAGGCTCTCCTTGGTATTTATAGGAGTCCAGAAAGAGTCAGTTTCGGAATGCATTAAAAACGAAACATAAATGTCATTGAACGTCTTCAATGGCATTTATTACGTTCTTAAAGTTTCAGACGAAACTGCTTGACCAGACAGTTACACTGCTGAGCTGTTACTGAACTGCTAAGGAGCTCGCGCGCGCGTCCATCTGCGCGCATGCGCACAACGTAACTTCTCGTTCTACGTCAGCGGACCAGATCAGTATCTGCGCTGAACTTTACGTTCTACGTCAGCGGAACGACTCGTCACTCCGTGCGCCTGCGCGGAAGCAGCCGCGCAGACCAGGTTATCTGCTCGTACTCGCGCGCCGTCTCCAACCTCTGTACCTCGAACCTGCTTTCAAAAATACTAAGGCGGCTCTCAAGCGACTCGCGGTGATGCGTGTGTGCGAAGTGCAAAGTGCGCCATCAAAGCGCCACATTGCTCCCATCGCCCACGCCACGCGCGTGTGCGAGTGCGTGTGCGAGTGCGAGTGCGAGTTGGGGTGCTCCGCACCCTTCGCGAGTTCCACAGTGTGAGCTCCTATGAAACAATAAGGAAGGAGTGTTCCTCCTTATATACCACTCATGGTATCTTCACTCTTCCTATGTGGGACAAGTTCCATCTTGTTTCATTTCAGCATCAAGTGCTTCAATCACCAATCTTTGAGCATCGATATCTCATTCATCTTAGCTCCGTTTTGGACGTGGTTTGGTTCGTTGCGAAGCTCTCACAACATAGAACATAAACCCACAAAGAAATATATGATTAAACCTCTGTTTCAAATATATATTTCAGTCCAAAGTTAGGAAAAACTCATTTTCCTATATTTTGTGAAAATAGCATTTCACCAAATTTCCAACAATCCCCCACATGAATGGAGATCGATCCGTTCTTACAAGTTTCAACGATACAATTCGACAGTAGAGCGTTGCAGGATAGGTAGGTTTTGCCTTTGAACCTTCCTTTGTGAAGCATACTTAGCTTACTGGCGATCAGTAGAACTTGATGTCTTTGAACTGATCCCCGTTTGTGTAAACGACAATACACCTCACACAACGCCCCACTTGGTTTAGCCAACCCCTCATTGTCGTGTCCGTTATGGTCATGGACACTCCTGGTTCTGCGAGAGCTCTAGGATTTGCGCCTCCCCACAAATCCATTCAAAGCGACCCTACTTCTCTCTAACATAGGTGATTCCCCTGAATCATTAAAAGCAAAAGTTATATTGATTTACCACAATCATTAACTTGAATATGCTTAACCTCGACACACTGTCACTGATTGGAATGGACTAGGAAGTATATACTCCCTTTAGTATTTTGGGGTGCCCCCCACAGTGACTCCCTTTGGTCATATGATTAAGTTGTCCTATTGAATCTAGATCTTGGGATCTCCAGTCAACTAGATTAGGTTTCCCTCATACTCCCTTTTTGCGTGGGCTTTAGTCCCATTCCTCTTGACGACATATATACTATCTCTTTGCTTAAGCCTTTCGTTAACGGGTCCGCAATATTATCCATTGACTTCACATAGTCAATCGTGATAACACCCGTTGAGAGTAGTTGTCGTATTGTTTTGTGTCTACGTCTTATGTGCCTCGATTTGCCATTATACATTGTGCTTTGGGCTCTACCAATTGCCGACTGGCTGTCACAATGTATGCAAATAGCTGGTAAAGGTTTACTCCATCTTGGAATATCCTCCACAAATTGACGTATCCACTCCGCCTCTTCTCCACACTTATCTAAGGCGATAAATTCAGATTCCATCGTGGATCTTGCTATAACAGTTTGCTTCGAAGACTTCCAAGATATAGCAGCACCCGCAAGTGTAAACACATAACCACTTGTTGATTTGGAATCTTTTATATCCGAAATCCAGTTCGCATCAGTGTATCCTTCAACCACTGCTGGATGACGGGTATAATGCAGTCCATAGTCTCGTGTGAACCTTATGTATCTAAGCACCCTTGTTATACTTTTCCAATGTTCATCACTTGGATTACTTGTATATCTACTTAGCTTACTCACCGCGTATGCTAAGTCGGGTCTGGTACATGTCATTAGATACATTAGACTGCCAATGATCCTTGAATACTCTACCTGAGCAACACCCTTTCCTCTATTTTTAATTAGATGGTGGGTGGTATCAATTGGAGAACGAGCTATAGCCTTGTCTCCTGAATTGAATTTTTCAAGGATTTTGTCCACATAGTGAGATTGAGTTAGAACAAGACCATGTTGGGTTCTAAGGATTTTTACTCCAAGAATAACATCCGCTAGACCCATGTCCTTCATATCAAATCTCCCTTTCAACATGTCTTTAGTAGATTTAACCATCTTATCATTACTCCCAACGATAAGCATATCATCCACATATAGACATAAGATCACATAACCTCCTGGCGTGTCTTTGGAATAGACACATTTGTCGCACTCATTTATTTTGAAACCATTGTCAAGCATGACTTGGTCAAATTTATGATGCCATTGTTTTGGAGCTTGCTTCAAACCATATAAAGATTTGACTAATTTACATACTTTGCCCTCTTGTCCTGGGGCAGAGAAACCCTCTGGTTGCTCCATGTAAATTTCTTCTTCTAAATCACCATTTAGAAAAGCGGTCTTTACATCCATTTGGTGAACATCCAAATTTCTTAAGGCCGCAATTGCAAGAACCAATCTTATAGAGGTTATTCGTGTTACAGGCGAGTAAGTATCAAAGTAGTCTAGACCTTCCTTTTGTCTAAATCCTTTGATCACTAATCTAGCCTTGTATTTATCAATACTTCCATCAGTTTTCATCTTCTTCTTGAATATCCAACGATATCCTAGGGGTTTACAACCCGGTGGAAGATCTACTAACTCCCAAGTATGATTTTGCAATATAGAATCAATCTCATTCTTAATTGCTTCTTTCCATTGAGGTCCTTCTGAAGAGGAGACCGCTTCGCGGTAGGTATTGGGCTCACCCTCTACCATATAGCTCAAGAAGTCTGGACCAAAGGATTTTTCAATCCTTGCCCTTTTGCTTCGTCTAAGCTCACCCTCCTCAACCTCAGGTCGTTTATGTCTTTCCTCTTGAATTTCATCGTCAACCAATGTTGATGGACCTGCTTGGTCATCGTTAATTGGCATTGATGATCTAAGAAGTGTTTGTCCTAGCATAGGAAAAACATGTTCAAAATACTCGACAAAACTAGGATTTACCTCCATGAAAGTGTTTTTGATTACATCAGGATTCTTGGATTCATATACAAGAAAACGATGCGCAGTACTTTGATGTGCATATCCAATGAATATGCAATCAACAGTTTTGGGGCCTATCCTAAGAGCCTTAGGAGGTGGTACAGTCACCTTGGCTAGGCACCCCCACACTTTCAAGAATTTGTATGAAGGTTTTCTACCTTTCCACAACTCGTAGGGAGTCTCGTCCCTAACTTTTAGAGGTATCCTATTCAAAAGATAATTAGCCGAGAGAATGGCGTCCCCCCACATTTCACGGTTTACCCCCGAACTTATCAACATGGCATTCATCATTTCCTTCAATGTGCGGTTCTTTCGTTCCGCGGTGCCATTTGATTGTGGGGAATAAGGTGGTGTACATTCATGTATTATGCCACTTTTTGCGCATAAATCGGCAAAAGGTGCAACATATTCACCACCTCGGTCGCTTCTCACGGCCTTAATTTTCTTTTTAAGTTGATTCTCAACTTCATTCTTGTATAAGGTAAACTTATCTATTGCCTCATCCTTACTCTTGAGTAAGTATACGTAACAATATTTGGTGCAATCATCAATAAACGTGATGAAATATTTATTCCCACCAATTGTAGGAATTGCCTTTAAATCACAAACATCGGTGTGAATTAAATCAAGTGGTTCGGTTATTCGTTCAACCGATTTGAAAGGTGATCGTGTTAGTTTGGATTCAACACATGCTTCGCATTTAGAATCGGATTCAATGTGGAATGTTGGTATGCTCTCCAATTTAATCAAACGACGCATTGAATTAAAATTTACATGTCCTAGTCTACCATGCCAAACATTCGAAGACTCAATCATGTAAATAGAAGTAGTAGGAGTTTTATTCATTGAATTGTTCACAACCATTACATTCATTTTGAACATACCATTAAGGGCATAGCCCTTTCCTACAAACATTCCACGCCTAGAAAGAACAAACTTGTCCGATTCAAACACTAGACGAAATCCAAACTTGTTGAGCATCCAACCTGATACAAGATTCTTCCGTATCTCTGGCACATACAGCACCTTGCTCAACGTGAGGTCCTTCCCTGAAGTCATCCTCAAAATCACCTCGCCTTCACCCTTGATGTCGGCAGTAGCTTTATTCCCCATATAAAGCTTGTCTTCACCCGTGAGTTCCTTGAATGTAGAGAAAAGAGCCTTGTCTCCACAAACATGGCGGGTTGCACCAGTGTCAACGAACCAGCCAGGTAGGTTGTCGCCCACCACGTTGACTTCATCTTCAACCATAGCACCTTGCTCAGTTATCATTGCTACGAGAGGCATGCCATCCTCGTCCACCATATGCGCACGCTCACGCTTAGGCTTCTTGCATTGGTTGGCACGGTGGCCTGTCTCTTGACAGTTGTAACACACACCTTGGAAAGGCTTCTTTTTCACAGCCCCTTTTTTCGGTCCAAGGTCCACCTTCGCTTTCCCTTTGTCCTTCTTCCCCTTATTCTTGTTGCCTTTGGAGGATTGCCCAATTTCCACAACATTAGCCTTAGCCGAATCCTGGACAAGGCTACCTTTTTGGGCAATTCTGTTATCCTCTTCAATCCGAAGACGAACAACAAGTTCCTCCACAGTCATCTCCTTTCGTTTATGCTTAAGATAATTCTTAAAGTCAGTCCACGAAGGAGGTAACTTTTCAATCATAGCTGCCACCTGAAATGTCTCGCTAAGTATCATGCCCTCCGCGTAGATTTCATGAAGTATAATTTGTAATTCTTGGACTTGATTCATGACTGTTTTAGAGTCAAGCATCTTATAATCCAAGAAACGGGCTACAACGAATTTCTTCGTTCCAGCATCCTCCGTTTTATACTTCTTATCTAAAGACTCCCATAATTCTTTGGCAGTCTTTATTGTATAATAGATATTATACAATCCATCCACGAGGCCGTTTAATACATAGTTACGACACAAGAAATCCGAATGCTTCCAAGCATCTAACGCGCTCTGAAATTGAGCGTCGTTCTCCCCTTCCTTGGGTTGGGGAGCGGTTTCTGTCAGGAACCTCGCAAGGTTCAAAGTGGTCAAGTAGAAGAACATCTTCTGTTGCCACCTCTTGAAGTTCAACCCCGAGAACTTCTCCGGTTTCTCAGCATGATTGGCCACAGTGGACGCTCCCACTGTGTTGGCAGTCAAAGGGGTACCAAGAACAGCTTGGTTCACGTTGTTGTTGTTGTCACTAGTCGACATTCTGAAAAATTTCAACCAAACACGTTAATTTTTCAGTTTTATAAAACTCTATTTATAAAAAAAACGTCAACTAATGTTAAAAAAAATACTCAAAATAATAACAATTTGTGACTTCTAAGTCCAACTTTGAAGGCCAACAAAAAGTATTATTTCAATTTTAGACAAAGGTTTAGATGTAACCGATAATGTTTTCTAACAAAATAATAAACCGTAGGCTTCTAAGTCCAACTTTGAAGACCGAACAGTAAGTTATAATGATTCGAAAAACAAAAAAATCTGTTTTTAAAACACAAACTATGTGAAACAAAACTCGTTTGTATCACAATTAGAATGGTTTTGTAATACACGAACGGTGTTTAAAAATTTGTTTTAAGATTGTAAGAACCGCTCGTGTAAATTTAAATAAAACAGAACTATAATTACGATTACAAAGAAATTGAAAGCAGAAATACAATACAATTACAACTGAAATAAATAAATGCAAGAAATGAGTAGAAGCAGAAAAACTAGAAGGCTGAGGATCGTGTTGAACACGGGGCCCTTAAAACAAATTCCGAGTCTATTAACAAGAACTCGTTTTGTTTCCCAGGGTACAACAGCCGGAACAGCTAGAGTGCTGCCGGAGTTAGCTCTGACCCGAAATGTACCTGAAAACAAGAAGATTAGATCGAACAGAAATTTGGAGAGGAGAATTGGTGAATATTCAGACAGTGTGTCAAGGTATGTCTTCAACCAAGGCTCTCCTTGGTATTTATAGGAGTCCAGAAAGAGTCAGTTTCGGAATGCATTAAAAACGAAACATAAATGTCATTGAACGTCTTCAATGGCATTTATTACGTTCTTAAAGTTTCAGACGAAACTGCTTGACCAGACAGTTACACTGCTGAGCTGTTACTGAACTGCTAAGGAGCTCGCGCGCGCGTCCATCTGCGCGCATGCGCACAACGTAACTTCTCGTTCTACGTCAGCGGACCAGATCAGTATCTGCGCTGAACTTTACGTTCTACGTCAGCGGAACGACTCGTCACTCCGAGCGCCTGCGCGGAAGCAGCCGCGCAGACCAGGTTATCTGCTCGTACTCGCGCGCCGTCTCCAACCTCTGTACCTCGAACCTGCTTTCAAAAATACTAAGGCGGCTCTCAAGCGCCTCGCGGTGATGCGTGTGTGCGAAGTGCAAAGTGCGCCATCAAAGCGCCACATTGCTCCCATCGCCCACGCCACGCGCGTGTGCGAGTGCGTGTGCGAGTGCGAGTGCGAGTTGGGGTCCCTTAGCGAGTTCCACAGTGTGAGCTCCTATGAAACAATAAGGAAGGAGTGTTCCTCCTTATATACCACTCATGGTATCTTCACTCTTCCTATGTGGGACAAGTTCCATCTTGTTTCATTTCAGCATCAAGTGCTTCAATCACCAATCTTTGAGCATCGATATCTCATTCATCTTAGCTCCGTTTTGGACGTGGTTTGGTTCGTTGCGAAGCTCTCACAACATAGAACATAAACCCACAAAGAAATATATGATTAAACCTCTGTTTCAAATATATATTTCAGTCCAAATTTAGGAAAAACTCATTTTCCTATATTTTGTGAAAATAGCATTTTCACCAAATTTCCAACAATTAGAACATAATCCGAGTTCTTTTTGTTCGGGTCTCGTTTTATTATTTTGCTAATCACGCCTTATGACGTAATTAGACGAAACGAATGGTTTCGGGGCGTTACAGTGTTATTCTTGTTGGTTAAATAACATGGTTGTACCATTAGGGTTGGTGGTCTAGTGACAAGGCAAAAGCTTTTAATACACTTAAATGTGATGTATAGGGTTCAAGTCTCACAAGAAGCAAGAAATTCACCTTAAAAAATAACATGGTCGTACCCGAGTTACTTCTTTTAGAACAATATCATGTCGATTTTTTTTTTGTTTAGATGTGACGTATCATCAATTGACTGGCTACTGAGTCACGCCATTTTTTATTTTTATTTTTATTTTTATTTTTAAGGGTAATACTGTATCAATTGTGATAACTGATAACCAAGTCCACATGACGACTTTTGAGTGAGTTATACTTTAGCAAACGAACCAAATAAACACAAACAAGACGTTATACCACCGTATAGTGTTGTAAACAAACCAAAAAAGCATGAACTATGGGGGGTTTGTTTATTTAACCAAACAAGTTGATAATCACTAAAACGAATAATATCATAACATTAATAAAAATATCCGCCTTTCAAAAAAAATCCGCTTTCTTTCATTTTTAATCAATAGTTTTTCAATTGTTGGTGATTGAATTGATGGTTGTCCGTCTATTTGCTATCCTTATGTAATTTCTCCTTTATTAATGTATGTAAAAAAAGAAAAAAAAATAATTATACTTTTAATGTTCAAAATAATAATAATTATACTTTTCTAATAAATCAATAACATCAGTATTTAAATATAAAATTCGATCAACATTGTTAATTTGTGATTGTAATCTTTCCCGTTTAACGGATCCTGTTGACTAACAACCTAACTCGTCAACATTTTAACGGAATCATAATATCAAGATCCAAATCAACCCATATAAAAATAATTAAAAAATCCAATTTAAACACATTTCATCACCATTACGACGCCGTTTAACCCCAGTATAGGAGCCAAAAAATAGCCGTTACAAAAAAACATCCATATATCTCAAACGTTCATCTTTTCTTCTCTCTCTAAAACCCACACTTTCTCTCTCTAAAACCACCACCGTTTTCATCATTTTCCGGCGAATACTCCGATGGAATCCAACGTTACAACACCGGTGACGTCACTAACACCGTCGAAAGCAAAACCTATTAGCAACAAATCTAAACAACCAGAAAACATAAACCCTAACGTTACAAGCCCTAATCCAAAACCCTCGAATTCTCCGGCGATTAAATCAGCGATCAAAGGGCATCGATCGGAGACGAAGAAGACCGATAAGAAGATCGATAAGATCTGTTCGCCATCACCGAAGAATAAGATTAGGGAGAGGAAGTTTGTGGTGGCGAAGAAGAATGTAAAGAGGGAGAAGAATAAAACCCTAGGTTCAGTCGAGTGTAAATGCAAGGCTAGTGTAGATACTAGTAGGTGTTTGTGTGTGGCTTACGAGACGCTTAGGGCTTCACAGGAAGGGTTTTTTAAACAACAGATTGTGAAAGAAGAGGAGAAGAAGGAGATGGAGATGGAGAGCGGAAACGTTAATTTAGCGGAATCGAGTGAGGGGACGTCTGGTGAGAAGAGAAGAAGAGATGTTCCTGAACCTGGATCTGGAAGGGTTATGAGTTTGATTAAGGCGTTTGAGAATCAGCTTACGTTACCTAAGTCGAATGATGATGATGTTGAAGAGGAAGGGCGGGTTGAAGATGGGAAGAGATGCGATTCGAAATGGGAGTTTTCGTCTGAGCTTTTACTTACTGCGGAGAATTTGGGGCTTACTTCTTCACTTGATAGTAGCCGTGGGAGGTTTGTGATTATGCGAATTGAAAACTGTTGGATTTGATTAAATTTGATTCTGAATGGTTTTGTTGAATTGTGTGTTGTAGTGTTTCGAACAGGACATCAAATGGTGGGAGGCAAAGCAGACGGAATGTAAGACGTTGTTTGTTTGTTGAATTACTGTTGGATTTGATTAAATTTGGTAACTGGTTTTTAACTTTTCTTTTGTAGAGCTCTGAGTCAGCTTCGACTTTAGGTGGAGGCAGATGGAAAAGGAGGACGGGTAGGGCTACTTCACAGCAACCCTTTAAGCTCAGGACAGAGGTTAGCGTTTACAGTCGCCTATGACTTTGAATCATATCGATATCTAGTTGCTGTAGAAAGCCCTAAAATTCATTTTGTGAATGCTCTCTAGTTTGCAGGATAGAATATACACTCAAGTTCCGTTTAACTGCTATTTGTGACAACTGACATATATTTCCGTAATTTGTTTAACTTAATTATTATTGCATAATATATCTTTTGGAATCTTGACAAGAACAAAAATTAGCTAGTTATCTGATGGTTACATAAAATCAACAATTCCATTAACAATCTATAAAAATTCTAAGTTTCTGACTTCTGAAGCTAAAACGGATTAGTGATGACATTGTTGTTCAAGTAATTTCTTAAACATATTCCTACATAATTGATAATATGCACTACATTTTCCTTTTAGTATAGACTGTATAGTGATTTGATAACATTTCTACTTCTGGCTACATATTTATTATTTGCATATTTGCATACTATATTCGTTGGCATCTCGAGAAGACAAAAATTATGTAGTATCGAAAAGTGGCGAAAGCCTAATCTAAATGGTTACAAAAATCAACAATTCCATCCATAATCTATTAGGAGTTCTAAGTTTCTGACTTCTGATGCTAAAACAGACAGTGACATTAGTGTTAAGTTTATTTCTTATACATAGTCTATTAGTCTTATATATAACATTCCGCCGTCTTTCAAAAAGCAACATTTTCCTTGTATAGTAGATTGATAACGTTTCTGTTTCTGGTTACAAGAACCCTTAGTTTTGCCTCCATTAAAATAACATTTTAATTGAATGATGAGAGTCAAAACTCGTATGCGAGGGTTTGCAAGGTTTACATTCTAGAACTAAAG